>CM066315.1:135394747-136812247 GCA_033807775.1 Saussurea involucrata
CCCTTTCCACTCTCGGAACTTTGCACATTATTAAGTGCAATGTCTCTTACCGCTTAGCGAGCTCATAGCCTCCATGCATGACAACACAATGATTTAAATCGTTTTACATACTCGAAATATTTCACAAAAATAAATTTGATATGCAAGACACGACACCCCCATAAAGAACAACCACACACACTGATTTCAAGGATCGCTCACATGCAACCCATGATATCTCGCAACCTGGTCCATCTACTGAAAGTGTACACATTGAAACTCTCTTTGTGCAAAATTTTAAAATACAGCAAAACCGTCCACGCTGGGATGGTCAACCGACTCTCACACTCGCTGATATGTCAAAAACGTATTCACATCGTTTCCACCCATCAAATCATACGATCAAATGTTGTTATGATTTATACAACAGACTTTAACTCACTCATAAAGAAGTGAAATATTTCATTATTTCTCTAAATTCGAAATTTATCACACCACGCAAATAAATTTATCTTTTTCTTCAAGCACACACTTGCACATGTCAACTTATTTTCAAAATCAGAAGTTTACAAGGCACGCGCACACACTCACACATTCTGACATGAAGGACTTACGTAACTTATTTTGAAAAAACAATGCATGACTCACTCACATTGAAGGCTATTCGCTCGAGCAAGGTCAGCCGTTTGCAGTTACAGCACATCCACGCCGACACCCTACTCCTAACCAACCCATCAGGTTCCTTATATTTGAAACAATCATCGGTATCGATACTTCCCACACACTTGGAGGCTCCCACCTCACAGTTACCACCTGCTTACTATTGCGTAAAAAATATACAGCTTCACCTCGACCCCAAATAGGTTAACCAACACTAGTGTTACCAATTCATATGTCTATCGTTTCTTGTAACAACCCAAATTCTAGTAAGTTTTAGAGTTAGTGGTAAAAGTGAAATAAATGAAAGTTAACTTGAGGGACTAGATTGTCAATTGGTGAGAGTGGTGTAGGGCACAAATCCCTAGGGCAGCTTTCACTTCACAAATCAGTAAATTGAGTGTTGGTGTTGGCAGCTAAGAGAGAGAGAGAGAGCAAGAGAAAGGAAGAAGAGTTTGAGAAGGAATCAAGAGAAAAAGGAAGGATCAAGCTAGAATCTACAAGGTAATGCATCCTAATTCGTTCTTCTGATTAGGATAGTGCTTCTCCTTCTCTTTGTTACGAATCCTTAGGACTGATGTTGATGATTACTTGAGTTTCACCATTTTTTTCCTTGAAAATAAGTTTTATGGGTTTTGTCTTAATGAATCGATTTTAAGAGATTAAAGTGGGATTAATTGGGTATTTGAGGTTGGTGGATGAACCCTTGAGGTTATGTAATCAAGCTAATGGCTAAAATCAGGTTAGAAATCACTTTTAAGGAATTATTTTCGAACAACAGTCGTATCCGGACACCTTCAGTTCCTGATGATATGGTGGTTTCCGGATACGGATGCTGGTTTCCGGGTGAAGCTTTATGGTAGTTTTCGGGTGGGTGTTTTCCGGGTAGATATCCGGACAAGTAGATATCCGGACAAGTTGGTATCCGGACAAGTAGATATCCGGACAAGTTGGTATCCGGACAAGATATCCAGACAAGTAGATATTCGGACAAGTTGGTAACCGGACATTGTGTGTTGGACAGTAGGTTGAGCCGTTTAATCTGATCCGAATCTAATGCCCTTAGGTGTTCGATTGGTTTAGCTGGGAAGAGTTTAAGAAGTGCGTTCTACGATAATCAGAGGTGAGTTCTCTCACTCCTTTTTATGACGTACCATTTTTACTGAATATGGTTCCTTTATCGAGCATGAATTGATTTATTAAAATTATGCATGCTTACATGATTTACATGTTTACCCACAAACAAAAGATGTTTTATGTTTTCATGCATATGGTTTCAATGTATGTGTATGCTATGTGGAGTCGGTTGCACGGTGGGGACGGGGTACCTTGGGATCTCTGATCCCTTGGGCATATGGAGGTTAGCTTGTAGGTTGGAATTCGTTTTCGCCTACATGAAGGAACGGGGAGTCCATTTGGATTCCGGCGTAGACGAGAGGGTGTCTGTTAGGCCCCGATCGGAGTAGCTTATGCAATTCCCTGAACCCCGTGTTTAACCTTGAATGATGTTATGAGAAAGATGTGAAAGTATTTTCTTTACGAAAGGATCTTTATACTGTGATAAATGTTATGGAGGGAATTCACTAGACCTTTTGGTCTAACCCTCGCTTTTCAAAAACTAAACCATTTTCAGGTAAGCGCGCTATGGGTTCTTCTAGTAAGAACTAGGAGTGACTCAAGGAGGATTTGGAGACTAGAGCGACTCCAGAGTTTTGGATTCTAATGACTATAGATGTAGCTCTCGGCTGTGGATTTTAGACTTCCGTTGTCAAATTTTGTTTAGTATAGAAGAATTGATGTCTATGGACAAGTTTAATTATGTAATCTGAATGCTTATTTCTGGTTGAATGCATGTTATGTTTTGGGACGTTACAAATGGTATCAGAGCCTTAGTTTAAGGGATTTAGGTGACCATTAGGGCCTAAACTTAAACTGTAAGATGAGGAACACAGCCGAGATATAGGATTGCCTCTAGGAACGATCACTATAATGCGTTAGGAAATGAGGTGCCAAGGACAAACGTGTAAGGTAAGTTTGGGATTATACCTGGCCAGTGTAATTACGAACTTACAGGTACACGTGCGTGCTTAAACTTACCTTATATAGCAATGTTGTTGCGTCATATCTATCAAGGGTTAATTGTTGTTTTCTTTCAGCATTAGTGAAATGGCTGGGAGAACTTTGAGGAGTAGGTCGGCACCTGCTGTGCCAAGGAATCTAGATGAAGTGGTACTAGAAAATGGACCGGTGGAACCGGCAAGGGCAACTGTTACCCGTGGAAGGGGAAGAGGTAGGGGTCGTGGAAGGGGTCGGGGAAGAACACCCCGTCGGGCCGCCACCCAAGTGGCCGGGGATGTAGGAAACCCGAACCTGAGAACGACTCGTGCAACTAGAAGAACGAGGAGTGTGGAAGCCCCTGTTCATCAAGAAGACTCTCTTCAGGAGAGTTTAGCTTCTGCAAGGAGGGTAACTCAGCCAAGGGGACGGGGTCGAGGCCACGGATCTACGTTTGTCACTCGAGAGAACCTAGCTGCTGAATTGGGTAAGATTCAAGAGACCTTGCAGGCTCTCCTCACTAAGCAGAATGAGTCAGCATCGGGAAGCAAAGAAGCGAGCGAGAACCGAGAAAGCGTGGAACTGTCTAGTCCGCTAGCGACCGGTACTGGGAGTCACTTGAATTCAAACCCTCAAGTGATGAATGAGTTAGCAACTAAGGGATGCAATTTCAAGGCCTTTGCCTCATGCAAGCCCCCTACTTTTAAGGGTGAGTATGACCCTATCTTGGCAATTAAATGGGTGAAGGAAATGGAACTAGTCTTCGATACTTGCAAGTGTGCTGATGGGGACAGAGTAATGTTTGCCTTGTCCATGTTGAAATCTGATGCAGTTTACTGGTGGGAGTCTGAGACTGGGGGAAAGGGCTCGGCAATGGCTAAGGGAATGTTGTGGGAAGCGTTTGTAGACATGTTCAAAGCTCAGTTCTGCCCGCTCGCGGCAGTAAAAAGATTGGAATAAGAGTTCTTGGGTTTGGATCAGGGAGGTATGACAATGCGAGAGTATACTACAAAGTTCATTGAGAAGTCTCGCTTTGCAGATTTGAATGTGCCAACGGAGGAGCGCCGAGTGGAGCGTTTCATTCATGGACTGAAGGGCAGTATCCGAGAGCTAGTTCTGACAAGGAACCCCACTACCTTTCAGGCGGCCATTAATGCGGCCGAGATGATTGAAAAGGAGAAGGTTCGTCAGATGACTGAGAAGGGTGGTGAAAAGCGCAAATGGGATGGACCGGGTAAGGACTTCAGAAAAGGGAAAGTGTTTCGATCAGACAACCGTGTTAGTAAGGACACCGTCAGAAAACCATGTAAGAAATGTAATAGGGTGCATCGGGGAGAGTGCATGGCAGGTTCAAACTCATGCTACCAGGGTGGCTTGCCCGGTCACATGTCAAAGGATTGGCGCAGTGGGGGAAAATCTTGTTACGAATGTGGGGCTACTGACCACATGCGTAGTGATTGCCCACACCTGAAGAAAGGGGGATCAGTTCCGTTTGGTGAACGTCCGGGTGGAAAAGGAAATGACAAGGGAGCAGAACCAGTGCGTCCGAAAGGACGTGCATTCCGCATGACTGCAGAAGAAGCAGAGGAAGTTTCAGATGTGGTGGCAGGTACGTTTCTAGTGAACTCTCTATGTGCCAAGGTGTTATTTGATTCAGGAGCAAATCGCTCCTTTGTATCGCATGCTTTTATGAAATGTCTGGGGGTGAGGCCTAGACGTTTGGAGAGAGCACTAGAGGTGGAAACTGCAAATGATGGTTGGGTATATGTTAAGGAAGTAGTAGAAGACTGTGTCATAGATATAGAAGGGAGGTTGGTTCCTACGAAGTTATATCCCATGGCAATGGGAGAGTTTGACGTAGTGTTGGGTATGGATTGGTTAGCCGCGAACGATGCGAATATCGTTTGCAACAAAAAGCTGATCAGGATCCGGTCACCCGATGGGGATACCGTAGTGATCTATGGAAACCGCCGTGATAGAAAGACCAGCCTTATCTCCATGATTAGGGCTACTAAGTGTTTGAGAAAGGGGTGTCAAGGGTTCTTGGCGTACGTGTTGGACGCCAAGAAAGAGAAGCGTGGGGTGGGCGATGTGCGTGTGGTAAATGAGTACCCGGAGGTATTTCCGGATGACTTGACAAGTCTACCCCCGAATCACCAGATCGAGTTCAGAATTGATCTGATGCCGGGATCTGCACCGATTGCCCGAGCATCGTATAGATTGGCGCCGTCCGAAATGAAGGAAATGATGACTCAATTTCAGGAGTTATTAGACAAGGGGTTCGTTAGACCGAGTACATCTCCGTGGGGAGCACCTGTGCTCTTCGTGAAGAAGAAGGACGGTACTATGCGAATGTGCATAGACTACCGAGAACTCAACAAGGTCACGATCAAGAATAAGTATCCGATTCCGAGAATCGACGACCTGTTTGATCAGTTACAAGGAGCCAGTTACTTCTCCAAGATTGATCTGAGGTCAGGATACCATCAACTCAAGGTGAGGGAGGAGGATGTGTCGAAGACTGCGTTTCGGACCAGGTATGGACACTACGAATTCCTGGTGATGCCGTTCGGGCTAACGAACGCCCCAGCAGCATTCATGGACTTAATGAATAGGGTATGCCAACCTTATTTGGATCAGTTCGTGATAGTGTTCATAGATGACATCCTGATATTTTCAAGATCGGAAGGGGAGCACGAAAGCCACCTTCGTACAATTCTCGAGCTGTTGAAGCAAGAGAAGTTGTATGCGAAGTTTTCCAAGTGCGAGTTTTGGCTGAGGGAAGTGTAGTTCCTCGGGCACGTGGTGTCTGAGACGGGAATCATGGTTGATCCAGCTAAGGTTGAGGCCATTCGAGACTGGGAGCAACCTAGGAATCCGTCAGAAGTTCGAAGTTTCCTCGGACTGGCGGGGTACTACCGGAAGTTCATCAAGGACTTTTCGCGTATTGCCACTCCCTGACCTCTTTAACGAAGAAGAATGTCAAGTTCGTCTGTTTAGAGAAACAAGAAGAAACATTTCAGAAATTGAAGGATATGCTGAGTAGCGCTCCGGTTTTGTCGTTACCGGACGATTCAGGCGATATCGTGGTTTTCAGTGACGCATCGAAGCTCGGCTTGGGTTGCATACTCATGCAACGAGGTAAGGTGATCACTTATGCCTCTCGGCAGTTAAAGGATCACGAGACTCGCTATCCTACGCATGATTTAGAATTGGCGGCGGTGGTTTTTGCCCTGAAGATTTGGCGACATTACCTGTATGGGACGAAGTGCCAGATCTTCACGGACCACAAGAGTTTATGTCATCTCTTTGATAAAAAAGAGTTGAATATGCGCCAAAGGAGATGGATTGAATTGTTGACCGACTACGACTGTAAGATCGAATACCATCCGGGGAAGGCAAACGTGGTGGCGGACGCTTTGAGCCGTAAGGAGCGAGGTGAAACCCCCAGGATTGTGGCCATGAGGGCCGAGGTCACATTCAATCTGTTAGCTGAAATAAAGAAATGTCAGGTTGAAGCGCTCGAAACCGAAAATCTTAAGAAGGAGAGAATGGTAGGGCAAGCGTCCATGTTAGTGGAAGATAGTCGAGGGGTGAAATGTCTGAATGGGAGAATCTGGGTTCCGAAACTCGGAGAGCTCCGAAAGCTGATTCTTGAAGAAGCTCACAAATCGAAGTACACGATCCACCCCGGAACTAACAAGATGTACGGAGACCTACGACGAGACTACTGGTGGCCCGGATTGAAGAAAGACGTGGCCCATCTTGTAGAGACCTGTATGACGTGTTCGCGTGTAAAGATTGAACATCAAAGACCAAACGGGAAGCTCCAGTCGTTAGAGATACCGATGTGGAAGTGGGACCAGATCATGATGGACTTCATGACCCATTTGCCTATAACTCCAAAGGGTTATGACGCCATTTGGGTGATCGTAGATCGACTAACGAAGTCGGCACACTTTTTACCTATACGAGAGTCTTACTCTTTGAAGCAGTTAGCAAAGTTGTACATCGACGAGATCGTAACCCACCACGGGGTACCCTCGTCAATTGTATCAGACCGCGATAGCAGATTTACCTCTACGTTTTGGAGGAGCTTTCAAAGAGAAATTGGTTCGCAGATCAAGATGAGTACCGCTTATCATCCTCAGACCGACGGTCAGAGCGAGCGAACGATCCAAACGTTAGAAGACATGCTAAGAGCGTGTGCTTTGGATTTCCAAGGCTCATGGGAAAAGCACCTACCGCTAATCGAGTTTGCTTATAATAATAGCTATCACTCGAGCATCAAGGCAGCGCCGTTTGAGGCACTTTACGGTAGAAAGTGTCGGACACCGTTGTGTTGGAACGAAGTCGGAGAGAGACAGTTAGCAGGGCTAGAAATTGTACAACTGACTTCGGACAAGATAGTCCAAGTGCGTGAAAGACTGAAGGTCGCCCGCGACCGACATAAAAGCTATGCAGATAAGAGGCGGAAAGACATTGAATTCCAAGTCGGGGATCATGTTCTGCTAAAGGTGTCTCCGTGGAAGGGTGTGGTACGACTTGGAAAGCGTGGGAAGTTAAGCCCACGTTACATCGGACCGTTTGAGGTTACTGAACGAATTGGAGAAGTGGCGTATAGGTTGGACCTACTGGAGGAATTGGGCAGTATTCATAATGCGTTTCACGTGTCTAATCTAAGGAAATGTCTAGCTGACGTGACTAAAGCGGTGCCGTTGAATGACATTAAAGTGGACGAGAAATTGAACTTTGTAGAGGAACCTGAAGCAATCACGGATGTTAAGGTAAGGAAGTCGCGAAGTAAGGAGACTAAGCTAGTCAAGGTGCAATGGCGGCACCACAAAGGTCCGGAGGCGACCTGGGAGTTGGAGTCAGAGATGAAAGCAAGATACCCGCATCTTTTCCAATGAGGAATTCCGGGGACGGAATTCTTTTAAGGGGGGAGTGTTGTAACAACCCAAATTCTAGTAAGTTTTAGAGTTAGTGGTAAAAGTGAAATAAATGAAAGTTAACTTGAGGGACTAGATTGTCAATTGGTGAGAGTGGTGTAGGGCACAAATCCCTAGGGCAGCTTTCACTTCACAAATCAGTAAATTGAGTGTTGGTGTTGGCGGCTAAGAGAGAGAGAGCAAGAGAAAGGAAGAAGAGTTTGAGAAGGAATCAAGAGAAAAAGGAAGGATCAAGCTAGAATCTGCAAGGTAATGCATCCTAATTCGTTCTTCTGATTAGGATAGTGCTTCTCCTTCTCTTTGTTACGAATCCTTAGGACTGATGTTGATGATTACTTGAGTTTCACCATTTTTTTCCTTGAAAATAAGTTTTATGGGTTTTGTTTTAATGAATCGATTTTAAGAGATTAAAGTGGGATTAATTGGGTATTTGAGGTTGGTGGATGAACCCTTGAGGTTATGTAATCAAGCTAATGGCTAAAATCAGGTTAGAAATCACTTTTAAGGAATTATTTTCGAACAACAGTCGTATCCGGACACCTTCAGTTCTTGATGATATGGTGGTTTCCGGATACGGATGCTGGTTTCCGGGTGAAGCTTTATGGTAGTTTCCGGGTGGGTGTTTTCCGGGTAGATATCCGGACAAGTAGATATCCGGACAAGTTGGTATCCGTACAAGTAGATATCCAGACAAGTTGGTATCCGGACAAGATATCCGGACAAGTTGGTAACCGGACATTGTGTGCTGGACAGTAGGTTGAGCCGTTTAATCTGATCCGAATCTAATGCCCTTAGGTGTTCGATTGGTTTAGTTGGGAAGAGTTTAAGAAGTGCGTTCTACGATAATCAAAGGTGAGTTCTCTCACTCCTTTTTATGACGTACCATTTTTACTGAATATGGTTCCTTTATCGAACATGAATTGATTTATGAAAATTATGCATGCTTACATGATTTACATGTTTACCCACAAACAAAAGATGTTTTATGTTTTCATGCATATGGTTTCAATGTATGTGTATGCTATGTGGAGTCGGTTGCACGGTGGGGACGGGGTACCTTGGGATCTCTGATCCCTTGGGCATATGGAGGTTAGCTTGTAGGTTGGAATTCGTTTTCTCCTACATGAAGGAACGGGGAGTCCATTTGGATTCCGGCGTAGACGAGAGGGTGTCTGTTAGGCCCCGATCGGAGTAGCTTATGCAATTCCTTGAACCCCGTGTTTAACCTTGAATGATGTTATGAGAAAGATGTGAAAGTATTTTCTTTACGAAATGATCTTTATACTGTGATAAATGTTATGGAGGGAATTCACTAGACCTTTTGGTCTAACCCTCGCTTTTCAAAAACTAAACCATTTTCAGGTAAGCGCGCTATGGGTTAGTAAGAACTAGGAGTGACTCAAGGAGGATTTGGAGACTAGAGCGACTCCAGAGTTTTGGATTCTAATGACTATAGATGTAGCTCTCGGCTGTGGATTTTAGACTTCCGCTGTCAAATTTTGTTTAGTATAGAAGAATTGATGTCTATGGACAAGTTTAATTATGTAATCTGAATGCTTATTTTTGGTTGAATGCATGTTATGTTTTGGGACGTTACATTTCTCAACTACCCTTGACACTCTTCCACTAACTCATGAGTAAGAAAACACCTCCCTATCATCCGATCCTTGAGTTGACCGCTCAACATCTGCATTTACCGACATCAGGAAACTCCCAGAATAAGGACTCTTCAGAGATTAGGAGCTCACCTCCAAACTATTATTTTCCTTAAGAACCTTAAGGATTCTACTTTACACGGACACTCACACCACATTCACACAATACCCTTCTAAATAGTGTCATCAGTCACACCAAGAATAATCTGCACAACACACTAAACGGTTGCCATCATGGCAATGTTAAAACTTTACACACTAATCGCCACACTCCACACACTACCAATATCAGAACATCAATAAGCAAGCACACTCATGCACCTGTAAATTCATAATGACATTGGCCAGATGTGATTTGAATTTACCTTACATGAGAGTCCTCACTACTATCGTCTTAAATTCTCAGTGGTTAAGGTCTTCCCTAAAGGCTTCCTATATCTCAGTTGTGTCCTCCTACTCCACAGTTTAAGTTTAGGCCCATCCGGTCACCTAAATCCCTTAAACTAGGGCTCTGATACCAACTGTAACAACCCACTCCTTCCTATCATGCCCAAAAGCTATACCTTTAAATTAAAATGCCAAAAATGGCTCAATGTAATACATTAAACAGATTACAAACTGGGTTTGCGGAAATAACCCTATCTACAGCTGAGATCGTAACAACAAGGTAAAAGGAAGTCTCTCTAATCCTTCTACTTGCAACTTTCGTCTCACGCCTTGCCAACTTCTAAACAAGCTTTCAACTACCTGCTTACCTGAAAAGGTTTTAGTTTTGAAAAGCGAGGGTTAGACCATGAGGTCTAGTGAGTTCCCTCAAAGCCACGCCACAATAATACAGTTTATGGAAAAACTTTCAGTAAGAAATGATTGTACAAAACTTGATAAGAGCACACATAATGATCATCACACAATGATCAGCACACTATGATCATCACACTATGATCAGCACGCTATGATCAGCACACTATGATCAGCACGCTATGATCAGCACACTATGATCAGCACACTATGATCAGCACGCTATGATCAGGACACTATGATCAGCACGCTATGATCAACACACTATGATCAGCATACTATGACGAGCTACTAGTACACGCTATGGTCACACACACCGTGACAGCGTAAAAAGGGGCACACACCGCCCATATATGAAACACATTCATATATCACACCATATGGGACACACCCCCATCTCACACAAAGCCATAGCTCGTCCACACGAAAGTAGTTTAGGTCCACCCGATTAAGTCACACTTTTCATTCATGAGCAGATGATAATATGAACACTTACCATTAATTATGCACAAGGATTCATATATATCAAACCATATGGGACACACCCCCCCTTTCACACCGAAGCCAGAGCATGGTCACATACATTTAAATCACACATATTGTCACACACTTACTATTCGCTTTGAAATAAAAGCAGTTTGTATCCACACAGTTAAATCACACTTTCCATGCAAGGTTAAAAGAATAGTACGAACATTTACCGATGTAAACATGCATAAAGTTCCACATTTAAAAAGGATTTAAAGTCAGAAAAACTCACCTGTCGTCCCGCTAAATCCTCTCACTAGATGAGCTCTCCCTCCAACAACACCTATAAGGTACAATCTACCACGATAAGCCACTTGATGGAATTACACACTCACACAGTTAGCCCCTCGGACTAACTGCCTGCACTACTATGTCACACCACAACTTTCCGGACACTTCATCCGGACAGCCAAAACCATCCGGACGTCCTACCCGGACAACCAAGACTATCCGGACGCCCTACCCGGACAACCAAACTATCCGGATTCACAAAGGTTTCCGGTTAACTACCGAAAACTACTGTCAAAATTCTACCCGGACACAACTCTCGTTCGGACACCACCAATCGTTCGGACACCACCCTTAATTGAGGGTTTCCGGACGCTACGAGAAAAACTCAAAAACACAGGGAAGGATTATGCCTCTTATCCTAATTCCCTCAACACCTCCAGATTAGCAATATGGGTCGATAAACACACATTTTTCCAAACCACAACACCTCTTAATCAGATTTAATTAGGAAACACAATAAACCCACAAAATCCATGTTTCTTCTCCAAATACTCACAAAACACACACTAATTTGAAGAGGGATAGGATTGATTTTACCTGGATGATGGCTGATTCAGGAGTCCTTCCCAAAACCCAGCTGAAATCGTCACTCTTCTTCCTCAAATGCCAAAATCCCTTTCTTGCTCTTTCTCCCAGCCACACACACAACACACACTAGACAAATGCTTAAATGAGCAATTAGGGTTTTCTTATTCTTTATATACTTTCCTCAAAAACACAAAACTTTCAATTCTTCCCACTTGGACCACATAACTATCTTAAACTTCGAATTTCATCCCAGATTTCCCAATTATTGATTAAATGAAACCCGGTTATTACAACACCCAAAACTAGTTCCGAATCCACCATTTTATTTAATACCGGTCTATTGTTCACTACCGGATCCTTAATTATTTTTCAGCCCAAGTTCCGGAACCCACTTAAAATACTACCAGAACCTAAATTGATAACAATACCGGAACTTAATTAATAAACCACACCGGAACTTAATTAATAAACCACTGCTGGACTAAATTAATAAACCACTGCTGGACTAAATTAATAAACAACACCGAAAGTCACGGCCCAAATTAATAAGTAAACACCGGCCCAAAAATCCACCATTTTGTTAATTTCCGGTTTCGGCCCAATTGGGGAAACAAATTTCCGGATCCTAATTTCATAAACTCCGGATCACATAAGTCGGCCCAACTTCCGGTGTTTCCAAATTGGTCCAGTTCCGGACCATCTATAATTTCAATTCCGGATCACCTATTATTTCAATTCCGGTTTTTAAATTTAAGCCCCAAATTAATAAATTTCCGGGTCCAAGGATTTGGTTCCGAATTCTTACCTTTCAACCTCAATTCTGGATCCAAAGTTTGGGTTCCGGATCTCTTCGCACAATAAACTCCGGATCCATTTAGGAAATTCTGGTATTAGTTCCGGTTTCCAATTGGGTTCCGGTACAAGTCCGGTATCAGATTAAAACTTCGAACACTAAGATTTTCAACAGAAGAGACCTTTCTAAAATCGAAATTAAAACTTGATATTAAGCCATTAATCAATAAAAGAATACTAGTATTATCTAATTGATTGTTAAAACCTTTCATTTACTCTAATACGAAGGTTGCACACAGTAGCCATTTCATTTCTTACTGATTGATTAATACAGCTTAACCCTAACCCTCCCAATTCTTTTAATTAAAACAATAAGCGATAGGAGGAGAAGATTACCTCTAGCACAGATGAAATTTCTACTCCAAAACCTGCGATTCTACCTCTTGGAAGCTCCAAATGTGTTTAGCGCGCGCGCGTGCGCACACACACACACACAAAAATTGCACTGCAACTGCCCTGATTGATTTAGAAGGAGAATGATAGAGTCTTTAGGGTTTTTACCCTTTTTATACTTCCCACAACCAACCACCAACTTATTCATATTTCTCACTTGAACCACGAAACTTCTAAATTTTTGAACTTCTGCCACACACTTTATTTATCGGCCAAAAATAAAACTCGGTTATTACAAGTGAGGTTATTAGAGGTTCCACTACTGTGGATGCTCTTATGTTTCCTCAAATCGGTAGTCTTAGGCATCGTTTTACAAAATAAGTTAGCCTATTTTTTGGATAAATGTTTGGATAGACATAAGTTAGCTTATTTTTGTGACTTTTTTCAATTATGCCCTTGTTAATAGTAATTATTATTTATAAACTATATAAATTATTATTAATTATTATTAATTAATAAATAAATATTAACGAAAAATTATTAATTAAAATTTAATTATACATTAACATTAATTTTTAGTTATTTAAAATTATTGTTAATCATATCAATTATATATATATAACTTTTTTAAGATGTTATTTTTGGTCATTTTACATTCTTATGTGTTAGTTTTTTTTTGCCAAACTTGACATATTCATCCACTAGCTTATTAGCTATCAACTAGCTAGCTTATCAATTGGTTTGCCAAACATAACCAATATATTAATTACCCATCAGTTATCTTAGATTTATTAACTATCCACTAATTGTCTTAATTTATTATTTTTCTTAATTTACTAATCACCCATTAATTTTCCTAACTTATTATTACTCTAATCGAGGAAAGTTCAAAAACTGAATTTTCATTGTGCATGTGAGGACCAATCTCGGTCACTCCATCTCTATTGATCTAACATCTCATATTAAATAAAGTTTTTTAATTAAATTATTAATTAAGGTGATTAGAGCATCCACAACAAAGATTTTATATGGATTGCAAATGTGCCACATAAGATTTCTATTTTAGAAATTATGGTGGTTGTTAGGCATGGCAACGGGGCGGGTATGGGGGCGGGGTTCTCCATCCCTGGCCCCGGCCCCGATTTTGAATATCGGTCCCCGGCCCCGGGCGGGTACGGGGATTTCAATCCCGTCCCCGGTCAACTTTCGGTCAAGACCCGGTCAACACCCGTCCCCGGTTCCCCAACCCAGTTGGTTTTTTTGGGCTTTTTAACAGCTATTTTGCTGCTGTTTTTTTTGCTAATTCTCTGCTGGTTTAAATATACCATTACATATTACCAAACAAACATCACCAATTCAAACAGTGTATACCATATTACCATTAACAAACATCACCATCACCAGACACCAATTCAAACTTGGATTAACTTACAAGTTACAAATACAAGAAAAATACCAATCAGCAGAAAAATCAGGAGAAAAATCACCAAACTTGGATTAATAATTCATACTAGATAACTAAATAACTAAAATCAGATCAGAAACTAGATTAATAATTCATACATAACTAAAATCAACAGAAAAAGTGAAAACCCTAAATTTCTAGCTTACAAACTTGGATTAGCTTACGTGAGGGACTGAGATCGAGAGTGGTCGACGTGAACGGTGGTGGTCGACGTGAGGGACTGAGGTCGAGAGTGGTCGACGTGAACGGTGGTGGTCGACGTGAGCGGTGGTGGCCGACGAGGAGTGAGGAGTCACGATTGTCGATTAGGGTTTCCTTGGCTTTGAGGAGTGAGGACTGAGGTAATTAGTGTAACACCCTGAAATTCACAATGAATTTAAACCTTAAATTTATCAGAGTTCACCACCATAATTTCAAACTTTCATTTACATCGAAGAATTCACGACGAGTTTCAAACCTATAAAGGTTTATCATAATCACCCGCTGGTCTAATCCCTGATCAACACACAAATCCAAAAGCACAACTCTGGCACTCCTCGACACTCATCCCTTTGAATCCATTCCCATGCTAGCACCTGGTAAGAAAATTTAATTTGAAAAGATTAGGCTTACGCCTAGTGAGAACATCAAATTTTCAAATCAATATCTTTATAGGCTTTGAAAACCAAAACTGTAAACAAAGCGTATAAAGTAACCTGATCCCAACTTTCTTACCGAACTCATAACATTTTTTCAATCACGGGAATCATACCTGATTTCATGAGTATGACAGCACTAAATATGTCATAGTATCATATTCGCGAGCGCCACTACGAATCACCACAGATTCTAGTTTATAAATCATGTCCAAGAACTTACAATTAATCGCCATGCCTTTTTCTTGGAATGAAAGAAAAAATAGCAATTATATTTTGCCTATTCCCTACAATCAATACGAATAGCAATTATACTATGCATATTCCACTTCTCAACAAGAATAACAATTATACTTTGCCTATTCAATTATTTCAATATGAATAGCAATTCTACCTTGCCTATTCAATCATTTCAACATGAATAGCAATTCTACCTTGCCTATTCCATCATTTCAACATGAATAGCAATTCTACCTTGCCTATTCAATCATTTCAATATGAATAGCAATTCTACCTTGCCTATTCAATCATTTCAACATGAATAACAATTCTACTTTGCCTATTCAATCATTTCAACATGAATAGCAATTCTACCTTGCCTATTCCATCATTTCAATATCATGATAAAGGGAATAACAATTATACCTTGTTTATTCCTCATTCTTAAATACAAACGAGAATAGCAATTATATCTTGCCTATTCTAAGTTATAAATTAATATTAGTGTCTATAGGTCCATTACACTTCTTAGCATACGTGCATATTTACTCGAACGCACAAACATTTCATATCATATTCTCAAAGCTAAGAATTCCAAATAATCTATCATACCCTTATTTTCATTTGCCCCTAGAAAATTTTCAGAAAAGCTTAACCAGATAACACATCCGGAAACTATATCCGGAAAATCTCTTAACCGGAACCCAAATCCGGAACTATCCGGAAAAGCCAAATCCGGATTATCATCCGGAATCCGGTAAAACATCCGGACATTCATCCGAAATCCGGTACATTCCGGATCCGGTATTCTATCCGGACACCATCCGGAATCTGGTACCAATCCGGTACCAAGTCCGGAGTTCATTTCGGAATCCGGTACAATCCGGAACATTCTCGGAATCCGGTGCCCAATTCAATATCAATCCGGAATCCGATAACTTCCAGAATTCTCATCTTCCAGACTAATCGAACTGTACATCGATTTTCAATTTAAAACCTATCTTAATTTCAATTCTTAATCATCTTCATTCCAATACATAATTACTAAAACATATAGACAGTTTATAATCAATTATTTCCTTTGATTCAACTGCAATTGTTTAGAAAAATAGATGAACTCACCTGAACATGAATTGACTTCTAACAGGACTTGATTTCCAATCTACCACTCCAACAATTCAATAACCTATTTCAGAAGATGGATTTGCTCATAAACATCCCTCTTACACAATCAATTTGGAAGAGCAATTGAATTCCTTACCAAAATGGGATTTAGAGTTCGTCTTTCTTCTGCACCTCTTTGGAATCGACTTCACATTCAACGAATTTGAGATATTCTCAAATTCCAGCCGACTCCAACATATAAACATACTCAACTTTCAATTAATGACCAAATCAACCTCCAAGTTTCAAATTCCACAATTAACTTAATCTTTGTAACAACCTGAATTTCTAGTAAATTATGAAGGTTTGGTGGCTAAAATCTAAGAATTGAAAGCTTGAATTAAGGGACCTTTTAGCAATTTATGAAAGATACTTAATGGTTGCCAAAACCCTAGAGAAAGGGGTTTCTCTCCATTTGTTGGCGGCTAGCAAGAGAAGAGAAGATAAGGAGAGAAATAGAGAGAAGAGAAAGAAATTCTTGAGGTTCAAATGCAAATTGAAGAGAAGGTTTCACCCATCGATCGAATTAAAAGAGAAAGTGGATTTGGGGTTTGATTCTACACCAAATCGTAGCAGGTAATCTTATGTTTCATTTCTTGTTCTTGAATTTCTGCTGAGATTTGGTGGGTTTTGATAGTTCTTGGTGAGAAAGTGCAAATGAGGCCTAGAGAGAGAGATTAAGCAAACTAATTGTGTTTGAGTAGCAAAGAATGGTAAGAAATGGATATTTAATGTTCATTAAGTCATTTAACGCTTTATCGTATGGATTAAGGAGAATTAAATAGGATTTTGTTTCTGAAAAACGTTCCAGCGCCGTGTCAGGAAAGTCCCTTGGTTGAATGTTACCGGGAGAGAACCCGGATGGTACCCTGTGGTGTCCGGGTGAATTAGTTCCCGGATAGTTGTTCGGTAAGTCTGGTACCCGGTAAGATAGCTTATCCAGTAAGCTTGTGTTCGGTAAGTTAGTGTCCGGTAAGCTTTTGTGTCCGGTAAGCTTGTGTCCGATAAGCTTTTGTATCTGGTAAGCTGGTGTCCGGTAAGTTATGTCCGGTAAGATAGTATCCGGTAAGTTGGTGTCCGGTAAGTTTTGTCCGAAAAGTTAGATAAGGAACTGAGCAGTTGATATTTCATCCATATCTCAGGTAACCCGATTGTAAGTCAGAAACAAAGTAAAGCAAGATGTTAAACGTACCAGGTGAGTTGTCTAACTAAAATACGTGATCTTACGTGTTTTCCAAAGAAAGTGTTTATGTGGAAATGCCATGATATTTTTACATGATTTTTACGTGAATGAAAGTTAATATTTCGCTAATCAGGGTGTGTTTATGAGCATGGTTTATTTACAAGCTTTTACGAACGTTTTCCTATGAAAAATATGTTCTACTAAAAGGATTATTCAAGAAGATGGAATGAATCATAAAGTGTTATACGGATTTCACGTTTTATATTTATGATGAGCTATGTGTATGTTATGTGGAGTCAGTCTGCACAGTGGGATCTGAAGACCTCGGGATCCGATGATCCCTTGGGCTGTTATGAGAAGCTTGTAGGAGGGAATTCATTTCCTTCCTACTCGGATATGTGATGAGCTTGTAGGAGGGAATTCGTTTCCTTCCTACTTGGATAGAGGGGAGTCTGCTTGGGCCCCGATATGAGGCGAGAGGGGAGTCTGCTGGGGCCCCGATCGCAGTTAGCAATGTGATCCTTAAACACTGTGCAGTACCATGAATGATGTTTATGTGAAGAATGTGAACTGTTTTATAAAAATGATTTTATAATGTTGATGTACACTGATTATGGAGGGAACTCACTAGACCTCATGGTCTAACCCTCGCTTTTCAAAACTAAAACCTTTTCAGGTAAGCGATTAGTAGGGGGCTCAGGTAAGTGAACAAGAGCAAGATAGAGTACAGATGCAGCTAGAGACAGTACAAGTGCCTCTTGTGGAAGTTAGATTATTCTCAGTTGTGTATAGGTTGTTTCCGCCAACCTAAGTTTTAGATTGATGTAATGAAATTTTGGGACCCAGTTTTGTAAATCTTATGATGTAGTCCTATGTATGCCCTGTTGTATTTTTGGGATGTTACAAATGGTATCAGAGCCATAGTTTAAGGGATTTAGGTGACCGGACGGGCCTAAACTTAAACTTGGGAGTAGAAATCACAACTGAGAATCAGGAAATGCGTTAGGAGGGCACTATTATAGATACATGAAATGCATTAGGAGGACACTATTATAGAGATAGGACTAATAATGTACTGAGGACTGTCATGTAAGGTAAGTTTGAGATTCCACCTGGCCAGTGTAATTGTGAACTTACAGGTACATGTATGTGCTTAACCTGCCTTATTATTCCGAAGTGGTAGTCAGAAGCTAATGTTTATGTCATGTTCCAGTACTTTAGAAGGTCAGCAAGATCCCTGAGGGGTAGACTAAGACCCCTTGTTGGGGAAGTTTCATGAGAAGTCATTATGATGTGATGTACGTACATATCGCAGAGAAGAAATGTTGTATAGAGTGTTATGAGTCGTCTAGAGGTAGCTCTTCGTGGATTCGAAGAGGAAGAATGTTTGAGTTTGAGTAAGACTCCTATTTCGGGAGAGTCCCGGTTCTAGAAATCATGGGATAGATCAGTCAGGATGGTAAGGAAAGACTGTGTCGAAATCTTGAAAGTATCAATGGAGCTCTGACTTCTTAATCGAGCTTTTCAATTGCAGGGTAAATGAAATAAGATACCTATAGTGAAATGAAAGCATGTAGAAGTAGAAAGTGAAGTAGTTGATCAAAGCAAAAGTAGTATGAAATGGTTGAGTAAGTGAGATGTAGAACGCATGTACAGCAAGTTGTTGCATGACCGAGAGGGCGACCATTGGTCGTAGGTAAATGTCAAGGATAAGCTGCGTGAGTAAAGCGGTTGACCTTGTTAGAGTGAGTAGCCTTCAATTGCAAGTAGAGTCTCATGCATGGCGTTCTTTTATGTAACATGAAATTTTCACGATTTAAAGATAAATGTGTAAATATAAATTTTGATCGAAAATGAGTCAGAATGTGCACGCGTATGTTTAAAGAAAAGGTGATTTCATTCACATCGCACATTGAAATTTTGAGTTAAACGATTTGCAAAGTATTTCACACTTTTAATGATAAGTTAAATTGTTACAAAAAGGTCAAGAAAACGTTTGCCAGCAAAACTCTTACAATCAAATGAGTATTGACCTATTGTTATCATACAAAAGAATGTGAGAACCGACTGGTTTACTTGGTGTCAGTAATTTCTTTCAGAAATGTGTCGTATGAAAGGATTTTCATTCAATGTATTACTGTCGTAATAACTTCGTTCGAATTGAGTAAGATTAAGGTTCACGGGAAGGTGCATGCAAGCGATTATTGAATCGTTGTGCAGGGCAGTGAAGTTATAATAGTAATGGGGTCGTGTGTACCCAAGTTGTTTCCAAATGTTGTTTATTTAAAATGATAAAATGTGTGGAATGATTTATCTACTGCGTTGTCATGCATGAAGGCTATGAATTCACTAGGTCATAGAGTATTATATTTTAAGCTAAGGAAGGACTCCGAGAGTGGAGAGGGGTTGGTCGAATCAAGGGAGGACGTTTGTAGTTTTGATATATGTGTTCAAGAAGAGATTTGGACAGTGGAAGAGTCAGAAATGGGATTAGAGTACCGGTTGTATGAGGGTTTGCACCCTTGTTCGGTAACTGGAGGTACATGTGTCAAGGGATGGGTGCGTCCGGAGGAAGGACTTGAAGCCTTCAAGGTGATGGTTTTAGAAACTCGTTATGAGTAGGGTGGTGAGGAAGAATGAAATGTCCATGGCGTAGGAATATGAGTTTCGAGGTGAGCTTGTAATGTTGATGTTACATGAGTAGGTTTCAAAAAGAGGGAGACAGAGCATGAAGTTGATTATGATATGCTGGAAGGATTAGGTACCGTAAGGAACCCATGTTAAAGAATAAGTTAAGAAAGTAGTTACAGGTTGTCTGTGGTTGAAGAAGTCGACAGTTGTGTAAGGTGGCCAAGGCCGAAGACTTGAACCAGAAGGTTGAAAGTTGATAGAACACCTTATAGGGGAGTTAAGAGGATGAGAATCTATTGTTTTGAATAAGCGTTCTATTTACGAGGTATGGAGGGTTCGTAGAATGATGAGGTATGTAGCACGAGCGAAGCGAGTGTGTAGATTTTATCGTTCAGTGAGGGACTGTGTCCAGCTTATGTAAGGGCTCGGATTGTAAAGAGCTAGCTAGAATGTTTGTGTTTGAGCTAATTGAGAACTCGTGAGTTATAGTTCAACAAGTTGGGAAAGGACTAAGTAGCGAGATAGACTCTATTATGTATACGGGAGGATATGAAGGCACGTTTGAATTGTGTGAATGATCATGAGAGATCTGGTCTGCAGCGTGATGTTATGGGCAAAGAGTGTACGGATGTGTAATGATAGTAATAGTCAAGCTAAATGCGCCAACTAGTGTCGTAGTGATGTGATGTTAGAGAGAGAGAGAGGAAGCATCAGATAGAAACCTTTTTGGGGGTTTCGGATGAGGCGTGCGGTTTGTTAACTAGATTGTTGGAGCACGTAGGGTGTAAGTTGACGTTGTGGTATGTTTATGTTCGGGATAGAATGACGGAGTGGTGGTGGGTGGTTACCCAAAGGAGAAACCAATTGTTTTTGGTTGTAAGAGTCTCTAAGTAAGCATATTTTGGGATCATTGGACGTTTAAAGAAGATGATGGGTGTGTTAGTCAAAATGTGGTGGAGTAGTTGCGAAATCCTCAAAGAATGTGAGTTGTTTCTTATGTGCGAACGAATTGTCTGAGAGAGTAAAAGTTGGAGATTAAAGAATGTATAGGGTCGTCGAACACTGGTGTCGTTTCAAGACGACTTGGTTGAATGCCTTAAGTTAGGATCTTGGTGCAACTGTTTGGTTATGTAAGTAATGAGAAAGTGATATCAGCATGTGGAAAGGTCGGGAGAGAGGGGCAAGTAATGTTTGGTGGGCGGTGCTCCACGCTAACGTGGGGAGGTGAAGATAGTATGTCGGAATAAATAAGTGAATTGGAAGTAGTAAGCTTGACAGTAATGCTGAAAGGTGCAGGGTTGTGTAGATTGTCACTGATAAGTGTGTGAACTTTTGGAAAGAGTATTGAGGAAGGGAATTGTGTATGATTTTGTGCAGGAAAGAAGTGGACGAGGCAACTGAATGAGTTAAGTTAGTGACTTTGTGAGAAATGTTTAAACGAATTGGTCGTACAGTGATTAAGCTAGTGAGAATAGTATGGTGTGACCATGGTTACTCCTCCTAGTTGAGTGAGGATGACCGGAGTTATGTTTCAGGATAAGTTTAATTCGAGTAGGTGGACACTTCAACAATGGGTTTGGAGGTTCCTACTCTTAGTTACGTATGAGTATAGAGTAGTGAAGTGGTGAGGATATGAGAGATGGTTGACGAACTGTGGTCGAGGTGGTCCGAGAGAGGGAAAGGTTATCTGCATAGACGATTGTTGGTTGGGAGAAGTAATCTAGAATTGCGTGTATTGCGATGAAGGAACTCTGGGTTGTGAGTTGTCGGGACGTACAGGGTTGGCCTTGTGCCAAGCTGTCAAGTGAGTGATTGTCTTTTGGTAGAAGAATCTCGTGTTGTGGCGGGGGATTCGGCCAAGTTTCTTCTTAAAAGAAGTATAGATGCATGAGAAGCCGTATTTAATCTGCTATTGTCATGAATGATCGAGTAGGAACAGTAGCCTACGAGTTGGAGTTACCGTAAGAGCTGAAGGGAATGCACCCGATGTTCCATGTTTCGAGTTTAATGGGGTGGTTGACTGAGTCAGAATGTGGCTTTACCTTGGGGAAATGTCAGTTTTGGTGTGGACAAGATATCCGCATATTTTCCCAATGAGGAATTCCGGGGACATAATTCTTTTAAGGGGGGAGTGTTGTAACAACCTGAATTTCTAGTAAATTGTGAAGGTTTGGTGGCTAAAATCTAAGAATTGAAATCTTGAATTAAGGGACCTTTTAGCAATTTATGAAAGATACTTAATGGTTGCAAAAACCCTAGAGAAAGGGGTTTCTCTCCATTTGTTGGCGGCTAGCAAGAGAAGAGAAGAGAAGGAAAGAAATAGAGAGAAGAGAAAGAAATTCTTGAGGTTCAAATTCAAATTGAAGAGAAGGTTTCACCCATCGATCGAATTAGAAGAGAAAGTGGATTTGGGATTTGATTCTACACGAAATCGTAGCAGGTAATCTTCTGTTTCATTTCTTGTTCTTGAATTTCTGCTGAGATTTGGTGGGTTTTGAGAGTTCTTGGTGAGAAAGTGCAAATGAGGCCTAGAGAGAGAGATTAAGCAAACTAATTGTAACATCCCGAATTTTTGTTATATTATGTTTTAAATATGAATAGGGGTCTATTTATAATCTGGTTTAAACTTTGGATTGTTTTGTAATTATATAATTCAATAGGATTAAAATTACAAGTAATCAAAGTTTAGGTGCTATTTTTGGAAGTTTGGAACTAGAGGGTGTGTTTGGTAATTACTTGAAAGTGGGTATGGCTAAATAGGCTGAAACTGAGAAATATCTCAGTTGTATTGGTTTGAGTCGGTTTGGGATACAGAGAGGAAGAAAAGAGAGAAATAAAAGAGAAAGAAGAAAAAGAAGAAGAAAGCAAGAATTGGTCTTTAATTTTGGTAAGAAATTCACCATGGATTCAGACAAGACTGTTGTAAATACTCAGTTGTGAACAAACCTATTTGTTGTTTAGGTTTCAGAATCATTGATAGCAGATTGGAACAGCAGATTGTGCATAAAGTGGGTTATCTTCTTTAAAGGTGAGTTCATTCTTCATTTTGACCTAAATCCTTGTTTTCTGTTAAATTAAACGTTAAGACAGGTGTATAAACTGTATTGGGACTGAATGAATGTATTGAAACAAGCTGAATGGAATAGACACGAATTTAGATTGTAAAAATAGGCTGCAGGTAGAGGTTTTCGGATAAAAGAACAGTATCCGGAAACCCTTGTGCGAAGGTGTCCGGACGAGGCAAGAACATCCGGTAAGTATTAATCATTTGTAGTTTCCGGATGAATCAGATACCGGATGGTATCCGGATTATCTCGGTTTCCGGATGTTGTCCGAAACGTAATATTATCCGTAAAGTGGTATTGTCCGGATTGGTTATGTTGTCCGGATTGTTTATGTTTTCGGTAAGTATCCGAATGGGATTAGTATGTCCGGTAAGTGTGGGTATCCGGGAAGTCTGTTATCCGGATAGTTTGGGGTGTCCGGAAACTTTAGCTGTTTGGTCACTTTTGATATTCTGGATTCTTTTGAGTAATCCAGTAACTTGTAGTTTTGATAACTTTTGGACAGAGTATGATTAAGAAATTGAAATACAATCTTAGTAGCTTGAACATACTTACAGTTGGATGTTCGTGTGTTAGGCTAAAAGATCGGGGTTAAGTGAATACTATAATTATGTATAGTATGTGTAATGGATCCATAGGCACGGTTATGTATTGTAACGAGGAATAGGCATAAAGTAATTTGTAATTCCCGTTGACCTGAAATGTGGAATAGGCATAAAGTAATTTGTAATTCACATTTCGTAGAGGTGTTATGAAAGAAGAAATAGGCATAAAGGAACTTGTAATTTCTATTTCATAAGTGTTAAGTGAATTGCGGGATAGGCATAAAGGAACTTGTAATTCCCTTTCACATGGAAATGGAGAATAGGCATAAAGTAAGTTATAATTCTCATTTCGGGGTATAGGAATCGAGGAATAGGCATAAAGTAAATTGTAATTCCTGATTTCTATGGGAAGGTCAGAGATATGCATAAAGTAAATTGTAATCTCTACTTCCAGGCCAAGAGATAGGCATAAAGTAACTTGTAATCTCTTGGATAAGAGTAATGATCTAGAATTAGCAATTGTTAGAATTGCCGTGATTTTATACGGATTTTTCAACAAACAGAACTTTATGTTTAGATCTAAGTCCGAAACCCGATGAACCCGAAAACCGATTAGACCCGAAGTCCGAAACTCGAACTTTACTTAGGAAGGGTTTCGGGCCTGTTTCAGAGCAGGATCTTAGATTCAGAGAGTGTTTCTATGATCATACACAAATTCTTGTGAAGATTATCAAGAAAATTTGTTCGATTTCTTGAATTTTTTCAAGAAATCTCGTTTTCTTGAGATTTTTTTCAAAATTTTTTGTTTGTGATCGAATTGCTTCAAATTTGCTATCAATAGATTCGTGATCTGATGTGGAACGTGATTAAAGAAGGGTTCGAAGGCCAATTTCATCGATTTGAGGTTCAATTTTGAAGATTTGTGTGATTTTTGGAGTTCGAACTTGAGGTTCTGTTCGATCTACAAGGATTGCAATTCAGACGTTTTCAGTGATTGTTGTGTGAAGAAAGTACATTCAGACTGTTTTTTCGAGCATTTCTGTGAAATTTCGTGCAGAGATATTCAGATTTCAGACGTTTTTGAGGATTTTTGTGAACTTTTCGCAAGATTCGTGGTTTTCGCAAGACTCATAGAACTTTTCGCAAGTTCATCATCTTTTGAAGGTTTTCAGAATCCAAGTGGAGTTTTCGCATCCTAAAGACACGAGAACAGGAACTTTTCGCAAGCTTCCTTCACGAGAACAGGAACTTTTCGCAACCCACTGTCGCGCAAACCTCTCTTCAAGAATTCCCAAGTCAACTTTTCGCAACTATCTAACTTTTCGCAACCGTTGCTTGCGAAAACCTTGACTTTTCGTTTCTTCAGCTTACGCATACTGGTGGTTTTCGCAACTGTTGCTTGCGAAAACTGACACTTGGTCAAATTTTCTGACATATTAAAAAAAAAGTGTATTTCATACATTTTAAGAGTTTTTCAAGAAAAAGTTTTATATAATTTTTTTCAAGATGAATTATCAAGCTTCAGGTAATCGTCCTCCGGTGCTAATCAAAGAATCAGATTTTGATCAATGGACGATTTCTTTTATTGATTTTATTTCGAGGAGAGAAAACGGAAATTTCATGATACAATCTTTCTCCGAAGGTCCGTTGATCATTTATAAACGGGAAGAAGATTTTTCTGAAAAAGAAATTAATCGAAAGAAAGCCGATAGAGACGCGGTATCCAATTTGATCTATGCAATTTCCAAACTTCCACACAAAGACTACAGTCGAATTGAATGTTTCAAAAACAATCCAATGCTTTTGTGGAATGAATTAACGAAGCTTATGCATGGATCAAAGGTTGAATTCAAGAGAAAAGAAGAGAAGAAAGTTGGAAGGGAAGATGATAAAGAGAAGATTATCGAGCTTACAAGGAAATTGCAAGAGATGGAAAATCTTTTGATTATGGAAAGAGAAGACTTCAAGAAAGAAAGAGTGGGTCTTGTTAAAAGGGTTTCGGAACTTGAAATGGCGTTGAAGTCAAAGACTAAAGAAATTGATGACAAGAAAGATGTTGAACTCAAATGTCTAAGACTTTCCAAGCAGAACTCAGATGTTCAGAAAGTCTTATTTTTAGAGAAGGAAAAGTTGGAAAAGGAAAGGATTGATTTTGAGGTTCAAAGGAAAGGGCCGAGTATGAAAAAGAAAGGAAAAGCTTTGAAGCGAAGAATGCGAAACTGTCAAAGAAAATTTCTGATCTTCAAAAGGATTTAGAAAAGGAAAGACAAGAGCTAGATAAGGAAAGTCATGAGCTAGAAAAGATGAAGAAAGCTGACTTTCAAGCTAAGTGCGTTAAAGACGAATTTTCTAAAGAGAGGAAGATATTTCAGCAAGAAATACGAAAGCTAACAAAGAATTTGGCAGTGTTATCGACTGATATCATGAAAGAGAAGAGGGTCAAGTCTAATATTCAGAAGAAACTTGATTTGGTGACCAAGGAACGGAACGACTTATCCTACAAAGTGAAGTCACTTAACAAATCCAAACGCTATTCTGAATGTCCGATTCGACCTTCTAATCTCTTCTATGATCATTCAGTGGATAATTCTTCCAAATTTCAATCTGCTGACCTTCCTACTTATAAGAAAGTCAACATGCAATGGAGAGTAAAAGGTACGACTCCTCAGAAAGATGTACCAAAATCGTCTGTTCCCAAAAAGAACACTAACCTAAAAGGTAAAACTTTTGCTAAACCTGGTTCATTATATTCCGCAAATCATTTAATCAGGTTAGCACAAAAGAATTTTTGCTGTTCTTATTGTGGAACTAATGATTTTATTAAAAATAATGATGCTCAATATTGGTATGGTACTTATAATTTTCCTTCATATAGAGCTCCGCTTAACAAGCCAGGACCCAAGACATGTTGGGTACCAAAATCTACTTAATCTGTTTTTGCAGATTTAGAAGCAAAGCGTTGAACTCTCGGAAGAAGATTACGTGTGCCATTAAGGGGGAGTAAAGAGAATTGGTTTCTAAACACATCAGTTTAGAACCCGGATTTCAAAGTTTTTGGTTTCTAAACACATCAGTTTAGAACCCGGATTTCAAAGTTTATGGTTTCTAAACACATCAGTTTAGAACCCGGATTTCAAAGTTAATGGCTTTTGAACACATCAGTTCAAAACCCGCACTTCAACGATAAAGGCTTCTAAACAAATCAGTTTAGAACCCGTACTTCAAAGGCTATAACTTCTAAACATATCAGTTTAGAACTCGTACTTATCAGGTGATATCCTTTCACTGTCATATCTTTCTATTTTTTTAGGACATGTGCTTAAAGGTAACATTGTGTTATATTTTATGTCTACTAACGTTGAAAGTTTGAACCTTCACAAATTTAATTCAATGAAGTGAAAAGTTCTTCAATTTTTCATTCAATGAATAAAATGTGTGTTAAGGATGATTTTACGAGCATTTTTGTATAGTCAGAGTTATATTTGTTTCTACTTTCGCTTCTGAAACAAGTCGAAAGGTCAGCGAAACATGTTTGAGATTTTGATATAAGCGCAAAATTGTGTAAATCTAGACTTATTTAGAATACAATGCTCACAAAGCCTATTCGTCTTAATCATGAATGGAAACGAAAATATGGGGGAAGCACTACGTTTTTTTGAACCAAGTGATTGAGATGCTATAATAAAATATAATTTTTTTTATATATATACATATATAATAAAATCATTCAGTTTGATAGTCTGTGCCTGTGGCCTATCTGGTTTGGGAGATTAAGTCCCAAGGGGTACTCGTTACCTAGCCCCTAAGATCAACTGATCTGGGATTGGCTGACCCAAATCCTGCTATAGAACCAGGTAGAAAGCCATGTTCTACTGGTACAGATGGGATTAAGGTATATCGATGTAGCCTTTCTGGTTCGGGAGAGTAAGTTCCAAGGGGTGCTTGTCACCTAGCCCCTAAGGCCAACTGGTCTGGGATCGGCTGACCCAAATCCTGCTATAGGACCAGTTAGAAAGTTACGTTTACAGTGTATCTTAGTCTTAATAAACTGTTTGATTATAAAAGATGCCAATGAGCACATAATAAAAGTTGCCAATGTGCACAATATGAAAAGATGCCTAAGAGCACACATCTTGAAACTTGGGGAAAATACAAAGTCGCGATAAACCTGTAAATTTGTGAAAATTCTGTTTTTGGACAAATAGTGTGAGTAAGATCAAAGTATTCTTATAGGTTTTAGAGGTGCATTTGCTTGTTGCTAATCATATTTCGCATGCTAGTCCACCAAATAGATTTTATAAAGGGGTTGAAATTAAACTTTTGTAACTCGATATGCGATGATGTCTTGTTTTTGAATCCAAACGCATGCATTTGATTTCACTTGATGGAAATATCTGTTACATTTCATTAAGTTGAATTTCTTTTGTTTGGTGTTCAAATGATTAATTGTTAGTAGTAATAAAATGTTGTTCAATGAATTCTATTTTCTTTATATAAGTTTGTTAAAATGTGCGCTTATATGTTTTTTTATGCAAATTTTCAGGGGGAGAAAATCAACTTGCTCTACAATTCTTATTTTTAGGGGGAGCAAGATCTTTCGCCTATGGGGAGATTGTTCGTGTTTTTCAAGGGGAAGAAATGATTTTGAAGAGGGAGATTGTCCGTGACTGAAATTGAAAAGATTTTCGATGCTCGTGATGCTCACTTTCATCGAAAAAGGGGGAAAATGTCTACATCAATTTCATGTCAAAGAAAGTTTAAAATCAAAGATTCGTTTTAATGTCAACGGGGAGATTTGTAGAAAGAAGACGTCGTTTCAAGAAATGATAGGGGGAGTTTTATTCTTCAAGAGTTTTTAAGAAATCGATTGATCATTTCAGTGATCTCTTTCTTTTGAACTCGCGCGTTTATGAAGATCGACACTGAAGAATGAAATTCTCAAGTCAATGGAAATGGGGAGAATTCTTCAAGAGTTTGATGAAAATCGATTGATCATTCTGTGATCTCTTTTTCTTGAACTTGTGCTTATTTGTATTAAAAAGCTTTGTGTGAAGATTCATATTCTCCTGTTCGAAGAAAGACGTTTGTTATTTGACGTTTGAAAATTGGATGACGTTTTGACCTTGACAAGCTTTGATGAAGTCCGAAGATTCAAGAAAGCTAAAGCTTACTGATCGCATTTGTTTAAACCTTGAATCCAAGGGGGAGATTGTTAGTCCAATATGTCTTTAAGGTTTTAATATAGAAAGGTCAAAGTCAAAGTCCATGTATTGAGTTGTATTGTGTTGTTTACACCTTGTAATGTGTTTAGTATAAATAGGTTTAGTTGTGTGTTGTAAAGGAATCTAGACATACTGAACTCACATTCTTATATTCTAGAGAGAGAAACACTTGTACAGAACTCCTAATCTTGTAATGTGTTCTTGAGAGAAATGGATGACGAATTCATATCTTCTCTATCTTGATTAATCTTGGTTTAACAGCAATAATTCGTAGTAGGCTCTTGATTGTGATGATATGACTTTCTGAATGTTAGTCATATGACATTGGATCGGGTATGTTCCCGTCATTGAGATGAGCACGGGTACGGTAAGAATGGTGGAGAACAGGTTTGTTTATATGGTTGGATATTTTCAAGCTGTTAGTGTTTTAATTTGAATTTGAATGTTCTCACTAGGCGTAAGCCTAATTGTTCAAATTAAATGTTCTTACCAGGTACAGGCTCAGGGAAGTAATTGGGATGTGGGACAAGAGCTTTTGGAAGGAATCAACTTTTGAGATAAGTGGATGAGTTATCTAACGCATTGAGGTCTTTTGATGGATTGTTTAGATAACCTAGTTAATCTGATTATAGTTGACATGATTCGATTATTAGGTTATTGGGAGAAGTCCATGTTTGTATATACGAAACCTCTTAGTTGATTCTCTTCTTATATAAAAGTTTGGATGTTGTTCTATCATAACTTGTTATAATTTGAGGTTCAAACTAGCCCTGATTTTTAGGGTGTTACAATATGGTATCAGAGCATTAGTTTAAGTGAACTAAGTATGCTAACGAGTTACTTAGACTTAAGCTGAGATGAATTAAGTTATGATTCGTGAGATATGGGTAAAAGTACTAAGACGAGATAACCTTAGAGTCGACGGAAATACGTAAAATTGGTACTGTAACGATGGTAACGAGGATTCTCATGTATGTTATGTTCACAATTCCAATTATCTACTGTTATTATGAACATAATTGTTACACCAGCATACTTGTTTCTAAGTTGTTACAGTGACTAATGAACGGTAAAGTACGTGATGTGTATCTGGTTATGTGTAACCAATTCTTATAGGTTATTTCCTTGTGTTATATCAGAACAATGGTGAATACCCCACCAATGTCCCCTATTTCTTCGAAGGATAGGACTGTGACTCGAGGTGGAGTCTTGGGTGTGTTATATGCTTAATTTCATTTTATTTGAATACGTGCCGGTTTAAGTGTTGGTCTTGTGTGTGAAGACTGTTTGATGATTTTGTATTCTTAGTACCTTTGGGACTAATGAACCTTGGTGAGTTATATGCATTGTTGAGTTATGAAAGAGTTACATATACGTGTACATGTAGATGCATATATGATTTGACTTCATTGGAAAGGTGGCAATGAAGGGGTTGTGAGATTATCATGCCTCGGAGCGTGTGTTGCATGATGTGAGTTAGATGCATTTATTTTGCATAAATTGATGTTGATAGACGATCGTTAGATCTTTTGAGCAGAGGGCTCGGTTTTGGACTCTGTTGAGTTTCGAGGGCATACGCTTGGTTTTAATAAGCTCGACGTGGGCTTGGGGTTTGAATTGCATGAATTGCATTATATTTGGAAAACCATGTAGAGTGGTCGATCAGGTGGGTTGTGAAACACTTGTACAATAAGTTGTAGCAAGGGTAAGAAAGCGGTTGTTGGTCATGGTATAGTGTCAATGATGAGTTGGATGAGTACAACGGTTGACCTGGTTAGAGCGGATAGCCTTCTATTGCATGTTGAGTTCATGTAGTATGTCATTAAACGGTTTACACAAGTTCTTTCACGTTGAGAGCATGTACGTGCACAACAAATTTTTCTTGTTTTGGGAAATAAGTTGACACTCGCAAGCGTGTATTTCTAAGAAGTAAAAGACAAACTTGTTTTTATTATACGAGAAAGCTTTGAAATTAGTGATCTACGAATTATTTCACGCTTTTATTTGCGGAAGAGAACCTTCATTACGAAAATATTGAAGACATTTTTATTGCGAGTTTTTGTTTTATAAACCAAATGAGTGTTGACTCGTTATAATTATGTGAACGAGTGTTGGAGTTGACAGACCCACTTTGGGTAAGTGATTTCGTTCGAAAATTTTCCAGCCGTATGTGAAAGAGTTTCATTGGAGACAACCATAGTGTCGGCATCGTTTTGGATGGACAAGGTTACAAATTATTGTAAGAATACCTGTGAGCGATCCTTGTGATCGTTGTGTTTTACTATTCATCTTGAGTGGTGTTGCATCATGCATACTCAAGCTTGTTTCATGATTTGGTATCTATTACGTTGTTTAAAAGTGTGCAAAATGATTTCAATCGTTGTGTCATCGTGCATGAAGGCTATGATCTCGCTAGGTCTAGGAAAGTATTATGATTGAAGTTAAGGAAAGGCTTTGGGAGTTGAGTTGTCAGTTGAATAAGATGTGGTCGAGTTATGATCTTAGTGTTTCCGTTGGAGGAGGTGGGTGAATACCGAGAGCCTCGGGCAGTGAATTCGGAATGTCGGTATGATTGTAGTTTGAACTATTGCTTGGTTATGTGAGAATAGTTTTAATTGCGGTGGAATTTGAAATGGTCAAAGTGTTTCTATTGGTGGAATGGTATTAAGTAGCGTTACGTTACTTGATGTAATATTATCGGCTGGGAGGCTGAGTGATGAGATAGTGTGGTGATTAGATTTTGCGCTAAGGAAGGGTCTTGTGTTTCCCAAATGAGAACGGTAGGATATAAGTTGATTATGATGCGTTGGACGAAGTGGGTTCCGTTAGGAATCCTGGATTTCCGGGAAGAAATGGATTCATCATGTAGCTCATGAATATAGAGGTTTGCAACTGTTTAAACATGTCCTAAGATGAAGGTTTTGTTAGGAGATTGAAACTTGAGAAATGAACCCGTAGTGTGTAAACGATATGGTGTATGAACATCTAGTGAGGACATAAGGAGAACGAGAGATTACCAATGTGGATGTGATGTCCATTGAGGTTTTGATGATTCGCTTATGCGTGAAGCCTTTAGCACAACGAAGATTGACCGCGAGGAGTTGGTGAGAAACGAGAACTTGCTCGAGGAGTTAGGAGAAGTAAATTCCTTCGGGAATCCTTGTCTGTCTTGAGGCGGCTGGACATTTGTATATCGATTGTCGATGTAGAAATCAATGGCCGTTCTGTTAGATGGTTGTCAGGAGGTTGGTATTGGAGAAGTAACTATAGTGTAGTTATCTTGTTGTCCCTCTCTTGCAAAGATGTAAGAAATTTTTCGGAGAAAGGTATGTATCCGGCATGACGTTGGACCACCTTATGTGAGTGTTACAAAAGTGAAAGATCGTGGTTGCATAAGTGATTTCTTATGGGGTTTGATGATCCAAATAAGAACGAAATGTTGGGGTAATCGAAGCGGGTGTGCTTTGAATAGTTGACCTTGACATGTGGTGCGTCTAGGCTTGGGAAAGACAAATTCAGGAAATGATTTTACTTCAAATGAAATGGTGTTATGGGTAACATGAAGGAAGTAGTATCTTTTGTGGGGTGAAGGCACCATGAAAGCTTGTTTGCAATGTGGTCGCATGGTGCGATAGTGGTGTGAGGAAGTGGTAGCACTTTGTACCGAAGAACCATGTAAGTCATAGATGCAAAGTTGGTTTGCCGTGATATTGAAGTATTCAAAGGTAGGCGGGTATGCTCGATTTAAGTGTATGGATTCTTCGGCAATGTACGTTAATGCTATTTTGAGATCAAGAAATTGAGATGCGGTTAGAGACGGGATGAAAGGAGAACCCTTGTTCTTCTCGATTCCATTGGATTTTTGGAGTGAGTTTTCATACTTCATTTGATTGTCAAAGAGGATACTATAACTGTTAAGCTGGGGTGCTTCATTATGAAGTTTAGTCAAGAGCGTTGGAGTATTCTGTGGATGTAAAGAAATGTAATGAGTGGGATGGTCCAACGCTGAAAGATAACGGGGATCAAGGGAAGAAACCCAACATTTTAACATCAAAGAGTTGAAACTTTTCATGAGATGATAGAAGACGTTAAGGAAATGGATGGATAAGTTTTAATAATGTCCTTGTTTATTCTATGCATAGGTGTATGTATATTATGTAAGTAATGCTAACTTATCTTTTTGTATTTTGGTGATATCAAAAGTTAGCTATATCGGTTGTTATTATTGAAGACGCTTTAATTATTGAAATAATTAAAGAAGATCAAACAATAGTGGGATAAAGTTTGGATGATAATAGTTGCTTTAAGGAGGATTGCAAATCTAAGTTGGGGAGTTGGTAATGTTGAAAGATGTAAGGTTCAGAAAATGTTGAAAGTTGTGTCCCAATTCTTCCTGGACTTTTAATTGTGATAAGGTTTGGCAACGTGAGAAGTTGAGTCCTCGTTTTCTAGGACCTTTCATTATCATTAAAAGAGTTGGATTGCAGGTATATCGGTTGGATCTTCCACCGGAATTGGAAGGAATCTACAATACTTTTCATGTTTGCTATATTCAGAAATGTTTAGCCGAAGAGGACGATATGATTACACTTATTGACGTAAGAGTGAATGAAAAGAGTAGCTGTGTGGAAGAGCCTGAGGCGATTTTAGAGAGATCGGTTATAACGCTACGTAATGGCAAGGAAGTGGTTATGTTAAAAGTACAATGGAAACATCATCGAGGTGCTAACGTGACGTTAGAGTCGGAGGAGGATATGAAGACTAGATATCCTCACTTGTTTACCTAGCTTTGATTTCGGGGACGGAATCATTTTCAAGTTGGGGAGTATTGTAACATCCCGAATTTTCGTTATATTATGTTTTAAATATGAATAGGGGTCTATTTATAATCTGGTTTAAACTTTGGATTGTTTTGTAATTATATAATTCAATAGGATTAAAATTACAAGTAATCAAAGTTTAGGTGCTATTTTTGGAAGTTTGGAACTAGAGGGTGTGTTTGGTAATTACTTGAAAGTGGGTATGGCTAAATAGGCTGAAACTGAGAAATATCTCAGTTGTATTGGTTTGAGTCGGTTTGGGATACAGAGAGGAAGAAAAGAGAGAAAGAAGAGAGAAAGAAGGAAAAGAAGAAGAAAGCAAGAATTGGTCTTCAATTTTGGTAAGAAATTCACCATGGATTCAGACAAGACTGTTGTTAATACTCAGTTGTGAACAAACCTATTTGTTGTTTAGGTTTCAGAATCATTGATAGCAGATTGGAACAGCAGATTGTGCATAAAGTGGGTTATCTTCTTTAAAGGTGAGTTCATTCTTCATTTTGACCTAAATCCTTGTTTTCTGTTAAATTAAACGTTAAGACAGGTGTATAAACTGTATTGGGACTGAATGAATGTATTGAAACAACCTGAATGGAACAGACACGTATTTAGATTGTAAAAATAGGCTGCAGGTAGAGGTTTTTGGATAAAAGAACAGTATCCGGAAAACCCTGTGAGAAGGTGTCCGGACGAGGCAAGAACATCCGGTAAGTATTAATCATTTGTAGTTTCCGGATGAATCAGATACCGGATGGTATCCGGATTATCTCAGTTTCCGGATGTTGTCCGGAACGTAATATTATCCGGAAAGTGGTATTGCCCGGATCGGTTATGTTGTCCAGATTGTTTATGTTTCCGGTAAGTATCCGGATGGGATTAGTATGTCCGGTAAGTGTGGGTATCCGAGAATTCTGTTATCCGGATAGTTTGGGGTGTCCAGAAACTTTAGCTGTTTGGTCACTTTTGATATTCTGGATTCTTTTGAGTAATCCAGTAACTTGTAGTTTTGATAACTTTTGGACAGAGTATGATTAAGAAATTGAAATACAATCTTAGTAGCTTGAACATACTTACAGTTGGATGTTAGTGTGTTAGGCTAAAAGATTGGGGTTAAGTGAATACTATAATTGTGTATAGTATGTGTAATGGATCCATAGGCACGGTTATGTATTGTAACGAGGAATAGGCATAAAGTAATTTGTAATTCCCATTGACCTGAAATGTGGAATAGGCATAAAGTAATTTGTAATTCCCATTTCGTAGAGGTGTTATGAAAGAAGAAATAGGCATAAAGGAACTTGTAATTTCTATTTCATAAGTGTGAAGTGAATTGCGGGATAGGCATAAAGGAACTTGTAATTCCCTTTCACATGGAAATGGAGAATAGGCATAAAGTAAGTTGTAATTCTCATTTCGGGGTATAGGAAGCGAGGAATAGGCATAAAGTAAATTTTAATTCCTGATTTCTATGGGAAGGTCAGAGATATGCATAAAGTAAATTGTAATCTCTACTTCCAGACCAAGAGATAGGCATAAAGTAACTTGTAATCTCTTGGATAAGAGTAATGATCTAGAATTAGCAATAATTCGTAGTAGGCACTTGATTGTGATGATATGACTTTCTGAATGTTAGTCATATGACATTGGATCGGGTATGTTCCCGTCATTGAGATGAGCACGAGTACGGTAAGAATGGTGGAGAAAAGGTTTGTTTATATGGTTGGATATTTTCAAGCTGTTAGTGTTTTAATTTGAATTTGAATGTTCTCACTAGGCGTAAGCCTAATTGTTCAAATTAAATGTTCTTACCAGGTACAGGCTCAGGGAAGTAATTGGGATGTGGGACGAGAGCTTTTGGAAGGAATCAACTTTTGAGATAAGCGGAGGAGTTATCTAACGCATTGAGGTCTTTTGATGGATTGTTTAGATAACCTAGTTAATCTGATTGTAGTTGACATGATTCGATTATTAGGTTATTGGGAGAAGTCCATGTTTGTATATACGAAACCTCTTAGTTGATTCTCTTCTTATATAAAAGTTTGGATGTTGTTCTATCATAACTTGTTATAATTTGAGGTTCAAACTAGCCCTGATTTTTAGGGTGTAGGGTGTTACACTAATTGTGTTTGAGTAGCAAAGAATGGTAATAAATGGATATTTAATGTTCATTAAGTCATTTAACGCTTTATCGTATGGATTAAGGGGAATTGAATAGGATTTTGTTTCTGAAAAACGTTCCAGCGCCGTGTCCGGAAAGTCCCTCGGTTGAATGTTACCGGGAGAGAACCCGGATGGTACCCTGTGGTGTCCGGGTGAATTAGTTCCGGGATAGTTGTTCGGTAAGTCTGGTTCCCGGTAAGATAGCTTATCCGGTAAGCTTGTGTTCGGTAAGTTAGTGTCCGGTAAGCTTTTGTGTCCGGTAAGCTTGTGTCCGATAAGCTTTTGTATCCGGTAAGCTGGTGTCCGGTAAGATAGTATCCGGTAAGTTGGTGTCCGGTAAGTTTTGTCCGGAAAGTTTGATAAGGAACTGAGAAGTTGATATTTCATCCATATCTCAGGTAACCCGATTGTAAGTCAGAAGCAAAGTAAAGCAAGATGTTAAACGCACCAGGTGAGTTTTTCTAACTAAAATACGTGATCTTACGTGTTTTCCAAAGAAAGTGTTTATGTGGAAATGCCATGATATTTTTACGTGAATGAAAGTTAATATTTCGCTGATCAGGGTGTGTTTATGAGCATGATTTATTTACAAGCTTTTACGAACGTTTTCCCATGAAAAGTATGTTCTACTAAAAAGATTATTCAGGAAGATGAAATGAATCATAAAGTGTTATACGGATTTCACGTTTTATATTTATGATGAGCTATGTGTATGTTATGTGGAGTCGGTCTGCACAGTGGGATCTGAAGACCTCGGGATCCGATGATCCCTTGGGCTGTTATGAGAAACTTGTAGGAGGGAATTCATTTCCTTCCTACTCGGATATGTGATGAACTTGTAGGAGGAAATTCGTTTCCTTCCTACTTGGATAGAGGGGAGTCTGCTTGGGCCCCGATATGAGGCGAGAGGGGAGTCTGCTGGGGCCCTGATCGCAGTTAGCAATGTGATCCTTAAACACTGTGCAGTACCATGAATGATGTTTATGTGAAGAATGTGAACTGTTTTATAAAAATGATTTTATAATGTTGATGTACACTGATTATGGAGGGAACTCACTAGACCTCATGGTCTAACCCTCGCTTTTCAAAACTAAAACCTTTTCAGGTAAGCGATTAGTAGGGGGCTCGGGTAAGTGAACAAGAGCAAGATAGAGTACAGATGCAGCTAGAGACAGTACAAGTGCCTCTTGTGGAAGTTAGATTATTCTCAGTTGTGTATAGGTTGTTTCCGCCAACCTAAGTTTTAGATTGATGTAATGAAATTTTGGGACCCAGTTTTGTAAATCTTATGATGTAGTACTATGTATGCCCTGTTGTAATTTTGGGATGTTACAATCTTTGAGTCAATTACCATTTTACCCCTTCTCGACATTTCGTTTAAAAGTAATACTTCTATTATTTTAAACATTCTTCCCAAAATAAAATACATTAACATTGAAAAATTTGAGGTGTTACAATGAGGTTAGATTTAATTCACGATTCAGAATACTAAATACATATCTCACACAAAAAAAATTTTAAAATTTATTATATATTTAATAAATATATAAATTGTTTAATATATATATATATATATATATATAGGGTCAGGTTCAGGGGAAAACCCTAAATAACTGGAAAACCAGAAAACCACAAAAATACGGAGAAAAAAGTATATCAATATGGATGTCAAATTAACGAGAAAAATATGATCGTTTATTTGGTGCAATTTATTTCATTCGAATTTTGTTCATTTTTGGTATTTTTTCGAATAAAAAACAAGGGGGTGAGGTTTTTTAATTTAGATAATATTGTTGTAACCGCCCGTCTAATCACATCCATCAGATCATCTAATCCAACGGTTAATAAAGTGTTTTTTAGTTTTCCATTTATTTGAGGTTTTCCCTTGAACCTCCCTCTCTCTCTCTCTCTCTCTCTCTATATATATATATATATATATATATATATATATATATATATATATATATATATATATATACCGGGTCCGGGGCGGGTCGGGGGATGGTCATCCCGGCCCCGTCCCCATCCCCGGTTTTCTAAAAGCGGGTTTCCCCGTCCCGGGCCCCGGTACCCAGTTTCGCGAGGAATCCCCGGCCCCGGTCGGGTCGGGGGGACCGGGTTCCCCACCGGGTCGGGCCAAATTGCCATGCCTAGTGGTTGTGAGTATGATTGCTAAATTAGAAATTAGTTTTGCTAATTTACAAATGTCAAATCAGTACTTTTTGTTGATGTGACAGTGAATAGTATAAGAAATCGTAGGGAATAATTTCTAAATTAGAAATTGCTTTATGTCAAATCATGTTTTGTAGAGTATGCTTATGAAAAAATGTATGAATAATTTTTTTTGTTAATAAATATTAAAAAATGCAAAATATAATTTATATTAAAATAGAATAAAATAAATTACATATTAAAAAAATACAAACTTAACACATAAAAATACATCATTGTTCGTTTAGAAGTTCTTCAAGTTGATGTTCGTACAATCTCCGTTGTGGTTCGCTCATTGTTGTGGGATCCATTTCCATCAACTTTCGCTATTAGAGAGAGCGTTTGGGGTACTCAAATCACGTTTCTCTATTACATGTGGGTCATCTCGTATGTGGTGCAAAGAAATAATTAGAAAAATATTGAGAGAAGTATAATCATGCACAACATGATCGTCGAAGATGAACGTCATATTTATATTCGTCAATTTGATGATATAAACGATGATGTTAATTTTACTATAACTACGCCTCAAATCTCTAATAGCATACTTCCTGAGTACATAAACTATCTCCAAAATCACATACAAGTACGTAATCGGTCAATGAATCATTGTTTATAATCAGATTTGATTGAAGAGATTTGACAAAGATTTAGAGAAGAAGAAAATGACGATTAATGTAACATTTTTACTTTGTATTTTAATTTAATGTTTTATAAATTAGGGGTAAAAAGGGAAGATATTTTAAACTCACGCATACCATGTTTGACTTTTTAATTTATTTTTTAATCAAAAACTTTTACCCCCTTAAAGTTTAAAATAATTTATCTAAAAAATTACTAATATTTTAATCAAACAAAATTACATCAAAAAAACGAGAATTCCGTGCTCTTCGATATGACATCCATCTCGATATAGTTTTTTTTAACTGTTTTTACGTGAAATGCCATATATGTGTTATATTCATTATAAATATTTATGTACGTTCAAATGTGTACAACATCTCAGACACTGTAAGTCCGTAACTCGACATCACCTTCTACAACACTTTCTTCAACGTCGTAAGGCATCGTGTTCTTCATTACCGTAACCCAACACCCATCGAGATGAATCGGGAACCTATCGAGTTTCGGTTGTGAACCGAGGACAAAAAAGAGTGTGCCACGTCTCAACACCTTCATGGGTCACTCATGTATTATTCATCATGAATAATGTATCATTCAGTATGAATAATACATCATTCAGGGTGAATAATACACGATTCATGAATTCGTGTATTATTCATCCTGAATATTGTATGATTCCACCTGAATACTGTATTATTCATCATGAATAGTGAATGAACGTTCACCTTTGTTATTCATACTGAATATGGACACCTGGAGATGTGATACATATTCGTAATGAATAAAACCAAGTTTCGGTTGTGAATCGGAGAACAAAAGAGAGTGTGTCATGTGTCCACACCTTCACGAGTCATTCATATATTATTCATCAAGAATAATGTATCATTCAGGATGAATAATACAACATTCAAGGTGAATATACAACATTTAAGGTGAATAATACACTATTCATGATGAATAATACATGAATCATGAATTCGTGTATAATTCATCCTGAATGTTGTATTATTCATTTTGAATACTGTATTATTCATCATGAATAGTGAATGAACGTTCTCATTTGTTATTCATACTAAATATGGACACGAGGAAACCTGCATACATATTCATAATGAATATAACACATACATAGCATTTCACGTAAAAACAGTTAAAATGAAGAAAAAACTATATTGAGATGGATGTCATATAGAAGAGCACGAAATTCTCGTTTTTCTGATGTAATTTGTTTGATTAAAATATTAGTAATTTTTAAGATATTTTATTTTAAACTTTAAGGGGGTAAAAGTTTTTTTAATTAAAAAAGAAAATAAAAAGTCAAAGATGGTAGACGCTGATTTAAATTTCCAGATTTGTCCCTAATCACTTCTCAATTGATTTCATTAAGTTTTAACCATTGATTAGTTTTCTAAATTTTGATCAATGACTAATATTGGTCCTCACGTGCACAATAAAAAATGAGTTTTTCATTTGAACCCACCCCTACTCTAATCACAATCATCTCTTTCACTGTTATCTTTTATTATCTCAAAGACCGTTCTGTCTTCCATTTACCACAAAACTCCATATACACCATACATATTCAAATATAGAGAGAGATATGAAAGTTTAAATGAAAACTCATTTTTTATTGTAAACACGAGGACCGATTTCGACCCTTCATCTCTATTGATCCAACAACTCATATTAAATAGGGTTTTTAATTAAATTTATTAATTAAACTTTTTATTTTATTTTTTCTAAATAAAAACTTTAACCCACTTAAAGTTTAAAATAAATTATCTTAAAAAATATTAATGTTTTAATCAGACAAATTAAATAAAAAAACGAGAATTTTGTGCTCTTCGATATGACATCCATTTCGATATAGTTTTTTTAACCGCTTTTTACGTGAAATGATATATATATATATATATATATACTAGTCGATATGCCCGCGCGATGCAGCGGGATGTATTTTAATTCTATACGCTAATCCTCAATCTTACTTCTTGTTTTTTATTCTTCGTTCATCTTGATTTTATTTTTATGGTTCGATGTTTATCATGTTTTATTAATAACACACAACACTTATCCAATATTTGAACATGTTTATAAATAAATTAGTTCAAACTTCGAGTTTTATGAGATTGTAGATTTACATTAATACATTGTATGTTTGAATTTTAAAAGATTTAAGAATACGATCTAAATGTTTCATAATATGGTATAGATAGCAAATTGTCTAGATGTATTTAAGGGGACACATGAAATCCATCTATACAGTGACGCATAAAAATTGTGGTACAAAAAACACAATTAAAGAAAGAATATCAAAGGTTCATAGTGGTTCTTCTATGGAAGCAAATTTTGATTATAAAGAGCAACCATAATGGTGGATTGTTACCATTTTACTTAATAATTCTTGCTTATATTAGAGAGAAGGAGGGAGGGGGGGGGGGGATTTCACGACACTAAATAGAGCTTAAAGATTATTATATGAGCAACTAAATGGTAAATGAATATAGACATGTTTGCAACAATGTAATCCACTTAAATACCCATAAACCAGAAAAAGGTTAAGTGAATATAGACATGTTTGCAACTTCGTTCAGAAATTCCCAAGTGAACAAATGCAAGTAAACCTGAAATACAAGAAAAAACACTTCATTTAGAATATGAACAACATTCCTTATCCTATTTGTAGTGCAGTTTCTAAATATTAAAACTTGAGATGTCCCAAATATGTCAACCTATAGCGTTGGCTGGAGTAAAATGCATACGTGAAAACCCAAAAAGGACATTCAATCCATAAAGTATAAATAGCAATGGTGTAGTGCGATCATCCAGCTAAAACAAATATTTTCCATGCTATAAAAAATAAGAAAAAGATAAACGGATTACGAAAGTCTAAAGAAAGGCTAATCCCTTTTCTTATAAACAAAAAGAAAAATACAAGGTTCTTTGCATGAGCAGAAATATATTTCATAAGAAGGTTCATATTTCATGAGGGATTAATACCTATAGTGAAACGTACCTTCACGGTCCCCTGGCTTCGCAGTCCTAATACTCTTCTCATCAATGTCTGCAGTCTAACAATAAAAACATAACGGGTAATTGGCAGCAAAAGACTAACACCATACAACATCAAGGGTAAAAACAAAAGTACTGGAATAAAATCATCATTAGGCAACGATTTTAACTTTTGAACTCCAAGAAAAGTTACAATAATGCTATTGAGATAAAAACAAACAATAATGTTTAGCCGTTGAGCTATGTGTTGAAAACAATCAAAGACAATATAAATAAAAAGGATTGCTTGATGAGATATTGATTGATTACCTTCGAAAAACGGTGGAATCCATGAGAGGAGGTAGAGCTAATGAACCAAAACAATGTTTGTAAATTCAGGGTATGTCTCAGACATGGTTTAATGCAGTAACAACGGTTCAAACAAATAAGAACTAAATGTGATCAATAATCCATGGGAGAACCTTAAAAGGTCGCCGAAAGTCCCAAGATATACCATAATAGACCAAATAGTTACTACTTGAAGTTTTAAAAACCAAAGGCGAAGGGTAAACACCAGGTCGGTTAGGTATAAAGACATCCAGATTTTCACCATGTCATTAAATATATGGAACACACCGAGATAAACAACTCCTAATTCACAGATTTTCATTCTTCTAGTTCACAGATTTCAAACAAGACAAACCAAATATTAAATAAAAAATCCACAGGTTCATCCTCCCAATTCATAGATTTCAAATAAAAAATGACAGACAATTAAAACTTTCAAGAATTACAGAAACTTACCTGATTCTTTGAGATTTGAGAATTAACCAAATTATATGAACCACCCTATCATTTCAGTTTCATTAAAGCACCACGAAGACGTAAACAGAACACATAAACAAGGAAAAGGGAAGATTTATATTAGGTATGTTTTGTTATTATTACACTACAAATACAAGATTTTCGAGCGCAAAGTTGGATGAATAAATAAATTTAAGCCAGGAAACATACCTTTAGACGGCGCTGATCTTGCACAACTTGTTTAGCTCGGGCTCTAATTTCATCCGGATCACTCTTAGATTGAAGGCGCACAACAAAATCCAATGGCATGTCTTCAGGCCTTGAAGTTAGCCTAGAAGATGAGTTTCCAGACTTCTGTTCTCTGCATTGGCCTCATATATTAGATAAAAAAAGAAAACGACAACATAACACATAAAGTAGCAAACTATAATCTGGCCAATGAAATACTTACTGAGAATACTCAGCCAAATCAAGATCATCATCTCAAGACTGCATCCCTGAAGCTTTATTCATAGGCCTATTAGGAAATAGCAACAGATCAGAATAGAGGCAAAAACGATATCAAGCATCTGATTGTGTATCCATACAATATAACGGGATACAAAATTCGAATAAACATAAGAAAGAATGCAGACCACGATAGATTGATATCAAAGAGATATTGATAATTGAATATCGAAAGCATAAAATAAGAAACGATAAAGACTATTAACTAATAGGTGGTGTTATATACTTGTATCATAGTACTTCCAGCTGTGTACCGCACAATGCAATAGGATGTACAAAATATGAAACGGACATTGAACTATATCACTATAATAAGATCTCTAAGTCACAAATAAGTGAAATAACTTGCCAGATGTTACTACAAATATATATAGAACTCTCCTAAACTTCAAACTGAAGTGGTCTGTCTTTTGTTAAAGGAACTCCACTTCTCCACCTCTGTACAATTTATTCAACAAAGGTCACATTCAATTTTTGACTCGAAGTGTCATAGAAAAAGTGCCTAGACAAGCAAAAAGACCATACCTCAAGGTTATCTCACAGTTTTATTTTGACCATTTAGCAAAACTAACAAGAATAAATAATGGTGTCTTCAGGATAAGAACCAATTGAAGGTTACATAATCACCTGCAAAAACATATAATCATTCAAGAATCTAATTATTATATGCAAAACCCCAATGGATGATATCTAGGCATAAACTTCACAGAAATTAGGTTTTAATGGATTAACAATATTATTAAAGGTAGCAGGAAACAAAAGAATAACCAACCTCATTCGCTAATTTGTTGCCCATCAGTCCATCACATCAACACCATTAAATGTCAATAATGAAGAGTTGTGTTCACTGCCTGTACATAGTACATTGATCCAAAACATATGGCGTTACAATGTGGAAAGTAACTTCAAAAAAGAAATTAAAATTTCTATCTTACCGATCCATCCAGCAGCAAAAACAGCCAAACCTATATACACAATATACAGAGCATGCTGCATATTAATAACGAAAAAGAACCGTGAGAAATCCTGAAAGAAACCTACAATCAACCACAGAAGTCAAATAACATATGAAAAGTACCTGAGAAAAATGGTAGAACAGTTGATCTGCATCACTACGAAAGCTGAGTTAAATGAATAATTTTTCCAAACAAATGTAAATATACTGCTAGAGATGCACCATGAACCACAACAGCCAGCGACGCCACCGCAATAAGAACCCAATCAAACCCGTCAGCACAAGCAAACAACTCCGTAAATGGCACCGCTCACTTCCTCCTCCTCCTCCTCCTCAATATCATCATTCTTTTGTAGTAAATTCCGGCGACCGATGGTTGTGTCTAAATACAGCAACGACGACTCAGGGACTTCGGGATTTTCCGACACCGGCGTCAGGGGCCCCACACTATGCGGCGGAGTCCACCTGAACATTAACAAACCCTAAAATGAATAAACATTGCAGAAACATTAGAACAAAGCTATATACCCTAAAAAGAGAATTTTAGTAACAAATTGAAAGCTGAAACTTACGAAACCGAGGAAATCATATGCAACCCACAAACCCACATAAAAAACCCAGAAAAACCCCATGTGAGAACTTGAGCAACCATATGATAAACCCAACACATAAACAGAGAAGGAGGAGGAGGAGCAGAAAACCAACACAAATACATAAAAAACCCAGAAAAACCCCATGTGAGAACTTGAGCAACCATATGATAAACCCAACACATAAACAGAGAAGGAGGAGGAGGAGCAGAAAACCAACACAAATAAAACCTAACCTGGTTTGCGGAGGAGTGAACTATGGAGAGAGCGGAGGGAACGAGAGAAGATGCAGGCGTAATTTGAGAGAGAGCATCGATCCCGTTTCTTGTTGGGTGAGTGCAGATAAATCAAGGAGCATGAATTTGGGAGGGAGATAAATGAGGAAGATGGATTTTGTTTCTATCTCCTATGATTCGATGTTATCAACATAGCAGTTCAGAGGTGAGCAGCACGTGGGGAGGAGAGATCGGGGAGAAGAAGACGGGAGGGAGGAGAACGTGAAGCTGGTGTTGAAAAAATGTATTGTTTAGAAAACCGCAATGTTGAATAACCGTATTTAATCCTATGCTATAAAAGTTGTACAACAGGCTAAAACAACTGAACGTTTAGAAAGTGAAATTGTTGAAAAACGGTTTTCTTATTCTTTTTATAAAGGAGAATAGATATATATATATATATATATATATATATATATATTACATTCATTATGAATATTGTAGGAAAAATGGCATGTTTGATTAATTATCTTTTTGTTAAATCAATTAATTATCTAAGGTTTGGTTGGTTTGGTTTCTCTATGTAATAACCAAAAGGGTTTAAATCAGATTGTTGGGGATCTTATTGTTCAACAAGTTAGAGAAGTTTTTTTTGAGGTTCTTGAATTCATGGAAGGAATGAATAAACTATGGTAAAAAACCATTTTGGGTTTGTTTGCATCTAATTACGATTTGGTGGCTAAAAATCGTCATATCTTGTTGATTGAAGAGTTTTGTTCATAATCTTTGAGTTTGGGATTTGGTGGCTAAAAATCGTCATATCTTGTTGATTGGGAGTTTTGGATTTATAAACGTGGATTTCTATCTTCCTCCAAGTTAATTGGTTGAAAGCCTTATTAAATAAATGATTTCGGTTGATTTTATTGATTTCTTGAGAAAATTTCACCATCCCATGGTAGCTTCTTGATGTCAAGAGTATGGATTTTATGAGTGTAAACGTGGTTTAAGAAACGGATTGTGATGAATTAAATGGTGTTTTGGTGTTAGGATCTATATTAAAATGGTTGGGAACATTGAATATATCGATTTTGTGGCTTAAAAATAAATTTGGGAATGATTGGGTGTTTGAGACTGTGAGGATTTTGCTAGAACCTTCGTGCAGGTTGGAGGAGGCTGATCGAGCGACTTGAACGGGATACTGTGCGGCCTGAAGTCGCGGTATAAACCGCACAGTTATTGTTGGAGTGACCTCTTCGATTCTGATTCGTTTCTCGTTTGGGTCTAGAATCGAAGCGTCGGCTGAGGGATTGTCTTAGGAAATATTAGGGTTGATTTTGGGATATAATTAGGTGGTTTAATACCATTAGTATATATGTCATCCAATTCAGGTGTTCAATTTGAGCTAAAATAAGTTTTGGAGCATGTGCCGATTTGCTAAAGCTCAGGTGAGTTCCCTTAACTCTTTTGTGCAAATGAAACGTTTTGCTAAAGTTTTCATAACTGAATATGGTATTGAGCATGATGGCATGATTAAACACTTTGAAAAGCTTTATTATTACATGATGTGGAAATGTTTACCAATGCATGCAAGTTGTTTACATGTTCTTTACGAAGTGGTATATTGATTTGGAGTCGGGTTGCACAGTGGAATCAATGTACCTTGGGATTGTCTACATCCATTGGGTGTTTAGTTGTGGTGTGTGCCTTGAATCCGTTTCTTATGCACACGTTACTGGCATCTACTGGGGGCCATGGGGATCTACTGGGGGCCCCGATTGCGGACATCACGGTGAGGTGATGGGTGACTATGAACACTGTGCAAATACCAAGTGTGATGTTTATTGGTTGAAATGGTTTTTTATGGGCCTATATGGCGGTTTGCAAAATGCTAAATGTGGTTTGTTAAACTGTTTTCGAGAGGGAATTCACTAGACCTCATGGTCTAACCCTCGCTTTCCCAAAACTAAAACCATTTTCAGGTAAGAGTTTTGTTTGGGGTTTCATCTGAAGAAGATGGAAAGAGGTGACACTGTATAAGAGGTATAATCTAGAGGAGGCTAGTAGTTCGCCGGTCAGATTCCTGTAGCATCTCGGTTGTGAAGGTGTTTATCCGTTGCGTACCTAGAGTTGAGATCGATGTATTTTGCGTATTTTTGGGACCATTTTTGGTTGTAATGTATGAATTATACTTTATGGAATTTGGGTTGTTACAAATGGTATCAGAGCCGTAGTTTAAGGGATTTAGGTGACCGGATGGGCCTAAACTTAAACTGTAAGTTATGGAATCCTAACTGAGATATAGGAAGCCAATAGAAATACCTCGAACCTATGGAATCATAAAAATGGTAGTGAGGACTCACATGTAAGGTGAATTCAAAATCGCATCTGGCCAATATCATTATGAATTTACAGGTGCATGAGTGTGCTCGACTTGTATTGTTGAGATGATTGATGAGTGCGGCAATATGTATTAAGCTCTAACTTTGCAATGATTAGCAAGTGTCCTAATGTGTTGAGTGAGGTTATATTTGGTGTAAATGTTGATACCTTTGGAAAGGGACTTTATCCGAGATGTTAGTGATCTACCTAGAAGTAGAACTTCTTAGGGATCGAAGGGGAAGTGTAGCTGGTTAAGAATATGCTCCTGATTCATAGTTAGTCTCCATTTATGGAGTTGATGTGTCGATTACTTGGTATATGGGGGTGAGGAATATGTTTGGATCTTGAAAACTTCGACTCAAGATCGGGCGAAGAAAATGATCCCTTTGACTTTTTAGTCAAGCAGTAGGGTGACAAGATAAGATAATGGAGGAAAGACATTAATGTTGATTTGAAGTATGCGGCAGGGAGAGAGAAAAAGGTGAATTATCGTTCATTTGCCAATTAAGCCGATGTTTGAAATGGTATAGTTTGCGAACCATGATCAAATTGGAAACTGTGTAGCGTGGGAAAACAAACATGTTGGGAAGAAAGTGCACCAAAAGTTGCTTCGAGGGTGAGAAACCCGACTATCGGGTCAAAAGCGATATGCAAGTGGGAAGTAGTTGTGAATGTAAAACGCCTGACCTTGTTAGAGTGACTAGCCTTCAAAAGTAAAACGAGTTCCATGCATCGTATTTTGAAAGAGCTGTAGAGTCACTTTATATTAAAAGTATTTATGTGCATATTGGGTTTCTTGTTATGGAAATTAAATCGACACATGCAAGCATGTAGTCTTTGTTTTGGGGAAATTTCAAACTTATTTATGTTGCATAATGGGAATTTTGACCTCATTAATTGGTGAGATATTTCATCCCTTTAATGTTGAGTTAATCTTCGTTAGAGAAAATTATAAACACATTCGATTGCATAACTTCACAACTGGAACTGGTATGGACATGTTTTTGTTATACCACTGAGGGTGAGAGTTGACTGACTCGCTCAGTGTAAGTGATCTCAACCGATATGTTTTATAATCGCATGAGAAAGAGTTTCATTGAATACATTTTCGTTTGCGTCGACATCGATTTGGTTGGACAAAGTGGTGTTGAGTCGCGGGGTTGCGTGTGAGCGATCCCCAAGATTGTTGTGTGTGGCTATTAAACTATAATGGTGTTGTGTCAGACATCTTCAAACTCGTTTCATGGTGTCATACTTGTTGAATTTTAAAATGCTCAAAATGATTTAAATCATTGTGTCATCATGCATGAAGGCTATGAACTCCCTAGGCCGTGGAGAATATTGCAATTAAGGTTAATGAAAGGTTTTGAGGGTTGAAATTTATTGGTTGAGTCATTTATGGTCAAATTATAACTTTGGTATTCTCGTTAGAGAATGATGGTGGATAATGGAAATCTCAAGACATTGAAGTTGGTAATGTTCTCATTATTGTAATGGAGAACCGTGTTCAGTAATTTGGGATTTTGTTGATTGAGAGCGGATATGTTTTAGATGAAGTTATAATTTCTATGAAACTCCTAAAATAGTATGGTAGTGAGTAACAAATTGAGATTTTAATGGAATGCGGTCGGAAGCGAGTCTGAATATCAAGATGGGCTGGTAATTAGACTATGTATCAATGAATTTTATGCCTTTGTCAAGTAAGGACTGTTAATGCCAAAAATCGTCCAGAAGGATAACTTAATGTTGATTGTGGAGCTTAACAACTAAAGAATGGGAATCTTTCGACAAACCGTACGACAAAGACAAAAAATGTAAAAGACACGAAGATTTTGGTGACGCAGGAAAAACCTCAACGAGGAAAAAACCCGTGGACGACTGTGGAGGTCGTCGCTGCACTATGATCGCCAAACATGGGCGATATCCTTGTGTTTCAGGTGTCGAGGGTACAATGATTACAATACAAATGAAAGAAAGACTTTAAATGTAAAGTAAAACAGATGTATCGAATGTAAAAACTGGTGCGTCGTGTGTAAGAACTATGTGTCTGTTAGTCCCAGATGGCTTTAACAAGTATTGTAGAAGGGGGGGGGGGGGGTGAATACAATACTCAAATTTTTTCACAATTTTAATTCTATTATTGAAAAACTTTCAACAAGAATTACACATAGAATCTAAAGACTGTTGCGGAAAAGAACAGATAAAGCTATTCTAACAATCTTTCACAAAGTATACTGAAAACTAAAACAACTTGAACACTTAGAACAAAGCTCTTAAAGTTCTTGAGAGAGTGGAGGATGATTGCACTGAGAAATACTTCTGTAAGCGTGGTTTGCATGGGAGCCTCTTCTTCCCTTTATAGTGAGATGAGCATTAAATGTTTGGGACACATGTCATCAGGAGATTTGCTTGTAGTTGTTGACCTCTGAAAAGTTGATATGTCTTTATCACCTTTTCATTGGTACTAGGAATAAAACCCATGCTGAAAGAGACTTTATCTAAAAATAGATAAGATGACAAATAGTCACTTTTACCTGGCAATAGATATTGTCCCATAATAAATGATCTTCTTGATGTGTTATCCAAGACAATCACACCGATGATGTTCCAACGATATAAGTGACTTGGGTCTTGTAACCTTTCTTCAAGGAAAACCATTCATGAAAAGAGAAAGTTGATCCCACCGATTTTGAGCATCCTCATCGGTGGGATGCTTCTGGCCGACGTTATGAGGGTCGGTGGGAAGGGTGTCCACCGATGTGTGGGAACACAATCGGTGGACAATGACTTGTTGATTTTTGAGAAGGTTATCCTCACTTCCACAATGAGAATGTCTTCAAGCTTGGCTTCGGTTGATCTTCGACTTCACCGAACAATTGCTATCTTGTACAAGTCATTTAAAGAACCATGCTAAAATATTCTAAGTAAGATATAGGGAAAACATCGGTGAGTCAATTTCAAATCTTGGTGACCCAACAATCTCTCCCTATTTGAATTTGAGTTCTATTCTTAGAATATTTAAGAGTGTCTAAAAGTAAAATGCACTTTGACCCTTTTTACTCTTTTTGGGTTCTTTTCACATAGACCATTCTTTTTGTTCTTTTTGATCTATTTTTCTTTTGTATGTGTTTTGTACACTATACACAATATTTACAGGTAAGAAAAAATATAACTATGTGCAACAAGGAAATTCAAATAGAAGAGAAGTACTTGCATTTACTTAAATTTTCATACATTTGGAAATGAAGAAAATTTTACAAGTACTTAATCGGGAAAAAGGAAAACACTTAGATTATTTTCTCATTTCCTTACGGCGCTTCATTTCGGCGATGATGTTCTGGTAAAACGGTTGAGCTTCGGAGATGTACGGCATCAACTTGGATATTCCTTGAAGAAAGATGATGTCGGCCAAGTGAATTTAAGAAAATCTGAAGAAACGTCGGTGGCCGAAACCGTCATTAAAGTAGACTCCAGGAACGGGTGAGAGACTTAGAGTGGTTGAAGGATAAGTACTTGATGTGGGAAGGGACAAGTTGAGATTGTCCACATAAGGAACTTTTCCTTCAGCTGCTAATTCTTTAAACACATTGTCGGTCACCTTTTGGTTTTTGGTTTCCGGTAGACGGATATCTTCCTTGAGAGATTGAAGTTTGGCTCTTTCATCGGTGGAGAGAACGATGTTATGTTTCTTTTTCACCTCTTTCATTTTATTCATCAAGTCATCAATGCACTTGATGAATATGTCTTTCTTTGGATTTGCACTCTTCACTATAAGCTTAGAGATTTCATACCATTCGGAGAGGCCGAAAAGTTTCAGGTTGTAATCTCTAATACTTCTAGACAAACCATCTTCTCTTTCTATGATCAACCTTATGTCGGTAGGATTAGCTTTAGAGGTGGCAATTTTAATACCTGAGATCGGAGACCTGTTGGTTCGGTAGGACATCCTTTTCTTGTACCAATATATTTCCTCATCCTTTTCTTCTTTTAGAGCACCCAACACCGATTCTTGGGTCTTGATAGGGTCGGTGGACTTGGCTTTTGCTGCTTCCTCTTTCGCAACTTTTAGAGAGAGGACCTTTGATTCTTCTAAGGCTTTCTGAGCGAGTCTAGCCTCCTCAATTTCTTGAGGAGATAGACCGAGGTTGGGAGTGGTTTCTTAGGTTGGAGGCTTAAGTTTTAGAGTTTGGACATCTGCAGGACGAGGCCCATACTTTGCCAGTTCCTTCTTTTTCTTTTCTTCTTTTGCCTCATCTTCGGCAGAAAGGACTTTCTTCCCTTTGTCTTTAGGATCCTTAATAACTTGCTCCCCCTCAGACCTTGCAGTAGTTTTCTTCGGTGGTGGTGAAGATTTCGGTGGTGGTGAAATCGGTGGTGGTGAATTCGGTGTAGTTGATTTCGGTGGTGATTTCTCCACCGATGGTTGAGGAGTGGGAGTAAGAATGGTACCTGATTTTTCGGTGGCTTTCTTGGAGATATGGATCGGTGGCCTGTTGGTGGAAAGTGGAGGCTGATTGCTGTTTGTTCGCCTAACAGAAGGCATTTTCGGTGTTGTGAGAGTTCTCTCCCCCTCAGCAGCAGCCGAAACTTCCAAACCCAAATGTGCAAAGATTTTATCAACTTTGGAGTGCAGTTGTTGGACACCGACCGGATCAATACTGGTTAAAGAGAAGTCACCGAGATCAAGATCCCAATCCAAACTAGCATTGAAAAGGTCGACTTTATTGTGAAGTCGGTCGAGGGATTGAGACAAGGAGGTCCGAAGAGATTGATGCCGAGTTTCCCGGTTGATCAGACGAAAGATTTCGGGATCTTTAACATTGTTGGAAGCTTTGATGGCGGCAATAGATATGGCCAAGTCGGAGTGGGAGCTGTTCAAAGCATCCAACCTTGTAGAGAAGTTGGCCATATTTTCAGTAAGAGGCCGAAGAAGATCCTGTAGAGTAGAAGCCAATAGTTGAGGTTGCTGTTACTCTAAAACCGAAACGCGCTCATTTGCTTGAGCAATCATAGAGATAGTGGATCGTTTGAACGACTCGAATTGAGTACCCACCATCCGACATTGACGGGCACTTTCTTGAACTTCAGCTATTAAGTCACTCGGCAGCCTTATCCCTACATGAAGTGGGGCACGAACCTCGGGGAGGTTGAATCGTGGATTGGTGGGTGATAATGGGGCATGTGGGAGCAATCTTTCCTCAGTAAAATTAGATGAGGAGGGTTGAGCACATAAAGGATCTAGATAAAGAATCCTTCTTCGGGGAGAAGGTGGCCTCGGTGGGGGTGATGGTGGTCGTCGGGGAGGTGATTGTGATGAGGAAGAATTAGCCTCAGATGATTCAGATCGGTGGGGTGTGGGGGATCGGTGGGGTGTGGGGGATCGGTGGAGGCTAGGAGATCGGTGGTGAGGAGATGAAATCGGTGAGGGAATCTTCGGTGAGGGGGAGGGTGGTTTCGGTGGAGATGGTGGGTCGGTGATGATATCGTCGGTGGTGAGCATGGTTCGGGGAGAACCAGTGTCTTCTAATAGAAAGTCGAAGAAATATCTTGTGGGGGATTTTTCTGTGGGGGAACCCTCAGCGGGTTGTGCATCATCGATCATATAATGATCGGGTGTTAAGCCGTGCAGTGCGAACTCAGAACCTTCGAGGGGATAGACCTCGAAGTCATCTCCACCACCCAAAGAAGTAGGTGAGGAGGTAAGTTGTGGGTTCTCCAAAAATACAACCGAGGCCTGTGGAGAGGCAATGGAGGAGTCGGTAGGGGTGATAGCTGATTCCCTTGGCCCAGATGGGAGAATTTCAACAACTGTCGATTTTTTAGAATCAACAGCTGGCTTAGAGGGCTTGGCCGAAGGTTTCCGAGACCTCTTTAAAGGAGACCTCGGAGGGGATTTTGAGCGCCTCCGCTTTTGAGACTGGTTTTGGACCGGGGAAGCCTCCGAGGGATCTCTCGGTGGCGTAGTCCTAGAAGCGGGTGCGGAGGTGTCGGGGGCCTTTGTTTGTTTCCTTTTAGCACCACCCGACTTTGCTCGGGGACGGGGAGAAGGGGCCACTACAACTTGGGGTTCCGTGGGAACTTCCGGGTGTTGAAACCCGGGAGCTTCCACCTCACCCCAGTGAAGATTGGGAGTGTGAGAAAAAGAAATCATACCTGGCCTTAGAGGAAGATCGGTAGCGAGGCGGCCGACGTCGAGAGTCTTTTGGACAACAATGGGAAATGACCAGTCGTAAATGAATCGAGGGGATTGAGATTTGCGATCCGCATCTAACGCCGAACCGAGTTTGTGTTGTATGATCATAGAGATGAAGCGAGGATATGCCACATGACAGCGTTTTGGGTGTTTGACCACTTCAGTCAGCTCAGTAAAGAAATACTGAGCGAAATCTATCTTTCTTTGGAAAATAAGTGCATGGGCCAACTTTGTAATGTAAGAAGGGGATTGATCTTGACCACTTGTCTTATTAGAAAGACAATGGATCACGTGTGCAAAGAAGAAGTTCCAAACACCACCCATTTTGTTGCGTGTGAGAGTACCTGGGCCTTTTGAGGATTTGGAGGCTTTGTCATCAGATTGGTGGATGTAGCCAAGGGTACTGATAACCTGTTCAAGAAGGTTATCGACGTGCATGTCAACATAGGAGGAGAAAGCATCGATCTTGAGGGCACGACGAACGTCATCAACTCCGAAGGTGAGATCGTGATCACCCTCCTCGTCAGTAAGAATGGAGGCATGTATGGCCTCGTTGGAGGGATCATATACACAGGTGAGCCAAAAGTTGCCAATGAGCATCTTGCTAATTTTAGGGTTGCATGAAAAGGCATGGAGGAGAGGAGAGCGAGTCAAGAAATTTATTACCATGTTGAATTCGGGATGTGCGGGATCGGATTCAAACCTTGCCACGTGATTGCAAGGATTGAACTTCAAATCTGAGAAACAGGTGGGAACCTTCGAGGAAGCCATGGATGAGATGCAGGTTTAGATGATGATGAAAGAGAGAGAAGATGGGTAGTTGCAGGTTTCGAAAATAGAAGAATGATGAAGGAGATAGGGTTTATATAAGAGAAGAGAGTGGGAAGATGAGAGATCGTGGGTTTTTAAAATAGGACGGCAACGGTTATGAGGGTAAGAGAGAGGGGTGATCTAATAAAATAAATTAGTTTAAAAAAAATAATGATGAGGTTTTGGGAATGTGTGGCTAAAAAGGAGTTGCAAAGAAGAGGAGGGGTCAAGTTGACTGACACCTAGGGTTTTAGGATGATGTATTCATAGGGAACCGTATAAGAGAAGCAAGAAGAGATTGGTGGGAGATATCGGGAAGCATTTCGGTGGACTATGTCTACCGATTTGTGGAAGATTTCGGTAAGGTAATTGTCACCGACAAGAATGAGCTAAAGGAGGTCGGTGAGATGCGAATACCGATTTGGATTCGGTGGTGGTAAAGTATGACATCGTGTTTAGAGTTTAGGTGTCGGTGATGATGGAGGACGCCGATGAAGACGTCGGTGATGTGTAGAGGAATCGTTCGTCGGTGAAAATGGAGATTACCGAATTAGACTTTGAGCAGATTCACCGATGGAGGAATCGAATGTCGGTGCACTTATTGGAGAGAGATGTCGGTAGAGAAGTGAGTAATATATAGAGGAAATTGGTAAGGGCTTTGGAGAGATGAGACCATGGTGATGACATCAAAGTCGGTGAGAAGAAAGAAGGTTCACTTGAGTACCGATGAGAGATCGGTGGAGGAAGAGAATACATTATCATTGAAAATTGTACATTCCAAGTTCACTTATTAGAAAGTTGAACCTGGTTTCATCTAAGGGTTTGGTGAACAGATCAGCAAGCTGAAGATCTATTGGAATGAAATGAAGCTCAATGTCACCTTTTGAGATGTGGTCCCTGATGAAATGATATCTGATATCTATGTGCTTTGATCTTGAATGTAGAACAAGATTATTTGCAATGGCTATTGCACTTGAATTATCACACAGAATTGGGACTTTGGAGTAGACTTGATTGTAATCCCTTAATTGATTTTTCATCCACAGGATCTGAGCACAGCAGCTTCCAGCAGCTACATATTCAGCTTCAGCAGTTGATGTTGAAACTGAGTTTTGTTTCTTGCTGGACCAACTGACTAATTTTCCACCAAGAAGTTGGCAGCTACCTGTGGTACTTTTCCTGTCAATTTTGGAGCCTGCATAGTCTGAATCTGAATACCCAATTAGTTCAAACCCCGAGTCTTTGGGATACCAAAGACCCAGGTGCAAGGTACCTTTTAGATACCGGAAAATCCGTTTTACAGCAGCCAAATGAGATTCTTTTGGATTGGCCTGATAACGGGCACATAGACAAGTAGCAAACATAATATCCGGTCTGCTAGCAGTTAAATAAAGCAGAGAACCAATCATCCCTCGATAATTCGTTACATCCATAGATTCACCATCCGAATCAGCATGAAGTTTCAGAGGTGGTGCCATGAGAGTTTTCATAGGAGAGCTATCTAAAAAATTGAATTTCTTCAGAAGGTCACGAATATATTTACTTTGATTTATAAAAATCCCTTCTGAAGTTTGTTTGACCTGAAGGCCCAAAAAGAATGTAAGCTCTCCCATCATGCTCATCTCATATCCACTCATCATGAGAGAAGCAAACTCATCACATAGTGATTCATCAGTGGCACCAAAGATGATGCCATTTACATAGATTTGAACAAGAATGAGATTACCTGAGGTCTTCTTGATAAAGAGAGTGTTGTCAATTTTACCTCTGGAGTATCCATTCTTTAGAAGAAAGTCAGCAAGACTGTCATACCAAGCACGTGGAGCTTGCTTGAGACCATAGAGAGCCTTGTCTAATCTGTACACATAGTCTGGATGAGCTGGGTCTTCAAAACCAGGTGGTTGTTTCACATAGACTTCCTCTGCAAGTTCCCCATTGAGGAAGACACTTTTGACATCCATCTGAAAGACCCTAAAATTTCGGTAGGCAGCATGAGCCAGAAAGATTCTTATGGCTTCAAGTCTTGCAACAGGGGCAAATGTTTCATCATAGTCAATGCCCTCTTCCTGTCTGTATCCTTGAGCTACTAGTCTGGCCTTGTTTCTGACAACTGTACCTTCTTCATCCATTTTGTTTCTGAAGATCCATTTGGTTCCAATGATTGTCTTCTTTGGAGGTCTGGGAACCAATCTCCAAACTTTGTTTCTTTCAAACTGAGAAAGCTCCTCTTGCATGGCAGTGATCCAACATGGATCTGCTAGAGCTTCATCAATCTTCTTGGGTTCACTAAGAGAGAGAAATTTTACATAGAGACAAATATTTCCAACTCCTCTGCGTGTTTGGACACCAGCTTGTTGATCACCAATGATTTGATCTATGGGGTGATCTTTGGTCCATTTTGTGGCAGGAGGTAAAGGTGGTGGAGTATTTTGTGTGGAGTATGTCGGTGGAGTGGGATCAGAGTTTCGGTGGAAGGCTGGATTGTCGGTGGTAGGCATAGGATCGGTGGAGGGCTGAACGTCGGTGGAAGGGTGCATATCGGTGGGAAGATGGTCAATTTCGGTAAGAGACATGTCAGGCACTATGGAAGGTGACCCAACTTGGTTATTTGAAGGAGAAGGATTTGATGGAGTTAAAGGAGTGTAGGATGCATCGGTGAGATTTACTATGAGAGCATCACCTATGCATGAGGAAATCCACTTGTGTAATTCATCATCATCATTTGAAAGAGATGATGATCTCTGATCATCGAATTTGACATGAATAGACTCATCAATGCATTTTCTCCTTAGATTGTACACACGATATGCTTTGGAGGATAGAGAATATCCAACAAAGATTCCTTTATCAGCTTTGGGATCAAATTTCCCAAGATTGTCACGATCATTTAGAATGAAACACACACAGCCAAAGACATGAAGAAAACCTATATTTAGTTTTCTGCCATGGAAAACTTCATAAGGAGTCTTATCATGCCTTTTGGAGATCACCGATCTATTTTGGGTAAAGCAAGCAGTATTTACAGCTTCAGCCCAAAAATAGGTAGGAAGATTTGATTCACTTAGCATTGATCTAGCAGCCTCACATAGAGTTCTGTTCTTCCTTTCCACGACTCCATTTTGCTGAGGAGTCCTAACGGCAGAGAAATTTTGAGAAATTCCTTTCTCATTGAAGAAGTCTTCAAGAGCACTGTTTCTGAATTCAGTGCCATTGTCACTTCTCACCGATCGTGCAAGTTGTCCATTTAGAACTTCATTTTTCTTGACAAAGTTGATGATTTCTTCAGTTGCATCACTTTTATACCTGAGAAAAGACACCCAAGTATATCTGGTAAATTCATCAACAATTACAAGAATGTACCTTTTGCCACCAAGACTTGGAGTGCTGATTGGTCCACATAGATCCATGTGCAGCATTTGGAGAGGAAGAGAGATGGAGGAGCATTGCTTGGTCTTGAAGGAAGTTTTGGTGAGCTTCCCTTTTTCACATGCATCACACAGCTTTTCTTTGACAAAATTCAACTTGGGCATGCCAGTCACCAGCTCTTTGTTTGAAATTTTGTGGAGTGTTTTGAAGTTGAGATGAGATAGACGTTTATGCCACAGCCAGTTCCTTTTGGTTGTGTCATCTGATACAAAGCATACATTGGATGAATTATTGTTTTGTCCCATATCAATGACATAGACATTTTCCATTCTTTTTCCGGAAAGAACCACTTTCATATTTTTGTCAACCACAGTGCAGATACAAAGTTCAAAGATAACTTTGTATCCTAGATCACACAGTTGGCTAATACTGAGGAGATTATGCATGAGGCCTTCAACAAATGCCACTTTATTGAAGGTGACAAATCCGTTTGTGAGAGTTCCATATCCTTTGGTGTAACCTCTAGAGTTGTCACCAAAAGTTACAGATGGACCTTTTTCAGACAAATAGTTGATGAGAAGAGATTTATTTCCCGTCATGTGGCGTGAGCACCCACTATATAGATACTATATTTGATGGTGCTCAAAAACCTGCATGCATACACAGATTAGTTCTTAGGTACCCATTTGGTGGTGGGTCCTTTGGGGTTAGAAGAGGAAGAGTCCTTAGGTTTGATTCTTTCAATTCTTTCCTTTGGACAATCCTTTGCAAGATGAAAAGTGTCACCACAGTTATAACACTTTCTGTAAATAAAAGTCTTTTTAGGTTTTTGCAATTCTTCCTTTCCTTTTCCTTTCCCTATGACATTAACTTGAATGGATTTAGGACCAAAGGATGAGATGAGTGGAGGAAAACTTAAAATCCCATTACCAGAGGTGGAAGCGAAGTTGGAAAGATTTCTTGAAGAGTTTTTTAAATGTTCTTTCCCAAGGTCTGAGGATTTTCTTTTTAAAGAGATATCGGAGGAGTTAGCTTTAGCTCTTTTGAAAGACTTTGATTTTGAAAAATCAGTAGGAGGGACATATTTATCAATGGATAAATCTTTTAAAAGATCATGGATGGGTTTTGAAAAATCTTTGGAGTCCTCTTCTTCTATGGTTTGAACAGACGAAGATTCTTTAGCTTTTATAAACATTCCAAACTTTAAAGCTTCACCTAGATCTAAAGAGTTTAAAGAAATAGAGTCACAAGAACTTGACTCTGAGGCATCATCCCATACACTAGAGGTAGAGACAAGAGCTTGAGAAGAGATGTCAGGAATGGTTTTTCCAAAGCCTAAACCAAATTTGTTGTTACCAGAAAGTTGATCTTTAAAGATTTGCTCAAGATACTTTGATGAACACGTCCATTTCCTAACGGTCTCTTGTTCTCTTTTTAATTACTTAAAAAGTTTGTTTTTCTCTTTTTAAATCATATGATTTATGGTTTTCAGATCCTCAAGCTCAGCTTTGATTTCCTCAAACTTTTCAAGTTTAGACATACATATTTCAAGTTGAGAGGTGAGATCTTTAACTTGAACACATTTTCTTTTCTTACCATCCTTGACAGAATAAAAGTCTTTAGTTAAGGATTCATAAGCATCAATCTTTTTACTGTCAGTCATATTATTAAAGGGATGTACCTGAGAGTATGATGTCGAGCACCCAGTTGACACCAAAGCCATTGGAGAGGTAGCTTTTTCAGAATCTTCCATATCTTCTGAGATGGCCATAAAGCACATGTTGGGAGAGTTGTTGTCACTGTCAGAGGTTTCTTCTTCCCAATCATGTATTTCGGCCATGAGGCCCTTTCCTTTTCTAAGGAGACCATCATTTCTTTCCTTTTCTTTCTTGTATTTGGCTTTATACTTCTCATCCCGTTCTTGATGATCTTGGGGAGAAGATTGAGTATCTTTCTTGGCGAGGTTTGATTTGAAAGAGTTATTTTGGGGTTTTTTCATACTTGGAGGAAAACTTGTCAGAAGATGAGTTCCTAGATTTCATCACACGCTTACTTCTACACTCAGATGCGAAGTGTCCTTTCTTTCCACAATTAAAACATTCCTCATTTGTCTTATCAGTCGAGGGAGTTTTTGTAGAAGAGAAGGATTTTCTGAAAGATTTGGATTTGTTGGAAAAATGAGATTTGTTTTTGAAACCAGCCATCATGGCTAGTTCATCAGACATCTGCTTAACCGAGATTTCTTCACCTTCATCATCGGCATCACTTAGATATGCCTCCGATTGGTGAGAAGAGTTGTTGTGGCTTTCATTGTCAGAATCTGATGAAGGATAGGTGATGCGTGGAACACTTTGAGATTTCTTGGAATTTTCACTGATAAGGGCTATAGAAGAGCCCTTTATCTCTTTAATAAAATATTTCCTTTGTAACTTGGTTTGTTCAAAGTTGAAGAGAGTTCCATATAAGACAGTTAAAGGCATGTACTCAAGGTCCTTGGAAGTTTTGATACAAGTGCACATGTTCTCCCAAAATTCAGGGAGACAATCCATGAACTTGTTGAGAACTTCCTCATTATCATAGATTCTGCCTAGTAACTTCAGATCATTCAGAAGAGAGTTAAAACGATTATAGTAGCTAGGAAGAGATTCACCTTTTTCATGAGTGAAGAGCTCATACTTTCTGATGAGAGAGATCTTTTTGCATTTCTTCACTTCCTCTGTACTTTCGTACAGTACACACAGTGTAGTCCACATCTCTTTAGCAGTTTCAAAGTTAACCAGAGAGTGATAGACCTAATCAGGAAGTAAGAGTGCAATGATTGCTCTTAGTTTTGAATCAAGAGAAACCAAACGTTTTTCCTCATCAGTATATTTCTTAGGATTTTTTAGGATATAACGACCAGTAGCTTTAGATTTCTCTTTGTTAGAATGCTCATCAGAATCATCGGAGTCACTAGAGTCCTCCTTATCAGCAGTTTCTTTACCAGGCCTCTGCGTTTCATAGCGAGCCCAGGGATAATAGGTCCCTCTTTGAGAATGGTTGGATATCTAGTATCCACTCCTTCCATGAATAGCATCATACGGCTTTTCCAAAGAGAAAAGTTGTTAGGATTAAACTTAGGAGGTTTGGTAATGGAGCCATTTTCAGAAAAGTTGTTTTGAAAAGAGTTTTCAATAGTTGAAGAGGAAGAGGCAGCCATCGTAGATCAAGTTTATGAGTTAAACTTTCTGCTCTGATACCACTTGTTAGTCCCAGATGGCTTTAACAAGTATTGTAGAAGGGGGGTTGAATACAATACTCAATTTTTTTTCACAATTTTAATTCTATTATTGAAAAACTTTCAACAAGAATTACATATAGAATCTAAAGACTGTTGCGGAAAAGAACAGATAAAACTATTCTAACAATCTTTCACAAAGTATACTGAAAACTAAAACAACTTGAACACTTAGAACAAAGCTCTTAAAGTTCTTGAGAGAGTGGAGGATGCTTGCACTGAGAAATACTTCTGTAAGCGTGGTTTGCATGGGAGCCTCTTCTTCCTTTTATAGTGAGATGAGCATTAAATGCTTGGGACACATGTCATCATGAGATTTGCTTGTAGCTGTTGACCTCTGAAAAGTTGATATGTCTTTATCACCTTTTCATTGGTACTAGGAATAAAACCCATGCTGAAAGAGACTTTATCTAAAAATAGATAAGATGACAAATAGTCACTTTTACCTGGCAATAGATATTGTCCCATAATAAATGATCTTCTTGATGTGTTATCCAAGACAATCACACCGATGATGTTCCACCGATATAAGTGACTTGGGTCTTGTAACTTTTCTTCAAGAAAACCATTCATGAAAAGAGAAAGTTGATCCCACCGATTTTGAGCATCCTCATCGGTGGGATGCTTCTGGCCGACGTTATGAGGGTCGGTGGGAAGGGTGTCCACCGATGTGTGGGAACACAATCGGTGGACAATGACTTGTTGATTTTTGAGAAGGTTATCCTTACTTCCACAATAAGAATGTCTTCAAGCTTGGTTTCGGTTGATCTTCGACTTCACCGAACAATTGCTGTCTTGTACAAGTCATTTAAAGAACCATGCTAAAATATTCTAAGTAAGATATAGGGAAAACATCGGTGAGTCAATTTCAAATCTTGGTGACCCAACAGTGTCGTGCGTGTGAGTCGTGCGTCGTGAGCGATCACTTGGGAGAGAATTCTTTGCTTCGAGTGTTCTTGAGAGTTCAATTGTTGCAAGATGCCAGATGATGATCAAATACCCGGAATGATGAATGAGCCTTTGTATTTATAGCCTTCGAACGCCTTGAATGACTCCATAAAGACTTCTGGTAACGGTCGTAATGGATGCTGAGTTTAATGCTCATAATTGTCCTTGTCGGTTATGTCCGTTGGTCATAAATGACATTGACCCTGCATTTAAACAGTGAAAATATAACAGTAATATTGCATGTTAGTCGGTCGAGGTCAAAAGGATCCTTACGACGGTCGAGTGTCGTGAGTAACTTTCGATTTTATCTTTTGGTCAGATGATAAAGTATTATGATTTTACCTCATTATGGAAAAGTGTAATTAATGTTTTCCCTGTTTTGGTCGTGGTCGAGACTGGTGAAATTTTACCCAAACAAGGACTATGGGAAGTAAAAGTGGATTGTGATATGCTGGCTATTGATGGTGCAAATTTACCTCATTGGGTATCTTTGTTTGTCGGTAGAATTGTTGGAGTATCACCAGTTTGACTGTTGACTTTGAAGTCAATGACCATTTAAAGCGTCTAGTGTTGAGGTCGTTGTCGGGTGACTGAGAATTGGATGAATAACTCTGGTATGGTTATTTTGCTAAGGTTGTACAAGGATGTAAGGGTTCGTTCGAGGAGGGTTGTATACTTGGCCTTATGTTGGACCACCTTGTGTGGGTGTTTTGAAAGCGGAAGATCACGAGTTTGGATAGGTGATTTCCATGAAGTTTGGTGATCCGTATGGGAATGATGTATATAACACAACTGAAGTGAGTGTACATCGATTATCTTGTAGATTGCGACGAGCCGATAAGAATCGAGAACATATTTAAGCGAAATAGGTGATTATGATTTTTGTGGTTCATCTGGATCCGAGAAAGACAAGTCGTGAATGACCTTATTTCAAATATATGTATGTTATGGTTGGTATGGAGAAAGCGGTATCTTTTATGTATGTAAATGGATCGTGAAGAATTTATTTGCAATGTGATATCATGGTGTGACAGTTGTGTGGGAAAGTTGGTAGTATTCAGTACCAAGGGAATGTGTAAGTCAATGATGTGATAATGGGTTGCCGTTACGTCGAGTGGTGATATTGTGTTCTAATGTAGGATAAAAGTATGTGTGAATCCTAGTTTAGAGATTTCTGGGGAGGTATTCAAAGATGGCAAGTATGCTGGATTGAGGTATATGATTTTTAAGGCGGTGTTACATTATTGCTATTTTGAGATCAGGAGGTTGGGTTGCATTTGGTGATTGACTAAAAGAAGAACCCGTGTTCTTCTCGGTTCCGTTGGATTTTGGGTGAGTTTATCTTACTCCAATTGAATGCCGATGATAATGTTATATTCGATAAGTTGTGGTTCTTTGTTGTAGATTTGAAGTTTATTTGGGACAGTTGAAGTATTCCTTGGGTGTAAAGGAATCCTAGTAGATAGGTCGACTCTATTTGGAGAGCAAGAAATGCATGGTATTTTGAGCATTGGGTATTGTTTTGTGAGGACCCGGATCAATACTTCAAGTGAGAATTGTGGTGAAACCGAGTACGTAATGAGGGGAATCAGTGCTTCAGGCTAGCTTGAGAAGGTGAAGTTGGTATTTCGCAATAAGTAAGTAAACTGAAAGTAAGAAGTTCGTCTGGTGATACGGAGGAATGTGGTGTATGTTTAAAAAGGCTGTCATTTGACGAGCATAAACGGTTAAGTTCAGTTAGACTAGGGGTATTTTAGTCATTTAACAATAATAATTTAATTTATTAATAACAATAACTTAATTTGTTAATAATTACATAATCCAAATAATAATAATTCAATTAGTTATAATTATAATCCAATCAATAACAACTAAGAGCATCTCCAACAGCTTCCTCAAAAAAATTTCAAAATGGGGTAGCAAAAGTCAAAATCCCCAAAATAAAAATTACATCCATCTCCAACAGATTCCCCATTTTAGAGATTTCAACATTAAATATATTATTAAAATATTCAAAACATTATTACCTCCAACAAAATTTTAAAAGAAAAATAATAAAATATTATTTCTCTCTTTTGATAATGATTTTAGGGGATTTTTGGGGTAATCTTCATATTTGGAGAAAATGACATTCTCTCTCCAACTTTCTCCAAAATGGTGATGGTTTTGGGAAAGCTGTTGGAGCTGATTTTAGGACCAAAATCCCCATATTTCCCATTTTCTCCAAAATGGGGAAGCTGTTGGAGATGCTCTAAGAAATGATAATAATTTAATAAATAAATAATAATAATTTGATTTTTTTAATATTAAATAATCCAATTATAAATAATTAATAATATAAAATACAAAATTAATTTAATTTTTAATAATTAAATAATTCAATTAATAATAATTAAAAAATTAATTAATAATTAATAATTTAATAATTACTAATAATGTCTATACTATATTATAAAGCATTTATGAAAAACACTTAAAAACAATCCATAAAGCTTCATGTACCACTATTTAATACTGATTACTTAAAATCTCTTAAAAACAACTAATGAAGCTTTATGTACCGCTTTTAATGTTAATTACTTGATTAATACTTATCTCTAACAACCTTCAAATCTTTAAATCGTGTACTCTTATTCATTAATTCTTATCTCTAACCATTTTCAAATCCTCAAATCATGAACTCCTTAAAAAACGTCATTCTTTAAACAAATTTATAAAAAAAACATGACCGTTTTCTCAAAACCAAACATTAAAACAAATTAAAACATTAAAATCGAGATATATCGCGCTGCATTGCGCGAGTAGATTTCTAGTTTAAATAATAAAGAGTAAAGTTCACTTTTGGTCATTAACGTGACACCATTTCAATGGTTTTCGTCCCTAATGTTTATTTTAACACTTTAGCCCCTCACGTTTCACACCCTTCAACGATTTTCGTCCCTCCTCTTAACGGCCGTTGATTTTTGTTAAAAGTTACTTTTAGTGACACAATTTTCTGTCATTGACATTTGGTTTTGATAAACGCTTAATCTTACAAAAAGTTTAATTTCTCGCATGATCCTTCTCTCTCACACACACATATATATTTATATAATGGTCAAAGGTAAAAGTAAAATGGAAATAAGTGGTAATAATAGTTGGCATGTGTTTCTTTTAACAATAGTACATAGTTGTATATAGGGTCTTCTTTTGATAATTAATTAGTGAGATGAGAAGTAACTCGTTAGATCTAATTTACACCATAAATTTTAGTTGAAAATTAAATTTAATGTAATTTAAAAAACTCTCTTATCTCTCCTCTCCTCTTTATCGATAACATATAACATACAGGCACACATACAAGGCGAACATTTTCTTAAAAGTAATATTATATTTTGTGAATACATTGTTAACACTCTCTGAATCTACGAGCTTTGATTCAGTTTGTGAAGATTAACTAAAGTAAAAAAAACCAAATTTAAGATTGTTTACATTATGTTTATTATGTGTTCACCTTGTATCCACATATAATTTTGCGTATGTATACGTGTGTGTTATGAAGAGAGAGGAAAGAGAGGAGAGGATATATATAGACACACACACATATACATATACTTGCGAAGAATCGTGTGAGAAGTTGAGGTTAATGTGAGGCGTGAGACGTGCATCTGAACCGTTGATCACTTTTAATCAAATGCCCTCCCATTAATTGCGCATTAGAAAGGAATTGATCTGTTGCATCTCATTCTAATGTTCGATTTCTCACCCAACAGTTGCTAATCAATTCTCACGTTTCTCACGTTAACCACAACTTCTAACCGGAACCCAACCCTACATATACATATATACAGGTGGGTTCAACCGAGAACGCTAACTATTTAAGAAAACACGAGAACGTCCGCCCATGTACAAAATCATACATGATTCACGTACAAAATCATATATGATTCACACGACTTTTACCGCAACTTTTAAGTCGTGGCCAAAGTCGTCCGCGTCCAGTTTTTTGCTGTTAGTGTAAAATCACATATGATTTTTGTACATGGACGACTGTTCTCGTATTTTCTTAAATAGTTAGCATTCTCGTTCGAACCTTTCTCTCTCTCTCTCTCTCTATATATATATATATATATATATATATATATGCGTGTATGGAATTTGAATTTCCAAGAACATGAAATAATATTTATCAATAAACAACATTAACTATTAAGCAAGTGGTTTACGATGGATATCATGAATCTCACAAATTTTAAAAATGTCAAATACTAAGCCCCAATATATATAGAGTTGAGTTTTGGTGAAAATGAAACTTATGGTAGAAATGTAAGAAATGATATCCATCCTTATAATCAATCCTAATTGAATATCAATAATAATGAGATGCACTGTCAATCAGGTTGTAGCGCAGTGGTTGATCGCCTTGGGTGATGTGGTGGAATATCCCATCCATCCAGGGTTCGATCCCAGACGTCCTCAATATTGATAAGACATCTTTAAGTTTCAAAATTGTCAGGGATTAGTTCGGGCTATGCCTGGGATACCCTTCCCAAACAACAATGAGATGTACTGGATCAAATGATCAATTACCTTTTAAAGCACAATTCATGTGTTGTTTTAGGATAAAAAGTGATCACAATTCCAAATCCCTTCTTAAACTTCTCACGTTATAACCTTTATTATCACATGATCCTTTTAATTAGCGTTCATCTAATTCTTCAGATTAAGTCCCCAAATAATTCATTAATTAACTTATAAAGATATTTTAAATTAATTTTTATGTAAGCTTGATCCAAGAATGAATATATTTTCTTATTATTTTCATGATAACTGTCATTCTCACCGAAAACAAACTTTTTTTCTCACTATATATATAATATTGTTCAAGGTAAAAGTAAAATTAAAACTTGTGGTAATAATAGCTGGCAATGTATATACACTTTAATCATATGACATGATGGCCATTGCAAGTGCAAATGTAACTTTCACATGAAGAAATAAACCAACATAAAGACAACGGTAGTTTAAACCAATCAAAACTCTACATTTTTCTTATCACATGATTAATGAGTTTAATTTTTACATATATATATATATATATATATATATATAGAGAGAGAGAGAGAGAGAGAGAGAGAGAATTTTGTTAAATTTATGTAAGATTTTTAAAAGCAAAATGTATAAAATAGTAATGTATGTTTTAAAATTTATCTATGATAGTATTGTATTTTTCTCATCAGATTATATTTAATTAAAGTATTGTACTCTTAAAAATCTACCTTTTCTTTGAACAACGAAGATGCAAGTTAAATTACAGAACAAGCATACATGGGGTTTTGAAGCTAATCCGCCCAACTAACCTTGAGCTCACTACTCTTATTGGAAACCCAAAGAAACAAGGACGTAACAATATTATCCCACAAACCTGCTTTTTTAGGCTTAGCGGTTCTAAACAAGGTTCCATTCCGAAAAGACCAAATACTCCACATCGTCGTATAAATAGCCGCCTCCAGACACTCCCGTCTGACTTTTTGAATCTTCATAGAATCCAACCAAGCGTACATCTCCACGACTGTATTTAAAGGCGGGATGTCTACATCCCACCATTGACCAATTTTCTTCCAAATATCACGAGCCAATTATGTAATAGCCGAGTTTTATATTTTGACCGATAAATAAAAATTTGTGGCAGAAGTTAAAAATTTAAAAGTTTGGTGGGTTAAGTGAGAAATAAGAATAAGTTGGTGTGTGTTGTGGGAAGTATAAAAGGGTACAAACCCTAGGAATTTAATCATTTTGTCATCTGATTAGAGAGTGCGGCTACTGTGTGTGGGTGTGTGATCTTAGTGTGTGAAAGTGAGGAAAGCGATTGGAGTCTCAAGAAGAAGAAATTACAAGCTTTGGAGTGGTAAAGTTCATCTGTTCTTGAGGTATTATTCTCCCCCTTTCATGTATTAATTTAACTAAGAGATTTGGGAATGTTAGGGTTAAGCTATGTTGATCAATCGATAAGAAATGGATTTTCTACTGTGTGAAATCTTTCTGTTTGAATAAATGAAAGGTTTAATAATCAATTAGCAAATATTAGTAATCTTTTATCGTTAATAGCTTAAAATTTGGTGTTAAAGTCGATTGTTGGATAAGTTTCTTCGGTTGAAAATTTAAGCTCGTAGTTCAACCCGTTATCGACCTAGTTCCGGAACCTATTTATTATTTAGATCCGTAACTTGAGCCAATGTGAAAGTCCGGAACCCATTTTTTTAATTTAGGATCCGGAAGCGACCAAACCGAAGTAGATCCGGAATCTAGAAATAATGAGGACCCGGAATTATTATGTGACCATGATCCGGAGTCCAAGTTTTAAGGCCCGGTATTTATTTTATTTTGGTGGCCCAACAGATCCGGAACATAGGAAATGGGATCCGGAATATTTGCATATTACATACCGGAAGTAGAAATAGAAGGGATACGTGACGTGACCATGAATTAAGATTTAAGTTGAGTTCGGGTAATGCGTTAAAAGAGAATCCAGAATTTGTTTGAGTTGGGCCTTGGATCCGGTATTTAAGTGTTGGGTACTTGCGGCTGAGAGTTTTCGAGGTAATAAAATTCAGTAAAATCCCGTGTGTCTTACTCGGTATGTGTGATGGGTTAATTGTAGGTGTGTGTAGAGATGATCGGTGCGAGTAAGAACTTCTAAGCAGGACGCCAGGTGAGTCTTTCTAAACTTAAATTTTATACATGTGTGGCATGGTTATTATCTAACAGTGTGCTTTTCAACTACTTTTATTTCAAAGCGAATGGTAAATGTGTGACATGGTTATTATCTAATAGTGTGCTTATCAACTGCTTCTATTTTAAAGCAAAGATTAATTGTGTGATTTATACGTGTGTGACCATGCTCTGGCTTTAGTGTGAAATGGGGGTGTGTCCCATAATGATTATATATGAATTTGTTTCATATATGGGCGGTGTGTGCCCTTTTGCGCTGTCACGGTGTGTGTGACTATAGCGTTTGTGCACTCTATTGCGATGTCACGGTGTGTGTGACTATAGCGTAGGCCAGTAGCATGTGTCAATGTGTGCTTATTATTTTAAAGTGTGCTGATATGATTTGTATAAACTCTTTCATAACTGATTTTTAAATTATAATATTTTGGTGTGACTTGGTGTGGAGGGAACTCACTAGACCTCATGGTTTAACCCTCGCTTTTCAAAACTAAAACCTTTTCAAGTAAGCAGATAGTCGAGAGCACGTTTAGAGATTTGGCAAGACGTGGGTCGGAGCTTGCGTTAGAAGGAGTAGGAGAACTTTCTTTTTATGTCTAGTTAGATTTCTCAGCTGTATTTAGGGTTATTTCCGCGAACCCTGTGTTGTAAATCTTGATAGTGTGACCATGTTGAGCCGTTGTTGGCATTATGAATCAAAAAATGTAGCTTCTAGCTTGTATGTTTAGAGATGGGTTGTTACAAATTAACACCCGAAGAGCACATGTCCCACCGATTCACTTTCTAAGTCACAAATAGGGTAAAGGATAGATGGCATATCACTGCCTCTTTTGTCAAGGTTATCTCTCGTCGGCACCTTGTTTAATCCCAAACGCCATAGGAGAATGTTAACTTTTATGGGCACCAGTCTGTTCTATCGCGCAAATACTGACTAATCTCCAGGGTTTTGGAATCTATGTACTTACGGGCTGATGCTACCGAAAATTCACCCGAGCCCTCGATACTCCAACACCATATGTTCTTCTGGTCCGAAAGAACAACTCTATCCATGAGCTCCGTTATCGCCTCAAACTGGGAAACTTCCACCCCCCCCCCCCCCCTCTCGGCATTGTCCTCATCACTAGACCCCAATCCCCCAGCCCAACACGATCTTTGACCAGAGCCATCTTATCACAATCAAGAACATACGACCTCAGAAACTGCAGTTTAAGAGAAGACTCACCCGTCCACAACTCTTCCCAAAAGAAAGTAGAGCTTCAATCTCCAACTTTCCTCTTAGAGAGGGAGATTAGATTAATGCTTTTTTTCCAGATAAGAAACCGAGGCCTCCTTTGTTTCTACTAGCCAGACATTTTTTCCATTCTACCCAAGACATCCTCTTGTTCTCCGAGTCTCCTCCAGTGAAAACCCGATTCCTCAAGGATTCCAAAACATTTTCGACCGACCTAGGCAATCTGAAGATGGATAGAAGATATTTAGGGAGACTCCCCAACACTGATTTTATAAGTGTAACACGTCCTCCAACCGAAAGAGTCATGGCTTTCCAGTTGGATAATTTAGCAATAAATTTATCAATTACTCCTTTTCACCCATCAACTTTGTTCATGTTTCCTCCTACTGTCAATCCAATGTAAGTGAAAGGAGCCTTGTCTCTCCCACAACCTACCAAACTTTTCATTTCTTCATGCTCAACATTATCCACCCTAACTCCAATGATTTTGCTTTTTAGGATGTTAATTTTAATCCCAGAGACAGTAAAAAAACATCGTAAAATACACACTATGTTTCTAGCTTTAGTTTGGGACCACTCACCTACAAAGATTGCATCATTGAAGACTTTATTACTAACCGCTTTTTTCATGACAGCATGAAGACCTTTCATAGCCAAAATAAATAGGAAGGGAGAAAGAGGATCTCCCTGCCTGAGGCCACAACCGATCTCAAACTTCTTAGTCGGAGAGTCGTTGACCATAACCGAGGCAGATGAATTTTTGAGGCATCCAACGATACATCCTCTAGATTTTGAGCTGAAGCCCAACTTATCCAGGGCCAGATCAAGGAAATCCCACCTCAGAGAATCATAGGCTTTTTCAAAATCGACTTTGAAAACCATCAGCCTTTTCTTTCGTTTCTTATACCATCCCATCACCTCATTCAGAATGAGGGGCCCGTCTAAGATTTGCCTACGTTGAATAACAATCGATTGTTCCGAGCTCACACAATTTCCAATCATCGAGCACAACTGATTTGAAAGTAATTTGCCAATTATTTTGTATTGACACCCGATCAAACTAATTGGACGATAATCTTTGACGAACTTCGGATCTGACACTTTCGATATAAGAGCAATAAAAGACGGGTTGCACCCTTTAGGGATGTGACTTGTGAGTAGTCTCGAGAAAATCATTTACTAATTTCACAACGCCATCCTCCAAGATGCTCCAGAATCTCTTCACGAAGTCAATGGTAAAACCATCTGGTCCCGAAGCTCTATCACTGCTATAATCCCAAACTGCCATTTTTATTTCCTCTCTAGAGACTGAACTCTCCAAGGATGTGACTAGTCACGAGAAAATCATTTATCTACTCCTGTGGAAACCCCTAAATCAATTTGAATATCAACATCCGAGATCATCTTTTGAAGGCCGCTCTAAACTTCCTTGTCCCTCAACCGCTTTTCAACATTCCATGCATGAAGTACACTTTTCAACTTTTGAAGCTTCTTTTTGAATATCGCCATCCCATGTAGCTCCCGATAGTCGGCATCCCGCCACGTGTCAACAACAATACGCTGAATCTCTTCCGACCGGAACCAAGAGTGAAAGACCCTGAAGGGAGTAGGACCATAATCCACTACTAGAGTTTTGAGGAGGATCGGGCGATGGTCCGAAAGATTACGCTCTAGCACAATCCCCGAAAGATTTGGCCATTTCGTAAACAGACCAACCCAAAGAAGGAATCTATGTACTTTACTCATTTTAGAAGCCTACTTGTTAGACCAAGTGAATTGGTAGCCCCCAAGAGGGAAATCAAACAACTCCGCGTTTTGAATAAAGTCATTGAACGCCTCTGCCGAACTTCCACAGAACATAGACCCAAACCTTTCTCCCGCTTCCCGGACCACATTAAAATATCTCATCACAATAACCTCTCCTTTCCACCGACTAATCAAATTCATTAACATGTGCCACAAAGCTCGCCTGTTTCACATACCTGGGGGGGCATAAACCGCCATCATCAGGATCTCCACACTTTTCGGGATTCAAACACCTTCAATAGCAACGAACCACTCTGAGGAAGTAATATGCTTTTCCAAAAAGGAGTTCCCATCCCAAATGCACAAGATTCCTCCCGACCTACCTCTAGTAGAGCTACATGCCAGGTCGAAGAACGAGTTCCCCCACAATTGTCTGGCCACGAGGAAATCCAGAGAAGTCATTTTAGTTTCATGCACCGAACATAACTTGTTGACCCATTATCTTTTATTCGGGTCACCTAACCCCTGAACATTTAGTGACAAAACATTCATTTGAAAAATTCATCATCACCCATTCCTTTTAAGATTGCACAAAGATCTTTTTTGCAACCCTTCATTTTGAAACCCATTGCTTCCCTCACACCAATGGTTTCTGTCAACTCTTCAAGAATGGAGAATCCTCCTCGACCCAATTTCGAAGCTTGAGAGCCAGCCTTGAGAAACGAACTACCAGACGGAGTCACTCTCAAGGGGCGAGACTCCCCTTCTCTTATACCTATGGAGTTGTCTCCACTCATCACCTCTCCCTCTTCCTTCCAATTCCTGTCTTTGGCGTCTCCCTTAACAACCTTTCTATTCTCAACTGCCTCTTCTCCTGAAACCACTTCATGGATAACTTCCTTAGGAGAAAAACCGGGAGGAAAAGTGGGGGTAACCTTCTCCCCGCCTTATAGATTAACTTCATCCATATTTCGATTATGAATTTGGTGATCTTCCAGCAGGCGAAGAATTTCGAAAGGGTTCTCACTAATCTCCCTCGCCTCGCCTCCTTCCTTTGCTACATTCCTTTGGCTATCTTAAACTAAGAACCTTCTTTTTGGAACGTGTTAAGGATATGCTCCGAAAAACTACCAATTTCCGCATCCTTTAGGTCAGGATAGCCTTCTCCGAACACGCTACCTTCCCCTTCTTCTTCTTATTCTTCTTCTTCTTCTTCTTCTTCTTCTTCTTACAACACCTCACTTGAGACCTCAAGGAAATCCGGTATCCACCCACACACCTCTTTTACATGGACAAAGTGAGTACGACCATCTAGAATTACCTTCACCTAAATCAGGGTGAGAGGACTTGATACAGATCCAAGAACTATACAAGTTATTCCCAGCTATATCGTCCAAAAATAAGACTTCCCCCCATTTTCTAGCAACGCAAAGGACTTGGAATTCCATGCTTTAAGCGGAACACCTTCCACATCCAGCCATATTAGTCTCTCCGATACTTTGAAAATCTTTGTTCCACGGACATAGTTCCTTAAACCACGACTTAGCTCCGTCATGCTCTAATTTTTTTTCACGTGCACTAGTCGAAAGGAAATTCTGCAGGACCCACATCCCTCCAATATACTTAAAGTCAATATCTATAAAGCCTTGCGAAGATTGGGAATAGAACGAAGCTCCGAAACACAACCCACCAAGGCAAGCAGGAAATCAAGCTCAATGGGGCCATTGAGAGAGGATGATGGCCGACATGTCATCTCCCTCCTTAACCCTTTCACTACCTTTGCATATGACATCCCTTTAATTTTATCCCCAAACTTCTCCTTAAGAACCATGCCTGACTTAGTCGGAGCTAGAGAGACCTTGTCCTTGGGAGCCAAAGAGAAACTCTCGAACCGAGCCTCGTTTGCTTGCATCCTTAGACTCCCTACCCAGGTATTGCAGATGCCTGCAATCACTTGATCTAGATCCTCTTCCTTGGAGACCCTAACAAACGCAAACATCTTCCCCGCCTTAGACTTCCTACTTTCAATATAACGTCCACTACCTCTCTAAACTTAGAACATACATTCCATAACTCACGGGGAGAAATATGGGATGGGAAGTTTGTGACGAAAAGATTAAATGAAGCTTTTAACAACCGAGAAGGGAGACCGATGGCCGAGCTGGGAAGGAAATCTCAACCGATCAAAAACTGACCTTCTACGAAGACTCTTCACTTCGTGCCATTGATACTCCACCATCCACACCACTTAGAAAAACGGGAACATACTACACTGCTTCTTAGTGAGAACACAATTCTCAACCTGTTGACTACACAACCAAACTCCCGCTCACCACAATTCTCACACAATGCCTGAACCAAATCTCGAACCCCGTTGAAATCCCGCACACCAAAAAGGAGTTAATAAGCGGAAAATTCACAAACAAAGAGCAGAGGGAACACCTCCGGGAAACCCTTGCCTCCAGGAACAACTGAATAGGCTCCCGACCCTCCGAGAAACCCTAACCTCCGGGAAACCCTAACCTCCAGAAAATCCAAGCCAACGGGAAACCCAAGCCAACGGGAAACCAAACCTTCGGGAGTCCCTAAAGCACCATTGGAAAAACTTCTCGGATAGAAGCCAAGCAGACCGGAGCCTCACTCATTAGAACCCTGGAGAAGGACACCCGCTGTAAGCTGGACAAAATCACACCATATGTCGCCTTTCCCAATGCTTCTACTACATCTCCCAATCGCGCTAAAACACCTGACCCCAGCCTTCGGACGATACCTACACTGAACCGAGCAAACCCTACCTCCACCGAGAACGCAAATCCTTACCTTGCCAGAGCCGGGAAAACCCCATGTGTCTCTGGGAATCGCCTTCGGCCGACACCTGCACTGAACCGATTAGACCCTACCCCCACCGAGAACGCAAAATCTTACCTTGCCAGAGCCGGGAAAACCCCAAGCGTCTCCGAGAATCGCCTACGGAGTCGCCTGATCGCTATTCACCCCTCTTTTGGAGTAACTTATTGAGTAAAATTTGGATGACTTGTCATAAGTTTCTAGGTCATTATACCATGTCATCGTCCATATGTAATATTTTGCTAAATACATATAAATCTTTTGCCATTTTTTCTTTATTATAATATTTATTCTTCATTTTTCATCTTTTCCGTACAAACTTCAAAAGCAATAAGTTATCTATACTATATTATAAAGCATTTATGAAAAACTCTTAAAAACAACCCCTAAAGTTTCATGTACCGCTATTTAATGCTATTTAATTAAAATATCTTAAAAACAACTAATGAAGCTAACCACAAGGGTTGTGGCGTACTGGTTAAGGCCCTGAGGATGTGGTGGAATATCCCATCTGCCCAGGGTTCTAATCCATGCGTACACAACAATTGTGGTCACTGAGGTTTAATCAGGGCTGATGTCTTAGAGTCATAATTTGGCAAGGGATTAGTCTTGACATAGCCTACGACACCCTTTCCAAACAAAAAAAACTAATGAAGCTTTATGTACCGCTTTTAATGCTAATTACTTGATTAATATTTATCTCTAACAACCTTCAAAACCTTAAATCGTGGACTCTTATTAATTAATCGTTATCTCTAACCACTTTTAAATCCTCAAATCGTTAACTCCTTAAAAAGCACACATTAAAATAAATTAGAACATTAAAATCGAGATATATCGCGCTGCATTTCGCGAGTAGACTTCTAGTATATTATAAAGCATTTATGAAAAACTCTTAAAAACAACCCCTAAAGCTTCATGTACCGCTATGTAACATCCTAAATTTTCGTTATTAATATTTTAATAAGAATTGGGATGTTTTCGTAATTGTTGTAACCTTGGGATTGTATGGAAGTTTTATAATCCAATTTAAGGTTGAAATGCAAAAGATGAAAGTTTAGTGTAACTTTTGGAAAGATTAAACTTAGAGGTATGTTTGGTCATTTTTTCTAAATGTGTGTGTGAATAAAGACTGAGAATGAGAAATATCTCATTCATGTTTTTTTGAGTCGGCAACAGAGAGAGAAAGAAGGAGAACAGAAGAAATCGAGAAATTGATCTCATTCGGTAAGAAATCCTTGTTGGTTTTGGAGAGATTGGTTGTTCTTACTTAGATGATGAATGAATCTGTACCTTGGGTTTGAATTGCAGAATCATATTCAAAAGATTGAAGTTCTTGTTTGTGCAGAAGTCGGTTTCACAGCATAAGGTAAGTTCATTCGATTCTTTGTACAAATCAGTGTTTTTAAGTTATAGTAACCTTGGTATATTTGTATGAACTGACTGAGGATTGATTAGAATGAGTAGATTGAACTGATTTCATGTTTTAAATCGATTTGAGGACTTGTTGAACGGACAGTACGCAAAACCTTGAATGTCCCGGTAGTTGAATGTCCCGATAGTTGAATGTCCCGGTAGTGGAAGTCCCGGTAGTGGAAGTCCCGGTAGAGGCAAGTCCCGGTACAGGTGAGTCCCGATACAGGTGAGTCCCGGTACAGCATATCGGGAGTTGAGTAAAGAAACCAGTATATCTAAATGGTATCAAAGTTTGATATGGCTCAAGGATCTGATAAGTTAAGTATCTAGAGGCCTTGTATTTTATGTATCTTTATGGATGTAATGAAATGTGCATTTATGTAAATCGTGGAGATATGCGATTTAGGAATTGTGATGGGAATTATATAGCTTGAACATACATACCCTTGAAAAGTAGTATGTTAGGTTTATAGACTGCGCTAGTCGATGCTAGGCAGGAATGTGTTAAGTGTAATGAATAAGGTTTGCTCATACTGAATGATATGAGGAATCTATATTAAGTAAATACATGTATGAGTACAATTAGGTGATATGGATCCGTAGGCACTAGCTTGATATAAACACATGGAATTGATGTGAGTAATCATAATTCCTGTATGTATGTTAAATGTGGAATTGATGTGAGCAATCGTAATTCCCATTTATGTGAAATAAGGAATTGATGTGAGTAATCGTAATTCCTATTTGCATTATTAAGAAATAAGGAATTGATGTGAGTAATCATAATTCCTGTATGTATGTTAAATGTGGAATTGATGTGAGTAATCGTAATTCCCATTTATGTGAAATAAGGAATTGATGTGAGTAATCGTAATTCCTATTTGCATTATTAAGAAATGTGGAATTGATGTGAGTAATCGTAATTCCTGATTTCTTAGGATGACTAGAGATTGACATGAGTAATTGTAATCTCTACATCTTTTCTAATAAATGGGCATATGTGGTTGCGATTTATTAGATGAGAGCATTGATCTAGAATCTGGGATTGATTCGTAGAAGGCTCTGGTATATGATAATATGACTAGGTGAATTAGTCATAATTATGGAGGTGGGGTAGATTCCCAGTAGTGAAAGGAGTTGTAGTACGGTAAGAAAAGGAATAATCAGGTTTGTTGTAACTTGTTTACATTGATTTTACAAATGTTATCTTGGAAACGAATGTTCTCACTAGGCGTTGGCCTAATCGTTTCAAATGATGTTTTCTTACCAGGTACCAGCTCGGGGAGGTAATGGCTTGTGGAACGAGCGTTTTGATATAGCAGAGGTGGATGTTTTTAACAAAGAAGAGATTTTGATGGCTTGATAGATAACTTGATTAATCTGGTTGTAGTGACATAATTAGATTGATAAGTTATTTGAAGGATCCTGTAAAGTGAATATACTCTTGATGGTTAATCCACTGCCTGTTTTATAAGTTGAAGTATTTATTGTCATAACCTGTTATAACTTGAGGTTTAAATTGGCTCGGATTTTGGGGTGTTACACGCTATTTAATGCTAATTACTTAAAATCTCTTAAAAACAACTAATGCATCTTTATGTACCGCTTTTAATGCTAATTACTTGATTAATACTTATCTCTAACAACCGTTAAATCCTTAAATCATGGACTCTTATTAATTAATCCTTATCTCTAACCACTTTCAAATCCTCAAATTATGAACTCCCTAAAAAACGTCATTCTTTAAACAAATTTATAAAAAAACATGATCGTTTTCTTAAAACCATACATTAAAATAAATTAGAATATTAAAATCGAGATATATCACGCTGCATTGTGTCAGTAGACTTCTAGTAATTTTAAAACATAACTTGAAATGTAAATCAAATCTAAATCAAAAGTCTTCCTATTGATACTTGATGATAAATCATTTAAGAAATCGGTTTTTAAATATAAACAAATATCAAATAAAAGTTCATGAATTCAAGAGAGCTTTTTCTTTTTGAGTAAAAACTTTTCTTGGTTTTCTTGCTAAGGGCTGTTTACTAAATAGGGTAAACACTTACCAAGTCACATTACCTTATTGAATAAATTTGGTAATAATCAAAAATCTTATCTAGTAAGAGTTAAGACAATGAACGAGGGTCTTACCCAGTAAATGATGGGAAAAAACTCTTACCATGGTTAGCATTTACCGAAAAAATTGTTGCATACAATATTGTTTTAGTAAACTAAAATTCTACCCAGTAAATAAGTGATGGTGTTAAACTTGATCGGTAATTGTTTACCCACTAAGCATTTGGTAAACTACCCTTTAGTTTAACCGTTTTTTTAGTTCCATCTCTATCTATTTCTCTCTTTTTTGCTGGTGGGAATCCATTTTTAATCCTCTACGAAAACGATTTGCTGGGGAATTCAAACAAGAGGAAGTTGAAGGAGATGCCATTGTGACCAAAAATCCTCTATGATCTTACTTGAGGAAGAGTCCTCTAATTTTTCAGTCAAGAATCCTCTAACCTAAGTGTTAGACAACCTAGGGGGGGTAAGGTTGTATTTAAAATCTTTTACTTTCAAAAAATTCTTTTACAAATAAATACAGTACAGAAACAGTATAAATAAATCAGAGTATACAAATAATAACGAAGAGTGTAAATATAAACAAATACACAGAGATTATATAAATAAATATAAATGCAAAGCAGTTTATATAAACAAATATAATAAAGCACAGCGGAATAAATAAAGAGATAAAGGTAAGAGATACTTGACACGGAGATTTACTGATTTACCACCAACTGTGATAAACCAGCAGCCGAGACACTTCCCGACACGATCCAATAAATGTATTCTTTACGGTAGAAATACAAACCAAGTACAAAGGTAACGTAATTTGATTCTCAAGCTTCTGCTATGAGATGTACAGGATCACACACCCGTTATTCAAATGCTTACAAGAGGAGTATAACTCACAATGGGTAATCACTCTTGTATAATATCTCACACTTGGATATTTTATAAAAAAAGTTTTATAAAATATATATTATAAATAGATGAGAGAGCTGAGAGTTGCTGTTTGTTGTTGCTTGTTACTGTTGTTGTGTTCTGCTCTTTTCTTCATCACCAGCAAGCATCATTATATATAGCAACCCACTTCCAACGGATATATGAGGTGGCGGTATACCGCCTGCACACCGCGGTATACCGCGGTCAGAAACTGACACACCAACGGCTATAAGAGGTGGCGGTATACCGCCTGCACACCGCGGTATACCGCGGTCAGAAACAAAACAATGGGCAGGCTGCACGTTGGATTGCTTTCGGCTGAACACTCCTTCAATAAATGTGCAACAGTAAAATGCATAGGAAACTGATTTTTGATATTTTAATAAAAATTAATAAAACTTTAGTTTTAAATAATTTTAAATATCTTTTAATTAAAAACAGTTTAGGGTTTTATAAATATCCAAGTGGTATATTATTTTAGGGTGTTTATCATTATTAGTTATAAACAATAATGACGACGTAGAAACTTCCGTCTTGAATTCTTCAGATAAAATCTTCGTGTTCTTCAAGAACTGTACACTTGGATAGGATTGTTAGATAAACAATAATACGGTGTGTTTGTAATCATCAAAATAAATATGGAGATGTGATTTTATGTGTACCAAAAATATATCACAATATTAAAGCGGGGTACACTTGCACCAACAATCTCCCCCTTTTTGATGATGACAAACACAACGCTAAACACGAGAGCATACTCGGTTTCTCTCCCCCTTTTGTCGAAGCAAAAAGGGTTAGGAAAGACGCTATGCTCCCCCTTGAAAAATGCTCCCCCTTAAAATATGAAGTATTTGAGAGTTAGCATTTTCTCAAGGGTTAGATAAAATAAGCTCTCAAAAAAAAAAAATTCAATAATAATAACGAAGCAGGAGAATAAACATTACAATAGAGCAATAATAATGTTAATTAAATAAAATTTTAAGAAGACAAAAAAAAAAATTAATCGCTATCTATAAATTCAATTTCGTTCAGTTGATTAGATAAAGTCCACAACTGCTCGTCAATGTCTTCCAAGCGGTCTTGCACCACACGTTGATCGGCATCGTAACTCCGGCGCAAGTCAATGATCGCGGAGTATATTTGACGATTTGAGATTGCACCCGCCGGGATTGCGTATGGATCGTCTTCCTCGGGAGCCGGATCTAGAGGGCGATGAAGAGCCCGTCCCGGTGGAGCACTCATTCGACTAACAGTCAGTGCATTGAGAGAAGGAGTAGGAGCTAACATCCTACCAATGATAGGAATTTGAAGGTTTGTAAAAAGGTTTCGAATTAAGTAACCAAACGGAAGAGACTGGTTACCAGTCTCGGAAATCACCATACGGTGAGCAATAATGTAGGTGGCATTAATACGGATGCCATGCCGGAGACAGTAAAGGATATAGCACTGAAGTGCACCCAATCTGTCAAAATTTCCAGCGCGTCCCAAAACGTTAAAAAGGATAATTTTATTCCAAAAGCGAAGATTTTCCGGAAGATGTTGATCAGTTAAAATTGAGGGAAAATTATTTCGAAAAGCGGGAGCTAAAATAGATTGGAGAATGGTTTCCTGAGTTTCTTGAACCTGGGTAAGCAGGGAAGTAAAGGCAGTATTATTTGAAAACACATTTATATTGGAATGGGTTAGACCCAGTATACGAGAAAAATCTTCTAAACTCCAGTCAAAAGAGTGGTTGTAAATTTGAAGAGAGACACGATGGGTGGTCTCGTTAAAGTCATACCCAGCATAAAAATCGACCATACTTGAAAAAGGTATATCTCCTTGAAAAGAAAGAAAAGGTTCCCAGTCAATAGAAGAGAAAGCTTCAAAGGTACCAAGATGTTCTAGACCCACTAAATCGACAGGTCGACCTGGGTTACAAGGTCGGGATTCAAAAAAATGTCGTCTTTGAGCACGACGGTTTTGAGGAGGGTCAGATGGGTTTTGAGAGCTGGAAGCTCCCCGAGAGGTACGAGCCCTTTTTGGAGCCATTTGAAGGAAGGAGAGTAAACTGTTGTCGAAAGGTTGGAGTTCCGGTGGCCGAAAAAAAATTTCGGTTGTTGACGGCGGACGTCGTAGGCGGCGGTCGGCGGCAAGAGGAGGGTGAGAGAGAGAGAGCACTTAGGATAAAAAGAAGGGAAACAAAAGAACTTACCTGTATTGGATTTAAATCCGTCGAAGGCATGCGGTATACCGCCTAGGAGCACGCGGTATACCGAGTCAGAAAAAGGTTGAAAGGACATGGCATCTTTAATCACGCGTGGCAGAGGGAAAACAGCGGTGCGGTATACCGCCTCGGGAGCGCGGTATACCGGGGTCAGTATGAGCAGGTTCTGCCGGTGAATCACAGAGTGACACGTGGTGGAGGAGAAAGGAACACGGTATACCGCCTTAGGGTCACGGTATACCGCGACAGTAAGTTGACTGACAGCATTCGGCTTTCAATGTTTCCTTTAACCAAATTTACACACAACCGATTTTAAAATAAAATTTTTTTTTTATTTTTTTTTAATTTTATGTGAGCAAAAAAAACCACGTATTATAACCTCGTCAGGGAACCACGTATTATAACCTCGGTAGGTAACACGTATTATATCCTCGTCAGGAAACACCTACAAAAGGCAAAGAAAATATTTCGTGGTACCCTTTTCTTATGGGTCCTTTTAACAGTTAGTATAAAACATAAACTGCAAAAAAAAAAAAAAAAAATATGTTGTCGACATAAAACAAACACGACAAACATACAAAACCATAAAAATGGTTTAAAACCATAAACGCATTCCACCCGGATTATCAACATTAAACATTCCTTTCGGAATCCATTTTCTAACCATTTTAATTTTGCGATTGTATTTATCATACACATAAAATGAAGCATTTATGTTCGCATTAGGTCTAGAAAAATTACTATTATACATACGAGCATACGGTTTCCTTCCATAATTCACATTTTTTATTTTTGACATGTATGGAGGTTTTCTCGTATCAACTTTAGGAGATGCAAAAAATCTTTTAATGGGTTTACACGAACATTTATCAACACATGTATCGGAACCAATGCCTTTACGACAATTTATACGATTAGGCATATTTAGCATTTTTAACACTTTATCATTGCTATTTTGAAATGCATTAGCTAACAGATTATCTTTTTCATATAAATCGCATTTAGCTTTTAAACAAGCATTATCATTTATGAGAATATCACATTTTGCACATATGTCATTTTCTTCTATTCTTTTATCTAAACATGCAAGTTTCTCATTTAAAACATCACAAGATTTGCAAACAATATTTTCGCATGCTTTCTTTTCTAAAGTGATAACTGTATCATTTAACTCATTTTTGATTTTATTATCACATGCAATGGTTTGTTTACAATTATTCAACTCATTTTGACATAATAATAGTTCTTCTTTTAATTTAGCATTCTCATTTTTATAACTATTTACGAGAACAATCAATTTTTGAAAAGAGACATTTAACATATCAATATCATCATCGTTATCACTACAACTAGAATAACTTGAGTATGAAGTACATACCTCTTTCTTGCAGTCGACGATGAGACACGTTTCTTCATTTCTTTGATCTCGGGTTTCGTCTCTCTTTTCTTTTGAGTTTCCACCATAGGTGATGTTCAAGTTCTCCCAAATATCACGAGCAGTTTCAAAGAGATAAACACGCTCAATATCATTGTTAGTAAGAACCGAAAAAAGAAAATTTTTGGCTTCATAATTTAAACAATAATTAGCCTCATCTTCGTCGGACCATTCCGAGCTAGGTTTTTCAACAACTTTGTTGTTTTGAAATTTTGTGGGTTTGAAATTTCCTTTAATAATAATATCCCAAATTTTTTGATTTATCCCACGAACATAACGTTCAAAAGAATTTGCCCAAAGATCAAAATTTTGGAAATCAATAAGAAGAGATTTAGAAAACCAAGCATTTTGTTGAGCCATTAAATAAAAGATATAACTTTAAAAAATTAAACAGAAAATTTTTGAAAGCCCTGCTCTGATACCAAATGTTAGACAACCTAGGGGGGGTAAGGTTGTATTTAAAATCTTTTACTTTCAAAAAATTCTTTTACAAATAAATACAGTACAGAAACAGTATAAATAAATCAGAGTATACAAATAATAACGAAGAGTGTAAATATAAACAAATACACAGAGATTATATAAATAAATATAAATGCAAAGCAGTTTATATAAACAAATATAATAAAGCACAGCGGAATAAATAAAGAGATAAAGGTAAGAGATACTTGACACGGAGATTTACTGATTTACCACCAACTGTGATAAACCAGCAGCCGAGACACTTCCCGACACGATCCAATAAATGTATTCTTTACGGTAGAAATACAAACCAAGTACAAAGGTAACGTAATTTGATTCTCAAGCTTCTGCTATGAGATGTACAGGATCACACACCCGTTATTCAAATGCTTACAAGAGGAGTATAACTCACAATGGGTAATCACTCTTGTATAATATCTCACACTTGGATATTTTATAAAAAAAGTTTTATAAAATATATATTATAAATAGATGAGAGAGCTGAGAGTTGCTGTTTGTTGTTGCTTGTTACTGTTGTTGTGTTCTGCTCTTTTCTTCATCACCAGCAAGCATCATTATATATAGCAACCCACTTCCAACGGATATATGAGGTGGCGGTATACCGCCTGCACACCGCGGTATACCGCGGTCAGAAACTGACACACCAACGGCTATAAGAGGTGGCGGTATACCGCCTGCACACCGCGGTATACCGCGGTCAGAAACAAAACAATGGGCAGGCTGCACGTTGGATTGCTTTCGGCTGAACACTCCTTCAATAAATGTGCAACAGTAAAATGCATAGGAAACTGATTTTTGATATTTTAATAAAAATTAATAAAACTTTAGTTTTAAATAATTTTAAATATCTTTTAATTAAAAACAGTTTAGGGTTTTATAAATATCCAAGTGGTATATTATTTTAGGGTGTTTATCATTATTAGTTATAAACAATAATGACGACGTAGAAACTTCCGTCTTGAATTCTTCAGATAAAATCTTCGTGTTCTTCAAGAACTGTACACTTGGATAGGATTGTTAGATAAACAATAATACGGTGTGTTTGTAATCATCAAAATAAATATGGAGATGTGATTTTATGTGTACCAAAAATATATCACAATATTAAAGCGGGGTACACTTGCACCAACACTAAGAGCATCCACAATGGTGAGGTTCTTAGCCACCTCACCACTTTATGAACCGGTCCACTAAATTTATTATCATTGAGAGAGAAGTGGTTTTTGCCACATGGAATAGAGAGGTTCTTGCAGATGAACCTGGTTCATGCTAATAAATTAGTGGACTCCACTCATGCACCTCTGGTTCATGCTAATAAATTAGTGGACTCCACTCATGCACCTCTCTCTCTCTCTCTCCGCTACTCCACTCTCCATTTTCTTTTATTTTCTCTTTTCTTTTTATTTATTTGATTTTGTTTTATTTGATATTTTTTTGTTATTTAAATAGAAGTATTTTTTATTATATATAATATATTATTGTAATATTATAATTGTATTATATAATACTTTAAATAAGAATAATTTTTATTAATAATACATTATTATAGTATTATAACATCACAACTATCTATATCTCTCTCTCTCTCTCTCTCTCTCTCTCTCTCTATATATATATATATATATATATATATATCCATCTATCTATCCATCTATCTCTCTATATATACATATACATATATATAATTTAAATTTGTATTTATTAGAAACTTAATAAAAGAAATGGTAATTAACTCTTCTTTTATGCCACGTACACAAAAGTATATATGTGTCATCCATGTCATTTCAATCAATGTTATGTAAGGGCATCCACAATGGTCAAGCTATTCAAAGACTTGATCTATTTGCCACGTCACCAAAAAGTCATCTTCAAATAACTACTCCAATGGTCAAGTCTTGTAAAAGCTTTTTTTTTGCATTTTTAATTCATTTTTAATATATATACATAAACTACCCTCATCTATTTGAAATGTTTTATAAAACTCCTTCCATTATTTGCCGTTATTTAAAGCACAAATACGTTTTTAAAACAAATATTATACAACATAACATAAAATTTAATAAAAATATTACAAAACGATAATGAAAAACTGAAAGTAAACCTAAATTCCATATTTCTTCTTAATTTCCTCAGTCAACATTTGTTGATACCTTAGTTGTTCGTTTCCTTGCGTATTTTCCATTAACATTTTTAGCTCGTTGATTTTTTTTGAAGACTTGTACGAATCTTTTAGCTCCTTTAAGTGTTCAGCTACACCATTTATCGTGGACATCCGTAAAGTGCTTGTTTCGTTGATTATATCTTTTACTTCATTTATTTCGGCATTTGAGGTAGTCGATTTTCCTTTTTGTTGCCTTGTTGCCTTTTTTTCCCCATCGGACGAACTTGTTTCATCATCTTCCTCCTTGAAACTTGTTTGACCCAGCGACACCAAAAAATGCATGCCAAATCCAAAGGTCTTGAGAAGCAACTGCTTCTAACATAATTGTTGGCACACCGTGGTCACCTCGAGTGAATTGGCCATGCCAAGCAACCGGACAATTTTTCCATGCCCAATGCATACAGTCAATACTGCCTAGCATACCTGGAAACCCATGATGTTCTTCATGTAAGTGAAGTACACGTGCAACATCTTCATCATTTGGCCTTCTCAAGTATGTAGGACCAAATACTTCAATTACACCCCGACAAAAATTCTTTAGACATTCGATAGAAGTACTTTCTCCTATTCTTACATACTCGTCGTTTTGATCAGCCGGTGTTCCATATGCTAGTTGTCGAATAGCTGTAGTGCATTTTTGTAACGCCGAAAGACCTTGCTTCCCGGATGCATCTTTCCTCAATTTGAAATAATCTGAATGGTTGGACAACGAGTTTACAATTCGGATGAATAGTTCTTTATTCATACGAAACCTTCGTCTAAAGATGTACGGTGGAAAAACGGGTTGATCTGAAAAATAATCTGCAACAAGACGATTGTGTCCCTCTTCACGACCTCGTTGAATATATCTTTTCTTCCTTTGAAATTTTTTCTCTACAAGCTTCAACATCTTTTCATGGGTATCATCTTCTAATTCATCGATGATGAATTCACTTACATCTACAAAAGGTTGTTCAATGATCTCCTCAGAATCAGACATGGTGGAAATGAAAATATGAGATTTGAAAATTAGGATGTGAGAATGAGATGATGATATAAGAATAGGATATGAGTGTGTATATATATATATATATATAGGGAGATTGAGAGGGTGAGAGTTGGCATTTTCAATATAAAACAAAAGTTTCTTAAAATAATATGTAGTTTTTTTATAAATATAAAACAAAAGTTTCTAAAAATAATATGTAGTTTTTTTATAAAACAAAAGTATTTATTTTTTGTGTTTTTTAATTTTCGATATTTACGAAAGCGTTCCAATAATGTATTTTGTTAATAATAATAATAATAATTATAATAATATTTTATATATTTAATAAATGAATTATTATTGAATGAAAGTGTAAAATTAAAAATGTAAACCATTGATTGTTGAGGGATCAAATATTAAACATTCTATGCATCCTCAAACACTTGACGGATACCAAGTCATTGTATGTCAAGCTATTTATCAAGTTTTAAGTCCAATAGTCAAATTTGGCATCAAGTCATTGATCAAGCTATTAAATTTACCATTGGAGGTGTTCTAAGCAATAAAAATGAGGGAATGACCGGTTTAATAGGTAACCGGTTAACCATTATTGTAATAAATAGATTTTTTTGACCACCAAACAAAACAAAACAAATATTTGTAAATCAAATAAAGACAGACAACTTATTAGTTGGTCAAAATTCATACTTCAGTACACAAATGGAATCACAGCTTTCCTTCCCTTGGGATACTTGTCACCAAATTTCTTCAAATACCACTCGTGATTCGCACGTGCCCTGGGTACCAAATTGGAGCATGTAAATAGGAAAAACCCTAACCCGACCCATGACCCGGTCATCACTGCCCAACCATTCGACCATCTCCCCAAAGTAATTCGGACAGCTCACGAATTCGAACAAACCACCTCTCGGAATCTTATACCCACCGCCGCCGCCGCCACTCTTAAGCCTCATCAAATTATTATCCGACTTCACATTCACCACCATACCACACAAGAAAACCACAAATCCAGCGGAAAACCGCCACCAAAACCAGTCGTCGTTCTGGTAATCGGCGTATTCGGTGACCCATCTTGTCTGCAAGTAAGAATTGAGGAGGTTGTAGAGGAAGGCCATGAGTGCAATGCTGATTGGATGGGCGTTGGAGGCTTTACGGCGGAGGCGGAGAGGGTAGATTATGGTCCGATGAATGTAGTGGAGGAGGAAAGGGGATATTAGGAGGATGGATTTTGGATCAGAACGGTGTCGTACGAATGGGAAGAGGAGAGGCTTTCCATCAGAAACCAAGCTAGTGAGGAAGGTAGGCTGGGACCCCATCCGGCACGGTGGTGTTTGCCGTATGGGGCGGAGGAGAATTGGGCCCAGGAGGAAGAAAACGATGAGGGAGTAGTGGAAGAAAGCTTGATCATCGAAACCCATCTTCGCAGATTTTATGCATTTTGCAGAGTATAATATATCCCTGCTTTTAACCTATTTTCTCGATGGTTGTAATAAGTCCAACGTTTTGAACTTTGATCCATAATATTTAGAGGGTGTTTGGGAGTTTGTTTTAAATCTGTTTATTGACTTGTTGGCTTTTCAAAAAGTCAATAAATTAAAAAGCTTGTTTGGCAAATGCAAAAGGACTTTTAAAACAACTTTTTGGTTTGCCTTGGAAACGTGTTTTTCAAGAAGTCACACTTTCTTGACTTATTGACTTATTGGTCATTTTACACTTTCCTATCTCAAAAGCTAATCCAAACACTTTTTTAAAAACTCATTTTCCAGAAGCAATAAGTCAATAAACACTTTTCGCCAAAAGCACTTTTGGACTAAAAAAGCACTACCAAACACCCTCTTACTCTCAAGTCTCGATGATTTAGTTTGAAGTTAAATTTTTTACTTCTTAGACTATTTTTAATTTATTTAATAAGTATATGAGAATCGAACGTATTGAAACTTTTATTTTTGGGCTATGGTCATGTTATCGTTGATTTTATAATGAAGTTTTAATTTTATACTTGTTATTTGTAGGCGTAAAGTACGTTAGGTACAAACTGCATAAACCGTACCGGATTGTATTTTGCGGTGCTTTTTTTGCAGTTTATTTGGGAAAATATTCAAATCACATACGTGGTTTGCAATTTTGCCCCAAATCGCCCGAAACCGCACCACGAGCACACCTAACTGAAGACTGGTTCAGTAAGGAATCGATTGGAATTATCGGTAATCAACTTTTTATCCATATAATTATAATCATTGATATTTTTTAAATTAAAAAGGCCTACAAATAGAAGACATGAGTTGTAGCAAAATAATTGAGACCATCAAACGTTTAAATTAAAATAATATAAGAAGATTAGTGAAAAGCCCCATTTCATTATAAAATTTTCCTAAGTTAAAACTTTCAAATTTATGAGTTGTTGGTTGGTAGGATTCTTCCTCTTTTTTTTTCTTTCTGTTTGACGTGGTTGGTTGGTCTTGGTGAAGGAAAGGGTTTTCCTGATTGCATATTTAGTGAGCATCTCCGACAGCTTCTCTAAAATATCTCTAAAATAGAGAATTAAAAACCAAAATCTCTAAAAAAAATTATATTCATCTTCAACAGATTCCAAATTTTGAAGAAAAAAACATTGATTAAAACATTATTTTTTTCTCTACATATTTATTTTCAAAGCTTCTATTGGTCTCCTCACTTGGTAATCATTTTTGGAGTGATCTCCATATTTGGAGAAAAACCCATTTTCTCTCGTACTTTCTTCATTTTGGAGATAGTTTTGAGAAAGCTGTTGGAGCTAAAGTAGAGCCCAAAATTCTCATATTCTCCATTTTCTTCAAAATGAGGAATCTGTTAGAGATGCTCTGAAAATTGTAATATTTCATTAAATAATACTATAAGATATATATATGTAAAATCTAAAAAAATTAGATTAAATTTTGATAGTACATCTAGAAAGCATGAAGGGCGATGGTTAATTTATTAAGAAGTTTTAACTAAGAAGGTGTTTGGTTCAATGGAATAGTTTTGAGGAATTTGAATTTTATGAAAATATTTGGAATTAGAGAAGGTCGGATTTAGAAGAATTTGTAATTTTTTGGTTTGTAGGATTTGGAGTTGAATTAAATTTCATATTATAAAAATATTAACAAAAATTATAAAAATATTTAAATTACTTATTTATTAATTGATTATTACAAAACAGATGTTTTTAATATATTTTAAACCATTATTACATACAAATCTTACAAAATCCCATGAAATACAAACCAATCTCATGTGATTTCAAAAGAGGATTTCAAATCAGACTATCCTTCAAACCAAACATGAAATTGGAATAAAATTCAATTTCAAATCCCTCCAAATCCAATTCAATCCCGTAAGCGAAATGGGCCCTAAAAGAAATGAAAAATCATGCAAGCATGTGGCATATCAATGGGATAATGTATTTAATCTTTATAAACTTAACTCACATTTTGTGGTTTTTCTTGCTATATTGAACTAAAAACTTACATGAAACTTTATAACGGTAGTTCTTAGAAGAACTAATTTTATCAATAATTGTATAAAAAAAACTTCAATATGAGAACTAATGTTCTTTACAACACTCCATTGTAAAAACGGAATCCAATAATATTTCTTATATGAACCAACATTGTTTTCTTATAAGAACCTTCATTAGAGATGCTTTAAGTTTAAAACTTTGGTATTTGATTACTTTATTATTTATATTGGATTGATGATGCCACTCCATACATGTCATACTTGTTAGAAACCAATGGAACCTTCACTTGAAAGCTTGTGTAAAGTTCAATTTATTCAAAGATAAAAGCCTTAATAAGCTAAAGTAGTACTTCCATGGTTGTTCCCTTTAATTTTATCTAACATCGTATATAAAAAAACAACAACATTAGCCCCCGCCTTAGGGTTGTTTGTTTACCTCTAAATAGTTCCATTAAGAGGCAACCTCAGAATCGTTCAGATGTGAATCTTATTTGGCAAAAAAAAAAGTCCGCCTCTTAATGGTTCCAAAACCCTCTGAATGATTTAGCATCTTGGGCCACCCTTAACCATTCAGCACCCTGATTTCATTCTAAACAAATACCAAACAAACATATTTCATTTTGCACTATATCAGAAAAGCCTCTTAACCATTTCGATCACTTAATCATTCTGCACCAAATCATTCAGCAACTGCCAAACATCCCCTTAAGACGCATACTATTGAATGGAAAATTACAAACATCCTTTGTTGCTTAGAACATGATATATGAGAAGTCAAATCCTAGTTTGTTAAGAGCATAAACTAAAGTGTTAGTAATGATGAACATGACACATGCACCTATTAGTTCAAAGCATGCATCATCTGTTCTTTGTGCCTGCAACATTCTCTCAAGAGTTTTTGGTGGTGTGTTCCTTTTGTGGGTTATCAATTCTTGGACTAAAATTCCCTTTGGCTTATATTTGTCATTCAATTTTGATTGGTACAAGTGGGTGTTATAAGAATCTGCATCGGACGATTCTTGTTCTTGTTCTTGTGCATTAGTCACAAAAATTGAAAGACAAGGTGATAAGAGAGAATCAATAAAAAGAGAGTGTATCAAGAAACTAAAAACTGAAAAAGCAGGTTGATAAACTTGCATCATCATACAGCAAATCACCTACATTGCAAAGAGAAATCAGAGTGTGCCCATTTTAAGCAAAAAGAACATAGGCATCAATCTAAAATTTGAAATGCAAAAAACATATGTACACGTGTTTTGTGCCCACTACTCAAACCTATTGAATTGAGATTATGTTTCTGTGGGTCTATGTTTAATTCTAAACTTCTTTTTGCACCCAAAGGGGATATAAGTATCAAAAGTCAAGGAACTTAACTAATAGAGCAAAAAAGAACTTTATAAATGCATATATATTAGGTGAAGTTCATAAAAAAGATCCCCAAATTTCCAAAACATAGAAGAAACTGATTAAACATATAACTTATACATATGGTTCTTCTTTGTAGAAATCTTTGTTTCAGGGTTCTCTATCCCCCTTCCAAATGTTATAACTTAAACAAGTAACATATATAAATAGGAAGGATAACATATATATAAAGTCATCAAGGTTTAATACAATTAATATTTTTATTGCATTTGTTACCTAAGAATTAATTAAACAAAACAATATAAAATGAAGTAATCCATTATTAACTAGGATCTAAGAATTAATTAAACATGTTGATCCCTAAAGTTTCTTTGTATTTCACTGCTGGATTGATAACAATGGCGTTTCGGTAATATGAATACACCTCCTTTTTGGTATGCATATCTCGATCTGTTTCATAAATGCTTTTAAGGCGTTCCTCAAGCATCACCCAATTTCCATTCTTCATCAAGTGTAGTGGGTACAACATAAACCAAAAAGGAAAAGAATCGGGCATGTTATAAGTAGGTACTACCTTTGTCCAATCTCCATCTCCATCTCCATCTCCATCTCCATCTCCATCCATCCTCCACAACTCCGCTACGAAATCACTAACCCCTATCAAAATTCCATCATCATTCCTGTGTTGGTGACAATATATCACGTACAAGTGAATGCACCCTCTTACAACCATGAAACTCAAACATTTTTTCCATAAACCATTTCCAATATAAGGACTTGCTATCTTTCTCCACTTTTCCGTCTTCGTATCAAACCTTATAATAATTATAAGATTTCCCATTGCTAAATTCCTGTTACCTTTTGTAGTTATGAAATACATTTTTTCATTCAACAAAACACATGGTTGCCTTGAACTAAAATCAAATTTACAATAGGGGCGTAAACAATGTAAGTCCTCTTGTGTCGTCTCGACCTTTCTCCATGAATCGGATTTCAGAGAGTATATATAAACATTATGATCCTCGGTTACAAGTAGAAGCTTGTAGTCATTGCAACTATAATACAATCCAAATAATATTGGGGTGGTCACGTAGCATTCTTCGTTGTTGGGTCTAGACACGGTCTTATATTCACCCGTTAAAGGATTCCATAAAATTATTTCAAAGTATTCCATCCCATTGCACTTGTTAATCATGCGTAAACATACCAGTCCACGTACAGATACTATAAAAGACACGTTTTCATGACTGGCTTTAAATGGTAAAGGACGATTGGCAGTTAGACCATCTTGAGGTGCTTCCAGGTCGATGGTGCTAAACTTGCATGGTGTTGTGGTGGACAAGGCAATAAGAAGTTTGTGGTGGTGGTGATGATGATGCATCTTCGCAAACATTGGTGTTGTTAGGAACGACTGCCATTGCTTGCAAACACACATAAAACGGTGTACGGACTTACCCGGCAGTCTTGGTACTATGTGGAAAAAAAGTATGTCAAATGGTGGTGGCGTCTCAATATCACGGGAACCCATGTTTAGGACAACCTTAGGGGGGGTAAAGGTTGTATTTAAAAAAATTTCACAAATACAAATTCTCTTATCAAAATCAACAACAAATATTGCATGCACAACAAATATATAAATAAAATTAAGTGCACAACGGGAATATAAAGAGATAAGGGTAGAGAATATTGATACCGACACCGAGATTTAAAGTGGTTCACCACCAACTGGCTGGCTAGTCCACTTGCCGAGACACTTCTCGACACACTGATTCACTATAAGTGTTCTTTATGGTAGAACACAAACCTTGATACAATGATAATAAAATCTCTTGCTTTTGCTCGAGAACGTGAATCACTCACACTATTCAAATACTTACAAGAGAATATATCTCACAATATTAATCACTCTTGTATAAGTATAACACTTGGATCTTTGAGGGTTTGATCACTCAAAAAATATATTGAATAAGTGATGGGTGTAGCTGGTAATTTCTCCAAGAGATAGATTTTTCAATATGTATTTTTGTTGCATGGAGTTGAGAAGCTGCATGTATATATACTTGGAGCAGCAACGGTCGAGAGGGTGCCGCGGTATACCGCCTATATGGGCGCGGTATACCGCCCAGAAAAAGCTGACATAAAGAAGTCAACCTGCAAAAGCAACCTGCAGCAGAGCCGCGGTATACCGCCATACACCACGCGGTATACCGCCTGAAAAAGGTGGCTGACAGCAGGAAGGTCAACCTGCAAGAACCTGCCATACGTAACAGAGCCGCGGTATACCGCCGAGCACCACGCGGTATACCGCCTGAAGAAAACAGTTATTCTTTTGGCTTAAAATTAAATAATTCAATTTTAAATTCAAAACATTTCTAAATTAATTTAAATCAAAGATTTAGTTTAGTTTAAAAATAGTGTTGGGTTAGGTTTTTGAAATATCCAAGTGGTATATTATTTTAGGGTGTTTATTATTATGAGATATATGATGACGTAAACACCAGTCTTGGACTCTTCAGATAAAATCTTCATGTTGTCCAATTAACTGCACACTTGGATAAAATTGTTAGAAAAACAATAATACGGTGTGTTTGTAATCATCAAAATAAATATATAAAATATATAGAGATGTGGTACACTTGCACCAACAATCTCCCCCTTTTTGATGATGACAAACACAACCGCTAAACACGAGAGCATACTCGGTTTCTCTCCCCCTTTTGTCGAAGCAAAAAGGGTTAAGAAGGTCGCTTATGCTCCCCCTCGAGAGATGCTCCCCCTCAAAATATGCATATAATTGAGAGTAGCATTATCTCATGGGTTATACTCAAGCATGCCTAAACCAAGTCTTAATTTAAAGAACGATTTTTTGTTTAGGGCTTTAGTAAAAATATCGGCCAAATTGTCTTCGGAATCAACTTTTTCAAGCACAATGTGGCCTTTTTGAACATTATCTCGTAGAAAATGATGTCGCAACTCAATATGTTTGGTACGAGAATGTAAAACGGGATTTTTACTTAGGTTTATGGCACTTGAGTTATCACACATAATTGGAATTTTGGATTGACGTACCTCAAAGTCGGTAAGTGTGTGCTTCATCCATAGAACTTGAGCACACGCTCTCGCGGCGGCTACATATTCCGCTTCGGTAGTGGATAAGGCTACGGAATGTTGTTTCTTGGAAAACCAAGACACAAGCGAGAGACCTATAAAGGCACATACTCCACTAGTGCTTTTTCGATCAACCATCGAGCCACCAAGATCGGAATCGGTGAAGCATGTTACTTCTAGCTCGGGTTGTTTTGGATACCATAGTCCAAGATTCGTAGTCCCTCTAAGATATCTAAAAATACGCTTGACGGCTTCATAGTGAGATTGTTTAGGCGAAGATTGAAAGCGAGCACATAAACACACACTATACATGATATCAGGTCTACTAGCAGTTAAATACAATAAGCTACCAATCATGCCACGATAAATCTTTTCATTAAAATCGGTTCCCTCTTCGTCACTAGATAGTTTTAGATTGGTGGTCATCGGAGTTTCAACAGGTTTGATATTTTCAAAATTAAACTTTTTCAGCATGTCTTTACAGTATTTTGATTGACTTATAAAGGTACCATTTTCACTTTGTTTTATTTGCAATCCTAAGAAGAATTTTAATTCTCCCATCATGCTCATTTCAAATTCATTAGTCATTTTTGTAGCAAATTCATTACAAAGATTTTCATTTGTAGAACCAAAGATAATATCATCAACATACACTTGCACAACCACAATATCATTTTGAGCATATTTGACAAACAAAGTATTATCTATTTTACCCATAATATAACCACTTGTAATTAAAAAGGATTTTAATCTATCATACCACGCACGCGGAGCTTGCTTTAAACCATAAAGCGCCTTTTTTAATTTATAAACATGCGTCGGATTTTCAAAATTTTCAAAGCCGGGAGGTTGGGAAACATATACCTCCTCATTTATAAAACCATTTAGGAAAGCACTTTTGACATCCATTTGATATAATTTAAAATTTTTTGCATTCGCAAAAGCGAGAAGCATTCGAATAGACTCTAACCTTGCAACTGGTGCAAAGGTTTCATCATAATCGATACCTTCTTGTTGATTGTACCCCTTGGCAACTAAACGTGCCTTGTTTCGGGTGACTTCACCGTTTTCGTCTACCTTGTTACGAAAGACCCATCGTGTGCCAATAATGGTTTGACCGCTAGGGCAAGGAACTAAGTCCCACACATCATTCCTAGTAAACTGGTTTAACTCTTCTTGCATGGCCATTATCCAATCCTCATCACCTAAAGCTTCTTCTATGTTTTTAGGTTCTATGGCTGAGATAAAGGCGTGAAAGGCACAAAGGGTATGGATTTGTGATCTAGTCGTTCTTTGGTTTAGGTCACCTATGATTTGATCTACGGGATGGCCTCTAGATGTTCTAAGGTTAGGATCATCTACTCCTTGTGGAACATAACATGGAGGGACATTACTAGATACTACATTGTTTGTAAGAGATTGGGTTCCTAAGTCCAAGGTTCTAAGATGTTGGGCTAATGCATCTCCTTCACAACCATTATCATTTACTAAGGGTGCACTAGGTTTAGGAGGACTTTCATCAAAGCTTACATTTAGGGATTCTTCTACAACCATGGTCTCTTTATTAAGGACTCTATAGGCTTTGCTATTCCAAGAATAACCAAGGAATACTCCCTCATAGGCTTTTGGGTCAAATTTGGTCAAATAAGATTTGGTATCTAAAATAAAACATTTACAACCAAATACCTTAAGATGGGCTAAGGAAGGCTTTCTACCACGTAGGATCTCATAAGGGGTCTTATTTAGGATACTCCTAATTAGCACACGATTGAGGACATAGGTCGCGGTAGCTACGACATCACACCAAAACTTTTGGGGAACTTGATGTTCATTGAGCATAGTCCTACTCATTTCTTGTAGGGTTCTATTTTTCCTCTCCACAACCCCATTAGATTGAGGAGTGCGAGGAGCAGAAAAATTGTGCGTTATACCATTTTTGTCGCAAAACGCACCAAATTGAGTTTCATTATCGAATTCGCGTCCATGGTCCGTACGAATCGAAACAATCGTGCAACCTTGTTGGTTTTGAATTCGTTTTCCCAAAATCTTAAATTTTTCAAAAGCTTCATTTTTATGTTTTAAAAATAAAGTCCACGTATATCGGGAAAAATCATCTACAATTACTAGAGTGTAATAATTTCCTCCAAAACTTTGAATGGCCATAGGGCCAAAAAGATCCATGTGTAAAAGTTCTAAAACTCTTTTAGTTGAAATCACATTTTTTGATTTATGAGAAACATGAGTTTGTTTGCCGACACGACATGCATCACAAAAATGATTATCAAATTTTAATTTTGGAAGGTCACTCACAAGCTCCTTATTTTTCAAATTTTGAATTAATCTAAGGTTAGCGTGACCTAAACGTCTATGCCACAAGGTCGAATTATCATATACGGAAGATAAACAAACATTTTTATTTACATCAGTTTTACAAACATAAAGATTTCCTTTTATAACCCCATTCAAAAGAACTTTACCATTTTTCAGAATTTTGCAAGAGTCTTCTTCAAAAACAACAATTATACCATTTTTGCACAGTTGACGAACACTTAGCAAGTTAAATTTCAAATTATCAACATGCGTAACATCTAAAAATGTAACATTGTTGCAAGAAATTGTACCTTTCCCAATTACCTTTCCTTTGGAGTTTCCTCCAAAGATTACTAGTCCACCATCACATGACTCATATGATGAAAAAAGATTATGGTTTCCGGTCATGTGACGTGTGCATCCACTATCAAGAATCCAATCCATATCAAGATTTATCTACAACATTTAAAGTACAACTTTTATGGTCCCCACATCTTATGGGTCCTTTGAAAGTTAGCATAGAAAACCACATATAATAATAAATATATTTTCACAAAGAATATACAGACAAGAAAATTATTTACTCAACCCTTTTCGGTAGCTCTACTTGGAAGCGACCAGGAAAGACGGTGAGGGTGGTAAGCGCGAAGGCACTTTAAAAACCGACCTCATTAGAATTCGAAGAATTCGCCTTTATCTTTCCTAGACACCGTATCCAAATAGGTGAGCCTATTCGGAGTTGATTCATAATTTTCAAACACAGAATATATATATATATATGTATATAATATATATATACAAAAAAAATTTAAAACCATAAACGCATGCCACCGGGATTATCAACATTAAAGGAGCCTTTAGGAATCCACTTTGGTACCATTTTAATTTTACGATCATATTTATCAAAGACGTAAAAAGGAGCATGCATATTCACACTATTTTTTGGTCTAGAAAATTTACTATTATACATGCATGCATAAGATTTCCTAGACTTATAATTCACATTATTTATGTTGGACATATATGAGGATTTTTGCACATACGGTTTTCTCATTTCAACATTTTTAGGTGGTTCAAAATATCTTTTGATAGGCATACATAAGCACTTATCTTTACACGTATCGGAACCAACGCCTTTTCTACAATTAGTGCTATTTGACATATTTAACATTTTAAGCACTTTCTCATTGCTACTTTGAAAGGCATGTGCTAACAAATTATCTTTTTCATGTTTATCACATTTTTCTTTTAAACATGCATTTTCCTTTTTAAGCACATCACAATTAGCACATAAATCATTTTCAACTATTCTTTTCTCAAGGCATGCAATTTCTTTATTTAAAATGTCACAAGAATTGCAAACATATTTTTCACTTAATTTATTTTCTAAATTTATGATTTTTTCATTATCGCATGCAATTTTTTGTTTGCTATCATGAATTTCCTTTTTACTTAATAATAATTCTTCCTTTAATTTTGCGTTCTCATCTTTATAATTATTTGTAAGCATAACCATTTTTTGAAAGACATCATTTAACATATCAAGATCATCATCATCATTACATTCATCATCGCTAGAGTAATTTGAGTAACACGAGTTTACCTCATCGTCGCTTTCCGCCATGAGACAAATGGCTTCATACTCATTTTCATCTTCACTTGCGCTCCACGCGCCTCCAACGAAGGCTTTCTCCTTCTTGATTTTAGGTTTATTTCTTTTTGGACACTCGTTGGCATAGTGATCCTTGTCTCCACATGAGTAGCAAAAGCCCTTCTTTTTCTTGGCTTCTTCATCATCACTTGATTCGCCATTTTTATTTATTTTGTCGTTCCGTTTATGGAACTTTCGGCTTCGGTTTTCTCCACCACGGCGATAATCTCCTTTTCTTTGAAACCTATCATTTCTTGAAAACCTTTTGTTAGCTAAAAATTTAGAAAAATTTCTTACCAACATGGCTACATCGTCAAGATGTTCGGGTTGATCCTTTGAGGAGCTAGCTTTCTCCTTCTTTTTCTTCTTCTCCTTCTCGTCACTTGAAGTTGAAGCTTTAAGCGCCAAAGATTTCTTTTTATCATGCTCCCGATCTTTGTTCCTTTTTAGTGCAATTTCATGCACTTTGAGATTTCCAATGAGATCATCTAATTTCATCATTGAGAGGTCACGGGAGTCTTCCAAGGATGTGATTTTCGGCATCCACTCCGGAGGAAGCGCTCGAAGAATTTTTCGCACGTAATCTTCGTTAGGATATGTTCTACCAAGACCTTTCAAGCTCACCATGATAAGATTAAAACGTTTAAACATTGAGTCGATTGACTCATCTTTTAACATCTCAAACATTTCATAATCATGTACAAGAATATTTATTTTTGAGCTTTTGACTTGAGAATTTCCTCTATGAGTATTATTTAGATTTTCCCAAATATCGTGAGCAGTTTCACAAGAATAAACACGTTCAATCTCATCTTTAGTAAGTGCCGAAAAAAGAATATTTTTAGCTTCAAAATTTAAGCAAACCCAAGCATCCTCAGCGGCGGACCATTCCGCTACTGGTTTTTCACTAATTACTCCATCTTTGGTTTTGGTGGGTTTATAATCTCCATTTTTAATAATGTCCCAAATTTTTCGACTTTTGCCACGAACGTAGCATTCAAAAAGATTTGCCCAAAGACCAAAATTTTCGGTGTCAATTTGCGGAATCTTTGTAGAAATAATTCCCTCAGAGGTTGCCATTTAAAATACAAGAACAAGTTTTTAAAAAAGCACAAATATTTTTAAAGAAACTTGCAACCTGCTCTGATACCAATTGTTAGGACAACCTTAGGGGGGGTAAAGGTTGTATTTAAAAAAATTTCACAAATACAAATTCTCTTATCAAAATCAACAACAAATATTGCATGCACAACAAATATATAAATAAAATTAAGTGCACAACGGGAATATAAAGAGATAAGGGTAGAGAATATTGATACCGACACCGAGATTTAAAGTGGTTCACCACCAACTGGCTGGCTAGTCCACTTGCCGAGACACTTCTCGACACACTGATTCACTATAAGTGTTCTTTATGGTAGAACACAAACCTTGATACAATGATAATAAAATCTCTTGCTTTTGCTCGAGAACGTGAATCACTCACACTATTCAAATACTTACAAGAGAATATATCTCACAATATTAATCACTCTTGTATAAGTATAACACTTGGATCTTTGAGGGTTTGATCACTCAAAAAATATATTGAATAAGTGATGGGTGTAGCTGGTAATTTCTCCAAGAGATAGATTTTTCAATATGTATTTTTGTTGCATGGAGTTGAGAAGCTGCATGTATATATACTTGGAGCAGCAACGGTCGAGAGGGTGCCGCGGTATACCGCCTATATGGGCGCGGTATACCGCCCAGAAAAAGCTGACATAAAGAAGTCAACCTGCAAAAGCAACCTGCAGCAGAGCCGCGGTATACCGCCATACACCACGCGGTATACCGCCTGAAAAAGGTGGCTGACAGCAGGAAGGTCAACCTGCAAGAACCTGCCATACGTAACAGAGCCGCGGTATACCGCCGAGCACCACGCGGTATACCGCCTGAAGAAAACAGTTATTCTTTTGGCTTAAAATTAAATAATTCAATTTTAAATTCAAAACATTTCTAAATTAATTTAAATCAAAGATTTAGTTTAGTTTAAAAATAGTGTTGGGTTAGGTTTTTGAAATATCCAAGTGGTATATTATTTTAGGGTGTTTATTATTATGAGATATATGATGACGTAAACACCAGTCTTGGACTCTTCAGATAAAATCTTCATGTTGTCCAATTAACTGCACACTTGGATAAAATTGTTAGAAAAACAATAATACGGTGTGTTTGTAATCATCAAAATAAATATATAAAATATATAGAGATGTGGTACACTTGCACCAACACCATGGTAGCTACTTCTATTTTTGGGTTGGAGTACATTTATACAAAAGAAGGCACATCGAGGTGCTAACAAATTACAAATATTTTATCGATAAATATGGAAGAAGATTTGAATGCTTATTGTTAGGTTATTTTGTTTAACAATATGAGAGTGTAACCACTAACCTCCCATTTTGTGCGGTTTGATGAAAGACGCAACGTTTTTCTCTTTTTAGTTTATTTAGTAAACTACGTCTTTCGTCCTTGTGGTTTGCTAAACATCCCTAATTTCATCTCTATGATTTTGAAATTACAGTTTTCATCCCTATGCAATTCATTGTTGTTTTTGTCTCTCATACTAACTCTATTAATGGTTAAATCTCTCTCTCGCTTAGTCTTAGGGGTCGTTTACCAAACGCTTACCTGGATAAGCGTTTATCGTAAAATCCGACACTATCACTTACTTACCGAGTAAGATTTTAGTTCACCAAAATGGTATCGTAATCAATAATTTTCCCGGTAAGTGCTAACCGTGGTAAGAGTCTTCGCCGTCACTTATCGGGTAAGACTCTTGGTCCTTGCCTTAGCTCTTGCCGTGTAAGATTGTTGGCCCTTGCAATATTCATTCGATAAAATAATGTGACTTGGTAAGTGCTTACCCGAGTAAGCGTTTAGTAAACAACCCCTTAGCCTCTAAGGGTTGGAACCAAACCGTAACTAATAATTGTGAATTTGCCCTAAATTGTAGATTTTCCCCAAATCTCTAATTGATTGTCTTGTTTGACTATTTTTATTGATTGTGTGTTTTGATTATCTTTAACGCTAGCGCTGTGCTCTCGAGTTTTAGAAGGAAAGAAAAGAAATGAAATGAAGAGAAAGGAAAGGGAAGGAAAAGAAAGAAATATTTTCTTTTGTGTTCTTGAGATTGAAAGAAAAGTAAGGAAGGGGAAGGAAAGAAAATAAATTTTCATGTTCTTAAGTAGGAGAGAAAGGAAAGAAAATATGTCACTTTTACCAATATACCCTTATTTATTTCATAATTGAATGTAACTAATGGGTATATGTGTAATTTTATAATTATTTTTAATTATTTTTAAATTGTTTTCTTTCCTTTCCTTCGCTTTCCTCCCACTTTTGGACGGAAAGTTTTGGGAGGAAAATCAACAATATTTTCCTTCCCTTTCCTTTCCTTTCCCTCCTTAAAAAAACTCGAGAACACAACATTTTTACTTTCCCTCCTACTTTCTTTCCGTTTCCCTTCCTTTCTTTCGTAAAAAAAAAACTCGAGAACACAACGTAGGACATTATCTTGTTATTTCTTTGATTGTTGCTATTGATCAAAACTCGGACTCTATATATATATTTTAATAACATGTCTCATTTTCGGCGGATTTCCGTCGGAATTAAAATTAGTACGTAACTAATTAATTTTTAAATAAACAACGGTTTAATTAACCAAGATTTTTGGCGGACGTTGATTAATTATTTTTATTATATAAAATCCGTCGGAAACGAGTTATATTTTTTAAAACGGTTTTAAAAATTAAAAGAAAATTAAAAAGTTCGGATCCGTCGGAAAATAATTATATTTTTTTAAAACGGTTTTATAAATTTAAAAGAAAAACAATTTTTTCGGATCCGCCGAAAACGGATTATGTTTTTTTATAAAACGGTTTTACAAACTAAAAGAAATTTAGGATCTGCCAGAAAATAATTATATATATATATATATTTAAAACGGTTCTATACATATAAAAGAAAAAAAATTAGGATCCGCCGGAAACGGATTATATTTTTTATAAAACGGTTTTATAAATTTAAAAGAAAATTAATTTTTTTAGGATCCACCGGAAAATATATGGTTAATGGCGGATTTTCGGTGGATTTCCAGCGGGTTTTTTTTTCTTATTAATTTTAAATATATTTAATGATAAATCAAACCAAATTTACTTTATTGTAGAATATATCGGCGGATTTTAATTTTGAAATTAAAATACGTAGTATATACAATTGGTTCACATAACCGTTCACAAACACACATATATGTTTATGTTTGCACCACACATGTATGAGTTCACATGTATATACACTCGGTTCACATGCATACATATATGTTTATGTTTATATGCACAACGAGTAACATATATACATATATGTTTATATTCATATGTATAGCGAGTAACATACCTATAACGGTTTACATACATACATGTTTGTCTTCTGCACTAGGTAGCAGATCTTATACATGACATACTTCATTTACATATATAAATGTTGTTTCACATGTAGTGGTTCACGTACATATATGTTTGCATGTGTTCATGTATATATATATATATAGCGGGTCACATGTATACATGTACACATAATACATCTATACATTCACTTCATACATACGATCACATACATACTTATTGATCTTTAATGGAACCAATTGAGCTTTGATGGATCCAATTGTGCTTTGATGGATCCATTTGTGCTTTTATTGGATCCTATTGGGGTTTCATTGATTTACTAGATGTTAAATCAACTCAATTGAACTTTAATAGATTATCTTCAGGGTTTAATATTTATTTTAGGCTTTAATGGATCGTATTATGCTTTAATGGACCGTATTGGGCTTTAATTGATCATTTTGCGCTTCAATGGACCGTTCTAGGCTTTACTGGACCGTTTTGGGCTTCAATGTATTCTTTTGGGCTTAATGGACCGTATTGGGCTTTAATGGACCGTTTCGGGCTTTAATGGATGGTGATGGGCTGGAATTGACCGTTTGTGGCGCACATGGACCATATTGGGCTTTAACGAACCGTATTGGGCATTAATGGGTTATGTTCGACTTGAATTATCCTTTTTGGGATTTAATGAACCATGTTAGGTTTTCATGGACCTTTTGGGCTTTAATGCACATCGTTTTAGGGTTTAACGTATCTTATTTGGCTTGAATGGATCGTATCAGGCTTTAATGGACCTTTTGGGCTTCAATGGACCGTATTGGGGTTTAATGGATTTTTTAGGCTTCAATGGACCGTTTTAAGCTTTAATGGACCGTTTAGGGCTTTAATGGACCATTTTAAGCTTGAATGGGTCGTATCGGGCTTTAACGGTATAATAATATAATAATAATAAAAATAATAATATGAATATATTAATAATATAATAATAATAATAATAAATAATTTTAATAATGTTTTCGGCGGATTTCCGGTGGACATCTTATTTCCGGCAGATTTTACGGCGGATATGTCTGTCGGAAGTTTGAATTTCTAAAAAAGGCGGAAAATGAAAAAATTTAAATTAAATGAATTTTTGGTGGATTTATCCGCCGAAAAAATCTGGGTTTTCACTTACCCCTTCCAGCAAACAGAAGGACATAACCAAAACCTTCCCCCTCTCTCGCGATTCCGGCGATTTACCCATTCTCTCGGCGATTCTGGCGACTCCCCACCCCCCTCCAGTGATACCCTCCAGCCATCGACACCTCCAGCCACCGACGATTCCTCTCTCCTCCACCGATTTTTGGGTAAAATCTATTTTTTTTTTCAAAATGTAATGTATGTGTGTATATATTTGTATTGGTTTAAATGTGTGTATATATATATATATATATATATATATATATAGAGAGAGAGAGAGAGAGAGAGAGATAGAGAGAGATAGAGAGAGAGAGAGGTGAGTTCAAACGAGAATGTGTGATATTTAAAAGAATAAAGGAATATCTCTCAGTGAATCGTTTTTTAAAACAATTCTGAAAATAATACTTTCCAAAATGAACCTTAAAGGGTATTAAGGTCATATTATGATATGATTTAATTTAGGATAGTGTTGACTTCCTAAAACACAAAAATCTATTATAGAATATCACTTGTGATAGTCAGTAGAGAAACAACAATCACATAATATCACTTGTGATTAACAATATTAAAACCTAAAATCTGTTATAGAATATCACTTGTGATTAACAGTCTACAATCCTAAAATTTGTTATAAAAACCTTAGCATGAATGAAGAAACCATACTGCTTTATTCAAGCTCGTGAGATCGGACGTTTAAGCTCTAGAAAACGTCGACCTCGAGATGTTTGGAATCGGTAAAGGCGCACGATGATGTGGTTAACTCCGTTATCGCGACCAAAGAAGGGTTTGTGTTGACTATATCCGTCGATGGATCTGTGAAGGTTTGGAAACGTGAAGGCCAAGGTGTTTACGACCGGCGCCGATGGTGTCTACGATAGTGCAGTGACGACAATAGTGCGGTGACGGCGTCGGCGATGTCTATGACCGACGTACTGCAGGATGTCCAATGGGATCGTGAACTTCTGGGAGCGAAGAAAGCGTCAACTGGCTCACGTCGGAGTTCTCAACGGCCACAAGTTGGCGGTGTTGTGTTTGTCGGCGGTGATATGTGTGTGGAAGAGGGAGGGGATCACACACGTTCAATAGAGAGAGAGAGAGAGAGAGAGAGAGAGAGAGAGATGTGAATTGAAAAAAAATATGGATTAGAATTTGATTGAGATTGATTGAGAAATAAGGGGGATTTGAATAATTCCTAAAATAATCAGTAAAATCGGTTGACATATTTGCCCCTTTAGGCTGATTTTTGGAAATTATTATTTTTGGAATTGTTTTTAAAAAATGATTGGTTGAGAGCTATTCATTTATTCTTTTAAATAGTTGTCATTCTCGTATGATCCTCCCTTTATATATATATATATATATATGTGTATATATATATATGTATATGTATATTTTAACAAACGTTGTATGTTGGGTATATATATTTGTTTCAAAATGTAATGTATGTGTGTATATATTTGTTGGGTTTATGTATGTTGGGTATATTTTAACCTACGTATATATGTATATATGTGATTGTGAATTAATTTTAACCTAGGTTTGTTTAATTTTAACCTAGGTTTATGTATGTTGGGTATATATATGTATATATATATATATATGTATATTTGTGTAGGTTTAATTTGTTTATGTATGGGTGTTTGTATGTCTATATCCATATGATATGAATTTATGTATGTAGGTGAATTTGTATATGTATGTAGGTATGTGACTTTGTATGAGTATGAGTATATGTATGTATGTATATGTGTATTTGTATATGTATATGTATTTATGTATTTGAATTTGTTAATTTTAACCTAGGTTTATGTATGTTGGGTATGTGTATGTATATATGTATATTTGTGTTTTTTTATTTTGTTTATGTATGTTTGTATTTATGTCTATATATATCCGTATGATATGAATTTATGTATGTATGTGAATTTGTATATGTATGTAGGTATGTGAGTTTGTTGATACAACACAACCTGGATGTAATGCACATTGAGAAGAATGTGTTTGATAATCTGTTTCACACGATTATGGACACACAGAAATCAATGGACAACATCAAAGCAAGGAAAACCATAGAAGAATACTGCAATCGACCGGAGTTGCATCTCAAGGAGGAACGAAATAAAATATTTAAACTGAAAGCTTCATACACTTTAAAAAAAGAGCAAGTAATAAAGGTGGGTGAATGGTTGAAGATGTTGAAATTTCCAAACGGCTATGCTTCCAACATAGGGTCATTATTTAACCTTGAGGAGGGTAGTTTTTATGCCTTCAAGAGTCATGATTGTCACGTGTTCATGCAAAGACTGCTCCCTATTCCATTAAAGGGATGGTACCCACTCGAATATGGGATGCTATCACCGAGTTGTGCACATTATTTCGTGCAATATGCTTGAAGGTGTTACACGTTGACGACTTGATTCAATTGAAGACAAGTATAGTTGATACGATTTGTAAGTTGGAAAGAGTCTTTCCACCGGGGTTCCTTGATTCCATGGAACACCTTGTGGTACATCTGGCGGATAAGGCACTAGTTGGGGGTCCGGTTCAGTACAGATGGTTGTATCTCTACGAGAGACGTCTTGGATCTTTGAAAAGGACAGTGAGAAACAGAGCAAGGGCAGAAAGGTCGATTGTGGAGGCATATTTAGTGAACGAACTCTCTAACTATTGTGCGTTGTATTTTGAACCAACTGTAGAGACGCGCGGAATTTTTCCCCGGATGTGAGTCTTCCGACCAGCGCTTGAGCATATTTAAAACCCCGTGTCGTCCATTATACGATAAGGCTGAAAGACATTGTCAGTTGGATGATGGAGATATGTACAAGGCTCACGCATACATATTTCTTAACTGTCAAGAAGTCTATCCTTTCATCACCATGTTCAATGATGGGATTAGACTTTCGGAGCCGTATATTGATGAAGCGGGGTTCGACAAACGTAGAGGTGACCACTTTGTTGTTTGGTTTGAGAACTACGTAGGTATATATATGAACTTTTATTCATCATCATTTATATGTACTTAATATCATATTACAAATGACATAATATTATATAATATAGGTTATGACTCGGACCGACCCCTCAATTGGCCATCTGAAAATTTTGGCACAAGGACCTCTCCGTTGGGCTTGGAGACACTCGGATTTTTTTGTAAATGGTTACAATTTCCACACTCAGACTCACGGTAGGAATCGCATCACACATAATAGTGGAGTTTGCGTGAAAGACTCTTGTTACTCGGAGTTTGATGTGTACTACTATGGATTGTTGGATGAAGTGCTAGAGATAGAAAATCATTCGACACTCGTTCGTTGTGTTGTCCAAATATTCAAATGCACATGGTTTGATACAGTTAACGGGGTCCAAGTTCACCCATAGCATAATCTCGTGGACATCAAACACAGATCAAGACTTCGTTCAGACGACCCTTTTAATTCTAGCATCGCAATCTGAACAAGTCTATTACGTGTCATATCCATTGAAGGAATTAAAAGATTGGTGGTTTGTGGTGAAGACAAAGCCTATAGGGGTCTATGACTTGGCATCAAGTACACTCGAAGTACCGACAGATGAAAATGTAGATGGAGAACAATTTTTCCAAGAAGATGATAGAAATGCACCCACAGTGAGAAACGGAGACGAGGATGAACCCATTCGTCTTAACACAGTTGGAGAGGGCATCGAAATTGCCAATGACGTTCGTGATTTCAGGCATGTTGATGAGAGTGGTGACGAAGAGGACGAGTTTCAAGACTCGGGTAATGACTCTGACGAATAAGAACCTGACCTGTCTGATCACACCTCTGATGAATAAATACTATGTTAATCTTAGACTTTGTAAACTTTTTCTAATTGTTTCCATGTTTTGATATCTATTTTTGGCACATTTACGAAGTTATCTATTAATTTGTGACCATGTTTACTTATCTAACATTGTGTTGTATACTTCAATTATTGGTGTATGTTTTCTAACGTTGCTTTGTAGACAATGTCGCGTACCCGGCCAGGATCCAGATGAGGTGGTACTCCTAGTAGCCGAGCTACCGACGGAGCGTCCAGTAGCGGGTCGGCACAACCAGAGGCGGAGTCTGGAAATGCCCGTCGTGGCAGTACTACTCCGAAGCAGGTCCCGTGGACGAAGAAGAGGCGTGCGCCACGATCTGATAAGTCAATGGAGTAAATTCATTTCTATTAACTTATTGATGAAATTAATTGTTCTTTATATCGATATTAATTCAATTCATTATGTAGCTAGGATTGTTCGAATGCAAACCGAACCGCGACGAAGATCAATTGACTATATTTTAATGGGCCATGGCGCTCTTGGTCCCACGTCCCTCTTGAGACGAGGAACCAAATGTTTGAGCGTTTTCTGGTTCGTAGTGTATATTTAAGTAATTAAATCGTTTGTAGTTTTATTATAAACTTAAAAATAACTAAACATGTACGTACATAACTACTACACCTGGGATCCGGAGTTGGACTCTCGGATTCGTCAAATCTGGGAGACGAAGTGTGGGAAAGCGTACAACAACAATCTTTCCACTGCATGAGCTAGAGCCATCAAAATGTGCAGAGATATTGGTCATCCTTATGACGATAACGGTCCGCATAGAGATATGAACTTGTTGAGGCCCTTCAATCCTATCTGGGTAAATCCGCAGCAAAGGAACGCAATGATCGATGGCTGGAACACCGATCATTAGAAGGAGGTTTCAGTGGTGTCGTGTTCGAACCGGCTGACAGAGGTGGATGGCGAAATATCCAAGCACACCAATGGATCGATCTCTTTTGGGGAGACATCTGCAAGATTGGTATGACCTTATTATGTAATAATTAACCCATTGCGTTACTAGTTTGATGCTTAACATGTTATAGTTAGCCTATGTTTGTATTATTTGATCTTTGCAGATGAGAGAAAGAGGAGGCGTGCCACCGACGGGGATTGAGCTCTTCGACCATACTTATAAGAAGCGGTAGTCGGGAACGGATAGATCGTCTTCAGAATCCGGGGAGTGTGTGACATATCGGTGTAGCCGGGCTGCGGTAAGTATTTTTTGAACAAGACTTTATAATATCTACATAGTTTGTGTTTAACTATAAACTTTATAACTAGGTAACTAGCTATCTTATGTAACACCTCGAATTTTCCATTATGTAATATTTTGATGTAAAGGGGTTGAAATAGAAATTAGACAAAGTTTTAGGCTAATTGTAAACTTGAACTTCAGGGTGAAATTGGTCATTAGTGGATAGTTGATTGATATTTAAGGTGGGAGTTGGCAAGAGAATTGAGAAATATCTCAATTTGTTCCTGAAGTCGGTTTCAAAGAAGCAGAGAAAGAAAAGCTTGAGGAATCCTAAATTGATTTGGTAAGAATTGAATTATAGTTTGGAATTCAATCTTTTAGAAATCAAAATACAGCTTAAACTGATTTGATTTGCTATTGATTCGTTGGTGAGAGATTGAAGGTGAAATCAATTTGGAGTTGCAGGCTGTATTCGATTTCAATCCCAGGTGAGTTCATCCTCTTTGTTAAATTTTAAGTGTTACCGATTAATTTATGAACGATTTGAGTGTAGAAATGGTATTGGTAAACTTTGATTATTGACTTAGGAAGATATCTCGACTGGTTCGTAGAAATTGTATTGAAAATTTACGCGCAGATCGAGCCCCGGTATCAAAGTCCCGGTATGGGATTCGATTTCAGATTGGCATCCGGTATGGGATCCGGTTTCAGTTTGGGATCCGGAATGGGATCCGGTTTCATCTGAGATCCGGTTTGGGGATTCGGTATTGTAATGGATCCGGTTTGGGGATCCGGTATTGTAATGGATCTAGATGAGGATCCGGTATGAATAGTGTTTTCCGATATGAATAGTGATTCCGGTATGAATAGTGTTTTCCGGTATGAATAGTGTTTTTCAGTATGAATAGTGTTTTCCGGTAGGTGTGTTATTCGGTCGGTTAAATCGGTTTTCAAGTGCTTTTAAAATTAACCGATAACCAAACCAATAAGGTTTGGTTTAATCGGTTTCGGTTTATTCGGTTTTGGGTTATTCGGTTTGGTAACCGGTTAAACCGAATAAGGATTTGTATTTTTTCGTTGGACACTTGCTTAAATAATTTTCTCAAATTAATTGTTTGTTACTTTTAATATATATTTGTGTCATACAATAATACTCAACAATTGACTTGTATTAAGTAAAAAACACCATCTATCAACCAATATCTACCAAATGACAATATTTTTTTCAATGCGCCATTGTAAATAAAAGAAAAACGTAATCTAATTAAAAAAACCTTATCTACCATCAATAAAAAATATTATTTAGCAATAAAATATGTACAATAATAATAGTATAACATGTATTTGGTTTATATTTTATGACCATGAAATATATAAAATATTAGTAGAATGTGTTATTCGGGTTATTCGGTTTAACCGAATTAGGAAAGATATAACCGAAAACCGAACCGAATAAGGATTCTTATTCAGTTAACCGGATCGTTTAACCCGAAAACCGAATAACCCGAAACCGTTTAACCCAAAAAATCATTCGGTTCGGGTGGGTTATTCGGTTTCGGTTATTTTTGACACCCCTATTTTCATGTATGAATAATGATTCCGGAATGAATAGTGTTTTCCTGTATGATTAGTGATTCTGGTATGAATAGTGTTTTTCGGTATATGAATAGTGATTCTGGTATGAATAGTGTTTTCTGGATGAATAGTGTTTTTCGGCATGAATATTTTTTTCGGGATGAATATTGTAACCGGATTACTTTTGGGATTTGAATTACGGATTAGTTTACCGGATAGGTTGTTCCGGATAACTTGTTGTATGAGGTTTTTCATGATCAAGTGTTTTCTGATTATAAAAAGGATCTTAATCATTTAATTTGTGAACACAATTATAACTCAATTGAGAGTATGAGATGAGTTGTTATGTGCTTTGAGTTGATACTCACATATATATTGAAAAAGAGGAATAGGCAAGATATATTTGTTATTCCCGGTTATCCTTGATAAATATGGAATAGGTCGGGCTCTTAATGGTAATTTTCGTTAATATTGAAATGAAGAATAGGTCGGGCGCTTAATGTTAATTCTCATTTCGTATTATGATGTGATCACGTGGAATAGACGTAGCGCTAATCGTAATTCCCGTGAATTTGATAAATGCGGAATAAGTCGGACCCTAACGGTAATTCTCATTTAGTGTTATGATGTGATGAACGTGGAATAGGCCAGACTCTTAATGGTAAATCCCATTGATTGATATGAGGAATAGGTCGGGCGCTTAATGGTAACTCCCATTTCGTATTAGGATGTGAAATCGTGGAATAGGCGGGGCGCTAATCGTAATTCCCGATTTCTGTTGAAAGGTAAAGGATAGGTCGGACGCTTAATGGTAATTCCTACTTCCACTTCAAGAAATAGGCATGGCGCTAACTGTAATTTCTTGACATGAGCAATGGTCTAGAATCTGTGGTATTCGTAGAGACACTCTGGAACATGAGACTATGACCTACTTAGTGTTTGTCATTCTCATGGAATCGGGTATGATTCCCGTCATCGAAAGATGTTATGTGTACGGTAAGAAAGATTGTGATTAGGTTAATTGGTAGGCTTTGTTTACAAAGTTGATTTTCAAAGCTCTTAAAGATTTTGAATTGGAAATTGGATGTTCTCATTAGGCGTAATCCTAATCGTTTCAAATTAAATTTTCTTACCAGGTACTAGCTCGGGAAGGGATGCAAAGGGATGAGTGTCTAGGAGTGCCAGAGTTATGCTTTTGGATTTGTGTGTTGATCAGGGATTAGACTAGTTGGTGATTATGATAAACTTGTATAGGTTTGAAACTCGTCGTGAATTCTTCGATGTAAATGAAAGTTTGAAATTATAGTGGTGAACTCTGATAAACTTTAAGGTTTAAATTTATTGTGAATTTCAGGGTGTTTCAGTATGGTATTAGAGTTGTAGTTTAAGTGAACTACGTATGATCGTGAAAATACATAGACTTAAGCTGAGATGATTAAGATATGTTTTTGTGAGATTAGGTAGAAATACTAAGACGTGATGGTCTTAGAATTGACGGAAATGTGTAAGTTAAGAACTGTGATCATTGTACAAGAATTCTTATGTGAAGTATGTTTATAATTTCAATTAGTTACTATCATTATGAACATATTGTTATATAAGCGTACTTGTTTCTAATTGTTATGGCAATTGGAGGTGATTTAGTTCTTGACGATGCTTTTGCACATGAAAGAGTTTTATGTATATCACGACTAATTTGTGCCACTCGGTTAACTCGTCGAGCCCTCCATATGAGAATCTCTGGTGCGATGTGCGTATGCTTGACGACGAACCGATAACAAGTGGCAGATAATGTGGACAGTCAGATCCCACTATTGGTCTAAATCAAAAGGCTAGTTTTCAATGGTGGTTGTGACCCAACCCGATTATGGACTAGTTTTTCTCCTGTTAACCACGTCTCAGAAATACGTTTACTGGGAAATTTCGATTTTGGGTTTCGATCAAGGAATAGAGGTTGGATAAGTAAAGCTTCGACTAATAACCAAAGGATACCAATAGAATTTTATGTTGTTTCCAAGTTGGGGAGCGAGTAATTTTAAAGGTATCACCATGGAAACATTATAGAGGTGCCAATATGACTTAGGAGTCGGAAGAGGATATGAAAATAGATATCCTCATTTATTTAACTGGCCGTGATTTCAGGGACGAAATCATTTTCAAGTTGGGGAGATTTGTAACACCTCGAATTTTCCATTATGTAATATTTGGATGTAAAGGGGTTGAAAGAGAAATTAGACAAAGTTTTGGGCTAATTGTAAACTTGAACTTCAGGGTGAAATTGGTCTATAGTGGATAGTTGATTGATATTTAAGGTGGGAGTCGGCAAGAGAATTGAGAAATATCTCAATTTGTTCCTGAAGTAGGTTTCAAAGTGTAACGACCCGCAATCCCATACATAGTTCAAATAGCATACATTGCATAACGTCGTTAAAACAAGAGATACATTATATAACAAATACGGTCCCCTAGTCGTTTACAAACATTCAGTACATCATTACAAACGTTTACATAGTAATTTACATCATTACTAGCAACATGCTACATCTACTAAACATATCAAAGTCTTCAACTACATAGTCCTCCAAAAGCTATTTGTGGTTTAACCTTCTTATTTGCTCTTACTCGATCCACGACCTGGAATACATATTTTTAAAACAAAATGAGGGTTAGACCTTGAGGTCTAGTGAGAAAATCCCTGTTAGTTAAAAATCATTTGCACAACATCATACACATAATTCACATAAGAATACCAATTAAGACTCATGCATCATGTATCTTTCCATCTCATTCTCTTGGCCATATTAATTGGTTGCGAGCCAATTAATTAATTTGCACCACTGTACTAAATACAGCCAACACCACTGTCCCTCTGTACAACAAACTTTCACCGGTCCTAAGCCCGGCCAACTAGCACCCATGCAGTGTAATACTCATATAAACATAATATGCACATTATTACACTCATTCACATATATGTATTCCAGTTAGAAAATATTTTAAGTAAAAACTCACTTGTTTGTTTATCCAAAACTCCTTCCACAAAGAACTCAGCTTTCACCTTCGATTCACAGTATCTGAAACAAATAGATGCAGATCTCTCTTTACCATACAAAACACATAAATCTTACTAAAGCTAAGAACTCTAAAGAACTCAAATCCTCAAATGTTGCCCCTAAACCCGAACTTAAGTCAAGTCCACAGTACATTCAGTCCTCATTCATTCCCTATCCATGAATTAACAAAACACAGGCTACTGGATACTTAAAAGCATCTAAACTCTCAAAATTGATCAAACAGCCAAACTATCCGGACACTACAGAACTATCCGGACAACACATCTTTCCGGACAGCATGACCAATCCGGACAACAGGATTTTCTGTACAGTATGAACAATCCGGACATCATCCGGAAACCACAGTAATCCGGACTCCATCCGGTATCCCATTCCATCCGAAAACTTATAACAAAAAGGAACTTACCCGGATACTTGACTCGTCCGGACACCTTAGAACACCATCCGGACACCACCAGCTAATTTACCCGGACACTACCAACAAAACCACCCGGACACATTCATGGTGTCCGGAAACCTCTGTCGGTTTGCATACTTTCAGCCCAGAAACCGACTGAATCAATCCCAGATGTGAAATCGTTTATTCTACTCCAATAGAAACTACCTAATAGCAATTACAAACATAAAATGTAAAGAAAACATACCTCTAATCCCTTTTTAAGCCTACCAATTTGATGTCTTAGCCAAAAACCCCTTCTTTCTTCTTCTTACTCTCTCAAACACACACACATACACACTGGAATGTTTGCTGGATATTTTTGTAATATGAAATATCTGAATATCCTAAGGGATAATATCTAACCAATATTTACCCTTTAAACCCTAAGCTATCCATTAATGACCAAACCACCCCTAAACTTATAAATTAACCCAAACTTACCCTAAACATCAATTATAGAGTTAAATAGATTTAACGGAACTAACATTTAACTAACGAACTTACCTGGGGTATTACATCATCTTCCCCTAAAAAGAATTCCGTCCCGGAATTCAGTTAGGCAAAAAGATACGGGTACTTAGTTCTCATTTCTGATTCTGATTCCCAAGTAGCATCCTGACCTCTATGATGTCGCCACTGTACTTTCACTTGTCTGATCTCCTTATTCCGCAACACCTTAACTTTACGGTCCACAATGGCTTCTGGTTCTTCTACATAATTCAACTTTTCATCAACCTGTATATCGGGTAGAGACACTGCCTGATCTGGCGTAACTAAACACTTTCGGAAATTTGACACATGAAATGCATTGTGGATTCTGCTTAACTCTGGCGGAAGATCTAACCTGTAGGCTACTTCACCGATCCTTTCTGTTATTGCAAACGGTCCAATGTACCTCAGGCTCAGTTTACCTTGTTTCCCAAATCGAATGACTCCTTTCCAAGGTGAGACTTTTAACATCACAAAATCTCCAACTTGGAACTCTAACGGCTTTCGGCGCCGGTCGGCGTAGCTTTTCTGTCTGTCTTGAGCCACTTTCAATCGTTCCCGAATCTGAGAAATCTTATCTGCGGTCAACTGAACTATATCTGGCCCCGCTAACTGCTTCTCTCCCACTTCATTCCAACACAGAGGCATTCGGCATTTTCTACCATACAGAACTTCAAACGGTGCCGCTTGTATGCTGGAATGGTAACTGTTGTTGTAGGCAAATTCTATCAGTGGCAAGTGCTTATCCCAAGATCCCCCAAAGTCAACAATGCAAGCCCGGAGCATGTCTTCTAAAGTCTGAATCGTCCGTTCACTCTGACCGTCAGTTTGAGGATGATACGTTGTACTTAATTTTATCTGCGTTCCTATTTCCTTTTGAAAACTTCTCCAGAATCTTGAGGTAAAACGGCTGTCACGATCAGAGATAATCGAAATTGGAACCCCATGTCGAGTTACTATTTCGTTGATGTACAACTTGGCTAATAGTTCCAATGAATCAGTTTCTTTTATTGGTAGGAAGTGAGCAGACTTCGTCAATCTGTCAACGATCACCCAAATGGCATCAAATCCCTTCGGAGTCCTTGGTAACTTCGTGATAAAATCTGTAGTAATCTGATCCCATTTCGACATTGGTATTTCTAATCGTTGTAACTGACCAAACGACTTTTGATGTTCAATCTTTACCTTCTTACAAGTAGTACAACCTTCCACATGCTGAGCAATGCTTCTTTTTATCCCAGGCCACCAATAAAATTGTTTTAGATCTTTGTACATCTTATTCGTACCTGGATGAATAGAGAATCGAGATTGATGAGCTTCTTGTAGTACACGATCACGTAAACCACCCAAACGAGGCACCCAGATTCTGTTTCCCAAACACAACAACCCACGATCATCTTTTACAAGCAATGCTGATGTACCCATTAACCGTTCTGGTTTCAAGTGTTCTTCTTGCAAAGCTTCTATTTGACACTTCTGCAATTCGTCAAAGATGTTAGGTAGGAGTTCAGCTCGTAGGGAAATGGCTTTTATTGTTCCACTCCTTTCTTGACGACTTAGTGCATCAGCTACCACATTCGCCTTTCTCGGATGATAAAGGATTTCACAGTCGTAATCATTCACCAATTCTAGCCATCTTCTTTGCCTCATATTTAGTTCCTTCTGATCGAAAAGATGTTGGAGACTCTTATGATCAGTATAAATTTGACATTTAGAGCCGTAGAGGTAATGTCTCTAAATCTTCAACGCGAAAACAACTGCTGCCAGTTCCATGTCGTGTGTAGGATACTGTCTTTCATGATCTTTCAATTGCCGAGAAGCATAAGCAATAACTTTCCCACGCTGCATAAGTACACATCCCAATCCCAGTTTGGAAGCATCACTGTAAACAACAAAGTCTTCGGAACCTTCAGGTAATGCTAATATCGGTGTGCTACAGAGTTTCTCTTTCAATACTCTGAACGCTTCATCCTGTTCTGCTTTCCATTCAAACTTTAGATTCTTTCGAGTTAGCTTAGTCAAAGGCGTCGCGATACGAGAGAAGTCTTTTATAAACTTTTGGTAGTAACCGGCTAAACCCAGAAAACTTCGTACTTCCGTTGGCGTCTTCGGCGGTTCCCATTTTTCAATTGCTTCTACCTTCGTCGGATCAACTTGAATACCTTTCTCGAAAACTACATGCCCGAGAAACTGAACTTCCCGTAGCCAGAATTCACATTTAGAGAACTTAGCGTATAAATGTTCCTTCTTCAACAATTCCAGAATTAACCGAAGATGTTGTGTGTTCTCTTCTTTGGACCGGGAGTAGATAAGGATATCATCGATAAACACAATAACGAATTTATCAAGATATGGCTTACATACTCGATTCATTAAATCCATAAAAGCGGCTGGGGCGTTCGTCAATCCAAAAGGCATTACTAAGAATTCATAGTGACCATACCGTGTGCGAAAAGCAGTTTTCAGAACGTCTTCTTCTTAAACCTTTAGTTGATGGTAGTCAGATCTTAGATCAATCTTGGAGAAATAACAAGCTCCAACTAATTGATCGAAGAGATCATCAATTCTGGGAAGCGGATATTTGTTCTTGATCGTGCGCTTATTCAGTTCCCGATAATCAATACACATCCTCATCGAACCATCATTCTTTTTCACAAACAGGACCGGTGCTCCCCACGGCGAAGAACTGGGTCTGATGAAGCCTTTATCTGAAAGATCTTGCAGTTGAGTCATCATCTCTTTCATCTCTGTAGGTGCCAAACGATACGGTGCACGGGCAACAGGAGCGGCTCCAGGAATCAGATCTATACCAAACTCTACTTGTCTAACAGGCGGAAGACTAGTTAGATCTTCTGGAAAAACTTCTGGAAATTCACGAACAATCGGAATATCTCCCAGCTTATTCTTTTCTAGCTTAATGTCTACCACATAAGCTAAGTAACTTGAGCAACCTTTATTGATACATTTACGAGCTTTCAACAAAGAGATAAGGCAAGACTGATGATTTCTACGATCACCATAAATCACTACTAGTCCCTTCTCAGGTAGGACAACATTTATCAATTTCTTATCACAAACTATATTAGCCTGATTCTCGGCTAACCAATCCATTCCCACTACCACATCAAACTCGATCAAAGCTATAGGGAATAACTGAATAGGCACTCCACACCCATCTATGTTTATCACACAACTATCAAATACCTCACTAACCGGTACTTGATTATCATTAGCTGTATCTACCATTAACACATGATCTAACACTTTAGGCTTTAAATACATATACGCAGCAAAAGAAGGCGACACAAACGATCGGTTTGCACCGGAATCAAATAACACTTTAGCACGTGTAGAATTTATTAAGAATGTACCTGTAACCACATCGGGAGTCTCATTTGCTTCTTGCTCTGTCATCTGGAAAGCACGGCCCCTTGCTCTTGGTACTTCTGGCCTTGGTACTACCGGTCTAACACCCGTTGGTCTTACTGACGTATCACCCGTTTGTATTCTCCCTAGTGGACAATCGGACTGAAGGTGATCAGGAGAATTGCACGAGTAACAAAATCTAACTACTCGACAGTCTTTAGCAATATGGCCGATCTTTCCACACTTATAACAGTTTCTAGGATCCACTTGACAACTTCCTTGATAAAAACGGTGGCACTTTGGGCAAGGTCTTTCAACTGGTCGGAAAGGTGGACGGTTATCAAATCGCTGAAACCTGGACTTCTTCAGATCATACTGCGGTCCTTCCCACTTTCTTTTTCCCACATTATTATCACTAGTACTTCTCCCTTTATCTTGTTCCACGGTTTCCGCGGCGTCTACTGCGGCGGAGAAAGTTTCTGGTCCTTTAGCAATCACAAAACTTCTGACTTCTGCATTCAATCCAAAGATAAACCTTTCAATCTTCATTGCCTCCGTAGCAACGTAGTATTCCGCAAAACGAGACTTTTCCAAGAAACGAGCGGTGTAGTCCCGAACTGACAAATTCCCTTGCTGCAAGTTCATAAACTCCCCTTCCAATTGTTTAACTGCGGCTTGAGGACAAAACTGTTTCCTGAAAGCTATCACGAATTCTTCCCAAGAGTAGGTAGAATATATATCAGATCCTCCCGAGGACATATGTGCTTCCCACCAGTATAGGGCATCGTCTTTCAACATTGCAGTTCCATAGAGTGCTCTATCCTCTTCAGCGCATTTACTAGTTTTGAAGATGGCTTCTATTTCCTTCAGCCACTTCATAGCTTTTACTGGATCCCGATCTCCTGAGTAAGTTGGAGGCTTACAACTTAAGAACATTTTATAGTCACACTTTCTTAGTACTGGTGTGATTGTAGGTGTAATAGGCATCTCGTCTTCCTGACCAGGATCTGGTGTCTCAACTTCATTGTGACGAGTTCGATCAAACATGGCTTGTATACTAGCCTGCAGTCTTCCCATTTCGGCTGTTAAATCGTCCCTAGTAACAAATTCATTACCTCGCGGCGGAGTTCCACTCCCAGTTCTACCCCCAATTCTGCCTCCACCTCTTTCTCCCCCTCTTCCCCTTCCTCCGGCTGTTGGGTTTGTTCTATTCGGATTTCCTCCTCCTTCCCGATTCGTTTGTCTAGTACCACTGGCCATTCTGTTGATTCAAACAAGGTTAACATACACATAAGCACATACCCCATATAACGAGGTATTCCAGTTCAACATGCACCTGTAAGATCACAATTACACTGGCCAGGTGTAAATCTGAAATTACCTTACATGATGTTCCTTCTACCTTCTTATATTTAACACCCCAAGGTTCTACAATAATAGAGACATCCTACTTCACGTGCAGTTTAAGTCTAGGTACAGATACTAATACCTAAATCCCTTAAACTAGGTCTCTGATACCATCTGTAACGACCCGCAATCCCATACATAGTTCAAATAGCATAACGTCGTTAAAACAAGAGATACATTATATAACAAATACGGTCCCCTAGTCGTTTACAAACATTCAGTACATCATTACAAACGTTTACATAGTAATTTACATCATTACTAGCAACATGCTACATCTACTAAACATATCAAAGTCTTCAACTACATAGTCCTCCAAAAGCTATTCGCGGTTTAACCTTCTTATTTGCTCTTACTCGATCCACGACCTGGAATACATATTTTTAAAACAAAATGAGGGTTAGACCTTGAGGTCTAGTGAGAAAATTCCCGTTAGTTAAAAATCATTTGCACAACATCATACACATAATTCACATAAGAATACCAATTAAGACTCATGCATCATGTATCTTTCCATCTCATTCTCTTGGCCATATTAATTGGTTGCGAGCCAATTAATTAATTTGCACCACTCTACTAAATACAGCCAACACCACTGTCCCTCTGCACAGCCAACTTTCACCGGTCCTAAGCCCGGCCAACTAGCACCCATGCAGTGTAATACTCATATAAACATAATATGCACATTATTACACTCATTCATATATATGTATTCCAGTTAGAAAACATTTTAAGTAAAAACTCACTTGTTTGTTTATCCAAAACTCCTTCCACAAAGAACTCAGCTTTCACCTTCGATTCACAGTATCTGAAACAAATAGATGCAGATATCTCTTTACCATACAAAACACATAAATCTTACTAAAGCTAAGAACTCTAAAGAACTCAAATCCTCAAATGTTGCCCCCAAACCCGAACTTAAGTCAAGTCCACAGTACATTCAGTCCTCATTCATTCCCTATCCATGAATTAACAAACATAGGCTACTGGATACTTAAAAGCATCTAAACTCTCAAAATTGATCAAACAGCCAAACTATCCGGACACTACAGAACTATCCGGACAACACATCTTTCCGGACAGCATGACCAATCCGGACAACAGGATTTTCCGGACAGTATGAACAATCCGGACGTCATCCGGAAACCACAGTAATCCGGACTCCATCCGGTATCCCATTCCATCTGAAAACTTATAACAAAAAGGAACTTACCCGGATACTTGACTCGTCCGGACACCTTAGAACACCATCCGGACACCACCAGCTAATTTACCCGGACACTACCAACAAAACCACCCGGACACATTCATGGTGTCCGGAAACCTCTGTCGGTTTGCATACTTTCAGCCCAGAAACCGACTGAATCAATCCCAGATGTGAAATCGTTTATTCTACTCCGATAGAAACTACCTAATAGCAATTACAAACATAAAATGTAAAGAAAACATACCTCTAATCCCTTTTTAAGCCAACCAATTTGATGTCTTAGCCAAAAACCCCTTCTTTCTTCTTCTTACTCTCTCAAACACACACACATACACACTGGAATGTTTGCTGGATATTTTTGTAATATGAAATGTCTGAATATCCTAAGGGATAATATCTAACCAATATTTACCCTTTAAACCCTAAGCTATCCATTAATGACCAAACCACCCCTAAACTTATAAATTAACCCAAACTTACCCTAAACATCAATTATAGAGTTAAATAGATTTAACGGAACTAACATTTAACTAACGAACTTACCCGTGGTATTACACAAAGAAACAGAGAAAGAAAAGCTTGAGGAATCCTAAATTGATTTGGTAAGAATTGAATTATAGTTTGGAATTCAATCTTTTAGAAATCAATATATAGCTTAAACTGATTTTCTTTGGTATTGATTCGTTGGTGAGAGATTGAAGGTGAAATCAATTTGGAGTTGCAAGCTGTGCTCGATTTCAATCCCAGGTGAGTTCATCCCCTTTGTTAAATTTTAAGTGTTACCAATTTATTTATGAACGATTTGAGTGTAGAAATGGTATTGGTAAACTTTGATTATTGACTTAGGAAGATATCTCGACTGGTTCTTAGAAATTGTATTGAAAATTTACACGCATATCAAGTCCCGGTATGGGATCCGGTTTCAGATTGGGATCCGGTGTGGGATCCGGTTTCGGTTTGGGATCCGGTTTCATTTGAGATCTGGTTTGGGGATCCGGTATTGTAATGGATCCGGTATTGTAATGGATCCGGATGAGGATCTGGTATGAATAGTGTTTTCCGGTATAATTAGTGATTCCGGTATGAATAGTGTTTTCTGGTATGAATAGTGATTCCAGTATGAATAGTGTTTCCTGGTATGAATAGTGATTCCGGTATGAATAGCGTTTTCCGGATGAATTTTGTTTTCCGGGTGAATAGTGTTTTCCGGCATGAATAGTGTTCCGGATGAATATTGTAACCGGATTACTTTTGGGATTTATATTACGGATTAGTTTACCGGATAGGTTGTTCCGGATAACTTGTTATATGAGGTTTTTCATGATTAAGTGTTTTCCGATTATAAAAAGGATCTTAATCATTTAATTTGCGAACACAATTATAACTCAATTGAGAGCATGAGATGAGTTGTTATGTGCTTTGAGTTGATACTCACATATATATTGAAAAAGGAGGAATATGCAAGATATAATTGTTATTCCCGTGTATCCTTGATAAACGTGGAATAGGTCGGGCTCTTAATGGTAGTTTCCGTTGATATTGAAATGAAGAATAGGTCGGACGCTTAATGGTAATTCTTATTTCGTATTATGATGTGATCACGTGGAATAGACGAGAAATTACCCCAAGTGAAATCAAATAAACCCTAAGTGAAAGAAAATAAACCCTAAGTGAAAGAAATTACCAAATACAACGAGAAATTTGTGAAGAAATGCTCCCAATCGAGTTCCTTTGCTTCTCCCGTCTCTAAAATTGAGTTCTCCCCCTTTCAAAATGACGGTTTTTGCTTTGTTTTAAGCCAAGGAATTGGAAGAAACCGCTCAAAATCGAAAATCCCAAATTTGGGCCTAAAAAAACGTCGGTGCGGCTAACGGAGCTAGTAGGGTCGCGCGAGATGGGGCGCGAGACACTGGAGTGTCCAGCAAACAGTGCCCCGCGCGTATGACGGCGCGGTTATAGCCGCCCGGAAGGTCGCGCCGGTGGAATTACGGATTTGCTGCTGCTGTTTCCCGACTTATGCTGTGCTGCGTTTCACCATTCCCCTTTTTTTTCAGTTGGGCCGTTGTTGTTGGACGCTACTACTGGAAATGGGCTATAGGCCCTTTTTTCTACTTCTTTGTTTTCCAACAAAAATACAAGGACCAAAATTTAAAGACTCTTTTTTTTCTTTCTGCTTGCTCACGAGACTACCAAAAAAAACCAAAGTATGTTTATAATATATATATATATATATATATAGAGGAAGGTTCATGTGAGGAGCGCGTCAAAACGTGAGAACGTGAGGAGCACTCCCATGCTTCTGATCACATATGATTTACAACGCTAAAAAATCGGAACTTTCTCGAAAATTCGCGCAAAAGTGGCGCGAGGCGTGGCGCGATGCTGCAGGTCGCGGATCACATGTGATTCAACACTGTAAATCATTAATGATTCATAACTGTCAATTCGAGTCCAGATCAGTTGTGAATCACATGTGATCCACAACTGCGAATCACATGTGATTCATAACTGTCAATTGCTCCTCACGTTCTCTTAAATTGGTACACTCCTCGTTTGAACCCGCCTCTATATATATATATATATATATAGGGGTGGGTTCAAATAAAAACTCATTTTCAATTGTGAACATGAGGATAAGTCACAACCATTGATCAAGATTTGGAAAACTAATCAATGGTTAAAACTTAATTAAACCAATTGAGAAGTGATTAGGGGCAAATCTGGAAATTTGAATCAACGCCTACCATGTTTGACTTTTTATTTTCTTTTTTAATTAAAAAACTTTTACCCCCTTAAAGTTTAAAATAATTTATCTTAAAAATTACTAATATTTTAATCAAAAAAACGAGAATTTCGTGCTCTTCGATATGACATCCATCTCGATATAGTTTTTTCTTCATTTTAACCTTTTTTACGTGAAATGCTATGTATGTGTTATATTCGGTATGAATATGTATGCACGTTTCCTGGTGTGCATATTCAGTATGAATAACAAAGAGGAACGTTCATTCACTATTCATGACGAATAACACAGTATTCAAAATGAATAATACAACATTCAGGATGAATAATACACGAATTCCTGATTCATGTATTATTAAACATGAATCGTGTATTATTCATCCTGAATAACACATTATTCACCCTGAATAACACATTATTCACCCTGAATAACACATTATTCACCCTGAATAACACATTATTCATGTTGAATAATATATGAATGACACATGAAGGTTGAACACATGACGCACTCTCTTTGTTTTTCGATTCACAACCGAAACTTGGTTTTATTCTTTATAAATATGTATGCACATCTTCAGGTGTCCACATTCAGTATGAATAACAAAGGTGAACGTTCATTCACTATTCATGATGAATAATACAATATTCAGGATGAATAATACAATATTCAGGATGAATAATACATGAATTCATGAATCGTGTATTATTCACCCTGAATGATGTATTATTCATACTGAATGATACATTATTCATACTGAATGATACATTATTCATGAAGAATAATACATGAGTGACTCGTGAAGGTGTGGAGACGTGACACACTCTCTTTTGATCATCGGTTCACAATCGAAACTCGATAGGTTCCCGATTCATCTCGATAGGTGTTGGGTTATGGTAATGAAGAACACGATACCTTAGGACGCTGAAGAAAGTGTTGTAGAAGGTGATGTCGAGTTACGGACTTACGGTGTCGAGATGTTGTACGCACTTGAACATACATAAATATTCATACCGAATATAACACGTATATGACATTTCACGTAAAAACGGTTAAAACAACAAAAAAACTATATCGAGATGGATGCCATATCGAAGAGCACGAAATTCTCGTTTTTTTGATTAAAATGTTAGTAATTTTTAAGTTAATTTATTTTAAACTTTAAGGGGGGTAAAAAAAATTAATTAAAAAAGAAAATAAAAAGTCAAACATGGTAGGCGTGGGTTTTAATTATCTTCCCTTTTTACCCCTAATCACCTTAATTAATAACTTCAATTAAAAACTCTATTTAATATGAGTCATTGGATCAATATAGATGGAAGGGCCAAGATCCGTCTTCATGTTCACAATTAAAAATGAGTTTTTATTTGAACTTTCCTATATATATATATATATATATATATATATATAAAATATTTTCTTTTTCTTAAACCAACAAATACTAACAAATAAATATTAAAAGATTTTCAATTATTTTTTTTTTCTTTTTTTTTCACTTTTATTATTTACAAACAATAAAAACTAAAACTTAATATAAAAGGGGTATTTTAGTCATCTAATTAACATTAACTTTAGGGGTTTTGACGTAAAATTATATAAAAATCGTCACTTATCAGCACGTCTCCTTGTAGGTAATCAACCAAGGTTCTAGACCCATGGACAACAACTTTTCACCTTTTTCTTTTTCTTTTTGAACAAGTAGTGGTTGTAGCATTATTTTGTATATTATAATTTTACTCAATTAATTAAATAAATTTTTATTTTTTTAGGATTACATATATTTAAAAGAAGAATTTTTAAATGTTATTAGCATAAATATATTTATTATTTTATTTGATTTTATGTTATTTTATATATAACTGTCTCTATATATTTATTTATAACATATTATAAACTATTAGGGGCCGTTTACCAAACGCTTATGCGGGTAAGGGCTTACCAATCAAATTTAACACTATCATAGTTACTGATCGGGTAAAATTTAATCCGTCAAATCGGTTTCCTATGCAACAATTCACCCGATAGAGCTAACCGTGGTAAGCGTCCTCGCCACCACTTACCGGGGTAAGATTCTCGGTCCTTTCATTTACTCTTACCGACTAAGATTTATGGTCCTTGCCATAACAATCCAGTACGTAATGTGACTTGATAAGATCTTACTCGAGTAAGTGTTTGACAGTGGCAAAGCTAGTAGGGGGGCTGGCTGGTACCGAGCACCCCCCTAACTGTTAAGTTAATAGTATATTTTGGAAAATGGAAATAAATATGCTATGGTTGTCCAACACGTTTGGGCGATTTGTTGTTTTTAAGTCGCCTTGGTGCTGCTATTTCGTTTTAAGTTGGTTTATCTTTATTTTAAATTCTGTATACCTCTTAATTTTTTCTATTTTTATTCAGTTAATTTATTTATACTTAATTTTTATTTACCTACAACTTTTTTTTTTCTATTTTCAGTTTTCATTTAGTTGATTTATTTGTACTTAAATTTCTATTCTGATTTAAAAAAGATCTCTCTATCTAAATTATAGTATTTATGTTTATGTTATCAACAAATTTAGAGCCTATTGGTTGGACTTTGCAAGGTCGCTGAAATTTTCTAAATAGTTTTTTAGGTCTCGTGATTAGTCGAGGTACTTTCAAGTTGGCCTAGACACCCACGATTAACGAAAAATGATATCACTGTACAAATTTCAAAAGTATATAATTCAAGGCTTTATAAAGTCACATGCTATAGTTGAAAACTTCAAGCCGACCCTAAATTAGAATTCTGGCTACGCCCCTAGTGTTTGGTAAATGACCTCTTAGATAAAATATAAGTTAGTTAATTACTTAGTACATTATGTAAAATTCCTTAAATTTCAAATTCATTAGCAATTACTCTAATACATATAATTTCTTAAAACTCTTAAAAGTTTATAAAATTAAGTAACTCGTAAATACGTTTACATTAAGAATAATGATTAAGTCATACTAATAAAATAATATAATAGAGTAAACTACAATTTTGGTCCTTGTGGTTTACCCGTTCTTTTAAAGTGGTCCTTGTGGTTTACCCGTTCTTTTAAAGTGGTCCATGTGCTTCAATATCTGCATCCACCGTCCCTACAGTTTGCAAATCGCATTGAAAGTGGTCCCTCATCATTAACTCCGTTAAAAATAAGTTAAGTGAGGGGTATTTTTGTCTTTTTCTTTTACAACAGATTTTATAATTTTGTTTGAATCAGAAGGACCAAATTGTAATTTAGTCTAATTCATATTAATATTATATATATATATATATGTGCACACGTCTTTTTCTCTCCAACCCCCCACCGTCCCAACCTGCAACTCCAGCCAACTCCCTACCGTCCCAACCTGCAACTCCGATCAACCCCTTCTTTGACTCTTGGCGACCATCCAACACCCTCCACTCTATTGGCATCACCTCACCTTTCTCCTTCCTCCAGCTACGAATAAGCTACATTATGGTGGGCCCAAATCTTCACCACGAACTTGAATCCTCTTCAAAAGCTGAAACATCTCAGAACAAAAAGATTATTCTGTGAAACACCAAAAGAAACCAACTTTTTGAGAGAACTTCCAATTCTTGAAGGTAAAACACCTGAAAGATTGTTCTGAGAGAGGTCAACAATGAAACTAGGTATTTCTCCATAAAAACCAGATCTTTGCGACAAAACATGCTCAAATTTCAAAAGCTTCCCAACATCACTTGGAATCTCACTCTCCATAAAAGGGTTTAGAGACAAATCAAGAAAAATCAAGTATGTAAAGTTTCCAAGAACAGGAGGAACGCTACCTGAAAGCAAATTATTTCCTAAATTAAGAACTTAAAGATTTACTAACAACCCAATCCCATATGGTATCTTTCCTTCAACATGGTTTTTGCTCAAATCAAGAAACATTAAAGACTTGACTCAGAAATCTGATCTAGAATAGTACCACATACGAGATTATTACTAAGGTTGAGAGTGTTTAAAGAAGAACACTGAGTGAGATGCAAAGGAATGGTTGGTTAAAGAAGTTATCAGCCAAGTTAAGGGTGATAAGAATGAAAAGTTGGCAAATGGAAGGTGAGATTTTACCTAAAAGATTAAGATTTTGAAGGGTGAGAGAGGAGACGGTGGCGGCGGCGGTGCAAACAACTGTCCAGTTACAGTGGTGTGTCAGTTGGTGTTGGACCAAGAAGAGAGGTAGTTGATGGGATCATTGTTAGTGCAATATGTCTTCAAGGTTTAAATATAGAAAGGTCAAAGTCAAAGTCAATGTATTGAGTTGTATTGTGTTGTTTACTCCTTGTAATGTGTTTAGTATAAATAGGTTTAGTTGTGTGTTAGTTTGTAGGACTCTAGACATACTTAACTCACATTCTTATATTCTAGAGAGAGAAACACTTGTACAGAACTCCTAATCTTGTAATGTGTTCTTGAGTAAAATAGATGACGAATTCATATCTTCTCTATCAATTGAAGATCTTGGTTTATCAATTGGTATCAGAGCAGATTCAAGATTTAGAGAAGAATTTCTACTGATCTAACACATCAAATTTGCGGAATTCTTACGGAAATTTGATCGATTTTCTTGTTTTTTTCAAGAAAATCTCGTTTTCTTGGATTTTCGTCAAATTTGTGTGATTTTTTGTCGAATTTGATCAAGATTTAGTTCGTTCGATTCGTTTTTGATAGAGGAACACTTTTCGTTCAAGGATCGAAGGCCAATTTCACTGTTTTGAGTTTCAATTTTGAAGATTTGTGAAGTTTTTGGGGTTTGAACTCGATCCTCTGTTCGATCGACAAGAATCGAATTTCAGACGTTTTCAGTGGTTTTTGTGTGTAGGAAAATCATTCAGACTGATATTTCGAGCATTTCTGTGAAGTTTCGTGCAGAGGTTTTCAGATTTCAGACGTTTTTGAGTTTTTTGTAAACTTTTCGCAAGATCTGGACTTTTTGCAAGTTTCATCGAACTTTTCGCAAGACTCATCGTGGTTTTCGCAAGTTCATCATCATTTGAAGGTCTTCAGAATCTAAGTGGAGTTTTCGCATCCCAAAGACAAGTGAACAGGAACTTTTTGCAAGCTTCTTTCACGAAAACAGTACTATTCGCTGATAGGCGGGTATCACCCCCCCTAAATCTTACCGCAAGTGTACGGGTCGAATCAAGTAATAACGTACGGTAAGTACGAGTATCGAACCAAAGGAACCAGGTGTCAAGTACCACAATGACTGTATAGATTATTAACTAGACTATCGCAAATTGATTTGGGTTGTTACTTATTAGAACACGAATTAAAACTTAATTAATTTAGAAAAGAGAGAGAGTTGGAGGGTTGGATTCCTCAGGTAAACAATTACTTAACGCACAGATTTGACACGATTGACATAACTCCAGGATGACTGGTATAATCACAAACCATCACTATACTCTATCAAGCTATAGCAACATTCATTCAACACTCTGTATCGTCATTCGATCTCAACAAAGATAATTGAACAAACAATGATTAAAAACCCACAAAGTACGAATTATCATATTTCTATCTCAAATTCGACTAAGACATGAAGGATTAGATAAACCTCAAAACTTTTCTCAAACGTTAAAAGATTCATTAAATCAAATAATAGATGATCGGACTATTACAAGCATTAAGAACAATCCCACATGTTTCATCCATAAGAATCAAATCGATCGTATCTACTGTAAACCTAAATAATCATCCAACCATGATTCAAACCAACCCCCCAACATGAACGGATTAGTTCATATTGGGGGTTTTACAACTCAGAAAAGAATTAATAAAAACGAAAGTAAACATGTTGGTTCTTAAAAGAAATGAAATCTAAAACTCCCTGAAAAGCTTAATCCTTCGATGAATGAACTCGATTCGCCTTTTGATTCTCGTTGATTGATGTTTCTTGCCTTCTATTCGTCTTCAAGAATCGCCCTCGTGCTCCCAAAATCGCCCAGAAAGAGTTTACGGCCGTAACTAAGATCAGATCCCCAACCCTAGGTGAAAAAAGGCTTAAAAAACGTATCAGGTCTTCTGCGCGTTTGTGGGCGCGTTTGGAGGCGCGCGCAGAGGCGCGCAGAGCACTGGAATGTTTGCGAAAAATAAGCCTGCGCGTTTGTGGGAGCGTTTGGAGGCCCGCTCAGAGGCGCGCAGAGCACTGATTGGTCCAAAAAATAAGCTTGCGCGTTTGTGGGAGCGTTTGGAGGCGTGCTCAGAGGCGCGCAGAGCACTGATTGGTCCAAAAATCTGATTTTTCTCCTTTTTGCACTGGACTGTTGTAGACTTGCTCCGATTGCTCCAAAACTCTTCCAACATCATTCTTCCATATAAACCTGTACTTTCTCATAAAAACCATTAAATTCTACTATTTTTACTCGGGAACTTACAACAAACAGAACGACTTCGGGATCAAAATAATGTCGGAAAACGACATTATCAACAACCCCAAACCGAGCGTTGCTTGTCCCCAAGCAAAATAGCGACACAAATAAGCATTCAACCACAATCCAAACAATCGCAATTTCGTGTTGTCGAGAATATCATTAGCGATCTCTAGTCAACTCAACAACTACCATGAATTACCTGTGAGATGGACGAACAGTGAGCAGACCTAGCTATGGAATCTAAACAACAAAACCTTGGGAACTGGATTTATCAGGGACCACACCACACTTAAGTGCACCTAGACTAAACACACATAGAGAGGATTTCGCCTTGACCCTACCTCACGGTTCTCTCTCTTCGCTTGAGCCCTAGGTTTCACACTTGTTGTCATGCTTTCGGAGGTTGGGTATAAGAATTCACAAGGCATGCATGAACAACAATTAAACAATAACGCACAGTTGTACACAGATTGATCTCAGAAGGAATCCATTATCAAGACTAGGACATAGAAACGTTCCTTCGCCACTCTTTACAAACTCTCCATGCTGAATTCGGATCTTTAAATGGGTATGGTTGCTAATTCTGGGTGAAGGTCAAAGGATTTATGATGGTATTTGATGAGCCTCCCTTCTTTCTTTCGTTCAAGCTTCCTAACACTTCTCTCAAATTCTTTAAACTGACCCCTCAGTTTTATTTAGCTCTTTTTTTTGGCAAAACCCTTTATGACTGATTTACTGGGTTTGCAGTTTTTTTTTTTTACTGAGGGGGTTACACGGGTTTTCATTTGAGAACCTTGAGTAGTGAAAAGCAGTGGGATTAGCAGCAACCAATAAGCTTTATTAGTTCTCACATGGTTTGTTCACAAAGATAGGCAGAAGCTTCACTTCTATTCCTATGGATGTCTTTGATAATGGATGCAAGTTATAGCGAGATCAGCTACAACAACGATCAAAGGACTAATGAAAAGTGTATCGAGTAGTGTGTAGTCTCTCAGAATCGAAGTTAGCACGTGTATGGCTCAACACACTTACGGGTGGTCTCCACTAATGTCTCTATGTGTGCAGTCGCCCAGGTCCACCTTTGTGCTATATTATCTTTTCTAAATCATTTCTCCAAAATTAGTGTCTTCGAACTCTCACACTAAATCATGCTCAACTGGTCGCCCATTCCTCACTATAAACAAGGTGATTATTCAATCCACTGAGATCAACCAATGATAGACTCGACAAATCACCCCAAACCAGATATAAACATTGTCCTCAATGGAAACAATTAGCACACAAAATACAATCACGAAATAGCGATACAGTACAACTAACAGTACTTACGTCACCCCAAACCTAATCTCTAGATTAGGTTTGTTTTCTCAACAAGGAATCATAAAACGATAAAGTTCAAGTGAAAATAGGGACCCCAAACCTTGGTGAAACCGAGGTTTGCAAAGAGGTGTTGTGTAGATACCCTTTAGGATGCATGCGCGGATCACTGTTCACATATTTCTGCCCTTCCTTCTCCTGCCTTGCTCTTGGTCATATCGGAATTGCTATCAGGGATCAAAAGCTAAACACAAACACACAAAACACAAAAACAACACACAAAACAAAAGAAAGCACACAAAAATAAGAAATTGACCAAAATAAAAATTAAGATTAACCTATGGTGGGTTGCCTCCCACCCAGCGCCGTATTTTCTGTCGTGGCACGACTGTGTGGCTCTCAATTTGGCTCGATATCGCTTGCGGAATTGACTCTCCCACACATACGATTGTTCCTGATTTCCTCCACATGCGTTTTCCCATTCTTACCATTTTCTGATCCATTTTGCCCCGTTCTTGGTTCACCTCTATCTTCTACTCTCTTGAGAACATGGAAGCTTACTTTCTCATTCCCAACTCTAAAAGTCATTACCCCTTCTTCCATGTCTATCAAAGCCTTGCTTGTGGCTAAGAATGGTCTTCCCAAGATTAACGGTATCTCAACATCTTCCTCCACATCTAGACCTACAAAATCAACTGGAAAATAAAATTTTCCAACCTTTACCAAAACGTCTTCCACGATTCCATAAGGGTACTTCACCGATCTATCTGCAAGTTGAAGTGTCATGTTCGTTGGCTTCACTTCCCTCAAGCCAAGTTTCCTGAAAATGGATAAAGGCATTAAATTAACACTTGCACCAAGACCACATAATGACTTACTGAAATTAGATTTTTCTATTTGAACAGGGATAGTAAAACTCCCTGGATCCTTAAGCTTCGGGGGAAGCTTGTGCTGAATGATAGCACTGCACTCTTCAGTAAGTGCAACCGTGGCATGCTCCTCGATCTTTCTCTTCTTGGACAAGATATCTTTCATGAACTTGAGATAACTTGGCATTTTTGCCAGTGCCTCCGCAAATGGAATATTGATGTGTAATTTCTTGAAGATGTCAAGAAATTTCTGGAATTGTTCCTCATCCTTATGTGCCTTCAGCCGATTCGGAAATGGTAGCGGTGGCACATACGGGTTGACTGGTGGTTGCTTCTTCTTCTTTTCTCCATCCTCCGGGTTTTCCTTCGTCATACCTTCTTCACCGGCTTCCTTCCCCTTATCTCTATTCTTTGACATTTCACTCTCTATCTCCTCGTCTACCTTGATGGGACCCATTTCAGTACCTTTAGCTTTAGTGTCATCAGTTAAAGGTTCTCGGGTAGGGTCTATAATCAACTTCTTTCCACTTCTCAGATAAATAGCCTTGCACTCCTCTCTTGGTATTCGTTCAGTCTGACTAGGGAATTGACCTTGAGTCCGGGATTGTAGTGCTTCAGCTATTTGTCCGACTTGTCTTTCTAGCATTCTGATTGAGGCAGTATTTTGGTCAGTTGTCGCCTTCACATTACCCACTGTACTTGTCAATCCTTCAACCGCACCTTCCATCTTTGACATGAATTTCATCATCATGTCTTCTAACCCCGACTTCTTTTCTGAAGATTGCCCCTCATCATATTTCCTCTGATTGTAACCTGGGGGACGATAAACATTGTTAGACGAAAAAGAATTCGAAGAGTTAGAATGGTTACCATACTGCTGCTGCTGTTGCTGCTGTCCCATTGTTTCTTTAGCTGGGCCTTGTTGAGGTTGACTCCAAGAAAAGTTAGGATGTCGCTTCCATCCCTCGTTATAGGTGTTAGAGAATGGGTCATTCCTCGGCCGATTATTCTGATTCTGAACGAACTGGACTTGTTCCGGCGATTGATAGTCTTGAGAATTCTGAACATTCGGTTGCATAGTCGCTCCTCTCATTTGATTAGTCAACGCAGTCAACTGTGCCTTTATAGCCTTCAACTCTTCTGTTTCTTGCACGCTTGCAACTTTTCTAACAGCGGATCTTGGAGGAATAGCTATGTTCTGCCAAATTTTCTATCAACTCAACCGCTTCTTCATAGGATTTGTTCATTAAGGCTCCACCTGCAGCAGCTGTGAGGTCATTCTTAAATTGAGGGTTCAATCCCACGTAGAATGTTTGTATAACCATCCACTCTTGTAACCCATGATGTGGACACTTCTTGAGCATTGCTTTATATCTTTCCCATGCTTCGTACAACGACTCTTGATCCCATTGGGCGAAATGGGTGATATCCGAAAGCAATTGGGCCGTTCGCCCCGGTGGAAAGAACTTGTTGAGAAAAGCCGTCACCATATCATTCCATGTTCGAATCGACCCCGGTGGTAGATTCTCTTCCCAAGTAGCGGCTCGGTCCCTCAATGAGAATGGGAATAACCGTATCTTGATTGAATCTTGATCCGCCCCATTTACCTTGAAAGTATTGCATATCTTTTCGAATGAGCGCAAATGTGCATGAGGGTCTTCAGTTGCTGCACCTCCAAACATGTTCGATTGCACCAATTGGATGGTGCCAAGCTTGATTTCAAAGTTGTTGGCAGCTATCGGAGGTGCATAAGGTCCTCGTTGTGCAGCTCCCATGTTCGGGTTGGCGAAGTTTCTCATTGGTACCCTTTGTGGTGGCGGTGGTGGATGATGGCCATTGTGATGGATCCCATTGTTGACGCCATGATTAACGTTGTGGTTGGCATTGGCATTGTTGTGGTTCTGATTGTCCTGATTATTAGGAGGAGGACCATTGTTTGCATTTGCATTTGGTGGAACATTGCCCATGACCATCTCCTCATCCCAATCTTCTTCGAAGTTGTTGACGTTGTTGTCACCCATTCTGTTCCGTGCTTGTCTTCTCAGATCTCTGGCAGTTCGTTCTATCTCCGGGTCAATAGGTACTAATTCCCGAAACAGTCTTCTTCTTGGCATAAACCAAGAGGTAACCTGAAACAGAGAAAAGAGAATCTCAAAACCCAATTATAAATGGACTTTCAAAGCAAAGTATAATTAAATAAAGACAGGGTGTCTAATATAATAACTTCTACAGCTGGTAGTGATATTCACACAAAACAGGTTCCCCGGCAACGGCGCCAAAAACTTGATAGGCGGGTATCACCCCCCTAAATCTTACCGCAAGTGTACGGGTCGAATCAAGTAATAACGTACGGTAAGTACGAGTATCGAACCAAAGGAACCAGGTGTCAAGTACCACAATGACTGTATAGATTATTAACTAGACTATCGCAAATTGATTTGGGTTGTTACTTATCAGAACACGAATTAAAACTTAATTAATTTAGAAAAGAGAGAGAGAGTTGGAGGGTTGGATTCCTCAGGTAAACAATTACTTAACGCACAGATTTGACACGATTGACATAACTCCAGGATGACTGGTATAATCACAAACCATCACTATACTCTATCAAGCTATAGCAACATTCATTCAACACTCTGTATCGTCATTCGATCTCAACAAAGATAATTGAACAAACAATGATTAAAAACCCACAAAGTACGAATTATCATATTTCTATCTCAAATTCGACTAAGACATGAAGGATTAGATAAACCTCAAAACTTTTCTCAAACGTTAAAAGATTCATTAAATCAAATAATAGATGATCGGACTATTACAAGCATTAAGAACAATCCCACATGTTTCATCCATAAGAATCAAATCGATCGTATCTACTGTAAACCTAAATAATCATCCAACCATGATTCAAACCAACCCCCAACATGAACGGATTAGTTCATATTGGGGGTTTCACAACTCATAAAAGAATTAATAAAAACGAAAGTAAACATGTTGGTTCTTAAAAGAAATGAAATGTAAAACTCCCTGAAAAGCTTAATCAATCAAAAACTTGATAGGTGGGTTTACACCCCCCTAAATCTACCGCAAGTGTACGGGTCGAATCAAGTAATGGTACTTATAAAGTACGAGTATCGAACCAAAGGAACCAGGTGTCAAGTACCACAATGACCGTATAGATTATTAACTAGACTAACGCAAATTGAGTTGGATTGTTGTGTATTAAAAAACACGGATTAAAACTTAATTAATTCAGATAAAATAAAAAGCTGGAGGGTTGGATTCCTCAGGTAGACAATCATTTAACTCACAGATCTGACACGATTGACATAACTTCAAGATGACAGGCATAATCACATTCCATCACTATACTTATTCAAGCTATAGCAATATCATTCAACACATTGTATTCATCATTCGATCTCAACAAAAGTAATTGAACAATTAGTAATTAAAAACCACAAAGGATGAATTATCATATTGCTATCTCTAATTCAACCAAGACATGAAAGATTCATCAAACCTCAAAACTTTTCTCAAAGATTAAAGATTCATAAAATCGAATAACAGTTGATCAGACCATTACAAGCATTAAGAATAATCTCACATGTGTCATCCATCTATATCATATCCATCATGTCTATCGTAAAGCAAACAAGTATCCAACCATGATTCAAACCAACCCCCCAACATGAACGGGTTAGTTCATATTGGGTGTTTCAAAACTCTGAAATGAAAAGATGAAAATGAAAGTAAACATGCTTTTAACTAATAAATGAAATCTAAGAACTCCCTGAAAAAGTCTAAGCCGCCGATGAACGTACTCGATTCGCCTTCCGATCCTTGTTAATTGAGGTTTCTTGCCTCCTATTCGCCTTCAAAAATCGCCCTTGTGCTCCCAAAATCGCCCAGGAAGAGTCCCAAGCCGTAACTAAGATCAGATCCCCAACCCTAGGTGAAAAAAAGGCTTTAAAAACGTATCAGGTCTTCTGCGCGTTTGTGGGCGCGTTTGGAGGCGCGCGCAGAGGCGCGCAGAGCACTGGAATGTTTGCGAAAAATAAGCCTGCGCGTTTGTGGGAGCGTTTGGAGGCGCGCTCAGAGGCGCGCAGAGCACTGATTGGTCCAAAAAATAAGCTTGCGCGTTTGTGGGAGCGTTTGGAGGCGCGCTCAGAGGCGCGCAGAGCACTGATTGGTCCAAAAATCTGATTTTTCTCCTTTTTGCACTGGACTGTTGTAGACTTGCTCCGATTGCTCCAAAACTCTTCCAACATCATTCTTCCATATAAACCTGTACTTTCTCATAAAAACCATTAAATTCTACTATTTTTACTCGGGAACTTACAACAAACAGAACGACTTCGGGATCAAAATAATGTCGGAAAACGACATTATCATTCGCAAGCCAAAGAAACGCAAACAGTAACTTTGCGTATCCCTCTGTCACGAATTCCTCAGATCTCTTGATTTTCTAACTCTACTTTTCGCAACTGTTGCTTGCGAAAACTTTGGTTTTTCGTTTCTTCAGCTTAAGCATACTGGTGGTTTTCGCAACTGTTGCTTGCGAAAACTGACACTTAGTAGTTTTTATTTTCTATAGTGTATTTCATACATTTTAAGAGTTTTTCAAGAAAAAGTTTTATATAATTTTTTTTCAAGATGAATTATCAAGCTTCAGGTAATCGTCCTCCGATGCTTAACAAGGATTCGGATTTTGTGAAATGGACGGTCGACTTCATGGATTTCATTTCGAGAAGAGAAAATGGAGATTTAATGATAAAATCTTTCACCGAAGGCCCGTTGATACTTTATAAACGGGAAGAAGATTTTACTGAAGAAGAGATATATCGGAAGAGAGCTGATAAAGATGCAACATCATATTTGATCCTTGTTATTTCCAAACTTTCACAATATACTTGTGCTCGATTAAATGCTTTCAAAAATAATCCTATGTTGTTTTGGAAGGAATTAACGAAGCTAATGCATGGATCGTATGTTGATTTCAGGGTAAAGAAAGTGAAGAATGCTGATAAGGAGGATACAAATCAGACAACATCAGAAATTCACAAAGAGGAATCGTCAAAAGCGGGAGAAAAGAAAGTTGATTTAGAGAAAAAGGAAGATATGAAGGATGTGATAGAAGATTCTGAGAAGATTACTGAGCTTACAAAGAGACTATCAGATTTAGAAAAATTAATAAAAGATGAAAGAGAAGAACATAAGAAAGAAAGAGAGGGACTAGCTCTAAGAATTTCGGATCTTGAAAAGGAATTGAAGATGAAGACTAAAGCTTGTGAAGATAACAAAGCTTTTGAACTCCAATTCCAAAGACTTTCCAAGTAGAACTCAGATTTTCAGAAAGTATTATTTTTAGAGAAGCAAAAGGTGGAGAAGGAAAGAGCCGAGTTTGAGGTTAAAAGGAAAGAGTTTGAAGTGAAGAATGGGAAGCTTTCAGAGAAAATTTCTGAACTGCAAGAGGAGTTGGATTTGGAAAGAAGTGAGTTAGAAAAGAGAAACAAAGCTGAGTTTCAAGCAAGGAGCGTAAAGGATGATTTTTCTGTAGAACGGAAGATATTTCAGCAAGAAATTCAGAAACTCACGAAGAACTTGGCGGGTTTATCTACAGATATCATGAAGGAAAAGAGGGTGAATTGTGATATTCGGAAGAAGCTCAAGTTGATGACAAATGAACGGAATGCCTTAAAAGACAAAGTAAGGTCGTTCAACAACTCCGAGTATTTTTCAGAATGTCCGATGCGTCCTTCTAACATTTTCTACGAGCATTCTGTGGATAAGTCTTCCAAATCATTTGTTGATCTTCCTTCCTACAAAAGAGTCAACATGCAATGGAAGGTAAAAGGTAAATTTCCTGGAAAAGATGTACCAAAATCATCATTTCCAAATAAGAATTTTACAACGAAAGTTAATTCTTTTGTTAATTCTTATTGCGGAAATAATGATTTTGTTAATAATAATTATGTTCAATATTGGTATGGTACTTACCATTTTCCTTCTTATAGAGCTCCGCTTAACGTGTCAGGACCCAAGACTCGTTGGGTACCAAAATCTACTTAATCTGTTTTGCAGATTTAAAGACAAGTGTTGAACTCTCGGAAGATGAAGTACTTGTGCATTCAAGAAGATATTGATCATCACATATTTTCAGGGACTTTATTAATTTTTTATACATGTGATTAATGACAAATCTTTTGGTATTTTGTAGGGGGAGAAAGATAAAAGATAATGGCTTTTGAACAAATCAGTTCAAAACCCGCACTTCAACGGAAATGGTTTTTGAACAAATCAGTTCAAAACCCGCACTTCAACGGTAATGGCTTTTGAACAAATCAGTTCAAAACCCGCACTTCAACGGTAAAGGCTTCTAAACAAATCAGTTTAGAACCCGTACTTCAAAGGCTATGACTTCTAAACAAATCAGTTTAGAACTCGTACTTATCAGGTGATATCTTTTTGAACTTTAACTGTCATATCTTTTTGTTTCTCAAATCAAGTGATAAAAATGTAACATTGTGTTATATTTTATTTCTACTAACGTTGAAAGTTTGAACCATCATAAATTTAATTCAATGAAGTGAAAAATTCTTCAATTTTTCATTCAATGAATAAAATGTGTGTTAAGGATGATTTTACGAGCATTTTTGTATCGTCGGAGTTATATTTGTTTCTACTTTCGCTTCTAAAATAAGTCGAAAGGTCAGCGAAACATGTTTGAGATTTTGATACAAGTGCAAAATTGTGTAAATCTAGACTTATTTAGAATACAATGCTCACAAAGCCTATTCGTCTTAATCATGAATGGAAACGAAAATATGGGAGAAGCACTACGTTTTTGAACCAAGTGATTGAGATGCTATAATAATAATAAAAAATATATATATATATATAATAAAATCATTCAGTTTGATAGTCTGTGCCTGTGGCCTATCTGGTTTGGGAGATTAAGTCCCAAGGGGTACTCGTTACCTAGCCTCTAAGATCAACTGATCTGGGATTGGCTGACCCAAATCCTGCTATAGAACCAGGTAGAAAGCCATGTTTTACTGGTACAGATGGGATTAAGGTATATCTATGTAGCCTTTCTGGTTCGGGAAAGTAAGTCCCAAGGGGTGCTCGACACCTAGCCCCTAAGGCCAACTGGTTTGGGATCGGCTGACCCAAATCCTGCTATAGGACCAGTTAGAAAGTTACGTTTACGGTGTATCTTAGTCTTAATAAACTGTTTGATTATAAAAGATGCCAATGAGCACATAATAAAAGTTGCCAATGTGCTCAATATGAAAAGATGCCTAAGAGCACACATCTCTTGAAACTTGGGGAAAATACAAAGTCGCGATAAACCTGTAAATTTGTGAAAATTCTGGTTTTGGACAAATAGTGTGAGTAAGAGCAAAGTATTCTTATAGGTTTTAGAGGTGCATTTGCTTGTTGCTAATCATATTTCGCATGCTAGTTCACCAAATAGATTTTATAAAGGGGTTGAAATTGAACTTTTGTAACTCGATATGCGATGATGTCTTGTTTTTGAATCCAAACGCATGCATTTGATTTCACTTGATGGAAATATCTGTTACATTTCATAAAGTTGAATTTCTTTTGTTTGGTGTTCAAATGATTAAATGTTAGTTGTTATAAAATGTTGTTCAATATATAAGTTTGTTAAAATGTGCGCTTATATGATTTTTATGCAAATTTTCAGGGGGAGAAAATCAACTTGCTCTACAATTCTTATTTTTAGGGGGAGCAAGATCTTTCGCTTATGGGGAGATTGTTCGTGTTTTTCAAGGGGAAGAAATGTTTTTGAAGAGGGAGATTGTTCGTGACTGAAATTGAAAAGATTTTCGATGCTCGTGTTGCTCACTTTCATCGAAAAAGGGGGAGAATGTCTACATCAATTTCATGTCAAAGAAAGTTTAAAATCAAAGATTCGTTTTAATGTCAACGGGGAGATTTGTAGAAAGAAGACGTCGTTTCAAGAAATGATAGGGGGAGTTTTATTCTTCAAGAGTTTTTAAGAAATCGATTGATCATTTCAGTGATCTCTTTCTTTTGAACTCGTGCGTTTATGAAGATCGACACTGAAGAATGAAATTCTCAAGTCAATGGAAATGGAGAGAATTCTTCAAGAGTTTGAGGAAAATCGATTGATCCTTTCAGTGATCTCTTTTTCTTGAACTTGTGCTTAATTGTATTAAAAAGCTTTGTGTGAAGATTCTTATTCTCCTGTTCGAAGAAAGGAGTTCGTTATTTGCCGTTTGAAGATTGGATGACGTTTTGACTTTGACAAGCTTTGATGAAGACCGAAGATTCAAGAAAGCTAAAGCTTGCTGATCGCATTTGTTTAAACCTTGAATCCAAGGGGGAGATTGTTAGTGCAATATGTCTTCAAGGTTTAAATATAGAAAGGTCAAAGTCAAAGTCAATGTATTGAGTTGTATTGTGTTGTTTACACCTTGTAATGTGTTTAGTATAAATAGGTTTAGTTGTGTGTTAGTTTGTAGGACTCTAGACATACTTAACTCACATTCTTATATTCTAGAGAGAGAAACACTTGTACAGAACTCCTAATCTTGTAATGTGTTCTTGAGTAAAATAGATGACGAATTCATATCTTCTCTATCAATTGAAGATCTTGGTTTATCAATCATGAATGGCGGATTTGAAGGTGAGCAAGATATATGGTTCTTCAGAAGCATTAATGGCGAAGAAAAGGAGATGTGAAAAGAGGAATAATGTGAGTGAGAGTGTGCAGTAGGAAGCCATTGGAGAAGAAAGAAAAAGGGTTGGGTTGGGTTAGATATGGAAATAAAGTGGATTCGTGAAGTGAAAGTAACATTTAGTAGTATGATATGCACGGGTGAATGTGGTGGCCGGACCATCGCCGGAGATGGTGACTGGAGGTGAAGTCGAGAGTTGGTCGAAGAAGTTTGGGACGATTCACTGTGTATATATATGTATATGTATATACATATAATATAAAATATTTTTGTTTTATTTTATTTTAACAGAAAAAGACAAAAAAATGTAAAAGGACAAAAGTACCCTTCACTTAACTGAGTTTTTTTTAATGGGGTTAACGATGAGGGACGACTTTCAAAGAGATTTGCAAATTGTAAGGACGGTGGATGCAGTTATTGAAGCACAAGGACCACTTTCAAAGAAACGGATAAACCACAAGACCCACATTGTAGTTTACTCTACTATAATATTATATCATAATCTTTCTAAGAAAAAACTCCATCATTAACATAAAAAGGTAAATTACATTTTTGAAAAATATTTATTGTTAATTGTTTTCGCTAAATATTTATTGTTTTATTATTTCGTCAAAAAACGAAAAGATGTTCCAAAAGAAATTGTTATGTTAATTCGTTAGAAAAGATGAAAAGTTTTCTCAGAGAAAAATGTCAACTTTTGCAAACGACAACGGTGGTAACTAACTATTCATGTATATTATCTTACTTAAATTATGAACCCCATCCCAAAAGTTTCCACAGAATTTAATAATAGAAACTTTAATAAGTAATATAACCAAAAAAATTAGAGGGCCACATTTAGTTTTTTGCACGGCTCCTTTAAAATGTCAGGGACGGCCCTGAAGACTAGTTTCCCATTGGTTGGGATATATTATGAGCCTTTAACTAGATGAGTAGTACATCAAGATGTATTATGCCACACAGAATGCAGATCACCATTTTGTGTTGAAGTAGTTTCATTATATTGTTTAAGTTCTCAAATTTTCTCACTGTTAGTTATTGAATTGTTTGTTTCAGCATTTAGGTAGCGTTTGGTACGCAGACTGGATGGGACAGGACAGGACGGGACAAGATTAATTGTCCATCTTGCGTTTGGTACGACTAGAACAGGATTGGACTAATTGTCTGTTTTGTGTTTGGTATGCAGGACAGGACGGGACAAAACTGTTAAAATGACCAAATTACCCCTAACATGTTATTTTATTATATTTTTTTATCATATAATAGTTCTAAATTACACCCACTAAAAATTAGAATAAATTGCAAATTTAAGTCATTTGATTATTTTATTTAATAGTTTCTATTTATTTTTATATCAAGTATTAATGTTATTTGTATGTGTAATTGATAAAATAGAAAAGAAAACTACCAAAAAAAACAATTGAAGATCTGCGCAGCTGCTCCTCTACTTTTTCACCCTTTTCACCATTTTCACCCTTTTCACCTACCCCACCTTCTTCACCATCAGCTATCATCACTTTCTTCATGGTCACTTTCTTCACCATCATCTTCTTCACCTTCTTCATCATCACCTTCTTCACAGACCCAAAGAATTCATCGGGAAAAAAAATCAAATATGTTTGTGTTCTTGATCGATGTTCCAAAATGGAATATGTTTGTGTTCTTGATGTTCCAAAATCGAATCTGTTTGAAGGATGCGATCAATTTCAATATACTCCAGACTTGGTGATGCGTTGAGTTCAATCCTAATTTGGAGAAGGTAGAATCTGATTTGTAGCTTTTTTAGGTTTTAGGAGGATAAAATTGTCATTTATCATTTTTGTCCAAGGTTGTTCCACCTCTTTGGGTGGAACAAAAAAACTCAGTTTTTGTCCCATGAAATTAAGATTTTGTCCCACGTTGTTCCATCTTGTTCTTGTTCCATGGCACGCCAAACATAGGACTAATTTTTTTTGTCCCGTCCTGTCTCATCTAGTCTGTGAAACAAACGCACCCTTATAGAACTAACCATGAATTCACCCGGCTTTATAAGCTAACATCAGTCATATATCTCAGGTGCCATGCACTGATGCACACAATACTTAACAAGGTAAATGGTTTGTATTAGAACGTCGAAGAGCATTTTTATTAATCTTAGTTGTATTAACTTGTTCGGTAATGACGAACTAGTTTATTAAATTATTATTTTACTTGTAAGTCTTCCGCTGTTATAAAATTGTTAAAATGTAAGAAATGAAACTTGAAGTTTGCTCATTGACAAAAGGTCTGACAAGAGACTTAGTGCAGCTCGGGATGGGATTACAGTTCATATAAATTTATAATGGTGACCAATTCAATGCCAAAAGCTCACTCTTATAAATTGGAACAAAGGTTGCATTATCCCATATATGTGTTCGGTCTTGCATTAAGTAGGTTGAAGTTTAACTTCTTAATAATCCCTTTGAGAAAGTGTATTTGCATGTACATGAGATAAATGAATTACCTATGTGATTTTGAAGTGTAGCCGCATTTCAAAAGGTTGGGCACTTGGCCATTATACAATCATGAGAGGATTAGGACACATAACTTTATAATTGTGTCATGTTTATTTTACTAGACGAGTATGAAAACTTGTGTGTATTTTATCTTTAGGTATTCAAATGAGTTGATGGGTTCAATCCTTGGGATACTTGATTATTCGAAATTTGGAACGTGTAAAATACTAATATGGAAATTCAATCGTTTCGATATTTTCATTTATGTGTAAGTTTGCCTTTGTTCAACTTAAGGTGTTATTTGATGGGTTACACTAAAATAGGGGAGGATTATTGGTGATTTTAGTGTCACCAGGTCATTTAAGTGTAATTGGATTTAACACGTGTGTCGTTGGGGTTTCAAATTATGATCTAATACAAGTTAGGCGGTGCGGAGTGCACACTTGTTATAAGACGAGTTTGATACCAGCCACGAAGAAATGGCGGAGGACTTGGAATGCAATGAAAAAACTCGATCAACTTGGTATTTAAGAGCAAGAAAAATTCAGTCATAATCGGCTTGGTATTTAAGAGCAAGAAGGTGTGATTTCAGACTTAGTTCTGAAAATAGTATCAGGTACCTCTGATTGGTCATGCTCTTATCATGTACCTCTGAATGGTCATGCTCTGAACGACTACCTCTGAGTGGTCTTGCTTTGATCAAGCTACCTCTGAGTGGTCATGCTCTGAACGACTACCTCTAAGCGGTCATGCTCTTATCAGGCTACCTCTGAGTGTTCATGCTCTGATCAGGCTAAGTCCTATATCTAGGTCCCGTATAATTAGAGCTCTGAACATGCATTTATTGTGTAGTTATTTCTAGTCCATGATTTTAGCGATAACAGTTGTAACTGACACATTGTTGCTAATAATTAGCCATGATTTTCATTTCAGTTTATCCTTCTTTTACGAATGGAACTAATATATATATATACGATATATATTTACGTTTTAAAGTATACAATTTTTGAGCAAACCTTAAAATACTCTCCTAGAAAATTTGTATTCGTTTTTGTGCCTAAAAACGAAAGTGTTCTTAAGTCTTATCTTAGATTGAATTTCGTGAAACACAGGGTCGAAATATCAATTCGGAAAGTGAACTCTTACAGGATTCTCAAATAATCCGGTTACTGATCGTTTACCCTATCCCTATTTCCCCGACAGAGAATAAGGTTTCTACTACATTCCTCTGAGTTTTAATTGAGACGCCACAATCCAAACAATTAGCTTAATGATTTTTAGATTGCTAAAGCTAAGATACAAATGGGAAAATGTATATTTTACTTCCCTGCATTTCTTAGTGCATTATATCTTTTAATATAAATATTTTCTTAAATCATAAACATGTCTATATTACTTTAAATTAGTGTAGCAAACCAAGTTTAGCATCTCTAAGGCATTCAATTTTTGGATTATTGTTCCTGGTCTTGGCGTCCACCCATCTGAGGCGATAGAGAATCTGAAGAATTCGATCAACTGAGGAAAATCATCAGGGAGTGTGTTCTTTGTCAAATAACGATGATAGGTGGATTTGGTCCCTAAATTATAATGGTCGTTTTTCTATCAATTCTAAGCGTGTTATCGTCGACAAAGCTTTCTTGGGCGTCAGTGACAGAGGGACGATATGGAATACGTTGATTCCTTCTAAAGTTAACACCTTCATATGGCGGGTTATGTTAGATATAATCCCTTCCCGTGATAACCTTTTAAAGCTAAATGTGGAGCTTGATTCAACCGTCTTCCCTCTCCATGGTGCTGACGTATTGTTAACGTAACCCAAAACATGTTGTTCGAGTGTTCTGTCTCGTTGGAGGTTTGGCGGTTCTTCGAGAGATGGTGGTCCTTTTCCTTCCTTGCTCACAAGTCGCTGGAGTCGATGATCCACGACATTAGTTCTATTTTCGGTAACAACTCCCTTGGTTAGGCGGTGGAAGCGGTGTTTTTTATAGGTTATACGTATTGTGGTGTTTTCGAAATAGACTTGTTTTTTTTCCTAGTCATCTCCCACGTAAAGATGTTTTTTTATAAGGTTCATCTAGGCTTTGCCTAGACTACATCCTTGGCAATTTGAAAACAAACAAACAAAGCGGCCGTCTGAGACTAAGTCTGACCACAGAATGCTAACGCCTTCCCACGTAAAGATGTTATTCTTGATCAAATAGTAGAGAAGTTGTTTTGTTGAGTTTTGGCTAGGTATAAGGAGAGTATGAAAAATCTAATTGCCTAGATATGTTATCCTCTTGATTGTGTCACATCTTGTAATGCCTCTGTTTTTTTTTCTAGCTTTTCGCTAGTTCTAAAAAATTCTCCGGTTGTTTAAAAAAATGTGAAACAATTGATTGTTTAAAAAACATTTTGTATTAACTTTTTAAGATGCTTTATGGTAGCTCTCCTAATTAGATAAAAAAAAGTAAAATGTACAATAATCTTTATACAATTATTTATAGTAGTATTTATATTGATTTTAAATACATATATTTTAGATAAAAACACACTTTTAGAAGTTGAGCATTTATGTTTTGACGATGGAGTTTTTTAATTTAAAAAGGCCTACAAATAGAAGACATGAGTTGTAGCAAAATAACTGAGACCATCGAAGGTTTAAATTAAAATAATATAAGAAGATTAGTGAAAATCCCCATTTCATTATAAAATTTTCCTAAGTTAAAACTTTCAAACATAGTATTGGAATAAAATTCAATTTCAAATCCAATTCAATCCCACAAGCCAAACGTGGCCAAAAAAAAATGAAGAATCATGAAAGCATGTGGCATACCGGTGGGATGATGTATTTAATTTGTATAAACTTAACTCACTTTTTGTGTCTTTTCTTGCTATATTGAACTAAAAACTTACATGAAGCTTTATAACCGTAGTTCCTATAAGAACTCATTTTTATCAATAATTGTATAAAAAAAAAACTTTAAAGATGTCATTTCATACAAAGTTCGATATGAGAACAAGGTCCTTTACAGGACTCCAAGAATGCCTTGTAAAAACTGACTCCAATGATAGTTTTTATAAGAACCTTCAATTGGAGATGCTTTAAGTTTAAAACTTTGGTATTTGATTACTTTCTTACTTTCCATGTAAATCCAGAAATAAGTTGAATCTTTAGAGACGGTCGTGGCATGAGTTATTAATTTGTTAATTGTAAAAGTTTTCATATGCCAGATTTTTTTCTTCGAAAATCCATCTTTCCGAAAAAATAAAACAATTTAACATGTTTAATCATTAATTTATAGATACGTACAATTACAAATTATTGTAATTTATATTTTCTACAAATATAAGTTTTAGATTTTCTAATAAAAATCGTATTTATTCATTTGGGAGTTTCCATAGGGGTTGAAGTTGAACCCGAAACCCACATACGGGTCGAACCCTCTATAACCATGGCACCACCATCATGAGGGCTGGGCATTTACTAATTGATTTCATTCTAAACAAATACCAAACAAATATATTTCATTTTACACTATATCAGAAAAGCCTCTTAACCATTTCGATCACTTAATCATTCTGCACCAAATCATTCAGCAATTGCCAAACATCCCCTTAAGACACATACTATTGAATGGAAGATTACAAACATCCTTTGTTGCTTAGAACATGATATATGAGAAGTCAAATCCTAGTTTGTTAAGAGCATAAACTAAAGTGTTAGTAATGATGAACATGACACATGCACCTATTAATTCAAAGTATGCATCATCTGTTCTTTGTGCCTGCAACATTCTCTCAAGAGTTTGTGGTGGTGCGTTCCTTTTGTGGGTGATGCTGATATCGTGAAGATTATGTGTTTAGTGGTTACCAATTCTTGGACTAAAATTCCCTTTGGCTTATATTTGTCATTCATTATTGATTGGTACAAGGATTCTTTAGAAGGGGTTGGACGATAGTGGGTGTTATAAGAATCTGCATCGGACGATTCTTGTTCTTGTTCTTGTGCATTAGTCAAAAAAATTGAAAGACAAGGTGATAAGAGAGAATCAATAAAAAGAGAGTGTACCAAGAAACTAAAATTTGAAAAAGCAGGTTGATAAACTTGCATCATCATACAACAAATCACCTACATTGCAAAGAGAAATGAGAGTGTGCCCATTTTAAGCAAAAAAAACATAGACATCAATCTAAAATTTGAAATGCAAAAAGCATATGTACAAGTGTTTTGTGCCCACTACTCAAACCTGTTGAATTGAGATTATGTTTCTGGGTCTATGTTTAAATCTAAACTTCTTTTTGCACCCATCAAGGAACTTAACTAATAAAGTAAAAAAAACTTTATAAATGCATATATATTAGGTGAAGTTCATAAAAAAATCCCCAAATGTAACGTCCCTTAAACTAAATAAGCATTAAATCACAGAACTGAGCGTTTTACATTACAAAAGTTTAACTTGTTCAATACATCAATAAACGAGCTTAACAAAATGACAGCGGAAGTCTACAAAAATCCACAGCCGAGCTCTATCTATGTCAGTAGTCTAAATCTTGGAGTCACTCTAATCTCTAAATGTGCTATGTCTCTCCTATTTCCTCCCCGAGGAACTTGCGGAACGCTTACCTGAAAATGGTTTAGTTTTGAAAAGCGAGGGTTAGACCAAAAGGTCTAGTGAATTCCCTCTGTAAAAGAACATGCATAAACAATATGAAATACTTTCGTTAAAATGCATCATAAATCATCACATATGGTACTGCACTGTGTAGTGGATCCCTCAACCATACGCGATCGGGGCCCAAGCAGACTCCCCTTTCGCCCTTCTCGTATCGGGGCCCAAGCAGACTCCCCGATACCCGCCTAGGAGGAAACGAATTCCAACCTACCGTCTCGTCAAACATATCCAAGGGATCATCAGATCCCGAGGCTCATTGATCCCACAGTACAGACCGACATTACATAGCATGCACAAACGTTTCATAAAAGCATTTGACCCTTTTATAAATCATGCGCATCATTTCAACATATCAAACATTTCTTTTTCCTTTTCATGCATATCAGTTCATAAATATTTCATGCTTGTTAAAACCATAATCAGTAAAAGAATCATTTAACATTTACGTCGTAAAAGAGGTTTAGGGAACTCACCTGAAAAGCGAATCTTCTCCTTAGCTTCTTGTCTCGCTACGCTAATACACCTAATAATTAATTCATAGGATAATTAGATGCACTACACTTACATTCTAATTTCCTCTCTTTATTCGATTTTAACCATTACTACTAGGCCCGCAATACGGCTTAGTTCTTAAATTAGCCTGGCCCAAAGTCTCTGAGTCCTAATAGTGAACTAGTTCATGTAGCGGCCCAACTACCTTCTCGGCCCAACCGCAGGAAAGTCCTGGTAGTCCTCAACTCCCGGTATCACCCGACTCCCGGTACAGGCGACTCCCGGTACAAGGCGACTCCCGGTCTCACTCGACTCCCGGTACGGGCGACTCCCGGTACGGCAACTCCCGGTACGGGCGACTCCCGGTACTGGGCGAACCAGTGGCAAAGTCTTTGCTCGCCATAGCTCGATTTCTTTCATACCATAGGATTTCTGAGGGTTAATAGCCATAGCATTATCACCCCAAACTGTTACAAATGGGATTCTTAGCCTAATTTATTCCTTCGATTAGCAATCCCAATACTCACTTTAAAAGGAATCCTTCAGGGTGTTCTTAGAATTCATACAGTTACCAAAACCATAAATTACAAATTAAATCTGTCTTATCTATTACTATGAGTGCATAAGGTAACAACGATGGATGAATTTCCTTACCAGATTGATGGCTCTTTACAGCAATCAACACTGCAACCCCTTCCTCGTCGTTCTCTTTTTCTTTCCAGCCGCCAACTTCAATGAGGAGAATGATCAGTGTGTCAACCCTAGGGAATTGGTCCCTTTTTATATTTCCCACAATTTGCAACTAATCCCTTTCTCTAAACTTCCATTTCTTTCAGTTTGACCACTTAACTTACACATAATCGAAATAGGGTTGTTACAACACTCCCCCCTTAAAAGAATTCTATCCCCGGAATTCCTTATTGGAAGAGTTGCGGGTACCTCGCCCTCATCTCCGATTCTAACTCCCAAGTAGCCTCCGGGCCCTTATGATGCCACCACTGAACTTTAACCAGCTCAGTCTCCTTGTTCTATGACTTCCTCACTTTAACATCCGTGATCGCTTCGGGCTCTTCTACGAAGTTCAACTTTTCATCCACCTTAATGTCGTTTAACAGCACCGCTTTAGACACGTCGGCTAAACATTTCCTCAGATTTGACACATGAAACGCGTTGTGAATGCCTTGCAACTCTTCCGGTAGATCCAGTCTATACGCCACTTCCCCAATCCGCTCCGTGATCTCGAATGGGCCGATGTACCGTGGGCTTAGTTTCCCCCGTTTCCCAAATCGTACCACCCCCTTCCATGGGGACACCTTTAATAATACAAAATCCCCGACCCGGAATTCTATGTCTTTTTGTCTTTTATCCGCATAACTCTTTTGGCGGTCGCGAGCGACCTTCAGCCTTTCACGTACTTGGACTATCTTGTCAGAAGTCAGTTGTACCAATTCTGGTCCGGCTAACTGCCTTTCACCCACCTCGTTCCAACACAAAGGGGTCCGACATTTTCTACCATAGAGTGCCTCAAACGGCGCGGCCTTGATGCTCGAATGGTAGCTGTTATTATAAGCGAATTCGATCAATGGTAGGTGCTTTTCCCATGAGCCTTGGAAATCTAACGCACATGCTCTCAACATGTCTTCCATTGTTTGGATCGTACGCTCACTCTGACCGTCGGTCTGAGGGTGATAAGCGGTACTCAACTTCATCTGCGAACCCATTTCTCTTTGGAAGCTTCTCCAAAAGTTAGAGGTAAACCTTCTATCTTGGTCGGAAATTATCGACGAAGGCACGCCATGGAGGGTTACGATCTCATCGACGTATAACTTGGCTAGCTGCTCCAACGAGTAAGACTCTCGTATAGGCAAAAAGTGGGCTGACTTTGTGAGTCGATCCACGATCACCCAAATAGCGTCATAACCCTTCGGGGTTCTAGGCAAATGGGTCACGAAATCCATCGTGATCTGATCCCACTTCCATGTCGGTATCTCTAACGACTGGAGCTTTCCGTACGGTCTCTGATGCTCGATCTTTACACGCGAACAAGTCATACAGTTTTCTACAAGGTGAGCCACGTCTTTCTTCAATCCGGACCACCAGTAGTCTCGTCGTAGGTCTCCGTACATCTTGTTAGTTCCGGGGTGAATCGTGTACTTCGATTTGTGAGCTTCTTCGAGAATCAGCTTTCGAAGCCCCCCGAGTTTCGGAACCCAGATTCTCCCATTCAGACACCTCACCCCTCGACTATCTTCCACTAATATGGACGCTTGCCCCACCATTCTCTCCTTCTTAAGATTTTCAGTCTCGAGCGCCTCAGCTTGACATTTCTTTATTTCAGCTAACAGGTTGAAGGTGACCTCGGCCCTCATAGCCATAATCCTGGGGATTTCGCTTCGTTCCTTACGGCTCAAAGCGTCCGCCACCACGTTTGCTTTCCCCGGATGATATTCGATCTTACAGTCGTAGTCAGTCAACAATTCAATCCACCTTCTTTGGCGCATATTCAATTCTTTTTTGTCAAAGAGATGACATAAGCTTTTGTGGTCCATGAAGATCTAGCACTTCGTCCCATACAGGTAATGTCGCCAAATCTTTAGAGCGAAGACCACTGCCGCCAGTTCTAAATCGTGAGTGGGGTACCGAACTTCGTGATCCTTTAATTGCCGCGAGGCATACGCGATCACCTTTCCCCGCTGCATGAGTACGCAACCTAAACCTAGCTTCGATGCGTCACTGAAAACTACGAAATCATCCGTACCGTCAGGTAATGACAACACCGGAGCACTGCTCAACATCTCCTTTAGCTTTTGAAAGGCTTCCTCCTGCTTTTCCAACCAGGCGAACTTGACATTCTTCTTGGTTAAAGAGGTCAGTGGCGTGGCGATACGCGAAAAGTCCTTGAAGAACTTCCGATAGTAACCTGCAAGTCCGAGGAAACTTCGGACTTCTGACGGATTCTTGGGTTGCTCCCAGTCTCGGATGGCTTCAATCTTAGCCAGATCGACCATGATCCCCTTCTCAGACACCATGTGTGTAATACCCGGGTAAGTCCGTTAGATAATTTAACTATAAGATATGATGTTTAGGGTAATTTTGGGTAAATTATAAGTTTAGGGGTGTTTGGGTCATTAATGAGAAGTTCAAGGTTGAAATGGTAAATATGGAATTTATATACACCTTAAGATATTCAGATGTATCATATTGTCCTAAAAATAGAAAGGGTGTTTGTGCGGGAGTCTGGAGGCGAAAAGAAGCAGTGACGAAACCTACGGTTAGAGCATCAATCAATTGGGTTGGATTCGATTTTGAGGTAAGCTCTTTTGTATTTTGTGTATGTAATCAGTAATAGAAGATATCTATCGGTTTAGAAGTTACGATTGCAGTGATTGGTATTGATTTCTTCGAAATTGGGTTAGGTGAAACCGACTATGTTCTTAGACTCCCGGTATAGTCGACTCCCGGGGAAGTCCCGGTACTGTCGACTCCGGTAGTGTAAGTCCCGGTGTAGTGAACTACCGGTAGTGTAAGTCCCGGTGTAGTGAACTCCCGGTATCATCGACTCCCGGTAATATAGAGTACCGGTATTGTCGAGTCCCGGTAGAGTCAAGTACCGGTATTATGGTGTCCCGGTACTGAGAAGTCCCGGTACCCTGTAGTCCCGGTAGTGGGTTAAGTGCAGTGTGTATTGGACAGTTGAGAACATGAACTGGTAGGCTTTATATGTTTGGCTAGTAAAGCGGTGTATGTGTCTTAAATTGTTTCAGATACTGTGAAATTGAGGTGAAAGATAGAATCAATTGAAAGAAGATTTCAAAGCGTGTTTGGAAAAACAAAACAGGTGAGTTTTACTTTAAAAAATGTTTTTAACTGGAATACGTATTTGTGTGGATTGGGAATGTAATAGTTGATGACTATGTGTTTATATGTGAATTATAATATATTGAGGTATTATATTTACATGAGTATTATAATGTGTTATAATACGTTGGCCGAGTTTAGGACCGGTGTGCTTGGCTATAGAATACGTATAACGTTGTTTGGCTGTAAATGTTGTACAGCGTTGCATATTATTAGTTGGCTTGCTACCAACTGATATGGCCAGGAGGAATGAGAAGGGAAGGTACATGATATGTGAGCTTGATTAGATATATATATGATTGTGTCGCGTGATTTATATGAATGGAGTTTATATAAATGGTTTGTAAACTAACAGGGATTTTTCTCACTTAGACCACAAGGTCTAACCCTCATTTTTTTTTTAAAATATGTATTCCAGGTGGTGGATCATGTAAGAGCAAGTAATTAGAGTAACCAAGGGATGGCTTTTGTGAAGGATTATAAGATGAAGATTTTGGCTTGTTTAACAGTTGTATCGTAATATTAAATGTTATGTATGTAAATAGTACAAAGTTTGTAGTAGAATGGTTTCTTTTATTTGTAAAAGACTGCAGGACCGAACTTGTAATATGATGCCTCTTTTGTTATATGAATGTTATGTTACATTATGTGAATTGTTGTATAAATGGGATTTGGGTTGTTACAACGTGCCCGAGGAACTGTACTTCTCTCAGCCAAAACTCGCACTTGGAAAACTTCGCATACAACTTCTCTTGCTTCAATAGCTCGAGGATTGTACGAAGGTGGCTTTCGTGCTCCCCTTCCGATCTTGAAAATATCAGGATGTCATCTATGAACACTATCATGAACCGATCCAAATAGGGTTGGCATACCCTATTCATTAAATTCATGAATGCTGCTGGGGCGTTGGTTAATCCAAACGGCATCACCAGAAATTCGTAGTGTCCATATCTGGTTCTGAAGGCAGTCTTCGGCACATCCTCCTCCCTTACCTTGAGCTGATGATAACCTGACCTCAAGTCTATCTTGGAAAAGTAATTGGCTCCTTGCAACTGATCGAACAGGTCGTCAAACCTAGGTATCGGGTACTTGTTCTTGATCGTGACTTTGTTGAGTTCTCGTTAATCAATACACATCCGCATAGTACCGTCCTTCTTCTTCACGAAGAGCACAGGTGCTCCCCATGGTGATGTACTTGGTCGGACGAATCCCTTGTCTAACAGTTCTTGCAACTGAGTCATCATTTCTTTCATTTCGGACGGTGCCAATCTATAAGGTGCGCGGGCAATCGGTGCAGCTCCGGGCATCAAATCGATTCTGAACTCGATCTGACGATCCGGGGGTAGACTGGTCAAGTCGTCCGGAAATCCTTCCGGGTACTCGTTTACTACCCGTACATCGCCCACCCCACGCTTCTCTTTCTTGGCATCCAACACATACGCCAAGTATTCCTTGCACCCCTTCTTCAAGCACTTAGTAGCCCTAATCATAGAGATCAAGCTATTCTTTCTATTACGACGGTCCCCATAAATCACTATGGGATCCCCATTCGGCGATTGAATCCTGATCAGCTTTTTATTGCAAACGATGTTCGCATCGTTCGCGGCCAACCAGTCCATACCTAACACCACATCGAACTCTCCCATTGTCATGGGATATAATTTTATAGGTATCAATCTTCCTTCTATATCTATGACACCATCCTCTAACACCTCTTTAACAAACACCAAACCATCGTTGGCAGTTTCCACTTCTAGAGCTCTCTCTAAACGCCTAGGCCTCACCCCCAAACATTTCATAAATTCATGCGATACAAAAGAGCGGTTTGCTCCTGAATCAAATAACACTTTGGCACATAGAGAGTTCACTAGAAACGTACCTGCCACAACATCTGGAGTTTCCTCCGCCTCATCCGCAGTCATGCGGAAAGCACGTCCCTTCGGACGCGTCGGCTCTACTCCTTTATCACTGCTCTTTCCTCCATGACGTTCCCCATACTGAGTTGATCCTCCCTTCTTTAACTGCGGACAATCATACTTGGTGTGACCAGTAGCTCCACATTGAAAACATGATTTCCCTTTGGGGCAGTCCCTTGACACGTGACCAGGCAAGCCGCACCGGTAGCATGAGTTTGAACCTGCCATGCAATCACCCCGGTGCACCTTGTTGCATTTCGAACACGGTTTTCCCACGATATCCTTATTTGCACGGTTATCTAGTCGGAACACCTTCCCCTTCCTGTAGTCATTGCCCGACCCATCCCATTTACGCTTGTCGCCACCCTTTTCGGAAGTCTGACGGTTCTTTTCCATCTCAATCAGCTCGGCCGTATTGATGGCCGCTTGAAAGGTAGTGGGGTTTCTCGTCAGGACCAGCTCCCGAATGTTACTTCTCAGACCATGGATAAAGTGGTTCACCTTTCGCCCTTCCGTTGGTACATACAAGTCAGCAAAACGGGACTTCTCAATAAACTTAGAAGTGTACTCCCGTACCGTCATTCCTCCTTGTTCTAAACTCAGAAACTCTTCTTCCAGCCTTTTCATTGCCGCGAGTGGGCAGAACTGTTCTTTAAACCTGTCAACAAACGATTCCCACAACATCCCCTTGGCCATCGCTGAACCCTTTCCCCCAGTTTCGGCTTCCCACCAATACACTGCATCAGACTTCAACGTGGACAAGGCAAACATCACCCTGTCCCCATCAGCACATTTACAAGTATCGAAAACCAGCTCCATTTCCTTCACCCACTTCATTGCCAGAACCGGATCACATTCGCCCTCGAACGTAGGGGGCTTGCATGAAGCAAAGACCTTGAAGTTACAACCCTTAGCTGCTGACTCATTCATTACCAGGGATAAAGCTTTCGAGTGGCCCCCATTACCAGTCCCCACCGGGCTTGACAATTCTGCACTCTCCTTGTTCTCAGTCGGCTCTTTACTTACCGAAGTTGACTCATTATGCTTAGTAAGGAGAGTCTGCAAAGTTTCTTGAATCTTACCCAGCTCAGCAGCCAGATTTTCCCGAGTGACAAATGCGGAACCTCGGCCTCGACCACGTCCCCTCGTCGGGTCCCTTCTTCTTACGGTAGCAGAACTTTCCTGAACAGAGTCCTCTCGATTTACAGGAATTTCCACACTCCTTGTCCTCCCACGACCTCTTCCACGACCTCTCCCGCGACCTCTTCCGCGGTTAACCGGTCCGTTCTCAAGGACCTCTTCCTCCTGATTCCTTGGTACAGCAGGTACCGACTTACTTCTCAAATTTCTCCCAGCCATTCACGAATGCTGAAAGAAAGCAATAATTAACCTTTGCTAGACATGACATCATAGAATGCTATATAAGGTATTGTAAGCACGCACATGTACCTGTAAGTTCGTAATTACACTGGCCAGGTGTAATCCCAAACTTACCTTACACGTTTGTCCTTGGCACCTTATTCCTAAGCGCAATATAGTGATCGTTCCTAGAGGCAATCCTATGTCTCGGCTGTGATCTTCGTCTTACAGTTTAAGTTTAGGCCCTAAAGGCAACCTAAATCCCTTAAACCTGGCTCTGATACCATTTGTAACGTCCCTTAAACTAAATAAGCATTAAATCACAGAACTGAGCGTTTTACATTACAAAAGTTTAACTTGTTCAATACATCAATAAACGAGCTTAACAAAATGACAGCTGAAGTCTACAAAAATACACATCCGAGCTCTATCTATGTCAGTAGTCTAAATCTTGGAGTCGCTCTAATCTCCAAATGTGCTATGTCCCTCCTATTTCCTCCCCGAGGAACTTGCGGAACGCTTACCTGAAAATGGTTTAGTTTTGAAAAGCGAGGGTTAGACCAAAAGGTCTAGTGAATTCCCTCCGTAAAAGAACATGCATAAACAATATGAAATCCTTTCGTTAAAATGCATCATAAATCATCACATATGGTACTGCACTGTGTAGTGGATCCCTCAACCATACGCGATCGGGGCCCAAGCAGACTCCCCTTTCGCCCTTCTCGTATCGGGGCCCAAGCAGACTCCCCGATACCCGCCTAGGAGGAAACGAATTCCAACCTACCGTCTCGTCAAACATATCCAAGGGATCATCAGATCCCGAGGCTCATTGATCCCACAATACAGACCGACATCACATAACATGCACATACGTTTCATAAAAGCATTTGACCCTTTTATAAATCATGCGCATCATTTCAACATATCAAACATTTCTTTTTCCTTTTCATGCATATCAGTTCATAAATATTTCATGCTTGTTAAAACCATAATCAGTAAAAGAATCACTTAACATTTACGTCGTAAAAGAGGTTTAGGGAACGCACCTGAAAAGCGAATCTTCTCCTTAGCTTCTTGTCTCGCTACGCTAATACACCTAATAATTAATTCATAGGATAATTAGATGCACTACACTTACATTCTAATTTCCTCTCTTTATTCGATTTTAACCATTACTACTAGGCCCGCAATACGGCTTAGTTCTTAAATTAGCCTGACCCAAAGTCTCTGAGTCCTAATAGTGAACTAGTTCATGTAGCGGCCCAACTACCTTCTCGGCCCAACCGCAGGAAAGTCCCGGTAGTCCTCAACTCCCAGTATCACCCGACTCCCGGTACAGGCGACTCCCGGTACAGGGCGACTCCCGGTCTCACTCGACTCCTGGTCGACTCCCGGTACGGGCGACTCCCGGTACGGCAACTCCCGGTACGGGTGACTCCCGGTACTGGGCGAACCAGTGGCAAAGTCTTCGCTCTCCATAGCTCGATTTCTTTCATACCATAGGATTTCTGAGGGTTAATAGCCATAGCATTATCACCCCAAAACTGTTACAAACGGGATTCTTAGCCTAATTTATTCCTTCGATTAGCAATCCCAATATTCACTTTAAAAGGAATCCTTCAGGGTGTTCTTAGACGTCATACAGTTACCAAAACCATAAATTACAAATTAAATCTATCTTATCTATTACTATGAGTGCATAAGGGAACAACGATGGATGAATTTCCTTACCAGATTGATGGCTCTTTACAGCAATCAACACTGCAACCCCTTCCTCGTCGTTCTCTTTTTCTTCCCAGCCGCCAACTTCATTGAGGAGAATGATCAGTGTGTCAACCCTAGGGAATTGGTCCCTTTTTATATTTCCCACAATTTGCAACTAATCCCTTTCTCTAAACTTCTATTTCTTTCAGTTTGACCAATTAACTTACACATAATCGAAATAGGGTTGTTACACCAAATTTCCAAAACATAGAAGAAACTGATTAGACATATAACTTATACAAATGGTTCTTCTTTGTAGAAATCTTTGTTTCAGGGTTCTCTATCCCCCTTATTATTTCTTATCGCGGCCAAATGTTGTAACTTAATTAAACAAGTAACATATATAAACAAGAAAGATAACATATATAAAGTCATCAAGGTTTAATACAATTAATATTTTTATTGCATTTGTTACCTAAGAATTAATTAAACAAAACAATATAAAATGAAGTAATCCATTATTAATTAGGATCTAAGAATTAATTAAACATGTTGATCCCCAAAGTTTCTTTATATTTCACTGCTGGATTGATAACAATGGCGTTTCGGTAATATGAATACACCTCCTTTTTGGTATGCATACCTGGATCTGTTTCATAAATGCTTTTAAGGCGTTCCTCAAGCATCACCCAATTTCCATTCTTCATCAAGTGTAGTGGGTACAACATAAACCAAAAAGGAAAAGAATCCGGCGTGTTATAAATAGTTACTACCTTTGTCCAATCTCCATCTCCATCTCCATCTCCATCCATCCTCCACAACTCCGCTACGAAATCACTAACCCCTATCAAAATTCCATCATCATTCCTGTGTTGGTGACAATATATCACGTACAAGTGAATGCACCCTCTTACAACCATGAAACTCAAACATTTTTTCAATAAACCATTTCCAATATAAGGACCTGCTATCTTTCTCCACTTTTCCGTCTTCGTATCAAACCTTGTAATAATTATAAGTTGTCCCATTGCTATATTCCCGTTAACTCTTATAGTTATGAAATACATTTTTTCATTCAATAAAACACATGGTTGCATTGAACTAATATCAAGTTTACAATAGGGGCGTAAACAATGTAAGTCCTCTTGTGTCGTCTCGACCTTTCTCCATGAGTCGGATTTCAGGGAGTATATATAAACATTATGATCCTCGCTTACAAGTAGAAGCTTGTAGTCATTGCAACTATAATACAATCCAAATAATATTGGGGTGGTCACGTAGCATTCTTTGTTTTTGGGTCTAGGCACGGTCTTATATTCACCCGTTAAAGGATTCCATAAAATTATTTGAAAGTATTCTCTCCCATTGCACTTGTCAATCATGCGTAAACATACCAGTCCACGTACAGATACTATAAACGACACGTTTTCATGACTGGCTTTAAATGGTAAAGGACGATTGGTAGTTAGACCAACTTGAGGTGCTTCCAGGTCGATGGTGCTAAACTTGCATGGTGTTGTGGTGGACAAGGCAATAAGAAGTTTGTGGTGGTGGTGATGATGCATCTTCGCAAACATAGGTGTTGTTAGGAACGACTGCCATTGCTTGCAAACACACATAAAACGATGTACGGACTTACCCGGCAGTCTTGGTACTATGTGGAAAAAAAGTATGTCCAATGGTGGTGGCGTCTCAATATCACGGGAACCCATGGTAGCTACTTCTATTTTTAGGTTGGAGTACATTTATACAAAAGAAGTCACATCGAGGTGCTAACAAATTACAAATATTTTATCGATAAATATGGAAGAAGATTTGAATGCTTATTGTTAGGTTATTTTGTTTAACAATATGAGAGTATAACCACTAACCTCCCATTTTGTGCGGTTTGATGAAAGACGCAACGTTTTTCTCTTTTTAGTTTATTTAGTAAACTACATCTTTCGTCCTTGTGGTTTGCTAAACATCCCTAATTTCATCTCTATGATTTTGAAATTACAGTTTTCATCCCTATGCAATTCATTGTTGTTTTTGTCTCTCATACTAACTCTATTAATGGTTAAATCTCTCTCTCGCTTAGTCTTAGGGGTCGTTTACCAAACGCTTACCTGGATAAGCATTTATCGTAAAATTTGACACTATCACTTACTTACCGAGTAAGATTTTAGTTCACCAAAATGGTATCGCAATCAATAATTTTCCCGGTAAGTGCTAACTATGGTAAGAGTCTTCGCCGTCACTTATCGGGTAAGACTCTCGGTCCTTGCCTTAGCTCTTGCCGTGTAAGATTGTTGGCCCTTGCAATATTCATTCGATAAAGTAATGTGACTTGGTAAGTGCTTACCCGAGTAAGCGTTTAGTAAACAACCCCTTAGCAACGTTGAACGTTTTTTGTGAAAGAATGAAAATATAAGATTCCATTCCATCAAAAGTATAACTTATTGTGAAAGAATGTTGAAATCCCCTGTTTGTGTAATTTTTTTAAATTTGAATATTTTTTCTTTAAAAAAGAACGAATCAAACGAATAAATGAAATTTGACCAAAATAATTCAACATTCCAATTCCATTAGATTTTTTTAGAATCTACGAACGAAACACAACTTTCCAAAATATAGAACTAAAAGTCAAATTTTTAAAAAAACAATTTACATTCATCTTTAATAGATTGCTCATTTAGAGAACCCAATATTAATTATAATATTAAAATATTTTTTTCTTCTATTAAAATATCATTTCTTTTTAAATAATTATTTTCAATATTTTCTATTGGTTTTTTCACATTATAATATTTTTGAGGTGCTATCCATATTTAGAAAAGAAAAAACATTCTCAATCTTACTCTCATTTTCAAGATAGTTTTGGTAAAAAATGTCTTTATTTTATTTTTATTTTTGAAGAGGTTGTTATAGATGCTCTAATATCATGTCATATTTAATAATCGTTGTGGCATATAGAATAGATAACTTTTTAAAATTCAATTATCTAAAGAAAAATAGAACAATGATACGGGTTGGGTTGAGTTTAAATTCTCGTAACCCGATATCAACCCAATACATTTGGTTTGAAGATTTTTTCAACTTGATTGTGAATTTGCCCTAAATTGTAGATTTTCCCCAAATCTCTAATTGATCGTCTTGTTTGACTATTTTTATTGATTGTGTGTTTTGATTATCTTTAACGCTAGGACATTTATCTTGTTATTTCTTTGATTGTTGCTATTGATCAAAACTCGGACTCTAAATTCTGGATTTTCCGTAAAATGATTTGATTTCTTTATTAAATTTCCCTAAATTATATATTTTCCATAAATATATATATTTTTTTAGTTTAACTTTAATTCCAGAAACTTATTTTTTGTGTTATTGTTGTTGATGTTAAGCAAAATGTATTTTAAGAGTCTTGGATGCAAAAAGAACCAAGATTGAAAACATAGAAAATAAACTAAAAAATAACAAGAATTAAATCCCAAAAATTTGGAAGTTTTACGAAATCAACCGAAAAAATGTCTCGGAATGGTAGAATTCGGCTAAATACTCGTTGGACGTAAGACGTAGATTTGCCTCTTGCTCATGTTTGCATTTCACATTTTATTTTCAAAATCTACAAAATTGATTTTCCTCTATCTCAAACCATGTTGAATTTTGCTTAGGGTCAAACCCATTACTAAACAAACAGGTAAATCTGACAGATTTTTCCGGCGGATTCCGACGGAAATTAAAAAAGTAAAATTACGTTGACTTCTGCCGGAAATCTGCCGATAATATATATTTAATTTTTTTTAATAACATGTCTCATTTTCGGCGGATTTCCGTCGGAATCAAAATTAGTACGTAACTAATTAATTTTTAAATAAACAACGGTTTAATTAACCAAGATTTTTGGCGGACGTTGATTAATTATTTTTATTATATAAAATCCGTCGGAAACGAGTTATATTTTTTAAAACGGTTTTAAAAATTAAAAGAAAATTAAAAAGTTCGGATCCGCCGGAAAATAATTATATTTTTTTAAAACGGTTTTATAAGTTTAAAAGAAAAATAAATTTTTTCGGATCGGCCGAAAACGGATTATGTTTTTTATAAAACGGTTTTACAAATTAAAAAAAAATTAGGATCCGCCAGAAAATAATTATATATATATATATTTAAAACGGTTCTATACATATAAATGAAAAAAAATTAGGATCCGCCGGAAACGGATTATATTTTTTATAAAACGGTTTTGTAAATTTAAAAGAAAATTAATTTTTTTAGGATCCACCGGAAAATATATGGTTAATGGCGGATTTTCGGTGGATTTCCAGCGGTTTTTTTTTCTTATTAATTTTAAATATATTTAATGATAAATCAAACCAAATTTACTTTATTGTAGAATATATCGGCGGATTTTAATTTTGAAATTAAAATACGTAGTATATACAATTGGTTCACATAACCGTTCACAAACACACATATATGTTTATGTTTGCACCACACATGTATGAGTTCACATGTATTACACTCGGTTCACATGCATACATATATGTTTATGTTTATATGCACAACGAGTAACATATATACATATATGTTTATATTCATATGTATAGCGAGTAACATACCTATAACGGTTTACATACATACATGTTTGTTTTCTGCACTAGGTAGCAGATCTTATACATGACATACTTCATTTACATATATAAACGTTGTTTCACATGTAGTGGTTCACATACATATATGTTTGCATGTGGTCATGTATATATATATAGCGGGTCACATGTATACATGTACACATAATACATCTATACATTCACTTCATACATACGATCACATACATACTTATTGATCTTTAATGGAACCAATTGGGCTTTGATGGATCCAATTGTGCTTTGATGGATCCATTTGTGCTTTTATTGGATCCTATTGGGGTTTCATTGATTCACTAGATATTAAATCAACTCAATTGAACTTTAATAGATTATCTTCAGGGTTTAATATATTATTTTAGGCTTTAATGGATCGTATTATGCTTTAATGGACCGTATTGGGCTTTAATTTATCATTTTGCGCTTTAATGGACCGTTCTAGGCTTTATTGGACCGTTTTGGGCTTCAATGTATTCTTTTGGGCTTTAATGGACATTTCGGGCTTTAATGGATGATGATGGGCTGGAATTGACCGTTTGTGGCGCACATGGACCATATTGGGCTTTAACAAACCGTATTGGGCATTAATGGGTTATGTTCGACTTGAATTATCCTTTTTGGGATTTAATGAACCATGTTAGGTTTTCATGGACCTTTTGGGCTTTAATGCACATCGTTTTAGGGTTTAACGTATCTTATTTGGCTTGAATGGATCGTATCAGGCTTAAAGGACCTTTTGGGCTTCAATAGACCGTATCGGGGTTTAATGGACTTTTTGGGCTTCAATGGACCGTATCGGGTTTAATGGACTTTTTGGGGTTTAATGGACCATTTTAGGCTTTAATTGACCGTTTTAAGCTTTAATGGACCGTTTATGGCTTTAATGGACCGTTTAGGGCTTGAATGGGTCGTATCGGGCTTTAACGGTGTAATAATATAATAATATAATAATAATAAAAACAATAATATGAATATATTAATAATATAATAATATAATAATAATAAATAATAAATAATTTTATTGGACCGTTTAACGAACCGTATTGGGCATTAATGGGTTATGTTCGACTTGAATTATCCTTTTTGGGATTTAATGAACCATGTTAGGTTTTCATGGACCTTTTGGGCTTTAATGCACATCGTTTTAGGGTTTAACGTATCTTATTTGGCTTGAATGGATCGTATCAGGCTTTAATGGACCTTTCGGGCTTCAATGGACCGTATTGGGGTTTAATGGATTTTTTGGGCTTCAATGGACCGTTTTAAGCTTTAATGGACCGTTTAGGGCTTTAATGGACCATTTTAAGCTTGAATGGGTCGTATCGGGCTTTAACGGTATAATAATATAATAATAATAAAAATAATAATATGAATATATTAATAATATAATAATAATAATAATAAATAATTTTAATAATGTTTTCGGCGGATTTCCGGTGGACATCTTATTTCCGGCAGATTTTACGGCGGATATGTCTGTCGGAAGTTTAAATTTCTAAAAAAGGCGGAAAATGAAAAAATTTAAATTAAATGAATTTTCGGTGGATTTATCTGCCGAAAATCCGCCGAAAAAATCTGGGTTTTCACTTACCCCTTCCAGCAAACAGAAGGACATAACCAAAACCTTCCCCCTCTCTCGCGATTCCGGCGATTTACCCATTCTCTCGGCGATTCTGGCAACTCCCCACCCCCCTTCAGTGATACCCTCCATCCATCGACACCTCCAGCCACCGGCGATTCCTCTCTCCTCCACCGATTTTTGGGTAAAATCTATTTTTTTATTTTTTTTCAAAATGTAATGTATGTGTGTATATATTTGTATTGGTTTAAATGTGTATATATATATATATATATAGAGAGAGAGAGAGAGAGAGAGAGAGAGGGGTGAGTTCAAACGAGAATGTGTGCTATTTAAAAGAATAAAGAAATATCTCTCGGTGAATCGTTTTTTAAAACAATTCTGAAAATAATACTTTCCAAAATGAACCTTAAAGTGTATTAAGGTCATATTATGATATGATTTAATTTAGGATAGTGTTGAATTCCTAAAACACAAAAATCTATTATAGAATATCACTTGTGATAGTCAGTAGAGAAACAACAATCACATAATATCACTTGTGATTAACAATATTAAAACCTAAAATCTGTTATAGAATATCACTTGTGATTAACAGTCTACAATCCTAAAATTTGTTATAAAAACCTTAGCATGAACGAAGAAACCATATTTCTTTATTCAAGCTCGTGAGATCGGACGTTTAAGCTCTGGAAAACGTCGACCTCGAGATGTTTGGAATCGGTAAAGGCGCACGATGATGTGGTTAACTCCGTTATCGCGACCAAAGAAGGGTTTGTGTTGACTATATCCGCCGATGGATCTGTGAAGGTTTGGAAACGTGAAGGCCAAGGTGTTTACGACCGGCGCCGATGGTGTCTACGATAGTGCAGTGACGACAATAGTGCGGTGACGGCGTCGGCGATGTCTATGACCGGCGTACTGCAGGATGTCCAATGGGATCGTGAACTTCTGGGAGCGAAGAAAGCGTCAACTGGCTCACGTCGGAGTTCTCAACGGCCACAAGTTGGCGGTGTTGTGTTTGTCGGTGGTGATATGTGTGTGGAAGAGGGAGGGGATCACACACGTTCAATAGAGAGAGAGAGAGAGATGTGAATTGAAAAAAAATATGGATTAGAATTTGATTGAGATTGATTGAGAAATAAGGGGGATTTGAATAATTCCTAAAATAATCAGTAAAATCGGTTGACATATTTGCCCTTTTAGGTTGATTTTTGGAAATTATTATTTTTTGAATTGTTTTTAAAAAAATGATTGGTTGAGAGGTATTCTATTATTCTTTTAAATAGTTGTCATTCTCGTATGATCCTCCCTTTATATATATATATATATGTATGTATGTGTATATATATATGTATATGTATATTTTAACAAACGTTGTATGTTGGGTATATATATTTGTTTCAAAATGTAATGTATGTGTGTATATATTTGTTGGGTTTATGTATGTTGGGTATATTTTAACCTACGTATATATGTATATATGTGATTGTGAATTAATTTTAACCTAGGTTTGTTTAATTTTAACCTAGGTTTATGTATGTTGGGTATATATATGTGTATATATATATATATATATGTATATTTGTGTAGGTTTAATTTGTTTATGTATGGGTGTTTGTATGTCTATATCCATATGATATGAATTTATGTATGTAGGTGAATTTGTATATGTATGTAGGTATGTGACTTTGTATGAGTATATGTATGTATGTATATGTGTATTTGTATATGTATTTGAATTTGTTAATTTTAACCTAGGTTTATGTATGTTGGGTATGTGTGTGTATATATATATATATATATATATATGTATATTTGTGTTTTTTTATTTTGTTTATGTATGTTTGTATTTATGTCTATATATATCCGTATGATATGAATTTATGTATGTATGTGAATTTGTATATGTATGTAGGTATGTGAGTTTGTTGATACAACACAACCTGGATGTAATGCACATTGAGAAGAATGTGTTTGATAATCTGTTTCACACGATTATGGACACACAAAAATCAAAGGACAACATCAAAGCAAGGAAAAACATAGAAGAATACTGCAATCGACCGGAGTTGCATCTCAAGGAGGAACGAAATAAAATATTTAAACCGAAAGCTTCATACACTTTAAAAAAAGAGCAAGTAATAAAGGTGGGTGAATGGTTGAAGATGTTGAAATTTTCAAACGGCTATGCTTCCAACATAGGGTCATTATTTAACCTTGAGGAGGGTAGTTTTTATGCCTTCAAGAGTCATGATTGTCACGTGTTCATGCAAAGACTGCTCCCTATTTCCATTAATGGGATGGTACCCACTCGGATATGGGATGCTATCACCGAGTTGTGCACATTATTTCGTGCAATATGCTTGAAGGTGTTACACGTTGACGACTTGATTCAATTGAAGACAAGTATAGTTGACACGATTTGTAAGTTGGAAAGAGTCTTTCCACCGGGGTTCCTTGATTCCATGGAACACCTTGTGGTACATCTGGCGGATGAGGCACTAGTTGGGGGTCTGGTTCAGTACAGATGGTTGTATCTCTACGAGAGACGTCTTGGATCTTTGAAAAGGACAGTGAGAAACAGAGCAAGGGTAGAAAGGTCGATTGTGGAGGCATATTTAGTGAACGAACTCTCTAACTATTGTGCGTTGTATTTTGAACCAACTGTAGAGACGCGTGTAATTTTTTCCCCGGATGTGAGTCTTCCGACCAGCGCTTGAGCATATTTAAAACCCCGTGTCGTCCATTATACGATAAGGCTGGAAGACATTGTCAGTTGGATGATGGATATATGTACAAGGCTCACGCATACATATTGCTTAACTGTCAAGAAGTCTATCATTTCATCACCATGTTCAATGATGGGATTAGACTTTAGGAGCCGTATATTGATGAAGCGGGGTTCGACAAACGTAGAGCTGACCACTTTGCTGCTTGGTTTGAGAACTACGTAGGTATACATATGAACTTTTATTCATCATCATTTATATGTACTTAATATCATATTACAAATGACATAATATTATATAATATAGGTTATGACCCGGACCGACCCCTCAATTGGCCATCTGAAAATTTTGGCACAAGGACCTCTCCGTTGGGCTTGGAGACACTCGGATTTTTTTGTAAATGGTTACAAGTTCCACACTCAGACTCACGGTAGGAATCGCATCACACATTATAGTGGAGTTTGCGTGAAAAACTCTTGTTACTCGGAGTTTGATGTGTACTATTATGGATTGTTGGATGAAGTGCTAGAGATAGAAAATCATTCGACACTCGGTCGTTGTGTTGTCCAAATATTCAAATGCACATGGTTTGATACAGTTAACGGGGTCCAAGTTCACCCAAAGCATAATCTCGTGGACGTCAAACACATATCAAGACTTCGTTCAGACGACCCTTTTTATTCTAGCATCGTAATCTGAACAAGTCTATTATGTGTCATATCCATCGAAGGAATTAAAAGATTGGTGGTTTGTGGTGACGACAAAGCCTATAGGGGTCTATGACTTGGCATCAAGTACACTCGAAGTACCGACAGATGAAAATGTAGATGGAGAACAATTTTCCAAGAAGATGATAGAAATGCACCCACAGTGAGAAACGGAGACGTGGATGAACCCATTCGTCTTAACACAGTTGGAGAGGGCATCGAAATTGCCAATGACGGTCGTGATTTCAGGCATGTTGATGAGAGTGGTGACGAAGAGGACGAGTTTCAAGACTCGGGTAATGACTCTGACGAATAAGAACCTGACTTGTCTGATCACTCCTCTGATGAATAAATACTATGTTAATCTTAGACTTTGTAAACTTTTTCTAATTGTTTCCATGTTTTGATATCTATTTTTGGCACATTTACGAAGTTATCTATTAATTTGTGACCATGTTTACTTATCTAACATTGTGTTGTATACTTCAATTATTGGTGTATGTTTTCTAACGTTGCTTTGTAGACAATGTCGCGTACCCGGCCAGGATCCAGATGAGGTGGTACTCCTAGTAGCCGAGCTACCGACGGAATGTCCAGTAGCAGGTCGGCACAACCAGAGGCGGAGTCTGGAAATGCCCGTCGTGGTAGTACTGCTCCGAAGCAGGTCCCGTGGACGAAGAAGAGGCGTGCGCCACGATCTGATAAGTCAATGGAGTAAATTCATTTCTATTAACTTATTGATGAAATTAATTGTTCTTTATATCGATATTAATTCAATTCATTATGTAGCTAGGATTGTTCGAATGCAAACCGAACCGCGACGAAGATCAATCGACTATACTTTAATGGGCCATGGAGCTCTTGGTCCCACGTCCCTCTTGAGACGAGGAACCAAATGTGTGAGCGTTTTCTGGTTCGTAGTGTATATTTAAGTAATTAAATCGTTTGTAGTTTTATTATAAACTTAAAAATAACTAAACATGTACGTACAGAACTACTACACCTGGGATCCGGAGTTGGACTCTCGGATTCGTCAAATCTGGGAGAGGAAGTGTGGGAAAGCGTACAACAACAATCTTTCCACTGCATGAGCTAGAGCCATCAAAATGTGCAAAGATATTGGTCATCCTTATGACGATAACGGTCCGCATAGAGATATGAACTTGTTGAGGCCCTTCAATCCTATCTGGGTAAATCCGCATCAAAGGAACGCAATGATCGATGGCTGGAACACCGATCATTAGAAGGAGGTTTCAGTGGTGTCGTGTTCGAACCGGCTGACAGAGGTGGATGGCGAAATATCCAAGCACACCAATGGATCGATCTCTTTTGGGGAGACATCTGCAAGATTGGTATGACCTTAGTATGTAATAATTAACCCATTGCGTTACTACTTTGATGCTTAACATGTTATAGTTAGCCTATGTTTGTATTATTTGATCTTTGCAGACGAGAGAAAGAGGAGGCGTGCCACCGACGGGGATTGAGCTCTTCGACCATACATATAAGAAGCGGTAGTCGGGAACGGATAGATCGTCTTCAGAATCCGGGGAGTGTGTGACATCTCGGTGTAGCCGGGCAGCGGTAAGTATTTTTTGAACAAGACTTTATAATATCTACATAGTTTGTGTTTAACTATAAACTTTATAACTAGGTAACTAACTATCTTATGTAACACCTCGAATTTTCCATTATGTAATATTTTGATGTAAAGGGGTTGAAAGAGAAATTAGACAAGGTTTTAGGCTAATTGTAAACTTGAACTTCAGGGTGAAATTGGTCATTAGTTGATAGTTGATTGATATTTAAGGTGGGAGTTGGCAAGAGAATTGAGAAATATCTCAATTTGTTCCAGAAGTCGGTTTCAAAGAAGTAGAGAAAGAAAAGCTTGAGGAATCCTAAATTGATTTGGTAAGAATTGAATTATAGTTTGGAATTCAATCTTTTAGAAATCAAAATACAGCTTAAACTGATTTGATTTGTTATTGATTCGTTGGTGAGAGATTGAAGGTGAAATCAATTTGGAGTTGCAGGCTGTATTTGATTTCAATCCCAGGTGAGTTCATCCCCTTTTTTAAATTTTAAGTGTTACAGATTAATTTATGAACGATTTGAGTGTAGAAATGGTATTGGTAAACTTTGATTATTGACTTAGGAAAATATCTCGACTGGTTCGTAGAAATTGTATTGAAAATTTACGCGCAGATCGAGCCCCGGTATCAAAGTCCCGGTTTGGGATTCGGTTTCAGATTGGCATCCGGTATGGGATCCGGTTTCGGTTTGGGATCCAGAATGGGATCCGGTTTCATCTGAGATCTGGTTTGGGGATTCGGTATTGTAATGGATCCGGTTTGGGGATCCGGTATTGTAATGGATCTAGATGAGGATCCAGTATGAATAGTGTTTTCTGATATGAATAGTGATTCCGATATGAATAGTGTTTTCCGGTATGAATAGTGATTCCGGTATGAATAGTGTTTTCCGGTAGGGGTGTTATTCGGTCGGTTAAATCGGTTTTCGGTTTATTCGGTTCGGTTAAATCGGTTTTCAAGTGCTTTTAAAATTAACCGATAACCAAACCAATAAGGTTTGGTTTAATCGGTTTCGGTTTATTCGGTTTGGTAACCGGTTAAACCGAATAAGGATTTGTATTTTTTCGTTGGACACTTGCTTAAATAATTTTCTCAAATTAATTGTTTGTTACTTTTAATATATATTTGTGTCATACAATAATACTCAACAATTGACTTGTATTAAGTAAAAAACACCATCTATCAACCAATATCTACTAAATGACAATATTTTTTTCAATGCGTCATTGTAAATAAAAGAAAAACGTAATCTAATTAAAAAAACCTTATCTACCATCAATAAAAAATATTATTTAGCAATAAAATATGTACAATAATAATAGTATAACATATATTTGGTTTATATATTTATGACCATGAAATATAGAAAATATTAGTAGAATGTGTTATTCGGGTTATTCGGTTTAACCGAATTAGGAAAGATATAACCGAAAACCGAACCGAATAAGGATTCTTATTCAGTTAACCGAACCGTTTAACCCGAAAACCGAATAACCCGAAACCGTTTAACCCAAAAAAATCATTCGGTTCCGGTGGGTTATTCGGTTTCGGTTATTTTTGACACCCCTATTTTCCTGTATGAATAATGATTCCGGAATGAATAGTGTTTTCCGATATGAATAGTGATTCTGGTATGAATAGTGTTTTTCGGTATATGAATAGTGATTCTGGTATGAATAGTGTTTTTCGGCATGAATATTTTTTCGGGATGAATAGTGTTCCGGATGAATATTGTAACCGGATTACTTTTGGGATTTGAATTACGGATTAGTTTACCGGATAGGTTGTTCCGGATAACTTGTTGTATGAGGTTTTTCATGATTAAGTGTTTTCCGATTATAAAAAGGATCTTAATCATTTAATTTGCGAACACAATTATAACTCAATTGAGAGTATGAGATGAGTTGTTATGTGCTTTGAGTTGATACTCACATATATATTGAAAAAGAGGAATAGGAAAGATATATTTGTTATTCTCGGGTATCCTTGATAAATATGGAATAGGTCGGGCTCTTAATGGTAATTTTCGTTAATATTGAAATGAAGAATAGGTCGGGCGCTTAATGGTAATTCTCATTTCGTATTATGATGTGATCACGTGGAATAGACGTAGCGCTAATCGTAATTCCCGTGAATTTGATAAATGCGGAATAAGTCGGGCCCTAACGGTAATTCTCATTTAGTGTTATGATGTGATGAACGTGGAATAGGCCAGACTCTTAATGGTAAATCCCGTTTATTGATATGAGGAATAGGCCGGGCGCTTAATGGTAATTCCCATTTCGTATTAGGATGTGAAATCGTGGAATAGGCGGGGCGCTAATCGTAATTCTCGATTTCTGTTGAAAGGTAAGGGATAGGTCGGACGCTTAATGGTAATTCCTACTTCCACTTCAAGAAATAGGCATGGCGCTAACTGTAATTTCTTGACATGAGCAATGGTCTAGAATCTGTGGGATTCGTAGACACTCTGGAACTTGAGACTATGACCTACTTAGTGTTTGTCATTCTCATGGAATCGGGTATGATTCCCGTCATCGAAAGATGTTATGTGTACGGTAAGAAAGATTGTGATCATGTTAATTGGTAGGCTTTGTTTACAAAGTTGATTTTCAAAGCTCTTAAAGATTTTGAATTGGAAATTGGATGTTCTCACTAGCCGTAAGCCTAATCGTTTCAAATTAAATTTTCTTACCAGGTACTAGCTCGGGAAGGATGCAAAGGGATGATTGTCTAGGAGTGCCAGAGTTATGCTTTTGGATTTGTGTGTTGATCAGGCATTAGACTAGTTGGTGATTATGATAAACTTGTATAGGTTTGAAACTCGTCGTGAATTCTTCGATGTAAATGAAAGTTTGAAATTATAGTGGTGAACTCTGATAAACTTTAAGGTTTAAATTTATTGTGAATTTCAGGGTGTTTCAGTATGGTATTAGAGTTGTAGTTTAAGTGAACTACGTATGATCGTGAACATACATAGACTTAAGCTGAGATGATTAAGATATGTTTTGTGAGATTAGGTAGAAATACTAAGACGTGATGGTCTTAGAATTGACGGAAATATGTAAGTTAATAAATGTGATCATGGTACAAGAATTCTTATGTGAAGTATGTTTATAATTTCAATTAGTTACTATCATTATGAACATATTGTTATATAAGCGTACTTGTTTCTAATTGTTATGGCAATTGGAGGTGATTTAGTTCTTGACGATGCTTTTGGACATGAAAGAGTTTTATGTATATCACGACTAATTTAGGCCACTCGGTTAACTCGTCGAGCCCTCCAGATGAGAATCTCGGGTGCGATGTGTGTATGCTTGACGACGAACCGATAACAAGTGGCAGATAATGTGGACAGTCAGATCCCACTATTGGTCTAAATCAAAAGGCTAGTTTTCAATGGTGGTTGTGACCCAACCCGATTCTGGACTAGTTTTTCTCCTGTTAACCACGTCTCAGAAATACGTTTACTGGGAAATTTCGATTTTGGGTTTCGATCAAGGAATAGAGGTTGGGTAAGTAAAGCTTCGACTAATAACCAAAGGAGACCAATAGAATTTTATGTTGTTTCCAAGTTGGGGAGCGAGTAATTTTAAAGGTATCACCATGGAAACATTATAGAGGTGCCAATATGACTTAGGAGTCGGAAGAGGATATGAAAATAGATATCCTCATTTATTTAACTGGCCGTGATTTCGGGGACGAAATCATTTTCAAGTTGGGGAGATTTGTAACACCTCGAATTTTCCATTATGTAATATTTGGATGTAAAGGGGTTGAAAGAGAAATTAGACAAAGTTTTGGGCTAATTGTAAACTTGAACTTCAGGGTGAAATTGGTCTTTAGTGGATAGTTGATTGATATTTAAGGTGGGAGTCGGCAAGAGAATTGAGAAATATCTCAATTTGTTCCTGAAGTCGGTTTCAAAGAAACAGAGAAAGAAAAGCTTGAGGAATCCTAAATTGATTTGGTAAGAATTGAATTATAGTTTGGAATTCAATCTTTTAGAAATCAATATACAGCTTAAACTGATTTGCTTTGGTATTGATTCGTTGGTGAGAGATTGAAGGTGAAATCAATTTGGAGTTGCAAGTTGTGTTCGATTTCAATCCCAGGTGAGTTCATCCCCTTTGTTAAATTTTAAGTGTTACCAATTTATTTATGAACGATTTGAGTGTAGAAATGGTATTGGTAAACTTTGATTATTGACTTAGGAAGATATCTTGACTGGTTCTTAGAAATTGTATTGAAAATTTACGCGTAGATCAAGTCCCGGTATCAAAGTCCTGTTATGGGATCTGGTTTCAGATTGGGATCCGGTGTGGGATCCGGTTTCGGTTTGGGATCCGGAATGGGATCCGGTTTCATTTGAGATCTGGTTTGGGGATCCGGTATTGTAATGGATCCGGTTTGGGGATCCGGTATTGTAATGGATCCGGATGAGGATCTGGTATGAATAGTGATTCCGATATGAATAGTGTTTTCCGGTATAATTAGTGATTCTGGTATGAATAGTGATTCCGATATGAATAGTGTTTTCTGGTATGAATAGTGATTCCGGTATAAATAGTGTTTTCTGGTATGAATAGTGATTCCGGTATGAATAGCGTTTTCCGGATGAATATTGTTTTCTGGATGAATAGTGTTTTCCGACATGAATAGTGTTTCGGATGAATATTGTAACCGGATTACTTTTGGGATTTATATTACGGATTAGTTTACCGGATAGGTTGTTCCGGATAACTTGTTATATGAGGTTTTTCATGATTAAGTGTTTTCCGATTGTAAAAAGGATCTTAATCAGTTAATTTGCGAACACAATTATAACTCAATTGAGAGTATGAGATGAGTTGTTATGTGCTTTGAGTTGATACTCACATATATATTGAAAAGGAGGAATAGGCAAGATATAATTGTTATTCCCGTGTATCCTTGATAAACGTGGAATAGGTCGGGCTCTTAATGGTAATTTCTGTTGATATTGAAATGAAGAATAGGTCGGACGCTTAATGGTAATTCTGATTTCGTATTATGATGTGATCACGTGGAATAGACGTGGCGCTAATCGTAATTCCTGTGAATTTGATAAATACGAAATAGGTCGGGCTCTAATCGTAATTCTCATTTAGTGTTATGATGTGATGAACGTGGAATAGGCCGGGCTCTTAATGGTAATTCCCGTTGATTGATATGAGGAATAGGTCGGGCGCTTAATGATAATTCTCATTTCGTATTAGGATGTGAAATCGTGGAATAGGCGGGGCGCTAATCGTAATTCCCGATTTCTGTTGGAAGGTAAGGGATAGGTCGGGAGCTTAATGGTAATTCCTACTTCCACTTCAAGAAATAGGCATGGCGCTAATTGTAATTTCTTGACATGAGCAATGGTCTAGAATCTGTGGGATTCGTAGAGACGCTCTGGAACATGAGACTATGACCTACTTAGTGTTTGTCATTCTCATGGAATCGGGTATAATTCCCGTCATCGAAAGATGTTATGTGTACGGTAAGAAAGATTGCGATCAGGTTAATTGGTAGGCTTTGTTTACAAAGTTGATTTTCAAAGCTCTTAAAGATTATGAATTGGAAATTGGATGGTCTCACTAGGCGTAATCCTAATCGTTTCAAATTAATTTTTCTTACCAGGTACTAGCTCGGGAAGGGATGCAAAGGGATGAGTGTCAAGGAGTGCCAGAGTTATGCTTTTGGATTTGTGTATTGATCAGGGATTAGACTAGCCGGTGATTATGATAAGCTTGTATAGGTTTGAAACTCGTCGTGAATTCTTCGATGTAAATGAAAGTTTGAAATTATAGTGGTGAATTCTGATAAATTTAAGGTTTAAATTTATTGTGAATTTTAGGGTGTTTCAGTATGGTATTAGAGTTGTAGTTTAAGTGAACTACGTATGATCGTGAAAATACATAGACTTAAGCTGAGATGATTAAGATATGATTTGTGAGATTAAGTAGAAATACTAAGACGGGATGGTCTTAGAATTGACGAAAATATGTAAGTTTAGAACTGTGATCATGGTACAAGAATTCTTATGTGAAGTATGTTTATAATTTCAATTAGTTACTGTCATTATGAACATATTGTTATGTAAGCGTACTTGTTTCTAATTGTTATGGCAATTGGAGGTGATTTAGTTCTTGACGATGCTTTTGCACATGAAAGAGTTTTATGTATAGCTCGACTAATTCGTGCCACCCAGTTAACTCGTCGAGCCCTCCAGATGAGAATCTCTGGTGCGATGTGTGTATGCTTGACGATGAACCGGTAACAAGTGGCAGATAATATGGACAGTCAGATCCCACTATTGGTCTAAATCAAAAGGCTAGTTTTCAATGGTGGTTGTGACCACGTCTTAGAAATAAGTTTTTCTGGACTTATTTTCAATGGAAGGGATGCTCGATTCTGCTATATGCAATAGTAGCATCAGCAATAGAAACCGAGAGAGAGATAGCAGTAGAGAGTAGAGAGAGCTTTTAATTTTCTGGGATGATTAGAATAGCCGTTTAGCCTCCACGCGCCCCTCGCAAAAACCCCGCGCCCACGCCCTCGGCCTCGGCCACGGCTACGGCCACGCGCGTGCACGTGTGCGTTGCACTTCTTTGAAACCCCCACCATAAGTCTATTAATTCATTCAAGGCTTAGTTGAATGAAAAGGCTTATAAAGTCCCTTTGGTTTCCCATTTCCATCTATGTGGGATGGATGAAACTTCCAACCTCACAAAATTTCCAACAATACCCCACCAGGTTGGAAAGTTTTCTGACATTCGTATAAGACAGTGTCACAATGGTGTCACTAAGATTAAACCCCGTTTAATGCAAATATGCAAAAAGAGGTCAATTCAATGGTATCCTTAGGATTTAAACCTTGAATCTTAAGACTGTTTCGGCTTACTTGCACACACCATCTTATTTCTTTGCTTTCTCACTGAGCGTGAATATGGCCATGTGCTAAATCCTGTTTGTGACCTTTTAGAAGAGGAACCACTACTCTTCAATTAAGGCGGCACCACCTCTTGGTCATATAGGCAAAGTTCTATATCATCTTCGTTGCTAAGATGCCTTCAAACTTTGTTAAGAGATCAAACTCATCCTCATTCTCGGCAACGACGTACTATCAAATTCCTCACATGAGTCTATCTTAATTGATAGTACCTTCTATCGATTGAGTGACTTGTTATTACCCATTAAACATAGAAGATAGGAGCATTAAATCTAAGTTGGGTTTCCATCACTAACCGATTCTGCGTGGTTTCAGACCCATGTCTCTAGTAGTTGATCCTACTAAGTCTCTCATCAGAGGCTTAGTCAATGGATCTGCCAAGTTTCCACACGACTTGACATACACAATGCTTATGGTACCATTATCTATCAGTTGTCTTACATAATTATGCCGGAGACCAATGTGTCGCGACTTCCCATTATACACGGCGTTGTATACTTTTGACAGTGTGGCCTCACTGTCACAATACATGGGAATTAAAGGAGTCGGTCGGGGCCATAAATGGATATCTGACAGCAGATCTCTAATCCATCCGGCCTCTTTGCCCGCAGCAGCTAGGGCAATAAATTCGGCTTCCATAGTTGAATGAGCGATACATGTTTGTTTCTTGCTTGCCCAAGAAATCTCTCCACCACCAAGTGTATAAATCCACCCACTTGTGGATTTAGAGTCACTTGAGTGATCTATCCAACTAGCATCAGAATATCATTCCATGATTCATGGATGCGTCGTGTACGTCAACTCTAGATCACTAGTTATTTTCAAGTATCCAAATACTCTACTGATTGCCTTCGAGTGATCTGGTCCCAGATTGCTTGTATATTGACTTAGTCTACTCACAGCAAATACAATATCCAGTCTAGTGCAATGCATGGCATACATCATGCATCCTATTTGTAACACCCGAAAAATTCTTGTGAGTAAAAATAGTCCTAATATTTCTTTATATTTTGACTTCTTAAATTATAATTGATTTCCTAAGTAAATTCCGTGATTGTTACTTGTTATTTGATAACTCCTGATAGAAATCAGTAAGTTTATTTCCTTAAGGAAATTAATGAAAAATAGATGATAAAGTGAAATACTAGATTCTATGGAATAGTTGGATGGGTAATTTGAATACGAGTCCAACGGTACTTTCCGGGGTAAAAACGGAGTTCTAACGAAGAAGTTACGGCTAAATTAGTGGAAATTGAGAAGGCTAGCAAACAGAAGCTGGCGCCGATGGTTTGGCGCCGATGCATTGGCGCGGGTGATCGGCGCCGAGCACCTGACGTGTTGAAAGGGGGTTAAAACCCACCCCTTGGTTCTTAATCAGTATTCTCTCTTTTTAGAACTCTCAAGTCCGATTATTTTGCTCTGCTTCATACGAATTCTTCATCTAAGCCTAAGGTAAATCCACTTCTCTTATTCCAAATCCAATTTAAGCAATTAGTAGATGAATCTTACCAATTAAATTCCATTTAGGGCAACATATCTTCATTTCATCTTGTTGGAAGTGATTGGGTTCAAGTCTTCAAGTTAGGGTTATATCAATTGAAGGTTTGAGGTGAGTAACTTGTAATTACTTGATTGTATTATACTTATTTACCATTCTTTATCTTGATTTTGATATTGTTAATGAGAAATCTTGATTTATAAGCTCTTAATGGTTAAGAGGGAAACAAGAAGAGTTCAAGTAAGTTATGATGGATTAATTGTGTTTATTACTTAGTATTCCATGTTAAATGTTGGTGTTAAGAGTTTGGCTTTGATTATATATTAATATTATGTGATCTTGATGATGGCTTAATATATGTCTTAATGAAGTAATGATGGCTTAATGGTCAAAATGGACTTATTATTGAATTGTAAACATGGATGTTTATTATTGATGTTATATAGAATATGATTTGATACATATGGATGTATATGAACTACATGGAAGTAGTATTGATTATGTTAAATGGTTGGACCACTGTTAAGTGTTAAATATGCTTTGAATGTTATTTGGATTAACATATTTGGTATTCACATAATTGGAGGAGCACCTAGTAGGCATTGGAGGATATATTCTTACACACCGTGGGGTAAGTGTAATTGATTCATACCTTCGGATACCGTGGGGTTTTCCGTTGTGTTATGCCTTGTGACAATACCGTGGGGTAACGATCAAGGTATATCTTCGATTTTGATGTAACTGGGTAGCGATATGGACCTTCTCCATGGAATCCAATTTGTGAATGTATCGAATTGTTATTCCTACATGCTATGATTATGCTCTATGTGCTAGGTGTAAACCTCACTTAGGCTTTAAAAGCCTAACACTTGTTATGTGTTTTATGTGTTACAGATTCTAGTGGTTCCGGACACAAGAAGGTCTAGAATGGGGTTGTGAGCATGGGATCATTGTTAGAGAGATAAAGATTGGAAGATTGATGATAGAACTTTCCGACATCCTTTTGATATTTGATTGCTATAGTAGTGATCAAATAAGCTAGTGGTCCAATAGTAGTTATAATTAACTAAATCTTTGTATTAATGATTATGTAATGTTAATTAGGTATACTTCTACCTTAGTAATGTGTACCACTCTTCCGTTTTATGGAAGTTTTTGTTAACCCCTGTTTTGGGGTGTTACAAGTTGGTATCAGAGCATTAGCTTAAGTGAACAAAGTATGCTGAGGAGGTACTTAGACTTAAGTTGTGATGAGTTAAGTTATGATTTGTGAGATATGGGTAGAAGTACTAAGACGGGATAGTCTTATAGTTGACAGAAATATGTGAAATTAGTACTGTGACAATGGTAATGAGGATTCTCATGTATAATATGTTCACAATTCCAGTTAGCTACTGTTATTATGAATATATTGTTACGTTAGCATGCTTGTTTCTAAATTATTACAGTGACTAATGATCGGTAAAGTACGTTTAGTATGTCTATATTCGTATAACCATTTTTATGGTTATTCCTTTGTGTTATAGCAGATCTTTGGTGGATATGCCACCAAGGTCCTTTAATCCTTTAGAGAATAGATAAGTAAATGATTTGGGTGTTGGAAGGACAACCTAGAATTGGCGGGACTTATGAAAGTCCGCCGAGGTAACCTTTAAATAGGCGGATGGAAATGTGTAGAGATAGAATGTAAAGTGATTCATCAAAATGGAAATAATATGAAATGATTAAGTAAGTGGGCCGTGGAACGCATGGATAGAAAGTGTTACAAGGTCAAGAGGACGACCATTAGTCGGAAGTAGAGTGTTAATGATAAGTGATGTGAGTACAACGATTGACCTTGTTTGAGTGAGTAGCCTTCATTTGCGAGTAAAGTTTTATGCATGGTGTCCTAGTGAGTGTGCTACATGAGTTTTCTTGATTTTAAAATAAATGCATAAATAACAATTTTTATTCAAGAATGAGTTGCTTGTACAAATGTGTATTTTAAGAAAGAGACAATTTCATTTTGATGCACAATGAAATTTTGGGTTTAGCAACTTGAAAAATATTTCGTATTTTCTTTATATATGAAAAGTTAATTGTAAAAAAAAAGGGGCCAAGAAAACGTTGGCTAGCAAAACCTTTGTAACCAACAAAAGTATTAACTTGATGATATCAAGTAAGAACCGACTAGCTTGCTTTGTGTTGGAAAATTCTTTTAAAACTTTTTATAGTATGAGAATTTTTTTTATATATTACTATTGTAACAACATCATTTTGGTTGAGAAAGATTAAGTTTTACGGAAAGTTGTATGCAAACGGTTCTCGAGATCGTTGTGCAATACATTGAAGTTTTGAAAATGTTGGGGGTCATGTGTGCCCAAGTTGTTTCAAGCATTGTTTGTTAAGATGAGAAAATGTGTGAAATGATTTATTTATCACGTTGCCATGCATGAAGGCTATGAACTCACTAGGTCGTAGAGTATTACATTATAAGCTAAGAAAGAACTCCAAGAGTGGAGAGGCATGGGATAAAATTGGGAGAATGCTTATAGTTTTGGTATTTGTGTTCAAAAGGAGAGATGAATAATGAGAGAATCGAAAGTAGACTTTAGTGTCGTTTGTAAGAAGGTCTGTACCCTGGTTTGATAATTAGAAATACAGTTGCCAAGGGACGGTTGTGCCCGGAGGAAGGATTAGTAGTTATCCAGGTGATAGAATTAGCAAATTGCTATGAGTAGTGTGGTGAGATAGTAAGGAAATACCCTCGATGTTAAATAAGAATTTACGGTGATCTTGTGATATTAGTATTGCACGAATAAGTTTGAAATGGAGACGATGAGATGTAAATTGTATTACGTTATGTTGAAAGGATTAGGTCCAGTCCTTGTTAATGAATAGAAGTATCAATAGGTCGACTATTGACATTGAAGTCGGCAGTTGTGTAAGATGTATGAGGCCTTTTGCCTATCACAGAGTGCGGTCTGGGTGCGTCCCGCGTATGCCTGTGCGGGCAGAAACAACCGTGAGCGATACCGGCATGCTGTTATGCAGAGGGTATGCGCAGAGCGGACTTTATCGTGTACAGTGAACTGGGATGTTATAGAATGCGGACAATACATATCTTGTGAAACACCACATGTGGGGATTTTGAGTAATTGGCAAATAAATCACGAGTAGAAGAGGTTTTGGTTAAATTATTACTGAAATAAAGGTTAGATGGTCAAAATACGCTTTTAGAAGTTTATTATGGTCGTGCAATAATTTTGGTGTGTTATATGCTTAATCGCATTTTTTTTAGTGTTGGTTTAACTATTGGTCTTATGTGTGAGGATCGTTTGATGATCTTGTATTTTTAGTACCTTTGGGACTAAGGAACCTTGGTAAAATAATATATATTAATATTGTGGAGTATATAGAGTTGTATATACGTGTACATATAGATATATATAGGAATTGACTGCATTGAGAAAGTAGCAATGAAGGGGTCGTGAGATTAGCATATCTCGAAACGTGCGTTGCATAATGTGGGATGTGATATATTTTACATTGCATGAGTTGATAATTATAAATGATCTTTGGATCTTTTTGAGCAGATGGCTCGGTTCTTGACTTGGTTAAGTTTTGAGAGTATTCGCCCGGTTTAATAAGCAACGTAGGCTTGGGGTTGGAATTACATGAATTGTATTATAACTGAAGCTTTCATGATGTGAATGTATTGGTTATTCCTTGAGGACATGTATAAATGTTAAGTTTTGAATCGAAAGATTAAAAGTTAAAGGACCACCTTGTAGGGGTGTTAGGATAGTGAAAGACTATTGTTGTAGATGAACATTCTACTTATGATGTAGATGGTTTATATAGAATGAAGATTTAGGCACGAACATGGTAAGGGTATGGACTATGTCGATTTGCGATGGAGTGTGCACTGTATATATAATGATTTGGAGTCACAAAGAATTAGTAAGAAGCGGGTAAGTTTAAGTTAATTAGAAACTCATGAGTTGTAGTTCAAACTAAAGTTAGGGAGGAATAAAGTAATGAAATAGATTCGGTTAATTGTGCGGAAGAGCATGAAAGTAAATTTGAATTGTGTACAAATGACCATGAGGGATCTGGTGTGCTGTGAGATGTTATGAGTGGAGAATGTACGAACGAGTAGTGGCATTAGTTGTCTAGATAAATGTGTCAACCAGTAATAAGAAGTTATAAAGAGGGAACAGTAGATGAAAGTCTTTTCGGGGATTCCAGATGAACAGTACTAGTGGTCAATAAAGCTGTTGGAATATATGGTTGTAAGATGGTGTAGTGATTTGTCTATAATTGGAATAAAATGTCGAGCGGTAGTGTGAGTTTATCCAAAGTGATTTTGGTTGTGTGAGTCATCAAATAAGTTTATGATTTTGAATCATAGGTAGTTTAATAAAGATGAGAAAGTGTTAGCGGTATGTAGAAAAGTTGGGAGAAAGAGACAAAAAAAAATGATTGAAGGGTAGTACTTCATGCTAACATAGGAAGTAATGATAGAAAGGTCGGACCTAAGAATGTAGTTATACTACAGGTTCAATGGAATTATCACCTTTGATATAAAATATTTTGGTGCTTGGTTGCAATGTGGCCGCGTAGTATGATATTGATGTGAGGAAGTGGTAGTAATGTAGTGATGGGTGTCGTAGATATAGAAGTATTCAAAAGTGGTGAGTATGCTCAATTTAAGGTGAGTATGGATTTTCAAGCAGTATACGTTAACGTTATTTTGAGAACTGGAGATTGAGATGTGGATGATGACGGTATTGAAGACCAAGCAATAGTCGGATAAAGGTTTAATGATAAACGGTTATTTTAAGGAGGCTTACAAATCTAAGTTGGGAAGCGGATAATGAGGAAAGAAGTAAGGTTCAGGAAATATGAAAGATGAATCCTTGTTCCTTCTAGATTTTTATTTGTGAATGGAACTCATGGTGGGTTTTGTTAGAATGCAAAGGTTGGTGATAATTAGGTGTCAACTTTTGGATTAAAGGCCAAACACCTTTAGTGTAATCGGGAATTTGTAGTCGATTTTAAAAAGAATGATGGTGATGGTAGTAGTAACCTTAAGATACTCAATTGTGATGAGTGGTTTTAGTGAACTAATCCTTGTGTATGGATAATGAACCTGTCCGTTTGATGATTAATTATTGAGATGGATTTTGGAGTTTATTAGAACTCTTTGGATGTGAATGGCCGATAAACGATAGGGACAGCTGAAATTAGAGATTCGGTTGGTCTCAGTATTAATTGAGCCTTAAATTGATTTAGAGTTTGAAACTGAAAGCAAGATGTATAGAACATTTCAAGGTTAGGAGATGACTAAAGTTGTATGGTTGGGAGTTTCTGTATGGTTGGAACGTTTATCCGTAAATAAGTACAAAGTATGTGTAGGGGCTCTGTTAATAAACAATTGTTCGAGGAATTGTCTTTATAGACCGTGTGGATGGAATTTAGATTCCCGTTAGGAATTGTTAAATTTTGGTCGATAGTGAGTCGGTTGACTTTGGGTTGTAAAGGATATAGATTTCGAGGACGAAATCGTTTTAAGGTTGGGAGAATTGTAACACCCGGAAAATCCTTGTGAGTAAAAATAGTCCTAATATTTCTTTATATTTTGACTTCTTAAATTATAATTGATTTCCTAAGTAAATTCCGTGATTGTTACTTGTTATTTGATAACTCCTGATAGAAATCAGTAAGTTTATTTCCTTAAGGAAATTAATGAAAAATAGATGATAAAGTGAAATACTAGATTCTATGGAATAGTTGGATGGGTAATTTGAATACGAGTCCAACGGTACTTTCCGGGGTAAAAACGGAGTTCTAACGAAGAAGTTACGGCTAAATTAGTGGAAATTGAGAAGGCTAGCAAACAGAAGCTGGCGCCGATGGTTTGGCGCCGATGCATTGGCGCGGGTGATCGGCGCCGAGCACCTGACGTGTTGAAAGGGGGTTAAAACCCACCCCTTGGTTCTTAATCAGTATTCTCTCTTTTTAGAACTCTCAAGTCCGATTATTTTGCTCTGCTTCATACGAATTCTTCATCTAAGCCTAAGGTAAATCCACTTCTCTTATTCCAAATCCAATTTAAGCAATTAGTAGATGAATCTTACCAATTAAATTCCATTTAGGGCAACATATCTTCATTTCATCTTGTTGGAAGTGATTGGGTTCAAGTCTTCAAGTTAGGGTTATATCAATTGAAGGTTTGAGGTGAGTAACTTGTAATTACTTGATTGTATTATACTTATTTACCATTCTTTATCTTGATTTTGATATTGTTAATGAGAAATCTTGATTTATAAGCTCTTAATGGTTAAGAGGGAAACAAGAAGAGTTCAAGTAAGTTATGGTGGATTAATTGTGTTTATTACTTAGTATGCCATGTTAAATGTTGGTGCTAAGAGTTTGGCTTTGATTATATATCAATATTATGTGATCTTGATGATGGCTTAATATATGTCTTAATGAAGTAATGATGGCTTAATGGTCAAAATGGACTTATTATTGAATTGTAAACATGGATGTTTATTATTGATGTTATATAGAATATGATTTGATACATATGGATGTATATGAACTACATGGAAGTAGTATTGATTATGTTAAATGGTTGGACCATTGTTAAGTGTTAAATATGCTTTGAATGTTATTTGGATTAACATATTTGGTATTCACATAATTGGAGGAGCACCTAGTAGGCATTGGAGGATATATTCTTACACACCGTGGGGTAAGTGTAATTGATTCATACATTCGGATACCGTGGGGTTTTCCGTTGTGTTATGCCTTGTGACAATACCGTGGGGTAACGATCAAGGTATATCTTCGATTATGATGTAACTGGTAGCGATATGGACCTTCTCCATGGAATCCAATTTGTGAATGTATCGAATTGTTATTCCTACATGCTATGATTATGCTCTATGTGCTAGGTGTAAACCTCACTTAGGCTTTAAAAGCCTAACACTTGTTATGTGTTTTATATGTTACAGATTCTAGTGGTTCCGGACACAAGAAGGTCTAGAATGGGGTTGTGAGCATGGGATCATTGTTAGAGAGATAAAGATTGGAAGATTGATGATAGAACTTTCCGACATCCTTTTGATATTTGATTGCTATAGTAGTGATCAAATAAGCTAGTGGTCCAATAGTAGTTATAATTAACTAAATCTTTGTATTAATGATTATGTAATGTTAATTAGGTATACTTTTACTTTAGTAATGTGTACCACTCTTCCGTTTTATGTAAGTTTTTGTTAACCCCTGTTTTGGGGTGTTACACTATTGCACTAGCATACTCTAGTTGATCCACTGCTCTACCAGAGTTTTTGTCAAGTTTCACACTTGAATCAAATGAAGTATTGAACTCTTTTATATTCAAATGTTGAAACTTAGTCAGTATCTTCTCTATATACTGGGATTGACTGAGAGAAATTTGAGATCCTGACCTTTTGATTTTAATCCCAAGAATTGTATCTACTTCTCCAAGATCTTTCATCTTAAAGTTCGAGGACAAGTAGTTTTTTGTCTCATTGATGCCTTCTAGATTGGTTCCGATGATCAACATATCATCGACATAAAGACAAATTTTCACAGTGGATTCTTTCGTACATTTTGAGTAAATGCGCCTATCGGCTCAATTATGTCAGAACCCGAAAGAGGTGATAGTAGTATCAAATCTTTCGTGCCACTGTTTGGGGGCTTGCTTTAACCCGTATAGAGACTTAGTAAGTCTACACACTTTGTTCTCTTGTCCGGGTACCACAAACCCTTCGGGTTGCTCCATATAAACCTCCTCGTTTAAATAACCATTTAAAAAGGCTGTTTTTACATCCATTTGATGAATGTACAGACCTTTTATGGCTGAGATTGCTATAAGAGTTCAGATAGAACTAATTCTAGCAACTGGGGCGTAAGTGTCAAAGTAGTCGACACCTTCTCTCTGTCTATGTCCTTTAGCTACCAATCTAGCTTTAAATGCCGAGATTGAACCATCCGGATGCAACTTCCTTTTGAATACCCATTTAGAGCCTATGGGTTTTGCTCCCTTGGGTAAGTCAGCTAATTCCCATGTTCCATTACCCATGATAGAATCCATTTCATCATTTATTGCTTCTTTCCATAAAGGAGCGTCCCTTGAAGACATGGCCTCTTTATAAGTCTTAGGATCATCTTCGATGTTAATCGAGAAAATGACCTCTCTTGTCACTTTCTTTTGTGTCCCTTCGACCAAGTATGAGAAGAAATCATCCCCTAGATTTTTCTCTTTTCTTGCTCTAGTACTTCTACGTGGTTCGTCAACCTTGTTTGTGGTTTTCAAACTATCACGAGATGTACCAGGAAGATTTGAAGCCAATGTTCTAAGTTGGGTTTCCATCACTAACCGATTCTGCGTGGTTTCAGACCCATGTCTCTAGTAGTTCATCCTACTAAGTCTCTCGCTGTAACGCCCCAAAAATCCGGGCTAAATTAAACCTCAAGTTACAACAGGTTATGACAATAAAATTACAACTTATATAGATAGAAAAGGAATTAACCATCAAGAGTGTAATTACAATACAGAATACTTTGAACAACCTATCAATCTAATCATGTCACTATAATCAGATTAATTGAGTTATCTAAGCTATCCATCAAAAATCTCCTCTTTGTTAATCTCCACCTTTGCTACTCCAAAAACTCTCGTCCCACAACCCTTTATTTGCCTGAGCCTGAACCTGGTAAGAAAACATCATATGAAACGATTAGGCCAACGCCTAGTGAGAACATTTGTTTCAATAATAACATTTGCAAAAATCAATGTAAACAAGTTATGACAAACCTGGTTACTTCTTTTCTTACCGTACGTATAAATCTATTCCATTACACAATTTTATCCACTCCCATGACTATGACTGACAACAATTCCATCAGTATATCATGTCCCAGAGCCACACTACGAATCTTTACAGATTCTAGATCAATGCTCTCCACCAATAAATCGCGATTACACACGCCCATTTATCAGTAAGGAAGTAGAGATTACAAGTACTTATGTCAGTCTCATTCTCTTCCTTAGAAATTAGGAATAACGATTAGTACCACACGCCTATTCCATGATTTCCCACACACACTGGAATAACGATTAAACGAGTAATACCACACGCCTATTCCATGTGATTACCAAACTTTAGTGCCTATGGATCCATACCACCTATTTGTACTTGTACAGGTATTTACTTAATATAGATTCCTCATATCATTCAGTATGAGCAAACCTTTTTCATTACACTTAACACATTCCTGCCTAGCATCATACTAGCGCAGTCTATAAACCTAACATACCACTCTTCAAGTACATATGTTCAGGTAACATAAAATATATGTCAATTCTTAAATCGCACCTTTCCACGATTAACGAAACTATGCTTTCCAATTTCTAGAATAGTACAGATAATACAAAGTCTCTGGATACCTTAACTATTATATTCTTAAGTTCATATCCAAGATCTATTACCAAAATCTGTAAACTGACTAATTTTATCCAACTCTCGGTATTCCCAACTCCCGGTATTCAACATATGTACCGGAACTTCACCGGAACTCATAAGTACCGGGATTTGCCTCTACCGGGACTTCCAACTACCGGGACTTGCCACTACCGGGACTTACCTCTACCGGGACTTGTCACTACCGGGACTGCACCGGGACTCATAAGTACCGGGCTTTCATGTACCGGGACTACGTACAGTTTATTTCAATAAGTCCACAAATCGACTTAACTTGTAAAATCAGTTCAATCTATGTATTCCATTCAGTCCTCAATCAATTTATACAGCTATATTAAGGTTAGTACAACTTAAAAACACTGATTTGTACAACGAATCGAATGAACTCACCTTATGTTTGCAAAACCCACTTCCTGCACAATCTGCTATTCCAAACCCGTTGTTACTGATTATGTAAATCAATCCAAAATACAGATTCGTTCATAATCTATCAACAACAACAAACATACCAGAAATTATGACCAATTTCCTTACCAATTGATGACAATTCTAGCTTTCTTCCTTTCTTTCTCTTTTCTTCCTATTCTTCTGCTTCTTTCCGACTCACAACAGGGAAATGAGATAATATCTCATTCCCTTAACCCTTTATCCATACACACTTTTACTTAATAACAAAACACACCCTCAAGTTTCATTATTTCCAAAGTACACTAAACTTTCATTCTTAGTATTATAACCTTAATTGGATTATAACATTTCCATACAATCCCAAGGTTTCACAAAATACACCTACATCTCAATTCTTATTAAAATACTAATAACGAAAATTCAGGATGTTACAATACTCCCCAACTTGAAAATGATTTCGTCCCCGAAATCAGAATCAGGTGAACAAATGAGGATACTTATCTTTCATACTCTCTTCCGACTCTAAGGTCACATTGGTACCCCTGTGGTGCTTCCACTGTACCTTCAACATCGCTACTTCCTTTCCATCACGTAGCTTTCTAACTGATCTTTCCAAAATCGCCTCTGGTTCTTCCACACAGCGACTCTTTTCATCTACTCTCACATCAGTGAGTGGTATCACATCCTCTTCTTCGGCTAAACACTTTCGAAGATAACAAACATTAAAGGTATCATGAACCCTTTCTAACTCTGGTGGAAGATCCAATTGATATGCTTGTAAACCAATCCTTTTAGTGATAGTGAAAGGTCCTGGAAAACGAGGACTTAACTTCCCGCGTTTACCAAACCTTATCACACCCTTCCATGGGGACACTTTAAGCATCACGCGCTCCCCAACTTGGAATTCTTTTGGTCTTCTTTTCGGGTCAGCATAACTCTTCTGTCGGTCCTGAGCTGCTTTCATATGCTGCCGAATTTCTTTCACCTTATCAGATGTTTGTTGTACCAATTCTGGACCAGCAAATTGTTTCTCTCCAGCTTCTAACCAACATACCGGAGTTCTACATTTTCGACCATACAAGGCTTCGAAGGGCGCTCTTCCGATACTGGAATGATAACTGTTATTATACGCAAATTCTACTAACGGTAGATGCGTATCCCAGTTACCTCCAAAATCCAATACACATGACCTGAGCATATCTTCCAAAGTTTGAATAGTCCTTTCACTCTGTCCATTAGTCTGTGGATGAAAAGCAGTGCTCAAATTAATTTTCGTACCCAATTCCTCTTGTAGTGATCGCCAAAACCTTGAGGTAAACTGACTATCACGATCTGACACAATCGACACCGGTATACCATGTCTTGACACTACCTCATCAATATACAGCTTCGCCAACTTCTCAATTGGTGATGTTTCTTTCATAGCCAGAAAATGAGCACTCTTAGTTAATCTATCCACAATTACCCATATTGTGTCGTTACCCTTTTGCGTCTTGGGTAACTTCGTCACAAAGTCCATGGTAATCTTCTCCCACTTCCATTCCGGAATTTCCAAAGATTGGAAACTTCCGTAAGATTTCTGATGTTCTGCTTTCACCAACGAACATGTTCTGCATGTTTCTACCTTCCGGGCCACATCTACTTTCATAGCTGGCCACCAATAATGCAATTTCAAATCTCGATACATTTTCGTATTCCCAGGGTGTATGGAATACTTAGATCTATGAGCGTCTTCGAGAATCAGCTCTCGATTTCCTCCAATCTTTGGTACACAAACACGACCTTGGAACAGCTTTATTCCACGGCCATCTTCAGTCAACTGAAGGTGTTGCTTGCCCATCACTTCTTCTTTCAGGTTTACTTCCCGTAAGGCCTCCGCTTGTGCCTCTTTTATCTTTTCCATCAAACTCGATGTCACATCAATTCTAGCATTGATTGATTTCAAACATCCGTTATACTCTTTCCTACTTAAAGCATCGGCCACGACATTTGCTTTACCAGGATGGTAATGCAATTCGCAATCGTAATCTTTAAGTAATTCTAACCATCTTCGTTGTCTCATATTTAACTCTTTCTGATAAAAAACATGCTGCAAACTTTTATGGTCCGTAAAAAGAGTACATTTGGTTCCATACAAGTAGTGCCTCCACAGCTTTAAAGCAAAAACGACAGCCGCTAACTCCAAATCATGTGTTGGGTAGTTCTTCTCGTGTTCTTTAAGTTGCCTTGACGCATAAGCAATCACTTTGCCTCGTTGCATCAATACGCACCCTAGACCCATCTTTGAAGCATCACTGTACACCACTAAATCTTTTGTTCCTTCTGGTAAAGCAAGAACCGGAGCCTCACACAACTTTTGACGTAAGGTTCTGAAAGTCGATTCTTGTTTCTCCGTCCAGACAAACTTCACGTTCTTTCTAGTCAGAATAGTCAAAGCAGATGCAATCTTAGAAAAGTCTTTAATAAACCTTCTGTAATAACCTGCTAAACCCAAGAAACTTCTTATTTCAGATGCACTTCTAGGTGTCTCCCAATTTGCCATAGCTTCAATCTTAGCTGGGTCTACCTTGACTCCTTCTGAAGTGATCACGTGACCTAGAAATTGTACTTCTTTTAACCAAAATTCGCATTTTGAAAACTTCGCGTACAATTTCTCTCTTCTTAAAACTTCTAAGACTTCACGTAGGTGTTGTTCATGATCTGCTTCAGTCTTTGAATACACAAGTATGTCATCAATAAAGACGATAACAAACTTGTCCAAGAAAGGTCGACACACTCTATTCATCAGATCCATGAAGACAGCTGGAGCATTTGTCAATCCGAATGGCATAACTAGAAACTCATAATGCCCGTATCTGGTTCTAAAAGTTGTCTTAGGAATATCTTCATTTCTAACCCTCACTTGGTGATACCCTGACCTCAAATCAATCTTAGAAAAACATCCTGCCCCTTGAAGTTGATCAAATAGATCATCGATTCTTGGAATCGGATATTTATTCTTAATCGTCACCTTATTCAGCTCGCGGTAATCTATACACATTCTCATAGTACCGTATTTCTTCTTAACAAACAGGACCGGAGCTCCCCAAGGCGAAGAACTCGGTCTGACAAAACCTTTATCTACTAACTCCTGGAGTTGAGTCATCATCTCTTTCATTTCAGACGGCGCTAGACGATAAGGTGCCCGCGCTATCGGAGACGAACCTGGAATGAGATCAATTCTAAACTCCACCTGCCTTTCAGTAGGTAGACCAGGAAGATCATCAGGAAATATGTCAGGAAACTCACGTACCACCTTGATATCTTCCAATTGTTTCTTTTCCAACCTTCCATCTAAGACATACGCCAGATAGGATATACATCCTTTCATTAAACACTTCCGCGCCTTCACAACCGAGATTAACGGAATTTCCCCCTTTTGCTTTTCCCCGAAGATGAATACGTCATCCTTATCGGTCATCGGAATCCTGATTAGTTTCTTTGCGCAAAATATTTCTGCTTGATTGGCCGTCAGCCAATCCATACCCACAACTATGTCAAACCCTCCAATTTCCATCAACAACAAGTTGATCGAAAATTTCGTCTCTTCTATAAGAATAGTACAACCATCAAGCCTTTCTCGAACCAAAGCTTGACCCCCATTAGCTACCTCTACTACTAAAGCATCATCTAAAGTAGTAACAGGCGTAGCTAATTTAGGATAGAATGATTTGGACACAAATGACAAATTTGCTCCACAATCAAACAAAATACGCGCAGGACAAGAATTAACAAGGAATGTACCCGAGACAACGTCCCTTGATTCCTTAGCTTCATCAGTGGTCATCTGAAAAGCTCGGCCCGTTGGCTTCGGAATAACTGATTTCTTACTCTGATCGCCGCTCTTTTTCAGCCTTGGGCACTCCCGACGAAAGTGACCCGGTTGCTTACACTCAAAACATGTATTCCCCCTCACTAGACAATTATTCATAGTATGCCCACTCTTTCCACATTTAAAGCATTCAGATGCTATCACCCGACACTGCCCGTAATGCTTGCTCTTACACTTTTGACACCAGTTTGGTCCACGGCGTGATTCATAAGAAGTACCTTTACCAGCGCTCCTTGACTTCTGTGCATACTCTGATCGACCTTCCCATTTTCGCTTCTCCCCAACTTGGGTCTTTTCTTCTTTATCCAAGGCATATACATTTTCTATCACTTTGGCTTCTTCGATCGTCTCTCTCAACGTCGAAGCTTTAGAACTCCGCACTCGCGACATCATATCCGCCGGCAGTCCTTTCAGATAAGCCTTAACTCTATCTTTCTCAGTTGGAGCTACGTGCCCAACTAGATTCAACTTCTCCATGAACAGTTCCGTATACTTTCGAACAGTATTAGTACCCTTTTTCAGATTTCGAAATTCCTCCTCAATTCGATCCATCTCGCTTTCGTTGCAGTATTCTTCCAAAAGCTTCTTTTTAAATGACTCCCAAGTCATTGCAGACAGGACGGAAGTCGAAATTGAAGCAGTCAGCACATTCCACCACATCAACGCGTTTCCTCTCAACATCTGCGAAGCAAACCTAACTTTCGGCTTTTCATCACATTCGCAAGCCCGAAAGGCTTGTTCTATCTCTCTGATCCAGTTCATACATGCCACTGGATTATCAGCTCTGGCAAACTCCGGTGGTTTACAACTTAGAAAGGTCTTATACAAGCAACCTCTTTCTACTCTCCTTTCAGTTTCTGTTACCAGAGTATGAAGTGGAGGGATTATTCCAGTATCTGTTGTTGTTTGTGGTACCTCCACCGTACGATCATAAAGCGCCTTCATGAACATTTCAGATTGTATTTCTATTGCCGTGTTCATCATCCGCATCATATTTTCCATCATTCGAGACTCCATTCCTGCTTCTGGTGTTCTCGGGATGGCAGTACTGGTACCCACCCCATGCATCCGGCTGTGTGATCCTCCGATAGAAAGAAAATCCGGCGGAGTCTCAGGAACTCCACCTAATCCAGGTTGTCTTTCTTCAGTCCAGTCAATCCCAGTCCTATTCATTTCAGAAATAGGGGACAACGGCGACGAATTTACCATTTTCTGATAAAACACAAAGGAATAACCATAAGAAATGGTTACACAAATCTAGACATACGAACGTATTTTACCGATCATTAATCACTGTAACAATTTAGAAATAAGTATGCTTGTGTAATAATATATTCATAATAACAGTAGCTAATTGAAATTGTGAACATACTATACATGAGAATCCTCTTTCCATTGTCACAGTATTAATTTCACGTATTTCTGTCGACTCTAAGACTATCCCGTCTTAGCACTTCTACCCATATCTCACATATCATAACCTACTCCATCTCAGCTTAAGTCTAAGTATCTTATCAGCATACTTAGTTCGCTTAAACTAGTGCTCTGATACCATATTGTAACGCCCCAAAAATCCGGGCTAAATTAAACCTCAAGTTACAACAGGTTATGACAATAAAATTACAACCTATATAGATAGCTAAGGAATTAACCATCAAGAGTGTAATTACAATACAAAATACTTTGAACAACCTATCAATCTAATCATGTCACTATAATCAGATTAATTGAGTTATCTAAGCTATCCTTCAAAAAACTCCTCTTTGTTAATCTCCACCTTTGCTATTCCAAAAACTCTCGTCCCACGACCCTTTATTTGCCTGAGCCTGAACCTGGTAAGAAAACATCATATGAAACGATTAGGCCAACGCCTAGTGAGAACATTTGTTTCAATAATAACATTTGCAAAAATCAATGTAAACAAGTTATGACAAACCTGGTTACTTCTTTTCTTACCGTACGTATAAATCTATTCCATTACACAATTTTATCCACTCCCATCAGTATATCATGTCCCAGAGCCACACTACGAATCTTTACAGATTCTAGATCAATGCTCTCCACCAATAAATCGCGATTACACACGCCCATTTATCAGTAAGGAAGTAGAGATTACAAGTACTTATGTCAGTCTCATTCTCTTCCTTAGAAATCAGGAATAACGATTAGTACCACACGCCTATTCCATGATTTCCCACACACACTGGAATAACGATTAAACGAGTAATACCACACGCCTATTCCATGTGATTACCAAACTTTAGTGCCTATGGATCCATACCACCTATTTGTACTTGTACAGGTATTTACTTAATATAGATTCCTCATATCATTCAGTATGTGCAAACCTTTTTCATTACACTTAACACATTCCTGCCTAGCATCATACTAGCGCAGTCTATAAACCTAACATACCACTCTTCAAGTACATATGTTCAGGTAACATAAAATATATGTCAATTCTTAAATTGCACCTTTCCACGATTAACGAAACTATGCTTTCCAATTTCTAGAATAGTACAGATAATACAAAGTCTCTGGATACCTTAACTATTATATTCTTAAGTTCATATCCAAGATCTATTACCAAAATCTGTAAACTGACTAATTTTATCCAACTCCCGGTATTCCCAACTCCCGGTATTCAACATATGTACCGGAACTTCACCGGAACTCATAAGTACCGGGATTTGCCTCTACCGGGACTTCCAACTACCGGGACTTGCCACTACCGGGACTTACCTCTACCGGGACTTGTCACTACCGGGACTGCACCGGGACTCATAAGTACCGGGCTTTCATGTATCGGGACTACGTACAGTTTATTTCAATAAGTCCACGAATCGACTTAACTTGTAAAATCAGTTCAATCTATGTATTCCATTCAGTCCTCAATCAATTTATACAGCTATACTAAGGTTAGTACAACTTAAAAACACTGATTTGTACAACGAATCGAATGAACTCACCTTATGTTTGCAAAACCCACTTCCTGCACAATCTGCTATTCCAAACCCATTGTTATTGATTCTGTAAATCAATCCAAAATACAGATTCGTTCATAATCTATCAACAACAACAAACATACCAGAAATTATGACCAATTTCCTTACCAATTGATGACAATTCTAGCTTTCTTCCTTTCTTTCTCTTTTCTTCCTTTTCTTCTTCTTCTTGCCGACTCACAACAGGGAAATGAGATAATATCTCATTCCCTTAACCCTTTATCCATACACACTTTTACTTAATAACAAAACACACCCTCAAGTTTCATTATTTCCAAAGTACACTAAACTTTCATTCTTAGTATTATAACCTTAATTGGATTATAACATTTCCATACAATCCCAAGGTTTCACAAAATACACCTACATCTCAATTCTTATTAAAATACTAATAACGAAAATTCAGGATGTTACACTCGTCAGAGGCTTAGTCAATGGATCTGCCAAGTTTCCACACGACTTGACATACACAATGCTTATGGTACCATTATCTATCAGTTGTCTTACATAATTATGTCGGGGACCTATGTGTCGCGACTTCCCATTATACACGGCGTTGTATACTTTTGACAGTGTGGCCTCACTGTCACAATACATGGGAATTAAAGGAGTCGGTCGGGGCCATAAATGGATATCTGACAGCAGATCTCTAATCCATCCGGCCTCTTTGCCCGCAGCAGCTAGGGCAATAAATTCGGCTTCCATAGTTGAATGAGCGATACATGTTTGTTTCTTGCTTGCCCAAGAAATCTCTCCACCACCAAGTGTATAAATCCACCCACTTGTGGATTTAGAGTCACTTGAGTGATCTATCCAACTAGCATCAGAATATCATTCCATGATTCATGGATGCGTCGTGTACGTCAACTCTAGATCACTAGTTCTTTTCAAGTATCCAAATACTCTACTGATTGCCTTCGAGTGATCTGGTCCCAGATTGCTTGTATATTGACTTAGTCTACTCACAGCAAATACAATATCCAGTCTAGTGCAATGCATGGCATACATCGTGCATCCTATTGCACTAGCATACTCTAGTTGAGCCACTGCTCTACCAGAGTTTTTGTCAAGTTTCACACTTGAATCAAATGAAGTATTGAACTCTTTTATATTCAAATGTTGAAACTTAGTCAGTATCTTCTCTATATACTGGGATTGACTAAGAGAAATTTGAGATCCTGACCTTTTGATTTTAATCCCAAGAATTGTATCTACTTCTCCAAGATCTTTCATCTTAAAGTTCGAGGACAAGTAGTTTTTTGTCTCATTGATGCCTTCTAGATTGGTTCCGATGATCAACATATCATCGACATAAAGACAGATTTTCACAGTGGATTCTTTCGTACATTTTGAGTAAATGCGCCTATCGGCTCCATTATGTCAGAACCCGAAAGAGGTGATAGTAGTATCAAATCTTTCGTGCCACTGTTTGGGGGCTTGCTTTAACCCGTATAGAGACTTAGTAAGTCTACACACTTTGTTCTCTTGTCCGGGTACCACAAACCCTTCGGGTTGCTCCATATAAACCTCCTCGTTTAAATAACCATTTAAAAAGGCTGTTTTTACATCCATTTGATGAATGTACAGACCTTTTATGGCTGAGATTGCTATAAGAGTTCAGATAGAACTAATTCTAGCAACTGGGGCGTAAGTGTCAAAGTAGTCGACACCTTCTCTCTGTCTATATCCTTTAGCTACCAATCTAGCTTTAAATGCCGAGATTGAACCATCCTGATGCAACTTCCTTTTGAATACCCATTTAGAGCCTATGGGTTTTGCTCCCTTGGGTAAGTCAGCTAATTCCCAAGTTCCATTACCCATGATAGAATCCATTTCATCATTTATTGCTTCATTCCATAAAGGAGCGTCCCTTGAAGACATGGCCTCTTTATAAGTCTTAGGATCATCTTCGATGTTAATCGAGAAAATGACCTCTCTTGTCACTTTCTTTTGTGTCCCTTCGACCAAGTATGAGAAGAAATCATCCCCTAGATTTTTCTCTTTTCTTGCTCTAGTACTTCTACGTGGTTCGTCTACCTTGTTTGAGGTTTTCAAACTATCACGAGATGTACCAGGAAGATTTGAAGCCAATGTTCTTTCCGAATTTTATGTATCTTCTGAAAATTTGTCTTCAAAGAATTCCACTATTACTCCTGATTCTTTATCTAGTAATCTATAAGCCTTGCTATTTCAAGCATATCCTACGAATATGCTTTTAGTAGCTCGAGCTCCCAGTTTAGATCTTTTTGGATCAGGAGTACGATAGTAAGCAATACACCCCCGGACTCTAAAATAGTTTAAGTTAGGTTTTCTTCCTTTCCAAAGCTCGTATGGGCTGGTTGGAATCACACGACTAGTGATTCGATTGTGAATATGGCAAGCGGTCAATAGAGCTTCTCCCCACAGATTGTTTGGTAGCCCCGATTGGTTCAACATACAGTTGACCATCTCAACAAGGGTCCGATTCTTTCTTTCCGCCAAACCATTCTGTTGAGGCGTGAATGGAGAGGTGCGTTCATGTTTGATACCGTTCTCTTCGCAGAACGTATCAAATTCTCTATTAAAATATTCGCCACCTCTATCTGATCGAAGTATTTTGATCCGTTTTTCAAGTTGATTTTCCACTTCATCTTTGAAAAGTTTAAAAACATCAAAAGCTTCGTCTTTTGAATGTAATAAATAAACGTGTAAAAAACAGCTGAAGTCATCACAGAATGTAATGAAATACCTTTCACCACCACGTGTAAGTATTCCATTTAATTCACAAATATCAGAATGAATCAACTCTAAAATAGTAGTGTCCCTTTTGACTGTTGGAAATGGTTTCTTAGTAAATTTTGATTTTACACAAGTTTCACATTTTCCAAAATCTTTATTATCAATTTTAATTAATCCTTTATTTTGCATTTTTTCAATATTTTTCACATTGGTGTGTGCTAAACGTTTATGCCATAAAGAAATTGAACAAACAAAATAATCGGAAGAATTAATTTTATTGATACCAAAGGGAACTACACCAGAAACGGAATTATCAAAAACTACATCATAAAAAATTGCCAAAACATTACCCGACCCCATAAACATCATCACTCAGGTTCAAACGGTACATCCCCAGCTGATGATATCCCTTTCCAATGAAGGTCTTCCGTTTGTAGATCACAAGCTTCAATGCCTCGATGTTGAGGCCAAACCCGTTTTTGTCAAGTCTGGCCGCAGACACAAGACACTTGTTGATGGAGGGAACATGTAAAACATCCCTAAGGGTGACAGTCTTGCCAGAGGTGAACGTGAGTAGTACGGTCCCTATGCCTGTCACATCAGCCTTGCCATTGTTCGCCACTATCACATGTCTTCCTTCTCGAACAGGTCCATACTCCATAAACTTGGACCTGGAGTCACAAACATGAACAGTGGCTCCAGTGTCCAAGTACCAACCTCCTCTACTAGCAGTGATTCTGGTAGCTGCTTCAGAGATCATATCAATCTCTTATATTTGCAAGTTTGCAACAAGATACTGAATTTCTTCAACCGTGTTTGCCCCTGGTGGTCCGGACTTTCTTTGCTTACATTCCCTAGCATAGTGCCCTGCCTCTCCGCAAACATGGCACTTACCTGTTCTCTTCGGCCCTTGACTAGAGGACTGCCCAGACTTCTTGAAGTTTTTCTTCTAGGGACCCAAGTTCCACTTTTTAGTGGGTCCACTAGTTTTAAACTTCCCTTTACCACCAGCCTGCATGTTGTTGGCACTCAAGATGGTCTTGCCCCTCGTGTCCCTATTTCGTGCCTCTTCCTCTATCCTGATATGTTTTATAAAATCATCCAAAGAATAATCTTCGGATTTGTGCATCATACGTTTTTGGAAATCTTTCCAAGATGGGGGCAGTTTATCAACAATTGTCCCTACTTGGAAAATATCAGGAAGAGTGATGTTGAGAACTTTCATTTTGTTAACCAATACTTGAAGTTCGTGAAGTTGTTCAAGTATTGGTTTGTCATCAACCATATTGAATCTCAAGTAGCGAGACACAAGGTACCTATTGGTACCTTCCTCTTGTGCCTTGTACCTGAATTCTAATGCGGTCCAAAGTTCTCGAGGACACTTAATAGGGGCATACAAGTCATAGAGTTGATCGGACATGGCATTTTTTATATGCCCGCACGCCAAGGTTTCACATTCTTTTCGAAATAGTCGCTCCTTCTCGAGTTCGACTATTTGGCGGCGTCCGGCTCATTCCCCGCAGCGGGAATTGAATTATCAGGTATGGGTTGCAATTGAACATTGGGGTCCACCACAAACCAAAGTTTGAGAACCATCAGCATGAACTTGACTTTCTCAACCCAGCGAGTGAAATTGGACCCATCAAAACTGTCTAATTTCACGAGTTCTTGTGGCATCAAGCGGTAGTTACCAGTTTCCATTTGTTAATCTTTTATAAAACCTTTAAGATTGTAGAATTATTTTATTAATTAGAAATTATTCAAATTCCACACCTTTTAAATTTAAACAACTTCTAACCTTTAATAAAAAGGAGTTAGACAAATATATATATATATATAGAGAGAGAGAGAGAGAGAGGATCAAACGAGAATGCTATCTATTTAAAAGAATAAGAGAATAATTGTAGGCCAATCATTTCATTAAATAATACCTTAATTAATTAATTCTAAAAATAACTAAATAAGGATATAAAAGTAATTTTAGTCATCTAAAAGTTATTTTAGGTATTTATTTAATAACTTACTTTTACCATATTTGTGAATTTAATATGATTTAATTTTTATTTAATAAAATATCTTATATCTATTTCACTTAAAATAAACATATATTTTTTTTCATAAATAAATAATTCTTTTAATTTAAAGTAATGTTTAAAATCAAATGTATTCGTGAATTATTTTTTTTAAAATGTTTTACTAATCATGTGTGATTTTAAATATGAAAACAATGATTCAACTTTAATATTAAAAAAGAAAAATAATAAAAACATAATCATATTTGATGTGTAGCAAAATACATTTAAAATGTATAAAATCACTTGTGATTCAAAACACAATTCATAATTTTTCATAAAAATCACACGTGATTCAAAACATAATTCATAGTTTTTCATAAAAATCACATATGATTTACAATGAATTAACTTTTTTCAAACTGTTTTTCTAATCACATGTGATTTATAACTAATTGTGGATATCAAATGTGATTCTCCATGATTTAATTGTGAATATCACAAGTGATTTTTGACGAAAATTGTAAAAAAATATTAAATAACCTAATCCAATAAAAATAAATATTTAAAATGAAAAAGTAAATCATACTTATTTTAGGGTTGTAAAAAATAATAAATAAATAATCATGCTTAAAATACAAAATTATAAAAAAATGAATAAATACCTTAATTAATTTTATTACATAATCTATATAATAATAAATGAGTTTCCATATATAATTTATACAACAAATGACACAGATGCCCTTTTGGGTGATTTTTAAAAAAGTTTTATTTAAGGTATTATTTAGTAAAATGGTTGGCCCAAAATTATTCTCTTATTCTTTTAAATAGTTATCATTCTCGTTTGAACCCGACTCTATATATATATATATATATGTGTGTGTAATAACCCAAATTAAATCTTATGGATTAAATGAAAGTTAGGGGTTATGATTGTTCATTTCAACAAGTTGAGGGTAAGATTAGAAAATTTAGAAATTAATTTCCCTATGTTTTCTTGTGCGCCGCTTTTCACTGCAAAAAGGTGGGAAAGAAAGTTTTCTTTTGTTTTAGGGTTATGTGAGTGTGTGCTCATCGAGAAGTGTAGCAGAGAAAAGAAAAAAAACCATTCTGGTGGTCTAGTGCATGTGAGCTGCACATCGAGAGAGAGGGAGTGAGAGGGCCGAAAGGAAGAGAAGGCCATGGGAGGGTCTGGTTGTTTTCGTGAAGAAGAAGCAGAAAGAAGAAAGGGGTGGTGCGTGTGTGTCTTGTGTGGGTGTGCGCCGGAGAGAGAGATGACGAGGAGAGAGAAGCAGAGAAAGACGAGGGTGGTGACCGGGGTTCGTCGCCGGCGGATCGCCGCTGCAGGTGGTCGCCGGCGAGTGAGAGAGAACGCCGGCAGAGAGAGAGACCGTGAGAGAGAAAGAGAGAGAGCTTCGTGAGAAAGGGAGAGAGAGCTGCGTGAGAGAGTTGGTGGTCGGCGGTGGTCGGCGGTGGCCGACGGTGGCCGGCGGTGGCCGGCAGTGGTGGTCGCCGGAGTTCTAGACAGCAGTTTTCCCATTTCGTGTGGTTTTATTCCGGTAAGAAACCCTTCCGTTGCATTGCTCCCTTTTCAAGAAATGTTAGATTTGTTAGGTCTCTAGTTACACTTGGCTATGTGAAATGAGAAATCAATTAAGAAGTATTATTATAGAGTCTTAATTATAATTTCTTGTTGTCAAGTTAAGCAATGTTACGTGAAATCTTGGTTAGGGAGTCGTGTATCGGTTATTTAATAAAAGAAGAGATTGTCGCCATATTTTGTGGAGAATTAGAATAATGGCGAGGAATGTGGGGTTTTGTTTTGAACCGCGTGAATCGGAAGCCGGTATGTTCCGGGAGTGGGCCCGTAACTCAAGTTTGGGCCGAATTGGCTTATTGGGCCGAATTGGTTGTTGGGCCGAGAGATGTATTAAGTCCTTTTGGGCTTAGTTATTGTTTTGGGCTTAATTAATTAGTAAAGTCTATAAATATATAATAAGGGTGTGATAGTCTAATTTATTTATTTTGGACCATATAAATAGTAGCACGATTCAGGTTAATATAAAGGAATCAAGTGTTATAATTTTATGTGAGAACCTAGAGTCGGGTAAATTAATGGATCCGGTATAGTATGTCAATTGGATGGGTAAGCAAAGACCATTAATTATGATTTTTGGACTAGAAGGTAATCTACCAATTTAGATAAGTTAGGGTTGAGTTCGGGATTTAACTCGAGTAATAATTGAACGGATTATGACGAACGCTATTAATATAATAGGTGTTCCGCCTAGAGATCGAAAGTGTAAGTGAGGAGCTTTGGAGCAAGCTAGCCAGGTGAGTTTTCTAAACCAAAATACGCGACTTTTAATGTGTTTTATAAAAGAAGTATATATGATGAGAATTGCCATGATATATTTATGCTTTGCATGTATAATTGTTGTTTTGAAAGTTTTATGATGAATGTATGCATACATCGAGGAGACGTAAACTGGCAAAGACGGGAAAGTAGTTCCGCCAGCTCTCGTGCGGGAAGGGAGGTCCCTATATGCCAGGAGCGAGGCTCCGCAAGGCAGTGCGAGGCTGACTCGTTGTCACCTTCGGGTGGCTTCAGGGTGTCAGATTACGAGGAGGCGGACTTTAGTCCGTATACGATTTTGACGCGTTGAGTATGAACATTTTATGCTGAAAAGATAAACTGTTTTTAAATGCTTTGATAACTGTTAGGAGGGACTCACTAGACCTCATGGTCTAACCCTCGCATTTTCCAAACTAAACCTTTTCAGGTAAGCAGATAGTAAGAGGCTCAGGTATGTGAGCAAGTGCAAGGTAGAGCAGATGCAGACAGAGACAGTGTCACTCGTACCCTTAGTGATTGTCATTCTCAGTTGTGTATAGGTTGTTTCCGCCAACCTAAGATATTCGGTCAGATGTAATAAAATTTTATGGACCTAATTTTGAAATTGTTTAATATTAATACTATGTATGCTTTAATTTAGATTGGGTTGTTACAATATATATGTACGGGTGAATATATATATATATATAGATGTAAACACAAATATGGAACAAAATTGAAAAGTGTGATATAGGAATTTCAACAACAAATTTAATAAACAAAAACGTCCAGTTTTATTAAATTTGAAAAAACCACAATCGTAATATTATAAGAAAAATGACAAGTTGAATTATTAACAAAACAACTTGTAATTCAACAGCTTAAAACTAAAATTACCCTAAAACAATTCTATCCTCTGCGATAGATTCGTTATAAGAAAAAAGTAGAAACAAAGTGTTCACTCTAGTGAACGAAAGCAAATAACGATTACGGAAATTTAAAACCAACCTGATTAGATGATCGAACAGTAGATAATCTGCACGGTTAAAAAACCTGTCCTTAAAGGTTTTATACGGTCACTCTTAACGCTGTGAGAATCAGACCGCAAAGCCCAGGATTTGATGCAGTACCAATATTCAGATAATCAACAGCGATGATATCTGAATGTAAAGCTAAAGACGATGCAGAAATCGAAGATGGAAGGGATGCTCGATTCTGCTGTATACAACAGTAGCAGCAACAATAGAAACCGAGAGAGAGATAGTAGTAGAGAGTAGAGAGAGCTTTTAATTTTCTGGGATGATTAGAATAACCATTTAGCCAGGTATTTATGATGGCTAAAATCCCTTAAGATCAGCCCTCAAACCCGATTTTAGGAGCCCATGACTATCTGTTATAGACCAAGTCTAAAACTGATTTTGAAAATAAAACACGTTTTTTATTTTCTGTTTAATTATTAAATTTGAATTTCAAATTAAATTAAACGAGTTCACCTCCATTAATCATGGGATTAAAAAACCAATCTCTCAGCTTTCTTTATAACCTGCAAAGTGCAAAGTGCGCCTCCACACGCCCCTCGGGAAAACCCCGCACCCGCGCCCTTGGCCATGAGCGTACACGTGTGCGTTGCACTTCTTTGAAATCCCCACCATAAGTCTATTAATTCATTCAAGGCTTAGTTGAATGAAAAGGCTTATAAAGTCCTTTTGGTTTCCCATTTTCATTTATGTGGGATGGAAGAAACTTCCAACCTCACAAATTTTTTAACATATATTATATTGATTGTGATTTTTTATTGTGTTAATCACATATGATTAATTTATTGTCTATATTGTTTTATGTGGATCATAAATGATTACATGGATTCAAAAAAATTATGAAAAAGTTATTTAGGAAAATAATTTGTAGATGTTACATATTGATGTTTAAAAATTTATGAAAAATAATTCTATCAAATGTTAGATCAAGAAAAAAAATTTGAAGATAATTCATAGAAAAGCATGAAATTTTCGTTCAAAATCTACGCATTAAACATAATCTCAAAATAGATAAATCTAATAACGGATATATTTGGCTATTTAAGGGATTCAAAGTATTTATCAAATAATCTGTAAAATGTAAATTACATTAATGTCCTTGTTAACCTCATTTTGGCAATTTAATCTTAACCATTATATTGAATGAAGTGTCAGGTTCGAATCTATTCTCGTATTCTTTTATTTTGATTTTATTCTCGTTTGAATCTCTCTCTCTCTCTCTCTCTCTCTCTCTCTCTATATATATATATATATATATATATATATATAGAACTAGGAGTGGTTTCATTTGAAAACCACTCTTATATTAAAAACCTTGCAAACCATTTATACACCGTAGATCTTATCAATCAATGATCAAGATGCAATTGGGCTATTTATGTTAATAATTGAATTAAATTTAATATTATTAATTAATAAAAAAAAAGACAAGAAGGTCATATTGGTACATTTGCATTCTAAATTCAAATAAGGAAATAATACTTCATCCCCTTTTTTCAGCAACCTTAATAAAAAAAATCCTTCCAACTCTATTTCATCTTCTACAATCTCGATTTCAACTTAATAAAACTGGCATCGAATCTGTGATGAAGGTGGTTGATGAAAACGACTTCGAACCGTGATGAACCATATGTGATGAACGTGGTTGATGAAACTTGCTTCAAAGCGTGATGAACCATATGTGAAAAACGTGGTGGATGCAACTGGCTTCGAACAGTGATGAACCATACTTGACGTACGGGGTTGATGAAACTGGGTTCGAACCATGATGAACCATGTGTGATGAATGGGGTTGATGAAACTGGGCTCGAACCATGATGAACCATGTGTGATGAATGGGTTGAAGAAACTGGGTTCAAACCATGTTGAACCGGAGATGGAACGAACGGATGAACCATAATCGTCTTTTGTTCCAAAAACTCATCACAAACATCCAAAGAAATAAGGGAATTCCGATTGGATTGTTGTTAAGGACAGAACAATCTCGATTGCGAAAAAGAGAGCAAGTGGCGGGAGTTTGAAGCATCAGTAGTACTTATGGAAGAAAAGCACGGAAACCGACGGAAATACAATCCCGATGACCTCCATTTGTTTGACAAAAATTGGATGCTAAAGTGAAATATGGAAAGGGTTTGTGGGATTGAATCAAATTTGTGGCGCAATAAGATTACCTAAAATATGACCAAATGCAAATTGACAAATATGCCCTTAAAATTAAAAATAATAAAAAATTATTAGAAATTTTATGATTGGTCCAGTGAGTTTTCAAAGTTTTCAATATAAGAGTGGTTTTCAAATGATCCATTCTATATAGACGGATGCCTATATTTATCGTTATATATAAATTATGATCACTTTCTTTTTCTATTTCTGTTATTGCTAGACAAATCAGATCACATTATTGTTTTGACTCTTAGTGTGGACCGGGAATTGGGCTTTGCCGATAACAATATTTAATAATGACTAGAAGTCTACTCGCGCAGTGCAACGCGATATATCTCGATTTCAATGTTTTAATTTATATTAATGTGTGGTTTTGAGAAAACGGTCAAAGTTTTTTTATAAATTTGTTTAAAGAATGACGTTTTTGAGGAGTTCATAATTTGTGAATTTTAAAGTGGTTAGAGATAATTGGGCAAAAAGTTGATTACCGACAACTCTAAATGATTAATTAATAAGAGTCCACGATTTAAGAATTTAAAGATTGTTAAAGATAAGTATTAATCAAGTAATTAGCATTAAAAGTGGTACATAAAACATCATTAATTATTATTAAGAGATTTTAAGTAATTAACATTAAATAACAATACATGAAATTTTAGGAATTGTTTTTAAGAAATTTTCTTAAATGCTTTATAATACAGTATAGATTCTTGATCCATAACTCTAATTGTATAGCCGAATGGTTTTACCGAACAATGGAATATTTTTCTCTGAAGTGGCCCACATCGATTTCACTATCAAAAATACTATTTTATATCAATGTTTTTCATAGAGATAATTAATGATTGACATGTATGATTACATTTAATTATATAAATACTACATTATAACTTTTGAGGAATATTAATAAGGGAAATTAATTAAAATACCATAAGTTTGACCATCTCTTACCAAAATACCCAAAATCTCTCACAGTTTACGAAAGTACCCAAAAAATCCGCGATAGAGCCCGCGATCACGGGCTCCAGGCCACGTGTCACCAAGAATGCCCGCGTTGGTCCCTCAAGAATGCCCGCGGTCCAGCTTTCCCCCCTCAAGAATGCCCGCGTGTGCAGTTTTGGTCCCTGCCCGCGATTGATTCATTGACCCCCGCGATCGCGGGCTACACGTGTCACCAAAGTTTGCCCACTTTGCCCGCGTTGGTCCCTCAATAATTCCCGCGGTACAGCTTTCCCCCCTCAAGAATACCCGCGTGTGCATTTTTGGTCCCTGCCCGCGATTGACTTTCGTTGACCTCCCGCGATCGCGGGATCCTGTGCCACGTGTCGGCACAGGGTTAACCCTAAAATCCCTTTGAGAACCTAAACCCTAATCCCATTGTTTCTTCGGCCGCACTATATAAGGGGGGGGGGGGGGGGACCAAGACACGGCTACTCTCCACTCTCAATTTTTTTAATCACTCTCTCAATTTTTAATCAAACTCTCTCAATTTTCTCCCACTCTCTCAATTTTCTCGTGTGGAATACGCGTTCGGGTTTTGTGAAGATGTCTCGTATTACCTCTTTGGTATGTTTTCCTTATGTTATTTGTTATTTTTTGTATGTTATTTTAAGTTAAGATATATGATTTGTAGGTTGTTATAGTGTTTATAACTTATGTTTGAATATGTTCTATGTTTAACATGATATGTATGGTTTTATGTTTGAATGTGATATTTGTATGTTATAATGTGTATGTTGTTATAGTGTGTTTTTTCATATAAAAATTGTTAAGAGTGTTTTTTTTAAAAAAATTGTTAAGAGTGTGTTTTTATAAAAAAATTGTTAACAATGTGTTTTTTTTATAAAAACACACTCTTAACAATTTTTTTATAAAAACACACCCTTAACAATTTTTTATAAAAATGATTTTTTTATAAAAAATGTTTAATAGTGTGTTTTTATAAAAAATTGTTATAGTTTTATGGTTTTTATAATGTGTTTTTTTATAAAAAATTGTTAATTCTTTTTTTATAAAAACAGTTTTTATAAAAAAAAATGTTAAAAATGTGTTTTTTTATAAAAAATTGTTAAGAGTGTGTTTTTATAAAAAAATTGTTATAGTTTTATGGTTTTATGTTTGAATGTGATATGTGTATGTTATAATGTGTATGTTGTTATAGTGTGTTTTTTCATATAAAAATTGTTAAAAATGTGTTTTTTTTTATAAAAAATTGTTAAGAGTGTGTTTTTATAAAAAAAAATTGTTAACAATGTTTTTTTTATAAAAACACACTCTTAACAATTTTTTTTATAAAAACACACCCTTAACAATTTTTTATAAAAACAGGTTTTTTTATAAAAAAATTGTTAAGAGTGTGCTTTTATAAAAAATTGTTAAGGGTGTGTTTTTATAAAAAAAAAACACATTTTTAACAATTTTTATATGAAAAACACACTATAACAACATACACATTATAACATACAAATATCACATTCAAACATAAAACCATAAAACTATAACAATTTTTTTATAAAAACACACTCTTAACAATTTTTTTATAAAAAAACACATTTTATAAAAAAATTGTTAAATATGTGTTTTTTATAAAAAAATGGTAAGAATGACAACTTAGGTCCCTACGGTTTTAAGAATGACAACTTAGGTCCCTAAACTTTTAAGAATGCCAATTAGGTCCTAAACTTTTAAGAATGACAACTAGGGTCCCTAAACCGCACTTTATCTCTATATAACAATATGATACGTTGAAATAAAATAAACCGCACTTTATCTATATATAACACTATTATACGTTGAAATAAAATAAACCGCACTTTATCTATATATAACACTATTATACGTTGAAATAAAATAAACCGCACTTTATCTTTATATAACACTATTATACGTTGAAATAAAATACAACCGCACTTTATCTATATATAACAATATGATACGTTGAAATAAAATAAACCGCACTTTATCTATATATAACACTATTATACGTTGAAATAAAATAAACCGCACTTTATCTATATATAACACTATTATACGTTGAAATAAAATAAACCGCACTTTATCTATGTATAACACTATTATACGTTGAAATAAAATACAACCGCACTTTATCTATGTATAACACTATTATACGTTGAAATAAAATACAACCGCACTTTATCTATATATAACAATATGATACGTTGAAATAAAATAAACCGCACTTTATCTATATATAACACTATTATACGTTGAAATAAAATAAACCGCACTTTATCTATATATAACACTATTATACGTTGAAATAAAATAAACCGCACTTTATCTATGTATAACACTATTATACGTTGAAATAAAATACAACTGCACTTTATCTTTATATAACACTATTATACGTTGAAATAAAATAAACCGCACTTTATCTATATATAACACTATTATACGTTGAAATAAAATACAACCGCACTTTATCTATATATAACACTATTATACGTTGAAATAAAATAAACCGCACTTTATCTATGTATAACACTATTATACGTTGAAATAAAATACAACCGCACTTTATCTTTATATAACACTATTATACGTTGAAATAAAATAAACCGCACTTTATCTATATATAACACTATTATACGTTGAAATAAAATAAACCGCACTTTATCTATATATAACACTATTATACGTTGAAATAAAATACAACCGCACTTTATCTATATATAACACTATTATACGTTGAAATAAAATAAAACGCACTTTATCTATGTATAACACTATTATACGTTGAAATAAAATACAACCGCACTTTATCTTTATATAACACTATTATACGTTGAAATAAAATAAACCGCACTTTATCTATATATAACACTATTATACGTTGAAATAAAATAAACCGCACTTTATCTATGTATAACACTATTATACGTTGAAATAAAATAAACCGCAACATCTATATAAAATAAAATAAACTGCAGCATCTATATATAACACTAACTATAACATCTGTGAATGACTATGTAGAAGGATTTCTTTAACATCGACTTGACGGTAAGGTGCAAAGTTTCATACATCGAGGAATTAGGAACGCTGTTTAGGGGATTAGGTGATCGCGCAGATACCCTTGAGACCATCTATAGAGGGACACCGTTCGGGCCATGGATGGATGTGTCTTACTCTGGTGGCGACCCTACGCTAGTACACATGTTTCTACAGTTGGAGGTCGAGGACGCCAACGCTGAGCCGGAGGAGATGCATTTTGATTTCTTCGGCTCTCAATTGCATTTTGGGCGTCGAGAGTTCTGTCTAATTACAGGACTACGTTTTGGAGAGGCTCCCCCCTTCCTCCCTTAGAAGACTGCTCCTTCGTTCCTAGGGTTTTCGGCATTTCAGCATCTCGTTTGAAGCTGAAGGCAGCCCGGGAAAAGATGAAAGAGGGCCTTAGTGCCCTAACCGACGACGATGGTGTCCGTGTATGCTTGGTGGTGATCGTGGATATGGGCTTCCTGGGCCGTGAGTATAGCCAGCATGCTTCATCGACGGTCCTTAGGGCCGTCGAGGACCTTGAGCTGTTTAACAGCTACCCGTGGGGTAGCCATATCTGGACACATTGCTACTCTAATATGCACCGAGCCATAGGCAGACGCGCCGATCGACATGCAAAGATGAATCTTTGTGGTTTTACATACGCCTTCAAGGTTAGATACGTAGTATAACAATTGTTAATAATACATACAAACTGTTTGGCTTTTCTTTTTACATACTTGCTCTTCTTGTCTAATTCCAGATATGGATCTTGGAGATGTTTCCCGCATTAATCCGATATTTCGTCAAGCGCGACGATCGAGTACTTAGGAGAACCCGTTGGGACAAGCGTGTTACCCTAAGTAGGTCGCTTTGGATTGAGTTCTTCAAAGCGTCTAGAAATGTAAGTTCTTTTACTATGTTTACAATTTGCATACGTTAGTCCCGCTTATTAATTTATTTTATGTTTTATCATATATTTAGCAGCCACTCTTGCCCGCCGATCGCCTTGTGCCTACTGTCGACGAGATGGGCACAAATTGGTACAGAGACAGCGTGGCCTTTATTGACGCAGAGGCGGAAAGGGCTCGACGTCCCCCTACTTCCGAAGATGAGGAAGACGACGACAGGCCCCCTTCCGGTGGATACCAGCCGCCCCCTTCCTCCTCCTACCAGCCGGCCCGTTCCTCCTCCTACCAGGCGCCCCGTTCCTCCTCCTACCAGGCGCCCCCTTCCTCCTCCTACCAGGCGCCCCCTTCCTCCTCCTACAATCCATATCAGGCGGCCCCTTCCTACGAGCCACAGCGTGGCTCACATGAAGTCCTGTGGGACTACGTCCACGGGCCGCTAGAGACACGTGTACACTATCTGGAGGAAGTCTACAGACAGTTTAGCGCTGTCAATGTTAGTGTTTAACTTAATTTGTTGGCCACGTTTATTTAGTTTGTATATTAATATTATGTTCTAAATTTGTTTTAGTTGTCGAGTACGACACCGATCCCCGCTCCGTTCGGACAGGGGGCACAGGCGACGTTTGCCACCACATCCCATCCGTCATTCCCTGAAAATGTAAGTGACATTGAGTAACCATTATAGTTATATGTTTGTTTCTAAGTTTGTAACTTGTTAGGACAACCTTAGGGGGGGTAAAGGTTGTATTTAAAAATATTTCACAAATAAAAATTCTCTTATCAAAATCAACAACAAATATTGCATGCACAACAAATATATAAATAAAATTAAGTGCACAACGGGAATATAAAGAGATAAGGGTAGAGAATATTGATACCGACACCGAGATTTAAAGTGGTTCACCACCAACTGGCTGGCTAGTCCACTTGCCGAGACACTTCTCGACACACTGATTCACTATAAGTGTTCTTTATGGTAGAACACAAACCTTGATACAATGATAATAAAATCTCTTGCTTTTGCTCGAGAACGTGAATCACTCACACTATTCAAATACTTACAAGAGAATATATCTCACAATATTAATCACTCTTGTATAAGTATAACACTTGGATCTTTGAGGGTTTGATCACTCAAAAAATATATTGAATAAGTGATGGGTGTAGCTGGTAGTTTCTCCAAGAGATAGATTTTTCAATTATGTATTGTATGGAGTTGAGAAGCTGCATGTATATATACTTGGAGCAGCAACGGTCGAGAGGGTGCCGCGGTATACCGCCTATATGGGCGCGGTATACCGCCCAGAAAAAGGTGCTGACATAGAGAAGTCAACCTGCAAAAGCAACCTGCAGCACTTGCAGCAGAGCCGCGGTATACCGCCATACACCACGCGGTATACCGCCTGAAAAAGTGGCTGACAGCAGGAAGGTCAACCTGCAAGAACCTGCCACACGTAACAGAGCCGCGGTATACCGCCGAGCACCACGCGGTATACCGCCTGAAAAAGTAGCTCGGCGCCAGAGAGGAGTCACATCCATTGTTGAAAGACCATAGCTAAAAATAGTATCTGAATTCTTTTTGCATTATTCCAAAAGAGTCAACATTAATTTAAATCAAGGATTTAGTTTAATTTAAAAATAGTGTTGGGTTAGGTTTTTGAAATATCCAAGTGGTATATTATTTTAGGGTGTTTATTATTATGAGATATATGATGACGTAAACACCAGTCTTGGACTCTTCAGATAAAATCTTCATGTTGTCCAATTAACTGCACACTTGGATAAAATTGTTAGAAAAACAATAATACGGTGTGTTTGTAATCATCAAAATAAATATATAAAATATATAGAGATGTGGTACACTTGCACCAACAATCTCCCCCTTTTTGATGATGACAAACACAACCGCTAAACACGAGAGCATACTCGGTTTCTCTCCCCCTTTTGTCGAAGCAAAAAGGGTTAAGAAAGACTCTATGCTCCCCCTCGAGAGATGCTCCCCCTCAAAATATGCATATAATTGAGAGTAGCATTATCTCATGGGTTATACTCAAGCATGCCTAAACCAAGTCTTAATTTAAAGAACGATTTTTTGTTTAGGGCTTTAGTAAAAATATCGGCCAAGTTGTCTTCGGAATCAACTTTTTCAAGCACAATGTGGCCTTTTTGAACATTATCTCGTAGAAAATGATGTCGCAACTCAATATGTTTGGTACGAGAATGTAAAACGGGATTTTTACTTAGGTTTATGGCACTTGAGTTATCACACATAATTGGAATTTTGGATTGACGTACCTCAAAGTCGGTAAGTGTGTGCTTCATCCATAGAACTTGAGCACACGCTCTCGCGGCGGCTACATATTCCGCTTCGGTAGTGGATAGGGCTACGGAATGTTGTTTCTTGGAAAACCAAGACACAAGCGAGAGACCTATAAAGGCACATACTCCACTAGTGCTTTTTCGATCAACCATCGAGCCACCAAGATCGGAATCGGTGAAGCATGTTACTTCTAGCTCGGGTTGTTTTGGATACCATAGTCCAAGATTCGTAGTCCCTCTAAGATATCTAAAAATACGCTTGACGGCTTCATAGTGAGATTGTTTAGGCGAAGATTGAAAGCGAGCACATAAACACACACTATACATGATATCAGGTCTACTAGCAGTTAAATACAATAAGCTACCAATCATGCCACGATAAATCTTTTCATTAAAATCGGTTCCCTCTTCGTCACTAGATAATTTTAGATTGGTGGTCATCGGAGTTTCAACAGGTTTGACATTTTCAAAATTAAACTTTTTCAACATGTCTTTACAGTATTTTGATTGACTTATAAAGGTACCATTTTCACTTTGTTTTATTTGCAATCCTAAGAAGAATTTTAATTCTCCCATCATGCTCATTTCAAATTCATTAGTCATTTTTGTAGCAAATTCATTACAAAGATTTTCATTTGTAGAACCAAAGATAATATCATCAACATACACTTGCACAACCACAATATCATTTTGAGCATATTTGACAAACAAAGTATTATCTATTTTACCCATAATATAACCACTTGTAATTAAAAAGGATTTTAATCTATCATACCACGCACGCGGAGCTTGCTTTAAACCATAAAGCGCCTTTTTTAATTTATAAACATGCGTCGGATTTTCAAAATTTTCAAAGCCGGGAGGTTGGGAAACGTATACCTCCTCATTTATAAAACCATTTAGGAAAGCACTTTTGACATCCATTTGATATAATTTAAAATTTTTAGCATTCGCAAAAGCGAGAAGCATTCGAATAGACTCTAACCTTGCAACTGGTGCAAAGGTTTCATCATAATCGATACCTTCTTGTTGATTGTACCCCTTGGCAACTAAACGTGCCTTGTTTCGGGTGACTTCACCGTTTTCGTCTACCTTGTTACGAAAGACCCATCGTGTGCCAATAATGGTTTGACCGCTAGGGCAAGGAACTAAGTCCCACACATCATTCCTAGTAAACTGGTTTAACTCTTCTTGCATGGCCATTATCCAATCCTCATCACCTAAAGCTTCTTCTATGTTTTTAGGTTCTATGGCTGAGATAAAGGCGTGAAAGGCACAAAGGGTATGGATTTGTGATCTAGTCGTTCTTTGGTTTAGGTCACCTATGATTTGATCTACGGGATGGCCTCTAGATGTTCTAAGGTTAGGATCATCTACTCCTTGTGGAACATAACATGGAGGGGCATCACTAGATTCTACATTGTTTGTAAGAGATTGGGTTCCTAAGTCCAAGGTTCTAAGATGTTGGGCTAATGCATCTCCTTCACAACCATTATCATTTACTAAGGGTGCACTAGGTTTAGGAGGACTTTCATCAAAGCTTACATTTAGGGATTCTTCTACAACCATGGTCTCTTTATTAAGGACTCTATAGGCTTTGCTATTCCAAGAATAACCAAGGAATACTCCCTCATAGGCTTTTGGGTCAAATTTGGTCAAATAAGATTTGGTATCTAAAATAAAACATTTACAACCAAATACCTTAAGATGGGCTAAGGAAGGCTTTCTACCACGTAGGATCTCATAAGGGGTCTTATTTAGGATACTCCTAATTAGCACACGATTGAGGACATAGGTCGCGGTTGCTACGGCATCACACCAAAACTTTTGGGGAACTTGATGTTCATTGAGCATAGTCCTACTCATTTCTTGTAGGGTTCTATTTTTCCTCTCCACAACCCCATTAGATTGAGGAGTGCGAGGAGCAGAAAAATTGTGCGTTATACCATTTTTGTCGCAAAACGCACCAAATTGAGTTTCATTATCGAATTCGCGTCCATGGTCCGTACGAATCGAAACAATCGTGCAACCTTGTTGGTTTTGAATTCGTTTTCCCAAAATCTTAAATTTTTCAAAAGCTTCATTTTTATGTTTTAAAAATAAAGTCCACGTATATCGGGAAAAATCATCTACAATTACTAGAGTGTAATAATTTCCTCCAAAACTTTGAATGGCCATAGGGCCAAAAAGATCCATGTGTAAAAGTTCTAAAACTCTTTTAGTTGAAATCACATTTTTTGATTTATGAGAGACATGAGTTTGTTTGCCGACACGACATGCATCACAAAAATGATTATCAAATTTTAATTTTGGAAGGTTACTCACAAGCTCCTTATTTTTCAAATTTTGAATTAATCTAAGGTTAGCGTGACCTAAACGTCTATGCCACAAAGTCGAATTATCATATACGGAAGATAAACAAACATTTTTATTTACATCAGTTTTACAAACATAAAGATTTCCTTTTATAACCCCATTCAAAAGAACTTTACCATTTTTCAGAATTTTGCAAGAGTCTTCTTCAAAAACAACAATTATACCATTTTTGCACAGTTGACGAACACTTAGCAAGTTAAATTTCAAATTATCAACATGCGTAACATCTAAAAATGTAACATTGTTGCAAGAAATTGTACCTTTCCCAATTACCTTTCCTTTGGAGTTTCCTCCAAAAATTACTAGTCCACCATCACATGACTCATATGATGAAAAAAGATTATGGTTTCCGGTCATGTGACGTGTGCATCCACTATCAAGAATCCAATCCATATCAAGATTTATCTACAACATTTAAAGTACAACTTTTATGGTCCCCACATCTTATGGGTCCTTTGAAAGTTAGCATAGAAAACCACATATAATAATAAATATATTTTCACAAAAAATATACAGACAAGAAAATTATTTACTCAACCCTTTTCGGTAGCTCTACTTGGAAGCGACCAGGAAAGACGGTGAGGGTGGTAAGCGCGAAGGCACTTTAAAAACCGACCTCATTAGAATTCGAAGAATTCGCCTTTATCTTTCCTAGACACCGTATCCAAATAGGTGAGCCTATTCGGAGTTGATTCATAATTTTCAAACACAGAATATATATATATATATGTATATAATATATATATACAAAAAAATTTAAAACCATAAACGCATGCCACCGGGATTATCAACACTAAAGGAGCCTTTAGGAATCCACTTTGGTACCATTTTAATTTTACGATCATATTTATCAAAGACGTAAAAAGGAGCATGCATATTCACAATATTTTTTGGTCTAGAAAATTTACTATTATACATGCATGCATAAGATTTCCTAGACTTATAATTCACATTATTTATGTTGGACATATATGAGGATTTTTGCACATACGGTTTTCTCATTTCAACATTTTTAGGTGGTTCAAAATATCTTTTGATAGGCATACATAAGCACTTATCTTTACACGTATCGGAACCAACGCCTTTTCTACAATTAGTGCTATTTGACATATTTAACATTTTAAGCACTTTCTCATTGCTACTTTGAAAGGCATGTGCTAACAAATTATCTTTTTCATGTTTATCACATTTTTCTTTTAAACATGCATTTTCCTTTTTAAGCACATCACAATTAGCACATAAATCATTTTCAACTATTCTTTTCTCAAGGCATGCAATTTCTTTATTTAAAATGTCACAAGAATTGCAAACATATTTTTCACTTAATTTATTTTCTAAATTTATGATTTTTTCATTATCGCATGCAATTTTTTGTTTGCTATCATGAATTTCCTTTTTACTTAATAATAGTTCTTCCTTTAATTTTGCGTTCTCATCTTTATAATTATTTGTAAGCATAACCATTTTTTGAAAGGCACCATTTAACATATCAAGATCATCATCATCATTACATTCATCATCGCTAGAGTAATTTGAGTAACACGAGTTTACCTCATCGTCGCTTTCCGCCATGAGACAGATGGCTTCATACTCATTTTCATCTTCACTTGCGCTCCACGCGCCTCCAACGAAGGCTTTCTCCTTCTTGATTTTAGGTTTATTTCTTTTTGGACACTCGTTGGCATAGTGATCCTTGTCTCCACATGAGTAGCAAAAGCCCTTCTTTTTCTTGGCTTCTTCATCATCACTTGATTCGCCATTTTTATTTATTTTGTCGTTCCGTTTATGGAACTTTCGGCTTCGGTTTTCTCCACCACGGCGATAATCTCCTTTTCTTTGAAACCTATCATTTCTTGAAAACTTTTTGTTAGCTAAAAGTTTAGAAAAATTTCTTACCAACATGGCTACATCGTCAAGATGTTCGGGTTGATCCTTTGAGGAGCTAGCTTTCTCCTTCTTTTTCTTCTTCTCCTTCTCGTCACTTGAAGTTGAAGCTTTAAGCGCCAAAGATTTCTTTTTATCATGCTCCCGATCTTTGTTCCTTTTTAGTGCAATTTCATGCACTTTGAGATTTCCAATGAGATCATCTAATTTCATCATTGAGAGGTCACGGGAGTCTTCCAAGGATGTGATTTTCGGCATCCACTCCGGAGGAAGCGCTCGAAGAATTTTTCGCACGTAATCTTCGTTAGGATATGTTCTACCAAGACCTTTCAAGCTCACCATGATAAGGTTAAAACGTTTAAACATTGAGTCGATTGACTCATCTTTTAACATCTCAAACATTTCATAATCATGTACAAGAATATTTATTTTTGAGCTTTTGACTTGAGAATTTCCTCTATGAGTATTATTTAGATTTTCCCAAATATCGTGAGCAGTTTCACAAGAATAAACACGTTCAATCTCATCTTTAGTAAGTGCCGAAAAAAGAATATTTTTAGCTTCAAAATTTAAGCAAACCCAAGCATCCTCAGCGGCGGACCATTCCGCTACTGGTTTTTCACTAATTACTCCATCTTTGGTTTTGGTGGGTTTATAATCTCCATTTTTAATAATGTCCCAAATTTTTCGACTTTTGCCACGAACGTAGCATTCAAAAAGATTTGCCCAAAGACCAAAATTTTCGGTGTCAATTTGCGGAATCTTTGTAGAAATAATTCCCTCAGAGGTTGCCATTTAAAATACAAGAACAAGTTTTTAAAAAGCACAAATATTTTTAAAGAAACTTGCAACCCGCTCTGATACCAATTGTTAGGACAACCTTAGGGGGGGTAAAGGTTGTATTTAAAAATATTTCACAAATAAAAATTCTCTTATCAAAATCAACAACAAATATTGCATGCACAACAAATATATAAATAAAATTAAGTGCACAACGGGAATATAAAGAGATAAGGGTAGAGAATATTGATACCGACACCGAGATTTAAAGTGGTTCACCACCAACTGGCTGGCTAGTCCACTTGCCGAGACACTTCTCGACACACTGATTCACTATAAGTGTTCTTTATGGTAGAACACAAACCTTGATACAATGATAATAAAATCTCTTGCTTTTGCTCGAGAACGTGAATCACTCACACTATTCAAATACTTACAAGAGAATATATCTCACAATATTAATCACTCTTGTATAAGTATAACACTTGGATCTTTGAGGGTTTGATCACTCAAAAAATATATTGAATAAGTGATGGGTGTAGCTGGTAGTTTCTCCAAGAGATAGATTTTTCAATTATGTATTGTATGGAGTTGAGAAGCTGCATGTATATATACTTGGAGCAGCAACGGTCGAGAGGGTGCCGCGGTATACCGCCTATATGGGCGCGGTATACCGCCCAGAAAAAGGTGCTGACATAGAGAAGTCAACCTGCAAAAGCAACCTGCAGCACTTGCAGCAGAGTCGCGGTATACCGCCATACACCACGCGGTATACCGCCTGAAAAAGTGGCTGACAGCAGGAAGGTCAACCTGCAAGAACCTGCCACACGTAACAGAGCCGCGGTATACCGCCGAGCACCACGCGGTATACCGCCTGAAAAAGTAGCTCGGCGCCAGAGAGGAGTCACATCCATTGTTGAAAGACCATAGCTAAAAATAGTATCTGAATTCTTTTTGCATTATTCCAAAAGAGTCAACATTAATTTAAATCAAGGATTTAGTTTAATTTAAAAATAGTGTTGGGTTAGGTTTTTGAAATATCCAAGTGGTATATTATTTTAGGGTGTTTATTATTATGAGATATATGATGACGTAAACACCAGTCTTGGACTCTTCAGATAAAATCTTCATGTTGTCCAATTAACTGCACACTTGGATAAAATTGTTAAAAAACAATAATACGGTGTGTTTGTAATCATCAAAATAAATATATAAAATATATAGAGATGTGGTACACTTGCACCAACATAACTCTTATAATGATCAATGTCACGCAGGCCGGGATGTCGGGGGCCGGGATGTCGGAAACGCCGTTCGCCACCACATCCTATTCTACTATCCCGGAGAGTGTAAGTGACACTGAGTAACCATTATAGTTATATGTTTGTTCCTAATTTTGTAACTATTTTAATGATCAATGTCACGCAGGCCGGGATGTCGGGGGCATACACCTCGCAGATGCCGCCGCTGTTCGCCACCACATCATATTCGACTATCCCGGAGAGTGTTAGTGACACTGAGTAACCATTATAGTTATATATCGATAATCCTAATTTTGTAACTATTTTAATGATCAATGTCACGCAGGCCGGGATGTCGGGGGCACAGCACATGCCGTCGTTCGCCACCACATCAATCACAAACATCTTTGGCGGTTCGGCCGATGACTATTACAGGCCGGAAATGCATACTGTAAGTTATTTTGGTAGTTTTGGTTTAATTGTGAACATTTCCTAAATTGTACTTAAAACATTGAGTAACGTAATTTTCAGACGGGGTCTCCTATTATCCAGGATCACTTCTCGGAGCACTTCTCGGAGCCTGACGATGACTCGATGGATGTTGTAGATCCACCACCACAGGTGACCCCGCTCCCTCTAAAGCGGTCGCGATCAATTTCACAATGGTTTCGTCACCCGTTTGGCCAACAAGGATCTACGACACCACCGACCGCTAAAAAACAAGCAAAGAAAGCGGGGGGAAAGAAGGGAGGAAAGAAAAAGGGAAAGGTGCCTTCACCGGAGCCTCACCCGGCATCAGAAATAATGAGGATGTGCCGGACTGGTCGCCTCCCCAACTTGACATTCACCCCTTACGGGGGCTTAGAAATCAACCCCTCGTTTTTTGAAACATTGCTTGCGGATGACCATGTGAACTCTGACTTAGACGATACAGTTAGTATGAAGTTAAATTATAGTCATATATAATCAAATATATTTATATTACATGCCTAACCATCTATTTTTTATGCATAGCACGTCGATTCTTGGGTTAGCCTGTTGCAAAAACATCGTGGCGTAGACACGAGGTGGACCATCATGCACACTATGTTCTTTCAGTGTATACTGATGGACCATCAAGGTCCCGCCTCCGTGGTCGAAATATGCAATGGCTCGGAAGGGACCTCTTGGACTCTCCTCGATAGGGTATGTAAATCGTTTTACTGTTATTTTATTTAATAACATATATGACATATATTGTAATATTTCAGGTGTACATCCCCATATGCTTGCATCCCAGACATTGGCTGCTTGGAGTGTTTGAACTTGACACTATGGTCATGACCCTATATGACAGCGAAAAGGACGGTCTCTGCAAACAACAATTGACAGAGCAGATGCAATCGTTTAAAACAAAACTATATACGTTCTTTTCATTGATAGGGGATCATAGACGTCGCGAAATGTCAAGTATCTTTCGCACAAAGATGGCCGGCCAAGTACCCCAGCAGACCGGGTTATATGCGGATTGCGGTGTATGGGTATGTCGTAATGTCCAAAAGTTGATAAATAACGAGGAGATATGGGTACCCCCTAACGAAACCGACGATGAGGCAATGGATTTCCGCCGACATATGGCGGAGTCAATTTAAGCGCATTGTCTAAGTAGTTAGGTTGTTTATGTAACATTAAATAATTGTTATTTTTAGTATTAACTTATTTTGTTAAAGTATTGTGATACAGTTACCGTTTACTTCATTTGGTTTTTGCTAATTTCATCAATTTACTCAACTTTGAGTATCGATATCTCTTTCACACATACTCCATTTTGGACGCATTATATATCATTTCGAAGCTCTCATATAGGAGAACATAAACCTACTAAAAGTTAGTTATATATAACACATATATATAAATTTAAATGCGTCCAAAGTTTAGTAAAACCCATATTTCCAACACCTAGTAAGTAGGTTTATGAAACTTGCGATAATCCTAATACATAGATTATTGGATGAACAAGCATTTATTTCTTGATTATTGGGGTATTGGTTCTTGTTGTCTGGAAGTGATTCATATGATGCAAAAATTGGTATCATGTAATGTAGAACAATATCTTTATTATAGAAACTTGCATTTGATAGTACCATATAAATCTGATCTAAATTCTCATTAATTAGCTATGTTTGACTACTTAAAGACTAATTTTCTGCCTAATGAAAGACCTTTATTCAAGAGCAGACGAATATTACAGTTACTTTTTCATTGGAATCTTACAGGCTCTTTTCAAACGAATCTTGCAGTGAACTATTCAGACGAATCATGCAGGCAACTTTTTCAGACGAAATCTTTGACCATATCTGATGAAGAACATACATTTTCACGGCTATAAGTAGATGGCATGATGAAGTAGTAATTCACAACTTCCTATCTATCTTTTATACAAACACACTCTCGCTTTTTTTAACACAATGGATGGAGGTTCAAGATCAAGGGGGAACAGGTCGGCGAATGTGGCTGGAACTTCACGTTCGGGAGCCTACCAACCACTGAACGACGGAGCTCGCCGGAGTACCTGGAAGGTACCGGAAACAGACGAGGAGTGGACAAACTGTGGGCGAACTGCAGCCGATTTTCCATTCACGCCTGAGGAGGAAGCAGACTGGGAGATGGCATCCGACAATTACTACTTCGATAATGGCATGAGAACCCCACCAATGTATGATTTTATGCCGACGGGTCTTCGACAAAGTCAACGAATTACTCCCGCAGTGCAAAAAGCCATTGATGAGGCGAACGCCGGTATCGAAAAGGTAAAGGGTATGTGGAACCATAACAGGGGGATTCAGCAGGGGAAAATGGAGTATCTAGCGGAGAAGAAACGAGAACTGGCCATGACTAGGGCTCACGTTCGGCAGCTGCAACGAGAGATTAAGGAAGCTGAAGAGGAACTAGAAGAACTCGAATCGGACTACATGGGAATGGAGGACGTGATCAAGGAAAAGGTTAATTTGATCACAGGACTCCAGGACGCCTTCCAGTAATAGATTTCTTTGTTTACATGCACTGTATCCGTTTCGGTTGGGAAGATGATTTGCAATACTCTGTAACTGCAAATACTTCAGCTCCAAACACACATGAATCATCATTCGCCAAATACCCATTTTCACAATTCTTAAATGAGTCCAGTGATACCGACTTGTCAAAACCCCATTTAATATTCTTCTCGTGAAACCTTCTCCTATTGCCATTCACGATATCTATAAACACATTCAAATAATAATAATTTAAAACGATTTAATGAATTAGTTAATATATGATTATTATGTTAATGCGATAGGAGTGTAAAACAAAATTGAAAAAAAAAATAAGAGATGTACCATAAATTAAATAATTAACTATAAGGGTATGAATTTTAAATATAAAAAATATTTTTTTTATGTAGTGTATAACTGTATATGATATATATTAAAATATATAAATCCAAAAAAATTCAAGATTGGGCTCATTTCGAACGTATCGAAGAGACGATTATGTTGGGAACTGAAGATATGCTAAGTATGGTTAGTACTGCCAAGACAATGTTACTACTGCCAGTTCTTCGTTACTACTGCTAGGCAAGGTTACTACTGCTAGACGAAGTTACTACTGCTAGACACGGTTAGTACTGCTAGACCAAATTACTACTGCTAGACATAGTTAGTGCTGCTGAGCTGAGTTACTACTGCTTGAAGACTGTGAAGGTTAATACTGCTGAAGGTCGTTAATGCTGCTGAGCCAAATCATTGTTAATACTGCTGACTTGATAAGTTTGGTATGCGATACTTTTGGAGACAAAGAAGGAATTGATCAAGATATGTTTAACGAAGATTCAGAAGATCAATTTACTTTTGATAGTTATCTTGTAATTACTTTTGTATATATAGTATTGATAGATAGCTATTAGAGAATATAGAAAATATACGATAGAAGATAGATAATATACAGAATTCTATATTGATTCAAGAGTGAATTAACCTCAAGGTGTAAGAACCCTATTTCTAGAGAAGTAGAAATCGTCTTGTTGAGCCTGTTCAACAAGATTGAGGTTTGGTGTAAAGCTTGTGAGTAATACAGTTTGATATATACAGTGTGTTGAATTCTATTGATTGTTCTTTAATTATTTTAGAGTTCTATTCCGCAAGATTCTCTAAATTCTGTTTCTAAGAAGTTTCATTCTTGTTAAGAATCGATCCTGTCAAGTGGTATCAGAGCATTGGTATCTTAGAAGCTATGGACAAGTCAATGGATACTCACAGTACTCTTGTTTCAAAGGTTCCCATGCTCAAACCCAATGAATTTGACATGTGGAAACTGAGAATCAAGCATTACATTCTTCTTACTGATTATGCAATATGGGACATCATAGAAAATGGCCCATGTAATGAAGGAAAGATTGGAGCAGATGGAAAGAGACCTCCTCCCAAGACAGATGCTGAAAAGAAAGTCAGACAAACAGAGATGAAGGCCTTAAGCACTCTGCTTTTGGCTATTCCTAATGAGTACCAACATCAATTCCAACACTGCACAGATGCACAGATGTTGTGGAATGCTCTGGAGAAAAGATTTACTGGCACAAAGAGCACAAAGAGAAATCAAAAGGCTATTCTCAGGCAACAATATGAGAACTTTATGTCTGCAAAGAATGAGTCTATGACTCAAACTTTTGACAGATTTAACAAGTTAATTGGAGAATTAGCAACTGTGGGTGTACACATGGATGCTGATGATGTCTATAGAAAGTTCCTTAGATCATTGGGAGAAGAATGGACCATGTACACAGTCTCATTCAGACAGAATGACCAATTGGAGGACAAAGAGCTAGATGACCTCTACAATGATCTGAGAGTATTTGAGGCTGAAGTTGAAGCCAAGAAAAGGCCATCTGGATTTGTTTATAATGCTGCTTTATTATCTTCATCCTCTGATAATGCTGCTAATCCTGATTCTGTTAATACTGCAGGTTCTGTTAATGCTGCTGGTGGAACTAATCAAGAGAAGACTACAGATTCTGTACTAGAAGCATTCTTTTCTAGTCATGTTCACTCTTCTCTAATCAATGATGATTTAGAGCAGATTAATGCTGATGATCTGGAAGAGATGGACATCAAATGGCAGATGGCTATGCTATCAATGAGGGTGAAGAAATTCATCAAAAGGACTGGGAGAAACAACTTTTCCCAGAGAAGAGAAGATGGTGCAGGCTTTGACAAGTCCAAGGTTGAGTGTTATAAGTGTCACAAGATGGGACACTTTGCCAGAGAATGTAGAAGTGGAGGATCAAATCAACAGGCTCCAAATGGAAACCAAAACAGAAGCTCCTCTCAAGCCCTTGTTTCTCAACAAGGAATGGGATTTGATTGGAGTGATCAAGCTGAGGAAGCCTGTCAGAATCAAGCTCTTATGGCAGAAGTATCTGATATTCCTACTGAGGTACAATCTAAACTCTGTTCTCAAGCTTGCATTGATGCTGTTAAAAGATATAGGGATCACAATCAGGGTATGTGTGATAACCTTAAGAGGCTAGAGAAAGATGTGAAAGATTATGTTAGAATTGTAGAAAGGTTTGAGGAACAGATTAGAGCTTTTCAAGCTAATGAACTTCAACACTCCTATGATACTAACTATTGGAAGTGGGAGAAGAATGAGTATGAGATTAAGCTGAAGGTGTCTGGGGAGGAGAATGAGAAATTAAAAGAAGAGCTTAAAAAGGTTAAACTTGATGTTGAAAAGTTTACCTGTGCTTCTAAAACCATGGACACCATCATTAAAGCCCAAATCCATGACAAGATGAAAGTAGGAATAGGGTACAATACCACACCTCCACCCTACAATAACAACTACATACCTCCTAAGTCTGATTTGTTAGAGACCAAGGATAGGAAGGATCCTGAATTAAAGATTAATATAGATCCTTGTGAAGAAACAATAGTTGTTGAGGATGAGACTGACAAAGTAGACTCTGATGAGGAATGTGAAAGTCCATGTGTCAAGAACACTGAGATCAAAAGGACTGAAGAGAAAAAGGGAGTTCATTACACACAGCCCAAAGTTGTGAACTCCAATATCTGTAAACAGTGTTCTTGCAGGAATTCTAAAGAGAACAAGCCTCAAAAACATGATAATCAGAGGGGAAATCAAAGGAACTGGAATAACCAGTGGGCTATGAGACAAGGAGTTGATCTGAACAGAATTAACAGGCCAAAACCTTGTTTCATCTGTGGTAAGCTAAATCATTTAGCCAAACACTGTTATTTCAATCCTGTTAACCAAATGTTTAATGCTCAAAAGTCTTTTCAAAAACCTGGTGGTTACAGAAAGAATGGTGGCTATAAAAAGCTTGCAAAGAAAAATGTGGCAAAGAAACAAGATAAACCCAAAAGCCACATAAAGAAAACGACTGAAAAGGAATGTGGTACTATGTGGGTTCCAAAAGGCACTAAAAACAATACTGCTGCTAGCAGTGTTATTACTGCTAACACTGTTAGTACTGCTTCAAAAGTTAGTGCTGCTAGCAGTGTTAATACTGCTAGTAATCATTCCAAAGTTAGTACTGCTAGCAGTATTAACTCTGTTAACACTGCTTCTAGCAGTGTTAACTCTGTTAATACCGCTACCTCTGTTAGTACTGCTGATACTGCTGCTAACAGTACTGCTGCTTCCAGTATTAGTACTGCTAGCACTGTTAGTACTGCTGATACTGCTGCTTCTAGTACTGCTACACCAATAATTTTGACAAAGTACTCCAGCACTGCAGTACCTAAATTTGAAAATCTCATCAAAACCAAGTGTAAGTACTTTGATGAGCAAGGGAGACCCAAGACCACTTCGGCTTGGGTTCCAAATAAAACTAACTGATTTATCTTGATGTGCAGGGCAACCAATAGCTCAAGGAAAAGAGCATTTGGCATGTTGATAGTGGTTGCTCCAGGCACATGACAGGTAACATGGCCTGCCTCAAAAATTTCAAAAAAATTGATGGAGGACATGTTGCATTTGGGGATAATCCTGCTGGTGGAAAGATAAGTGGTAAGGGTGATGTTTCAAAGGGTAAGATGACCTTTGAAGATGTGTACTATGTTGAACAATTGAGATACAACCTGTTAAGTGTATCACAGGTTTGTGACAAGAAGCATAGCATATTGTTTACTAATTCTGAATGTATTATCCTTGCTCCTGGATACAAAGTGGTTGATGAAAACATGATACTTCTGAGAACTCCTAGGAAGGATAATGTTTATTGTTTAGATTTGGAAAGTGTTTCATCTGATTCATCCCTAAATTGTTTAGTTTCAAAAGCTTCTTTAGATGAATCATCACTTTGGCACAGAAGGATGTGTCACATGAACTTTAAAACAATGAATAAACTTGTTAAGAATAACCTTGTAAGGGGTTTGCCATCCAAAGTATATTCATGTGATGATCATTGTGTTGCTTGTCTCAAAGGCAAACAACACAAAACTTCTCATAAGACCAAAGAGATAAACACTATCTCAAATCCTCTTCAACTGTTACATATGGATCTGTTTGGTCCTACCAATGTGATGAGTATTGGCAAGAAATCATACTGCTTAGTTATTGTTGATGATTATTCTAGATTTACTTGGGTATATTTTCTGAGAACTAAAGATGAGACAAGTGGACTGATCAAATCTTTTATTCTCAAAATTGAAAACCAATCAAATCAAAGAGTGAAAGTCATTAGATCAGATAATGGAACTGAGTTTAAAATTTTTGATCTAAACACCTTTTGTGAAGAAAAAGGAATTGAGAGACAATACAGTGCTCCTAGGACTCCACAACAAAATGGTGTTGCTGAGAGAAGGAATAGGACACTGATTGAGGCTGCTAGATCTCTGTTAGCTGATTCAAAGTTACCAATTACTTTTTGGGCAGAAGCAGTTAATACTGCCTGCTATGTTCAAAACAGAGTTTTAGTTGTAAAGCCTAAAAACAAGACACCTTGTGAGCTTTTCCATAAAAGGAAACCATATATTGGATTTTTCAAACCATTTGGATGTCCTTGTACTATTCTCAATACCAAATCTCACTTAGGCAAGTTTGATAGCAAAGCAGATGATGGTTTTCTTGTTGGGTATTCGTCTCAAAGTAAGGCCTACAGAGTTTTTAATACCTCTTCTAGAATAATTGAAGAAAGTGATAATGTCAAATGCAATGAGAACACACCAAATCCTATTGGTTCAGGTCCTAATTGGCTATTTGACATTGATTCACTCACTAATTCTTTGGGTTTCAGTAGTGATGTATATGCAGGACAAAGGGATACACCATCATCAGAACACAGAATTCAATCTGTGATATTTCCACTCCCTTCCATTGATCCTGTTGAATTCTGTGAACACCAAGAGGAGACTGAACCTATTCAGAATGAAGAAGAGAGGAGAGCAGAGGAAAATCAGTCTTCAGGTCCAAATTCCAGAGAATCTGAGGTGACTGAAGAAGCAGAAACAAATCCAGAATTAAATGAATCAAATCTGGATGAGAACATTCAAGAGGAAGCTGGTCATCCAACAAGAACTCAGAAAAATCATCCTCCTGAGTTGGTGATTGGAGATATTGCATCTCCCATGATGACTAGAAAGCAAAGCAGACTCCAAGAATTGCAAGAGCAGCAAAATACAGTTAATACTGTTCTTACTTGCTTTCTGTCCCAAATTGAGCCCAAAAAGGCTTATGATGCTATGAAAGACCCAAGCTGGATAGAGGCAATGCAAGAGGAGCTGCTACAGTTCAAATTACAGGATGTTTGGGACTTGGTAGACCTTCCAAACGGTCATAGAGCAATTGGCACCAAGTGGATTTTCAGGAACAAGAAGGATGACAGAGGGATTGTGATCAGAAACAAAGCTAGACTGGTTGCACAAGGGTACACTCAGGAAGAAGGAATAGATTATGAGGAAGTCTTTGCTCCTGTGGCAAGGATTGAAGCAATCAGGTTATTTCTAGCCTATGCCTCATACATGAAGTTCAAAGTGTACCAAATGGATGTCAAAAGTGCATTTCTGTATGGAAGTATTGAGGAAGAAGTATATGTCTGTCAACCCCCTGGATTTGAGAATCCATTGCACCCTGACAGAGTATACAAGCTGAAGAAGGCTCTTTATGGTTTGCATCAAGCTCCAAGAGCATGGTATGACACTCTGTCTACCTATCTCTTGAAAAATGACTTTGAAAGAGGAGTAATTGACAAGACCCTGTTTATCAAGAGGAGAAAGAGAGGTACACTACTTGTTCAGATCTATGTGGATGACATCATCTTTGGATCCACCAATGATCAAATGTGTAAAGAGTTTGAAGAATTGATGCACAAAAGCTTCAAGATGAGTTCCATGGGAGAACTTACATTCTTTCTTGGGCTTCAGGTAAAACAGAGGAAAGATGGGATTTTTATTAGCCAATCCAAATATGTGAAAGACATCCTGGACAAGTTTGGTTTATCAGACTCAAAGCCAGCAAGCACACCAATGGAAACACATAAACAGATCACTGCAGATCTTGAGGGGGAGGATGTGGATGTCCATCATTACAGATCAATGATTGGATCTCTCATGTATCTCACAGCCTCTAGACCTGACATTATGTTTTCAGTCTGTGTTTGTGCCAGATTTTAGGTTTCTCCTAAGCAATCACACCTTCATGCTGTCAGGAGAATATTCAGATACTTAAAAGGGCAACCTAGATTAGGTCTCTGGTATCCTCATGAATCCTCTTTTGACTTGCTTGCATATTCAGATAGTGATTTGGGTGGAGCCAACATGGATAGGAAGTCTACTTCAGGTGGATGTCAGTTTTTGGGTACAAGACTAGTATCTTGGCAGTGTAAGAAACAAACCACAGTGTCCTTATCTACCACAGAGGCTGAGTACATAGCTGCTGCAAGCTGCTGCTCTCAGGTTCTATGGATTCAAAATCAGATGTTGGACTATGGGGTAACATTTCTTCACACTCCAATCTTCATTGATAACAACAGTGCTATCAGCATTGTTAATAATCCAGTCAAACACTCAAAAACAAAGCATATAGAGATAAGGTATCACTTTATAAGAGATTGCAATGAAAAGAAATTAATTCAGGTTGCTAAAGTTCATACAAATGACCAGTTTGCTGATCTATTCACAAAAGCTTTTGACGTGGGTAGATTCACCTTTTTGGTAACAAGTGTGGGCATGATCAACCTAGAATAAATTCATGACTTTCTGTTTTTATACCTGTATTTCTTCATATATTTGGTGCTACTAACTTTCTTTCTCAGGATTCTCTGTTTCCCTCAGATTACCAAGTGCAGAAAAGTGTAAGTGTAGTTACTACTGCCTGTGCAGCGTTACTACTGCCAGTACAGAGTTACTACTGCCTGTGTTCTAGTAGTTAATACTGCTTGTGTAGTTAATACTGCTTTGCAGTTAATACTGCTCAGTAGTTAATACTGCTAGTGCTCAGTTAATACTGCTCAGTAGTTAATACTGCTTGTGTAGTTAATACTGCTTTGTAGTTAATACTACTCAGTAGTTAATACTGCTAGTGCTCAGTTAATACTGCTCAGTAGTTAATACTGCTAGTGCAGTTAATACTGCTAGGTAGTTAATATTGCTTGGTAGTTAATACTGCTCGGTAGTTAATACTGCTAGGTAGTTAATACTGCTTGGTAGTTACTACTGCTGTGTAGTTAATACTGCCTTGCAGTTAATACTGCTCAGTAGTTAATACTGCTTACGTTGTTAATACTACTTTTGATAATCTAGGGCATATAAATACCCCTGTGTGCCCGCCAAAGTTCATAACGACTCTTCGCATTTACTTCTTCTCTCTCGTTCTAACCTAGTCTCCCCAGAATCTTTGTGTTTTTCTTTCAAGAATCCTCAGGAATCATGGAGTTTGTGGATGAGCACAATGAAATAGCCATGCTTCAAAAGCCGAAACAAGCTGCGGGATTCCACGATATCGTCGATTTTCTTAAATCCTCGCACATCTCCTATGCCCTAACGGTGAGCCCAACCATCTATATCGAACATCAGACGCAATTTTGGGAGAATGCCACTGTTAGTTTCGAAGAAGGGCAGAAAACCATTCGAACAAGGGTTTGTGATAAACCCTTGAAAGTCACAGAGGAGGTTATTCGCATCTCTCTTCGCTTGAATGATGCCTCAGGTATAACCTCTCTATCTTCTGATGACTTATATTCGACTTTACAAAGAATGGGGTATGAAGGTCCCATTGGTGTTTTTAAATTCTACAAGTCAAAATTCTTCAACCAATGGAGATTTCTTGTTCATACCCTGATGCACTGTATTTCCAAGAAAACTACTGGATGGAGTGAGTTCAGCAGTCCCATTGCATATTCCTTGGTCTGCTTATCCACTACCAGAAAGTACAATTTTTCAGCTATGATCTTTAATGATCTTGTATCAAACTTGGAATCCAAAAAGAGCTTTTACATGTATCCAAGGTTTGTGCAAGAAGTTATTAACAAGGAATTGATGGACTTACCTCAGTTTGATGAGGTATATGTACCAAAATCCTTTAAAGGGAAGGTTTTTTCAAATATGAAAAGACTTCCTAGGGACTCGGAAGGAGTTGACACACCATTGTTCTCCACAATGATGGTTGTGTCCCACACAATTGAAGGTATGGCATCAGGGTCAAGGCCCTCATTAGACACACCCACTGATGACCAATCCCAACCTTCCATCTCAAAAGACATCCCTCAGTCCATTCTTGAACAACCCACTCCCACAATCACCAAAAGGTTTCAAAGAAGAAAGGTGCACAAGGTTCCTTCCCTTGATGTACCTACTCAGAGCCCTAAGCCTTTAAGCCCTCAGTTGGAGCATTCTCCAATTGAGAATATCAACAGGGAAACCACAGGGGTGTCTCCCAACCCAAAGAAGGTGCTCTCTAAGGAGAAGGATGAGCATATGGGTGCTAAGGCTGCCACTACTTCTGCTAGCACAGAGAAGGACAGTGGTAACATAAATAAGACCTTCCCCATGGCAACTCTAAATGAGAAATCATTAGGAGGACCCAGGTGCCAAGAAACCAAGGGGGCAGTTAGTGCTTCTGCTAGGCAGAAGGCTTCTGCTAAACCTTCCAAGGATCCCTTAAAGAAAGTAAAAACTTCTAAAAAGGGCGAGGATAGATATAACTATGAGGAATTGATGGAAACCATAGGGAATGTCAACTTGGATGTTATGGCACAGAAGAAGGAGATTGAGCAACTGAAGACTGTGGTCACCTACCAACAGTCTCAAATTGAGAAGCTCAAGAAGATGGTCACCAAGTTGTTGCACAGAAGGAAAAAGGCAAGATTTGTGCTGAGAAAAAGAATTCCAGCTGATGATGCTCCCAAAAAGGGGGAGTCAGAGTCAGAATCAGAAGCAGAATTGAATAAAAAGGGTCTACAAGTTGAGGGGGAGACAGTTCAGATGGAGACTGAAATGGGAATTAATAATGCACAGTTTAAGGGGGAGTCCAGTGCACAGAATAAGGGGGAGACAGAAAAGGTGGAAGAGATTATTAAAGAAGCAGAAACTACCACAGCAGGAGAAACTGTTAATACTGCTGAGTTTGAACAAGCAGCAGAAACAGTTAATGCTGCTGAAGGCCAAACAGAAAAAGCAGCAGAAACTGAGCAGGAAGCAGTAACTACAACTCAAGCTGAAATTGATGAAGAAATATACTGGATTGTGAAGAACAGTGTTGAAGCAACATCATTACATGTTCTAAGAGAAGCAGTAACAGCCATAGCAGCAGAAATGGTTATTGCTGCTGAGAAACTTAAAACAGCTGAACCAACTCCTGCAGCTGTTAAAACTCTTAAAAGAACCAAGATGATGTCAAAGAAAAGACCAAGCACCAAGCCCATAACTTCACAGAAGAAAAATGAAAAGAAGCCAAGGGTGGAGTCAACTGCAGAAGAGGCCCAGGAGGAAACAGTGAAAGAAAAATTAACCTCAGAAGTTGCTGAAGAAGAAGTGGCAACTCCATCAGGGCAATCAAGCAATGTACAATCACAAACTGATGCCCAATGTGATTTGTACATTACTGGTGTTGACTCTAACCCAATTCCAATTCAGGCTGAACCAATATCATCTAAGGCTCCTGAAATCATCTTTTGGGACACTTTGAAAGATGGTAGAAAGGAGTTCATTAGGATAAAAAGAGCAGATGGAAAATTTGAAGTCTTTTCAACTTGGGGAAAAATTGTCAGAACTTGCTCAAGATCAGACTTAGAAGAGATGTTCAAAGTTGGGATGAGGATATATGAAAACATGCTGACTGAGCAAGGGATGTCAATCTCTAAAATGGTACTTGAATTCTTGTGCCAAATGTTCAAACCTGAAGCAGTTCAGCATAGGATAAACACACAGTTTCAAGCCATTACCAACTGGATGCTCTATGAAAACTGTGGAGTATATGTCATCTCCCTTGACTCTGCAACGCAAGAATACTATCTGGTGGATGAAATATACAATCACAGCATGAAGAGACTGAAAGGAATGCTAAATGCTAAGTTGACCTGCAACAAGGATTCAGCAATGGGTAGATTCTTGGTAAAAAGGATTCTCAATCAGAGTCTAGGTTTAAGTCCTAATCTGTGCGTATATGATGACTAAGTTTTGGAAGCATCATCTGAAGAACTTGACTTCTTTTCCTAAAAGTCAAGTTAGGGGGAGATTGTTGGGAACTGAAGATATGCTAAGTATGGTTAGTACTGCCAAGACAATGTTACTACTGCCAGTTCTTCGTTACTACTGCTAGGCAAGGTTACTACTGCTAGACGAAGTTACTACTGCTAGACACGGTTAGTACTGCTAGACCAAATTACTACTGCTAGACATAGTTAGTGCTGCTGAGCTGAGTTACTACTGCTTGAAGACTGTGAAGGTTAATACTGCTGAAGGTCGTTAATGCTGCTGAGCCAAATCATTGTTAATACTGCTGACTTGATAAGTTTGGTATGCGATACTTTTGGAGACAAAGAAGGAATTGATCAAGATATGTTTAACGAAGATTCAGAAGATCAATTTACTTTTGATAGTTATCTTGTAATTACTTTTGTATATATAGTATTGATAGATAGCTATTAGAGAATATAGAAAATATACGATAGAAGATAGATAATATACAGAATTCTATATTGATTCAAGAGTGAATTAACCTCAAGGTGTAAGAACCCTATTTCTAGAGAAGTAGAAATCGTCTTGTTGAGCCTGTTCAACAAGATTGAGGTTTGGTGTAAAGCTTGTGAGTAATACAGTTTGATATATACAGTGTGTTGAATTCTATTGATTGTTCTTTAATTATTTTAGAGTTCTATTCCGCAAGATTCTCTAAATTCTGTTTCTAAGAAGTTTCATTCTTGTTAAGAATCGATCCTGTCAGATTATAATGGTGTAATTTGTTAAAATTAAAACGTATTTTTTTAACGTATTTTAGTTAATAAACGATTATATGTGTTAAATGTAAAATTAAAATAATGAAAGTAAAAGGTATAAAGTAAATTTAGTAAATAAGTATAGGGGTTGAAAGTGTAACATTTTATTTTAAATTCATCAAATTGAAAGAAAGCGGGGGTGAACAGTGGGATTCTACGCGATCGCGGTTCAATTTTTCATAAATGGTCCCTTGCAATTGAAAAGTCACAAAAAGTACCCCATCGCGGGATTCCATTTTTCAAAAATGGTCCCTGCAAGTTTAAAAAAGTGTCAGAAATGGTCCCTGGCCCGCGATCGCGGGCTCCAATCGCGGAAAAAAGGGGTATTTTTGCAAACTGGGAGAGATTTTGGGTATTTTGGTAACACTTGGTTTGACTTAGGGTATTTTAATTAATTTCCCTATTAATAATGTCTAAATTTTCCAATAAATTATGGGTGGTGATATTCCTACCCCCGGACACCCACACACACTGTGTGTGCAGGGGGTATACTTAGATTTTCCCTAAATTATTTTATAGGTCTACGACCAATCAATAAAATTAGGGCTGTAAATGAACCGAACGAACACAAACGGAGGCTTGTTCATGTTCGTTGGTTTAACTTAACCGAACAAACGAACGGTAAACGAACAAGATTTTTTGTGTTCATGTTCGTTCGTTAAGAATTTTTGTTTGTTCGTCTTCGTTTATGTTCGTTCATTAAGAGTTAAACGAACGTAAACGAACGTAAACGAACGAACTTAAATGAACATAAACGAACGAACTTAAATGAACATAAATGAACGACTTTAAATGAACCTAAACGAACGAACTTAAATGAACATAAACGAACGAACCCAAATGAACAAAAAACAACCACCATACTCATCATTTCGTTCATAAAAAATACCTTAACAAAATGAAAAACCGGGTTAACTTAGGAGGTATAAAAAATAAATTCTAAAAAATAAATTTACTTGATGATTATACATATTAATTTCATATTATATAAATATGTTTATATATATAAAGGCATAAACGAACATAAACGAACTTCCCGCCGAACGGTTCACGAACGGTTCGTTTACAGCCCTAAATAAAATATTATATCTAACAAGTGTTGTAATAAATTTACGAGACGTGTTTGGACATAGTAACAAGTTTTTAGAAAGAAATGGTTGTATTATAGGAAGTGTTTGAGAAGTGTCCTATAAACGCATATTTTTATATGACACTTGCTTTTATATGACAATTTTTCGGCTAGTGTTATATAAAATAACTAATACGAAGTTTATTTCAAAAGTGTTCTGAAAAGTTTGTTAAGACATCCAAAAACGTCTGTAAAATTATTGCAACACTCTTAAATCAGACGTCTTGTCATTGGTCATATAAACTCAAGTCATATAAAGCAGTATATTGGAACGGATTCAACCATCTACGATTCGATCCCACATCTTCTTAACAACAATTGACATAATTTTTTAAAATATAATTAATACTCGAAATAAAACTTAAATAAGTAGATATAAAATCAATATTATTTTCTTAACAACAATTGACATAATTTTGACTCTAGTTTATTATTAATTGTTTTAGTTTAACAATTAAACGTAAATAAAACATTTTTTTAATTTTAACTTTTAGATAATTAAAACACTTTTTTTACTTGTGGGGCTTTTGGTCGTTGTGATTCGATTGTTTGGATGATGATATTTAGAAGTTGGTTTTGGTTTTGGTATTTTTGTGGGCTCAGTGGTTTGATGGTTTATTTTGGGTTGGACTTTGGTTTTATATATTATACTCGAGGACTACCTAGCTAGTACAAGGTTAACCATATATATATATATATATATATATATATATATATAGTTGAAGGTTCAAACGAGGAGCGTACCAATTTAAGAGAACGTGAGGAGCACTCCCATGCTTCTGATCACATATGATTTACAACGCTAAAAAATCGGACATAATCGAATTTTCGCGCAAAAGTAGCGCGACTTGGTTCGCGACGCGTGCAAGTCGCGGATCATTAATGATCCACAACTGCCAATCACATGTGATCCATAACTGTCGATTCTCATCCAGACCAGTTGTGAATCACATGTGATCCACAACTGCCAATCACATGTGATTCATAACTATCAATTGCTCCTCACGTTCTCTTAAATTGGTACGCTCCTCGTTTGAACCCGTCTCTCTCTCTCTCTCTCTCTCTCTCTCTCTCTCTCTCTATATATATATATATATATATATATATATATATATATATATACAGAGGAAGGTTCATGTGATGAGCGCATCTAAACGTGAGAAGCGTGAGGAGCAGCTCCATGTACTGGATCACATGTGATCCACAACTGCGAAAAAATCGGGTAGCGGGCGACCTGGTCCGCGAGTCGGCCAAGTCGCCCGGAGCACATATGATTTTAGTTGTGAATCATATGTGATCCACTACATGGGCGAAAGCCCCCAGATCAGTTGTGAATCACATGTGATTGGCAGTTGTGGATCACATGTGATCCAGTACATGGAGCTGCTCCTCACGTTTCTCACATTTAGGTGCGCTCCTCATTTGAACCCGCCTCTATATATATATATATATATATATATATATATATATATATATATATATATATAACAGAAAGAAGAACCGAGCCACTCAGGATTGGATCGGGCTCAACTCATGAATTTACAAGTGATGCACAGACCTGCATTCATTCTAGAATTAACAAGCTCCCCCTCATTAAGCTGCTGTCCCACGTGGTTTTGAAGGTGCAGACGCCACTGTTTGGAGGAAGTGGCTGATCCATTAAGCTTCTGTCCCTAAAAGTGGTCTAAATGCTTATTCCATATGTCTGTTGCGTCCTTTGTCAATGTTGGTTTATTTCTTGCAAACCAACGTGGGTGTCGTGTGTTTGTGACTGTGATCTTGGTTGTATGGTTTTGATGTGGTAATAAAATTGTCTTGCCTTTCAAAAAAAAACATGGCCAGATTGGGGCTCAATTACATAATGATCAAGTATTTTGAGTAGAGCACAAGATAGATATACTAACTACACCGTCAAGACCTTTTAAGCTTGTTTTATGCTCGCAAGTTTCGTACAAGATTAGACATAATTTTGTGTATAAAATTTGACAAAGAGGTTGCTCATGAAAACGTACAGCTATAACGAGTAGTTTATTGACACGATTTAGGTTATTTCGTGTGATCAAAAGGCAACAAATAGTCACTGTTAATAAAAATCATTGTAACCATACATTATGAAGTGGTCACACTTACTATGAAATTCATGTGACTATAACTAGTTTATTGTCACGGTTTTGGTTATTTCATATTACAAAAAATGTAACAATTGCCTACGGGTTTAACGATTCGATGTAACCATATTCCACGAATTAGCCACACTACTAAAAAAGAGTTTTTTCACACATATTTCCGCCAGAAAATTATCGGCTGATGTCCATCAGATTTGTGGCGGATACCAATAAAGTCAACTTTCGTTGACGTCCACCACTGATTTTTAAAAAATAAATAAAATAAAATTGTATTTCACTTTACCTTTTTGACGGATTTTTGATGAATTATATATTTATTTATTATTTAAAAAATCCGTTACAAATTGGTCTAATTTGATTTAAATTATTAATATTAATTAATTAAAATTGTTAGCGAATTTGTGGTAGATTTTAATTAATTTTTTCCTAAATTAAAATCCGCCACAAATCCACCAATATTTTAATTAATTAAACTATTTTTAAGTTAAAAAAATTTATTTTTTATTTGCTAGTGTCTTTCTAGCGGATCACACCATCCGCCGGTGGTCAGCCACAAATTATAAAATTTATTTTAAAAATATTTCATCGGCTATCAACTACCTATGATATAAAGTAAAAGATCGACAAACTACGACACACGAAAGCGCCTGTGGTCTAGTGGGATTCCTTTTTAAAATTCTCAAAATAAGCTTCGAGTAGTTTATGGTTTTTATTCCGATAGTTTCAAAGATGAAATAATACTCATGAATTGCAAACATTAAGGATAATAACTGCAATTTCTAAACTACAACGATAAAAATTTGAAAAAAATTCATCAACCATTACTCTTTTTCTTTTTTGTATTTTATTAAACTTTGTGGCGGATTTTGAAACATATAACATTTTTTTCATTTTTTCTATTCTTATTTTGTTTACATATTCCATAAGGGGCAGGTTCAAACGAGAAGGCATACCATATGCGAGAAGGCGAGAAGAAATTCTAGCCAACCACCTAATTAAATTAATTTTCATGATTAATGATGGCAAACTTGTAAAATATTGGACTAATTTTTTAAAAAAAATGTTGGAATCTAATTATAAGGGCAAAACTGGAAAAAAAAAACAATTTTAAATATGGAGAGAGAATCTCACGTTATTTGAAGATATCCAAAAATTAATTGAAGAGTCAAGATGGTAGTTATTAGGAAATTCCACCCAAAGTAGTCTCTCTCATCAAACACCGTACGAGTTCATTCTTCAACAAGGAGTCGCCTTTGTTCAAGAGACTGGAGATCGAAATCGTTTTCAACATCACGCATTTTACGGTTCGAAATCAAGACCTAAATAGGAAACACCATCAGTACGAGTATATTTTTCAAGGAGTCACCATTGTTGAAGGGCACTCGAGATTGAAATCGTCTTCAACAACACCTATTTTAGGGTTCTACTCGAGATTCAACGATGTAATGATAAGTGATTCATCAATGTAATCATATGTGATTCATCAATGCAATCATATGTGGTTTAGCGACGTAATCGTCTTCAACAACACCTATTTTAGGGTTCTATTCGAGACAACGATGTAATCATATGTGATTCATGAATGTAATCATATGTGATTTAGCAACGTAATCGTCTTCAACACCACCTATTTTAGGGTTCTATTCGAGATTCAACGATGTAATCAAATGTGATTCATCAATGTAATCATATGTGATTCAACAACGTAATCGTCTTCAACATCATCTATTTTAGGGTTCTACTCGAGATTCAGCGGTGTAATCATATGTGATTCAGCAACGTAATCGTCTTCAACACCACTTATTTTAGGGTTCTACTCGAGATTCAACGGTGTAACCATATGTGATTGATCAATGTAATCATATGTGATTCAGAAAAGTAATAAACGTAATCATATGTGATTCAACAAAGTAACCGTATTTGATTCATCAAAGTAATCATATGTGATTTAGCAAAGTAATCACAAGATGTTTCTGCAGAACTTCTACCAGAAACGAACAACAAAAGGATAATCCAAAAAGAAGGAATTGAAATACAAGAAGATTGAATTAAATTAGATGGATACTAATATTTTAATTATGAGGCAAGAATACAAATCCCGCTCAATAAGGGATATATATAATGGGTTGAAGATAAGTCCATAAATAAAAACTCATTAATACCCTTTTTAATTCAAAATTAATAATTATTAAAAGAAAAGTTAATCTGATTAATGATTGGTCAGGATTTATTCTCACATGATCCTTCCTCTATTCCATGATTATATATACGTAGTATGCTTACATATATACGACATACGTAGATCAAACATACATATACGTATGGGGTTTATTGATGTTACTTGTTAGTAGGTTTTAATTACTAATAAAATGTCTTATTGGACTTTAGTGTGTATTATTGTGGTTTAGTTGTTCTTATTGGGCTATAAATGGGTCTTAAAGCATCTCTAATCACAACACCAAATTTAATGGATGCATCAACACCAAAAAGAAAGTCTTAAACTCCAACCATACTTTAAAAAAACACAAATTTTGTAGATTCTACGTCTAAATAACATAATTTACTTACTATTAACTATTTTTAATAATAATAATAATTTGGACATACATATTATACTACTAAATAATTCGTAATAATCATGAACACATAAAATTTTCAGAAGACAAACCCTATATGATGAAGACGATGAAGATAACCTTGAAATTATTTCCATACTTTGTTTGAAGGAAAGATTATTTCCATAATTAAATGCTTTAAGAAATAAAAAAAAATGATTGTATCCATGCTTGTCGCATACGTGGTTATGAATTAATAACAAATAAAATAATCTAAATTAAATATCATTGGGCAAATGACTAATCTACCCTTTTGAATTATTACATTAATTAAGAGTAAAAAAAAAACTGATTTTCAAGATTACAATTGTTTAAGTCTAACGTACAACTTTTATAGCATAGGATTGAAAAGGTTCGTCGGTTTTTCATCTTCTCCAACCTCTCCCTCCCCCACTTCCCAAAACCCTGATTTCCCTCCCTGATATTTGCTACCAAAACAAGAAATCGAGAGTCCTAGACGACCCTTTCATCTATTGTGCACACATCATCGATCCATAGATAAAAGCGTATCTAAAGAGTTGTTTTATTTTCAGCAAAATTATTAATACAAGTACTATTATCAACGGGAGTTTTATAACACTCGGATTTGTGATCTTAGCTAGGGTTTAAGAGAGACGACAGGCTTCTGTCCATGTCGTGGTCAAATCCTTGGAAGATTTTGCGATTTACGTACGATTCAAGCATGTATTTGGTGTGATTTCGTTCGACAATGGAGTCTGGTACGACGGCATTGGTGCCTGCGGAGGAGGCGGTGATGGATTTGACGCAAACGATTTCAAATCCATCTTCAACGGAGTTCATGGTGTAATTTTCTTGAAGCTCTAACTCCCTGGGACTACTCAGCAGAGTCGTGCCTGGTGCCGGGCAAAGTGGGCGGTGGCCCAGGGCAGCAAAGCCCAATAGGGCATCAAAGCCCAACATCCCTTTAGTCCATGCTAGGTTCAGTTTATACCCTTTTTTTTAAATGTAGCCGCTGCCTATCTCCTTCATCTCTCGATCAGATACTGAGACTCAAACAAATCCACATCAAAAAATTCTTCTTCTCCTTCTCGGCTTCTCTCATCTCTCGATTAGACTTCAGAAATCAGATATTCAGAATCAGACCGCCGGTTTCTCTCTCGATTGTGCAGGGGCAGTGGGCTCGTAGTCGTCGATTAGACTTCTTTCTGCGGTTCTGCCCGTTTCTCTCTCGATTGTGCAGGGGCAGCAGGGAAGTGGGTTTCATTTGCTTTTCAGATTTTGCTACAAATCAGGTGTTTTCCTTCTAGTTCTCACTTCTCATTGATTACTATTTGTCTATTTCAATTTGATTTTGAATATTTGATGTTATTTGCCTATTTGGTAATTGTTAGAATGTTAGGTTAAAAATGTCAAATGTGCAATTTTGCATAATCTGAGTTCAGTGAGTTGTTATTTCATATTTGTCTATTTGGTACTTGATAGTTGGTTAAAAAATGTTTCTTAGATCACAAGTTATTAGCTACTAGTAAATCGGAGGGTTTGAACCTGCTAATTAACAGCTTTCATTTCATCATTAGACATTTCCAAAGAGACTTGCATTAAGTACACAGAAATACACAAAAGAAAACTAAAAGCCACGAGTGCATAGCTATCGTAACATTCTTACAACAGTGAAAGAACAACTAGTATGAATTAAGCATGTTATGATTCGACACCTACTTATATAAGTTGACAAATGAAACTCTTTTTAGCATAAACAAACAGACCTTAATTTATTCAGGAGGAACGCCATAATTAAGAGGCCACAACAGCATTTCTGCAACAGAAGAGATATAAATAAGATGATGCTTGCTAGTGAATATGAAAATCATAACATGACATCATCACCCTGCCGCCGAAAGGAGGACCACCAACTTGAAACCCAAATCTTGGAATTTCAATATGGATTCCAAAAATTAAGCCTAGCTAGGAGGGAGCGTTTAGACCCATAACCTGATGATGAGCCTGGCTTAGAAGCCAGATTCTGAAGATTGATTGCTCTAGTAGCACATCTGCGAGTTCCCAGAGTCTAGTGTTCAATATTCTCAAAACAAAATGTTCAATATTCATAATTCTAAGAAACTAAGATGTTAAAACATTAAACCACCATTTCATTCATTGACTGTGATAAACTCGTTAGATTTTCAAAACATTAAACCATCTATAAAAACTAGACCCACCTCATGAACATAAACTAACAAACCCAAAACATCTAAAACCAACAATAACCAAGTCTAAAAACAGACCACAAGATCGAAATTGCTAACAAACCCAAAAACCCTTCATTTTCCTTCCGGTGCTTCCCTCAGCTTCTCCTTGACGTCAGCATTCTCAGCCTCCAGCATTTCAACCATCGCCTTCAACTCTCCGATGCTTGCCAGGTATTTCTTTGACATATCTTGCTCGAGAGAGCTTGCGTTAAGCAGACGTCCATGGGCTTCTTTCATTTGACGAAGCACCATCTCCATCCTCTGAAACCCTTCTTCCATGGACAGTGACTCCAAAAATTCAACCTCAACGTTATACTTTTGACCGGACCCTCCTCCCTCACCCTTTTCCTTTCCCGGAGACGAACCGGACCCTCCTCCCTCACCCTTTTCTTCACAATCGGTTGAAGATATATATATATTTATCACAAGGAGGAGCGTCATGGTCTACTTTGGTAACTTGTCTTGTTTAGACCATGACGCTCCTCCTTGTGATAAATATATATATATATCTTCAACCGATTGTGAAGAAAAGGGTGAGGGAGGAGGGTCCGGTTCGTCTCCGGGAAAGGAAAAGGGTGAGGGAGGAGGGTCCGGTCAAAAGTATAACGTTGAGGTTGCGTTTTTGGAGTCACTGTCCATGGAAGAAGGGTTTCAGAGGATGGAGATGGTGCTTCTTCGTCAAATGAAAGAAGCCCATGGACGTCTGCTTAACGCAAGCTCTCTCGAGCAAGATATGTCAAAGAAATTACTGGCAAGCATCGGAGAGTTGAAGGCGATGGTTGAAATGCTGGAGGCTGAGAATGCTGACGTCAAGGAGAAGCTGAGGGAAGCACTGGAAGGAAAATGAAGGGTTTTTGGGTTTGTTAGCAATTTTGATCTTGTGGTCCGTTTTTAGACTTGGTTTTAGATGTTTTGGGTTTGTTAGTTTATGTTCATGAGGTGGGTCTAGTTTTTATAGATGGTTTAATGTTTTGAAAATCTTACGGGTTTATCATAGTCAATGAATGAAATGGTGGTTTAATGTTTTAACATCTTAGTTTCTTAGAATTATGAATATTGAACATTTTGTTTTGAGAATATTGAACACTAGATTCTGGGAACTCGCAGATGTGCTACTAGAGCAATCAATCTTCAGAATCTGGCTTCTAAGCCAGGCTCATCATCAGGTTATGGGTCTAAACGCTCCCTCCTAGCTAGGCTTAATTTTTGGAATCCATATTGAAATTCCAAGATTTGGGTTTCAAGTTGGTGGTCCTCCTTTTGGCGGCAGGGTGATGATGTCATGTTATGATTTTCATTATCACTAGCAAGCATCATCTTATTTATATCTCTTCTGTTGCAGAAATGCTGTTGTGGCCTCTTAATTATGGTGTTCCTCCTGAATAAATTAAGGTCTGTTTGTTTATGCTAAAAAGAGTTTCATTTGTCAACTTATATAAGTAGGTGTCGAATCATAACATGCTTAATTCATACTAGTTGTTCTTTCACTGTTGTATGAATGTTAGGATATATATGCTCGTGGCTTTTAGTTTTCTTTTGTGTATTTCTGTGTACTTAATGCAAGTCTCTTTGGAAATGTCTAATGATGAAATGAAAGCTGTTAATTAGCAGGTTCAAACCCTCCGATTTACTAGTAGCTAGTAGTACTCAGGATCACTTACAGATATTTAATATCGAGATGAAAGCCAAAATGAAGTCTCATCAAATGCCCGAGCAGGTGACAACTTTTTGTAACTTATAATTTAACGAGTTGCAATTTTCTCATTTTGTTTGCCAAAATTTGTTGTTTATTTGGGCTTCTCTCATTTCCTTCTTCAGGTTGTCTTTTGGAAGTGGGTCACCCTTAAGATGTTGGGCAATCATGGTAACTCATACATCAGTATATCATTGGTCAATTGAAGGTATATTGCATTATTTGTGTCTTTCAGCATGTAAGCTAAATATCATATTTTCTCAACTCAGTGTTCAATCTTTTCTGCACAGGTGATTCTGAGCCTGTGAAGATGTTTGATAGGACAGCCAATTTATCAAACAATCATATTATTAATTACAAATGTGATCCATCTGAGAAATGGTTGGTGTTGATTGGAATTGCCCCCGGCTCACCAGAGGTTTGTTGTTATTTCATTAGTTGAATGTGATCATAACATGTTCTCTTCTATGGATCATTTTATCTTCAACAGTTGCTTATATGTGAATCTGTTTTGTATTGTGTACAATTTATATGAGAATCATCGTTTGGAATCTTGTTTTTGACAATTTCTATCACATCGTATCTGCTTGATTTCACTGTCACTATTTAGGTTGGATCCTCTTCCTCCTCATAAGCTTCTTGTTTAATTTTAAAACATATCTCAACTTTTATTCAGTATGTTTGGTGGAATGATGATCCAACATCAAATGGAGTTCGTATTCTCAACAAATCGACCGGTGAATGGTGAGTTACTTTGATTTTAGCTTTGTTTTGTTGATGATTTTGTGACATAAAGATCTTGTTTTTCTCACTTGTAGGGTGATTCCAACCGTTCTAGGAACCAAACCAAAGGCACTGAAGGGCCATTCATGTTTGCTTTTGAATCAAGATAAAATCTTGATCATCAAAAGCAATTCCAAATCCAATGAAAAGGATCGAGAGTCTTAACTGGTAAGGGAGAGTGATGACTCTTACCGGGTAAGTGCTTACTACTAGATTTTGTTTTTACTTCTATTGCTAATGTTTCTTTTTAACTCTACGATTCATTTTTTGTTTATAGTTATTGCTCCTCTTTTGGTAATCTTGGTGAATTCAAAGATTTTTCAACTTTTTATGTTTTTACTAATTTTGATTGGTCTCTATTCTTGCCATTCTCTTTTTGTTTTACGGGTTAAATCAAAATCCTATATATTATTTTATAAGTTCTCTCGTAATTTCTGCCATTTAATTCCTTTTTTGTTTTAGTTTAGTTGTTGATTTGTGACTTTGTGCGCAATGAAGCTTCGGGCCATGGAAGAGAATGAAAAGACAGATAACCTCATTTGCAGATCTTGGTTTCTTCATGCTCATGTAAGTTATTGGGTTTGTTTCTTGAACATATTATATGAGTACTTATGTTTGTTTTGATCTGCATAGTAAGTTGAAAGTGGACAATTGCTTGACCATGGGTTCTTGTAACATTTTGATGCCTTTGTGTTGGTATTAAGGATGCTAATTTTTGGGTGTTTATCATCAACTCAGAGTTTTGCAGGATGGATGCTTATCAAGCAGGTTGGTTGCTAAAACTTTAAGTGCTTTTTACTGCAAATACTATATAAAAATCTCTTTTTGTTATGCTTATTTCGTTTGTAGGGCATTGTCTTTGAACTTGAGAAGAGTTCAACTTTATATAATGATCTTGGAAAGTCAAATTTAAGGTCGTATTACTCTTGCTTCCTAAAATGCTTTGGTTGTACTATGCTATATTGGTGTTATGAAATTTATAAACTGGATTATTGTTTTAATAAAATAATTAATGTGATTATATGTAATCGGTCATGTTTAATTTTCCCCTTGTAGTCCTTCATCTAAAACGGTATGCACTGTGCATAAAAACCAAAAACCAAAAAAACAACATAATTTACCTATATGTACAAATGCATACCATACGGATGAAGGGCCAGGTGTTTTGTTTTTTGTTTTTTGAGATATCCCCCTGAACCTCCCTCTATATATAATACAGTAATTACTTAAATCATTACCTAACATGTCTAAGGAGCTGTTTGGCAGATGCTGAATGGTTTGGTGCAGAATGATTAAGTGGTTAGAATGATTAAGAGACTTTTATGATATAGTGCAAAATTAAATGTGCTTGGTAATTGTTCATAATTAAATTAGGGCACTGAATGGTTAAGGGATGCCCAAGATACAAAATCATTCAGAGGGTTATAGAACCATTTAAGAGACAATTTTTTTTACTAAACAAGATTCAACTCTTAGTGATTCAGAGGTTGTCTTTTAATGGAACTATTAAAAGGTAAACAAACAGCCCCTAATTCTTTCATTTTGCTGCCTACAGTGACAACTTTATGTGTTGTCTAACTACTGTATTTACTATACATGATCTAATCAAACAATTTTTATTTTTATTTTGAAACATTTAACTAATGGTTTCAAATACTTATTTTTACACTTTTAATCAAATGGAAATCTCTACGTTGTATTTTTTTAACTTTATACTTTTAAACTTTATACCTGTTCTCAAACTTATATAAAATAGTGGCATTTCGATAAGATCACTGCTCGATTGAAGAAACTCAGTTATGGCCTTAGCATTGAACACTGTGATCCGGTGCTTGTATCCCAGAAGGTCTGTGCTGGTGTTTACAAGGGAGTTACCACAAGCCAGCTTGATCAACTTGCCGCCGAAACCGCCATTGCCATGACTGCTAACCATCCCGATTATGCTTCCGTAAGTTGTCATACACGTTCTTGGATTATTCATTTCGTATCAGTTAGTATTTTGTTTCTGATTTGTTTCCTAGGACAAGAATAATCATGAATAGTTCGTTGATTACAAGGGATTTGTTTTATGCTCTTTGGGTACCTGATCTCTTTATGGAGAGAGTCTAGAGTAATGGCACTTGGTCTTTGTTTTGTCCAAATGAGGCTCCTGGTTTTGGGTGATTGTTGGGGTGAAGAGTTTGAGTGCCTCTATACCCAATATGAAAGACTTTCTTCTCATGCTGTGCAGTTTCTTATGATTAGACCATCTTCAACAGATATCCCAAAATTTCTCTAAAATGGAGAACCAAGAGTCAAAATCTTAAAAAAAATTACATCCATCTTTCAACAGATTCCCTATTTTGGAGATAAATTATTGAGTATATTATTAAAATAGTTTATATATTTAATAAAATATTATTTCTCTCACCTAAACATTTCATATCAAGGTTTCTTATGGGTGGGATGTAATAAAAAATCATTTGTTTTTCTTGGTAATCATTTTTGGGATATTCCAGTTTTGGAGAAAGTTTTAGAGAAGCTGTTGGAGCAAAAAATTGGCTAAAACATTTCATTTCAAGGTTTCTTAGGTTCCATTTTATATTATTAGTTCTATCAGCTAATAGTATTACCATCTTACAAACTCAGGGGAAAGCTAAGAAAGTTGTCCATGCACAGGCTCTTTGGTTTGAAGTTCTGACGTCTCAGATCGAAACCAAGACTCCTTATATGCTCTTCAAGGTGGTTTTAGTCTTTTAGAGACTTGAATACTTTGTTAACGTAGTTCAAGTTTTGCTTAACCGTTTTCCCTGTAAATTCCTAAATAGATCACGTTTCTCTTTTCTTAGGATTCCTGTAATAGAAAAAGCAACCAGCAGAATCTTGGTACCATCAAGTCTTCAAATTTGATGGCTTAATTCATATTCAAGTTGTTCTTTACCAAGAGTTGGGTTCCGATAAGAAATTGAGGTTAACGTGAGAAGTGGTTATCAACCGCTCGATGAGAACTAGCCGAACATTAGGATGAGATGTATAGACGCAGTCGATCATTTCCCTTTTAAGCCGCAATTCATGGGAGGTAAAGTGATCAACGGTTTATAAGTACTTCTCACCAGAAATGACACTTCTCACATGTTGCCATACATGGTTACCAAATGCTTGCTTACCTGATCAGTTAACTTATTGGATTAATATGATAAAGGTAGGGTCTCTTACCCGGTAATAGAAAAAGGCAAGAATTGTTGCTGATAAGGTTGGTATGAGAGTGACGACACTTATCGATAAAACCTTACCCATAAGCATTTAGGAAAGCGGTTCGCAAGTTGACAAAAGTCTGGATTCAGAATTTTCTTTTATAACATTATTACCATGCATCACAACTGAAAATTTTATATTAAAGCAATTGTTGGTGCTGATGATGAAGATGACCAAATCACCTTTTCCATACTCTTTTAAGTCTTTACATTTTGTTCCAAGTTGTGGACCCATTTTGTAACAAGATGCAAACCATGGGGATGGTTAAAGTACTTATTTTGAAAGAAGGATCGTATCGAGATTACCACAAGACCTACGATGTAACTATTATTTAGGGGTTGTTTACTAGTTGCTGACCAGGCTGACTCGGTCAGCAGTCACCGTGTTTATCAAATCCCGAATCTGACCGAGATCCTGACCGAGATCTGACCGAACCAGCTTCAAAATTATGCTGACCCGAGTCAGTTTCTTTTTTTCCCATGGTTGCCCCCTTTTGTACCAGAAGAACAGTAATCAAAACACAAAATCAAACTATCAAACCCATGAAGAAATAATCATTTTCTCCCAGAAATACAAGTCTTTTTCTACTTCTTATCAACACCCAAATCTTGAAAAACTCATGTGAATGGATTCGTTTCTAATCTTGAAGAACAGTGATTAGGGTATCGAATTTTGAAAGAAAAAAAAAGAAAATTTTACGGGTTTATTTGGAACAAAAAGAAAATTTTGAAGTCTTTTAAATTACTGTACTACTCCAAAGACAAAGCCTTTATTTTTCTTTCTATAGAGTATATTACTCTTGTAGTCCCTATAGTTAAATATTATATAAAAAGGAGTACATAGCAATTATTTAAATATGATTTTTTTTCATCCATTAAATGATTTGTAATAGAAATAATTACATTTAATTTAGCATATAATTATAAAAGTGTTAAAATGATCATTTTTTTGTCGGTAAGCACTTACCAAAAAATACTTGATAAACACTCTTATCCGGACAACACTTATCGGAGACAACACTTACCCGGGACAACACTCTTATCTGGACAGCACTTACCCCGAAAAGAGTTGGTAAACGGCCCCTTACTCTAATATTTTTCAGGTTCCTTCTTTAGGTTTAAAATAACATCTGACTTTTGATTTCTTCTTAAGATTTGGAATAACATTCAAATTTGGATTCCTTTGCTTTTGTATGCATTTGTAATTTAATTTATAAAATTTGAAGTTTATAATGAACATAAACTTCATATTCTTGATTTACAAAAAAATTGACATCCCGCCGCATTGCCTTGGACTTTTAAACCAATGAATCGTATTAACTGGATTTGTTCTATCGTTTGGTCTTAGATGTTCTTCTTGGGTTTTAAGTTCCTTAGCTTTGATAATGCATTTGGGATATACTAATAACCTAGATACCGTCGGGACAAAGACATGTGGTTTCCAATAAAAATTTATCACCCGCCGCATCGCGCGGGTATACCGACTAGTTTAAAATTAAAAAAAATAGAGTTAGTGGGGGGCCTTTGTTTCTGCCTGTGTGAAAATCTAACCGGCATATATGCCGTATTATCCATCTCAAATTGGTTGACCAGCAAAAAAAGTAAAAATACAGCGGATGGTTGGGATTGTTAAAAGGGTAAATTAGGGGAAAACGTCGTCTGATTGGAGATGCTCTTAGTGGTCTTTTCGTGCCCGATACACACCACGTACATACATGCAGTACAAACTTGCTTATAAACATGTAGTAAGTCACCACCGGTGTTATTCGACCTTAATAAGTCATAAAATGGTCTTATCGGGCTATAATCGTTCTTAATAAGCTCTAGTGGGTTTTTAATGGACTATAGTGGGTCTTATTGGCCTTATTGAGCCCAATACACAGGACCTCCGATCGCCGAGGGCCTCGGAAACTTTTTTTAGTTTTTATTTAAAATGAAATTACTATATAAAATAATACATACATTTATTTTATATGTAGCGGAGTGGGAAGGGGTTTTAGTAGTCATGATGATTTTGGGTTAAAATCCTTTGCTTGATTTTACTGGAATTATTCCCTTTCATTATTTTTGGTTTTCTATTGATAACTAAATGGCATCCAGAGTGGGCCACATTATATTTTACACCAAATTCTAAAAATAGTGTATTTCTATTCATTACACTAAATTTAGTGTGAAAAATAAAGACTTCATTGGAGATGTGAATAATGTCATTTACAACCAAATTTAATGTTTAGTGTAAGATTTAATGACCCCATTGGAGATGATCTAGTCCCTTCATCTTAACATAAGTGTCCACTATTGACGTGACACAAAGTTATCAAATGACATATCTACCCTTATTACATAATGATTACACATTTTTGTTACCAAATGGCATCTCTACCCTTATTTAATCTCTCTCTCTCTCTCTCTCATAACTCTTATATATTTGTGCATTTCATTAAGATAAAATTTAAGAATTTAGTTATCTAATTTTTGAAAATGAACACTTATTTTGAGACAAACATAAATAAAAATATAGACACTTGATTTGGGACGGAGGAAGTACAATTATTTGTAATAACCTTTTTTAAAATTTATTTTCGAAACTCATAATCCCCAACGTTTTATTATTTATTTTTATTGTTTTTCAGTTTTCATTCGTTATGGTCACCAACAACAAACGACTCCTTTTAACACTTTTACCTCCAAAGTTTTAAGTAGAGAAAAATAGATTCAATATCTTTGGTTATTTAGCAATTTTTTTTTTAATTTTTTGTTTCCACTGATTTATATAAGTTTCTTTGATGTTAGTATCTTTTAACAATAATATATTTATAAAACATTTTGTTTGATATGTGTTTTTGAAATTACTCATAATGATTGGTTATATGCAAGACATTATGTCTTCGGACTATAATATTTGAATTGGGTTATTTTAGGCATCACACAAAAAAATATAAACAATTTGTTCAAGGTTAATGTGGTACTATCGATTGATTTATATATTATCAACTCAAATATCGAAATTTAGTAAAAATAATATAATATATAGTATAATTAAAAAAAGTAAGCGGCCGAAGCGGACCATGCACCCGGTTTGAGCGGTCCAACGGTTTTTTTGAACACCCCTAATGACACGGATCATCAATGATCGTAACACAACGAAATGCAAACCACAAGGGCGTTGGATGTACTTATTTTAAAAGAAGAAGCATATCCTAATTATGAGCAAACCCACAAGGACCAACGATGTAATTTACTCATAAACAAGTTTCATTGATTCTCAATAGCAAGCTACCACCATTGGATTTTTCTGCTTATTGTTTAATTTCATCTTTACTGTATCATTTTATTAGCAAGTTTGATTGTACATTTCTGCTTATTGTACCCGGGTAATGCGGCGGGAGCCGTGAATGTTAACGATTTTGAAGCTTTGATGGTTTTGTTAGAGGAGATTTTAATGACGATACGATTTACACCAATCAAGAGTACATAAATTTGATCTAATTGATGGTATCATATACCTTTGAGGGAAATGAAAAAGAATACATAAGTAAATGTTAAAATATACTAATAAATCGATGGAAGAAATAGCAAGCATTTAGATTGAGCATTCAACGAAAAGAATGGTAAGACATTAGGGATCAAAACAAAATTCACAGGTATACATAGACATGAAATATATTACAGGTGACTTTAGGATTTTTCACATACAAACTCCAAAGTTTTCTCAATAACTACGCAAACCTACTTTTTGTTTTATATAAAAATCTAATCTCTAAAATTATTATTAAACTTTTTTAAGTTGCATTTTATTACTTACAATATAAAATTAATTATACTTAAAATATAACAGAGTCTTCAAATTAACAAGTCATGTTCAACCACATCTTGTAACGTTGTGAATATACTCATAGTCACGTGTAATTTATATTCACATGTGAATAGACTCCTCTTAGTCACATGTAATGTATTTTATTTACTCTTAGTCACATTGAATATACACTCATGATCGAGATTTTGAAGACGTACCCGGTTCAAAAAATATGTTGATATTAAATTTAAAAATTGTGATAAATCTATTTAAATTTAAAGAGTCGGAATCAGCAAAGTACTGTATGGCTAGTGACCTGAAATCAACCATGGGTTCAACTTGGGAAGAAATTGAGATCGTAGATGGAGCATTTAGTTGAGAGCCAGGCTCACAAAAAGCATCCTGGATTCCCAATCAGATCAACAAGGAGCTCTCCCTGCATAAGAATTAGACTGTAACTGCTTATATATATATATATATATATATATATATATATATATATATATAGAGAGAGAGAGAGAGAGAGAGATAAATAACAAGTGCCAAAGATAAGACACACACAGAGATAGAGAGAAACAGAGTTGTTCTTTCATACACACTAATAAGTGTAGCTGACGAGATGAATCGCTGGTGTTTAAGAAACTAACATAAACTAACATAAACTAACATACCCAAAAACCCTTCATTTTCCTTCCAGTGCTTTCCTCAGCTTCTCCTTGACGTCAGCATTCTCAGCCTCCAGCATTGCAACCATCCCCTTCAACTCTCCGATGCTTGCCAGGTATTTCTTTGACATATCTTGCCCGAGAGAGATTGCGCTAAGCAGACGTCCATGGGCGTCTCTCATTTGACCAAGCACCATCTCCATCCTCTGAAACCCTTCTTCCATGGTCAGTGACTCCAAAACCTCAAAGTCAACTTTATACTTTTGACCGGACCCCTTTTCCTTTCTCGGAGACGAATCGGACCCTCCTGCCTCCTTTCCCGGAGAAGAAGGAGCACTGCCAGCTGCCATCTTTGATACGATTTTTTTGTTTCTTTTCTGAATTTCTCAGACAGCGTGAGTACTGTAACATATAGACCGTTGGTAAGAACATTCCAGAAGGAATAAAATAAAATAAAATAAAATTAATAAATAGAGTAAATTACTAATATCGTCCTTGTGGTTTGTTGAATATTGCCATTTTCGTCCCTAAAATTACTTTTTTTCATCCCTATGTTTTTAATTAAGTTTTCTAAAATTACTTTTTTCATCCCTATGTTTTTAATTAAGTTAGTCTTATGGAAGAATCAATGCATCGGAAAACAACAACAAGTTGGAAATCTAGAGGACCGAAAACCTCTTAATTGTGAAAGTTTTGCCTAATTTTCATGCATGATAGTCTTGTTGATGATAGTGAAGATTTAGCGGAGAAGAAAGATGATTCAAAGCCAAGTTCAAATCTCAATGATGAAGAAATTGAAAAGATATGCAATATGCCGCCCCCACCGGTTCCCGATGCTTTCGAGTTTAATGCATGCATGTTGGGTGGCCGGTGGTATGAAAAAGGTGAAGAAAATTAAGAAGATGAGAATGGTACTCGCCCACTTGCGTACGTCTATATATCGTTGCTAGTTACAAGGTTACGGCACATGAAAGAATGGAGAAGTCAAGTCTTACCATTACCAACAACCCAAAATTATTGCATGCATGGGAATGTTAATAATTCTTTAGAACAAGTCCATGAAGCAATTGATGAATACGAAGCATAAGGATGAACAATCGGTTGAAGATATATATATATATATATAACTCAAATTCAATTGTAAACGTGAGGACAAACCATAGCCTTTGATTAAAAAAACGGAGATTAAATCAATAAATAAAAAACGCGGTGGCAATTCTTGTGATTGTCAATTCCTGTGAATGGGACGAATACCATACAGTACCTAAAACAAATATAAATATTATAAGTTATAAACAAAGACATACTAAAATAACGTATAAAATACAAAAACAAATACTTACTTATTTGTCCGGAAGGTTGCATCAAATGAAACAATGTCACCAAACTCTTCAAAGTTGCGTTTAGCTGTTTGGTCGGCCCAAAAAACATAATTCAAGAGACCTTCATCGCATTTATATTCAAACGAATAATTTGGCACATACAATTTTCTATTATTCATTTTCCTAACAAATAAATTTGCATCGCTATCTCCAATGAAACAATTACGATCCCGTTGAAAATTTTTATACTCAACCTTCGTTCCACCAACCATTTCATAACCACCCTTCAATTGACAAAGAATATTGTGTGCTTGTGTAGCACCAATATTTGCATTTGACATCTTAAGAATCCACCTTTGCTGAGAGTAGTCTAATTTCCGACTACTTTTCAACAAGTGCTTCGAATCATCATCAAACAAACAATGGTTATGTTTTCTCTTCAAATGCATATAATATAAATGAAATCCCACCAGGAACAACCTTGAACTTCACACATGCATCACAACCAGTTCTTTGAATGTTACTGTTTCTTTTCTTTTTCGAATCCAATGTATCCACCTGGACAGAATCTGGAAAACCAGCCATATTGCACACAACATACCTCAAAACAACCATAGAATATGCATTTTTTTCAAACAAGATAGTCTGACATCAAATCCAGCTTTTGCAGCATACTTCTTATACATTTCGATACCTTTTTCCAATGACTCAAAAACTTTACCAACAACAGGTTTCAAATCTTCTTCTACAAGAGGAATCCAAAACTTCATTCCATCAGAATCAACTTCAGTAACAGAAGGCCCATCTTCATTTCCACTATGAATTTGATCTATAAAGTATATTAAAAATTATATTCAGAATGTATACAATATAACATAAAGCATTATTCAGACTGAATATATACCTTTATTCAGTCTGAATAAAAGGTGAAATATTCAGTCTGAATATCACTTCAACTTCTTAATTCTCTATTATTCAGACTGAATATATACCTTTATTCAGTCTGAATAAAAGGTGAAATATTCAGACTGAATATCACTTCAACTTCTTAATTCTCTGTTATTCAGACTGAATATATACCTTTATTCAGTCTGAATAAAAGGTGAAATATTCAGTCTGAATATAACTTCAACTTCTTATTTCTCTATTATTCAGACTGAATATATACCTTTATTCAGTCTGAATAAAAGGTGAAATATTCAGACTGAATATCACTTCAACTTCTTAATTCTCTATTATTCAGACTGAATATATACCTTTATTCAGTCTGAATAAAAGGTGAAATATTCAGTCTGAATATCACTTCAACTTCTTATTTCTCTATTATTCAGACCGAATATATACCTTTATTCAGTCTGAATAAAAGGTGAAATATTCAGTCTGAATATCACTTCAACTTCTTAATATGTTGCTATTATTCAGACTGAATAATAGAGAATTAAGAAGTCATATTTCTTTTTATTCATGGTGAATATATCTATTACTTTAATAATGAAAACACAAGTAATATTCAACATAAACAGTTTAAATATTCAAACTGAATAAATGATTTTTTTTTCATATATACATTTATTCAGAATGAAATATATAGAATTATTCAGACTAAATAAAGGTACATATGAAAAAAATAATAAAACTTAAATATTTATTCGTTTTGAATATCTATATTTATTCAATCTGATTATATAAACTTATTCAGACTGAATCCAAAGGTAAAAATTCAAACGAATATAACTCAATCGTTAAATTAAGAATAAAAAAGATAAAAAATAGCTAATTTAATAACAAATAAAGAAAAAAAAGGATTTAAAACATTGAATAAATTTGTATTACAGAAACAAATATCAATTAAACAAAACAAAACTTACATATCAATGATTCATCCACATTCGATAAACTGGAAAACACAGAAAAGGAATCATCTTGACCGATTCTTGAATCAAGAAGATCATCATCATCAACAAAAAGTGTAGAATTCTCAACAGCAACAGAATCCATAGAAACAGAGAAGTATATCGAGAAACAGATATTTGCAGAAATCGAAGGAATTTTAGACTTTCGACTTTCGACCTAATTAGAACAAATCGAATCAGATGAATGATTTGAGGAATGAATGAATCGTGAAAGAGAAATCAGAGATATTTAAGGAACAAAGCGATCGTGTTGAGAGAGATTAGGAAAAAATCACGAGTAATACCGAGAAATATGGAAAGGATATGAAATAAACAGAAAAATTAAAAATATGACGAAAATACCCCTAAAGCTGAATTTCAGGAACGGCTCAAATATGGCTGCGATCAATGGACGAGATATGTCCTCATGTTTACAATTGAATTTGAGTTTTCATTTGAACTTTCCTCTATATATATATATATATACATATATATATATATCAAATTAAAGATGGTCTACTTTGGTAATTAACTTGTCTTGTTTAGAAAATCGAGATAATATTGCATTGCTTCCTTTTTTTCGAGCCATAAGTTTGGAAATGAGGCCGGAGGTATTAGCTAGTGGAAGAAAATCAAAATAATAAGGAAGGTGGCAACGCAAGGCAATGGATTTTTTGGTACAGGGATGAGGAAAAGGAAAGTCTTGAAAAGGAAGAAATTGCAATGGATTTGGAAAGTCTTGAAAGGAAATTAATTAAAGGCATGCATGCATGCATGCATGTGTGTCACGTGGCATCTCCTTTAAATTTGGAATCTCATGCATTTAATAATTAAGGAAGGAAATGAGTCTAGCTAGCTTAGGTGTGAGAAGCATGCTGGTCACGTGGATGGAAAGGAAGGTTTTATTAATTGAGGAAGGTGCTGCTAAAGATGGAAACCTGTGATTTGTTTTCAAAAGAAATTAATTATTAATGGCATTAAAAATAGAAAAATTGGAATACATGCTACATGGCACATGTTTTTTCAAACCATTCAAATCCACAAGTGGATGCTTGTCTCTGATGGGCCGCCAACTTTTAATTCCATGGACAATAAATAATTCAGAGCAGCCGCAAAGCAATTTTCTGGTGGGCCTTCTATGCAAAGTCAGCCGAGTTCTAGGTCCACAATGCTTGTTGGACGTGTGGAGCAGTCCAAGCCCACAACAGCTAGATGAATAATTTTCTAATTCTCCCTCCTCCTCCTATCCTATGTTACTTAGGGGGTGTTTGGGAGTGCTTATATTTTTAACTTATGCTTATTTGCTTATGTGGTGAGGAAAAACAGTTTTTAAAAAGTGTTTGTTAAAAATTGAGGGTAAAAAGGTAATTTGGATAGATAAGGAAATAAGGAGAAGTAAATAAGTAGGTATGGAATGACTTATCAAAAAACAACTTATTTGTGATGAGGAGAAGCAAATAAGCACTTTTGATTTTTTCTATCCAAACATTCCAAATAGCTTATTTGCGGTGGGGAGAAGCTATAAGCAAATAAGTCAAAAATATAAGCACTCCCAAACACCCCCTTACTCTTCCGGATGCTCGAATTTCCGTTTCTCAAAACTCTATTCCCTCTTTAAAAATCCAAAATAATCAAAAAGATGTTGGCAATTTAGAAAATCCCAAAAATATTTGCAAATGTTTTAAGGGAGGGAATTAGATTTGGGACCTTATCTTAGGGGCCTATTAATAACTTTTAGGTAATAATAAGATAAAAATAAACCTACAACTCAAGCTTAGTGGATGAATTTTGGATGGTTTGTTGGGGCTTGTGCCCCCTACGTATGCATCCGTCATTGAGGTCAACTTACACGCACCGGCTAATCCTCTAGCAACCACAAATAGCCTGGAGCCATCGTATGTGAACATTCGTGGCCACAAGCTCTTTGGCGGCACCTGGATTTGAACCTACATCTCTCTAAGGCTTAGCCAATGCACTAACACATGCATCTTGCATCACACCAACTCAATTGTTGGTTAACTCAAGCCATGTTGTCGGTTTTGTGTTTCATCACTATCGGTTCACAATCTCCAATGAAGTGGGGGTGAGGGTGCTACACCGTTAGTTCGCAGCCTCTGGTGAAGGAGATAGGTGATGTCAAATCCTCTGGCGAAGAAGATGGTAGCTGCATATCAAAGTCTCCGGTGAAGGAGGTGGTGTTGTCATTTGATTTGAAATGTATTTGATCGTGAGCTTGATTTATGATGTTATTATGTTTTACTTGTTGGGCGGAGAAGATGAATCTAGCAGAGAAGATGATAAGGGTTGGGGATAAAAAAAAATATCCCTTTTTAATAAAATAAAATAAGAAAAAGATAAAAAGGGATATTAATCTTAGTTAATACAACTAAGATTAATAAAAATGCTCTTCTACGTTCTAATACAAATCATTTCCCTTGTTAAGTCTTGCGTGTATGCCACTCGAGATATATGACTCATGTTAGCTTATAAAGCCGAGTGAGTTCATGGTTAGTTCTATAAATACTGAAACAAAAAATTCAATACCTAACAGTGAGAAAATTTGAGAACTTAATGAATATAACGAAACTACTTCAACACAAAATGGTGTTTTACATTCTGTGTGGCACAATACATCTTGATGTACTACTCAACTAGTTGAAGGCTCATACTATATCCCAACCAATGGGAAACTAGTCTTCAGGGTCGGCTCTGACATTTTAGAGGAGCCATGCAAAGAACTAAATGTGGTCCTGTAATTTTTTCGGTTATATTACTTATTAAAACTTCTATTATTAAATTCAATGGCAGATCCAGAAACTTTTGGGATGGAGGTCGGAATTTAAGTAAGATAATATACATGAATAATTAATTACCACAATTGTCGTTTGCAAAAGTTGATATTTTTCTTTGAGAAAACTTTCATCTTTTCTAACGAATTAATATAACAATTTCTTTTGAAATATCTTTTCGTATCCTGTGAAATAATAAAAAAATTAATATTTAGCAAAAACTATTTAACAATAAATATTTTTCAAAAATGTAATTTACTTTTTATGTTAATGAAGGAGTTTTTTTATAAAGATTATTATATAGTATTATAGTAGAGTAAACTACAATTTTAGTCCGTGTGGTTTACCCATTTCTTTGAAAGTGGTCTTTGTGCTTCAATAATTGCATCCATCGTCCCTATAGTTTGGAATCGCTTTGAAAGTGGTCCCTCATTGTTAACTCAGTCAAAAACTTAGTTATGTGAAGGGTACTTTTGTCCCTTTATATTTTTTTGTCTTTTTCTGTTAAAATAAGCTGTAAAATAAAACAAAAGTATTTTATATTTTGTATATTTATATTATATATATATACATATACATATATACATACACAATGAATCACCCCAAACTTCTCCGACCAACTCTCGACCTCACCTCCGGTCACCATATCGGGTCCGACCACCACCTTCACCAGTGCATATCATACTACTAAATGTCACTCTCACTTCACGGATCCAGTTTATTTCCATATCCAGCCTAACCCAACCCTCTTTCTTCCGTCTCTAATGGCTTCTTACTACACACTCTCACTCACATTATTCCTTTTTTTCATCTATCCTCTTCTTCACCATTAATGCTTTTGAAGAACGAGATATTTTGCTCACCTTCAAATCTGTCATTCATGATCCCATTAACTACCTCTCTACTTGGTCCAACACCACCACCACTCACCACTGTAACTGGACTGGTGTCACTTGCACCACCGCCGCCTCCGTCTCTTCTCTCACCCTTCAAAATCTTAATCTTTCAGGTAAAATCTCACCTTCCATTTGCCAACTTTCCATCAGATACAAATATGTAGAAACCCTACGTATCATTTTCCCAACTCAAACCCTACCTCTCACAACCTCAAACCCTTCCCTCTCTCTCTCTCTCTCTCTCTCTGTCGCCGCCACCACCACCGACCGCCACAACCGCTGGTCTACCCTCTCCTCTCTGCCGCCACCACCACCGCTGACCGCCACCACCTCCGACCTACCCTCTCTTCTCTCTGCCGCCGCCACCTCCGACCTACCCTCTCTTCTCCGATCAAGGGCCCTTCAGATCTACCATAGAAAACAGATCCCGAAGATTTTGATGGTTTCCAGTTCAGACTTGAAGATTCAGCTATGATGCTCCCCGTCGACGAGCTCTTTTCTGATGGTAAACTTATTCCACTGCAATTTTTCCTCCTCCGCCGCCGCCGCCACCTCCGGTCGTCGTTGCCCACTTTTCTCACTTCTACCGTCGTCGCCACCACCTCTTCCAGTTCCGATTACTTGAAGATTTCAGTGACAAATCAACAGAAGGAGCAAGATCTAAACAACTTGTTCCTTCCGATTAATCCCGTTTCAAAAGAAAACTCCAGATCTTGGCATATATATTGAAACACCCCCAAAATAGGGATTAACATAAACTTCCATAAAACGGAAGAGTGGTATACATTGCTAAAGCATGAGCTGACAAAAAGGGGACATTACATAAGTCTAATTACAAAACGACGTGAAAATAGAAAACTAAATGACAACCATCTAATCTAATCTCTACTATAGAAATAAGATTACAAACTGTGTCATAATTAGTCCAACATTAGTCTTCTATCCTTGATGTCTCCAAAAGTATCCCCACGCTCGCAATTTCCCATCTAACCCTTCTTAAGCCCGACACCACTAAGATCTGTGTTACACATAAAACAAACAACAAGTGTTAGGCTTTAAACGCCTAGTGAGTTGAACATAATATAAAACATATAATAATTCTCATGAAGGAATATCAAGTCGATCAATCACAAATTGAATTCTATGGGGAAGGCCCAAATCACCAACCCAGGGTACACTGTAATTGAAAATATACCTTAGCGTATACCTCCAAGGCAATGCCTTAAGGCACGACACATCGGGACTACCTCCAAGGTAAAATCCCAAAGGCGTGAATCTCTACACATACCTCCAAGGTGTGTCCAAGAATATATTTTCCGAGTGCCTACCTAGGGGCTCCTCCAATATTGTGAATACCAACAATTGCTACTCCAAGTAATACACAATAGCATACTTTGTACTCATAGAAGATGGTCCAACCACTTCATTAATCATATAATTTCTACATCCATGTAGTTCTTAATTCATTCACATATATCCAAATAATAACATGTGAATCATCAATGATAATAATCATGCATGAATTTGTACATCAAGCCAATTTCATCATTAAGCCATAATCTCCTCAATAAGACAAGTATTAAGCTATTAAGCTTTAAATCCTAACAATTGGGTATAATCATTTCCAATTTTAATATTAACATGTAGTATACCATTCCAAATAAGATGAGTTGTTACATAACCTTTATCTTACTCATAAGCTCTTATTTCTCCTCTTTATGGAGACAAGAACTTATTAACTCCAAAATTCTCTTCAAAGTAAATTGGTTAGCACAAAGAAGTAATAGTATAAATCATATAATTAAAAGGTGTTTAAGTTCAGATTCCTCACCTTAAGGCTCAAAGAATGAAACCCTAACAATTGAACTCTTGAGATTGACCACTTCTAATTTAAGAGCACAAAGATGATTTTGCCTAAAAATTTCCAATTAGTGACTATGGATCTTCAACTTAGTTGTCTTAATTGAGATGGAATGAAAGAGATATGAATTTACCTTGATTTTATGAGAAAATCTCCAGAAAACGTAGTGAGAGAGATGATAGTTCGTCTTTAGAATGAAAATGAAAGTGAAGAGGTGGAAACCCTGGAAAATAAGGCTAATTTTTCGACAAGTGTCTCGCGGACATCCGGAAGGAAATTCCACGGACGTCCGGCAACCGAAATCAAAATTGCCCTGAAATGTTTTTGTTGCTTCCGTGGAATATACGCGGAAATCCGCCGAGCACGGACGTCCGGCTAAAACTTCGCGGACGTCCGGGGTTCCTAAACTTCAAGGTTTTCTAACTTTTAATCCTAAGTTCCAGCCAAATCAAAATACCAACAACAGATTTCAAATTGCAGGTAAATATTAATGATCACATAATATTGTCAAGTAGTTTACTAACACGAATTTTCAATTAAGTTAAAACGACAATAACGTTTAATTACCTAATAAGTGAAATTCGGGGTGTTACAATCCTCTCCCACTTAGAATAGATTTCGTCCTCGAAATCTTAAGTTATGTAAACAAATGAGGGTATCGACGTTTCATAGATTCTTCCGGTTCCCACGTTACGTTGACTCCACGATGATGTCTCCATTGTACTTTAACCATGTTTATTTCTTTGCGTCGAGTTCCTTTAGTCAATCTTTCCAAAATAGCTTCGGGTTCTTCTATACAATGCTTGTTTTCTACCCTAATCTCCGATAAAGGTATCACACCCTCTTCTTTCCCTAAACACTTTCGTAAGTAACAAACATGGAAAGTCGGATGAATTCCGTCCATTTCCGATGGTAGGTCCAACTTATAGGCTTGCGAACCCACACGCTCCAAAATAGTAAACGGTCCAAGGAAACGGGGACTTAACTTTCCTCGCTTCCCGAAACGAATTAATCCTTTCCACGAAGATACCTTTAGCATTACCCACTCTCCCACTTGAAACTCTACCGGTTTTCTTTTCTTGTCAGCGTAGCTCTTTTGTCGATCTTTAGCTGCTTTCAAACGTTCTCTAATAATTTTGACTTTATCGGCAGTTTCTTGTACAATTTCCAGTCCGGCAAACTGTTTCTCCCCCGCTTCTAACCAACATGCAGGAGTTCTACACTTCCTCCCATAAAGTGCTTCAAATGGTGCCGCTTTCAAGCTTGAGTGGTAACTATTGTTGTAGGCGAACTCTACTAACGGTAAGTGAGCGTCCCAATTTCCTCCAAATTCAATTACACAAGCCCTTAACATATCCTCCAAAGTTTGAATGGTCCTTTCGCTTTGACCATCCGTTTGTGGGTGGTATGCCGTACTCAAATTTACCCTTGTACCAAGTTCTTCTTGTAACGCTTGCCAAAACCGTGATGTAAAACGACTATCCCAATCGGAGACTATGGATATGGGTACTCCATGTCGCGAAACTACTTCATCAATATAAAGTTTTGCCAACTTGTCCATTGATGAGGTTTCTCGCATTGCCACGAAATGTGCACTTTTCGTCAAATGATCTACTATCACCCAAATAGCGTCGTTACCTTTCAAAGTTTTGGGCAATTTAGTCACAAAGTCCATTGTGATTTTCTCCCATTTCCACTCAGGAATCTTTAAAGGTTTCAACTTACCATAGGGTAATTGATGTTGAGCTTTTACTTGAGAACAAGCTGTGCACTGACCCACATAATGCGCCACATCCAGCTTCATGACCGGCCACCAATAGTGTAGCTTCAAGTCTCGATACATTTTGGTACTTCCGGGATGGATGGAGTACTTGGTTTTATGAACTTCATCCATGAGTATCTCCCTATTCCCGCCGATTTTAGGTACCCATACACGACCATTGAACAACTTAACTCCACGGCCATCTTCTGTTAACAGTTGCTTTTGTTTCACCATCACTTCATCTTTGAGGTTTTCTTCTTTTAAAGCTTCCGATTGTGCTACTCTAATTCGCTCCACTAAACTCGACACTATGTCAATTTTAGAGAGGTTGGCGCGTAAGCTTCCGCAATACTCTTTCCGGCTTAAGGCATCGGCGACCACATTAGCCTTACCCGAATGGTAAAGTAATTCACAGTCGTAATCTTTGAGCAATTCCAACCATCTTCGTTGTCTCATGTTCAGCTCCTTTTAATCGAAAACATACTTTAAACTCTTGTGATCCGTAAACAATGTGCACTTCGTGCCGTAAAGATAGTGACGCCATAACTTCAATGCGAATACTACCGCGACCAATTCCAAATCATGAGTAGGATAGTTGTTTTCGTGTACTTTGAGTTGTCTCGAGGCATAGGCGATCACTTTTCCTCATTGCATTAGCACGCATCCCAAACCCATCTTAGATGCGTCGCTGTAGACTACGAAATCTTCCGATCCTTCGGGTAATGATAGAACTGGTGCTTCACACAATTTCTTTTGGAGGGTACATAATGCCTTCTCTTGTGCTTCGGTCTAAATAAATTTCACGTTCTTCCGAGTCAATGCCGTCAGTGGAGAAGCAATCTTAGAGAAGTCTTGAATGAATCTTCAGTAGTAGCCCGCCAATCCTAAGAAACTTCTAATCTCTCCCGGATTCTTGGGCGGTTCCCAATTCATCATCGCCTCGATTTTGGAAGGATCCACTTTCACTCCATCTCGAGTAACCACATGACCTAAGAATTGGATTTCTTCCAACCAAAAGTCGCACTTCGAAAATTTTGCGTAAAGCTTCTCTTTTCTTAATATCTCTAACACTTCTCGTAGGTGAGATTCGTGGTCTACTTCATTCTTGGAGTATACTAGAATATCATCTATGAAGACAATTACCGACTTGTCAAGAAAAGGTCGGCACACCCGATTCATCATATCCATGAACACTGCCGGTGCATTCGTCAACCCAAACGGCATTACTAAAAATTCATAATGACCATAACGTGTTCGAAACGCCGTCTTTGGAATGTCGTCTTCTTTAACTTTTACTTGATGATAACCCGAACGTAAATCAATCTTCGAGAAACATGCCGCTCCTTGAAGTTGGTCGAACAAGTCGTCGATCCTAGGAAGTGGATATTTGTTCTTCACGGTCACCTTGTTCAACTCTCGATAGTCTATACACATACGCATAGTGCCATCTTTCTTCTTTACGAACAAGACCGGTGCTCCCCAAGGAGATGAACTCGGCCTCACAAACCCTTTTTCCAAAAGTTCTTGAAGTTGTGTCATCATTTCTTACATCTCTGACGGAGCCAAGCGATAAGGTGTTCTAGCTATCGGGGATGCTCCCGGTATCAAGTCTATCTTGAATTCCACTTGGCGATCCGGTGGTAAACCCGAAAAGTCTTCCGGAAACACGTTAGGAAACTCACGTACAACTTTCACGTCCTCCACTTTTCTCTTCTCTAATTTGGCATTAATCACGTATGCTAAAAAAGATGCACACGCCTTTACCAAACACTTCCGAGCCTTTAACATAGAAATAATTGCTATATCTCCTTTCCTTCGCTCCCCAAATATGACAAGATGGTTTCCGTCCGGAGAAGGTATGCGAATTAGCTTCTTACCACACAAGATTTCAGTTTGGTTTTCGGCTAACCAATCCATCCCAACCACCACATCAACTATAGGCATTAAATCGATTGAAAAGTTCTTTCCTTCTATTTCTAACGTGCAACCCCGCAAAATGTCTCGAACCACAACATGTCCACTGTCGGCTATTTCTACCACTAAGGCTTCTTCTAAACAACTAGTGGGCATAGACAACTTTTGACAAAACTATACAGACACAAATGAAAAACTTGAACCCAAATCTAATAATATACGCGTAGGTACGGAGTTTAGAAAAAAACGTACCCAACAATACGTCTTTCGAAGTCCTCGCCTCCTCGGCTGTCATTTGGAAAGCTCTTCTCGCTGCCTTAGATGGTTCTATCTTCAATCTTCGACTTCCGCTTGACCTTAGTTTCGGGCAATCTCTCTTTACGTGTCCCGGTTCAGGGCATTCGAAACAGATCGATCCTTTCATGGGACAATTCCGAAAATAATGCCCAATCTTCCCACATTTGTTACACGTTTGAGGGCTCGGTTGCTGGCGGAAATCACACGGACCGACATGGTATTTCTTGCATTGATTACACCACTTTGCATCATTACGGTTATCCCCACTTTTTTTCCTCGTAAACTGTCTTTGGTGACGAAAGGTTCCAGACAACCCTTCCCACTTTCTTTTCTCACTTACATGCCCACTTTCTAACTTTCCTTGAGCCAAATCGTCTTCTACCATCAACGATTCTTCAATTGCTTCTTGTACACTTGTCACTTTGGCGTTTCTCATAGCAGTTTTCATAATAACTGGTAAGCCTCGTTGATATGCCTTTATTTTCATTTTCTCATCAGGAGCTAAATGTTTCACCAGACTTAACTTTTCGAGGAACGACTTTGAGTATTCAACAATAGACATATTTCCTTTCTTCAATCCTCGGAACTCGTCTTCAATTTTGTCTAAAGCTCGTTCACTACAATATTTTTCGAGAATCTTCTTTTTGAAAGTTGACCACGTGAGCTTGGCCAATAATTCAGGCGTGGTAGACGAACGGGTGAGATTCCACCAAGTAACGACCTCGCCTTTGAGAAGATGAGAAGCAAATTTAACTCGTTGGGAGTCTTCACATTCACTAGCTTCGAACGCCATTTCTATTTCTCAGATCCAATACATACACCGAATGGGGTCGGTAGTTCCCGCGAATTCCGGTGGTTTACAACCAAGAAAGGTCTTGTACGAACACCTCATTTCCTTTTTACCGTCACGTACAATTGCTTGTTCTTCTGCGTTCAATCCAGTTTCAAGACCACCTGGCTCGTTCATCGCATTTTTCGCAACTGTGTCGCGTCGTCGAATACTGTTGTCTCAATCTTCTAATATTTGCATAAACCGTTCTTGTTGTTGAGCCATAGCGGAGTTCATGGCTTGAAGCATACTATCCCTTAACCGAACTTCAAGAGTATTTTCTTCCATTATAGGATTAGAGGTACCAATATTGGTTCTTGGTATTTGTTCTACTCCTCCGCCTAAGATACGTGGCCTCGGAGGAAGTCCAGTCGTTGCTTGGTTGTCTGGTTGATCGGCCGTAGATTCGGTCACGGCATGACCTTCCGATGATGATTGTATTTGACTTCGAGTATTCACCATCTTAGTCTGTCAAACATGCGAGAATTAGGGTAAGGAATAGACTAACTTTGCGTATTAGTACATTTATTAATTACCATAATAATAGTAATCATGCACACTTACATAACGACACATTCATAATAGCATTAGCTAGGTGAAATTATGAACATGTGATACACAAGCATTCTCATTACCGTCATCATAATTCTCAACAAACGTAATTCCGCAATTCCTAACACTCTCCCATCCTATGACATCTACCCAACAAAATGATTTTCAATGTTACTATCCTCAGCTTAAGTCTAGGCATACTACAGTCAATACCTAGTTCACTTAAACTAAAGCTCTGATACCAACTTGAAACACCCCCAAAATAGGGATTAACAGAAACTTCCATAAAACGGAAGAGTGGTATACATTGCTAAAGCATGAGCTGACAAAAGGGGGACATTACATAAGTCTAACTACAAAACGACGTGAAAATAGAAAACTAAATGACAACCATCTAATCTTATCTCTACTATAGAAATAAGATTACAAAATGTGTCATAATTAGTCCAACATTAGTCTTCTATCCATGACGTCTCCAAAAGTATCCCCACGCTCACAATTTCCCATCTAACCCTTCTTAAGCCCGACACCACTAAGATCTGTGTTACACATAAAACAAACAACAAGTGTTAGGCTTTAAACGCCTAGTGAGTTGAACATAGTATAAAACATATAATAATTCTCATGAAGGAATATCAAGTCGATCAATCACAAATTGAATTCTATGGGGAAGGCCCAAATCACCAACCCAGGTTACACTGTAATTGAAAATATACCTTAGCGTATACCTCCAAGGCAACGCCTTAAGGCACGACACATCGGGACTACCTCTAAGGTAAAATCCCAAAGGCGTGAATCTCTACACATACCTCCAAGGTGTGTCCAAGAATATATTTCCCGAGTGCCTACCTAGGGGCTCCTCCAATATTGTGAATACCAACAATTGCTACTCTAAGTAATACACAATAGCATACTTTGTACTCATAGAAGATGGTCCAACCACTCCATTAATCATATAATTTCTACATCCATGTAGTTCTTAATTCATTCACATATATCCAAATAATAACATGTGAATCATCAATGATAATAATCATGCATGAATTTGTACATCAAACCAATTTCATCATTAAGCCATAATCTCCTCAATAAGACAAGTATTAAGCTATTAAGCTTTAAATCCTAACAATTGGGTATAATCATTTCCAATTTTAATATTAACATGTAGTATACCATTCCAAATAAGATGAGTTGTTACATAACCTTTATCTTACTCATAAGCTCTTATTTCTCCTCTTTATGGAGACAAGAACTTATTAACTCCAAAATTCTCTTCAAAGTAAATTGGTTAGCACAAATAAGTAATAGTATAAATCATATAATTAAAAGGTGTTTAAGTTCAGATTCCTCACCTTAAGGCTCAAAGAATGAAACCCTAACAATTGAACTCTTGAGCTTGACCACTTCTAATTTAAGAGCACAAAGATGATTTTGCCTAAAAATTTCCAATTAGTGACTATGGATCTTCAACTTAGTTGTCTTAATTGAGATGGAATGGAAGAGATATGAATTTACCTTGATTTTATGAGAAAATCGCCAGAAAACGTAGTGAGAGAGATGATAGTTCGTCTTTAGAATGAAAATGATAGTGAAGAGGTGGAAACCCTTGAAAATAAGGCTAATTTTTCGACAGGTGTCTCGCGGACGTCCGGAAGGAAATTCCACGGACGTCCGACAACTGAAATCAAAATTGCCCTGAAATGTTTCTGTTGCTTCCGTGGAATATACGCGGAAGTCCGCCGAGCACGGACGTCCGGCTAAAACTTCGCGGACGTCTGGGGTTCCTAAACTTCAAGGTTTTCTAATTTTAATCCTAAGTTCCAGCCAAATCAAAATACCAACAACAGATTTCAAATTGCGGGTAAATATTAATGATCACATAATATTGTCAAGTAGTTTACTAAAACGAATTTGCAATTAAGTTAAAACGACAATAACGTTTAATTACCTAATAAGTGAAATTCGGGGTGTTACATATATGCACAAGTGCATAGTATACATAAGTGCATATATATGCATTTGTGCATATCTACAATTGATTTTGATGTACTGATTGTTTAGATCTGAAATTGTTCTCCACCTTTGATTTTGTCTTCTCCACCCTCTTCTTCCTCTTTAGAAACAACCATCCACAAATGCTATGCACAAGTGCATATATATGCATTTGTGCATATAGACTTGTTATTTATTGTTTTTCTTGTATATACTTGTTTGTTTTTCAATTTGGATCAGATTGCAAGTTTTAGAATTGAAAACCACTAAGTAATCTGTGATTTTTTGAAGTTTGGGAGTCGTCGACGGCAAGCATCGCCGGAAAACCGTGAACTCGCCGGACTCTGCAAGTTTTCGCTGGACGCCGGAATCTGCAAGTTTTCGTCGGACGTCGGAATCTGCAAGTTTTTGCCGGAAAACTCATGGAGGTGGATTTGTGACCGGGAGTAGTGATTAGTTAGGGTGGATTTGTTTTGTTTTGGCGGTAGGGTATAATGGCGAAATTATTTTACTACCCTTTTCATTAATTTTAATTAATTTAATGGCTGATTATTAATAACCTTTGGATTGTGTTTAATCAATGTCTCTAAGGGTGTTCTTTAGTTTTTCGGTTATTTGAGGTTTTCCCTTGAACTTGACCCTATATATATATATAGGGTTGGGTTCACGTGAGACCAACCTGTTTTCGTGAGACCGCGAGACCACAAAATAACACTAAAACTTCACAACGATTCATTGTGAAGGTAAGCAAAACAGCGAACCTTCACAGCAAAAACACTGTGAAGGTTTACCTTCACAATACCTTCACAGTCTTTTGCTGTGAAGGTTTAGTGTGATTTTTTTGGTCTCACGGGTCTCACGAAAATGACTTGGTCTCACATGATCTTAAGTCTATATATATATATATATATATATGGGTTGGGTTCACATTAGACCAACCTGTTGTCGTGAGACCGTGAGACCACAAAATTAACATTAAACCTTCACAATGATTCATTGCGAAGGTAAGAAAAACAACGAACCTTCACAGCAAAAACAATGTGAAGGTTTACCATCACAGTACTTTCACAGTCTTTTGCTATGAAGATTTAGTGTTAATTTCTTGGTCTCACGGAAATAGCTTGATCTCACATGATCTCAAGTCCCTCTCTCTCTCTCTCTCTATATATATATATATATAGAGAGAGAGAGAGAGCGAGGGAGCTTCAACTGTAAACATTTTATTATGTAAACCTTGTAAACCTATCTAGGCTATCCGATTTTTTGATCAACGGTTGAGGGATTTTTGAATTTAAAAATAGGGAAAGTGTATTTTGGGAATAGTTTTTAGGTATTTAATTTTGGAATCTATTAATTGATTTGAATTAATATAATTATGGTTATTTTCTCCACATTTATCTCAGTCTCTCTCTATCTCTCCCTCTCTCTTTCAAAATTCCGGCCACCATGATTCCAAACCACCGGTGAAGATTCCTTGCGAGTGACAATAATCCAACACCTTGAGAAGCTCATATATTTGGGGGAGGTCACCGGAGTGGGAGCAAGTCGTCGGATTGGAGATCGCCGGAGTAGGAGGAGGTTGCCGGAGAGAGAGAGAGAGATGAAGATAACTGAGAAAATTCTTATCTCCCTTTTTATTTTCTTTTTCTTCACATGCTTCAGAATCTTGATTACACACTTCTCATTGTTGTTCACATTTATCCCTTCAAAAACTTCACTGTATTTTCCCCTTCCAACTTTCCCAACAACCTCATAGTCATCCTGATCACCCCATCGAACAGTAAGCGCTTCGTAATCCCAGTATTCCTAGGGCGAACAACATTGACATCCGCGTAGGCCTAAAAGATTTGGACATTTTTGGTTTCATATTGATTTCACATCTATTCTGGGTTTCATATCGATTCTGGGTTTCATTATGATTCATGATTATGGGTTTCATTATTTTGGGTTTCATATCGATTATGCTTTTCATTATGATTCATGATTCTGGGTTTCATATCGATTTTCATCTACTAAAAAATGTTTATGAAAAAAATGTTTTTTTCTCCTATGAAACGTCTCCCTATGAAACGTGAAAATTTTGAAAAAGCGGTTTATGAAACTTAAAGAACTTGAAACTTATGAAAAACTGTTTAGGAAAAATTTGTTTTTTCTCTTATGATATGTGAAAATTTCGAAAAAACGGTTTGTGAAACTTAAAAAACTCGAACTTATGAAAAAACTGTTATGAAACTCGAAAAAATTATGAAACTCGCCGGAATTTTGGGGGAGGTCGCCGGAGTGGGAGCAAGTCGCCGGATTGGAGATCGCCGGAGTAGGAGGAGGTCGCCGGAGTGTAGGTCGTCTGAGAGAGAGAGAGAGAGATGAAGATAATTGAGAAAATTAAGGAAGTTTGTTAGTTGCTAAAGTATGGATATTTCTAAAATTACGAATTTGGAGAAAAAGACCCAAATACCCTTGGTTTCATTGTTTACATAAAAAAATGTTCACATTTGAAGGGGCCCCTCTCTCTCTCTCTCTCTCTCTATATATATATATATATATATATATATATGGCAGAAAGAAGAACCGAGCCACTCAGGATTGGATCTGGCTCAACTCATGAATTTACAAGTGATGCACATACATGCATTCATTCTAGAATTAACAAGTTCCCCCTCATTAAGCTGCTGTCCCACGTGGTTTTGAAGGTGCAGACGCCACTGTTTGGAGGCAATGGCTGATCCATTAAGCTTATGACCCTAAAAGTGGTCTAAGTGCTTATTCCATATGTCTGTTGCGTCCTTTGTCAATGTTGGTTTATTTCTTGCAAACCAACGTGGGTGTCGTGTGTTTGTGACTGTGATCTTGGTTGTATGGTTTTGATGTGGTAATAAAATTGTCTTGCCTTTCAAAAAAAATGAGCCAGATTGGGGCTCAATTACATAATGATCAAGTATTTTGAGTAGAGCACACGATAGATATACTAACTACACCGTCAAGACCTTTTAAGCTTGTTTTATGCTCGCAAGTTTCGTACAAGATTAGACATAATTTTGTGTATAAAATTTGACAAAGAGGTTGCTCATGAAAACGTACAACTATAACGAGTAGTTTATTGACACAATTTTAGTTATTTCGTGTGATCAAAAGGCAACAAATAGTCACTGTTAATAAAAATCATTGTAACCATACATTATGAAGTGGTCACACTTACTATGAAATTCATGTGACTATAACTAGTTTATTGTCACGGTTTTGGTTATTTCATATTACAAAAAATGTAACAATTGCCTACGGGTTTAACAATTCGGTGTAACCATATGCCACGAATTAGCCACACTACTAAAAAAGAGTTTTTCATACATATTTCCGCCAGAAAATTATCGGCGGATGTCCATCAGATTTGTGGTGGATACCAATAAAGTCAACTTTCGTTGACGTCTGCCACTGATTTTTAAAAATATAAATATAAATAAAAATGTACTTCAATTTACTTTTTTGACGGATTTTTGATTAATTAATTATTTATTTATTATTTAAAAAATCCGCTACAAATTGGTCTAATTTGATTTAAATTATTAATATTAATTAATTAAAATTGTTAGCGAATTTGTGGTGGATTTTAATTAATTTTTTCCTTAATTAAAATCCGCCACAAATCCACCAATATTTTAATTAATTAAACTATTTTTAAGTTAAAAAAGTTTATTTTTTATTTGCTAGTGGCTTTCTAGCGGATCACACCATCCGCCGGTGGTCAGCCACAAATTATAAAATTTATTTTAAAAATATTTCATTGGCTATCAACTACCTATGGTATAAAGTAAAAGATCGACAAACTACGACACACGAAAGCGCCTGTGGTCTAGTGGTATTCCTTTTTAAAATTCTCAAAATAAGCTTCGAGTAGTTTATGGTTTTTATTCCGATAGTTTCAAAGATGAAATAATACTCATGAATTGCAAACATTAGGGATAATAACTGCAATTTCTAAACTACAAGGATAAAAGTTTGAAAAAAAATTCATCAACCATTACTCTTTTTCTTTTTTGTATTTTATTAAACTTTGTGGCGGATTTTGAAACATATAACATTTTTTTTCATTTTTTCTATTTGTAAATGCTTATTCTTATTTTGTTTACATATTCCATAAGGGGCAGGTTCAAACGAGAAGACATACCATATGCGAGAAGGCGAGAAGAAATTCTAGCCAATCAACTAATTAAATTAATGTTCATGATTAATGATGGCAAACTTGTAAAATATTGGATTAATTTTTTTAAAAAATTGTTGGAATCTAATCATAAGGGCAAAATTGGAAAAAAAAAATTAAATATGGAGAGAGAATCTCACGTTATTTGAAGATATCCAAAAATTAATTGAAGAGTCAAAATGGTAATTATTAGGAAATTCCACCCAAAGTAGTCTCTCTCATCAAACACCCGTACGAGTTCATTCTTCAACAAGAAGTTGCCTTTGTTCAAGAGACTGGAGATCGAAATCGTTTTCAACATCACACATTTTACGGTTCAAAATCAAGACCTAAATAGGAAACGCCATCAGTACGAGTACATTTTTCAAGGAGTCGCCATTGTTGAAGGGCACTCGAGATTGAAATCGTCTTCAACAACACCTATTTTAGGGTTCTACTCGAGATTCAACGATGCAATGATAAGTGATTCATCAATGTAATCATATGTGATTCATCAATGCAATCATATGTGATTTAGCGACGTAATCGTCTTCAACAACACCTATTTTAGGGTTCTATTCGAGACAACGATGTAATCATATGTGATTCATGAAAGTAATCATATGTGATTCATGAATGTAATCATATGTGATTTAGCAACGTAATCGTCTTCAACACCACCTAATTTAGGGTTTTATTTGAGATTCAACGATGTAATCAAATGTGATTCATCAATGTAATCATATGTGATTCAACAACGTAATCGTCTTCAACATCATCTATTTTAGGGTTCTACTCGAGATTCAACGGTGTAATCATATGTGATTCATCAATGTAATCATATGTGATTCAGCAACGTAATCGTCTTCAACACCACTTATTTTAGGGTTCTACTCGAGATTCAACGGTGTAACCATATGTGATTGATCAATGTAACCATATGTGATTCAGAAAAGTAATCAACGTAATCATATGTGATTCAACAAAGTAACCGTATTTGATTCATCAAAGTAATCATATGTGATTTAGCAAAGTAATCACAAGATGTTTCTGTAGAACTTCTACAAGAAACGAACAACAAAAGGATAATCCAAAAAGAAGGAATTGAAATACAAGAAGATTGAATTATATTAGATGGATACTAATATTTTAATTATGAGGCAAGAATACAAATCCCGCTCAATAAGGGATATATATAATGGGTTGAAGATAAGTCCATAAATAAAAAGTCATTAATACCCTTTTTAATTCAAAACTAATAATTATTAAAAGAAAAGTTAATCTGATTAATGATTGGTCAGGATTTCTTCTCACATGATCCTTCCTCTATTCCATAATTATATATACGTAGTATGCTTACATATATACGACATACGTAGATCAAACATACATATACGTATGGGGTTTATTGATGTTACTTGTTAGTAGGTTTTAATTACTAATAAAATGTCTTATTGGACTTTAGTGTGTATTATTGTGGTTTAGTTGTTCTTATTGGGCAATAAATGGGTCTTAAAGCATCTCTAATCACAACACCAAATTTAATGGATGCATAAACACCAAAAAGAAAGTCTTAACTCCAACCATACTTTAAAAAAACACAAATTTTGTAGATCTACATCTAAATAACATAATTTATTTACTATTAACTATTTTTAATAATAATAATAATTTGGACATACGTCGGGTGAGTTTTGTAATTTTTCATTGTCGTATGTCGTCCGCGTTTTTTGCTTGACTTTTAGCTTGCTTTTTACGTGTTGACAGCCATAAATTTCGAGAACGTGAGGCCTTACGCTAATTCTCAGGCAAAGATTGACGTGTTTTTAGAGTTCAGTGTCGCAGAACGGTCGTTTGTCGCACGACACTTGGTGGACGACGACGAGGATTTGGTATACTTAGGGGAGAACCAGGAGAAGAAGCGTAAAGAAGAAGAGGAAGAAGAAGCTGAGTCGAAGAGAGAGATGACTGGTAAGTGTACTTTCCTTTTCCTTTCTGTTACAATTTATTCTCTTATAACGTTCGTAAGGTTTCCAGGAGAATCTCAACCGAAGGTGCCGACTGTCTCTGCTAAGAGAGCAGCTCAGCTTGAGCTTGCCCGTAAGGGCAAGGAAAGAGTTTGTCTACTGACCCTGAGGTTCCGAGGAGGACGGTTCCAAGGGAACCGTCTCTAGGGGTAGATGACTCGTCGAAAGTCGTCTCACCCACGGAGACGAGTGTCGCATCGCCTAAGAAGGCGTTTTCTAATGTGATTGCTGCGACACCTCTTAGGTCGGCGCCACCGGCAGAAACAACGAAGTCTCCCTCTGCCATGTCGAACCCTTCGCCGGCCGCCAAAGGTAAGGGTCACTCGACGGTAGGGGCTAAAGTTACGACGGTTAACTTTACGTTGCCGTCGGACTTTATGGTCAGTAGTGTCCTAGACGGGACGAATCTATTTCCTCATCCGGGGAAATATTTGCTCCCATCTTTCAAGGAGCGTTTCGTGGGGTTTCTTATTGAGGAGACGGGAGCCCATGTCGCCGGGTTGACGTTCATGGTAAGTTTTTCTTTCAAGACTTGATTCGTTTGTTCTTGTTATCGTACGTTTACTGACGATATTTGTCTCATGATTTTACAGGCGTTCCGGGCTTCTTTGGCTTTACAGGGTGAGATGGAGAGGATAAAGGATCTGGTGTCTGCTACGCATGAAAGAGATAACGCGGCGTTGGACAGGGCGAAGGTCGCTGCAGGACGTGAAGAGGAGATGTCGAAGCGTCTTGATGACGCTAAGAAGCATCTAGAGGTCATCAGGCATGCAAAGGATGAGGCAAATCATCGCCTGACGTAGTCCTTGTTCATGATTGCCGAGCAGAGGGAGGAGATGGACAAGGTTAAGGAATCCTTAGCTGCGATTTCAAAGGAAGCTGAGGATTCGAAGTCCAAGGTGGAGAGATTGGAGAAAGAGATACAAACTCTCAAGGATGAAGGTAAGAATGTTTTTGCTTTGGCCCACTTGACTGCTAGGGCGGCGATCATGAGGCGCCATTTGTTAGGGAAGAACCCTCTTGCTTCAGCGTCGGAAGAGCTTGACATCTACTTGAAGGACGTCGGGTCTGCGAGAGACCTTGACTCAGATGATGAGAAGGAGTTCGAGGAGGAGATCGTGGGTGAAAGTCTTCAAGGTGAAGCTTCGGGCAAGGACGCGACCGATGTTCCTCCCCAAAATTAAAAACATTGTTCTTAATGATCGACCGTTGGTGGTCGATCTCTCTTTTGATGTAATCGTACATTATTTGATGAATGAAATTTGGGTTTCTGTAGAACTCGTGTCTCGTATATTCAATAAATAAATATAACGTTAACTATGAAATTCACTGAATATATTATACAAGAAATCATGCGACTTAGGCGTCCATTGCAACACAACAACTCAGAATGTAAGACATAGTGCTTGTAAATCATGTAAATAAACATAGGAACGTGCGACCAAAACGAACACTCAGGATATGGAATCCTTCGAAGTTAAGAGATTTAATTCAAAAGATCATTAGACCTTGCGATCGTACGACTAGATCGTACAATGAGCTTGAATTATATGTTCCTGCGAAAGGATGATCAGGTGATATACCTGATCGTTTATGTCATGCGGCTTCGCAAAATTCAAGTCGTATAGTAAACTTGACGTGCAATTCTTTCCAGATGTCCTGTGATTATGTAAGGCACTTCGACTATCGAGAGTTCGACGTCGACAGACAACCTTACCCATCACTTTTTTGTGGCTTCAAAATGGATTTATAGCAATCACGAGCGACTTTCGGCTCACTTTTGATCTCTTGGATTCCCCACGGCGTAGGGAACTTCAGGATTTGATGGTACGTCGAAGGAACGACTTTCATATCGTGGATCCATGGTCGACCCAAGATAACATTATACGTTGATGAACAATTAATAACACTGAACTTGGTCGGTTTGTTGATTCCTCCAGCATAGACAGGTAAGACAATCTCTCCGAAGGTGCTCGTCGCTTCTCCATTGCATCCGACCAAAGTTGTCGAACGTTGGGTGACTTTTGAGCAATCGATCCCCATGGCCTTGAGGGTGTCGAGAAAAATGACATTTGCTGAACTACCACCATCAATCAAGACTCGACGTGTTAAACAATTACCAATCATGAGTTGAATGATCAACCCGTCATGATGCTTTTGATATGAGTCGCCGAGGTCGATTTGGTCGAATACAATTTTCATAGCTTCCAACCCCAAATCTCCTTTTGGTCGTGATGAACGTGGAATAGGCCGATCATCAGGTGCTTGAATGGCGTGACGCTTAGCTACAGAATACGTCAGGCCACACACGTCGGAACCACCAGTGATGCAATTGACGATTTTTGTATGCTCGGGGGTCGACGGTCGATGATCGTTAGCGGGAGTAGTGACGTCATCGATGATATCTTTAAGATTACCCTTCGGGACGTGATATGCTAATTCTTTCTTGAGAGCTATGCAATCGTCTGTCGCATGCCCATGGTCGACATGGAAGTCGCACCACTTCGACTTATCTTTCCTGGTGTCGTCCTGATCAGATTTCTTCGGCCAACGAATGGTCGCTTGGGCGGATTTTAAAGCTTCAACCAAATCCTTAGTGGTCCCTTTGAATCCATATGTGGATATCTTGGGGTACTGACGGAACTTGATCGCGGTCTTGGCCTCTACTTTTGTCTTGAATCGGACGTTCGAGATCTGGCGCACGGGCTCCACTTTGGAAATTTCTTTCGTCTTGAACTCTGGCTTCCTTACACCTAACGTCCTCTTGTCGTTGGTATGCTTGCGACGAAAGGCAACGTCGTCTTCTACCCTCATATATGCTAGGGTTCGGGCTCGGACGTCCTCAAAACTCTCAGGGGGATACTTGGTCAGATCATTGTACAAACCTGAGCTGTCGTCCAAACCACGCTTATAGGCTTCGATCGCGGTTTTAATATCGCAATTTCGGATACTAATCATCTCCGCATTGAATCTATTGAAATAGCTTCGAATTGATTCATTGGTCTCCTGCACGACGTAGTACAAGTTACTGGTCTGCTTCTCCATCTTACGACTGCTGGCGAATTGTTGAGAGAATTGGTTAACCAATTCAGCGAACGACCCTATGGACCCAGGCTTGAGATTAATCAACCATTGGAGGGCAGGACCAGTGAGAGTTGCACCGAAACTTTTGCACATACACACTTCCTGATACATGTGAGGGATCGAGATCGTCCACATGAGTTGCTTATACTGCGCGACGTGCTCCATTGGATTGGTCACACCCGAATATTTAGGCGTGAAGGCTGGGATGTTATATTTCTTCGGGACCTCGACTGTCGTGATCTGATCGACGAAAGGTGATGCTTGAAAGCCTGATCGAGGCTCGACGTCGATGGGTACGGCTGCCCCGGCTATCTTGGCTAGCAAAGATAGGACACGCTCGTTTTGATCTTCCAACATCTTCAGTCGCTGGGCGACAGGATCATTAGGGTTGAGATTTGCCCCTGCCGAAGGATTGACTCCCGAGCTGGTGCCATTTCTGTATGACGACCCGTTGGCATCCCCAGTGAAAGGAACGAAATGTGGTTGCGATCCATTCTGAAATGGCTGCGATCCGTTCTAAAATGCTTGCGACCCATTCTGGAACGGCTGCGACCCGTTCTGGAATGGCTGCGACCCGTTTTGCATGGGTGGAGGTCTAATATGGTGAGGAGGCATATGCCCCGGCTGGGGATTTGGATTGTACGGCCCCGGTTGCTGGTTCTGCATGAATGGACCTGGATGCTGGTTTTGCGCGAATGAACCTGATACTGGAACAGGGTTTTGGAAGAATGGCCGGGGACCATTCTGACTGGACGATCCCTGACCTGGATTTTGAATGGTCTAGGACCATTCTGAGGTCCGAAGGGATTTCTCAGCCGTGCAATTTCTTCAGCTGCTCTGCGACTTTGCTCTGCCATTGCATGGATTTGATTCTGAGCGACTTCTAGCTCCTGATACATCTGGGCAATGACATGCTCTTGATTTCTAGGAACTGCCATTTTCCTAAAATAGAAAACAAAGAGAACTGCAAGAAACCGTTAGTAAAACGCATGTTTATCGAAAAGATTTTCTCTAGATGGGGTCCCACGGATGGCGCCAAACTGTTAATGCCAAAAATCATCCAAAAGAAATGACTTAAGATTGATGTGGAATTTAACAACTAAAGAAAAGAATCTCTAGACAAAGCGTGCGACAAAGATAGAAATATAAATGAGACAAAGATTTTGGTGACGAGGGAAAAACCTCAACGAGGAAAAAACCTGCGGACGACAATGGAGATGTCGTCGCTGCACTATGATCGCCAAACAGGGGCAACGTCCTTTGTTACTGTTGTCGATCGTACAGTGATTACAATACAAATGAGAGAAATACTTCGAAATGTAAAGTAACAAGTGTTTGGAGTGTGAAAACAGTGTGCGTCGTGTGAAAAAATGAAGTGTCGTGTGTAATTGTCGTGCATCGAATGCGATTCTTCTAGTTGAGAGTTCTTCGTTTCTAGATGTTCTTGAGTATGCAGTGATTCTCAGCTTTGTTCTTCGTGAATTTTAGTGAGTTGTGTTCTCTGTTGTAGATGTCCCTGAATCCGATGGTTGAGCTTGGTCTTTATAGTCTTTGGGTGCTTTAAGTGGATCATTAAGTGCTTTGATGTCTGGCGTAACGGTTGTTGTCTTTAAATGCTGGAATTGACTATGTCGGTTATAGCCGTTGTCCATTAATGATGTTGGCTACTGCATTAAACATTGAACAAACGTAGCAGTAATATCACGCGTTAGTCGGTCGAGGTCGTATGGTGATGTACGACGGTCGTGCGAAATAGGCGACACTATGGTCGAGTGTCGTGAGGAATTCTCGACCTACCTTTTATGAGGGACGACGGAGGTTTTTAAGGGTCTTTATCAAGACCTTATCTTAATCCAAGATATTGTTCATAATATGCGTCTTACCTCTTCTGGTCGTGGTCGAGACCTGTGAATTTTTGCCCAAACAATGACGACCAAGTTCACAAAACTTGAGAAGTTTGAAGGTGTTGATTTCTGTAGATGGCAGAAGAAGATGCACTTCTTGTTGACGACGTTGAAGGTTGTGTACGTGCTAAGCACTCCGATACCGGAGGTAATGGAAAACGAGACATTGGAGTTGACCCGACGTCGAGGCAAATGGGAGAACGACGACTACATCTGTCGTGGCCACGTCTTAAACGATATGTGTGACTCCCTCTTTGATATCTACCAAAACGTTGAATCTTCCAAAGAGCCATGGGACTCTCTTGAGTCCAAATACATGGCGGAGGATGCTTCTAGTAAGAAGTTCCTTGTTAGTAATTTTAATAATTACAAGATGGTGGACTCAAGGCCGGTGATGGTGTAATATAATGAGCTCCTACGCATTCTCGGCCAATATGCTCAACATGATATGAAGATGGACGAATCCATCTCCGTATCGAGCATTATTGATAAACTGCCCCCCTCTTGGAAAGAATTCAAACATATGTTGAAACACAAGAAGGAAGAGTTGTCCCTTGTACAACTCGGTAGTCACTTGCGCATAGAAGAATCTTTTCGGGCGCAAGAGGCTGAGAAACCTAAAATAAAAGAGGTTTCTGCACCTTCGGTGAACATGGTGGAAAAGGGAAAGTCTAACAATTTCAAGGGAAAACGGAAGTTCAACGAAGCCAAGAAAGGGCCCAATTAAAAGGTTAAATTAACATGTTGGACCTGTGGGATGACCGGCCATCTCAAGCAGGATTGTCGGGTTGTCAAGAGTAAGAATGGAGCAAGCACAAGTGGTGGTGGGCAAGGATCCAAGGATCAAAACCCACGGAAATGTCAGAATTTTGACTTTGGTTTTAATTCAAATTTGAATTATGTTCCACTAATATCCGAATCTTTTTATGTGCAGGATGATGATGTCACTTGGTGGATTGACTCGGGTGCTACAAGTCATGTGTGCAAGGATCGCCGTTGGTTCACTTCCTTGGAACCGGTTGAAGACGGATCAATGCTATGCATGGGGAACGAGTCGATTGCTCTCATTCATGGACGTGGCTTAGTTAGGCTAGAATTTAGTTCTGGCAAAATAGTTGAACTTTTAGACGTTTTGTTTGTACCACAAATTTGAAAGAATTTCATTTCCGGTAGTATCTTGAATAAGTTAGGATATAAGCAAGTTTATGAGTCCAATAAGTTTATCTTGTCAAATGGTGGCTCTTTTGTTGGATTTGGTTATTTGCTTAATAATATGTTTATGTTGAATTTGAATAAAAAGAATTTTGTTTCAATTCTGTTTTTATTGCAAATAGCAATTGTGTTGATTCTATTTTATGGCATGCAAGACTTGGTCATGTTAATTTTAAGCGAATGGTTGAAATGTCAAAAGACGGTCTTATTCCGGCTTTTGATATTAAAACCGAAAAGTGTAAAACTTGCATGTTAACAAAGATCACTAGACAACCTTTTCCTAACGTGAAAAGGGACTCGTCGGTGCTTGAATTAATTCATAGTGATCTTTGTGATTTGCATTCAACTCTGTCTTTTGGTAATAAAAAGTATGTTGTCACTTTTATTGACGACGCTTCACGGTTTTGTTATGTTTATTTATTACACTCAAAAGATGAAGCGTTGGTTAAATTTAAAATTTATAAAACGGAGGTTGAATTGCAAATGAATTGCCATATAAAAAGTTTACGCACCGATCATGGTGGGGAGTATTACGACCCCATGTTTTTTCAATCCGTAGGAATCACTCATGAAACTACGGCGCCTTATACATGTAATACCCCGGGTAAGTTCATTAGTTAAGTCCTAAATCCGTTAAATCTAGTTAACTTTATAAAATGAGGTTTAGGGTAAGTTTGGGTAAAATAATAAGTTAAAGGGGTGTTGGACATTAGTTGATAGTTGAAGGTTCAATTGGTAAATGGGGATTTGATATTACCCTTTAGAATTTCAGATATTTCTTAACTCAAAATATCAGTGTGTGTGCGTGTTCTTGAGGAGAAAAGAAGCAGAAGAAGGAAGTACGGTTAAGGCTCCGATTGAGTGTGTTGGAATTGAAATTAAGGTATGTATTCTTTAGGTTTTGTGTTTGTAATCATCAGTAGTAAATTCCTATCGGTTTAGAATTTCCAGTTTCATGTTTAGTATAGATTTCAATCGCATCTGGGAAAGTTTAGACCGACTGTGTTCTTGATACTCCCGGTGGAGTCCCGGTACTGTCGACTCCCGATGGAGTCCCGGTACTGTCGACTCCCGGTGGAGTCCCGGTATTGCCAACTCCCGGTACAGTGGAGTCCCGGTACTGGAGAGTCCCGGTACAGTGGAGTCCCGGTACTGGAAAGTCCCGGTACAGTGGAGTCCCGGTGTAGTGAGTCCCGGTAGTTTTGGTAGTGTCCGGTTATAGTTTCTGATTGTATTTTTGTATTTTTGGATTAAGTTGCTCCGAAAACTCCCGCAAGGGCGTTGCCTCTTGACCCCATCCGCTATCCGGGTAGCGGAACCCCCGTGATAAGTCGCTGAAGGGAGAACTGTTGAGGATAAGATTTTAATAGGCTTTATGTGTTTGATTAGTAAGGCGATATATGTATCTTAAATTGTTTCAGATTCTGTGAACTTTGAATGAAAGATTGGATTTCTCGAGAAAAGATTAGAAGGAAATTTGATAACCAATCGAGGTGAGTTTTACTTTAAAACGTTTTCAACTGGAATATATATATATATATATCTGTGTTTATATATATATATATATATATATATATATATATATATGAGATGGATATATATATGAGATGGATATGTGTGGAATGGATATACGATCAAGGTGTGAATATTTTGTGTTTATAATATAGTAAGATATTATATTTATTGGTGCATTACACTAGACAAGTGCACAGTAGCCGGGTTCCGGTGTGCGGACCGGTGAGTAGTCGGGTTCTGGTGTGCGGACCGACGGGTAGCCGGGTTCCGGTGTGCGGACCGGTTGTTGATTTATTAGTTGGCTTGCTACCAACTAATATGGCCATTTGTGGAGGAATAAGGTGGATGAGATGTACACGATGCACGAGTCTGGATTGGTATTTAAATACGTGTGGTATGTTTATATTTTACGAAAGGATTACCAAAGGTTTATCTAAACTATTTTGATACAAAGGATTTACATAAAAGGTTTTATAATGATTTTGGAAAGGACCGGGATTAACTCACTAGACCCGTTTGGTCTAACCCTCATTTTGTTTTCAAAAATATGTTTTCCAGGTCGAGGAATTGATAGCGGCAAAGGAAAGAATAAGGTGTAGGCTGCCTCCGTTGATCGATGATGTTTAAGAAGCTTTTATATATTTTGTAATGTCAAGACTAATGAGACCGTACTTGGTTTGTTATGTAACTTTTGTTGTAAATCAATGAGATGTATGCATGTTATGTATTATGATGTATGTTATGGGATTTGGGTTGTTACAATACACCTCAACAAAATGGTGTGGCGGAACGGAAAAATAGAGTTCTCAAAGAAATGGCGAACTCTATGTTATCCTACTCGGGATCGAGTGATGGATTTTGGGGTGAAGCCATGCTAACGACTTGTTATTTGCTGAATCGAGTTCCCAATAAAAGGAACAAGATTACCCCATATGAACTTTGGTTCAAGAAAAGGCCGAACTTGAGTTATATTCGAGTTTGGGACTGTCGAGCGGCTGTTCGACTACCCGACCCCAAAAGAAAGACTTTGGGTGAGAAAGGTATTGACTGCATCTTTGTTGGATATGCCAAGCATTCCAAAGCTTATAGGTTCTATGTTATTGAACCTTATGATTCTATAGCGATTCACACCGTTATAGAATCAAGAGATGTAATTTTGATGAGACTAGATTCTCTTCAATACCGAGGCCAAAGGACATAGTTCCAAGTACTAGTAAAACTAGTGAGGTTGAAGAACAAGCAATTGTTCCAACTGAATCTCCGATGCTTCGAAGGAGCAAAAGAGGAAGGATTGAAAAATCTTTTGGTCCTGATTTCCATGTATACTTGGTAGAGGGATCAAGAGTGAGATTGGATCCCAATTCCTTTACTGTTATAGTGTTGAGGAGGATCCAAAATCATTTGATGAGGCTATGAAGTCTCAAGATGTTGCTTTCTAGAAAGAAGAAATACATGATGAGATAGACTCCATCATGGGGAATAATACTTGGGTATTATCGGACTTGCCACCGGGTTGCAAACCTTTGGGATGCAAGTGGATCTTCAAAAGGAAGATGAAAGCGGATGGATCAATCGACAAGTTCAAAGCTCGATTAGTGATCCAAGGCTTTAGGCAACGGGAAGGCATCGGTTATTTTGATACCTATGCCCCAATAGCAAGGATCTCCACGATTAGATTGTTGATAGCCTTAGGAGCTATCCACAATTTAGTGATTCACCAAATGGATGTCAAAACGGCATTCTTGAATGGTGACTTGGAGGAGGAAGTTTACATGAAACAACCGGAAGGTTTTGTTATGCCCAGAATGGAGCATAAGGTGTGTAAACTTGTAAAATCATTGTATGGGCTGAAACAAGCACCCAAACAATGGCATCAGAATTTTGATGAGGTTATCTTATCCAACGGTTTTATGATAAACCAAGCGGACAAGTGTGTATATAGCAAATTTGACACATCAGGTAACGGTGTAATCATTTGCCTATATGTTGACGACATGTTGATCTTTGACACTGACCAAAATCAAGTTGGGAAAACCAAAGAGTTTTTGTCGTCGAGTTTCTCCATGAAAGATATGGGAGAGGGGGAGGTGATCCTTGGAATAAGGATCAAGCGAGAGAACAAAGGGATTGCAATTACGCAATCTCATTACATTGAGAAAGTATTAAATAAATTTAATTGCTTTGATTGTTCTCCGGTGAGTACTCCATAGGATCCGAGTGTGAAGCTTATGCCCAACTCGGGTGAAGCGGTGTCACAACTCGAGTACTCAAAGGCTATTGGATGCTTGATGTATGCCATGACAAGCACTAGGCCGGATATCACATTTGTCATAGGAAAGTTGAGTAGGTTTACTAGTAATCCTAGTATTTACCATTGGCAAGCGATAAGACGAGTATTCAAATACTTGAAGAAAACCATTGAGTATGGTTTGTCATATGTCGGGTTTCCTTCAATATTGGAGGGATATTCGGATGCAAGTTGGATTACCAACGGAAGATCACTCTTCTACGAGTGGTTGGGTGTACTTGCTTGGGGGAGGTGCCAATTCATGGGCTTCCAAGAAGCAAACTTGCATCACGAGTTCAACTATGGAGTCGAAATTTGTGGCATTAGCTGCTGCCGGTAAAGAGGCGGAATGGCTAAGGAATTTGGTCCATGAAATTCCATTATGGCCAAAACCAATATCAGCCATTTCTATCTGTTGTGATAGTGCGGCTACTTTGGCTAAAGCTTATAGTCAAGTATATAATGGCAAGTCTAGACAATTAGGTGTTAGACATAGCATGATTCGTAAGCTAATCACGAATGGGATGATTTCGGTTGAATTTGTTCGGTCACAACAAAATCTAGCGGACCACTTGACGAAGGGGTTAGCTAGGGACTTGGTCCACAAGTCAGTGATAGGGATGGGATTAAATTCCATCTAAATCTCTAACAGTGAGATACCCAATTCCCTTCTAATACAATGTTAGAAGTTGAATTCAATGGGAAAGCTCACTCTAAGGGATTGGAGCACAAGATGATCATCCCACAGTATGTGCTCGATACTGCAAGTGAAGGAGGTAATTGTTCTTTTGTAAAAATGCATGTGCAGGTGCATGAAGAAAAGAACTACCTATATGAGTGTGAAGTGTGGCCGCTTCAAGAAGCTTGGACTTAGCTTTGATGCACTCACGAATGGATAAGGACACATGGTCTATATAGTGTCAAATTTAAACTTTAGAGAATCTTTTAAATTCATGTGTATGTTATCTTCTAGTACTCAAATGAGTTGAAGGGTTCAATCCATAGGACACCCGGATTCTCGAGTATTTGAAATGTGTAATGTACTAAGATGAAAATTCAATCTTTTAGATATTTTCATTTATGCATGAGTTTGTTTACCTGTATTGAACTTTTATTTTGGGAATCAAGGATTGCACTAAAATGGGGGAGGAATGTTCGTGATTTTAGTGAAATCATCAGGTTCATTTTGTGTAATTGGATTCATAAAGATAATAATGGGGTTGTTAGCTAAGCTATAACATGAGTTAGGAGGTGTGGAGTGCACACTCGTGTAAGCTAACTAGAACCCGGGATTGTTGGTCGGTTAAGATTGGCATGTTACAAAGTGATTTTCTGAGGTAGGCGTCGGGGCCAGTGTTGGCGCCAGTCAACTGGCGCCAGACACTAGATTGTGTGTTGGCGCTGATGCCGGTGCCAGTTGGCTGGCGCCAAGACTGGCGCCAGCGTCTGGAAGTTTCTTCTTGTTTGTAACTGCCGATTTTAATGCACAATCAATCTCATTTAATGAGATATTATTATCAGTTTTCAATATGGTGTAGGTTACGATTCTCTAAGGTGTATAAGTATGAATCGATTACTACCTTAATCGATACGCTGAAAAATAGAGATTATCCTCGAGTGAATTTCGTGATACCCGGGCAGAATAGAGTCAAAATATCACTTACGGAAAGCGAGCTCTCACGCGATCTCTGTTTTCTATCCAAGTTCTATCACTCTTCTCTGTCACTCTTCGATTTCCTCCAACACCATCTCGATGTGTTCTTGATTGGTCTCGATGGGTTCCCGATCCGTCTCTATAAAAACTGAAAGTGATAGGCTATGATTGTACACACGCAAACAAATAATAAATCAATCGATAGGTTCTTGATGAAAAATGAAGGTGGTAGGGTATGGTTTAACACACATAAACACACACCAAGTCAATGAATTGATTCTTGATCTTTGTCGATAGGTTCTCGGTCATCTCGATGGGTGTTGGGTTACGGTGATGAAAAACGCGATGCCTTACGACATTGAAGAAAGTGTTGAAGAAGGTGATGTCGAGTTACAGACTTACGGTGTCAAGGTGTTGTACACACTTGAACGTAAATAAATATTCATAATGAATGTAACACACACACACACACACACACACATATATATATATATATAATATATATATATATATATATATAGGCTGGGTATCAAATACAAACCAACTAGTTTGTACAAACTCGTACAAACCATACATAGCTTCATGATTTTGTAAATTTGGCTTCATGAATGTATATATATATATATTTTGGCTTCATGAATATATAATTTGGCTTCATGAATATATCATTTGGCATTTTTAACTAATTTTTTTACAAAAATACCCTAAAATACCCTTATTTTTGTAAAAAAATTAGTTAAAAATGCCAAATGATATATTCATGAAGCCAAATTATATATTCATGAAGCCAAAATATATATATATATACATTCATGAAGCCAAATTTACAAAATCATGAAGCTAGGTATGGTTTGTACGAGTTTGTACAAACTAGTTGGTTTGTACCCGATACCACCCCTATATATATATATATATATATATATATATATTAGTTTTTTTAATGTGATTTGTTTGATTAAAATATTAGTAATTTTTAAGATAATTTATTTTAAACATTAAAGAGATAAACGGTTTTTAATTAAAAAGAAATAAAAAGTCAAATAAGGTAGATATTGATTGAAACTTCCATTTATGCCCCTAATCATTTCTCAATTAATCTTATTATGTTTAACCATCGATTAGTTTTTCTAAAATTTGATCAATGACCAATATTGGTCCTCATGTTCACAATGAAAGTGTGGGTTTCATCTGAACCTACCCTTATATAATAAGTTGTGACAATTATTTAGAAATTTTAAACACTTAGAAAAATTATTAAAATCATTATATAAAAATAAATCTTTAAATAATACATAACTATATATATAGGGTCAGGTTTAGGGGAAAATCGTAAAAAATTGAAAAACTAGGAACACCAAGGTAATCATTAATCTGGACGGTATGCACATGTGAATATAAGTAATTTGTATCATACACTCGTGCATAAAAACAAAATCTTTAATTACTTGGATGCGCATGTGCATACCGTCCAAATGAACAATCACCGGAATGCATACCGTCCAAATGAACGATCACTAGAGTGTTCCCCTGAACCCCTCTCTCTCTCTCTCTCTCTCTATATATATATATATATATATATATATATATATATATATATATATAAATATATAAATATATACCGGAATGCATACCGTCCAAATGAACGATCACTAGAGTGTTCCCCTGAACCCCTCTCTCTATCCATATATATATATATATATATATATATATATATATATATATATATATATATAGGTTCAAATGAGAAATGCTAAGTGTGTGGGAAATAGAGAAGTAATCCCAGCCATTCATACGATCAAGATAGTATCTGATTTGACCGATCAAAAGTTGCGGGTATTCCAAAAACAGAAGAACAATTTCGTAACTTTTACAAATACGTGCGACGAGTTCATATGTGTAATTCATAGATGAGCTGTATGTTCATATGTGAACCCGTGTAATTCACATATGGACTCTTTTTAACTTATTCACATATGAACCTTTGTGATTCATATATGAACTAATTAAATAATTCACATATGAACTAATTAACTGTGAACCAGTTGAACTAATTAACAGATTTACATATGCACCTTTGTGATTCACATATGAACCTTTGTGATTCACATATGTGTAACAACCCAATTCTAAAACAGGACATGCATATCATTAAATCATAAACATTACAAAACTGGGTCCCAAAATTTTTATTACATCTGTCTCAAAGCTTAGGTTGGCGGAAAAAACCTATACACAACTGAGAATAACTAACTACTAAAAGTATGAGTGGCACAACTTCTATCTGCATTTATACTCTAGCCCTACCCTGCTCGCTTACCTGAAAATGGTTTTTGAAAAGCGAGGGTTAGACCAAAAAGGCCTAGTGAATTCCCTCCGAAAACAGTTCTTAACAACAGTATAAAAGTCATTTCATAATTTCATAAACATTCTCCACATAAGCATCAACATGGTAACTACACAATGTTCCAGGATTGTACATCTAACCGCGATCGGGGCCCAAGCAGACTCCCCTCTCGCCTCATATCGGGGCCCAAGCAGACTCCCCTCTACCCGAGTAGGAAGGAAACAAATTCCATCCTACTGGCTCATCACAAATGCCCAAAGGATCATCGAATCCCGAGGTACTCTGATCCCACTGTGCAGACCGACTCCACATAGCATACAATAGCTCACATTAAATCACGGAACGTGAAATCTTTATAAATCCTTTCTTTTATGCTAAATAATCTTTCAAACAAAAACACACTTTTCATGGAATAGTTCGTAAAAGCTTGTAAGCAAATAGTGTTCGTAAACACACCATAATCAGTAAAACATTTAACTTCATTCCACGTAAAAAAAGAATTAAGGGAACTCACATGTCTTCCTTGCTTCAAGACTTCTCACTTAAGCTTCAGATTTTTAAGGTGCACACCTATGATATTAAAATAATAATAATAATAATAGTGAGTCTCGAGTTAACCTCAACCACCCTGAATAGTTTTCTACGCAACCCGTCTCAACTCTCAACAGACCCTAAAAACTGAACCCAGAGAAATAGTATTCTGGATCCTCACTTAAATTACCCATACCGGATCTGCTAGGCCCACTTAATTTATTACAGAACACTTTAATTTACCAATACCGGATTCATTTCACCTGGCCCAACAAAATAAACTTCCGGTTCCTTATTGAATATCGGGTCTAATAACCAAGGCCCAATACCGGTTCTAATTAAAATACATATCGGATTTCATTTTGAGAACATACCGGATCCAATTTCCTTTCAGGCCCAAATTCATGGATTCCGGTTCCTTGCATTTTAATTCCGGATCACCTGCGCTAATACCGGATCTACTCTACCGGTAACCCAATACCGGAAATCAACTTCCGGATCCAACCCAAGGGTTCCGGTTCCAACAACACACACCGGATCCACTTGGAAATTCCGGTTCTCAGTTAATAAAGCCCACACGATACCGAATCCGCTATTGGATTTCGGATCTCTCATTCAAATTTCGGGACTTACATGGTGACGATACAGATTAATTCTTAGTACTAAAAAATTAAACCATTTAAATCGATTATTGAGTCCCTTTCATAATGATAGGTGGGTATCACCCCCCCTAAATCTAACCGCAAGTGTACGGGTCGAAGTCAAGTAATAGTACTAGAAAGTACGAGTATCGAACACAGGGAACTAGGAACTAAGTATCACAATTACTATAAGATCTATTAACTGAACGTCGCAAGTTTGAGTGGTTGGTATAACTAATTAATTGAAAGCAAAATAAATCACAAACGGAACAGTAAACAACTTAGGAAACTTCAGATAGAGAAAACAGTTGAGGGTTGGAAATCCTAAGACTTTCACATACAAACGCTTGACTAAAAACAGTTACCAGTTCTTCCCCTTAATGAATACCCAATCTTAAAGTCATCATTGTTCTTTCTCAAGCAACACGGGTTTTACTTTGAAAATACAAGTTTTATCTCTCGATCTCAACTCATGAACTCAAAGCACATTAAAAACAAGATTTAACGGGACTAAAGCTAAATTTGATATCTCTATCCAAATTTCCACCTTAGGCATGCAATTTCTAGTTCTAGATTAACAATTAATTCTCTCAAACTTAATCGTTCACAACAAATCAATTGTAAATTGGCCAAATTCACAAAGGCATTAAGGACTAAATCACATGCTTCATTAAAATAGGAAAAACTGATAAGAATCTCAAGTCATTTGTTCATAAGCTTAAATCAAATTCATTCCAACCCCCAACATCTAGAAATTAGTTCATGTTGGTGGTGGATTCAAACACAAGAGAAAGAAAAGCGAAAGTGTATGTAAACATGGTAATTGTAAACGTGATAGCAATGATGATGAACTCCATTCTCTCGTGCTCATATCTACTTCGCGTGTTGAACGCCTCGTCGATTGATTCTCTACCGTCGCTCTAAAAGGTGTGAAAAGTCTCCAGAAATCGCCCCTAAACTGCTCCCAGTCGACGTGTGCGAGATATGCGAAGAATCACCTAAAAACTGGAAAAACGCCAAACTTAAATGCTGGAACAGGGGGCCCCGCGACTTGTCCCGCGACTTGCAAGTCGCGGGATAAACCGCTTGGTTTTCTGATGTTGTTTGGGTCAGCTTCGGGTCCTGGTTCGGGTGCGGGTCTTGGGCTTGGATCTCGGGCTTTCGTTGGGCTTCGTTTTGGCTCTTTTTGGGCTCTTTTCAGCTTCTTTTCTCGATGATTACTGCCTTTTATATAACCTGCACATTTCACTCGATAAACCATAAAATTCCGCTTCTTTGCTTAAATACAAGCCAATCTCATTGGTTTTAGAACCGAAAATAATGCCAAAAAGTGGCGTTATCAACAACCCCAAACCGAGCGTTGCTTGTCCCCAAGCAAATTAGCGATAAATTAGAATAAAAACATATATCAGTGAAATAATAACTGCACAACTCCCAATTGGTACCACGTAATGCACTGGTGATTTCCCATACCTGTGAATGCCTATCTCACTCTTGCCTCATTCGTATTTTGTTTGATCTATGGCCTTCCATTGTAAGTTGAACTCGTGACTGCTCCGTTTCCATTAAGGTTGTACTAGGTCCAAACATACTAGGGAAAACATTTTGCCTCGACCCTACCTCACGGGATTCTCTCATTTCGCTCGAACCTAGGTTATCGCACATGTTGTCATGTATAGGAAGTTATGTACAAGAATACTCGAAAATTTCATGACAACTCTAAAGAAAGATGCACAAATGTCCAAAAAGTCGATCTCGGAAAGAAATCAAGTAGCAAGACAGGGAATATTGGTAAAAGTGGTAGCATACCGTAATCATATTTTCCAGAAGATCATCTAGGTCTTTACAAGGGTTGTAACGGGGCTAAGGTATCGGCTAAGAACTGAAGGGTAAAACGGTTCAAAGATCCTTGGTGTGTCAAACTTTAGCAATTCTGAACTTCCTAGCTTTATGCTCTATCATTTGGCCCTCTTTGTCACTATTGGAGTCGCTTTGACTCTCTTATTTTCTGCTGTACCCACTATCAATATCTAAACTAGTTGTTTTTTTTGTTTTTTTTAATTGGGACTTCATTGGTCCTCTTTATTTGCTTGGGGCTGCATTGGCCCTCTTTTCTATTTATTCTCATGACTGGCCTGTATTCGTTTCTTTTCCGCTCTATCTTTTCTATTCATTACCGCCTCTGTTTGACACACTTTCGGATAAGGTTGGCTAAGGCTTTTGGCTCGGGTTTAAAGGTGGGTCTGAAATGAAAAAGGTGAGTGTTTGGCTACAAAGGGGGTTATGGATACACACAAATGGGTAAAAAGGTACGATAGCTAAACACGGGTTAAACATACACACAATGCCTGGAATCATCTCTTAAGGTCCACACGAAATGGTCTACTACACCCTTACCTAATATCCCGATGGTCGTCTTTGCTACTCAATGCAATAATATAGCAAGATCATTCTATATTCACGATAAGAAACTTGAAAAAGTGTATTCGATTTTCGTGTATGAATCCCTCGAAATGAAAAACGTCTTTTAGGCTCAAATCTCACTAATGGGTGGTCTCCACTAATGTCCCTAGTTATGTCCTTTCCCAGTCCTTCCCTAATGGTCACGTCACTATCACAAGATTCTTCCCACAATGGTTGGTCTCAATCATTCAAAACAAAAAATTTAGCTAATGCGATCTAAGCATACATAGGTGCGGGAAATCTACGTGCATGAACGTGGGCCCGATTGGGCAACCCCAAACCTTACCCACACATTGTCCCCAATGTGCAAGTGTCGGTGTAGGCGATACTTAAAACAAGTATCATTGTGCGGTTATTACAGGTATTAGACATGCAAGGCATAGTATAACATGAAGCAACAAAGAGCTATTCTAGCATTTTCAAAAACATGGCCACCCCAAACCTAGACCATGGCTTAGGTTTGTCAAACAAAGCCAACCCCAAACCTCGGTGAAACCGAGGTTTGCACAGGGATAAAAGTGAGTGTGTAGATGTTTAAAAAGTGAGGCACCCCAAACCTAAGTGAAACTTAGGTTTGTTGCATCTCGTATACTAATAAGGAAACAAAACATCATACACCACTCATTAACATGCAGAGTTAGAACATACCTGTTTGCCCGGACGGAGGAGATTCTCTTGACAAGTTGGAGTGCCCAGTTGGAAGACATCGGAGAAGACGGAGCGAGAGAGGGCAGACACAAAAGAAAACAAAACAAAAAGCGAAAGGAAGTAAAGAAAACGAAAAACTTCGAAAACCAAACAGGGACCCCCACGACTTGGCACACGGCTTGTGAACCACGACACAAGTCGCGTACGTCTCTGTTTCAGAATATTTATATTTTTTTTGTAAATAATTAACACTCAAAAGCATAAAATACGAAGGAATCAAGCCTCGGTGGGTTGCCTCCCACCCAGCGCCGTAGTTAAAGTCGTGGCACGACTGTGTGGCTCTCAACTTGGTTCGGTATTCGCGGAATCGAATCGCCCACACTTGCGGTTCTTCGCGGATTCTTCCACATCTGGCTCTCCTTGACCAGCTCCGTCTCTACGCTTTCCACTCTCGAACATCTTGAACACCACCTTCTCATCACCAACTCTTAGAGTCATTTCGCCTTCTTCCATGTCGATCAACGCTCTACTCGTGGCTAGAAAAGATCTTCCCAAAATCAGCGGGACCTCTATGTCTTCATCGATATCCAGCACCATGAAGTCCACCGGGAAGTAGAACTTGCCGACCTTGATGAGCACATCTTCTATCACTCCATACGGGTACACGATCGATCGATCCGCGAGTTTAAGCGTCATGTATGTCGGCTTCACTTCCCCCAGTCCGAGTTTCCTGAAAATAGATAGAGGCATTAAGTTAATACTCGCCCCTAAATCACACAATACTTTATTAAAACAGATATTCCCAATTTGAACAGGGATCGAAAAACTCCCTGGATCCTTAAGCTTTGGGGGAAGCTTGTTCTGAATAATCGCGCTGCACTCCTCAGTAAGTGCAATAGTGGACTGGTGTTCGATTGCCCTCTTCTTTGATATGATCTCTTTCATGAACTTGAGATACGTTGGCATTTGGGCAAGTGCTTCCGCGAACGGGATATTGATGTGAAGCTTCTTGAAGATGTCGAGGAATTTCTTGAACTGTTCCTCATCTTTTTGTGCCTTCGCCCAATTCGGATATGGTAGTGGTGGTACAACTGGTTTGACTACCGGCTTTGATGGAGGTGTCGCTTCTTTTTCATTCCGCTTCTCCTTAGACACACTACTTTCATTGGCTTCCAACTCATCCATATCTATGATCTCCACATCTTGCTTTTCGGGCTCGGTCTTCTTTGATGATGGTTCTCGTGTAGGCTCATTAATTAGCTCCTTGCCACTTCTCAGGTAAATGGCATTACACTCTTCCCGGTTCTTCCTTGCAGTCATGCTTGGGAATGTTCTGGGGGCTCGGTTTTGTAAAGCTTCGGAAATCTGCCCCACTTGTCTTTCAAGGAGCTTTATGGATGCAGTGTTCTGATCAGTCGCCGCTTTGACCGTGTTAACCGTGCTCGCTAGCTCTCCAACCGTGCCATCCATCTTTTCCATAAACTTCATCATCATATCCTCCAGCCCCGGTTTCTTCTCTCCAGATTGTCCCTCATTGAAATTCCTTTGGTTGAAACCTGGAGGACGGTAAACATTGTTAGCATTAGAAGAACTAGAAAAGTTGGAGTTATTACCTTGTGGTTGTTGACCGGGTTGACTCCATGAGAAGTTCGGGTGTTTCTTCCACCCCTCATTATAGGTGTTCGAAAAGGGGTCATTCCTAGACTGGTTGTTTCGGTTTTGCACAAACTGCACTTGTTTAGGTTCTTGAGGACTACCTCCTTTCAGATGGTTCGTGATCGCAACTAGTTGAGCCTTTATTTCTTTCAGCTCATCCGAATCTTGAACACTTGTGACTCTTCTAACGGCTGATCTCGGAGTAGAAAAACTATGCTCCGCCAGTTTGTCGATCAAGTCGCATGCCTCCTCGTAAGACTTATCCATTAGTGCTCCACCCAATGCAGCTGTAATGTCGTTTTTGAACTGTGGGTGGAGTCCACTAAAGAATGTTTGGATGATGACCCAACCTTGTAACCCATGATGAGGGCACTTCTTGATCATGTCTTTGTAACGCTCCCAAGCTTCATATAACGTCTCTTGGTCCCATTGAACGAAGAGAGTAATCTCGGCCATAAGTTGAGCAGTTCTGCTTGGTGGGAAAAACCTCTGAAGAAAGGCCGCTTTCAGTTGTGCCCAGGTGGTGATCGAGTCCGGTTGGATACTCTCGATCCATGTTATGGCTCTGCCCTTGAGTGAAAAGCTGAAAAGTCTCAGCTTGATGGCATCATCGTTCATCCCATTGATCTTGAATGTGTTGCAAATCCTCTCGAATGCACGAAGATGTGCATGAGGATCTTCTATCGGTGCTCCTCCATACTGATTTTGTTGTACCATCACGATGGTACTCGGTTTGAGCTCGAAAGCGTTCGCCCCAGTAGTGGGCGCTTGGATGCCTATGCGTGCCGCTGCCATATTCAGGTCGGCAAACGACCGCATAGGACGTCTCTCAGGTTGAGCTTCGTCGCCCATCTCGATCTTGATGTGTTATTTAGCTTTTGCTTCCTTGCGTAATCGACGGGCGGTTCTCTCAATCTCCGGATCGAGCGGTTCGATTTCCTTCCCTCGGGTCTTCCTTGGCATAAACCAATTAGTACCTGACAAGAAAGTAAACAGAATGAGCAATCCAAAAACTGAAAGTGATGGAACAAAATAACAGAAAAAAATGTTCAATGTAATAGCGCTTATAGCTGGTAGTGCTATCAGTTGCAACTAGTTCCCCGGCAACGGCGCCAAAAACTTGATAGGTGGGTATCACCCCCCCTAAATCTAACCGCAAGTGTACGGGTCGAAGTCAAGTAATAGTACTAGAAAGTACGAGTATCGAACACAGGGAACTAGGAACTAAGTATCACAATTACTATAAGATCTATTAACTGAACGTCGCAAGTTTGAGTGGTTGGTATAACTAATTAATTGCAAGCAAAATAAATCACAAACGGAACAGTAAACAACTTAGGAAACTTCAGATAGAGAAAACAGTTGAGGGTTGGAAATCCTAAGACTTCCACATACAAACACTTGACTCAAAACAGTTACCACTTCTTCCCCTTAATGAATACCCAATCTTAAAGTCATCGTTGTTCTTTCTCAAGCAACACGGGTTTTACTTTGAAAATACAAGTTTTATCTCTCGATCTCAACTCATGAACTCAAAGCACATTAAAAACAAGATTTAACGGGACTAAATCTAAATTTGATATCTCTATCCAAATTTCCACCTTAGGCATGCAATTTCTAGTTCTAGATTAACAATTAATTCTCTCAAACTTAATCGTTCACAACAAATCAATTGTAAATTGGCCAAATTCACAAAGGCAATAAGGACTAAATCACATGCTTCATTAAAATAGGAAAAACTGATAAGAATCTCAAGTCATTTGTTCATAAGCTTAAATCAAATTCATTCCAACCCCCAACATCTAGAAATTAGTTCATGTTGGTGGTGGATTCAAACACAAGAGAAAGAAAAGCGAAAGTGTATGTAAACATGGTAATTGTAAACGTGATAGAAATGATGATGAACTCCCTTCTCTCGTGCTCGTATCTACTTCGCGTGTTGAACGTCTCCTCGATTGATTCTCTACCGTCGCTCCAAAAGGTGTGAAAAGTCTCCAGAAATCGCCCCTAAACTGCTCCCGGTCGACGTGTGCGAGATATGCGAAGAATCACCTAAAAACTGGAAAAAAACGCCAAACTTAAATGCTGGAACAGGGGGCCTCGCGACTTGTCCTGCGATTTGCATGTAGCGGGATAAACCGCCCAGTTTTCTGATGTTGTTTGGGTCAGCTTCGGGTCCTGGTTCGGGCGCGGGTCTTGGGCTTGGATCTCGGGCTTCCGTTGGGCTTCGTTTTAGCTCTTTTTGGGCTCTTTTCAGCTTCTTTTCTCGATGATTACTGCCTTTTATATAACCTGCACATTTCACTCGATAAACCATAAAATTCCGCTTCTTTGCTTAAATACAAGCCAATCTCATTGGTTTGAGAACCGAAAATAACGCCAAAAAGTGACGTTATCACCTAACAAAATGATTAATCTACTCTTTTAATCTGCTTAAAATGATTAGCCTATCCTTTTAGAGCATTATTAACAACTTTTAAGCAAAAATTCACAAGAACCTTAACCCAACAATAAATTTCTAAGCCAAGGGTTTGAGAGAAGAGTTTACTTGTATGAATCTTTGCAGAATAATTTCAATCCCACCTCCTCTCCAAGTTTGTGAATCGATGATGCTTTCTCTCAGATGGGAATTTGCACAATTCATTCTCTGATCTCTCTCTCTCTCAGCCACCAAAATCACCAATAATGATTTCCTAGGGTTTTGAGCCCAATTTTGGTAGTTTATATACTCTCTCCAACTTTACGATTTGGCCCCTGGACTTTCAACCCTCAAAACTTTCCTATTTTGCTAACCTTACCGTCCACGATTTCTATTGGCTCTTCTACATAAGTCAACTTCTCATCATCGCTGATATCCTCTAAGGTACAGCCACATCGACTCCCATCAAACACTTCTTTAAGTTTGAGACATGAAATGTCGAATGAACTCCTCTAGAAATTTTAACTTGTATGCTTCTGCTCCAACTCGTTTAAAAATAACAAAAATCAGCTCTTGCCTCCCGTATTCCTTGCAAGGTCGCCATCATCACAACTTCCAACATTTGCTCTTCAAAATATAGACGCGCATCACACTATAATTTTTTCCAAAGTCTCATCGGGCACCCCAAGTTCGTACAGTATCTATCCAACCTTCATAACTTCGACAGATCTACAAAACATAATCCACCTCACTTTTCTCCGGGACAAATCGGCTACAGTTCACCAACCATTTCATATGTTCTCACCACTTCATCACTCCACACTTACACGTAACTGAAAGCAGGAAACCCCCGTAACCCCTCAATGAAGTGTTCACCTATCCGAAGTGAACTTATCCTCAGAACACATCAACTCCCCACTGCTTGCCACAAGCGTTCAGTCATATATATCATAACTTCGGTTACTCTCACTCAACTAGGAGGAGTAGCCAGGGTCACACAAGACTATTCTCACTAGCTTATCACTGAACGACCAGCTCGTTTGAACATTTCTCACAACATCGTCAAATCAACTCATTCGACCGCCTTTTTCCACTTATTTCCTGCACTTAAAACATACACAAATCCCCTTCCTCTATACTCTTCCCAGGAGTTCGCACACCTACCGATGACAATCTACTCACACTACTCCACCTTTCCGGTGGTACTGCCAAAATTTACTGCTCCTAACCCACTCACTTAGTCCAACATACTATCTTCACCTCCCCACGTTAGCGTGGAACACCGTCCACCAAACATTACTTGCCCCTCTCTTCCGACCTTTCCACATGATGACAACACTTTCTCATTATTATACATAACCAACCGGTTACACCCAAAGTTCTAACTTGAGGTATCCAACCAAGTTATCTCGAAATGACACAGGTGTTTGAAGTCACTACACACTCCTTGATCTCCAACTGTTACCCTTTCAGATAATTCCTTCACACATAAGAAACAAATCACATTCTTTAAAGATTTTGCATTTACTACACCACATTTTTGACTGACTTATCCATCATCTTCTTTAATCCTTCAATGATTCAAAAAAATACACTTACTTAGCGACTTATACAACCAAAACACTTGGTTTCTCATTTGGGTGACCACCTATTGCCTGCCGCTCCGACATTCTATTTCGATAATAGCCGTATAAAAACGCCATCATACACACCACGTGCTCCAACAACTTTATTAACAGATCGTACACCTCATTCGAAATCCTTGGAAAGGCTCCCATCTGATGCTCCCTCTTTCTAACATCACATTACTACAACACTGGCTGGCACATTTATCTTGGCATTTGATGCCACTACTCATCCGTACATTCTCTACCTATAACATCACACTGCATACCGGTTCTCTCATGGTCATCCGTACATAATTCAAACTTGCCTTCATGTTCTCCCACATGAATAACCGAGTCTATCTCGCTACTTTGTCTTCCTCCATCTCTAGTTGGACCACCACTCGCGAGTTCCCAGGTAACTCAAACATTCTCGTTTCTTGCTAGCTCTTTGTGATCCCAACCATTACTCAGACAGGGCACATTCTCTAACAGATCGACATAATCTATACATTCACCCGAGGTGTTCCATCATTATGTACACATCTCTCCTGAACGACCTCCTACATTTACCCACACCGAGGTAATTTCTCTCCATTTCCAACCCTTTGGCAACGCCTTCAGCTCCAGACACCTTGAATGGTTGTCGACTTTAATAATAATAGTCGACCTGTTGAGGCCCACTTACTTTTTCATCAACAAAGGTTCCTAACAGAACCTAGTTCTTCCAACAGATCATGATCATCTACACATCCGTCGTCATCATTTCAAAACTTACTCGTGTAACGTCTATATTACAAAATCACCATAAAACTCTAATTCGACGTCGAGGATATTTCATTTCTGCCTCACCACACTACTCATAAAGGGTTACTAATACCAACACCTTAATGACTTCTAGTCCTTCCTCCGGACACAACCGTCCCTCGGCAACTGTATTTCCAGTCACCAAACAAGGGTACAAACCCTTATACATTCGACACCAAAGTCCACTTCTGCCTCTCCCACTGTTCATCTCTCTTCTTGAACATGAATACCAAAACTACAAACATTCTCCCCTGGTTTGTCCAACACCTTTCCACTCTCGGGATCATTCCTTATCTTAAAATGTAGTACTCTACGACCTAGTGAGTTCATAGCGTTCATGCATGACAATGCGATAAATAAACATTTTGCATATTTTATCATTTTAAATATACAACACTTGGAACCAGCTTGGGTACACATGACCCCAACATTCTCATAACTCCAATGCCCTGCACAACGATCTCGAGAATCGTTTTGCATGCAACTTTCCGTAAAACTTAATCTTACTCAACCAAGACGATGTTGTTACGACAATAATATATTGATTAAAAGACTTTTCATACGACAAAATTCTGAAGGAATTTACCGACACGAAGTAAACCAGTCGGTTCTCACACTCACTTAATATGACATCAACGTGTCAACACTCATTTTGGTTATAAAAGCTTTGTAGGCAAACATTTTCTTGACTTTTTGCAACAATTTAGCTTATCATGAAAAGAGTGGAATATTTTGCAAATCGCTAAGCTCAAAATTTCATTGTGCGACGTAAATGGAATTTTCTTTTTATTTAAACACACACTGACTCATTTCCGACCAAAATTGATATTTACACATTTACTTTAATCGTGAAAATTTTCATATAACACATATAAGAACGCAATGCATGAAACTCTTACTTGCAATTGAAGGCTACTCACTCTAATAAGCTCAACCGCCTTATTCACACAACTTATCATTGACACTCTACCTTCGACCAGTGGTCGCCCTCTCGACCTTGCAACAACTTGTTGTACATGCGTTCCACGACCCACTTACTCAACCATTCATACTATTTTCGTATTGATCAATTATCTCACATTCTACCTCTACACGTATTCAATCCTCTACTGGTATCTCCCTTCACTGATCCTGCCACGGAAAAGCTCGACTAAATAATCAGGGCTCTAATCCTCCTCTCGCCTTTGAATTGACACTTTCAAGATCTCGATACTGTCCTTCCCTATCATCCCAACTGATCCTCCTCTATACGGCTCATAACATTCCAAACAACATTTCTTCTCTACAATATATACATACGTCACATCATAAATGTTCTCTCTCGATACTTCCCCAACAATGGGTCTCAGTCTACCCCTCAGGGATCTTGCTGACATTCTAGATTACTGGAACACGACATATAAACTAGCTTAAGACTACAGCTTCGGAATAATAAGGCAACTTTAGCACATACATGTACCTGTAAGCTCGCAATTACACTGGCAAGGTGAAATCCCAAACTTACCTTACATGACTGTCCTCGGTACCCTATTAGTCCTATCTCTACAATAGTGCCCTCCTAACGCATTTCCTGATTCACAGTTGTGATTTCAACTTCCAAAGTTTAAGTTTAGGCCCGTCCGGTCACCTAAATCCCTTAAACTATGGCTCTGATACCATTTGTAACAACTCAATTCTAAAACAGGACATGCGTAGCATTAAATCATAAACATTACAAAATTGGGTCCCAAATTTTTTATTACATATGTCTCAAAGCTTAGGTTGGCGGAAACAACCTATACACAACTGAGAATAACTAACTACTAAAAGTATGAGTGGCACAACTTCTATCTGCATTTATACTCTAGTCCTGCCCTGCTCGCTTGCCTGAGCCTCCTACTACACGCTTACCTGAAAATGGTTTTTGAAAAGCGAGGGTTAGACCAAAAAGGCCTAGTGAATTCCCTCCGAAAACAGTTCTTAACAGCAGTATAAAAGCCATTTCATAATTTCATAAACATTCTCCACATAAGCATCAACATGGTAACTGCACAGTGTTCCAGGATCGTACTGGTCTGATACCATTTGTAACAACCCAATTCTAAAACAAGACATGCATATCATTAAATCATAAACATTACAAAACTGGGTCCCAAAATTTTTATTACATCTGTCTCAAAGCTTAGGTTGGCGAAAACAACCTATTTACAACTGAGAATAACTAACTACTAAAAGTATGAGTGACACAACTTCTATCTGCATTTATACTCTAGTCCTACCCTGCTCGCTTGCCAGAGCCGCCTACTACACGCTTACCTGAAAATGGTTTTTGAAAAGAGAGGGTTAGACCAAAAGGCCTAGTGAATTCCCTCCAAAAACAGTTCTTAACAACAGTATAAAAGTCATTTCATAATTCCATAAACATTCTCCACATAAGCATCAACATGGTAACTGCACAGTGTTCCAGGATAGTACATCTAACCGTGATCAGGGCCCAAGCAAACTCCCCTCTCACCTCATATCGGGGCCCAAGCAGACTCCCCTCTACCCGAGTAGGAAGGAAACGAATTCCATCCTACTGGCTCATCACAAATGCCCAAAGGATAATCGAATCCCGACGTACTCTGATCCCATTGTGCAGACCGACTCCACATAGCATACACATAGCTCACATTAAATCACGGAACGTGAAATCTTTATAAATCCTTTCTTTTATGCTAAATAATCTTTCAAACAAAAACATACTTTTCATGGAATAGTTCGTAAAAGCTTGTAAGCAAATCATGTTCGTAAACACACCATAATCAGTAAAACATTTAACTTCATTCCACGTAAAAAAGAATTAAGGGAACTCACCTGTCTTCCTGTGGATCCCATATACATAAGCAATCAACACAATCAGCAATAGTCAGCCATAAATCTCACTTGTATTAAACGATTATAAGGAAGAAATACAATGGCAGACTGTGTAGCCGTACAAAGGGTTAGCAAAACTAATAATGATCATTAACCCTAAACAAGGTTAAATGCAAACTATTTATACCCAAAAGGTATTTACAAGAAATGACAAATCTAGTCCCTGAACTTCAAATTCCACAAATAATAAGACCTAACAATCTCCCCCTTGGAATGGAAGTTCGCGTTCACGCCAGTCTGGAACATAGCGCTTTCGGATTGCAAAGAGCACTTCAAAGTATCTGATGCAGCTTCTGTATCCAAGTCGGTCTTCTATGGCATTGAGAAGATCTTTTGCAAGGTGCTCACGATGATTGACATACTGCTCTGGAGGAGCATTCCTGACTTCTTCTTCAATTATCTTCTTCAGCTCAGATTGGATTTTCATCAAAGTTCGCTCGCTAAATTTAGGCACTTCACTTCGTCTAAAGAACCGCTTCTCCCCGTTGCCGTTCAGATACACAAAACCTGATTCTGGTTTGGATAGTAAAGAGTGTACCTGTGCGTCTTCAGGAAGGTTCAGATTGGGCTTCAAGATGTTGATCTTTTTCTGATTACTTTCGAGTCCCATCTGAAAGTCTTCGATGTAGGATAATGTGATTGTGCACTTCATAAATCTTTTTATTGCATCGAGGGCTTTGGTGTAAGGTAGAGGTCGGATAGTGCGAGTCTTCAATTCTTTGAGCAGAACTGGAAAGTCTCTTAGATGAAGGTATTTGAAGTCTGACTCCGAGAAATTCCATATATTTCCGTCATCCCTTTTCACTGTAAAGGTCGGGAAAACGACTTTCACGATCCTGTCTGAATCAATTTCCACGATTTTCGTGATTCTGTGCTTTGAGTGGACCTCGTGTTTCATTCGGCCTCTTTTCATGAATTCTATGTACTGAGATCTGATCGCCTCATCCATGAACGAGACCCCATGACACTGAACTGGGTCGAGAGGATTTATCCAGTGAGCGAAGATCTTCTTCTGAGATTCTTCCAGATACGGTACTAAAATAAGGAACCTTTCCCAACGAGCTGGTTGAGGATGTTGGGGTGGAACCGCTTTTGGAATTGGCACAATAATTTCCGATGAACCTGCAGTATCAGTAAGATCAGCCGGAGCGGTAGATACCTGTTCACTCTGAAGAAGAAGTTGGTCATAATCACGATCTGTCATCAAGTCATCGTCGCCCTGCATATCCCATAAGGCATCAGTTTCATACTGAATTGCTACAATAGCTCTTTGCCTCCAATCAGATTCAAAATCCGGATCGCCGGCCGAGTCCTCATCAATCAGCTCTAGGACAGGTCGCTCCGGAACTGTCAGCATTAAGGTGTCTTCCGATGGACCTTTGGGCTTTTCAACTGTCGGGTCTGCTGACTCTTCTAAGTTATCTCTGACCGGTGAAGAAATCTCCATGTCCTGAACCATTTTGGACTCTGACGGTTGCTGTTGCTATGGTTCAGTTGGAGTTACCGTTGAAGTTTCTGCCGCCGCGGATGACAGCTTGGTCAGTCTCATTCTCTTCTCCCCCTCATGTTGATCACGGTCGTCCGGATCATCATGTCTTCGTTTGGTACTCTGGACCTGACCCTTACAGGTGTCTTCAAGGCTGGCGACCCTCTCGGTTAGCTTGTCGAGGGCCTGCCTGACATCAGATAATTGTGCTGTAATGGAGTCAGTCGGTGTGGTAGGGGCGGTGTTTGGGATTGCGAGCGTAGAATGCTCACTAGATCGGCATTAGCTGAGGCGGGTACGTCGGATTCGGACAACAGTTTGCTCAGTAACGCGGCTTTGAGATCATCAACCGACATTTGCTGGACGTTCGGAGTGGTTGACGGCTGTGAAAAGCTTTGGGGGGCAGTGGAGGAGCTGACGATGCCGTGCCTTTACCCGTTATAAAACGCCGAGGAACGCCAAATCCTCGAAAACCTGCATCATAATATCCGATTGGACAGCCTTTAAGGCACCGTCCACGTATTCCTTGGAGACGAACTCCGGGAAACTAACTCCGGCGGCACTTAGCCATTCCGTTGAAGTAGCTGCGGCGGATTGCACCGCAGTACCGCCTACGTTCACAGCTGGCGTTATGATAGCCGTGGTAGGACTTCCGCCCTGTCCTTGCGAACTACCAATAGGTAGAGTCGCTCCGGGCATTCCGGTCGAGGCACGAAGACTCTCGATGTTAGCCGAACCAATGACCTGTGTCCTAGCCAAAGGAATGTCAAAATCAAAGGGATCTAGACTCAATTGTTCATCCAAAGAAGGCGAGAAGGGGGAGGCTGGTCTCTAGTTTCAACACCGGAACTCTCCGAGTGAGAGACCGGTGGAAGTTGTGCTTGATCCCCGTGAGAAGTTGAAACCGGATCCTTTTGAGAGGAAACGGAGTGGCTAGGGGGGTGTGCAATGGCGTCGCTAGGCCCACGACAGCTTCTTCAATATCCCTATGCAACGGATGCAAAGGGATAGTATATACGGCTGCCTGGCTAGATGTAGGATGGTTGGGGGTAACCTGTGAAGATTGCCCCATCACACGCTCACGCTCGTTCTTTTGCTTACTCCTCCTTTCACGCACAGGCTCACTTTCGATTTCTTTTTCAACTAAAACTCCCTCCGCTCTCCTTGTCTCTCCAATAATGGCTTGGGGGTGAGAAGCGTCATCATCATCATCGTCAGATTCAGTTTCCTCACTATCGGATTCCTCAGACCCTTCTTCGTCACCGGAAGCCGAGCCTGATTGAGACTCGGATCTGGATTCCGATTCATAGCCAGAGGCGGTGCCGACAGTTGTTCCGGAGGAAGAACCGGATTCGGAGCTGGAAGAGGAGGCTGCCTCTTCGGCTGTGTGTACTCGGGAAACTCCTTCCACCTCCACATCGTGTAGGGCGGAACCTTCAACAGGTGGTGAACGAGGTCTAGGTCGAGACGTACTAGCATCGCGTGAGGACCTCCCGGCACTACCCACGCCTAAACCCCTAACAATATTTTCTCTCTGCTCGCCCCGTCCGACAACCCTTGCTTGTCGGACCCCTCGTCCTCGCATGCGTGGACCCTCACGTCGCTCAGGTCGCGCTCCTTGGGCAGGTCCAGCCGGATCTGGCTGGTCCATAGGAGCGACTAGGTTGTTCTCAGACCTATATGCTATCACACTTAGTGCCGTTTGGTCCGCGATAGCTAGTAAGTCAGCAGGAATAACCATAGAAACAACGCCTTCTAAAACTCGAATATTTTGAATACGAGTCATACGAGTAGAAACAAGTACCTCGTGATCAGCTCGGCGAGGGATGGTGAGATCGGTTTCCATGAAATGTGCGACAATCATTAGAAGAAAGCGTGGATACGGGAGAAATGAGAGTCGTCTATTGTCGTCGATCTTCTTTTGCACTTGAGCCACGAGTTCCGTCCAAAGCATCGCCGCGAAGTCAACATTGCGACTGTAGATAACCGCATGAAATAAGCGTAGCATGTTGACCGGCGTACGGTCAATTCCTTTCGTCACTGCGGAGAGACACCTGTTCAAGATGGTAAACAGAGTGTACCAGACAGGTTGGAGGTGAGTTCGAGTGAAGCTCGAAGGTTGATGAAGGCCATCTCGATATCCGAGAGCCTGAATGTCTCGGCACAGTACTACATCAGTGACGTGCCCGTCGAATGCTTCTGGAGCTGGAACTGCATTCGCGGCCTGTAGACCAAGGATGGTGCGGAAGGTCTGGACCGTGATAGTGAATTCTGAATCGCCGATACGAGTGCGAAGTGCAAAGTGTTGGCCGCGAGCTATTAGTTCGAGGGACCGCCAAAGTTGATGTACGTAGACGGCTGGAACCGAAGGATGAGCCGTTAAAGCTTGGTTAAGCGCATGGCGCTTCAGAATCTCCACTATAACAGGGCAATGGCAATTAAAATTCGTCGGAACCAGGTGATAGTTGTTTGCAACGAGAGGAAGGTTTGGACCCGTAGGGAGTAATGAACCGTCGGCTTGATGTGGATTCGGATTTGGCTGCGCCATGTACCTGTAAAAACGTCTTGATAGTCAGTAACGAGCCCATTGTGTGACATATAACCCAGTCTCGAGGCCCGTATTCTCGGATTTGGAACACCGAGAGTCGGCACAGTTCAAGACCGATAACAACTCGAATCTTGTAGGATCCGAGTTTAATGAAAGCATGATAGAACATTTAAGGTGCAGTTTGGCAAATGAGTGCTGTCACTCTGGAGCTTGCAAAGATCAGGACTTGGAAATTGGAAATACTAGACTTTAGAGCACCGGGAGTTAAACTACCGGGACTTGAGAATACCGGGACATGGAACTACCGAGAGTGAAGTCTACCGGGAGTCGAGACTACCGGGAATCGAGACTACCGGGAATCGAGACTCCCAGTTTGATAAAGTAACAATGAATATGTAACGATTAATCCTTTATTGATTGAATATAGAGAGTTACAATATAGGAATGATGAACATAACTCTCTAATCTCTTTCTCAGCCGTACTCAATATAATCAAATCTCTCAAAGTCTAACCTAATAACCTCTAAACAACACATTAAATACCAAGGGCTTGACAGGCCCAAGCCCATTATCTATAAAGCCCATTATCTTGAGAGGCTTTACAAACCAATAAATAACACTAATTATTTCTTTATATCACTTTCTATTTTATAGGACTTTTAGTCCTAACAATCTCCCCCCTAAAGTTATATAAAGAAAAAATGCGATCTTGAACCCTTCATGTCTTGACCTTCTCTTCGTCTTGAATCTTGGAAGCACTTTGGTGTAGTAGGTCTTCATATCTTTCACGCTCCCCCTTGAATTATGCTCTTGGTCTTCTTAGAATCACGAGTTGAACAACGAGTTGAATTAGCTTTGAAAACATCAGCACTTTGTAAACGAATAGAAGAACCATGCACTTTGTACTTTGTAATATTTTTAGCACAGATCATAACAGTTACTCCCCTCGGCTTTCGCTTACTCCCCCTCAAATTTATAATTTGGGTCTTTGAACTTTTAAAACGTTTCTCTCCTCATGATTATGATCCGTGTCTTTGAACCTGTATCAGTTCGCCCCCTCATGATGATTGGGAGCATCCTGAACATCATGTAACTTCAAAGACAACACTGATGAGTAGCAAGATACCAGATAAAAAAATATAGTAACCAATATGGGGTAATCAACTAACACAGAAACACATAGTAACTGTTATCACAACATTTAAAAGAATTGTGTGGCCTATGTTCAGAGTTGGCATCGGGATATCTCTGATAGGACTTCCAGTTATCACTGAAGTAAAATATTAAAAATTACCTCTCAAACTGTTCCGGCAATATCACGAAGATATGCGATTGGAGTCACAAAGACTCGTGTATGTGTGAAAGAAATAATTTATATCTGTTTGGCTCAAAAATTGATTTAACTTGGGACTCAAGTTAAGAATCAACTGACACAGTGATTAGGAATGAAGTTCGGAGACCGGAGCTGATGTCTTCCTTTTTCAATATCTAAGACCTCCAAACGAGGAATAGATAGATTATGTGATAATTCTCCGTGCATATATGAAACAAGCAGCTGTTGGGAGATACTTGAGTGGCTAGAGGGGGGGACACGAGTTATCGACACTGGCTCCATGTCTGTTTCAATATTCATCTCCAAAGAACGAGAATGAATAGATTATGTGGTTACCCGGATAACTGACTCGGTTTGGTAAGGACCAATGTTCTTTTAAGTCCTGTCACATCCTCACCATTTTTTTTTCACTCCAAACTCATCTACCAAACTAGACCCCTCACTGATGTCTACAATGGATGTGTTTCTTGGGTAGGTCTTTCCGGTTCTGGATAGACCATAGAAACGATGAAATCCTATCACTTCTTTCATACACTTTTTTTTAACGATTAAAATAGTTTAGTAAACATTGAAGCACACATTTAAAGCCGAGTTCTAAACTGAAATGTTTAGAAGTCAAGGCGTTTAAGAAGTCATTAAAAATGATAAAGAATGTCAAGGGACAAATTCAAGCGCGAACTAGGAATGACTCATTACGCACAGTGTTTGCAACAAATGAAACAATTGATCAGAGAGTTTAATTGTGAAGAACAAGTCACAATTAGTGTGTCAGAAAAGAATTGAATAATTCACATGAAATGACGAACTATGAAACACAAGTAGGAATTCAAGCGAGTGTATTTCCATCGAAAAATCAACAAGTATATGAGACATGGAAATAACTATGTCAAGAAAATATAACACGTGGCAAACATGGAAGTTAAATCAGAGAATAACAAACACAAGTAAGTTATTCAGAATGCATTACCACGGTTCTTTGAATTCACTGAAAAGTTCAAGTTTGTGTCAAATACCTGATGCTCCCCCTCAAATGTGGCATAACCTCGAATGCAATCACATGAAAAGGTTATTCTGGGTTGAATCACATGACATTCCTGCAAAAACAAATCAAAAATATTTTGGTATCCATGCTTTGATGAATCCTTGATGGTTAGATGCCTTGGATTTAGGATGGGGATTGGGGATACTATAAGTACCATACCAGTTATTGACATACCTTGGATGCACAAAGTCACTCTTTCAACAATAAGTGCAGCAGAGCTTTGCTCGGTTTAGACTGATCAGCTTAGCTATAGGGTAAACATGAGCACGTGAACCAATTTTGGAAATAAACGACTTTGTATCAACTACAGAAGAATTATGAGACTGTTGTCCATCACTGTCTTCTGTATTTGATTTCTTTCTCCAAACCATTTTTACTTTTCTAAAAACATGATTATCTGAAGAATCATTAAGCTCACCGTCAGAGGAACTAGAGTAGTAAGATTGTCTTTTGTGAGAATTACCGGTATTTGAGCGTTTCTTTGACCGTCTTTTAGATTTAGATTTTGAAGAAGTGGTCTTAGAAACGTTTTTGGAGTTAGAACATTCTCCCTTTTCAAAATTTACCGGTGAGGGCATTTTCTCCAAAAATTGACTGTGACTTACAGGCTTTGGGGCATAATCAATTTTCGAAACATCTTCATCATGACAAACAGAGGAATTCATAAACTCAGAAAACTGTCGTGTAGAACCAAATGGGTTTTCACCGTCATAGTCGGATGAGGAACAGTTAGAGGAATCATCCGCAAAGGGATTAGTAAAGTCAGAGAAAAGATTCCTTTGAGCAGATTCGGTTTGAACCGCCTTACCTTTATTTAGAAAACTTCAATCCTTGGCATTTGTGTCATCAGACACTCCTATAAAGGCGTTACACGAGGAACTATCCGAATAAATTGGAGCAGAGTCAAACGAGATTGTTTCAAGAGTGACAGGCGTCATTGGAGTATCCACTGGATGTACCTTAGCCATTCTCAACGTTAAAGCTTCTGTCGCCAATGCGGACAGTTGAGAATTCAACTTAGCAATCTCGGTTCGATATGTTGCTCTTTCTGATTCGGGTAATGTCTCGGGTTTGTTCTTTTTAAGCTTCTCAATAGTGGCTAAGAGTACAGTTCTTTCGGTTTCATAAATGACCTTATCCCTTGCAATCGATTCTTCAAGTTTAAAAATTATGTTTTCCAAAATCAGAGGTGGAACATAACGTTTGAACTCTGATTTATCTTTAGAATCTGCATCTGGCGTTGCCGGAACGGGAACCGGAGTTTCCACCGTTTTGGCAAGCGAACAGATGTCAAAGTAATCGTTGGAGAGATAAATAGTTTTGCTTTTTAAATATGACGCATTAAGCGTTTCGTACACGAAAGGTATCTGTACATTTATGTTTTTCCTAGGCGACTCATATTCCGATTTAGGTTCAATATTTTCAGGCTTTTCCCCTACTTTGGGTAGAGGAATTCATGTTTTTCTTTTAAGGTCTTCCTTTTCCTCATCCTCCTGTGACGGTTTAGTCCACTTGATCTTATACTCAGGGTATGTCTTATCTAGTCCCAAAAAGTTGAACTCATAAAGGGTGGGAACCTTAGATAAGATTTTCTTAAGGTAACACGGATTATCATATCCGAGTCCCCAAAGAGAGTTGTAGTATTTGAATTCCTTAGGTTTGTTCAAATGAATCGTTTGGTCTGATTGTCCTCGCTTGTAAAGTTTTGATTCAAGATCCTTAAGCTTGTTAGTCAACTTATCATTTTCTTTTTGAACGGTTAAGCGAAGATTGACAATCTTATTATTCTCTTCCCGAGACTTACTGAGCTTTTCGGTGATTTCAGATAATTGAGTCTCTAGGGATTCGGCTCTTTTTGAAATTGCTGAGCATTCATATTGATAGTTCTCTATCACACATTTATCCTCACCCTTTTCAATAGCTAGCTTGCCTATGGAATCATACTTGATTTTAGCTTCGGCTTCTAGCTTAGAGATTTTGGCTTCTAATTGGGAAACTTTCTCTTTGAGCTCAGAGTAAGTTGGATAAGGCATTGTTACTTGAAAGAAATGATCGTGAGACAATTCAAGGTATCGATCCAGAATTTAAAAAACTCAGATCCGGAATTCAAATATTGTTCCGGGATTGAAAGCCTGTTCAGTTTACTGTGGTGTAATCGAACTCATAGTTGTAGGTGTTTTTAGTAGAAAACATCCCAGAGAATGTGTTCAGAATCACATTTCGAGTAACCCTGTAAAATTTCATTGCAAAATTCTAATTTTTGAACGAGTTATGGTGATTTGAAGTTATGAAAGTTCAAAAATCACAAAACCCAAGTTGCAGCAGAGAGCAAGTTCCGGTATTGTATGATACCGGGACTTACAATGACCGGGACTTTCAATGATCGTAAAATACCGGGAGATAACAGCACCGAGAGTTGAAGTACCGGGAGATGCCAGCACCGAGAGTTATTCTCTACCGGGAGATATCAGTATCGGGAGTAGTCACTACCGAGAGATATCAGCACCGGGAGTTATTCTCTACCGGGAGATATCAGTATGGGGAGTAGTCACTACCGGGAGATATCAGCACCGGGAGTTATTCACTACCGGGAGATATCAGTACCGGGACTTCGAAAACAAATCAGATACAAGAAAAAAAAACTTACCCGGTTCGATGAATTTCTGCAGTCTTGATGAGAGATAATCTGCAAGAACTTAGTACTAACAAGAAAACTAGCCCAAAATCACACGAAAACAATACTAAATCGAATCAACTAGTATTTTTGACAAGAAAAATTGATAATTTTCACGAACAGAGAGCAAAAACCAAAAGAGTCAAGAATTCAAAAATTAGTGATTTTTACTCAACCAATCGACTTGAAAACGCAGAGAGATCTTAGAAAAACAATGAGATGAATTTATCAAGCCTCAAATTTGGGTTTTAACACCAAAATCAAGCCAATCAAAATTCTTGTGAAGAACACAATACGCACTATGAATGAACAAGAAAAAATCAGAAAAATATACCTTTGAATCGATAGCTTTGTCCCTCTGCTCTAATACCAATTGGGGATCCCAGATACATAAGCAATCAACACAATCAGCAATAGTCAGCCATAAATCTCACTTGTATTAAACGATTAGAAGGAAGAAATACAATGGCAGACTGTGTAGCCGTACAAAGGTTTAGCAAAACTAATAATGATCATTAACCCTAAACAAGGTTAAATGCAAACTATTTATACCCAAAAGGTATTTACAAGAAATGACAAATCTAGTCCCTGAACTTCAAATTCCACAAATAATAAGACCTAACACTTCCTTGCTTCAAGACTTCTCACTTAAGCTTCAGATTTTTAAGGTGCACACCTATGATATTAAAATAATAATAATAATAATAGTGAGTCTCGAGTTAACCTCAACCACCCTGAACAGTTTTCTATGCAACCTGTCTCAACTCTCAACGGACCCTAAAAACTGAACCCAGTGAAATAGTATTCCGGATCCTCACTTAAATTACCAATACTGGATCTGCTAGGCCCATTTAATTTATTACAGAACACTTTCATTTACCAATACCGGATTCATTTCACCTGGCCCAAGAAAATAAACTTCCGGTTCCTTATTGAATACCGGGTCTAATAACCAAGGCCCAATATCGGTTCTAATTAAAATACATACCGGATTTCATTTTGAGAACATACCGGATCCAATTTACTTTCAGGACCAAATTCATGGGTTCCGGTTCCTTGCATTTTAATTCCGGATCACTTGCTCTAATACCGGATCTACTCTACCGGAAACCCAATACCGAAAATCAACTTCCAGATCCAACCCAAGGGTTCCGGTTCCAACAATACACATCAGATCCACTTGGGAATTCCCGTTCTCAGTTAATAAAGCCCACACGATACCGGATCCGCTATTGGATTCCAGGTCTCTCATTCAAATTCCGGGACTTACACGGCGACGATACAGATTAATTCTTAGTACTGAAAAATTAAACCATTTAAATCGATTATTGAGCCCCTTTCCTAACAAAATGTTTAATCTACTCTTTTAATCTGTTTAAAATGATTAGTCTATCCTTTTAGAGCATCATTAAAAACTTTTAAGCAAAAATTCACAAGAACCTTAACCCAACAATAAATTTCTAAGCCAAGGGTTTGAGAGAAGAGTTTACCTGTATGAATCTTTGTAGAATAATTTCAATCCCACCTCCTCTCCAAGTCTGTGAATCGATGATGCTTTCTCTCAGATGGGAATTTGCACAATTCCTTCTCTGATCTCTCTCTCTCAGCCACCAAAATCACCAATAATGATCTCCTACGGTTTTGAGCCCAATTTTGGTAGTTTATATACTCTCTCCAAATCAGCGAAGCCAAGACTTATCCAAATCACGCGATAGTTTAAGTAGAACACTTCAGCGAGAGCTGACCTTCTTTCAGGCCTCCCTGAAGAAGATCAACTCAGCGATCGCTGATCATGAAGCGTGTTCTACAAGGAACATTTGTCTTATCCTCTTGCACGCTTTTGTACGATTTGTCAGAAGGACATACTTTTGTCCTGGATCGTACGAACCACTCTGCCAACTACACTGTTCATCATGCGGCCAAGGGCATGTTTGCAAAAGTCAGGATCATGCAACCAACCGAAAAGAATAGAATTTTTTCCTATAAACCAATACTGGAAATATCTCAAATTAAATTCTATGATTAACCTCAAACAATTTATAACCAAAGTCTCATTTCAAAGACTAAATCCATATCGGGCGTTACTTAACACAAATACAAATTGCTATTCCCAATAATAAATGCGGAAGGCTTCACTTAATCAATTCACTTCTCGAGCACACTACTAGCACTCATCTCTTCGCAGTATCAATAGAACTACTCCTAACCTGAACCTGTTGCACATGCCGACAAATAAAAAGGTTAGGCTAACGCCGAGTGAGTTCAAGAGTTTACAACATGATTTAAATAATTTGTTGAATGAAAGATTGCAACTTAAATCATGATTTCTAAAAGATCAATTAAAGTAACAAAACCAAATCTAAATATACTACTTATGAGCACCATGTGAACACCCTAGTAAGAAATTTCTTAAGATTGTTTACATTGTGTTCACCTTGTATACACACATAATTTTGCGTATGTATACGTGTATGTTATGAAGAGAGAGGAGAGAGGAGAGGATATATATATGTATATACACACACACACATACACATATACTTGCGAAGAATCATGTGAGAAGTTGAGTTTAATGTGACGTGAGAAGCGTGAGAAGTGGATCTGAACCGTTGATCACTTTTAGTCAAATGTCTTCCCATGAATTGTGCCTTAGAAAAGCATTGATCTGGTGCATCTCATTCTAATGTGCGTTGATTTATCACCCAACAGTTGATAACAAATTCTCACGCTTCTCACGTTAACCTCAAATTCTCACTGGAACCCAACCCTACATATACATATATACAGGTGGGTTCAATCGAGAACGACCGTCAATGTACAAAACCATACATTATTCACGTACAAAATCATACAGTATTCACGTACAAATCATATATAATTCACGCGACTTTAAGTCGTGGCCAAAGTCGCTCGCGTCCAGTTTTTTGTTGTTAGTGTAAAATCACATATGTTTTTTTGTACATGGATGACTGTTCTCGTGTTTTCTTAAATAGTTAGCATTCTCGTTCGAAACTTTCTCTCTCTCTCTCTCTCTCTATATATATATATATATATATATATATGTATATATATATATATATATATATATATGTATATGCGTGTATGTAATTTGAATTTCCAAGAACATGAAATAATATTTATCAATAAACAACATTAACTATTAAGCAAGTGGTTTACGATGGATATCATGAATCTCATAAATTTTGAAAATGTCAAATACTAAGCCCCAATATATATAGAGTTGAGTTTTGGTGAAAATGAAACTTATGGTGGAAATGTAAGAATTGATATCCATTCTTAGATCAATCGTAATAGAATATCAACAATAATGAGATGCATTGGATCAATTACCTTTTAAAGCACAATTCATAGGTTGTTTTAGGATAAAAAGTGATCACAATTCCAAATCTCTTTTTAAACTTCTCACGCTAACCTTTATTATCACATGATCCTTTTAATTTGCGTTCATCTAATGGTTCAGATTAAGTCCCCACATAATTCATTAATTAACTTATAAAGATATTTTAAATTGATTTTTATGTAAGATTGATCCAAGAATGAATATATTTTCTTATCATTTTCATGATAACTGCAATTCTTAAAACAAACTTTTTTTCTCACTATATATATAATATTGTTCAAGGTAAAAGTAAAATTAAAACTTAATAGCTGGCAATGAATATACACTTTAATCATATGACATGATGGGCATTGCAAGTGCAAATGTAACTTTTTACACACACACATATATTCATTAACACATTTATTGCCTTTTCTTATCACATGATTAATGAGTTTAATTTTTACACACACACACATATATATATATATCAACAAGAATCCAATTTTATAGGAAAAGGTAAAAGGTTACCTATAGGATACACATTTAGTAGTAATATGTTACTACTAGAACAACAGAAACCACAATTATGGGTAGACGAAGTATTAATGTGGGAACAAACAGTGGTAAGAATGTGGGAAACAAATAAAAAAGACAGCATGGATATGTTTTCTTATTTAGAAACCACATTAGGCCCAATTGCTTTAGGCATCTGGCAAAGTAAAAAAGCCCAAAGTCCAGACGACATAAACAGTCTAAAAGCCCTAGGAGATAACCCATATAATTTTACAACACAAATAAGGACTCTTATTTTAGGAGTCGATCCAGCAAAAAACAATAGTTTTATACAAGATACGGCTATCAGAAATTTAGAACAACTAAGCATAGCAGACATGAAATATATAAATGAATTCACAATTGACTTTTCGAGATTATTATCTCAAACAGGAAAAGCCATGGAAGATGGTCTATGTGATAAATATTTTATAAAACTACCAGGAGATCTAGGAAGAAGTATACACGAAGCATGGAAACAAGCACATGGTGAAAATAAGAATCTAGGTATAGGACCTAGAATAACATATACATTCGGAATCTTAGAAGACAGATGTAAAGAAGTAGCTTTACAAGAACAGTTAAAAAAGAATGCTTATGCGTTTTGTAAAACAGCTATTTATACGCCTCAAGCTTATGGTCATTATGACTATAAAAAGAAATTAAGAAAAAGCACGACATATCAGAAAGGATATAAATCGAATTATAACAATAAATACGTCAAAAAACCACAAACACGAAAATGTAAATGTTTCATCTGTGGAGATGAAAAACATTTGGCTAATAAATGCCCAAACAAAGGCAAAAACATAGAAAAAAGCAATTTAATAGAACAAATAGGGGATTACGAGATAGAATCCTTAACAGATAATTCAGAAAATGAATCAGTATATAGCATATACAGCGATAAAGACGAAAAAGATTTAACAAAAATAACATATACTTATGTGAATACAGAGATAATAGAATGTGAACATGATTGGATAAACAGAAGAGGTAATAACTATATAAAATGTTACAATTGCGGGTATTACCCCAACATAGATAAAAGGTCACAATGTAATATTTGTTTTAAAGAAATATGCTATTTGTGTCTTAAAAAATTATTCAACCAAGAAATAACAATAAAAGATACTAAAAATAAAACAATAGATACAGATATATATTATGAAAAAATAGAAAAATTGTATTCACAATTCCTTCAATATTTACTTTGTATTTCATTCCCGACCTGTTGCTAGCTTTTCCTAGCACTCCTATACTTATTACTATATTATTACCTTCGTAATTTTCATATCCCTTTGTTTGTAGGAATATTTTAATATTTTGTAAATCATTTATATCTTTTAAAATTCCTGGTGTACAATAAAATAACGCGGTATTTTGGCTTAAATCAATTTCCATTCCTGAAATTATTGCCTTTTTTAATTCTGTTTTCTAGCTTTTATCTAATAATAAGGCTAATAATTCTGTCCCTAGATTTTTTCTTCCTAAGGCTTTAATTCCTATTATTACTAATCCGACGTGTGCAAAATGTTTTCCGGATTGCTTTATTTTTTGTATAGTCTCGGGTGAGAATAGATCTAATGTTACAGATCTATCTACAACTCTTAGACTCTCTTCTCTACTGCTTTGTATTAAAACTGTATTTATGTTTAGAAGTCCTGTCTGATATAAAATCCTTGGATTTAAAATATCTAACTGGTGTTGGTTGTAAAGATTTATATTTCTGTCTAAATCTATCTCTTGTTCTAATTGCATATTCTGTTGTGAGGAATTTGAACCTGATCCTCTTCTAATAACTCTGTTTAAAAAAGATTCTGATGATATTGTATCCTGTATATTACTTGTGGAATTTCTCACTTCCTGTATAGTTCGACTTCTTCCTAAGAAACTTCTATTTTGATTACTCATTTTCTTGGTAACCAGTGTGTATATGGTGTTGGTTTTTTCTTTAGTTTGATATCTCCTAAATTTAGTTTGTTTATGGCTTCGGTAATTTTATCTATATATATATATATATATATATATATATATAGGGAGGTTATTTTGTTAACCTCCCAAAGGGTGTTAACTTTACTAACCACTTTAGACCAATAGGATTTCATCTTTCTAGTTGGTTAATGTCAACATATTAATTAGTGTCAAATGGTACATTTGGTATTTTGTAAAATAGTTTTTTTGGTGGACTTTTAAAATGGGAGTTACAAACGCAAATATTAATTGTTCATTACATTTGGGAGTTATGAATTTGATATAGGTAATTTTAATTTTAAAAAAAATAAGTTGTTTGTTTGAGGGAGCTCTCGTTCATCATAGTTCGGTTTGCATGAAAATGGATTTTCATCGTCATCAAGAATATATTCAACTCGATATGTTGGACTATTCTACTAATTCCGCAAAGTTCGACGTTGTTGTTGGAGTTTGTTGATTCATTTCTCACTTAATATTTTGTTAATGAGGGACGTTTTTGAAGAACCATTATTAACAGTTTGTACAGAATTGATCTAATGGTCAACTGTGCATAGTTATGAACAATAAGAATGTATATTAGTTTTGCTATCCATATTATATTTTTGATACATATACTCGTTTCACACGTGTTCAACATTCTCACGTGTGCACCTTTCATTAACACAAACCATTTATTGCTTTTTAGTTGTTTCATACATATTCAACGTATATCCGGGTTGAATGTTTTTTACTATTGTTACCATAAGAATATATAATTTACTTGAGAACATATGTGAAATGCCAATGGTCAATTGTGCACAATTATGAACAATAAGAATATATTAGTTTTGCTATCCATATTATTTATTTGATACACATACTCGTTTCATACGTGTTCAACTTTCATTAACACAAACCATTTATTGCTTTTTCGTTGTTTCATACATGTTCAACGTATATCCGGGTTGAATGTTTTTTACTATTGTTACCATAAGAGAATAATGAACAATCGAACATTAACGAACATAAACGAACGAGCGTAAATGACCCATCATTTAACAAACATGAATGTTCAAACATTCACGAACTTATATGAACGAACGATGGTGTTCGCTGATTTAACTAGCCTAACTAAAAATACGTGTTCATTTTCGTTCATTTTCTTAAAACGGCTGGACGTTTGGTTTATTTTACAGCCCCACATACATGTAAAATGCAGATGGATTCGGTGTTTAAGAAAGAACATAAAATGCATGTAAGATACAAGGATGTAAAAGATGTTCATGTAATGGATTGATTGTGTTGGGAGTATTATATGGAGGGGGTTACAAAACTAAGGGGGTTACAAAACTAAGGGAATTGATTTTACTAAAATGACCTTCAACACCCATGTTCATTACTTTATTTCTCAATGGCCCCATCTTGTAATTAATAATTTAGATGTATTTCATCTCAACCACTCATTTTAAGATCAAAGGTTGTTAATTAGTTAATAAAGTTAGTACCAAATTTTTGGTTAACAAAATAACCCAACCCTATATATATATATATATATATATATATATATAAAAAGATTCAAACGAGAACGCTAACTATTTACGAGAACATGAGAATGACCGTCCATGTACAAAATCACATGTGATTCACATACAAAATCACATGTGATTTTACACTACCTGGATTTTGTACGTGATTTGTACAAAATCACATGTGATTTTACACTACTTATTTTGTACAAAATCACATGTGATTCACGTCCAGATTTCCAGGTAGTGTAAAATCACATGTGATTTTGTACATGGACGACCGTTTTCGTGTTCTCGTAAATAGTTAGCGTTCTCGTTTGAACCCATATATATATATAGGGGTTGGTTATTTTACAAACGAGTGAAATCTAACAAACCGTACAAACCACGTTCAACCAATCATATTTTTTCATTTTCTTCACTTTTTCTTTATTATGGGGGTTGATTAGTCAATAATACATGAAACAATTTCATCAAAAATATATGAAGATTGATTAATCAACAATATATGAAACAAACTTCATCAAAGTGAGAAATACATGCAACAATTTCATTGTTACATAGAAACAAAAATGTATGAAACAATTTTATCAAAAAAGAAATTATATGAAACAATTTCATCATATGAAACACTTTCATGAAACAATTTCATTCAATTAAACACTGAAAATAAAAGTTTGTACGGTTTGTTAGATTTCATGGTTTATAAAATAGTGTTGGCCTATGTATATATATATATATATAGAGAGAGAGAGAGAGAATATGTGTTAAATTTATGTAAGATTTTTAAAAGCAAAATGAATAAAATAGTAATGTATGTTTTAAATTTTATTTATGATAGTATTGTATTTTTTTCATCAGATTATATTTAATTAAAGTATTGTACTCTTAAAAATCTACCTTTTCTTTGAACAATGGAAATTTTATTAACTAGCAAGATGCTAGAACCTAGAAGCAAGTTACATTATAGAACAAGCATACATGAGGTTTTGAAGCCAATCCGCCCAACTAACCTTGAGCTTACTATTCCTATTGGAAACCCAAAGAAACAAGGACGTAACAATATTATCCCACAAACCTGGTTTTTTAGGCTTAGCGGTTCTAAACAAGGTTCCATTCCGAAAAGACCAAATACACCATGTTAGTGCATAAAATGTATTCAAGATTTAATGTGTAATTGTATCATTTGTAAGAAGTCAAATGTAATAGTCAAAGTCAAAGATAGGGGTGTTGAGAGTCAAAGTCAACACAATTAAGTTGAAAGTCAAAGTTGTATAAATAGGAAGTTTGTAATAGAATTAAGAGAGAGTCATTTGGTGAAGTCATTCATACTATTCATAGAGAGAGGTGAGCTTAGAGAGGGATGACTATCTAGAGAGAGAGTTTAGAGAGAGAAAGGGGATCTCATTCAATTCTTGTATCTTTCTCTCATCTAATGAAGTGTTCTTGAAATTCTACCATTGTTACATGATATAATCTGGGATTACACACCACATCACCGTATAAATAGCCGCCTCCAGACACTCCCGTCTGACTTTTTGAATCTTCATATAATCCAACCAAGCGTACATCTCCACGACTGTATTTAAAGGAAGGTTGTCTACATCCCACCATTGACCAATTTTCTTCCAAATATCCCGAGTCAATTAACACCCGAAGAGCACATGTCCCACCGATTCACTTTCTAAGTCACAAATACGGTAAAGGATAGATGGCATATCACTGCCTCTTTCGTCAAGGTTATCTCTCGTCGGCACCTTGTTTAATCCCAAACGCCATAGGAGAATGTTAACTTTTATGGGCACCAGTCTGTTCCATCGCGCAGATACTGACTAATCTCCAGGGTTTTGAAATCTATGTACTTACGGGTTGATGCTACCGAAAATTCACCCGAGCCCTCGATACTCCAACACCATTTGTTCTTCTGGTCCGAAAGAACAACTCTATCCATGAGCTCCGTTATCGCCTCAAACTGGGAAGCTTCCACCCCCTCTCGGAATTGTCATCATCAGTAGACCCCAATTTTTTTTTAAATCTCTTAAAATCTACCAAAACAATTTTTAAAAAACCGTCGAAACGTTGGATTTAGACTAAAAAAATATCAGGCAATTTTACGGGTATTTAAGCTACCTTAAAGAGGACCCCAGTAGGAAAAAATCCTGGATCCGCCACTGGATGGATATACTTGATGGATCACAACTCAATTCTTGTATCTATCTAGAGAGAGAAAGGGGATCTCATTCAATTCTTGTATCTTTCTCTCATCTAATGAAGTGTTCTTGAAATTCTACCATTGTTACATGATATAATCTGGGATTACAAGTGGTATCAGAGCTAGATCAGATCGAATTATGCACAAATCAGTCCAAATTGAAGAAATTTTTGTCAATTTTTAAAGAAAATTGATGTTCTTGAGTTTTTGAAGATTTTTCTTGAAACATCTTCAAGAATTTGGAATATGTTTGTGTTTGATTGATTCTAGTTCACAATCTCATATAATTTTGTTGTTTGAAACGATTTAAATCAAATCTTTTGATTCTTAAACAACAAAATTGTTTTTTGATAATTTTTTAAATGAACAGTGTTCATCGAAATCTCATTAATGAAGATGAAGATCAATTTTGATTTTTTTTAGTGTTATTTGCTTTTGTTTGTTAACACAGATCTGATCATTTTGTGTTTCTTATCAGATTGCAACAATTAAATCCGAAAAACAGCATTGAACTCAGTGATTTTGATCTATGTGATATCGACAGTGTTCATCGAAGATATTTTTAATATGGTGATCGATCTTGCAATTTTTTGTATGATTTGATCGATGATTCTCGCACAGATCTGTTCGTGTTCAAATTTCCAGCATACAACAACTTCCAAATTTGAAATTCGATGAGTTTTTGGGTGGTTTTGAGGTGTTAAAACACTTCGCCGGAAAAACGAGCTTCGCCGGAATCTGGGTTTACATTGCCGGAAAACTCAAAACTGTCGTATGTTCATAACTGTCGCACGTGTTTCATCGGGTACATAACGTGCCATCATAACTGTCGTATGCAACTAACTCTCGTATGCTTCAAACTGTCGGATAAAACGTGGTGCTCGCCGGAGTTTTTCATGTTCACGTACACGTCGAGTTTTGGTTGCATGATCGATTCTTATTGATTGTATTCGATTTTTTTTCGATTAAGGGTCACAACACAACAAGAATCATCGGATTTCGTCGAGAAACGAAGAAGATATCGCAATTAAAAAATCATCAGATCGTGTTTTTGCGTTTTTGGAGGTGGTGATGAACAGTACTAACGGCAGCTGTTAGTGTGCCGTTAGTTTTCTAACAATTCTGGTCCTTTTTTTCCGTTAACCTCTTCAGTTTCGTTAGTTTGTTGTTAGTTTTGTTAGATTTTATTTCTTTTTTAGTCCTAAGTCAGTTAGTTAGGGTTAAGTGTCAATTAGTTAACATTTTAGTTAGTTCCGTTAGTGTACGACTACTTTTCCGTTAGTTTGTTAACAAATTTAGTCCTTTTCCGTTAGTTCTGTTAAGTAGTTTTAGGATATGTCAGTTTTGGCCCCTGCAGTATAGACTTTAGGTTAGTTTCATTTTTAGTCCCTGTACTTCATTTTTTTTCGCTTTTGACAGATTTGATCCTTGTAGTTTTAAGTTTAGGATTTTTACAGTTTTAGCCCCTGTAGTTAAGATTAGGTTTATTACAGTTTTAGCCATTGTAGTTTAAGTTTTAGATTTTTTACACTTTTAGTCCCTAGACTTTTAATCTTTTAGATTTTTTTTATTACATTTTTAGGTCCTTTGAGTCTTAATTTTTGATTTTTGTCATTTTTAGACCTTGTTTTTTATAAGTCTTAGTATTTTACACTTTTAGTCCTTATTTTTCGTTTTAGTTTCGTATTTTGTCATTTTTAGTCCCTATTTTTTTTGTAATTTTTCAATTTTTGTCTGTTTTATCAATTTTTACCTGCTTTTGCACGAAACTGATATATTTTTCTTATCTTTTGCAGGTTTGCCGATTTAAAGTCCAGTATTCCGCATTAATTTTTCGGAATTAATTTTTGAACGACAAATTTATAATTTGTTATTCAAATTTTTAATTTTGAAAACTTTTCTGACTTTAATCGATTTTTCTCTGATTATCGTGTGTGCATAATTTTACTTGTCACGAAGTATCTGATAACGATCATTTTTAATCTTTTCAGGTAACAATGGATGATGATGATGAATATTATGGTTGGAATGAGTCTCTTAAGGACAAAGAAAATAGAATACAGATCCAAGATCTTAAACAAAAAGAAGTCAATTGTAAGACAACAATTGAAAAGTTGAACAAAAGATTGAGTGTGTTGGAGAACTCAACGATTGTTCAAGATGTCAAAAGCAAAGATGCTGAGATCAGTAATCTAAAGAAAAAGAATAGTGAGAGCGAACTTTCTTTGAAAACTATAACCTCTCAAAACACAGAATTTTTGGATAAAATCAAAGATTTGGAACAGAAGCTTTATTTGAGAGATCAAACTGATCAAACAATTTTCTTGAATAAACCAAGACTTGTAAACAATGTTAACAAGTATTGGGGACTTGGTTACGAAAACCCAAAGCATTTGGCCAAAGCTAGCTGTAAACTGCCAACACTGTATAGTTTCGAATGCTTGAGATATGCACGATATTGGCCTGAATTTGAAATTTTTTGGACTAGTGAAAAGGAAACACATGAAGAGGAAAATAGAAAAAGATTTTCAACAACTCATATTCAACTTCCATTTTGTTATACTCTTGAGACGGAGAAGATTCTCAAAAATCTGAATAAACCACTTCTAGATAACTATTTTGATATATGTGCTACAAAGCCAGTTACCAACAATCAAGTTGTTGAAACAAAGAAATATGTTCCTACATTAGTTCTTGAAGGGAAAATTGTTGAACTGGAAATCTCTCTTGCAGAACAAAGGATCAAATTTGATTATGAAAATGATCTCCTTTCAACTATTTTTTCAACTACTTTTAAGGAAATATCTTCTAGTTTCAATGACGAAGTGAAAAAGCAAACTGGTAGAATTGAACATGGTTTGATCAAAAAGTTTTCTGAATCAACAAAGAGTATCTTTGATTCAAAACAAAAGATTGATCACAAATGTATCAAACTTTCAAAGAAAGTGGTAGATCTTGAGAATATTCTTCTTTCTGAGCATACCAATTTAGAAAATGAGAAAGTCAATTTTGTAAATCAAATCAATTCATTTGAAGTGAAATTGACTGAGTTGTTAAAAACAAAGACTGATTTAGAGATTGTGTTAGAAAATGAAAGAAAGGAATTTGCTTTGAAGAATTGGTTCAATCTTGAAGAAAACAACTTTCTTAAAGAACAAAATTGTGAACTTTCTCAAAAAGTGATGACATTGGAAAAATCTTTGAAAGAAGGAAAACAAAATACAATGCCTGATCTTGACGATGCTTTCAATCTTGAAAGATCACAATTTGAATTCGAAAAAGCAAATTTTGAAAAAGAAAAACAATGCTTTGAGAATGAAAGAAAATCAATCGAAGAAGAAATAGCTTTGCTTTTTCAAGATGTGAATGAATTAGCAAAGGAATTAGAAAAGAACGAAAAGAAAAAGTTTTTAATAGTTGGAATTCACTAGATTCCAAAGTGGATTTTGAAATTCACAATGTAGATTCTGATTCTGATTGTGATTTTGATCCAAATGAGAAGGTGTTTGAAACCAAGTCAAAATCAATAGAAAAAGAAAAAGAAAAAGAAAAAGGAAAAGCTTGTGCATTTGATTTCTCAAAGAAACTTCCGGACCATACTGATTTTATCTTTACAAATGAAAAACCTTCAAGTATTTTTTGTAAATGTGAGGGTTCAAACACGAAGACACCACCTTTAGAGAAAATAAAGAAGGGTAACAAGTCACAGACAACTCCTGTTCAAAGTTCTCAAGGTTCTAATTCTAAATCTTCTGTTGGTTCAAATACACCTATCTACAAGCCTGTGAAGATGGAATGGAGAGTTAAAGGTATAACACCTTTAAAGAATGATGTACCAAAATCATCTGCTTCCACATCAAATGCCAAAAAGAACAAAGCGCCGAAAGGTAAATCTTCTGCTAAACCTAATCCTATTCATTCCACAAATCATCTGATTAGGTTGGCACATAAGAAAATTTGTTGTTCTTACTGTGGATCAAATGATTTTGTACATAAAGACTTTACTTCTTATTGGTACGGTACTTACAGTATTCCTTCAAAGAAATCTGCACCTAACACACTAGGACCCAAGTCCCATTGGGTACCAAAATCAGCTTAATCTGTTTTGCAGGTTCATCATGTGTTGTGCTGAATGATACATATATATCACACACATGAATGAAAACAGAAGAGAAGCGGGGCAAATTTTTGAAGAATTACATGTGCCATTTAGGGGGAGTAAAGAAACAATGGTTTCTAAACATATCAGTTTAGGACCCGCACTTCAACGAGATTGACTTCTAAATACATCTGTTTAGAACTCGTACTTCATTGTTTTAGACTTTGATTGTTACATATACTGATCTTGTTTTGTTAAGATCATTTGCAGATTTTGAGGGGGAGCTTATCTGATTGTAAATCAGTCTATCATGATGTTGGTCCCGAAAGGCCTATACAAGTTTGTAGAAGGGGGGGGGGGGGGGGGGTTGAATACAAACACACGAATTTACTTTTCTAAATTGTTTATTGATAAATCATTAACAATTTACAGCTTGTTGCGGAAACAAGATTAAGGATAAACCTAAATCTAAACAAGTTGGAACACTAAGGTTTCTTGCACTAAGAAAGATAAGGAAATTACTAATAAAATCCTATCTTGAAAGAGATTTGAACTTGTCCAGAGTTAGCAAGTTACTTCAAAAGAAGTGAGTTCATCTCTATATATACTGCATGCATTTAATGCAAGACAGTACACACTTTACACGTGTCATCAGCGGATTGGTTGCATGTCATTGACCTTTGGTGACAACCTTTGTAGCCGCATGTATGAACAGTGTAGTGCCAGAGTTGTTGTACGATTCAGACAATTCGGAGGTTCTTTTCTGACATTTCGTACGGAGTCGTGCAAGGGTGGTTAAGACAAAAGTATTTGTACGGAGAACTTCATGATCAGCTTTCGTTGATTCAGCGCTTCATCATTGCTATTCAGCGAATGATAAAGTTCAGCGATAGCTGAAGTCTTGTACTTGATACTTCACGTTGAGTGGACAAATCTGAGTCTTCGCTGATCCGCATCAGTTTATTAGGAGACTTGTCGCTGGTTCTTGAGCTTGATCTTCGACTTCAGCGTAGAACCTATGTTGACGTGAAACTTGTCTTCAGGGATCATAAGTAAACAACTAACTTATCAGCGATCATCATAAGGACTGAACAGACTCAGCGATATGGTGAACAGTGTTCGCTGAATGTTTAATTTAAAGAGCGAGAGTTCCTATCAGCTGTACTGTAAGATCTTAGTATTTATCAGCGATAGAGAAACTCTGAAATATTGTTTACTTACAATTTTCACTAAGTATATAAGATAGGGTCATTATCAAATCACTGAGGGTTTGGATCAACAATCTCCCCCTATTTGATTATGACATAGCAACAGAGAAAATTGCTATTTAATGAAAACATAAGGATAAAAAGAACTCATAAAATATTTGTCCCTTTTACTGTTTTCTGGGATCTTTTCAGTACTGATGGAGTAAAGTACATTCGCTGAAATCTTTCTTTAAATCTTTGAATCAGGTTACAATTTGAATAAGAAAGATTACAAGTACGAGCGAAATAAATTACAAGTACAGAAGGATGACTGATACAATAGAGAATAAGGTGATTGTTATCAGCCTTCAAAGGGTTCTTCCTTAATGAGAAGTTCATCAAGGGTCTTGTCAGTGGGGATCATCCAGTCAGGGACATTTACTCCTTTCTTCTTTAACTTTAGAGCAGCTTCAAAAATTAAAGGCTTCAGGTGTCTAGCTTTGATGTCGCGTCTGACTTCGCACCAGTGTACGAGATCTCTGAGTTGTTCGAGTGGAGCGATGGGGAGCTCAGAGACACGTTGAAAGTGAGGGTTTCCATCATAGTCTAAAAAGAATATACCATATGGATCACTTACCACTGTGCCAGGGATGAAAGTTTCTCCAGGTGGTAGGGAGGTGTCCAGCATTGAAAGATCAGCATCAGGGCCAAGAACTTCAGCGCGAGAGAAACCAATACCTGTTTCATTTCGGATGATTGGACCTGAATCAGAAACTTTCTTCTTCTTCGCAGAGGCTTTCTTCGGTTGAGGAAGAGTAGGAGGAATATCCACAGCAGATGAAAGCAAGTCGATCTGTTTGTTTAAGATCATTTCGACATGGCTTTTGTACTTTGAGCGTGATCCCTGAATGGCTAATTTCGTTTCTAACCATTCAGAGAGACCAAACTTTTCTAATGAGGCAGCATAGAAAGTTTGCTTGGTTTTATCATCTCTGTAGACATCCACTTCAACAACAGGAACATCAGCGAACATTTTTCCTCTGATGTTGGCTTTGACAATTTTGGATGGTCTTGATCGATAAGTCAACATTCGTTTAGCCCAATCCAAAGTTGTATCAGAGACCTTTGTCTTTTCTCTAACGATCTCTTGAGCATCATCCCAAAGCTGACGTTGAACATCAATGGGAACTCGTTTCAGCTTGGGGTCTTTGATTGATCGTTGAGTAAGCTTTATCGCGTATTCTCTGTCTTTCTCTTCTGCTTCCCTTCTTTCAGCGATGAGGCGTTCAGCTCTGAGGTGTTCCTGATATTCAGCTTTGGAGATTTTGAACTTTGGAGGAGCTGCAGGAAGTTGACTACGCTTCAGAATGATTCGCTGATCCTCGAATCACTTGATCATTTCCTCTCTTCTCTTTTGATCCTCTTCACTCAGCTTTTGAGGAGCTGAGGAAGGTCTGTTTCTGTGCGCGATAGGTTGTTCTTCTGGTTCATCAGTCTCAGAGATCAAATCTAAGACTGGAATTATTTCATCAGCAGTAGCTGGCTTTATTGGTGAGATCGCAGTAGTTGAGCCTTCAGCGAAATCCTCAACCAGGGGAGAGGACTAGCTGAATCACAACGATCTTACAAATAAGAACTGGGTAGAAGAACTTGGGTAGAAAAGATAGAAAAATAATGTGGATGTGTATGGTGGTTGTGGAGTAGATAACTGATAGTGTATAGATGTTCAGGGAAGGAATATAAGTAAAGTTCAGTGTACCTGACAAATCGGCTTTGCAAGCAGGATTGCCAGATTTTCATCTTCAGCGAGTCCTTTGTCTTTGCCTTTCTCAGCTCCAGAGGCTGAGTGCTTTGTCTTTGTCTTCTCCCCTGTGGATTCAGTTATTACGATTCTTTATAAGCTTTGGTTCGAGGAGCAGGTTTGACAACAAAGAATTCGTCATCTTCATCATCATCATCATCCTTCCTTGGAGAGGAGGATGGTTCAGCTTCAGGGATGTCGATGTCTTCATCTTCTTCTGCTTCGGATTCCTCAGCATCTTCTTCGAGTTGCTCCCCCTCAGATACAGAGGCGAGCTTCTCGGTTCCCTCAGGGTGTTCATCTCCCTGAGGTCCAGCGATCAGATCTTTATTTCCGTCTCCCCTGTTAGATTCATCATGGGAAAGGTCTTCAGCGCTTTTATTCAGATCTTCAGCGCTCTTCTCCTTTTCTTCAGCGCTCTTTTCCTCGGTGTGTTCAGCGCTCTTCTCCCCCTCTTTCTCATGATGGGCGGGGGAGGAATGGGTAGATTCAGCGTTGGTGTTATCTCTGTCTTCTGGGCCAGAGATTTTCACACAACCTTCAAGCTTTGCTATTCTGTCTTCAAGGCCAGAAATAGCAGGCGTGATTTTCTTCAGCTCTTCGCGATCCGCCGCTGTGAATGATTCCAAAATAGGGGCAGGGGCAGGAGCAGGAGCTGGAGAGTTTGCCTTGTTGACCAGTGTCTCGATCATTGTCTTCACAGAACCAAGGCCGGTCTTTACAGAGCCCAAGTCTGTCTTGACTACTGACATATCACCCTCGAGTATTCCAACCGATGTTTTCAGCGTTGTAACCTCGCTGGACACGGTGGAAACTGATGTTTTGAGGCTGGTGTAGTCAGTGTAGATGTCGGAGAGCACTTTGGCAAAATCGGCGAGAGTCTTATCAAGGCCCTTGATGTCATCAGTGGAGGCCTTCTTTTCCACCACCGTAGTCAGCTTTGTCAGATTCTCTCCAGCGTTTGTTACAGCTGAAGAGTTATTTGATAGACTGGTGGTGAGATCTGTAAGCTTCGTCTCCACGGACTTCAGAGACTCGTTGATGTCTCCCAAATTAGGACATGTAACATATAAGTACTTGTGAACAAAGGAAAGCTCAGAAGTTTCAGGTTTAGTTACAGTGTTTAAGGTGGGATTTGTACCTGCAGGAGGGTTGACTAAATCGTCAAAGTTTTGTGTCCCTGCATAATGTTCCATATCTTCCTCAAAAGTTCCGTGAGGGATGGTGATCTCTGCAGGTCCTGTCTTCGTCATTCGATGAGAAGCTTCAGCGGCTTCTGGAATGATGGCATCTCCAGTTTTAGCTGGAGGAGTGTCCAAGTGAGTGGAGGGAGAAGCGAAGGATAAGAATGGGGTTCGGGTACTGAGTTCAGCGTTGGAATCGCTGATAATCACTTCATCAGTCTTTTGAGAGACTGAGGGAGGTTGGGTAGGTTCCAAGTTTCTAACCTCAGCGTTTGGAGACGCTGAAGTCTAGATTGAAGGGATGGCTTGAATCGGTGTGGCAGAGCGTACCACGGAACGTTCCTTCAGCTCTTTAGAATGAGCTGAGGAGTCTTCAGCATGAGATTGCTGGGGTAGCTCCTTGGTTTTCTTGATCCTTTTGGAATCAAGAGGGGTAGTAGAGAGTTTCCTTTTGTTAGAAGGAGTGGATTTTGTGGCCTGGGAATCAGCGAGGGGTATTGTCGCTGAAGGAGCCACAGAAAGCGGAGAATTTAGAAGAGTGAGAAGAGTAGAGAGACGTACCTCGTTGGTGACAGGCTTGAAGTCGAGAACCTTAGGGCCAATCTGAGAAAGTTTCAGATCACCCTCTTCAGGATAGCTGTCCTTCAGGCCATATTGAAAGATGGCGCTGATGAATCTTGGGTAAGGAACCCATGCTGATCGGTCAGCGGCAGAATCGACACGTTGTAGAAGGTCGTCATATATGATGGAGGCCCAGTCAATATTTAGACCTTTCAGCAGTGCGTAACCCATGGATTGCTGAGGTTGTGCGGCTTGATCAGAAGAGCCGGACTTCGCTGTCATGCAGCTGATCAGATGAGCGAAGATGAAATTCATCTCGCTGGGCATTTTGGATTTCTTTATCAGCGTCAGCTTCTTCTCAGGCTTCTTGTCCCTTCCAGTTTCCCAGATGTAACCCATGGCATCAAGGAAAGCAATGATTTCTTCTTTGTCAGCGTGCTTCTTGTGGTCAGGGAATGGAACGAAGGGATTTTCTTTGGTAGCATTGGGGAATTTCAGGGCTTTTCGGATTATGGTAGGGGTTATCTTGATGGTGCCATACTCAGTATCGCTGAGTATGCAATCGATGGTTTTGGATGCATATTTGGCAGAGGGTAGCTCAGTGTGTCTGGCAGAGTACCGGAACTGGGATAATAGCCGCTGACTGGCAGGAGGTGTTATTGTCAGGGCTGTGTAGATGGGGCTGTTCTTCAGAAAACTTACAGCGTCATCCAAATGTGAGACTTGCTTTCGAGGAGGAAACTCGAGAAGCGCTGAGAGGTTGTTGGCCTTAGTCCAATCCAGTTGATCCAGCTCGAACTTAACCTGAGGGGCTTTGAAGATTTCCACTTCCTCAGATTCAGAAGAGATGGTTTCAGCAGTAACATTCAGCTTTGAAGATGCCATTTCACTGTATTATCAGTTCAACCAAAGATATTAACAAATAAGAATTATCTTAATGTGGAAAGAATTTCCATTAAGATGGTTCGAATTTTGTCCATTTCATTCAGACAGAAAATGTCTTAATGAAGATTAGGGTTTTCTTGTTTATAAAAAACGAATTTTACACCCATAAGCCTTGTATTCCAGTTTCTTAAAAAAATGGATACGAATGAAGAATCAAGTTTAAGATTTAGATTTAAAACTTGAAGAACAACCATGAAATGGTTGTGTTCATAAAACCATGAAAGATATGATTTCATTTTAAAAGGTTCTTTTGTTTGATCTTATTTAAGCAAAGAGAAGATCAGAAACAAGTATCTGCATTTTTAAAGTAAGAACATATTAACCTTGAGTTTGATGAAGATGATGATGAACAGTTCTTGAAGATTGAGAGCACAAATGCAACAATATTCTTTTCTTGCGGAGAAAGATTGATTCGCGTAAAAGACAAATATAAACGATGAAATTGTTTATATAGGAAGAGAGTAGAGAGAGAAAAACTTGAGCGGGAAAGTTTTTCATCATGACACGGACACGTGTTTGCATTTGATTGGAAGTTTGAATGAACGTGCAAACGTGTGTCAGAAAGAAATCGTGCCTGGTGTTATCCGTTGCAATGACGTCACAACTGTCCTTTCACATTCTTTTGGTTATCTCTGAGGTTTTGAAAGCTCAGGGACTCTTTTGAAAATATGAAGCACTGAATAGAAATATCAGTGAAAGTTTTAGAATTTTCAAAGTATCGTTGTTAAGGAAGAGATATTCAGCGATGAAGAATTTTTGAAATCTTGCATTTTCATGCGTTTGTCAGAGAGAGAAAAACATACCTTGATATCAGTAAATCAAGTTTATTCAGAGAGAAGATGAGAATAGGTTATTAGAGTTGATTTTATCCTATCGCTGATTAATGTGAACCGCTGAAGATTTTATCCTTCAAAGTTCAGCATTCCAAGCTCGCTGATGAGAAAGTTGAATCTTGTCTCATCAAGAGGTTTGGTAAAAAGATCAGCTAACTGATAATCAGTTGGGATAAAATGAAGTTCTATATCACCATTCATCACATGATCTCTGATAAAATGATATCTGATTTCGATGTGTTTCGTCTTTGAGTGTAGCACTGGATTGTTTGCTATAGCGATGGCACTTGTGCTGTCGCAATAGATTGGAATTTTGGAGAGCTGAAGGTCATAGTCTAGTAGCTGATTTCTCATCCACAAGACTTGGGAACAACAGCTTCCAGCGGCTACGTACTCAGCTTCAGCTGTGGAAGTGGACACTGAATTTTGCTTTTTACTTGTCCAACTTACCAGCTTTCCACCCAGGAGCTGACATCCTCCTGTGGTGCTTTTCCTATCCATTTTGCAACCTGCAAAATCACTATCTGAATAGGCAGTTAGGTCGAATCCTGAGTCTTTGGGATACCAAAGGCCTAGATTCGCTGTACCCTTTAGATATCTAAAAATTCGCTTTACAGCTTTCATATGAGACATCATAGGTTCAGCTTGATATCGTGCACACAAACATGTTGCAAACATAATATCGGGTCGGCTAGCTGTCAGATACAACAAAGAGCCAATCATCCCACGGTACAGCGTGACATTGACAGGAATTCCCTTTGAATCCTTCTCAAGTATCAGCGGTGGTGCCATTGGGGTTTTCATAGCTGAACTTTGAGTTAAGTCGAATTTCTTCAGCATATCTCTAACATATTTTCCCTGATTGATGAAAGTTCCTTTTTCAGTTTGCTTAATCTGAAGACCAAGGAAATATGTTAGTTCACCCATCATACTCATTTTATACTCATCTTTCATCCTTTCAGCGAAACGAGTACATAGTTCAGGGTTTGTAGAACCAAATATAATGTCATCAACATATATTTGAACTAAAATGATGTGACCTTTCACTTTTCTAAAAAATAGAGTTTTGTCAATCTTACCTCGCTCAAATTTTTCAATGTGGAGATAAGTAGAAAGAGTGTCATACCATGCACGAGGAGCTTGCTTCAAGCCATAAAGTGCCTTATCCAGCTTATAAACATAACCTGGACGCTTAGAGTCTGAAAACCCTGGAGGTTGTTCCACATAAACTTCTTCATTCAGCTTTCCATTTAGAAACGCTGACTTAACATCCATCTGATGTACAGTGAAGTTTTTGTGTACAGCGTATGCTAAGAAAAGACGAATAGATTCAAGTCTTGCTACTGGAGCAAAAGTTTCGTCATAATCTATGCCTTCCTATTGTCTGTATCCCTGAGCAACAAGACGAGCTTTGTTGCGAGTTACAGTACCATGTTCGTCCAACTTATTTCGATAGACCCATTTAGTGCCTATCACCGTTTTGTCAGTTGGTCTCCGAACAAGTTTCCAAACTTTGTTTCTTTCGAATTCAGTCAGCTCTTCTTGCATAGCGCTGACCCAGTTTGGATCTCTGAGGGAATCATCTATTTTCTTTAGTTCAGTTAGTGAAATAAAATTAACAAATAGACAAATATTACCTGCACTTCGTCGTGTCTGAATACCAGCGTTTGGATCACCAAGAATTTGATCGATTGGGTGATTAACAGTCCATCGCTGAGCCGGAGCATACGTCGCTGACTCAGTCTGAACTGGAGAAACTGAAGATGAGGCTTCAGCTACTTCTAGATTATTAGCTAAGAGAGGAATGCTTGCATATGTCACTTCATTCACTGATTGCTGAGAAATAGATGGAATTTCTGAGGCATTTGGATCAACTGCAGGTATAGTGTTTATAGGAACAGCTGAGACCCAAGATGTTTCAGCTTCACTATTCTGCATATTTGGAATGATAGTAGGACCATCATTTTCAGTTGTATGAGCATGAGGAGTGGGAACTTCTTCTGAATCACCAAGATGAGAAAACATCCATTGATTCAGTTCTTCAGTATCAGCGGACGATTTAGAGTTCGCTGAACGAGATTCGTCAAACGTGACGTGAATAGTTTCTTCTACAGTTTGTCTTCTACGGTTGAAGACTCTGAAGGCTTTGGAAACTGAGGAGTATCCAAGAAAGATTCCATCATCAGCCTTAGGATCAAACTTTCCAAGGGCATCTCTGTTGTTCAGTATGAAACACTGACAACCAAAGATGTGAAGAAAGCTGATTGAAGGCTTTCTCCCATGAAAGAGTTCATAGGCTGTCTTTTTGAATCTTTTAACTATCAGCGACCTGTTTTGCGTAAAACAAACAGTGTTGACAGCTTCTGCCCAAAACTGAGTAGGCAGGTGAGAATCGCTGAGCATTGAACGTGCAGCTTCAATAATTGTTCTATTTCTTCTTTCAGCGACTCCATTTTGTTGCGGTGTTCTCACTGACGAAAAGTTGTGAGAAATACCCTTACTCTCAAAGAAGGAATCAAGAGAACTGTTTTTGAATTCAGTTCCATGATCACTCCTTATTGAGCGAACAGTCATATTGTTCAGAGTTTCCATTTTCCGAACAAAGGTGATGAGTTCTTCAGGGGTGTCACTCTTAGAACGGAGAAACATTACCCATGTGTAACGAGAGAATTCATCAACTATGACCAGCGTATACTTCTTTCCAGCCATGGATTGTTTGTTAACAGGGCCAAACAAATCCATATGGAGTAATTGTAGAGGAGATGACACTGAGGAGACTTGCTTTGACTTGAAGCTTGCCTTGGTCTGCTTCCCTTTTTCACACGCTGAACATAAAGACTCTTTGGCGTATGAATGTTGAGGTAGACCAGTGACTAACTCTTTGGAGGAAAGAGTATTCAACGTCTTGAAGTTGAGATGTGAGAGCCTCTTATGCCATAGCCAGTTGACATCAGAAGATGCCTTTGAGAAGAAACAGGAGTTCTCAGTGGTAGTTGAGTCCATGTTTATTACATAAACATTTTCCAAACGATAACCGCTGAGAGCTATCTTCTCCTTTTTGTCAGTGACAAAGCAGGATTCCTTAGTGAAAATCACTTTGTTATCCATGTCGCAAAGCTGACTGATGCTCAGAAGATTATGCTTCAGCCCTTCAACATATGCGACTCTTTTGAAGGATGTTGTACCATTTGAAAGTACACCATACCCTCGGGTATGTCCTTTTCCATTTCCACCGAAGGTCACAGAGGGACCCTTCTCTTCCTTGTATTCAGCGAGCAGGTTTTTCTTTCCAGTCATGTGTCTAGAGCATCCGCTATCAAGATACCAGATACCCTTCTTAACCTGCATTTACAAAGGAAGATTAGTTTTGCTTGGGTACCCACTTCACCATGTATACACGTTTGTCAGTGGAAGTGGTTGGAATGGGTTCAACGGTCTTCGCAACATTTGAAGATTCAGCTTTGTGTTTCTTCACTTTGGTCAATTTCTTGACCTCAGCGGTAGGAGTCACTTTGACCTGATTTGCAACTGGGTTGGTCTTCTTGGACTTGGGTGCTATCTTCACCTTAGCTATCTTATCAGCTTTGGTGGCTGTGGGGCACTTACTTGCAATATGATCGGTAAGTCCACAGTGATAACATTTCCTATAACTAAAATTAGTTCTAGGACCACTTGAGTGCTAAGCTTTTAACTTGGAATTAGAAGTGCCAACACCAAGTACACTATTGGCTTTAGAAATGGGACGAACATTTAGTTCTTCAGATTTCTTACCAAGGACATCTACTCTGAGTCTAGGAGTAGGTCGCTGAACTGATCCAGTGATCTAACTTCTAGAACCAGATGAATGAATCACTAAGGCTTTGGAAGCATTCAGCTTAGGTACCAAAGTACCCTTCTGAGGATTTTGGTAAATAACAATTCCTTTACCTTTGTCTTTAGAGACAGAGGTAGGTTTTGAATAAACCATTTTCTCCTTTCCTTTTGAGGAAGTAGGAGTTTCCTCAGGGATTGGTGTAACGGACGAGGAGCACTGAGTTGATGAAGTATCAGCGACTGAGGATACGAACGTTCCAAATTTAAGCATTGAACGTTCAGTGGTTGGTTTTGGAGTATCATATTTGTAACCCAAACCACGTTTATCACTCAGAGGAATCTGAGCCTTTATTATCTCAGTGATCTTTGTTGAAGAATTACACCATCCTTCAACAGTAGCTTTTTCAGCTTTTAATGCAGCGATAGCTTCTGCTCTTTCGATTTTTACTAGCTGATTTAAATAGACTTGACCTTTAAAATCATCTTCAATTTTTGAAAGTTTTTCTATTTGAAGCTGACAATTTTTCAGTTGTTCAGCTAGATCAAGATTTTGGTTTTCAACCACAGCTTTGCCATTCATGGCTTCGTATAAACTTCTAGTCAACAAATCGATTTTGCGGAGACTATCAGCTTCATCAATATTTGCAATATTGGCAAAGAAGGAAGGCGATACCTGAATAGCAGAGGTTGAAGTGGAGGGAATGTCTGAATTGTCTTCCTCCTCTTCAATCTTAGCCATAAGGCAGAGATTGGCTTCATCATCTTCAGAGTCAGATGATGATTCTTCTTCATCAGAAGCAGCCCAATCGTAGTTGGCCATGAAGCCTTTTCCTTTCTTCTTAAAGCTTTTCAGCTTTGCATACTTCTCCTTCAGCTTTGAGTATTTGTCATCTTTATTCCTTGGAACAAAGTTTTTCTTGGGGAAAGCTGAAGGTCTGGTTACTTTCTTTGATCTGCACTCATTAGCGAAATGACCTGTCTTTTCGCAATTGAAACAAGTAGCAGTAGCCTTATCAACAAAAGCTGATGATTTAGGCTTGTCAGTGATAGAAAGAGGTTTGTTCTTTCTAAACATTTTCTTCTTGGCGAATCTCCTGAACTTTTTAGTTAGGAGGGCCAAGGATTCATCATCATCTGAAGAATCAGAATCTGATGATCTTTCAGAGTTACTTTCTAACTCAGTAATAGTGACCGAGGGTCGCTGAGTTGAAGGTTTCTCTGAGACTAAAGCAACATGGGTGCTTTTGGAATCTTTTACAAGATTCTTCTTAAGATGGCTAGATTGCTCATGATTCAGCAATATACCATATAAGGTAGAAAGGGTCATTAATTTCAGATCCTTTGACAGCTTGAGACACATGAAATAATTGTCCCAGTTTTCAGGTAAACATTCTAAAAACTTTGTCAGCACTTTCAAAGTTTGAATATTCCTTACCAACAGTTTTTAGATCTATGATTAAGCAGTTAAACCGTTGGTGTACTTCAGAGAGAGTTTCATTCTTACCAGAAATGAAGCTTTCATATTGTCTTACCAGGTTGATTTTTCTTGTATCCTGGACTTCAGACGTTCCTTCATACTGAACACATATAGTGTCCCACATGGCCTTGGATGTTTTCAGGTTCATGACGGAATGGTAGACTTCGTCAGGAAGGGCCATGGATAGTATGGATCTGGCTTTTGTGTATTTAGCCACTTTCTTCTTATCTTCTTCAGTCCACTGAAAGATATCCTTAGGAATCAGCCTTTCTGGAATAGCAGGTCTATTCGCAGTGGCTGGTACCGCAGGATCAATTGTAACAGGGATAAATGGACCGTTTTCCAGATAGTAAGGCATAGTGGGGTCTACACCTTCTAGGAAGAGCATCATCCTATTTTTCCATAGATTGAAGTTATCTCTGGAAAATCTAGGGGGCTTAGCAAGAGAACCATTGTCTATATAGTTTGTGTTTGTTGAGGTGGCCATTTTTAGAAAATAGCAAGGAAGAGAAATATCTTAGATTAGATCTTGTTTATTGGATTAAACAAATCTGCTCTGATACCACTTGTTGGTCCCGAAAGGCCTATACAAGTTTGTAGAAGGGGGGGGGGGGGGGGGGGGGGGTTGAATACAAACACACGAATTTACTTTTCTAAATTGTTTATTGATAAATCATTAACAATTTACAGCTTGTTGCGGAAACAAGATTAAGGATAAACCTAAATCTAAACAAGTTGGAACACTAAGGTTTCTTGCACTAAGAAAGATAAGGAAATTACTAATAAAATCCTATCTTGAGAGAGATTTGAACTTGTCCAGAGTTAGCAAGTTACTTCAAAAGAAGTGAGTTCATCTCTATATATACTGCATGCATTTAATGCAAGACAGTACACACTTTACACGTGTCATCAGCGGATTGGTTGCATGTCATTGACCTTTGGTGACAACCTTTGTAGCCGCATGTATGAACATTGTAGTGTCAGAGTTGTTGTACGATTCAGACAATTCAGAGGTTCTTTTCTGACATTTCGTACGGAGTCGTGCTAGGGTGGTTAAGACAAAAGTATTTGTACGGAGAACTTCATGATCAGCTTTCGTTGATTCAGCGCTTCATCATTGCTATTCAGCGAATGATAAAGTTCAGCGATAGCTGAAGTCTTGTACTTGATACTTCACGTTGAGTGGACAAATCTGAGTCTTCGCTGATCCGCATCAGTTCATTAGGAGACTTGTCGCTGGTTCTTGAGCTTGATCTTCGACTTCAGCGTAGAACCTATGTTGACGTGAAACTTGTCTTCAGGGATCATAAGTAAACAACTAACTTATCAGCGATCATCATAAGGACTGAACAGACTCAGCGATATGGTGAACAGTGTTCGCTGAATGTTTAATTTAAAGAGCGAGAGTTCCTATCAGCCGTACTGTAAGATCTTAGTATTTATCAGCGATAGAGAAACTCTGAAATATTGTTTACTTACAATTTTCACTAAGTATATAAGATAGGGTCATTATCAAATCACTGAGGGTTTGGATCAACACATGATTTGAGGGGGAGCTTAAACGTTTATCTGTACGTATCTTCTGAACTCAATCTGAGATTGTTTGAAAGAAGAACGACTTTCAAGCATGAAAAATATTTTGCTAAATGTTCAAACCACTTCTCGATTCTCAAACAGATTTTATGAATTTTAGAAGTGCGATTTTAAATGTTTTTCATATATATACATATATATATATATCGAATTCTCATTACATCATTTCTGACCGTGTGTTTCTAAAGATTAATACTTGCGTATTATCTTTTCTATACTTTCAAGTATTCATACACATCGGCTCAGCTTCATATTGACTTTGTTATTACCATGTCTCAAAATGAAACATTTTTCGATGGTAATACTTCCGTTTGATTTTTTCAATTTTGATTGAGCATCATATTCATTTCAGCGTTCGAACTTAAGCGTTTTATTCAAAGATTGTTTATATTTGTTCATATAAACAAAATATCCAATTCTTTGATACCCTAAACCTTACATGATTATCATTCATGTAATTTGATCTGATTGATACATTGTCAGATTCTCAAACAAGTCTTTCGAATTCATTTCATTCTTTCAATATTCTTGTTTTGAGAAACCTTCAAAGATCAAATGCTCAAATATTCATGATATTTTTTAGGAGCATACATTCTGTTGGCAATGTTATCAAATGCCGATATTCTTAATTGTTCAAAATAAACTGTTGAACAATACACCATTTTAGGACAATATTTCATAGGAATCAGTGTGAGGATTTACAAAACTTCTATGGATCCACGTTAACCAGTGTTTCCTACCCAAGAAGTTATCCTTGAGTGATTGAGGGGTGAGGGGTCGAAATCAAAGAGTGGGGGAGATTACTCATCCGGTTGAGTATCTCATTGTGCTGAGGTAAAATGAAAATGAGAGTTTGGTTAGAAGTGAGCGGATTAAAATGTAACATCCCTTATCTTTAAAACACTCATTTAACGGAAAGTAACCTTAAGATACAGCGGAAGATTTGTAATTAAAACATTTAGATAAAATCCCATAATCTTATAGAAAAGAGTACAAGTTTGCAACTTAAAACCAATAAGTTTGAGACAAACAATATTCAACTGAAAAGTTTAGAGAATCCAAAACTATCATTCATCAAAAGAAAATATAAGCTGCTGAGCTGCCGCAAATCCAAAAGCTTCAAGCTGGAGCCTTTCCTTTATTCTTCGAAGATGTACCTGCCACTAAAAGATGAATAACAACGGGGTAAGCTTTCGCTTAGTGAGCACGCACCTATACCACATATCATCATGCATACATACTCGCATAAACATAGCAATCACATACATGTAACATCCTTCCATTCCTTAAGGCACAAAGCCAATAAGGAAGGTCATAACTAGACACTGGTACCAGGCCTCTTCATACATAACATATTCCCTAGGGGTATTACTACCACCATAGGTACTCTTTCCTTTGGCAAAGCCAACATACACATAATCACACATGCAATCCAACTACATACACATAACTTACATAATATAGGTAGAGTACTCACCTGTCAAGATGTCAATTACCAAGTACTTCACAGTGTATAATAATCACCTCGTACCACCTATAACATTCATACATACACATATCATAACAAGCCCAAAAATGGAACTCTAATTCTATCCCAACTCTCATCCCGAAATGACATAGCTAGGATAGTCCAAATACCATAAAACTTTGCCAAACATCCCATTTCATACACCTCATTTCTATTGATTTCTAAACATAATACACATACCTTGCAATTCTAGACCGCGAACAACAATCCTCCTAGAACCTTTCACAACTTGAATCTTCCAAAATCACCAAATCTTTCGCCTGGAAAATATAGCAACTTCGGACACTTGGTTCTCTCTACTGGGAACTCCGATGCCAAATCCCTCCGGTCAGAATGTAGATTAGAGGGTCGTGAAGTCTCTGTCCAAATTTCACGACGATCCAACGGTTAACGAAGGAGAATCGGTCGATCTTTCACAGCAGCTCACAAGAACTCCGAAAATCCCTTTCACAGCAACTTCGGACACTTGGTTCTCTCTACTGGGAACTCCGATGCCAAATCCCTCCGGTCAGAATGTAGATTAGAGGGTCGTGAAGTCGCTGTCCAAATTTCACGACGATCCAACGGTTAACGAAGGAGAATCGGTCGGTCTTTCACAGCAGCTCACAAGAACTCCGAAAATCCCTTTCTCTTTTCTCTCTTCTTTGCTAAAGAAACAAATGGCTGCAAATGAGGGTGTTTAGGGTTTCCATCCCCTTTACATACATGCCAAAACACACCCTCATCTTACAAAATTGATAAACTGGCCCCTAGATTCCTGAACACGTACATAACGACCCAAAAATTAACTCAACCCCAAAAGAGACAGTTAAATCACGTAAATTGGGAAACGGGGTGTTACAACTCTCCCCCACTTACCAGGATTTCGTCCTCGAAATCGATCAGACTTGGAAGAGTTCCGGATAATTCGATCTCATCTCAGCTTCCGGTTCCCATGTCCATTCTGATCCTTTTCGGTGTTCCCACTGAACTTTCATTAAGCTGATCTCCTTGTTTCGCAAGGATTTGGTCTTCCTTTCCAAGATTGCTATCGGTCTCTCAATATAATTCAACCGTTCGTCGACCTGTATGTCATCTATAGGGACATGCGCCGACTCGTCAGCTAAACACTTCCTCAACTGAGATACGTGGAAGGTGTTGTGTATCAGACTGAGTTCCGGCGGAAGCTCCAGCCGGTACGCAACCTTCCCAACCCGTGCTATCACCTTGAAAGGTCCGATAAACCTAGGGCCTAGCTTGCCCCTCTTCCGGAATCGGATCACCCCTTTCCAAGGTGATACCTTCAACAAAACATTATCTCCCACGTTGAACTCCAGATCCGACCTTCGCTTGTCGGCGTAACTCTTTTGACGACTCTGTGCGGTTCGTAGCCTATCCCGAATCATCTCAATACTTTCCGTCGTTTTCTGAACCACTTCTGTGCTGCTTAACTCCCGCTGGCCTACCTCTCCCCAACAGATAGGAGTCCTACATCTTCTCCCGTACAACATCTCATACGGAGGCATGCCAATACTGGCATGGAAACTGTTGTTGTATGAGAACTCAGCCAACGGTAAATACGTATCCCAGCTGCCCCCAAAATCCAAAACACAGGCTCTCAACATATCCTCAAGAGTCTGAATTGTTCTCTCGCTTTGCCCGTCCGTCTGTGGGTGAAAGGCTGTACTGAACTGAAGTCTCGTACCCAAATCTTCATGGAACTTCCCCCAAAACCGCGACGTAAACCGAACATCCCTGTCTGATATCACTGTTACCGGTACCCCATGCCTTGCTACAATTTCACTGACATAGATGTCAGCTAACTTTTCTGCAGATGAACTTTCACGGATCGCGATAAAATGGGCACTCTTTGTCAGCCTATCTACAACCACCCAAATGGCATCATGATTCCTAGGTGTTCGAGGCAACTTGGTAATCAGATCCATTGTTATATGCTCCCACTTCCACTCTGGTATCTCTAATGGCTGTAACTTCCCGTGCGGTCTCTGATGCTCTGCTTTGACCCTTAAACAAGTCAAACATTTCTCCACGTACTTAGCCACGTCCCTCTTCATCCCCGGCCACCAGTAGTCAGTCTTCAGATCTCTATACATCTTAGTAGCACCGGGATGGATAGAGAACCTTGACTTATGCGCCTCGTCCAGAAGTGTCTGCCTTGCCTCACACGATACTGGAACCCATACCCGACCGTACCGAGTCAATAGACCTCGACTGTCGGGCACTAACTGATCCACCTGTCCCTTTATCCGTTCCTTCTTCTGGTTCTCACCCTTGATCGCTTCCTCTTGAGACCTTCTTACCAAGTCGTGAAGCGACGTTGATACTGTTAGTCTCATCAACGGTACCCGAAGTAGAACACTACTCGCTCTTCTACTCAAGGCATCCGCTACGACATTTGCCTTCCCCGGGTGATAAAGAATCTCGCAATCATAATCCTTCACCACATCCAACCACCTCTGCTGTCTCATGTTCAAATTCTGTTGATCCATGAAATAACGAAGACTCTTGTGGTCCGTATAGATAGTACACTTCACCCCATACAGGTATTGCCGCCATAACTTGAGAGCGAACACCACTGCCGCAAGCTCCAAATCGTGAGTCGGGTAATTCACCTCATGCGTCTTCAGTTGACGAGACGCATAGGCAATCACCCTTCCCCTCTGCATAAGAACGCAGCCTAGCCCGTGATAAGACGCATCACAGTAGACTGTCATGTCTTCAACTCCCTCCGGTAGTGTCAACACTGGAGCCTCGCATAACTTTCTCCTTAAGGTTTCGAACACTGTTTTCTGTTCCTCTCCCCAAACGAAACGTTCGTTCTTCCTCGTCAGCTTTGTCAACGGAACTGCTATCTTGGAGATATCCTGGATGAACCGGCGGTAGTACCCGGCTAATCCAAGGAAACTCCTAATCTCAGTGGGAGTCTTCGGGGTTTCCCACTTCATCACTGCCTCCACCTTCGCTGGGTCTACCTTGATACCCTCTCGGTTCACAAGATGTCCAAGAAATTGAACCTCTTGTAACCAGAAATCACACTTGGAGAACTTTGCATATAACTGCTCCTTACGCAAAATCTCCAAAACCTCTCGTAGATGCTCCATATGATCCTCCTTCGACTTGGAGTAGATCAGTATATCGTCTATAAACACGATGACTGACCTATCCAACATCGGTCTGCAAACTCTATTCATAAGGTCCATGAATGCCGCCGGTGCGTTCGTCAGTCCAAATGGCATCACGATGAACTCGAAATGCCCGTACCTGGTTCTGAACGCTGTCTTGTGAACATCCTCTTCCCTGACCTTCAACTGGTGGTACCCTGAGCGAAGATCTATCTTAGAGAACCAAACGGCTCCCTGAAGTTGATCGAAGAGATCGTCGATCCTCGGCAACGGGTATCTGTTCTTCACCGTAAGCTTGTTAAGCTCTCTATAGTCGATGCACATCCGCATCGACCCGTCCTTCTTTTTCACGAAAAGGATAGGGGCTCCCCAAGGTGAACTACTAGGGCGGATGAAACCCTTATCCAACAGTTCCTCCAGCTGCTTAGACAGTTCATGCATCTCCGGAGGTGCCAAACGGTAAGGAGCCTTTGCTACCGGTGCCACCCCCGGAATCAAGTCTATTCGGAACTCCACTTGCCTCCCGGGAGGAATGCCAGGCAAGTCATCCGGGAAAACATCCGGAAACTCGCTGACCACTGGTACATCTGCCACTGTTCTCTTCTTTTTCTCCTCCCGTTCATCAACAATATACGCCAAGTAACTGCTACCACCAAGGTGCACATATCTTCTAGCTTTGGCCAAAGTGCACACCTTTGGTACCCCTTTTCTTCCTTCACTCGAGATAGTTAATTCTCCCCCACTTGGGGTTCGAATCACTACCTGCTGTTTTTCACAATCAATGCGCGCTCCATTCCGACTAAGCCAATCTATCCCAACTACTACATTTATTTCCCTCATCGCAATAGGAATAAGATCTATACTAAACTTCACTCCGGCTATCTCTATTACATTACCTTTATACACATCACTCACAAAACGAAACTCCTCGTCCGCTATTTCTACTTCTAGCGGACTCTCTAACTTGTCCTTTACAATAGCAAAGTCTTTACAAAACGATAAAGAAACAAAAGATTTAGTAGCTCCCGAGTCAAATAAGACAAGGGCAGGTGATGCATTAACAGGAAAAATACCTGTCACGACATCTGGCTCCTCCTTTGCTTCATCTACGGTCATCTGGAACACTCGCCCCGAGTCCTGGGTGCGTCGTTCTTCTTTCCCAATCCACCCTCTAGCATCTTCACCGGTGCGGTTCCCGAGTTCTGGACCGACCCGGTATTCATTGGGCACTCGTCGGCAAAATGGCCCGACTTGTAGCACTTAAAACATATCTTTGCGGTCGCCTTGCAGTCTCGACTGATATGACCCGGTTGCCCGCATTTGTAACAGGTTCCGGAGCCCATACGGCATTCTCCCGGATGCTGTCGTCCACACTTCCCACAGCGGGGATGCTCTCTCTTGAACTCTTTCTTTACCTCCGGTTTATGACTCCCAGTTTTGAACCTCTTAGTCTGCTGAGGTTGAGTCTGAACCGTTTCTGCCCTTCTTGTCTTTCTTTGGCTCTCTAATTCGAGCTCTCTAGCCCGAGCCGCCTCGTGCATCTGCTGAAAATCAGTGCACCTTGCCATAACAACAAATTCTCTAATCTCCTGTTTCAAAACTCTCCCATATCTGTACATTTTGGCCTTTTCATTCCTGACATACTCAGGACAGAAAAGGGACCGCTCCAAAAACTTGTCAGTGATCTCGTTCACCGACTCCGTAGTTTGCTCCATAGATAGAAACTCATTTGTGAGTCTCTCTACCTCAATTTGGGGCACATACTGTTCCATGAACAGTTCCTTGAATTGTTCCCAAGTCATGCTATCCACTTGTTCTGGCGTCCGAGCATGAACAATAAGGTTCCACCAGTCTTTCGCTGCCTTCCTCAGAAGGTTCGATGCGTAGCGAACCTTGACTTCCTCGGTACAAAAACTGGTGCGGAAAGCACCCTCCACCTCAGCTATCCAACGAGTGCTGGTTACGGGGTCCTTCTGCCCCTCAAACTGTGGCGGCTGACAGGCCGAGAAATCTCTGTAGCTTGTCCCCCGTGGTTGTACGCCTGACAAGCCCCCTGATCCACTGGCCCTGCTGGCCACAGCTGCCTCTACCTGACTACGAATTTCATTAGCCAGTTCCTGCTTTACCTGCTCAAAGAGACTTGGGAGTAACTCGTGAATAACCTCCCCGACCTCAGCAGCGATCACACCTCTCAGATCAGGAATTTCCTGATCCTCTTCAATAATCGGTCTCTTGCCTTGCCTTCTAGTGTTCACCATTCTGATACATAAACATGATACTTTAGAATAATTCATCTACATCCCCCCCCCCCCCTGAGCAAACTCCTAGCATAGTCCAGAGGTCCTAGCTTAGTTGTCTTTCTTTCTAACATGCTCCTTAGAACCTTCTGCTTATACTCTCTTAACAAAATCCCTTTCTAGCATGTTACTACCCAACCCTCAACCTTGTCTGGTTCATAGAATTCTTTTGCAACTATATCAAGTCCCGGCATGTACAATGTAATTGCAATGGTATGGGCCCTTATACCATTATAATTACACCCTCCATGTTTAGACTCAACACCGTCACTAAGGTTCCAATTCCCAGCTTAGTTGGTACCTTTAACATATATATCACAACATTTTCCATATCTACCACTTATCATATAAACATTATAATCATATTCTAATTCACATTATGCATCAACAAAACATACTTGAAATCATAACCTTGTCACATTGACCATATCTAGCATACATAAACATAATTACTCATCCAATACAGTTATAAAATTGGTCTTTCACAAAACTGAACATGCTTTATCATAAATCCTAATATGGAATAGTGTGCTCACCCCCGTCTTGATGCTCTGGACCGCAGCTCAGCCGTGAAAACTTTTTCTTTTAAAACACCCTTTCCTTATAAACCATTTTCTTACACGAAACAGCTTTTTTTTTAAAGGTTACTTATTTGAAAACTTGAGCACTTGGGTTTAAGTTCAAACACTCACCACTTGTGAATGCCCGAATCCCTTAAACCAAGGCTCTGATACCAACTGTAACATCCCTTATCTTTAAAACACTCATTTAACGGAAAGTAACCTTAAGATACAGCGGAAGATTTGTAATTAAAACATTTAGATAAAATCCCATAATCTTATAGAAAAGAGTACAAGTTTGCAACTTAAAACCAATAAGTTTGAGACAAACAATATTCAACTGAAAAGTTTAGAGAATCCAAAACTATCATTCATCAAAAGAAAATATAAGCTGCTGAGCTGCCGCAAATCCAAAAGCTTCAAGCTGGAGCCTTTCCTTTATTCTTCGAAGATGTACCTGCCACTAAAAGATGAATAACAACGGGGTAAGCTTTCGCTTAGTGAGCACGCACCTATACCACATATCATCATGCATACATACTCGCATAAACATAGCAATCACATACATGTAACATCCTTCCATTCCTTAAGGCACAAAGCCAATAAGGAAGGTCATAACTAGACACTGGTACCAGGCCTCTTCATACATAACATATTCCCTAGGGGTATTACTACCACCATAGGTACTATTTCCTTTGGCAAAGCCAACATACACATAATCACACATGCAATCCAACTACATACACATAACTTACATAATATAGGTAGAGTACTCACCTGTCAAGATGTCAATTACCAAGTACTTCATAGTGTATAATAATCACCTCGTACCACCTATAACATTCATACATACACATATCATAACAAGCCCAAAAATGGAACTCTAATTCTATCCCAACTCTCATCCCGAAATGACATAGCTAGGATAGTCCAAATACCATAAAACTTTGCCAAACATCCCATTTCATACACCCCATTTCTATTGATTTCTAAACATAATACACATACCGTGCAATTCTAGACCGCGAACAACAATCCTCCTAGAACCTTTCACAACTTGAATCTTCCAAAATCACCAAATCTTTCGCCTGGAAAATACAGCAACTTCGGACACTTGGTTCTCTCTACTGGGAACTCCGATGCCAAATCCCTCCGGTCAGAATGTAGATTAGAGGGTCGTGAAGTCGCTGTCCAAATTTCACGACGATCCAACGGTTAACGAAGGAGAATCGGTCGATCTTTCACAGCAGCTCACAAGAACTCCGAAAATCCCTTTCACAGCAACTTCGGACACTTGGTTCTCTCTACTGGGAACTCCGATGCCAAATCCCTCCGGTCAGAATGTAGATTAGAGGGTCGTGAAGTCGCTGTCCAAATTTGACGACGATCCAACGGTTAACGAAGGAGAATCGGTCGGTCTTTCACAGCAGCTCACAAGAACTCCGAAAATCCCTTTCTCTTTTCTCTCTTCTTTGCTAAAGAAACAAATGGCTGCAAATGAGGGTGTTTAGGGTTTCCATCCCCTTTACATACATGCCAAAACACACCCTCATCTTACAAAATTGATAAACTGGCCCCTAGATTCCTGAACACGTACATAACGACCCAAAAATTAACTCAACCCCAAAAGAGACAGTTAAATCACGTAAATTGGGAAACGGGGTGTTACATAAAAACAGAAAGAGGGTGTGAGAACAGAGTTAAATGAATAAGAGAACTCTGCACCATCCATTTTCTGAGCCGGGCAGCCACATTACTGATTGGTTCACATTCTTTGGTGACCATCATTGAAACAGGCAACTAGCCCATGCCAACTCTTGCATTAACCCCACCAGCTACTCGTTTCTTTCTTAACAAATGAATGTTTCATTTTTCTTGGGGACGCAGCATATCATCTATCTGATCTTCACTCGGAAGGTCTAGATATTGAAAAAGAAGGAAGTTTGCCCCACCTTCGCTCTTCATTCATGCACATTGAGTCTGTGGAAAACTTGTTGTTGTCTCAACAGTTTACACACTTTGAGCCTACTATTATTCAAGCATATGTTGCTTCATTCTTTCTACACAAGCACGTACACACAAGGAATATGTTTTCTTGTCATAACGTTCATAGAAATTTCCTTTGTGGTTTTTCGATGATTGAATGGAAGCTCTGGAGGAGTGAACATCAAAAAGCTCCTTTCCAAAGTGCATTTGTTGTACTAAGTGGCTCCGTGCAACTTACAGGCATTATAACTGATTCATTAGTTGTTTCAGGGTTACCACTTTATTTTGTCTGAATTTGAAAAGATTCGGATAAATATTTTTGGAATTGACGGATATTCAGATCAGAAGGAGGAGATTGTTATTGGTATATTCAAGGATTGCTGAAATTGAAAAGAGAATTTTGATGATCATGATGCTCACAATCATCAAAAAGGGGGAGATGATATGAAAGTTTCAATTTCAAGATAAAGTGAAGTTTTATTGAAGTCAAGAAGCTAGAGATAAAAAGTTCAAGATGTTTCGAGATGATTCGACAAAGGTTCAAAGTTCAAAGAATGTTATTATTCAAGAGATGAAGATACGCAATTCAAGATATTCGAAAAGCTCAAAACCCCGTTAAAGCTCAAAAAGTCATTTCATGTTCAAAGACCGAAGATATATTTCAAATCTCAAAGATGCAAAGATCCGTGCTACAATGATTCAAAGACCAGTGATACGAAGATTCAAGAAGATGAAGTTTTTGTTTGAAGACTTTGACCAACACTACAAAGATTTGAAGATTGTGTTTCAAGACTTTGATGACTATTTGTTTTTTTGAAGATCCAGTTGAAGACTAAAGCAGTCAGATTGGATTTCTGGAGACAACGCCTACTTGAAGATTCTTCAGAGTTATTTTTCAAAGATTGCTCTTCCTTCAAAGCGAAGAAGGAGATTGTTCAAACTGCTTAAAGTGTTGAAGATCTGAACTTCACAAAGAACTGAAGACTATCGTCATCAATTTTTTAAATCTTGAATCCATAGGGGGAGATTGTTAGTGCATAAAATGTATTCAAGATTTAATGTGTAATTGTATCATTTGTAAGAAGTCAAATGTAATAGTCAAAGTCAAAGATAGGGGTGTTGAGAGTCAAAGTCAACACAATTAAGTTGAAAGTCAAAGTTGTATAAATAGGAAGTTTGTAATAGAATTAAGAGAGAGTCATTTGGTGAAGTCATTCATACTATTCATAGAGAGAGGTGAGCTTAGAGAGGGATGACTATCTAGAGAGAGAGTTTAGAGAGAGAAAGGGGATCTCATTCAATTCTTGTATCTTTCTCTCATCTAATGAAGTGTTCTTGAAATTCTACCATTGTTACATGATATAATCTGGGATTACACACCACATCACCGTATAAATAGCCGCCTCCAGACACTCCCGTCTGACTTTTTGAATCTTCATATAATCCAACCAAGCGTACATCTCCACGACTGTATTTAAAGGAAGGTTGTCTACATCCCACCATTGACCAATTTTCTTCCAAATATCCCGAGTCAATTAACACCCGAAGAGCACATGTCCCACCGATTCACTTTCTAAGTCACAAATACGGTAAAGGATAGATGGCATATCACTGCCTCTTTCGTCAAGGTTATCTCTCGTCGGCACCTTGTTTAATCCCAAACGCCATAGGAGAATGTTAACTTTTATGGGCACCAGTCTGTTCCATCGCGCAGATACTGACTAATCTCCAGGGTTTTGGAATCTATGTACTTACGGGTTGATGCTACCGAAAATTCACCCGAGCCCTCGATACTCCAACACCATTTGTTCTTCTGGTCCGAAAGAACAACTCTATCCATGAGCTCCGTTATCGCCTCAAACTGGGAAGCTTCCACCCCCTCTCGGAATTGTCATCATCAGTAGACCCCAATTTTTTTTTTAAATCTCTTAAAATCTACCAAAACAATTTTTAAAAAACCGTCGAAACGTTGGATTTAGACTAAAAAAATATCAGGCAATTTTACGGGTATTTAAGCTACCTTAAAGAGGACCCCAGTAGGAAAAAATCCTGGATCCGCCACTGGATGGATATACTTGATGGATCACAACTCAATCCCATTGAAGAATGATAACTACATCGATGTATATACCAACCCTGATCATCTACGAAACCAAGCATCTGTCATGAACATATATGAAATAGTATTGGTGGTGTGAGATGAAAGCATGTGAACAATAATAAAAGGGGGTTAAACTTTCTTGGGGTTGTATGTGTTCATCAGTTCACACACTGCCAATATTGGGTGCTATTTAGTTGTGATAAATTGTTTCACGACTGGTCAATATACCAACAATGAACAAATGTGAAACCAACCGTGTGTCCATTTACATAAATGGGTTCATCTGTTAAGTGTACCAACCATGAACAACAATGAAACCAGTCATGAAGAAATGGGTTCATCAGTTAGGCGGTGCGGAGTGCATACTTGTTTTAAGATGAGTTTGATATCGGTCACGAAGAAATGGCGAGGGACTTGGAATGCAATGGAAAAACTCGATCAGAATGAAGAAAACTCCAGTTATGATTAGTTTTGTATCTAAGAGCATGGAGGTGTGATTTTAGACTTAGCTTTGAAATACTATCAGACACCTCTGATTGGTCATGCTTATATCAGGTACATCTGAATGGTCATGCTCTGAACGACGACCTTTGAGTGGTCTTGCTCTGATCAGGCTACCTCTGAGTGGTCATGCTATGAACGACTACCTCTAAGTGGTCATACTTTGATCAGACTACCTCTAGGTGGTCATGCTCTGATCAGGCTAAGTCGTATCTCTAGGTCTCGTATGATCAGAGCTTTGAACTTGCATTTATTGTGCAGTTATTTACAGCCCATGATTTTAGCTATAACGGTTGTAACTGACCGATTGTTGCTAATAATTAGCCATGATTGCCATTTCTATTTTTCCTTCTTTTACGAATAGAACTAGTATATATACGATATATACTTACGTTTTAAAGTATACAATTTTTAAGCAAACCATAAAATTCTCTCCAGAAATATTGCTTTCGTTTTTGTGCCTAAAAACGAAAGTGTTATTGAGTCTTATCATAAATCGAATTTCGTGAAACCCGGGAATAGGGTCAAAATATCAATTTGGAAAGTGAACTCTTACACAATTCTCAAGCACTCCGGTTACTGATCGTTTACCCTAGCCTTATTTCCCCTAACAATCGAATTGATATTTTCTTGATGTCGATCATGGCCGATTCTGTGTGAGAGATGACTTCGAAGTTCGGAGAGTCGGAGAAGTTTGAAGGCACTGACTTCAGACGCTGGCAGAAAAAGATGCATTTTCTGCTGACGACTTTGTAGATGGTGTGTGCGCTGAGTACCCCTATGCCAGAAGTGATGGAGGATGAGACGTTGGAGTATACCAGGATAAGGAGCAAGTGGGAGAACGATGACTATTTTTGCAGGGGACACATCTTGAACGGTATGTGCGATTCTCTTTTTTATATCTCCCAAAACGTGGCAAGTGCGAAGCAATTATGGAATCCCTTTGAGTCCAAGTATATCGCTGAAGATGCTTCTAGTAAGAAGTTCTTGGTTAACGATTTTAACAAATATAAAATGGTAGACTTGAGGCCCGTAATGAAATCCTTCACATCTTGGGTCAATTTAGACTATACAAAATGGATATGGATGAATCATTGTTGTTTCGAGTGTGATTGACAAACTTCTAGCTTATTGGAAAGATTTTAAGCATAACTTGAAACATCAAAAAGAGGAAATGTCATTGGTTCAACTTGGGAGCCACTTGCGCATCAAAGAGTCCCTTAGAGTGCAAGAAAAGGACAAAACCAAGGGGAAAGTTGAATCTGGACAAACCTCTGTTCATGGGTGAGGAGAAGAAAGCCAACTCAAACAACACTGGAAAAGGCAATAAACGTAAGTTTGATGGACCCAATAAATCCTCTAAAAAGAGAAAGGATTTGATATGTTGGAGATGCAACAAAGTGGGCCATTGTAAACATGATTGTCGGGTTAAGTCGAACATTAATGGTGCAGGTACAAATGAATGTGGATCGGGATCGAATGATAACAATCAAGTTAAAGGAGGTCAGTTTTTTGACTAACTTTGATAATTCTATCAAGAAATATGTTTCACTTATACCAATGTGTATGTGCTGGATGATGACTGTGCATGGTGGATCGACTCGGGAGCAACGATCCATATTTGCAAGAATCGTCGGTGGTTCGAGAAATTGATACTGGTTGAAGACGGTTCGGTGCTCAATATGGGAAACGAATCGAGTGCACCAATTTGTGGAGTTGGAGTTGTTAACTTAGAATTTTCTTCTGGAAATTTGTTAAACATTATGATGTTTTATTAGTGCCTAAGAATCCGTAAGAACATAGTGAGTGGTAGTTGTTTAAATAATCTTTGTTATAAACAAGTGTTTGAATTGGATATGTTTATCGTATCTCGAGGTGGTAGCTTTATCGGTTTTGGATATTTATGTAATCGCATGTTTCGTTTAAATGTGGTGAATAAAATCTTTTGCTCCACTAATTCTACGTTTTTATCGTCACCGTCTTCTTTTAAAATTGATGACTCTATGGTTTGGCACACGAGATTGGGTCATGTCAATTTTAGAAGAATACATGAAATGTCAAAAGATGAATGAATTCCGACCTTTAACATCAATGCAGAAAAATGCAAAACCTGCACGCTTACAAAAGTCACAAAACAGTCTTTTCCTAATGTTAATCAAAATACGGTTGTTTTGGAACTTGTACATTGTGATCTGTGTGATTTCCACTCCACTCCTTCATTGGGAAATAAGAAGTATGTCGTCACATTTATTGACGACAATACATTTGTTATGTATACCTTTTGCATGCCAAAGATGAAATTGTAGATAAGTTTAAAATTTACAAAACTGAGGTCGAATTAGAATTGGGTAAATCGTTAAAATGTCGTAGAACTGATCGGGGAGGGGACTATATGCATCCCCAATACTTCCAATTAGTTGGCATTGTCCATGAGACAACGACACCTTACACACCTCAACAAAACGGGGGTTCCAAACGTAAAAATCGAGTTTTAATAAAATGGTAAAGTCGATGCTTTCTTACTCGGTTTGAGTGTGGGATTTTGGGGAGAGGCCATGTTAACGGCCAGTTATGTTTTGAATTGAGTTCCAAATAAACGGAACAAAACAACCCCTTCTGAGTTATGGTTCAAGAAAACTCCGAATTTGAAGTATTTTCGAATTTGAGGTTGTCGGGTTGTTGTAAAACTACCAGGATCCAAAAGAAAAACTTTGGGTGAACGAGAAAGTGATTGCATATTTATTAGATATGCAGAAAATTCCAAGGCCTATAGGTTCTACATGATAGAACCTAACGATTCGATGTCGATTAACATCGTAATCAAGTCGCGTGATGCAATTTTCATCAATGCAAAGGCCTAAGGATCTGATTCCAATTACTAATAAGATGCAAAATCCAGAAAGTATGGATGATGTTTTTATTCCAGAAACACAACATGTCCAGAGAAGCAAACGAGGCCAAATTGCCAAAACTTTCGGTCCCAATACTCTTATTGATATCCAACTGTATTTGGTGGACGGTTCATAGGATGAACTTGGGATCCAATAATCTTATTGTTATAGTATTGAAGATGACCCAAAGACTTTCAAGGAAGCGATGGAATCTTGAGATGTCGCATTTTGGAAGGAAGCAATTGATGTTGAAATGTCATCAATTCTTGAGAATAACATGTGGGTATTATCAGATTTTCCTCCAGGTTCTAAACCACTTGGATGGAGATGGATCTTCAAAAAGAAGATAAAAGTTGATGTGATGATTGATAAATTCAAGGACCGATTAGTCATTCAAGGGTTTCGACAAGAACCCGATATTGACTATTTCAATTACGCATGCTCCGGTAGCACGTATTTCGACTATTAGATTGTTAGATGTCTTGGCGGCAATAAACAATCTGGTTATCCATCAAATGATGTTAAAACAACATTCTTTAATGGTGATCTTAAAGAGGAATTTTACGTGAAACAACCAGAAGGTTTTGTTATGCCTGAAAATGAGCATAAGGTATGTAAACTTGTGAAATCTTTGTACGGGATGAACAAGCACCAAAACAATGGCATCAAAATTTGATAAAGTTATTTTGTCATGTAGTTTTACTTTAAACCAATGCTGTTAGAAAAATTGGGTTTTGAGTAGGAAATTCTTTGATAAAAGTCTGGATCGTGATTGAAATATCACTTTCCAAATGCTATATTTTGACCCACAATGCCTTGAGTTTCACGAAATCAGTATTGGAATAATCCAAATTTTTCCATACACAAAATAAGGCACCAATTTCGTATATATATATATATATATATATAGCCTTAGGTTCAATAGAGAAGTGCAAATATTTAGAGAAGTGTCAGGATCGATTCTTAACAAGAATTAAACTTCTTAGAAACAGAATTTAGAGAATCTTGCGGAATAGAACTCTAAATCAATTAAAGAACAATCAATAGAAATTCAATAAACTGTATATATATCAAACAGTTATAACTCACAAGTTTTACACCAAACCTCAATCTTGTTGAACAGGCTCAACAAGACGATTTCTACTTCTCTAGAAATAGGATCTATGATCTTGAGGTTAATTCACTCTTGAATATCGAATTCTGTATACTATCTATCTTCTGTTTTTTTTGTATATTTCTAATAGCTATCTATCAATACTATTTATACAAAAGTAATTACAAGATAACTATAAAAAGTAAATTGATCTTCTGAATCTTCGTTAAACATATCTTGATCAATTCCTTATTTGTCTCCAAAAGCATCGCATCCCAAACTTATCAACTCAGCAGTATTAATGATGATTTGGCTCAGCAGCATTAACAACCTTCAGCAGTATTAATGATGATTTGGCTCAGCAGCATTAATGACCTTCAGCAGTATTAACCTTCACAGTCTTCAAGCAGTAGTAACTCAGCTCAGCAGTACTAACCATGTCTAGCAGTAGTAATTTGGTCTAGCAGCACTAACTTCGTCTAGCAGTATTAACTTCATCTAGCAGCATTAACTTCATCTAGCAGTAGTAATCTCTTCTAGCAGTAGTAATCTCTTCTAGCAGTAGTAATCTTGCCCAGCAGTAGTAACGAAGAACTGGCAGTAGTAATGTAGACTTAGCAGTACTAACCATACTTAGCATATCTTCAGTTCCCAACAATCTCCCCCTAACTTGACTTTTAGGAAAAGAAGTCAAGTTCTTCAGATGATGCTTCCAAAACTTAGTCATCATGTACACACAGATTAGGACTTAGACCTAGACTTTGATTTAGAATCCTCTTTACCAAGAATCTACCCATTGCTGAATCCTTGTTGCAGGTCAGCTTAGTGTGTAACATTCCTTGCAGCCTCTTCATGCTGTGATTGTATATTTCATCTATCAGATAGTATTCTTGAGTTGCAGAGTCAAGGGAGATGACATATACTCCACAGTTTTCATAGAGCATCCAGTTGGTAATGGCTTGAAACTGTGTGTTTAACCTATGCTGAACTGCTTCAGGTTTGAACATTTGGCACAAGAATTCAAGTACCATTTTAGAAATTGACATCCCTGGCTCAGTCAGCATGTTTCCATATATCTTCATCCCAACTTTGAACATCTCTTCTAAGTCTGATCTTGAGCAAGTTCTGACAATTTTTCCCCAAGTAGAAAATACTTCAAATTTTCCATCAGCTCTTTTTATCCTAATGAACTCCTTTCTACCATCTTTCAAAGTGTCCCAAAAGATGATTTCAGGAGCCTTAGATGATATTGGTTCAGCCTGAAGTGGAATTGGGTTAGAGTCAACACTAGTAATGTACAAATCACATTGGGCATCCGTTTGTGATTGCACATTGCCTGATTGCCCTGATGGAGTTGCCACTTCTTCTTCAGCAACTTTTCCATCAGATTTCACTGTTTCCTCCTGGGCCTCTTCTGCAGATGACTCCACCCTTGGCTTCTTTTCATTTTTCTTCTTTGAAGTTATGGGCTGGGTTCTTGGTCTTTTCTTTGACATCATCTTGGTTCTTTTAAGAGTTTTGACAGCCTCAGGAGTTGGTTCAGCTGCTTTAAGTTTTTCAGCAGCAATAACCATTTCTGCTGCTATGGCTGTTACTGCTTCTCTTAGTACATGTAGTGATGCTGCTTCAATACTGTTCTTTACAATCCAGTAAATTTCTTCATCTATTTCAGCTTGAGTTGTAGTTACTGCTTCCTGCTCAGTTTCTGCTGCTTTGACTGTTTGGCCTTCAGCAGCATTAACTGTTTCTGCTGCTTGTTCAAACTCAGCAGCATTAACAGTTTCTGCTGCTGTGGTTTCTGCTGCTGTGGTTTCTGCTGCTGTGGTTTCTGCTGCTTTAACACACTCTTCCCCCTTTTCTGTCTCACTGGACTCCCCCTTAAACTGTGCATAGTCCATTTCCATCTCAGTCTCTATGTGAACAGTCTCCCCCTCAATTTGTGGACCCTTCAGTTTCAGTTCTGCTTCTGACTCTGACTCCCCCTTTTTGGGAGCATCATCAGTTGAGGTTCTCCTTCTTAGCACAAATCTTGCCTTTTTCTTTTTGTTCAGCAACTTGGTGACCATCTTTTTGAGCTTCTCAATTTGAGACTGTTGGTAGGTGACCACAGTCTTAAGTTGCTCAATCTCTTTCTTTTGTGCTATGACATCCAAGTTGATATTCCCTAAGGTTTCCATCAATTCCTCATAGTTATATCTATCCTCACCTTGTTTAGAAGTATTTACCTTCTTTAAAGGATCCTTGGAAGTTTCAGCAGAAGCCTTCTGCCTAGCAGAAGCACTACCTGCCCCCTTGGTTTCTTGGCACCTGGGTCCTCCTAATGATTTCTCATTTAGAGTTGCCATGGGGAAGGTCTTATTTATGTTACCACTGTCCTTCTCTGTGCTAGCAGAAGTAGTGGCAGCCTTAGCACCCATATGGTCATCCTTCTCCTTAGAGACCACCTTCTTGGGGTTGGGAGACACCCCTGTGGTTTCCCTGTTGATATTCTCAATTGGAGAATGCTCCAATTGAGGGCTTAAAGGCTTAGGGCTTTGAGTAGGTACATCAAGGGAAGGAGCCTTGTGCACCTTTCTTCTTTGAAACCTTTTGGTGATTGTGGGAGTGGGCTGTTCAAGAATGGACTGAGGGATTTCTTTTGAGATGGAAGGTTGGGATTGGTCATCAGTGGGTTGATCTAATGAGGGCCTTGATCCTGATGCCATACCTTCAGAGGGGTGGGACACAACCATCATTGTAGAGAACAATGGTGTGTCAACTCCTTCCGAGTCCCTAGGAAGTCTTTTCATATTTGAAAAAACCTTCCCTTTAGGGGATTTGGGTACATATACCTCAGTAAACTGAGGTAGGTCCTTCAATTCCTTGTTAAGAACTTCTTGCACAAACCTTGGATACATGAAAAAGCTCTTTTTGGATTCCAAGTTTGATACAAGATCATTAAAGATCATTGCTGAAAAATTGTACTTTCTGGCAGTGGATAAGCAGACCAAGGCATATGCAATGGGACTGCTGAACTCACTCCATCCAGTAGTTTTCTTGGAAATACAGTGCATCAGGGTATGAACAAGAAATCTCCATTGGTTAAAAAATTTTGACTTGTAGAATTTAAAAACACCAATGGGACCTTCATACCCCATTCTTTGTAAAGTAGAAAAGAGGTCTTCAGAAGGAATAGAAGATATACCTGAAGCATCATTCAACTGAAGGGAGATGCGAATAACCTCTTCAGTGACTTTCAAGGGTTTATCACAAACCCTTGTTCGAATGGTTTTCTGCCCTTCTTCAATACTAACAGTGGCATTCTCCCAAAATTGTTTCTGATGTTCGATATAGATTGTTGGGCTCACCGTGAGTGCATAGGAGATGTGCGAGGATTTGAGAAAATCGACTATATCGTGAAATCCCGCAGCTTGTTTCGGCTTCTGAAGCATGGCTATTTCATTGTGCTCATCCACAAACTCCATGATGCCTAAGGATTCTTGAAAGAAAAGCACAGAGATTCTGGGGAGGCTAGGTTAGAACGAGAGAGAAGAAGTAAATGCGAAGAGTCGTTATGAACATGGGCGGGCAAACAGGGGTATTTATATGCCCTAGATTATCAGAAGCAGTATTAACTACCTCGCAGTATTAACTACCGAGCAGTATTAACTACCGAGCAGTATTAACTGCCAAGCAGTATTAACTACCGAGCAGTATTAACTGCCAAGCAGTATTAACTACCTAGCAGTATTAACTACCGAGCAGTATTAACTCCACTAGCAGTATTAAATGCATTAGCAGTATTAACTACTGAGCAGTATTAACTACTGAGCAGTATTAACGACCAAGCAGTATTAACTGCACTAGCAGTATTAACTGCACTAGCAGTATTAACTGCATTAGCAGTATTAACTGCTGAGCAGTATTAACTACTGAGCAGTAGTAACTGCACAAGCAGAAGTAACTACTAGAACACAGACAGTAGTAACTTCTGTTCTGGCAGTAGTAACTACACTTACACTTTTCTTTACTTGGTAATCTGAGGAAAACAGAGGATCCTGAGAAAGAAAGTTAGTAGCACCAAATATATGAAGAAATACAGGTATAAAAACAGAAAGTCATAAATTTACTCTAGGTTGATCATGCCCACACTTGTTACCAAAAAGGTGAATCTACCCACATCAAAAGCTTTTGTGAATAGATCAGCAAACTGGTCATTTGTATGAACTTTAGCAACCTGAATTAATTTCTTTTCATTGCAATCTCTTATAAAGTGATACCTTATCTCTATATGCTTTGTTTTTGAGTGTTTGACTGGATTATTAACAATGCTAATAGCACTGTTGTTATCAATGAAGATTGGTGTGTGAAGAAAAGTTACCCCATAGTCCAACATCTGATTCTGAATCCATAGAACCTGAGAGCAGCAGCTTGCAGCAGCTATGTACTCAGCTTCTGTGGTAGATAAGGACACTGTGGTTTGTTTCTTACACTGCCAAGATACTAGTCTTGTACCCAAAAACTGACATCCACCTGAAGTAGACTTCCTATCCATGTTGGCTCCTCCCAAATCACTATCTGAATATGCAAGCAAGTCAAAAGAGGATTCATGAGGATACCAGAGACCTAATCTAGGTTGCCCTTTTAAGTATCTGAATATTCTCTTGACAGCATGAAGGTGTGATTGCTTAGGAGAAACCTGAAATCTGGCACAAACACAGACTGAAAACATAATGTCAGGTCTAGAGGCTGTGAGATACATGAGAGATCCAATCATTGATCTGTAATGATGGACATCCACATCCTCCCCCTCAAGATCTGCAGTGATCTGTTTATGTGTTTCCATTGGAGTGCTTGCTGACTTTGAGTCTGATAAACCAAACTTGTCCAGGATGTCTTTCACATACTTGGATTGGCTAATAAAAATTCCATCTTTCCTCTGTTTTACCTGAAGCCCAAGAAAGAATGTAAGTTCTCCCATGGAGCTCATCTTGAAGCTTTTGTGCATCAATTCTTCAAACTCTTTACACATTTGATCATTGGTGGATCCAAAGATGATATCATCCACATAGATCTGAACAAGTAAAGTACCTCTCTTTCTCCTCTTGATAAACAGGGTCTTGTCAATTACTCCTCTTTCAAAGTCATTTTTCAAGAGATAGGTAGACAAAGTGTCATACCATGCTCTTGGGGCCTGATGCAAACCATAGAGAGCCTTCTTCAGCTTGTATACTCTGTCAGGGTGCAATGGATTCTCAAATCCAGGGGGTTGACAGACATATACTTCTTCCTCAATGCTTCCATACAGAAATGCACTTTTGACATCCATTTGGTACACTTTGAACTTCATGTATGAGGCATAGGCTAGAAATAACCTGATTGCTTCAATCCTTGCCACAGGAGCAAAGACTTCCTCATAATCTATTCCTTCTTCCTGAGTGTACCCTTGTGCAACCAGTCTAGCTTTGTTTCTGATTACAATCCCTCTGTCATCCTTCTTGTTCCTGAAAATCCACTTGGTGCCAATTGCTCTATGACCTTTTGGAAGGTCTACCAAGTCCCAAACATCCTGTAATTTGAACTGTAGCAGCTCCTCTTGCATTGCCTCTATCCAGCTTGGGTCTTTCATGGCATCATAAGCCTTTTTGGGCTCAATCTGGGACAGAAAGCAAGTAAGAACAGTGTTAACTGTATTTTGCTGCTCTTGCAACTCTTGGAGTCTGCTTTGCTTTCTAGTCATCATGGGAGATGCAATATCTCCAATTACCAACTCAGGAGGATGATTTTTCTGAGTTCTTGTTTGATGACCAGCTTCCTCTTGTAAGTCCTCATCCAGATTAGACTCATTTAATTCTGGATTTGTTTCTGCTTCTTCAGTCACCTCAGATTCTCTGGAATTTGAACCTGAAGACTGATTTTCCTCTGCTCTCCTCTCTTCTTCATTCTGAATTGGTTCAGTCTCCTCTTGGTGTTCACAGAATTCAACAGGATCAATGGAAGGGATTGGAAATATCACAGATTGAATCCTGTGTTCTGATGTTGGTGTATCCCTTTGTCCTGCATATACATCACCACTGAAACCAAAAGAATTAGTGAGTGAATCAATGTCAAATAGCCAATTAGGACCTGAACCAATAGGATTTGGTGTGTTCTCATTGCATTTGACATTGTCACTTTCTTCAATTATTCTAGAAGAGGTATTAAAAACTATGTAGGCCTTACTTTGAGATGAATACCCAACAAGAAAACCATCATCTGCTTTGCTATCAAACTTGCCTAAGTGAGATTTGGTATTGAGAATAGTACAAGGACATCCAAATGGCTTGAAAAATCCAATATATGGTTTCCTTTTATGGAAAAGCTCATAAGGTGTCTTGTTTTTAGGCTTTACAACTAAAACTCTGTTTTGAACATAGCAGGCAGTATTAACTGCTTCTGCCCAAAAAGTAATTGGTAACTTTGAGTCAGCTAACAGAGATCTAGCAGCCTCAATCAGTGTCCTATTCCTTCTCTCAGCAACACCATTTTGTTGTGGAGTCCTAGGAGCACTGTATTGTCTCTCAATTCCTTTTTCTTCACAAAAGGTGTTTAGATCAGAATTTTTAAACTCAGTTCCATTATCTGATCTAATGACTTTCACTCTTTGATTTGATTGGTTTTCAATTTTGAGAATGAAAGATTTGATCAGTCCACTTGTCTCATCTTTAGTTCTCAGAAAATATACCCAAGTAAATCTAGAATAATCATCAACAATAACTAAGCAGTATGATTTCTTGCCAATACTCATCACATTGGTAGGACCAAACAGATCCATATGTAACAGTTGAAGAGGATTTGATATAGTGTTTATCTCTTTGGACTTATGAGAAGTTTTGTGTTGTTTGCCTTTGAGACAAGCAACACAATGATCATCACATGAATATACTTTGGATGGCAAACCCCTTACAAGGTTATTCTTAACAAGTTTATTTATTGTTTTAAAGTTCATGTGACACATCCTTCTGTGCCAAAGTGATGATTCATCTAAAGAAGCTTTTGAAACTAAACAATTTAGAGATGAATCAGATGAAACACTTTCCAAATCTAAACAATAAACATTATCCTTCCTAGGAGTTCTCAGAAGTATCATGTTTTCATCAACCACTTTGTATCCAGGAGCAAGGATAATACATTCAGAGTCTGTAAACAATATACTATGCTTCTTGTCACAAACCTGTGATACACTTAACAGGTTGTATCTCAATTGTTCAACATAGTATACATCTTCAAAGGTCATCTTACCCTTTGAAACATTACCCTTACCACTTATCTTTCCACCAGCAGGATTATCCCCAAATGCAACATGTCCTCCATCAACCTTTTTGAAATTTTTGAGGCAGGACATGTTACCTGTCATGTGCCTGGAGCAACCACTATCAACATGCCAAATGCTCTTCCCCTTGAGCTGTTGGTTGCCCTGCACATCAAGATAAATCAGTTAGTTTTATTTGGAACCCAAGCCGAAGTGGTCTTGGGTCTCCCTTGCTCATCAAAGTACTTACACTTGGTTTTGATGAGATTTTTAACTTTTGGTACTGCTGTGCTGGAATACTTTGTCAAAATTATTGGTGTAGCAGCACTTGCAGCAGTACTAACAGTGCTAGCAGTACTAACAGTGCTAGCAGTATTAACCTCAGAAGTACTAACAGAGGTAGCAGTATTAACCGAGTTAACACTGCTAGAAGCAGTATTAACAGAGTTAATACTGCTAGCAGCAGTACTATCTGAAGAAGAAGCACTAAAAGTATTAGCAACACTAACATTGGACTGAATACTAGCAGTATTAACACTGCTAGCAGCACTAACTTTGGAATGATTACTAGCAGTATTAATATTGTTAGCAGTACTAACTTTGGAATGATTACTAGCAGTATTAATACTGCTAGCAGCACTAACTTTTGAAGCAGTACTAGCAGTGTTAGCAGTACTAACACTGCTAGCAGCAGTATTGTTTTTAGTGCTTTTTGGAACCCACATAGTATCACATTCCTTTTCAGTCATTTTCTTTATGTGGCTTTTGGGTTTATCTTGTTTCTTTGCCACATTTTTCTTTGCAGACTTTTTATATCCACCATTCTTTCTGTAACCACCAGGTTTTTGAAAAGATCTTTGATCATTAAACCTTTGGTTAACAGGATTGAAATAACAGTGTTTGGCTAAGTGATTTAGCTTACCACAGATGAAACAAGGTTTTGGCCTGTTGATTCTTTTCAGGTCAACTCCTTGTCTCATAGCCCACTGGTTATTCCAGTTCCTTTGATTTCCCCTCTGATTATCATGTTTTTGGGGCTTGTTCTCTTTGAATTTCCTGCAGGAACACTGTTTACAAGTATTAAAGTTCACAACTTTGGGCTGTGTGTAATGAACTTCCTTTTTCTCTTCAGTCCTTTTGATCTCTGTGTTCTTGACACATGGACTCTCACATTCCTCATCAGAGTCTACTTTGTCAGTCTCATCTTCAACAACTATTTCTTTTTCACAAGGATCTATATTAATCATTAATTCAGGTTCCTTTCTATCCTTGGTCTCTAACAAATCAGACTTAGGAGGTATGTAGTTGTTATTGTAGGGTGGAGGTGTGGTATTGTACCCTATCCCTACTTTCATCTTGTCATGGATTTGTGCTTTAATGATGGTGTCCATGGTTTTAGAAGCACAGGTAAACTTTTCAACATCAAGTTTAACCTTTTTAAGCTCTTCTTTTAACTTCTCACTCTCCTCCCCAGACACTTTCAGCTTAATCTCATACTCATTCTTCTCCCACTTCCAATAGTTAGTATCATAGTGGTGTTGAAGTTCATTAGCTTGAAAAGCTCTGATCTGTTCCTCAAACCTTTCTACAATCCTAACATAATCTTTCACATCTTTCTCTAGCCTCTTAAGGTCATCACACATACTCTGATTGTGATCCCTATATCTTTTAACAGCATCAATGCAAGCTTGAGAACAGAGTTTAGATTGTACCTCAGTGGGGATATCAGACACTTCTGCCATAAGAGCTTGATTCTGACAGACTTCTTCAGCTTGATCACTCCAATCAAATCCCATTCCTTGTTGAGAAACAAGGGCTTGAGAGGAGCTTCTGTTTTGGTGTCCATTTGGAGTCTGTGATCCTCCACTTCTGCATTCTCTGGCAAAGTGTCCCATCTTGTGACACTTATAGCATTCAACCTTGGACTTGTCAAAGCCTGCACCATCTTCTCTTCTTTGGGAAAAGTTGTTTCTCCCAGTCCTTTTGATGAATTTCTTCACCCTCATTGATAGCATAGCCATCTGCCACTTGATGTCCATCTCTTCCAGATCATCAGCATTGATCTGCTCTAAATCATCATTGATTAGAGAAGAGTGGACATGACTAGAAAAGAATGCTTCTAGTACAGAATCTGTGGTCTTCTCTTGATTGGTTCCAGCAGCAGTATTAACAGAACCTGCAGTATTAACAGAATCAGGATTAGCAGCAGTATCAGAGGATGAAGATAATAAAGCAGCATTATAAACAAGTCCTGATGGCCTTTTCTTGGCTTCAACTTCAGCCTCAAATACTCTCAGATCATTGTAGAGGTCATCTAGCTCTTTGTCCTCCAATTGGTCATTCTGTCTGAATGAGACTGTGTACATGGTCCATTCTTCTCCCAATGATCTAAGGAACTTTCTATTGACATCATCAGCATCCATGTGTACACCCACAGTTGCTAATTCTCCAATTAACTTGTTAAATCTGTCAAAAGTTTGAGTCATAGACTCATTCTTAGCAGACATAAAGTTTTCATATTGTTGCCTGAGAATAGCCTTTTGATTTCTCTTTGTGCTCTTTGTGCCAGTAAATCTTTTCTCCAGAGCATTCCACAACATCTGTGCATCTGTGCAGTGTTGGAATTGATGTTGGTACTCATTAGGAATAGCCAAAAGCAGAGTGCTTAAGGCCTTCATCTCTGTTTGTCTTACTTTCTTTTCAGCATCTGTCTTGGGAGGAGGTCTCTTTCCATCTGCTCCAATCTTTCCTTCATTACATGGGCCATTTTCTATGATGTCCCATATGGCATAATCAGTAAGAAGAATGTACTGCTTGATTCTTAGTTTCCACATGTCAAATTCATTGGGTTTGAGCATGGGAACCTTTGAAACAAGAGTACTGTGAGAATCCATTGAATTGTCCATAGTTTCTAAGATACCAAAGCTCTGATACCACTTGTCAGGATCGATTCTTAACAAGAATTAAACTTCTTAGAAACAGAATTTAGAGAATCTTGCGGAATAGAACTCTAAATCAATTAAAGAACAATCAATAGAAATTCAATAAACTGTATATATATCAAACAGTTATAACTCACAAGTTTTACACCAAACCTCAATCTTGTTGAACAGGCTCAACAAGACGATTTCTACTTCTCTAGAAATAGGATCTATGATCTTGAGGTTAATTCACTCTTGAATATCGAATTCTGTATACTATCTATCTTCTGTTTTTTTGTATATTTCTAATAGCTATCTATCAATACTATTTATACAAAAGTAATTACAAGATAACTATAAAAAGTAAATTGATCTTCTGAATCTTCGTTAAACATATCTTGATCAATTCCTTATTTGTCTCCAAAAGCATCGCATCCCAAACTTATCAACTCAGCAGTATTAATGATGATTTGGCTCAGCAGCATTAACAACCTTCAGCAGTATTAATGATGATTTGGCTCAGCAGCATTAATGACCTTCAGCAGTATTAACCTTCACAGTCTTCAAGCAGTAGTAACTCAGCTCAGCAGTACTAACCATGTCTAGCAGTAGTAATTTGGTCTAGCAGCACTAACTTCGTCTAGCAGTATTAACTTCATCTAGCAGCATTAACTTCATCTAGCAGTAGTAATCTCTTCTAGCAGTAGTAATCTCTTCTAGCAGTAGTAATCTTGCCCAGCAGTAGTAACGAAGAACTGGCAGTAGTAATGTAGACTTAGCAGTACTAACCATACTTAGCATATCTTCAGTTCCCAACAAGAAGTAGAGAAGTAAAAAAAACACGGGTCCGTTCATATATGAACGTTCATATATGAACGTTCAGATATGACTGTTATATGAACGTTCATTTATGAACGTTCATATATGATTGTTTATATATGAACGTTCATATATGAATGTTCATATATGACTGTTATATGAACGTTCAAATGAACGTTCATATATAAACAGTCATATATGAACGTTCATATGAACGTTCATATATGAACGTTCATATATGACTGTTTATATATGAACGTTCATATATGAACGGACCCGTGTTTTTTTACTTCTCTACTTCTCTAAATATTTGCACTTCTCTATTGAACCTTTCCCTATATATATATATATATATATATATATATATATATATACTCCAGATCACAAGATATGTATTTATAAGAGAGATCGACAGTTACGGGTGGTTCTAATGTAACAACCCACTCCAAAGCATGCCGGAATACGACATTAAAATATAATTTATCGCCAAAACATGGCCCAAGGTTTACACCATCAAAATTCTGCACTCGGGTTTGCGGAATAAACCCAAATTACAACTGAGAGTTTCTAATAACAAAATGTAAAGGAAGTCCACTAATGCCAAGCTACGCCCGCTCTCACGCCTTCTCTTTACCACTAGAGAAACCGCCCTTAATATGCTTACCTGAAAAGGGTTTCAGTTTTGAAAATGCGAGGGTTAGACCACAAGGTCAAGTGAGGTCCCTCAGTTACATCCACACCACATATAGCATTTAAGGAGTTTTGCGAAACATAAATCAATATAAAGTTTGGCAAATAATATATGGGACACACCCCCCATAAGCATCACACTATGACAGATGGGACACACCCCCCATAAGCGTCATACCATAACATATGGGACACACCCCCATAAGCATCACACCATTACGTATGGGACACACCACCCATATACATCACACATTACGTATGGGACACACCCCCCATATACATCACATCATGCATAAGTAAGTCATATGCAACATACATTAAGTAAGCACGCATGTACGAGTAAATGAACAAGTACCATCAAGCTTTAGTTAGAAAAAACTCACCTGTTACGCTTACGTTCCTTTCTTATTCTGGTATGCACCTCCAAACGATCTACCTGGCGAAAGGATAAACTCATAAGCTGATCATCTCAACTCCCCGGACGACATTCTATTCCGGACAGCACACTTATCCGGACAACACCCCTATCCGGACAACACACCTATCCAGACAACACACCTATCCGGACAACACCCTTATCCAGACAACACACCTATCCGGACAACACACCTATCCGGACAACACACCTATCCGGACAACACCCTATCCGGAATCTTCTATCATCCGGACACACACATACGACTATCAGACACTTACCCGGAAACCTTCAACTGATCAACGTGTCCGGACGTCCAGGAAGCTTTCTGGACGTCGACCTGACCCTTAATTGGACCGAGAAATCACAGGTACGACCGAAATCTCACAGATAAAGATTAACAACGACATTAGGGTCATTAAACTCAACTACTACTGAAATATCTGCTGCAATAGATATGATTTGACACCTAACCTCTTCCATTTAGTTCCAAACCCAACTTTTAACAAAAACCCCAAAATAACTCAAACAATGGCAAACCTGGTTGAATCCAAAAGAAGCACACCTTCTATTCCTCCCCAACAAGTCCGAATTTGATCCTCCTTGCTTGACTTTGCCCTCTTTCTTCTTCTTTCTCCTTTCTCCTTCTTGCTCTCTCTCTATTTACTCTCACAGCCGCCCATCACACACACAGGATCAGTAGGAGAATGTTTCTCCTAGGGTTTTGTGCCATTTATGCTTACCTAACAATTACCAACTAGCCCCTCAATTTTTAGCATTTAAATAAACTCCTCCCCAACACTTGAAATTCTTTCATTTTGGTCACGGTCACTACAACACTCCCCCCTCAAAAGAATTCTGTCCCCGGAATTCCATTCTCAAAAAGGTGAGGGTACCTGGACGCCATAACTAATTCCACTTCCTACGTTGCCTCTCGTCCCTTGTGATACTTCCACGGGACTTTAACCAGACGGACCTCCCTATTCCTCGACTTCCGAACCTTACCGTCCACAATCTCTATTGGTTCCTCTTCGTATGTCAATTTCTCGTCTATAAGGACATCTTCCAACGGAATAGCCACATCCGACTCGGCCAAACATTTCTTCAGGTTTGACACATAAAACGTCGAATGAATTCTGCTTAACTCTTCCGGCAATTCCAACATGTACGCCACCTCTCCCACACACTTGGTGATGGCGAAAGGTCCAACATACCTGGGTATTGATTCTCCTTCCTCTCCAACGCACAACGTCTTTTCACGACTAATTATAAGTATTGCACTGTCTCCCACACAGAATTCGATCAAACTCTTCCTTCTGCTTACACCCTGTGGCGATCTCGAGCCACGCTTAACTTCTCACGAAACGCATGAGCTATTGGTGGTCAACCACACGACCTTCGGTCTCATCCAAAATCATTCACACCTCTAGACTCACGGTTTTTTTAAAACGCGTCACACTAAGGGTTTCACACAAAATCTTACCTTCTTAAAAGAACGCCTTCTACCGAAAATTAACGCCACACATCCCGAACCCTTATAAAATAACGACGCTCAAATCGCCAACTGATCACTGGATCCACCTTGACTATCACCTTAACCCGTAGTTAAAATTTTCCTCCACAGGCTATACACAGCTCTACAATTACTTTTCTAACACAAAATACGTCTAAGGCAGATAACACCTTCTTGCATTAATTATACCGACTACAACCCATCGATAAAAATCAATTCACACACCTTTACTACAACGTCACTCCCATACCACTATCAAGTCCAACCCGACGGTCCTTCATCCGAGCACTACATTCGACTACTTTCTTCCACCTCCTTCTCAAACATAAAACACGTTTCCAGCGAATAACTCACTAGAAGATACACACTCTTGATCACTCACGTAAGTTAGTTTTCCTCCACGCTTAAACCACTCACATACACACAAATTTCAACGGTTACTATGTCTAATCCCATAGTTTCACCACATCTCATACGAGAAATTCGACCAAGTCAAACCGGACCTCCACTCTATGTTCGAAGCGACCACACACTTCTCGTTCCTCAAACGATATTAACCCACTCCTTTGCATTCCTTTACACACAAGGATTAGTTCAACATTCTCAGAGATTTCATATCTACTACAAGATATCATGAACTAATCAATCCCACATTTTCACAATTATTACAACGATATAAGGCAAACGCACTCATCAATCAACTCGAGAGTACACAATTTTCTTCTTATCTAGTCACCCATTGCCACCCCATTCTTTTATTTTCGGGTAACAATATCATACGCCACTTAGACATCCATGCAACTCCACACATAATTTTTTCATATATGTACAACTTATGAGCAACCCCGAGCAAAGATCTCCACCTATGCTCATCCCATATCAACACTAGTCCACCACTTAACCTCACAACAATACATCCCCACCATGCTTCGCATGCCCACTAAATATAAGTTACCACCAACTTATCCACACAACCCCCCATACACCAGAGGTTCAATCATCACGATCATTTGCACGCACACAAGGCCACGTTTCTTCATAACAAACACAACATTTATGCAAAAGAGTATACGAAACATTAAGCAATAGCTAGTTTTGCAATTCAACGTACTCACACAATTAACGGAAATTCCTGCCTGGTCACCACACACTTGTGACCTGAACTAAGGCACATACCCGCCCTTGGGAATAGACCAAGTTCGTTCGAATAATCCATATGGGACACACCCCCCATGATTATCACACAAACCACTTGAGTCCTATGCATAAATAAATCGTATGCAATCACACAATATTACGCATGTATGTACTAATGACAAACAGGTACCATAAATCTTTGATTTAGAAACTCACAACTTTGCCTTTTTCCAAACTAGACGAATCGCAAAATGACCTTCCACTACACTCGATCGAGTCCTTAATCCCGACCGACTCTTCGGATCCACTCGAGACACGCCCAAGTTAATCAAACTATAAGACACACTCTTACAAACCAACATAGTCTACGTGTCCGACATGAGTTGGGCTAACTACCTTGTTCATAAATGACATAACAGTCACTTAAGAAGAATCACTATTCCAGCTATCACATCCCCGCCTTCGGGATACTTACAAAAGGCCATCCACCTTCTTGACAGACACATACCTTTCCACACCGACCTCTTATCTCCGCGCACCCACTCGACAAAATAATCACACTAAAGTTAACCTTTCAAAATTTCAAATCTCCCGACAACAAATTCATCCCCGTCGTTGACTTCAACCTCAATACCCGACAATTAGCCTAAAGGCTGGTTCACCACGACTCCGGCTCCACGCCGATACCGTTTCATCCACATACCACAACGTTACCTTCAAAGTATCTTGCCTACTTTGAAATCACTCGGGACACACCCCCCGTCGACAACCACACTTCAAGTTATTAAACAAGAGTAAAGACTACCATCACACAAGTCTTTCTAAGGTCAAAAACTGAGACTATCGTTAGACGTCTTCTTCCCTAAACTATAATACTAAGGTCATGAATCGACCATCGACGCCTCAGCCACATTTCCACCCTCGAAACTCTGTCCATTTCTTAAGCGCGATAACTCTCACCACCTAGCGAGTTCATAGCCTTCATGCATGACAAAACAATGATTTAAATTGCTTTACACACTCAACACATCCCATAAAACAAGGTTTGATAGACATGGCCCGACACCTCCATAAAGAACAACCACACACACCGATTTCAAGGATCGCTCACACGCGACCTCGTCCATCATTTGAAAGTGCATTCACTGAAACTCTCTTGTGCAAAAATTGAATACAGCAATATCACCCATACTGGGATAGTCGACCGACTCCTACACTCGTTGATATGTCAACCACGTTTTCATCCATAAAACCATGCGATCAAATATTGTTACGATTTTTACAACAAAGCTTAACTCACTCGCAAGTGAAGTGAAGTAATTCACTATTTTCCAAGTTCAAAATTTATTACCCCATGCAAACAAATTTACTTTTTCCTTCAAGCACACACTTGCATACGCCAACTCATTTTCAAAATCAGAAGTTTACAAGGCACACGCACCCTCTCACACATTTTGACACGAAGGACTTATGTAACGTGTTTGAAAACGCCATGCATGACTCACTTTACATTGAAGGCTATTCGCTCAAGCAGGGTTAACCCTTTTGCAATTACAACAACTCAACACCGACACCCTACTCCCCACTACACCATCAGGTTCCTTACATTTGAAACAACCTTCGGTGCCGGTACTTCCCCACACACTTGGATGTCCAACCCCACAGTCACCACCTGACTATTAATTTGTAAAAAATACGCGGCTTCACCTCGGTCCCAAACTGATTAACCGACACCAGTGTTTCTAATCCATACATCTATCACTTCTCAACCACTCTTGTTACTCTTCCACTAGCTAGAGAGTAAGAAAGCACATTTCCACTATCCGATCCTTGAGTCGAAACTCTCAAGATCTCAATTCACCGACATCGGGAACTCCCAGAATAAAGACTCATAAGAGATTAGGAGCTCACCTCCAATCAATTATTTCCTTAAGAACCATAAAGGTTCTACTTCACACGGACACTCGCACCAAACATTCAAACAACGCTTCTTCTAGAAAGAATCACCACTCATACCACGAATAATCTGTACAACACACTAAACCGTTGCCATCATGATAAGGTAAAACTTTACACACTACTGATAATCTCCACACACTGGCCATCACAGTCTGGGTAGCCGTACATCGGGGTGCTCTTCCCCGATCCCTTCCACGACCTTCGCCCCTCCCGCGGGTAGCCGGTTGCCTCAGAGGACTCACTGGTCCATCCTCCAGACTCCCCTCCACGCGGATTTCCCCCGCTAAAGGAAAAGTCTCCACAACTGGTACAGCCCTACTCCTCAAACTTCGTCCTAACATTCACAACTACCGAAACATTACACAAAATATAGATTAACAACCGTCCCAAAATAACAAGGCAAGAATGATCACCGTCATGCACCTGTAAATTCACAATTACACTGGCCAGGTGTAATTCCGAACTTACCTTACATGATAGTTTTCACCACCCTATTATTCACGCTTCCCAGTGAGGTCTTCCTAGGCCTTCCTATATTCTCAGTTGTACTTCTACAGTTTAAGTTTAGGCCCATCCGTTCACCTAAATCTCTTAAACTACGGCTCTGATACCAACTGTAACAACCCACTCCAAAGCATGCCGGAATACGACATTAAAATATAATTTATCGCCAAAACATGGCCCAAGGTTTACACCATCAAAATTCTGCACCCGGGTTTGCGGAATAAACCCGAATTACAACTGAGAGTTTCTAATAACAAAATGTAAAGGAAGTCCACTAATGCCAAGCCACGCCCGCTCTCACGCCTTCTCTTTACCACTAGAGGAACTGCCCTTAATCTGCTTACCTGAAAAGGGTTTCAGTTTTTAAAATGCGAGGGTTAGACCACAAGGTCTAGTAAGGTCCCTCAGTTACATCCACACCACATATAGCATTTAAGGAGTTTTGCGAAACATAAATCAATATAAAGTTTGGCAAATAATATATGGGACACCCCCCCCCATAAGCATCACACTATGACAGATGGGACACCCCCCCCATAAGCGTCATACCATAACATATGGGACACACCCGCCATAAGCATCACACCATTACGTATGGGACACACCCCCCATATACATCACACATTACGTATGGGACACACCCCCCATATACATCACATCATGCATAAGTAAGTCATATGCAACATACATTAAGTAACCACGCATGTACGAGTAAATGAACAAGTACCATCAAGCTTTAGTTAGAAAAACTCACCTGTTACGCTTACGTTCCTTTCTTATTCTGGTATGCACCTCCAAACGATCTACCTGGCGAAAGGATAAACTCATAAGCTGATCATCTCAACTCCCCGGACGACATTCTATTCCGGACAGCACACTTATCCGGACAACACCCCTATCCGGACAACACACCTATCCAGACAACACACCTATCCGGACAACACCCTTATCCGGATAACACACCTATCCGGACAACACACCTATCTGGACAACACACCTATCCGAACAACACCCTATCCAGAATCTTCTATCATCCGGACACACACATACGACTATCAGACACTTACCCGGAAACCTTCAACTGATCAACGTGTCCGGACGTCCAGGAAGCTTTCCGGACGTCGACCTGACCCTTAATTGGACCGAGAAACCACAGGTACGACCGAAGTCTCACAGATAAAGATTAACAACGACATTAGGGACATTAAACTCAACTACTACTGAAATATCTGCTGCAATAGATAAGATTTGACACCTAACCTCTTCCATTTAGTTCCAAGCCCAACTTTTAACAAAAAAACCCCAAAATAACTCAAACAATGGCAAAATCAGAGATTAGAGAAATGGAGAAGGGATTACCTGGTTGAATCTAAAAGAAGCACACCTTCTATTCCTCCCCAACAAGTCCGAATTTGATCCTCCTTGCTTGACTTTGCCCTCTTTCTTCTTCTTTCTCCTTTCTCCTTCTTGCTCTCTCTCTATTTACTCTCACAGCCGCCCATCACACACACAAGATCAGTAGGAGAATGTTTCTCCTAGGGTTTTGTGCCATTTATGCTTACCTAACAATTACCAACTAGCCCCTCAATTTTTAGCATTTAAATAAACTCCTCCCCAACACTTGAAATTCTTTCATTTTGGTCACGGTCACTACATCTAACCTCTAGTGGATAAGATCGAAAGGTAGTATTTAAATATCTTAAGGTGACTAGTAATCCTAGTACTCAACATTGGCAAGCAGTTAAAAGAGTATTTAAATATCTTAAGGTGACCATAAATTATGGTTTGAGTTATTTGGGATACCCTTCGGTTTTATAAGGTTATTCGGACACAAGTTGGATATCTAACATGGAGGATCATTCCTCGACTAGTGGTTGGGTATTTTTTCTTGGAGGGGAGGAGGGGGAGCCATCTCTTGGGAATCCAAAAAGCAAACTTGCATTACAAACTCAACGATGGAATTTGAGTTTGCTACAGTAGCCGTCGCCGGTAAAGAAGCAGAGTGGCTAAAGAATCTAATTTATGAGATTCCATTGTGGCAAAAGCCGATTGCATCTATGTCTATTCGTTGTGGTAGTGCGGCCACCTTGACTAAGGCTTATAGACAAGTCTACAATGGCAAGTCTAGACACTTGGATGTTAGACATAACATGATTAAAGAATTAATCATGAATGGTGAAATCTCCGTTGAGTTTGTTAGAAAGCAACACGATTTGGCAAACCACTTGACAAAAGATCTGACAAGAGACTTAGTGCACAAGTCTGCGATCGGGATGGGATTACAGTCCATATAAATTTATAATGGTGAGACACCCAATTCCCTTTTAATATTATATTAGAAGTTGAATTCAACACGGAAAGCTCACACTTATAAATTGGAACATAGGTTGCATTATCCCAGATATGTGTTCGGTCCTGCAGTAAGTAGGTTGAAGTTTAACTTCTTAATAATTCCTTTGAGAAAGTTTATTTGCAATTTACATGAAATAAAGGAATTACCTATGTGATTGTGAAGTGTAGTCGCATTTCAAAAGGTTGGGGACTTGGCCTTTATACAATCATGAGAGGATTAGGACACAACTTTATAGTTGTGTCATGTTTATTTTACTAGACGAGTATGGAAACTTGAGTGTATTTTATCTTCAGGTATTCAAATGAATTGATGGGTTAAATCCTTGGGACACCTTGATTCTTCGAAATTTGGAACGTGTAAAATACTAATATGGAAATTCAATCGTTTCGATATTTTCATTTATGTGCAAGTTTGGTTTTCTTCAACTTAAGGTGTTATTTCATGGGTTATGTAACGACCCACTCCAAACAAGCATGCCAAAAACTACTCCTTTAATTCAAAACGCCAAAATGGCCCAACATAGTCACACTATCATAATTACAAAACTGGGTTCACGGAAATAACCCTAACTACAAAATAAAAATGGAAAGTCTTCTAATCCTTCTATACGCAAGCTCCGACTCACGTCTTGCCAATCCTCTAAACGAGCTCTCGGCTACCTGCTTACCTGAAAGGTTTTAGTTTTGAAAGCGAGGGTTAGACCATAAGGTCTAGTGAGTTCCTTCAACACAAGGCCACACCTTAAATATCACAATTTATAAAATAATTACGAAAGAGTTTATACAAAATTATAACGAAGCACCCTTAACATGATAGACACACAACGACACATGCTACTGGCACACGCTATGGTCACACACACCGTGATAGCATAGGCCACACACATCCCATATATGAAACAAATTCATATATATAGATATTATGGGACAACCCCCCATTTCATACCATAGCCATAACATGTTCACACATATTTAAATTATTCATTTCCGCCACACACACTCTTCACTTTGCAATTAAAAGCAGTGGATATGTACGCAGTCGAACACATGTATAATTAATCACACTTGTATAAGATTTGGGTTTAGAAAGACTCACCTGATCTGATGTCCCGCTAAAACGAACTGCTAATCTCTACCCGCACCTACATTTCACCAAAACACACGAGAGTAACAGGTCACTCGACTAATCAAGAAGCATATCAACCCTCTTGTACCCTTTTTCTAAAGATTCCCAAAACAGAGTCCCAGACAGAGGAGATTCGGACTCCAGGATTTCCTTACATCTGGATCGACCATACCGGATTCCGGGACCGGTTCCGGACTCCCTTCCGGATTCCGCAAACTCCGGACCCTTCCGGATTCCGCAACAAGAGCTAGTCCAGACTCCCCACTCCGGATAGACCATACCAGATTCCGGATTCCACACTCCCGGACACATCTCGGTTTTCGGATACATTCCGGATTCCGGATTCCACACTCCCGGACACGTCCCGGTTTCCGGATACATTCCGGATTCCGGATCCTCCCGATTCCGAATTCGATCTCCTACGACAAAGATAGCACTCTGGGCGATTTCTCACATTTCCCCAACTCTTTTCAGAACTGGGTTTCTAAGCTAGGACTCGATACTTTCTCGAATACAAAGAAAGGCGATTAAATCCCCTTTCAAAACTTGAATTCAATTGATTTCTTTCCAAGTTTCTATGTCTTCCTCAAAAGTCCCACATTCCAGAGAATGAAGAGTTGCCATAGAATCAATGGAAACACACACAATAGGAGAGAGATGATTACCTTGCAGACGAGTATAATCTACACACTTGAATCCCGAGTGCCTTGATTTCTCGATGCACCTTGCAAGAAATCTCCAATTCTTCACACACCAATCGCACTCTAGCCGCACACACCAATCTTGATGAAACTCATGGTAATTAGGGTTTTATCCTTATTTATACCAATCATACTTGAAGACCCAACTTCTGCTTTTTCACACTTTGGCCACTAAACTCCATTTTATTTCTCACATACTTAACTGGGTTATTACAGGTTACACTAACATAGGAGAGGATTGTTGGTGATTTTAGTGTCACCTGGTCATTTAAGTGTAACTAAATTTAACACGTGTGCCGTTGGGGTTTCAAATTGTGATCTAATACAAGCTAGACGGTGCAGAGTGCATACTTGTTATAAGACGAGTTTGATACCGGCCACGAAGAAATGGCAGGGGTCTTGAACGCAATGGAAAAACTCGATCAGAATGAAGAAAACTTCAGTTATGACCGACTTGGTATTTAAGAGCAAGAAGGTGTGATTTTAGACTTAGTTCTGAAAATAGTATCAGGTACCTCTGATTGGTCATGCTCTTATCAGGTACCTCTGAATGGTTATGCTCTGAACGACTACCTCTGTGTGGTCTTGCTCCGATCATGCTACCTCTGAGTGGTCATGCTCTGAACGACTAACTCTAAGTGGTCATGCTCTGATCAGGTTGCCTCTGAGTGGTCATGCTCTGATCAGGCTAAGTCCTATCTCTAGGTCTCGTATGATCAGAGCTCTGAACCTGCATTTATTGTGCGGTTATTTCTAGTCCATGATTTTAGCTATAACGGTTGTAACTGACCCATTGTTGCTAATGATTAGCCATGATTGTCATTTCAGTTTTTTCCTTCTTTTACGAATGGAACTTATATATATATATATATATATACACGATATATATACTTACGTTTTAAAGTACACAATTTTTTAGCAACCCTTAAAATACTCTCCTAGGAAATTTGCTTTCGTTTTTGTGCCTAAAAACGAATGTCTTATCTTAGATTGAATTTCATGAAACCCGGGCATAAGGTCGAAATATCAATTTGGAAAGTGAACTCTTACAGGATTCTCAAGTAATCCGGTTGCTGGTCGTTTACCCTATCCCTATTATCCCAACAATGAATAAGGTTTCTACTACCTTTCTCTGAGTTTTAATTGAGACGCCACAACCCAAACAATTAGCTTAATGGCTTTTGGATTGCTAAAGCAAGATACAAAAGGGAAAATGTGTATTTTACTTTCGTGCATTTCTTAGTGCATTATATCTTTTAATATAAATATTTTCTTAAATCACAAACATGTCTATATTACTTTAAATTAGAGTAGCAAACATGTCTATAATTTTTGTATTGTTGTTCCTGGTCTTGGCGTCGACCCATCCAAGGCGGTAGAGAATCTGAAGAATCCGATCAACTGAGGAAAGTCATCAGGGAGAGTTCTTTGTCCGATAACCGTGACAGGTGGATTTGGTCCCTAAATTACAATGGCCGTTTTTCTGTCAATTCTATAAGTGTTATCGTTGACAAAGCTTTCTTGGGCAGTGACACAGGGACGATATGGAATCCGTTGATTCCTTCTAAAGTTAACATTTTCATATGGCGGGTTATGTTAGACAGGATCCCTTCCCGTGATAACATTTTAAAGCTAAATGTGGAGCTTGATTCAACCGTCTACCCTCTCCGTGGTGCTGATGTGTTGTTAACAACCCAACACATGTTGTTCGAGTGTTCTGTCTCGTCGGAGGTTTGGCGGTTTCTCGAGAGATGGTGGTCCTTTTCCTTTCTTGCTCACAGGTCTGGAGTCGACGTTCCACGACATTAGTTCTACTTTCGGTAACATCTCCCTTGGGAATGCGGTGGAAAACACTGGTTGTTACTTGTTGTGGTGTTTTCGAAATAGACTTGTTTTTTATAGTCATCCCCCTCCTAAAGATGTTATTCTTGATCAAATCGTTGAGAAGTTGTTTTCTCTAGTTTTGGCTAGGTGTAAGGGGAGCAGGAAAAATCTTATTGCCTAGATATGTTATCCTATTGACTATGTCACGACCTTGTAATGCCTCTATTTTTTTCTAACTTTTCGCTAGTTCTAATAAATTCTCCGGTTGTTTAAAAAAATGTGATACAATTGATTGTTTAAAAAATATCTTGTATTAACTTTTTACGATGCTTTAAAGTAGCCCTCCTAATTAGATAAAAAAAAAGTAAAATGTACAATAATCTCTATACAATTATTTATAGTAGTATTTATCTTGATTTTAAATTCAAATGTTTAAAAAAAACACACTTTTACAACTTGACCATTTATGTTTTGACGACGGAGTTTTTTAATTTAAAAAAGATTTACAATTAGAAGACATTAGTTGTAGCAAAATAATTGAGACCATCAAAAGTTTAAATTAAAATAATATAAGAAGATTAGTGAAAAGCCCCATTTCATTATAAAATTTTCCTAAGTTACAACTTTCAAACATGGTATTGGAATAAAATTCAATTTCAAATTCCTTCAAATCCAATTCAATCCTGCAAGCTAAACGGGGCCTAAAAGTAGGGGTATGCAAAAAAACCGTTGGACCGCTCAAACCGAATCGTTTTTGGCGGTTTGACGTTCCGGTCTGGTTTGAAAAATCATGAAAGCATGTGGCATATTAATGGGATAATGTTTTTAATCTTTATAAACTTAACTCACTTTTTGTGCCTTTTCTGCTAATATTGAACTAAAAACTTACATGAAACTTTATAACGGTAGTTCTTATAAGAACTAATTTTATAAATAATTGTATAAAAAACTTCTAAAATGTCATTTCATACAAAGTTTGATATGAGAACTAAGGTTCTTTACAAGACTCCAAGAATGCCTTGTTTTCTTGTAAAAACCGACTCCAATAATAGTTCTTATATGAACCAACATTGTTTAAGAACCTTCAATTAGAGATGCTTTAAGTTTAAATCTTTGGTATTTGATTACTTTCTTACTTTTCATGTAACCCATAAATAAGTTGAATCTTTAGAGACGGTCGTGGCATGAGTTATTAATTTGTTAATTATAAAAGTTTTCATATGCCGAACTGACGCAGTGAGAAACGTGGAATGGATCGACTAGCGTCAAACCCGAAATTAAGACGACTTCCACAAGCGTGAAGTTTCAAAACGAGAGAGATTGTAAGTTCGCAAACTTGCTCAAAAGCTTTTCGTATTAACTGCCCTCAAGTGATAAACTAAAACATTATTAAATAGGCTAAGAATTGTAGCTAAACTAGGAAACGTTAAAGGAATGGAAACTAGCTAAAAATAATCCTACCTTGAAGGCTAAGAAAACTATGAAAAGGAAACTTAAATAATTAAGCAACTTAAATAATTAAGGAAAGGATAATATTCGGATCTGGTGGAGCTGACATGATTCGCGGCGCGGGTTAAGGCCTTGCGGCGCGCAAATGCTTCTGGGCGGCTCGGTCACGTTTCTCCTCGATCTGTCGGGCTAGGCGATCTGTATCAGTCTCCTCCACCTCAGAAGAACTCGACCCCGAGTTCTCATCTAAGGGAAAATCATCCGCGTAGTAGTCGTACAGATCGGCGACATTGAAAGTGTTGGAGATGTGAAGTGAATCGGGCAGAGCGACGATATAGGCATTGTCGTTAATCTTTTTGGTGATCTTGAAAGGTCCGTACTTTTTGGGCTGGAGTTTTCCGTAGGTTCCAACGGGAAAACGCTCTTTTCGAAGGAATACCATCACGTCATCCCCTTCTCGAAATACCTTCTTTCGTCGGTGTCGATCCGCTAGTTCTTTGTTTTTTATGGCAACGGCTTCAAGACGGGTCTTTACACCTTCTTTAACGGCTTGGACATCTTTGGCCATATTTTCAGCGGCAATACTTGTTCCCGGAAGTCGAGGGAGTTGGATTAGATCCACAACATGCTTTGGAACGGAGGTGTAAACCAGAGAGAATGGAGAACAACCCGTTGCGGAATGGACGGCACTATTGTAAGCGAACTCAATTTGTGGGAGGGCAAGATCCCACTGTTTTGGTTTACTCCCGCAAACACTTCGTAGCATATTCCCAAGTGTGCGATTCGTAACCTCCGTTTGACCGTCAGATTGTGGGTGTGCTGTGGTGCTCTTGTTAAGCGTGGTTCCGAACAAACGCCATAAGGTGATCCAGAAGTGGCTTAGGAACTTTGCATCACGATCGGAAGTGATAGTTTTCGGGACACCATGAAGACGGACAATCTCCCTGAAGAATAGTTTGGCGATGTTACTTGCGTCCGCTGTTTTTTTGCATGCAATAAAGTGGGTCATCTTCGAAAAACGATCCACAACAACGAAAATCGAATCAACTCCTCTTTGAGTTCGAGGTAAGCCAAGAACAAAATCGATTGACAAATCTTGCCAAATATCCTCCGGAATCGGTAGAGGTAAATAAAGACCGGTGTTTTGGCTTTGACCTTTCGCAGTTTGACAAGTGTAACACTTTCGCACAATAGTACCAACATCCCGTCGTAGATGCGGCCAATGGTACCGTTCAATCACACTAGCGACGGTTTTATCGCGACCAATATGACCACTTAACCCTCCGCCATGAAAATCCCTAATCAATTTTTCACGAAGGGATGAGTTAGGGACACAAAATTGATTGCCTTTGAAGAGATAACCACCCCGCATGTGGTAGTCATCTATCGGTGACCCGGATTTGCACTTGAGAAAAATATCCTTGAAGTCGTCATCTTCTTCGTATTGCTCTTTGAGGACTTCAAATCCGGTAACTTCTTGAGCAAGAGTAACCATCAAGGTGGCACGTCGACTCAAGGCATCGGCTACGCGATTGAGGATTCTGGATTTGTGTTTGATCACGAAAGGAAATTTTTGCAAGTAACTAACCCATCGAGCATGCATCTTGCTCACCGATTTTTGGCTATTAATGAACTTCAAGGCTTGATGGTCGGTAAATAAGACGAACTCCTTTTGCACAAGATAATGCTCCCATTGCTTTAAGGCACGGAAAACGGCATAAAATTCCTTATCGTACGTACTCCACTTTTGCCGAGCTTCACTCAATTTTTCGCTAAAGAAGGCAACCGGTCGCTTTTCTTGGGAGAGAACCGCGCCTACCCCAATTCCGCTTGCATCGCATTCAACTTCAAATACTTTATCGAAATCGGGTAAGGCAAGGACCGGAGTGGAGCTTAGCTTTTCCTTGATTAAGGCAAAGCTATGATCTTGATCGGGACCCCATTGGAATTTGTTTTTCTTGAGACATTCCGTGATGGGGGCGGTAATCGTGCTAAAATCCCTTACGAATCTCCGATAAAAAGTGGCCAACCCGTGAAAGCTACGAACATCGGACACAGTTTTAGGAGTGGGCCATTCTCGTATGGCACGCACCTTTTCTTCATCGACTTCAATACCGGCTTCTCCAATGATAAAACCCAAAAATAGAAGTTTTGGGGTGCAAAAGGCGCACTTTTTGAGGTTAACGTAAAGCTTATTTTCTTGGAGTACGGTTAAAACTTGCCGTAAATGCGTGAGGTGGTCGTCCTTGCCTCGACTATAGATAAGAATGTCGTCAAAGTAGACGACGACAAAGGATCCAATAAAGGGGCGTAGGACTTGGTTCATAGTCCGCATGAAAGTACTTGGGGCGTTAGACGTTCCAAAAGACATAACGAGCCACTCATACAATCCGAAAGGGGTTTTGAACGCCGTCTTCCACTCATCACCCGGGCGGATTCGAATCTGATGGTAACCACTTCGGAGATCGATCTTAGTGAAGATTTTGGCGCCGGATAGCGAATCAAGCATGTCTTCTAAACGGGGAATGGGAAAACGGTACTTAATCGTGATTTTGTTGATGGCGCGGCTATCAATACACATCCGCCACTGGTTACCCTTTTTTGGCACGAGAAGAACGGGAACGGCACATGGACTTAAACTTTCCCGAATAAAACCTTTCCTCAAAAGGTCTTCGACTTGCTCCCGTAGTATCTCGTTTTCTTTTGGGCTCATGCGATAGTGAGGAAGGTTCGGTAGATTGGCGCCCGAAATGAGGTCTATTTGGTGTTGAATGTCCCTCATGGGAGGTAGCTCGGGCGGTAAATCTTTCGCGGTCAAGTCTTTGAAATCCCGGAGTATCTCTTCAACTTCTTCCGGGGCCTTGTTAGATTTTTCGACGCTCATTAGACCTTTAACAACGACGGGACAAAAGGTTTGTGTTTCCTTGAAGGTGTCTTCGAGGAGGCGTTCGCTGGATGTGATGACTAAAAAGCTTTCACCTTTCTTTTCCGGGACGCGGTCGAATTGAGCTACGGGTGCCATGGCGATTTTACGATCACCCCAACGAAAGAATATGATATTGTCTCTTCCCCGATAAGTCACATCATGGTCGAATTGCCATGGTCGGCCGAGTAGAATGTGACATGCGTCCATCTCGAGTACATCGCAAAGGATTTCTGCTTTGTAGTGCTTTCCAATTGATAGAGGAACCTTGCATGTTTGAGTAACACGCACTTGGGGTCCTTTCTTTACCCACCCAAGGGAGTAAGGCGCGTTGTGTGGCTGGGTCGGTAAACCAAGGTGGTCAACGAGTTTTTGCGATACCAAGTTTTCGCAACTTCCATTATCAACAATCAGGTTGCAAACTTTCTTATTGATCGCGCAATATGTACGAAAGAGGTTCTTCCGTTGTCCTTCTTCTTTTGGAGCGAGAAGGATGCGTTGGAGCACGATCGTCACCTTTTCCTCAAGATTTTCTTCCGCAAAGTCTAGGTCATCGTATTCGTCTTCTCCTTCGTTTTCGCCTTCTTCAATGAGTGCGGTAGTCCGCCGTTGGGTACACTCGTTGGATCGGTGGCCGGGTTCACCGCAACGATAACACTAGGAAACCATTGGTTTTGCGTAAGGGTTGACGGGTTTTGGTGTAGTTGGTTTAGCGATGGTTGTGGTTTGGGGTGGAGTAGGGTTACGAGAAGCTTGGTTGGCTATGACGTTTTTTCCTTTATCGGCTGCAGAGTTAGAGGCGTCGGTGTTGGTTTGAGATGGGTACCTTCGATAGGGTGATGATCGCGTGGACTTTTCTAGATGTTCGGCTTTCAAGGCCAAGCTTGATGCTTCCGCGATGGTCCAAGCTGTTTGGAGTCCGATCTTTTCTTGAATCGAAGTTTTCAAGCCATTGATGTAGCGGGCGACTCTTTGACCTTCGGACTCACCGATCTCGTTCCGGTCCGATATACGGATGAATTCGGTCGTGTAGTCGGATACGGATCTAGACCCTTGAGAGCAATCTAGATACATCTTGTAGAGGATTTGTTCATAATCTTCTGGAAGAAAACGCTCCGTCATTAATTGCTTCATCCGTCTCCAAGATCGTACAGGACCTCGGTGTTGACGTTGTCGCTGGGTTACTAGTTTGTCCCACCAGACTGCGGCGGTGCTTTTTAGGCGGAAGGCAACCATCTTTATCTGCTTTTGTTCCGGAATCTCCATGATTTCAAAAAATCTATCGACTTCGATTTTCCAGTCAAGAAATTCTTCTACGCTGGTGTTGCCGTAGAAGTACGGGATGTCGGCTTTCATTCGATAGTCGGGGTCATTACGGGGTGGTTGTTCTTCCTCCTCATGCTCTGATTCGGAACTGGAAAGAACATCATGGGCCGGTTGGTGACGGGGTGGTCGTCTATGGACGGGAGGCCTGTCTCGTATCGGATGTCCGTTGAGGAGATTGGTGAGGTTATTGGTGAGGATGGTGGTGTTGGCGTTGAGTGCGGTGACGATTTGTTCGGCGAGGTTGTTGTTGGCGTTTGCGAAGGCGGTATCGAGGGTTGCGGAAAAGGCCGCGGTGATCGCCTCAATATCGGCTTGGCTGAGTGTTGGCTGATCTCCCATTACGACGCCGGAAAGAGACAGGGATTCTGAGCTCTGATACCAACTGACGCAGTGAGAAACGTGGAATGGATCGACTAGCGTCAAACCCGAAATTAAGACGACTTCCACAAGCGTGAAGTTTCAAAACGAGAGAGATTGTAAGTTCGCAAACTTGCTCAAAAGCTTTTCGTATTAACTGCCCTCAAGTGATAAACTAAAACATTATTAAATAGGCTAAGAATTGTAGCTAAACTAGGAAACGTTAAAGGAATGGAAACTAGCTAAAAATAATCCTACCTTGAAGGCTAAGAAAACTATGAAAAGGAAACTTAAATAATTAAGGAACTTAAATAATTAAGGAAAGGATAATATTCGGATCTGGTGGAGCTGACATGATTCGCGGCGCGGGCTAAGGCCTTGCGGCGCAAATGCTTCTGGGCGGCTCGGTCACGTTTCTCCTCGATCTGTCGGGCTAGGCGATCTGTATCACGAACTCTATATAACCATACAGCACATCATGAGAGTTGGGCATTTACTAATAGCTTGTAGTCATTGCTACTGTAATACAACCTAAATAATGTTGGGATGGTCATATAACATTATTCGTTGTTGGGTCTAGACATTTTAATGTCTACTTTAAAATATGGGTATTCTCAAGATAATTCTGATAGCAAAAACACAAAGATGGCAGACAAATTTGTTATTGGGTTAGTGAAGGCATGCATGACATGTATCTTCCAACAATTACAAGTATCTCAATTACATTACTTAAGAGTTAAAATTTAATTATGCAATGGTCACTCTTCAAGATTTTGCTAAATTATTATTTATATTGGATTGATGATGCAACTCCATACATGTCATACTTCTTAGAAACCAAAATGAACCTTCACTTGAAAGCTTGTGTAGTACGTCCATGGTTGTCTCCTTTAATTTTATCTAACATCATATATAAAAAAACATCAACATTAGCCCCCGCCTTAGGGGTTGTTTGTTTACCTCTAAATAGTTCCATTAAGAGGCAATCTCAGAATCGTTCAGATGTGAATCTTAATTGGCAAAAAAAAAGTCCGCCTCTTAATGGTTCCAAAACCCTCCGAATGATTTAGTATCTTGGGTCACCCTTAACCATTCAGCACCCTGATTTCATTCTAAACAAATATCAAACAAACATATTTCATTTTGCACTATCACAGAAAAGCCTCTTAACCATTTCGATCACTTAATCATTCTGCACCAAATCATTCAGCAATTGCCAAACATCCCCTTAAGACACATACTATTGAATGGAAGATTACAAACATCCATTGTTGCTTAGAACATGATATATGAGAAGCCAAATACTAGTTTGTTAAGAGCATAAACTAAAGTGTTAGTAATGATGATGAATATGAATTTTAGATTAAAAATTTAAGCGGGAAATTTAGTACATCCGTTCATTAATTCCACCATTTCGAGCTCTCAATTGGATTAGTTTGGTTTATGTCAAGTTATGGATCTGATGGTTTTGATGTTTTTTAGGCGACCCTTTTCATGCCAACGATATTTTCAGCCTAGAATTTTGAATTCTACTCGACACTAGGGGTGTACGCAGGTTGGGTTGGGCGGTTTTTGACATTTTAACAACCCAACCCAATTAATTATGACGGTTTGAAAAATCTCAACCCATTCAAAAGTATAACCGTTCCCAACCCTTGAGGGTTGTGGCGGGTTGAGTGGGTTGAGCGGTCTGGTAATATATATAAAGTTCATGATTAAAACACGACAATAATTACATAGTAATTACAAACACATTTAGAGTCCTTTTTTGAAAAATGATCCGAAACGTTTTGTAATAACCGGGTTTGTTTTTGGTCTATATTAGGAAATATAGGAAGAATTTCGGAAATTTGAAAGATGTGTGGTCTAAGTGTGAAAGACTATAAGTGTGGTGCTCTTTGTTAAGGTATAAAAGGGCACAAAACCCTAGGAGGACCTTCATTCTTCCTGTGCTTGCGGCTGAGAGAAAAACGCAGAGAGAAAGAGAGAAGGAATTTTTGGCGATTATCAATTGGGAGAAGGAAGGAAGTAGTGTTGGCAATCAAGTTCAAGTAAGTATCCTGATCCCTCTTCTTCTTAGCTGATGTCTTTTGTTTTAGAATGGGTTTTGGGTGCTGTATGTTAATCGATTTGGAACACCATTGTTTTGGGTTGAATTAAATCGGAGGTTTTTGCTTAAGAAATAGTTAAGAATGATTAATGTACGGTGGGAACTTTAATAATCAGTTCTGGTAGCATGATTCTTCGATTAAGCAAAGTTAATTCAGCCAAATCCGCAAAAAATTGAATCTGATAGAAAAACCTGTGCGTAAGAGACCAGTTCAGAAAACTGTTGGCGCTAAGTCAGGTTTGCGCCAAGTGTGAGTGGCGCAAAGTTAGGTTTGTGCCATGTGTGGGTGGAGCGAAGTCAAGTTTGCGCTAAGCGTGGGTGGCGCAAAGTCAGGTTTGCGCCATGTGTGGGTGGCGCAAAGTGTGGTTTGCGCCAGTGCTGTTTGGCGCGAAGTTGGGTTCTCTTGAGAAGTTAGTGGCGCAAAGCTGAGTTTCTCTCGGGTAGTTAAGGGCGCAATTTGCGTACAAGCTCGTGTTAATGATACGTAAACGTTTCTCATTCTAGGTGTTTAATCTAGAAGTTGGGAGCGTAAGAAAGAAGTTTAGAGACAAGAAGTGCTAAGGCGACAGGTGAGTTTTTCTAATCTAAATCCTTTTAAAATGTGGACTTTATGCATGATTAAGTGGTCATATTATGAATCTTCTCAATAAACGGAAAGTGTGGTTTAAACTGTGTGGATGAAATCTATTTATGTGGGGACGAGCTATGGCAAATGTGGAAATGGGAGAGATCCCATATATGTGGAAATATGAATGTGTTTCATATGGGCGGTGGGTGCCCTTTTTACTGTCACGGTGTGTGTGACCTTGTGGTGCCATTAGCTTGTCCGTGTGTGCAAAATCTTAAATGTGTGTTCATAATGTTTTCATTTAAATATTTCTCTTTACTGAAAGTTTTATATGAACTGTATCTTTTGCGGCGTGACTCTTGAGAGAACTCACTAGACCCTATGGTCTAACCCTCGCTTTTAAAACTAAAAACTTTTCAGGTAAGCTAGTGGAAAGTTCTGGAATTGGGAAGGGGAAGATGTAAGCTGGAGCTTGCATCTCGGGAATAGAAGACCTCCAATTTTTGACTGTTTAGAATTATTCTCAACTGTAATAGGGTTATTTTCCGTATAAACCCTTGTGGATTATTATAAAATTTTGATGTAGCCAGGTTTTGGCAGTTACTACTTATCTTTGAATGTCATGTTTGGTTATTTTGATTTGGGTTGTTACAGTTGGTATCAGAGCCCTAGTTTAAGGGATTTAGGTGACCGGATGGGCCTAAACTTAAACTGTGGAGTAGGAGGACACAGCTGAGATATAGGAAGCCTTTAGGGAAGACCTTAATCACTGAGAATTTAGGACGAAGGTAGTGAGAACTCTCATGTAAGGTAAATTCAAATCACATCTGGCCAATGTCATTATGAATTTACAGGTGCATGAGTGTGCTTGTTTACCGTTGTCCTGATTTTGGTAGTGTGTGGAGTGTGGTGGGTTAAGTGTGGAGAATAACAGAAGTGTGATGAGTGTGTAAAGTTTAACCTTGCCATGATGGCAACGGCTTAGTGTGTTGTGCAGATTCTTCTTGGTGTGACTGATGACACTATTTAGAAGGGTATTGTGTGAATGTGGTGTGAATGTCCGCGTGAAGTAGAATCCTTAAGGTTCTTAAGGAAAATAATTGATTGGAGGTGAGCTCCTAATCTCCAAGGAGTCCTTATTCTGAGAGTTTCCTGATGTTGGAAAATAGAGATATTGAGCGTTCAACTCAAGGATCGGGTGGTAGGGAGGTGTTTTCTTACTCTCTAGTTAGTGGAAGAGTGTTAAGGGTGATTGAGTAATGATAGACGTGTGAATTGATAACACTAGTGTTGGTTAACCTATTCGGGGTTGAGGTGAAGCTGTATGTATTACAAATTAGTGGTCAGGCTGTAACTGTGAGGTTGGAGCATCCAAGTGTGTGGGGAAGTACCAGTATCGATGATTGTTTCAAATGTAAGGAACCTGATGGTTTAGTTAGGAGTAGGGTGTCGGCGTTGTTGTGCTGTAACTGCAAACGGATGACCTTGCTCGAGCGAATAGCCTTCAATGTAAAGTGAGTCATGCATTGTGTTTTCAAAACAACTTACGTAAGTCCTTCATGTCAGAATGTGTGAGTGTGTACGTGTGCCTAGTAAACTTCTGATTTTGAAAATGAGTTGACATGTGCAAGTATGTGCGTGAAGGAAAAGATAGATTTATTTACGTGGTGTGATAAATTTCGAATTTAGAGAAATAATGAAATATTTCACTTCTTTATGAGTGAGTTAAACTTTGTTGTATAAGTCATAACAACATTTGATTGTATGGTTCGATGGGTGAAAACGATATGAACATGTTTTTGACATATCAACGAGTGTGAGAGTCGGTTGACCATCCCAGCGTGGACGGTTTTGCTGTATTTTAAAATTTTGCACAAAAAAAAATAAAAAAAAATTCAATGTGCACACTTTCAGTAGATGGACCTGGTTGCGAGATATCATGCATTGCGTATGAGCGATCCTTGAGACCAGTGTGTGTGTGTGGTTTTTCTTTATGGGGGTGTCGTGTCTTGCATATAAAACCTTTTTGTGAAATATTTTGAGTATGTAAAACGATTTAAATCATTGTGTTGTCATGCATGGAGGCTATGAGCTCGCTAAGCGGTAAGAGATATTGCACTCAATAATGTGCAAAGCTCCGAGAATGGAAAGTGTGGTTAAGACGTCGATGGGCGATTTGTGGCCTTAAAGTTACTGTTTAGAGGGGGCGGTGTCTCACTGTAGTCTCAGTCTTTGACCTTAGAGATGCTTGTGAGATGGTAGTCTTTCTCTTGGTTGGTAAGTTGATGGGTGGCTGACAGCGGGGGAAGTGTCTCGGGGGATTCCGAAGCAGGCAAAATACCTCGAAGGGTAGCGTCGTGGTATGTGGATAAAAACAGTATCGGCGTGGAGCCGGAGCTAGGGAGAACTTGTATTTAGACTAATTGTCAAGCATTGATGTTGAAGTCGACGTCGGGTGTGGAATCATTGTCGGGAGATTTAAAATTGAAAGGTTAACCCTGGTGTGATTATTTAGTCAGGTATGTGCGTGGAGATACGAGGTCGGTCGGGAAGGTGTGAATCTGTCAAGAGGGTAGACCGCCTTTTTGTGAGTATCTTGAAGGTGGAAAATTGATAGTTGGATAGGTGATTCTCCCTATGTGATGAATATGTCGTTACAAATGAAGTAGTTAGCACAACTCATGTGAGACATGTGGACTAGGTTGGTTTGCTAAGGAGCGTTCTATCGTTTGATGCATTGAACGTGTCTCAAGTGGATTCTAAAGAGTCGTTTGGGGATAAAGACTCGATCGAGTGAGGTAGACTGTCACATTTTGCGGTATAGCTAGATTAGAGAAAGGCTAAGTTGTGAGTTTTCTAAATCAAAGCTTGGTGATACCTATTTGATAATTGTGCGTGCGTACCTATGGTGTAATTGCTTATGGACTATTCGAACGGACTCGGCCTGCTCCCAAGGGTGAGTGTGTGCCCTAGATTGACCAGGTAGAAATTCCAGTTATATGTGTGTGGATGTTGATTTGCCAAACTAATTATTGCTTAATGGTTCGCAACTCTTTCAAATTAATATCGTATTTGGTGTGGAGAAAGCATGGCCTAGTGTGTGCACAAATGATCGTGGGGATTTGATCTCTAGTATGTGGGGTTGTGTGGATAAGATGGCGACAACTTATAATTAGTAAACATGTGGGGCATGGTGGTAATGTTTGGCTGTGAGGTTAAGTGATGGACTAGTGTTGGTATGGGGTGAGCGTAAGTGGAGATCCTTGCTTGGGATTTGTTTATAAGTTGTTCAAATGGGGCAAAATTATGTGTGGTGGTGCATGGATGTCTACGTGGCGTGTGGTATTGTTACCCGAGAATAAAAGAATAGGGTGGCAGTTGGTGGCTAACTAAGAAGGAAATTGTGTACTCTTGGACTGGTTAGTTTATGATGTTTTGTAGTAGATACGAAATCTTTGGGACTGTGAGCTAATCCCTGTATGTTAAGGAAATGCAAAGGGGTTGATTAGTATCGTTTGAGAAACGAGAAATGTGTAGTCGCTTCGAGCATTGAGTGTGATTTCGGATTAACTTGGTTGAATTCCTCGTATGAGATGTGGTGGAACTGTGGGGTAGGCATAGTAACCGTTGAAATTGCATGTTTGGAGTGGTCAATGTTGGATGAGAAATGTTCCATGCTAGCCTGAGGTAAGTGGGACGGTAGATTGGAATAGGTGAGGAAGTGTGAAGTAGAAGGTGTGACAAGTGGCACGGAAAGGGAGAAGCAATGTTATCAGAAACATCACCGTCGAGTGCATGAACATCTAGTGGGAGTGTGAGGAAGAGAATTTGTGTGCATATGACTGGTTCAAGCGTTGAGGAGAGCTAGCTTGGGTGATTGGTCAAGAGTGTGCACCTTCTAGTGAGTCGTTCTTTGGAAACATGTTTTACGTTTGAGAGGTAAGCGGAAGAAAGTAGTCGAATGCATTGCTCGGGGTGAGGGGCCATTGGATGAGATTTGGTAGTAATATAGGAGTGACGTTGTAGTAAAAGCGTGTGAGTTGATTGTTATCTATGGATTGTGGTCAGTTTAATTAATGTGAGAAGGTGATATCTGCCTTGAATGTATTTTGTGTTGAGAGAGTAATGATAGATTGGTGTGTAATCCGTTGAAAGGTGTGTAAGTTGTTGAAGAGAATCTTAACTGCGGGTTAAGGTGATATTCAAGTTGATTTTGTGATCAGTGGACGAATTGAGCGTAGTTATTTTAATAAGGGTTGCATGATGTTGTGACGATAACTTCGGTAGAATTCGTTCTTTAAAAGAAGAAATGGTGTGTGAAACCCTTAGTTTGACGCGTTTTAGAACCGTGAGTCTAGATGTGTGAATGATTTTGTGTGAGACCGGAGGACACACGGTTGACCACTGATAGGTCGAACATTTTCGCAAGAGGTTAAACGTGGCTCGAGACCACCCCTGGTTTATGTGAGCAGTAGGAAGAGATTTATCGAATTCCATGAAGGAGTCGGTGAGATGTTTAGAATAAGGAAGTGTCTCTAGTGGAGGTTCAGTGGCGATTTCATAAGGGGCAAGAAGCAACTTGGGAATTGGAAACGCACATGAGGACTCGATATCCTCGTTTGTTTGAAAATGGAATTCCGGGGACGGAATTCTTTTGAGGGGTGGATGTTGTAATAACCGGGTTTGTTTTTGGTCTATATTTGGAAATATAGGAAGAATTTCAGAAATTTGAAAGATGTGTGGTCTAAGTGTGAAAGACTATAAGTGTGGTGCTCTTTGTTAAGGTATAAAAGGGCACAAAACCCTAGGAGGACCTTCATTCTTCCTGTGCTTGCGGCTGAGAGAAAAACGCAGAGAGAAAGAGAGAAGGAATTTTTGGCGATTATCAATTGGGAGAAGGAAGGAAGTAGTGTTGGCATTCAAGTTCAAGTAAGTATCCTGATCCCTCTTCTTCTTAGCTGATGTCTTTTGTTTTAGAATGGGTTTTGGGTGCTGTATGTTAATCGATTTGGAACACCATTGTTTTGGGTTGAATTAAATCGGAGGTTTTTGCTTAAGAAATAGTTAAGAATGATTAATGTACGGTGGGAACTTTAATAATCAGTTCTGGTAGCATGATTCTTCGATTAAGCAAAGTTAATTCAGCCAACTCCGTAAAAAATTGAACCTGATAGAAAAACCTGTGCGTAAGAGATCAGTTCAGAAAACTGTTGGCGCTAAGTCAGGTTTGCGCCAAGTGTGAGTGGCGCAAAGTTAGGTTTGCGCCATGTGTGGGTGGCGCGAAGTCAAGTTTGCGCTAAGCGTGGGTGGCGCAAAGTCAGGTTTGCACCATGTGTGGGTGGCGCAAAGTGTGGTTTGCGCCAGTGCTGTTTGGCGCGAAGTTGGGTTCTCTTGAGAAGTTAGTGGCGCAAAGCTGAGTTTCTCTCGGGTAGTTAAGGGCGTAATTTGCGTACAAGCTCGTGTTAATGATACGTAAACGTTTCTCATTCTAGGTGTTTAATCTAGAAGTTGGGAGCGTAAGAAAGAAGTTTAGAGACAAGAAGTGCTAAGGCGACAGGTGAGTTTTTCTAAATCCTTTTAAAATGTGGACTTTATGCATGATTAAGTGGTCATATTATGAATCTTCTCAATAAACGGAAAGTGTGGTTTAAACTGTGTGGATGAAATCTATTTATGTGGGGACGAGCTATGGCAAATGTGGAAATGAGAGAGATCCCATATATGTGGAAATATGAATGTGTTTCATATGGGCGGTGGGTGCCCTTTATACTGTCACGGTGTGTGTGACCTTGTGGTGCCATTAGCTTGTCCGTGTGTGCAAAATCTTAAATGTGTGTTCATAATGTTTTCATTTAAATATTTCTTTTTACTGAAAGTTTTATATGAACTGTATCTTTTGCGGCGTGGCTCTTGAGGGAACTCACTAGACCCTATGGTCTAACCCTCGCTTTTAAAACTAAAAACTTTTCAGGTAAGCTAGTGGAAAGTTCTGGAATTGGGAAGGGGAAGATGTAAGCTGGAGCTTGCATCTCGGGAATAGAAGACCTCCAATTTTTGACTGTTTAGAATTATTCTCAGCTGTAATAGGGTTATTTTCCGTATAAACCCTTGTGGATTATTATAAAATTTTGATGTAGCCAGGTTTTGGCAGTTACTACTTATCTTTGAATGTCATGTTTGGTTATTTTTATTTGGGTTGTTACACGTTTGATGTTCTACCACCCTTTTTCTTGCACGTATTTTGTTCATCATTATCTTCGATCTTCAGAGATTTAGAAGTATTTTCCATTTCTCTAATAAAAGATATTGATTTACAAACCGTATATTTAGATTCATGTAAAAAAATACAGAGTTATAAAACTCAAAGATCAAACAGTATGCTTGATTCAAACAGTAACACTAAAAACTAATAAACTTGATGCAAACAATAAAGACCAACGAGCAGTAAAAACTAATAAACTTGATGCAGCGGTAGAGACTAAATACAGTATTTAGTCTCTACCGCTACTTCAAGAGTTCAAGTATTTTAGTATTTAAAATACTAAAATACTTGAACTCTTGAAGTAGCAATAGAGACAAAAGAACAATACCGTCCAACTAAAGACTCAATTAGCAAGTAGTAGCCGAGCAACAATAGCAATAGCCTAAGGGCATCTCCAATGGGTCACACTATATTTTACACCAAATTATAAAAGTAGTATAAAAAGTAGTGTTAATAGTACATCTTCTCCAATGGTAACATTATTTTCTAAAAGTGATGTGAAAAGTAGTGTAAATGAATAGTGTAATACTATTCATTACACTAAATTTAGTGTGGAAAATAAAGACTCCATTGAATATGTGAATAGTGTCATTTACACCAAATTTAATATTTTAATGACCCCTTTGGAGATGGTCTAAGTAAGTATACATAATACACTCACTAATTATACTTGTTAATTTAAATTTGGGCGGCAAATATCATATATATATATATATAGAGAGAGAGAGAGAGGTCCACTATTTTGTAACCTTTTTTTCGTGTAAACCTTGGATTTCATAAGTTTTCTTGATGAAATTGTTTCATATATTTGTGTTTTTTTATGTTGTTTCATATATTTTTTTTCAAACCTATGAAACTGTTTCACAGGAATTTCTCAGTTTGATGAATTTTTTTGTTTTTACATAAAAAACACAAATATATGAAACAATTTAATCAAGAAATGAATGATATGAAACACTTTTATCAAAATAAACAATTTCATGAACCAATTTCATCAAGAAAACCTATGAAATCCAAAGTTTACACGAAAAAAAGTTTACAAATTATTATGCCACTATATATATATATATATATATACATAATTTTATTGAAATAATATTAGCGGCGGGTTGACGGTTTGGTTTGGGTTGAGTTTTCGTAACCCAATTTCAACCCTTATAATTAGCAGTTTGGCGGCTCGGTGGGTTGGGTTTAATATGGTTGTTAGCGGGTTGGGTTGGTCGGGTTTCGCGGGTTGACGGTTTTTTGTACACCCCTACTCGACACATGCATCTATTAGTACAAAGCATGCATCATCTGTTCTTTGTGCCTGCAACATTCTCTCAAGAGTTTTTGGTGGTGTGTAAAAAACATAGAAGAAACTGATTAGACATATAACTTATACAAATGGTTCTTCTTTGTAGAAATCTTTGTTTCAGGGTTCTCTATCCCCCTTATTATTTCTTATCGCGGCCAAATGTTGTAACTTAATTAAACAAGTAACATATATAAACAAGAAGGATAACATATATAAAGTCATCAAGGTTTAATACAATTAATATTTTTATTGCATTTGTTACCTAAGAATTAATTAAACAAAACAATATAAAATGAAGTAATCCATTATTAATTGATCTAAGAATTAATTAAACATCTTGATCCCCAAAGTTTCTTTATATTTCACTGCTGGATTGATAACAATGGCGTTTCGGTAATATGAATACACCTCCTTTTTGGTATGCATATCTGGATCTGTTTCATAAATGCTTTTAAGGCGTTCCTCAAGCATCACCCAATTTCCATTCTTCATCAAGTGTAGTGGGTACAACATAAACCAAAAAGGAAAAGAATCGGGCGTGTTATAAGTAGTTACTACCTTTGTCCAATCTCCATCTCCATCTCCATCTCCATCCATCCTCCACAACTCCGCTACGAAATCACTAACCCCTATCAAAATTCCATCATCATTCCTGTGTTGGTGACAATATATCACGTACAAGTGAATGCACCCTCTTACAACCATGAAACTCAAACATTTTTTCAATAAACCATTTCCAATATAAGGACCTACTATCTTTCTCCACTTTTCCGTCTTCGTATCAAACCTTGTAATAATTATAAGTTGTCCCATTGCTATATTCCCGTTAACTCTTGTAGTTATGAAATACATTTTTTCATTCAACAAAACACATGGTTGCATTGAACTAATATCAAGTTTACAATAGGGGCGTAAACAATGTAAGTCCTCTTGTGTCGTCTCGACCTTTCTCCATGAGTCGGATTTCAGAGAGTATATATAAACATTATGATCCTCGCTTACAAGTAGAAGCTTGTAGTCATTGCATCTATAATACAATCCAAATAATATTGGGGTGGTCACGTAGCATTCTTTGTTTTTGGGTCTAGGCACGGTCTTATATTCACCCGTTAAAGGATTCCATAAAATTATTTGAAAGTATTCTCTCCCATTGCACTTGTTAATCATGCGTAAACATACCAGTCCACGTACAGATACTATAAACGACATGTTTTCATGACTGGCTTTAAATGGTAAAGGACGATTGGCAGTTAGACCATCTTGAGGTGCTTCCAGGTCGATGGTGCTAAACTTGCATGGTGTTGTGGTGGACAAGGCAATAAGAAGTTTGTGGTGGTGGTGATGATGCATCTTCGCAAATATAGGTGTTGTTAGGAACGACTGCCATTGCTTGCAAACACACATAAAACGATGTACGGACTTACCCGGCAGTCTTGGTACTATGTGGAAAAAAAGTATGTCCAATGGTGGTGGCGTCTCAATATCACGGGAACCCATGGTAGCTACTTCTATTTTTAGGTTGGAGTACATTTATACAAAAGAAGTCACATCGAGGTGCTAACAAATTACAAATATTTTATCGATAAATATGGAAGAAGATTTGAATGCTTATTGTTAGGTTATTTTGTTTAACAATATGAGAGTGTAACCACTAACCTCCCATTTTGTGCGGTTTGATGAAAGACGCAACATTTTTCTCTTTTTAGTTTATTTAGTAAACTACATCTTTAGTCCTTGTGGTTTGCTAAACATCCCTAATTTCATCTCTATGATTTTGAAATTACATTTTTCATCCCTATGCAATTCATTGTTGTTTTTGTCTCTCATACTAACTCTGTTAATGGTTAAATCTCTCTCTCGCTTAGTCTTAGGGGTCGTTTACCAAACGCTTACCTGGATAAGCGTTTATCGTAAAATTCGACACTATCACTTACTTACCGAGTAAGATTTTAGTTCACCAAAATGGTATCGCAATCAATAATTTTTCCGGTAAGTGCTAACTGTGGTAAGAGTCTTCGCCGTCACTTATCGGGTAAGACTCTCGGTCCTTGCCTTAGCTTTTGCCGTGTAAGATTGTTGGCCCTTGCAGTATTCATTCGATAAAGTAATGTGACTTGGTAAGTGCTTACCCGAGTAAGCGTTTAGTAAACAACCCCTTAGCCTCTAAGGGTTGGAACCAAAACCGTAACTAATAATTGTGAATTTGCCCTAAATTGTAGATTTTCCCCAAATCTCTAATTGATTGTCTTGTTTGACTAATTTTATTGAGTGTGTGTTTTGGTTATCTTTAACGAATAATTTGTGTTATTGCTGTTGATGTTAAGCAAAATGTATTTTAAGAGTCTTGGATGCAAAAAGAACCAAGATTGAAAACATAGAAAATAAACTAAAAAATAACAAGAATTAAATCCCAAAAATTTGGAAGTTTTACGAAATCAACCGAAAAAATGTCTCGAAATGGTAGAATTCAGCTAAATACTCGTTGGACGTAAGACGTAGATTTGCCTCTTGCTCATGTTTGCATTTCAGATTTTATTTTCCAAATCTACAAAATTGATTTTCCTCTATATCAAACCATGTTGAATTTTGCTTAGGGTCAAACCCATTACTAAACAAACAGGCAAATCTGACAGACTCTTCCGGCGGATTCCGACGGAAATTAAAAAAGTAAAATTACGTTGACTTCTGCCGATAATATATATTTAATTTTTTTTAATAACATGTCTCATTTTCGGCGGATTTTGGCGGATTTCCGTCGGGATCAAAATTAGTACGTAACTAATTAATTTTTAAATAAACAACGGTTTAATTAACCAAGATTTTTGGCGGACGTTGATTAATTATTTTTATTATATAAAATCCGTCGGAAACGAGTTATATTTTTTAAAACGGTTTTAAAAATTAAAAGAAAATTAAAATGTTCGGATCCGCCGGAAAATAATTATATTTTTTTAAAACGGTTTTATAAATTTAAAAGAAAATTAAATTTTTTCGGATCTGCCGAAAACGGATTATGTTTTTTATAAAACGGTTTTACAAATTAAAAAAAAATTAGGATCCGCCAGAAAATAATTATATATATATATATACATATTTAAAACGGTTCTATACATATAAATGAAAAAAAAAATTAGGATCCGCCGGAAACGGATTATATTTTTTATAAAACGGTTTTGTAAATTTAAAAGAAAATTAATTTTTTTAGGATCCACTGCAAAATATATGGTTAATGGCGGATTTTCGGTTGATTTCCAGCAGGTTTTTTTTCTTATTAATTTTAAATATATTTAATGATAAATCAAACCAAATTTACTTTATTGTAGAATATATCGGCGGATTTTAATTTTGAAATTAAAATACGTAGTATATACAATTGGTTCACATAACCGTTCACAAACACACATATATGTTTATGTTTGCACCACACATGTATGAGTTCACATGTATATACACTCGGTTCACATGCATACATATATGTTTATGTTAATATGCACAACGTGTAACATATATACATATATGTTTATATTCATATGTATAGCGAGTAACATACCTATAACGGTTTACATACATACATGTTTGTCTTCTGCACTAGGTAGCAGATCTTATACATGACATACTTCATTTACATATATAAACGTTGTTTCACATGTAGTGGTTCACATACATATATGTTTGCATGTGTTCATGTGTATATATATATATATATATATATATATAGCAGGTCACATGTATACATGTACACATAATACATCTATACATTCACTTCATACATACGATCACATACATACTTATTGATCTTTAATGGAACCAATTGGGCTTTGATGGATCCAATTGTGCGTTGATGGATCCATTTGTGCTTTTATTGGATCCTATTGGGGTTTCATTGATTCACTAGATGTTAAATCAACTCAATTGAACTTTAATAGATTATCTTCAGGGTTTAATATATTATTTTAGGCTTTAATGGATCGTATTATGCTTTAATGGACCGTATTGGGCTTTAATTGATCATTTTACGCTTCAATGGACCGTTCTAGGCTTTATTGGACCGTTTTGGGATTCAATGTATTCTTTTGGGCTTTAATGGACCATTTCGGGCTTTAATGGATGATGATGGGCTGGAATTGACCATTTGTGGCGCACATGGACCATATTGGGCTTTAACGAACCGTATTGGGCATTAATGGGTTATGTTCGACTTGAATTATCCTTTTTGGGATTTAATGAACCATGTTAGGTTTTCATGGACCTTTTGGGCTTTAATGCACATCGTTTTAGGGTTTAACGTATCTTATTTGGCTTGAATGGATCGTATCAGGCTTTAATGGACCTTTTGGGCTTCAATGGACCGTATCGGGGTTTAATGGACTTTTTGGGGTTTAATGGACCGTTTAAGCTTTAATGGACCGTTTAGGGCTTTAATGGACCGTTTAGGGCTTGAATGGGTCGTATCGGGATTTAACGGTATAATAATATAATAATATAATAATAATAATAATATAATAATAATAATAATAATAATATGAATATATTAATAATATAATAATATAATAATAACTATAAATAATTTTAATAATGTTTTTGGCGTATTTCCGGTGGATATCTTATTTCCGGCAGATTTTTCGGCGGATATGTCTGTCGGAAGTTTAAATTTCTAAAAAAGGCGGAAAATGAAAATTTTTAAATTAAATGAATTTTCGGTGGATTTATCCGCCGAAAATCCGCCGAAAAAATCTGGGTTTTCACTTACCCCTTCCAGCAAACAGAAGGACATAACCAAAACCTTCCCCCTCTCTCGCGATTCCGGCAATTTACCCATTCTCTCGGCGATTCTGGCGACTCCCCACCCCTCCAGTGATAACCTCCAGCCATCGACACCTCCAGCCACCGGCGATTCCTCTCTCCTCCACCGATTTTTGGGTAAAATCTATTTTTTTTCTTTTCAAAATGTAATGTATGTGTGTATATATTTGTATTGGTTTAAATGTGTGTGTGTGTGTGTGTATATATATATATATATATATATATATATATATATAGAGAGAGAGAGAGAGAGAGAGATGAGTTCAAACGAGAATGTGTGTTATTTAAAAGAATAAAGGAATATCTCTCAGTGAATCGTTTTTTAAAACAATTCTGAAAATAATACTTTCCAAAATGAACCTTAAAGGGTATTAAGGTCATATTATGATATGATTTAATTTAGGATAGTGTTGACTTCCTAAAACACAAAAATCTATTATAGAATATCACTTGTGATAGTCAGTAGAGAAACAACAATCACATAATATCACTTGTGATTAACAATATTAAAACCTAAAATCTGTTATAGAATATCACTTGTGATTAACAGTCTACAATCCTAAAATTTGTTATAAAAACCTTAGCATGAACGAAGAAACCAGATTGCTTTATTCAAGCTCATGAGATCGGACGTTTAAGCTCTGGAAAACGTCGACCTCGAGATGTTTGGAATCGGTAAAGGCGTACGATGATGTGGTTAACTCCGTTATCGCGACCAAAGAAGGGTTTGTGTTGACTATATCCGCTGATGGATCTGTGAAGGTTTGGAAACGTGAAGGCCAAGATGTTTACGACCGGCGTCGATGGTGTCTACGATAGTGCAGTGACGACAATAGTGCGGTGACGGCGTCGGCGATGTCTATGACCGGCGTACTGCAGGATGTCCAATGTGATCGTGAACTTCTGGGAGCGAAGAAAGCGTCAACTGGCTCACGTTGGAGTTCTCAACGGCCACAAGTTGGCGGTGTTGTGTTTGTTGGCGATGATATGTGTGTGGAAGAGGGAGGGGATCACACACGTTCAATAGAGAGAGAGAAAGAGAGAGAGAGAGATGTGAATTGAAAAAAATATGGATTAGAATTTGATTGAGAAATAAGGGGGATTTGAATAATTCCTAAAATAATCAGTAAAATCGGTTGACATATTTGCCCCTTTAGGCTGATTTTTGGAAATTATTATTTTTGGAATTGTTTTTAAAAAACGATTGGTTGAGAGTTATTCCTTTATTCTTTTAAATAGTTGTCATTCTCGTATGATCCTCCCTTTATATATATATATATATATATATATATACATATATATATATATATATATATATATATGTATAACCTTCTATTTTGTGTTAACTTTATTAACTTCATTCAACCAATAGGAATCCATTTTAGTTGGTGGTTTCAAATTTATATATAACCATTAAATAGGGGCATGGATGGAATTTCATGTTTTTATTTTATTACATTGACTTATTAAGGGAGTTACAAAAATCAAAAATCTCCTTGATTCTAGCTATATTATTATTTCTCAAATATTTTGTAATCTTTTCTATCAAATTAGTGTTTGAATTCCTATTGTTGCATCATGAACATGAGTGATCAAGGTGTTTTCAACGACGTTGAAGAGAGAGTAGACGTAGATGTTCATCGTAACATGAACAAATATAACAGATATATATTGTTCATATAGGTTTGCTTAGGCTTATTTTAATTCTAGTTCATGCATAGCCTTAATATTTGCACATCATAATGATGTGACATCAATATTACATGCTCTAAATGGAATAGTAATTAACTAGTAAGTAACACCATGTAATTTCGGAGTAATCGAACATGAATGAACATATAGTTGCTCATATATGAACAATCAGTTGTTTGCATATAATTGAACAAATATGAACATATAATTGAACCAATATGAACATATAACTAAACAAATATGAACATATAATTGAACAATTAGGAACATTGGATTGAACATAGAAACAATATGTTCAACTATAGGAACATTAATTACACGACTTAATTAATGGAAAAATGTAGGTTGTGTCAAATTCCAAAATTACCCTCTTCATTTGTGTTCAATGGGAGAATTAATTACACGACTTAATTTTTAATTAATTAATAAATGATTTTAATCTCAACCATTAACAAGAAAATGAATGACTAAGATGAAGTTAATAAAGTTAATACAAAATGAGAGGTTAACAAATGAACCTCCCTCTATATATGTATGTGTATATATATATATAGAGAGAGAGAGAAAGGTTCAAACGAGGAGCGTACCAATTTAAGAGAACGTGGGGAGCACTCCCATGCTTCTGATCACATATGATTTACAACGCTAAAAAATCGGACATAATCGAATTTTCGCGCAAAAGTAGCGCGACTTGGTTCGCGACGCGTGCAAGTCGCGGATCATTAATGATCCACAACTGCCAATCACATGTGATCCATAACTGTCGATTCTCATCCAGATCAGTTGTGAATCACATGTGATCCACAACTGCCAATCACATGTGATTCATAACTATCAATTGCTCCTCACGTTCTCTTAAATTGGTACGCTCCTCGTTTGATCCACAACTGCCAATCACATATATATGTATATGTATATTTTAACAAACGTTGTATGTTGGGTATATATATTTGTTTCAAAATGTAATGTATGTGTGTATATATTTGTTGGGTTTATGTATGTTGGGTATATTTTAACCTACGTATATATGTATATATGTGATTGTGAATTAATTTTAACCTAGGTTTATGTATGTTGGGTATATATATGTGTATATATATATATATTTATTTATATATATATATATATGTATATTTGTGTAGGTTTAATTTGTTTATGTATGGGTGTTTGTATGTCTATATCCATATGATATGAATTTATGTATGTAGGTGAATTTGTATATGTATGTAGGTATGTGACTTTGTATGAGTATATGTATGTATGTATATATGTATTTGTATATGTATTTGAATTTGTTAATTTTAACCTAGGTTTATGTATGTTGGGTATGTGTGTATATATATATATATATGTATATTTGTGTTTTTTTATTTTATTTATGTATGTTTGTATTTATGTCTATATATATCCGTATGATATGGATTTATGTATGTATGTGAATTTGTATATGTATGTAGGTATGTGAGTTTGTTGATACAACACAACCTGGATGTAATGCACATTGAGAAGAATGTGTTTGATAATCTGTTTCACACGATTATGGACACACAAAAATCAAAGGACAACATCAAAGCAAAAATAATTCTATCAAATGTTAGATCAAGAAAAAAAAAATATTGAAGATAATTCATAGAAAAGCATGAAATTTTCGTTCAAAATCTACGCATTAAACATAATCTCAAAATAGATAAATCTAATAAGGATATATTTGGCTATTTAAGGAATTCAAAGTATTTATCAAATAATCTGTAAAATGTAAATTACATTAATGTCCTTGTTAACCTCATTTTGGCAATTTAATCTTAACCATTATATTGAATGAAGTGTCAGGTTCAGATCTATTCTCGTATTCTTTTATTTTGATGTTATTCTCGTTTGAATCTCTCTCTCTCTCTCTCTCTCTTTATATATATATATATATAGAATGAGAAGTGGTTTCATTTGAAAACCACTCTTATATTAAAAACCTTGCAAACCATTTATACACCGTAGATCTTATCAATCAATGATCAAGATGCAATTGGGCTATTTATGTTAATAATTGAATTAAATTTAATATTATTAATTAATAAAAAAAGACAAGAAGGTCATATTGGTACATTTGCATTCTAAATTCAAATAAGGAAATAATACTTCATCCCCTTTTTTCAGCAACCATAATAAAAAAAATCCTTCCAACTCTATTTCATCTTCTACAATCTCGATTTCAACTTAATGAAACTGGCATCGAATCTGTGATGAAGGTGGTTGATGAAAACGACTTCGAACCGTGATGAACCATATGTGATGAACGTGGTTGATGAAACTTGCTTCAAAGCGTGATGAACCATATGTGACAAACGTGGTTGATGCAACTGGCTTCGAATTGTGATGAACCATACTTGACGAACGGGGTTGATGAAACTGGGTTCGAACCATGATGAACCATGTGTGATGAATGGGGTTGAGGAAACTGGGTTCGAACCATGATGAACCATGTGTGATGAATGGGGTTGAAGAAATTGGGTTCGAACCATGTTGAACCGGAGATGAACCAGAGATGGAACGAACGGATGAACCATAATCGTCTTTTGTTCCAAAAACTCATCACAAACATCCAAAGAAATAAGGGAATTCCGATTGGATTGTTGTTTAGGACAGAACAATCTCGATTGCGAAAAAGAGAGCAAGTGGCGGGAGTTTGAAGCATCAGTAGTACTTATGGAAGAAAAGCACGGAAACCGACGGAAATACAATCCCGATGACCATCCCGATGACCTCCATTTGTTTGACAAAAATTGGATGCTAAAGTGAAATATGGAAAGGGTTTGTGGGATTGAATCAAATTTGTGGCGCAATAAGATTACCTAAAATATGACCAAATGCAAATTGACAAATATGCCCTTCAAATTAAAAATAATAAAAAATTATTAGAAATTTTATGATTGGTCCAGTGAGTTTTCGAAGTTTTCAATATAAGAGTGGTTTTCAAATGAACCCTCCTGTATAGACGGATGCCTATATTTATCGTTATATATAAATTATGATCACTTTCTTTTTCTATTTCTGTTATTGCTAGACAAATCAGATCACATTATTGTTTGGACTCTTAGTGTGGACCGGGAATTGGGCTTTGCCGATAACAATATTTAATAATGACTAGAAGTCTACTCGTGCAGTGCAACGCGATATATCTCGATTTCAATGTTTTAATTTATTTTAATGTGTGGTTTTGAGAAAACGGTCAAAGTTTTTTTACAAATTTGTTCAAAGAATGACGTTTTTGAGGAGTTCATAATTTGTGAATTTGAAAGTGGTTAGAGATAATTGAGCAAAAAGTTGATTATCGGCAACCCTAAATGATTAATTAATAAGAGTCCACGATTTAAGAATTTGGAGATTGTTAGAGATAAGTATTAATCAAGTAATTAACTTTATAAATGGTACATAAAACTTCATTAATTATTATTAAAAGATTTTAAGTAATTAACATTAAATAACGATACAAAAATTTTAAGAATTGTTTTTAAGAAATTTTTTATAATACAGTATAGATTCTTGATCCATAACTCTAATTGTATAGCCGAATGGTTTTACCGAACAATGGAATATTTTTCTCTGAAGTGGCCCACATCGATTTCACTATCAAAAATACTATTTTATCTCAATGTTTTTCATAGAGATAATTAATGATTGACATGTATGATTACATTTAATTATATAAATACTACATTATAACATTTGAGGAATATTAATAATGTCTAAATTTTCCAATAAATTATTTTATAGGTCTACGACCAATCAATAAAATTAGGGTTGTAAATGAATCGAACGAACACGAATGGAGGCTTGTTCATGTTGATTCGTTTAACTTAACCGAACAAACGAACGGTAAACGAACAAGATTTTTTGTGTTCATGTCCGTTCGTTAAGAATTTTTGTTTGTTCGTCTTCGTTTATGTTCGTTCATTAAGGTAGCGTTTTGTACGCATACAGGATTGGGCAGGACTGGACAGGACAGAACTGGACAGGACAGGACTGAACAAGAGAGTGGGACAAGACTGGACAGGATTGGACGGGACAAAACAAGTGTCTATCTTGTGTTTGGTATGACTAGGACTAGATAGGACAGGATTAGACAAAAGTATCCCCACGCTCACAATTTCTCATCTAACCCTTCTTAAGCCCGACACCACTAAGATGTAACACCTTCAAATTTGGAACGAGCAACTAACTTTAAAATTCAATAAAATAACCAAATTATATATAATCACTTCTACAATTCATTCCTTAAAATACCTTGGAATTTAAAACATTATAAGTCCACGATAAAATAACTTAATCGGGTGCTACATAACACAATACAAGTTGCTAGTCCAAACAATTGCGGAAGACTTCACTAATTAAGTCACCTCTCGTGCACTCTACTAGCACTCGCCACTTCACAATGTAGCTAGAGCTACCCCAACCTGAGCATGTTGCACATGCCGACAAATAAAAAGGGTTAGGCTTACGCCTAGTGAGTTCAAGCATTTTATCATGACTAAATAAAATCATAAATCGGAAGTTAGTAGTTTTAGTCATGATTCAAATAAATCTTTAAATGAAAGTTTGCAACAAGATTATCATTTCCAAAAGGGTTTCTCAAGCGGGCATAAATGACTCATTTTCCAACGCACTCAAATTCCATGGAAACCATTCCCGAAAAAGTGTAAAGCGTTTTCCAAAATGAGATACGAATCCCAACCCACTCAAATACGTGAATAAATCTAGTTTTAGGCAAAACCTTCAAATACGGTTGACAATACATACTCAACACGTAAAGCATGGAAACCATCCATTTAAATATGATCTTTCATTGGAAACATAATACGAAGCAAAACTCACGCAAACGTAAAATGTATTAAAATCCAAATACCATAAAATAAAACTCCAGCAGTTAAAACATCCAATAAGAATGTAACATAAATCCGTCCATCAATCATGGAAAACAATCCATTTGCATATATTATAACCTCAACAATGTGAATAGATAAAATACCCGAAATCAACACCCTTCGGTGACGGGGGAGACCCGATCTCATCGAATGTGGCAAACACATAAATTAAACCACGATTAAATAAATGCAAGTAAGCTTCTTGGATGTGGAAAACGGATGACATCAACCATACTAGGTCTTTAGTCAATCCTCGGCATCAATCATACTAGATCTTTAGCCCATCTTAGACATCAACCATACTAGGTCTTTAGTCCATCTCAGACATCAACCATACTAGGTCTTTAGTCCATCTTCGGCATCAACCATACTAGGTCTTTAGCCCCTCTTAGACATCAACCATACTAGGTCTTTAGTCCATTTAAAACCACCAAGTTCAACCATACTAGGTCTTTACCTTGGCAAACCCACCATCCAAAACAAGCTTACTTAACTTAAAAATTTATACATGACCTCAAAAGAATAACCAATGCATTCAAATCATGTAAACCTCAAATATGATGCAACTCATGCAATGCAAACCCCAAGCCCACGTCGAGCTTATTAAAACCGGGTGAATGCCCTCAAGACTCAATCGAGTCCAAAACCGAGCCCTCTGCTCAAAGATCTAATGATCATTTATCAACATCAATTCATGCAAATGAAAATGCATCTAGCCCACAAAATGCAAACACATGCTCCGAGGCATGATAGTCTCATAACCCCTTCATTGCCACCTTTCCAATGAAGTCAAATCATATATGCATCTATATGTATACGCATGTGCAATTCTTTCATAACTCAACAATGCATATAATTCACCGAGGTTCATTAATCCCAAAGGTACTAAGAACACGAAAACATCAAACGGTCTTCACACATAAGACCAACACTCAAACCGACACATATTCAATTAAAATGCACTTAAGCATATAACACATCCAAGACTCCACCTCGAGTATCTAAAACTGACAAACACTCAAAAGACTCATAACACTAAAAGTGCATTTTCCCAAACGGTTTATTAAAATCATTTACACTAACATGATTAAACCATCAAATAAACCTCATTTTGAGCAATTAATCTTTTAAAGACAATTATGGCTTCTAACCATCCAAATATTCAAAAGCCCCAAATATGGGTGTTTTACACATTTATGAAGATAAACACTTCAAAAAGAGTTAAACCATTCAAATAACTCAACCACATATATTTTCAAGTAAAACACACAAATATTTAGAAAATACTCATTTTGGCATGTACAAAGTTTTCGCAAAGTAACTTGAACTCACCTTTGCTAGATTTAGCTAAATCTAGATTTTTCCCCAAACGTATGCTCCTTTGATGCACATGAATCCTCAAACCAAAACTTCAAAACCTAAATCCATAGTTTTCCCACCATTAATAACCACATTTAATCATTCAGAATTGTTCTCCAAACATCAACAATCAAAATCTCCATTTATACCCAAAACCTCAATTTGACCTAACTTCTCCAAAATCATCCAAACCGAAATTGGATAAGCAAAATACTAGAAGATCATCAATGGAACATTTCTAACTCATATGAAAGCATAGTAGCTAGGAGGATGAACTCACCACTTAGGTTTTGATGAAAACCTAGAAAACCCCAAAAATCTCTAGTGTTGTGGATGAAACTTGCTCTTGCATCAATGAATGAAATCACTAGCATAAAGTGGATAAGAAACACATTAATCTCCAAGAAAAGCCCCAAAATCGGTTAGGGTTTGTGAGGGAGAAAGGGAAAACGATTTGGGAGAGAAAGGGAAGAGATTTGAGAGACTTACCACCACCAAACACCCTTGAATCTTCCTATGAACTTCAAAACTCTTTCTAGATCCTTGAAGAGCTCTCAAAATCGGAACCATATTAACTTGAATGACCAAAATCGGAGTTGAAATGAGAGAGATATGAAGAAATGAAGTTTGAGGGGTGAAATTCGTGTTTTAAGCTGAACCAGTGCTCCGCGCCAGTCTCCACGCCAGTCCATCGGCGCCAAGATCGGCGCCGAACACTGTTCGTTCGGTTTCTTCTTAAACACTGTTTTGGCCATAACTTTTTCGTTATAGCTCCGTTTTCGCTCCGAAAAGAACCGTTGGACTCGTATTCGAATTCCTCATCCAACAAGACCATAAAATTTAGGATTTAACTCAAAATCTTATTTTTCATATTTTTCTTAAAGATCGGTTCCACACTGATTCGAAATTGGACCTATCCGAAAATTACGTGTGTTACAATCCTCCCAACCTTAGGATGATTTCGTCCTCGAAATCTAGATCCCTTGCAACAAAGGCTAACCGACTTAACTCCGACCATAATTTATCAGTTCCTAACTGGAATCTAAATTCCCTCCACACAGTCTATAAAGACAATTCCTCGAACAATTGCTTATCAACAAAGCCCCTTCATGTACACTGTACTTATGTCCGGGAGAACACTCCGACAACTGGAATAATTCATAGTCAGACGAATTTGGTTGTCTCCCAACCTTAGATGTTCCATACATCCCGATTTCGATTTCAGACTCTAAGTCAATCCAAGGTTTGTTTGCTAACGAACCCAACAGAATCATCAATTCTGATTATTCCTACCATTAATTGCCATCTACATCCAACGAGTTCTAATAGACTCCAAGAATCCATCCCAACATCAATCGTTAAACCGACAGGTTCATTAACCACACACGAAGGTTATTTCACCAAAACCGCTCGTCACAATTGAGCATCTTAAGGTTACTACTACCATTACCAATATTTCATTTAAAATTGGCTACAATCCCCCGATTACGCTAACGGTTTCCGACCTCAAGCCCACAAAGGTTGACACCTAGTTATACCACCAAGCTTTGAACTCTAACAGGACTCCACACATGAGTTCCGTTTACCGAGTGTTTCCACAAAACTAAGGTTGCCAACAAAACGGCTATACCAACCTCGAAATGCGTTACCACAAGTCTAACCCTCCAATTACCACAAACACATTTACTTCGCTACTGATATCATCTGGCCTACAATACCAACACGCGTGGAATACCAAACTTTCCACCGTCAAAGTGCCACACACACTCACTCTTAACTGGGTTATTTACTCTATCCAAGGTCCTAACGAGTTCAAGGTTTTCAAGTGCGTTATTCCATAAATATGCCAATCAACAAAACTTTTCACATAAATTTTTAACACAAGATTTTTCATATCAATAAATCGTGCGCATAGAAAAACTACTATCATTAATTCTGTAGTACGCAAAAATGGACACGCTCGTCCCACATATGAAAATCATGTTGAAAATTATTTCGTTGCTGTTTAGATTATCAACAAAACGCTAAAGCGCGACATACAACTTATTCAAAATGAACCGCCACGGTTCTAGTATGGATTGACTCATGACATGCATGTAAAGTGACTGCTCGACTTTAAACGAGGTGAAACACAAGGTGCGCACGTATTTCAAAAGGGGTCCAAACGACATTTGACTCCAAAATTTCCTTGTCAACCATAAAACGGCATGAAGCAAGGTTCATCAACAAAATTTGCGCACGTCAGTTTATTAAACAAAATGATGAAACGGTTTACCAATACACCCTAGTCAAAACACAAAATGACTTGTGCAAATTCTATATTTAATACAAAAACCCATACGTTTCCATCACTTGAAATATCGACTAAGACATCATAAAACCTCAAATTGGGGTAGGCATGCAAGCTTGTAACACTTCCATTAAAATTTTCTTGAAACGAAATAACATACATCAAATGGTTCGTGACCAAATTTCAAAAGAGGAAACTCTTTAAATCAATTTCCCAAAATTTCTCATCCGATCCTATAATGACATTTGAATAAAACGTTTTTGGCAAATTTGCACACAACAATGCGTTTTTCCAAAACACACGAGGAAATAAGTGTTAACAATTTGTTGATACCAAAAAGAGTTCAAACCTATTTTCAAATCTCAAATTGCACTAACGGTGCGCGTCAATGTTCCAAACATAAGAATTAAGAAGTTACACGCAGCCATAGTTTCACACAAACAATTTTCTAAAATCTTCATTGCGAAGCATTTTCCTTAAAGTTTCGTACTTGGAACATAAAACGTCAAAACGTCATTACTTAAAATGTATTTGTCAAAACTACTCAAAATACACATTTCCTCCAAACCAAAAGGTTTTCAGTTTTCCCAAAATACTCGACAAATCAAAATTGACCAATGTCAATGACTCATACATTTGTGTTTTCAAAATGTAAAATATTGCGAACTATGCATGATTTCCACAACACCAAAACACTCTTTGACCAAATGGTCATCATTTATACAATGAGTTAATAAAATAATTTCACTCACGATTCGTTCCACAAGGTGACGAAAAACAATGGTTACCAAGCTATGTGTAAGACCCCGGGTAAGTCCGTTAGATATTTTACCTATTCGTTGAATTAATTTAACCATAAGTTATAATGATTTGGTTAAGTTGAGATAAGTTATAAGGTTAAGGGTGTTTTGGGTCATTTTGAAATAGTTTGAGCCAAGAAGGAAATTTGACCTATATTACCCCTTAAGCGTTATAGATTATTCAGATAACCTAAAGTTAGAAAGTGTACGTGTGTGTGGAAGTGAAAAGGAGCAGAAGAAGAAAGTTACGGTTGCTACATTAATCGATTGGGTTAGAAGCCATTTTGAGGTAAGTCCCTTACATATTGTGTTTGTAATCATGTATAGAAGATATCTATCGGTTTAGAATTTCTAATTTCGCGTCTTGATGAGGTTTTAATCGATTTCTGGGTAAGTGGAAACCGACAGTGTTCTTGGAGTCCCGGTGAAGTCCCGGTAATGTGGACTCCCGGTACTGTCGACTCCCGGTAATGTGGAGTCCCGGTACCGTCGAGTCCCGGTGTAGTGAACTCCCGGTATAGCGAATTCCCGGTGATCGAGACTCCCGGTACCAAGGAGTCCCGGTACTGAGAAGTCCCGATACTCTGTGTAGTCCCGGTAGTTTGTTAAATTTAGTGAACACAGTTGAGAACAGGGACTGGTAGGCTTTTTATGTTCGGCTAGTAAAGCGGTGTATGTATCTTAAATTGTTTCAGATTCTGTGGAGTCGTGGTAAGAGATAAGACCATTTTGAAAGGAGCTTGCGAGCGTGTGTAATAATCAAAACATGTGAGTTTTACTTTAAAAGTATTTTTAACTGGAATACATATACGTATGGTTTGGGAATGTGATAATTGGTGATTACGTGTTTATATGTACGATATATGTGAATTATAATATATTGAGGTATTATATTTACATGAGTATTATAATGTGTTATAATACGTTGGCCGGGCTTAGGACCGGTGTGTTTGGCTATAGAATCTGTATAGCGTTGTTTGGCTGTAGATGTTGTACATCGTTGTAAATTATTAGTTGGCTTGCTACCAACTAATATGGCCAGGAGGAATGAAAAGGGAAGGTACATGATATATGAGCTTAATTGGATATATGTGATTGTGTTGCGTGATTTATATGAATGAAGTTATATAAATGGTTTCAAACTAACAGGGATTTCTCACTTAGACCATCAGGTCTAACCCTCATTTTGTTTTAAAAATATGTATTCCAGGTGGTGGATCGAGTAAGGGCAAATGATTAGAGTAATCGATGGATAGCCTTTGTGAAGGAGTAAAATGTGAAGATTTTGGCATGTTTAGCAGTTGTATTATAATAATTAAATGTTATGAATGTATTTAGTATAAAGTTTGTAGTAGGATGGCTTCTTCAGATTGTGAAAGACTACGGGACCGAACTTGTAATATGATGTTTCGTTTGTTATATCAATGTTATGTTACATTATGTGATTTGTTGTGTATATGGGAATTGGGTTGTTACTAATGGTATCAGAGCCCTAGTTTAAGGGATTTAGGTATTTGTATCTGTACCTAGACTTAAACTGCATGTGAAATAGGATGTCCCTATTATTGTAGAACCTTGGGATGTTAAGTATAAAAGGGAAGAAGGAACATCATGTAAGGTAATTTCATATTACACCTGGCCAGTGTAATCATGATCTTACAGGTACATGTTTGAACTAGAATACCTTGTTATATGGGGTATGTGCTTATGTGTGTATTAATTTTGTTTGAATCTACAGAATGGCAAGTGGTACTAGACGAAAGAACCGAGGAGGAGGAAACCCGAATAGTACTAATCCACCGATAGGAACAGGGGACAGGGGAGACAGAACTGGGGGCAATGTCGGGGGTAGAACCGGGGGTAGAGCTGGAGGTCGAGCCAGAGACAGAGTCCAGCCACATGGTACAGAGTTCGTTACCAGGGATGATCTAATGGCAGAAATGGGAAGACTGCAGGCTAGCATACAAACAATGTTTGAACGAAGTCGTAATAATGAAGCTGATAGACCAGATCCGGAACCTGAAGTCGAATTGCCAATCACCCCTACGGTCTTACCGGTAATGAGAAAATGTGATTACAAGATGTTTCTTAGTTGCAAGCCTCCTACATACTCAGGAGATCGGGATCCAGTGAAAGCAATGAGATTGATGAAGGAAATAGAAGCTATTTTCAAGACGAGTAAGTGCGCTGATGAAGATAGAGTATTGTATGGAGCAGCAATGTTAAAGGGGGATGCTTTGTATTGGTGGGAATCTTTTATTCATTCTAAAGGATCTGATGTTTACTCTACCCTTTCGTGGGAAGAATTTGTGATAGCCTACAGGGAACAATTTTGTCCCCAAGCAGCCGTCAAACAACTGGAAGGGGAATTCATGAATTTGCAACAAGGAAACTTATCCGTTCGAGACTACACCGCTAGCTTTCTGGAAAAGTCTCGGTTCGCAGAATACTATGTTGCTACGGAGACGATGAAGACGGAAAGGTTTATCTTTGGGCTGAACTCAGAAGTCAGAAGGCTAGTGACTGCAAAAGGACCCGATACCTTCTCGGCTGCAGTTAATGCCACGGAGAATGTTGAACGAGATATTAGAAGAGATGTTGGCGATAAAAGTATCGGGAAGAGAAAGTGGGAAGGACCACAATACGATCCGAAGAAGTCCCGATTTCAGAGGTATGATAACCGTCCGCCATTTCGACCAGCGGAAAGACCATGTCAGAAGTGCAACCGTGTCCACCAAGGAAATTACCAAAGTGATTTACGAGCGTGTTATAAGTGTGGGAAGACCGGACACGTCATCAAGGATTGTAAGGTAACGCGGTTATGTTTCTTATGCAATTCTTCGGATCATCTTCAGTCGAACTGTCCGCGGGGGAGGATACAGCAAGGTGGGTCATCGGGCAGGCCAGCGATTGTTAAGCCAGTGATACCAAGACTGGAACCGCCAGTAACCAGGGGTCGCGCATTTCAACTGACTGAGAAAGAAGCGGTTGAAACTCCGGATGTGGTCACAGGTACATTTTTGATAAACTCTACACGTGCTAAGGTGTTATTTGATTCCGGTGCAAACCGATGGTTTGTGTCTCCTGCATTTGCTGCTTGCCTGTGTTTGAAGCCTAAAATGCTAGAACATGCTCTATTAGTAGATACTGCAAATGATAATCAAGTGTCGGTTAAAGAAGTATTTGATGGCTGTGTTATAAATATAGAGGGGTGTGGAGTGCCGATACAATTGTTTCCTATAACTTTGATAGAGTTTGACGTCGTGGTGGGAATGGACTGGTTAGCCGAGAATCAGGCTAACATAGTGTGTGATAAGAAGTTAATAAATGTGGTATTACCTGAGAAGGGACCAGTAGTGATTTATGGTGACCGTAAGAATCATCAGTCTAGCCTAATATCTATAATAAAAGCCCGTAAATGTGTCAGCAAGGGTTGTCCGAGTTACTTAGCCTATGTGATAGATAGTAGGCCTGAAAAGATTAAGTTGGAAGATATTCCTATTGTTAGTGAATTTCCAGAAGTTTTTCCCGAAGACTTGAATAGTCTCCCTCCAGTTAGACAAGTAGAGTTCGGTATAGACTTAGTTCCTGGAGCCACTCATATTGTTCGTGCACCATACCGACTAGCACCTCCAGAGATGAAAGAGATGATGACACAATTACAAGACCTATCCGATAAAGGCTTCATCAGACCTAGTTCTTCGCCGTGGGGAGCACCGGTGTTATTTGTGAAAAAGAAGGATGGTTCGATGAGAATGTGTATCGACTACCGAGAACTGAATAAGCGCACGATAAAGAACAAGTATCCGTTACCCCGAATTGATGACCTCTTTGATCAGTTAGTTGGAGCTTGTTGTTTCTCCAAGATTGATCTGAGATCCGGTTATCACCAGTTGAAAGTTAGAGAATAATACGTCCTGAAGACAGCCTTTCGAACAAGGTATGGTCACCACGAATTCTTAGTAATGCCGTTTGGACTGACAAACGCTCCAACTGCTTTTATGGATTTAATGAATCGGGTATGTAAGCCGTATCTCGATAAATTTGTAATTGTATTTATCGATGATATACTTATCTATTCTTGATCCAAAGAAGAGCATGCGCAACACCTTCGTTTGATCTTGGAGTTACTAAAGAAGGAAAAGTTGTACGCTAAATTTTCGAAATGTGAATTCTGGCTACGAGCAGTTCAGTTTCTGGGGCATGTAGTTTCCTAAAAAGGGATACAAGTTGATCCGATGAAAGTGGAAGCAGTTGAAAAGTGGGAACCGCCGAAGACAGCAACCGAAGTACGTAGTTTTCTGGGTTTAGCCGGCTACTACCGGAAGTTTATAAAAGACTTCTCTCGTATCGCAACGCCTTTGACTAAGCTGACTCGGAAGAATCTAAAGTTTGAATGGAAAGCAGAACAAGATGAGGCATTCTGGATATTGAAAGTGAAACTGTGCAGCGCCCCGATTCTATCACTACCTGAAGGTTCGGAATACTTTGTTGTTTATAGTGATGCGTCCAAACTGGGATTGGGATGTGTGCTTATGCAGCGTGGGAAAGTTATTGCTTATGCTTCTCGACAATTAAAGGATCATGAAAGACAGTATCCTACGCACGACATGGAACTTGCAGCAGTCGTCTTCGCGTTAAAGATTTGGAGACATTATCTGTATGGTTCCAAATGTCAGATTTATACCGATCATAAGAGTCTCCAACACCTCTTTGATCAGAAAGAACTAAATATGAGACAAAGGAGATGGCTAGAAATGCTGAACGATTACGACTGTGAAATCCTTTATCATCCAGGAAAGGCAAATGTGGTAGTTGATGCATTGAGTCGTCAAGAAAGGGGTGGAACAATAAAAGTTATTTCGCTACAAACTGAACTCCTACCCAACATATTTGACGAATTGTAGAAGTGCCAAGTGGAGGCTTACCAGGATGAACATCTGAAATCAGAACGATTAGCGGGGATGTCAGCATTGCTAGTAACAGATGATCGTGGGTTATTGTGTCTGGGAAACAGAGTGTAGGTACCTCGTTTGGGTGGGTTACGTGATCATGTTTTACAAGAAGCTCATCAATCCCGTTTCTCTATTCACCCAGGTACAAACAAGATGTATAAAGACCTAAAGCAATTCTATTGGTGGCCGGGGATAAAAAGAGGGATTGCTCAGTATGTGGAAAGATGTGATACTTGTAAGAAAGTGAAAATCGAACACCAAAAGCCGTTTGGTCAGCTACAACGGCTAGAAATACCTTTGTGGAAGTGGGAGCAGATTACCATAGACTTCTTCACGAAGCTACCAAGAACTCCGAAAGGATTTGATTCTATTTGGGTGATCGTCGACAGATTGACAAAGTCTGCACACTTTCTACCGATAAAGGAAACTGATTCGATGGAGCGATTAGCTAAGTTGTACATGGACGAAATAGTAACTCGACATGGAGTTCCAATCTCGATCATTTCTGATCGTGATAGTCGTTTTACTTCAAGATTTTGGAGAAGTTTTCAAAGAGAAATGGGGACACAGATAAAGTTAAGTACGGCGTATCACCCTCAAATAGATGGGCAGAGTGAATGAACGATTCAGACCTTAGAAGATATGCTCCGGGCTTGCATTGTTGATTTTGGGGGATCGTGGGATAAACATTTACCGTTGATCGAATTCGCTTACAACAACAGTTATCATTCCAGCATACAAGCGGCACCGTTCGAAGTACTGTATGGTAGGAAATGCCGAACGCCTCTGTGTTGGAACGAAGTGGGAGAAAAACAGCTAGCTGGACCGGAAATAGTTCAGTTAACCGCCGATAAGGTTACTCAGATTCGTGAACGATTGAAAGTAGCTCAAGACAGACAGAAAAGCTACGCTGATCGACGCCGAAAGCTATTGGAATTCCAAGTTGGGGATTACGTAATGTTAAAGGTTTCGCCGTGGAAAGGAGTCATCCGATTTGGACGACAAGGTAAACTTAGCCCAAGGTATATCGGACCGTTTGCAATTACAGAAAGGATCGGTGAAGTAGCTTACCGATTAGATCTTCTGCCGGAGTTGAGCAGGATTCATAACGCATTTCACGTATCAAACTTCCGAAAGTGTCTGGTTACTCAAGATCAGGCAGTCTCCCTACCAGAGATACAAGTCGATGAAAGACTGAATTATGTGGAAGAGCCGGAAGCTATAGTTGATCATAAAGTTAAAGTGATGCGAAATAAAGAGATCAGGCAAGTAAAAGTTCAGTGGAGGCATCATAGAGGTCAAGATGCTACGTGGGAATCAGAGACGGAAATGAGAGCCAAATACCCTCATCTTTTTACTTAACTGAATTCCGGGACGGAATTTTTTTAAGGGGGAGATGATGTAAGACCCCGGGTAAGTCCGTTAGATATTTTACCTATTCGTTGAATTAATTTAACCATAAGTTATAATGATTTGGTTAAGTTGAGATAAGTTATAAGGTTAAGGGTGTTTTGGGTCATTTTGAAATAGTTTGAGCCAAGAAGGAAATTTGACCTATATTACCCCTTAAGCGTTATAGATTATTCAGATAACCTAAAGTTAGAAAGTGTACGTGTGTGTGGAAGCGAAAAGGAGCAGAAGAAGAAAGTTACGGTTGCTACATCAATCGATTGGGTTAGAAGCAATTTTGAGGTAAGTCCCTTACATATTGTGTTTGTAATCATGTATAGAAGATATCTATCGGTTTAGAATTTCTAATTTAGCGTCTTGATGAGATTTCAATCGATTTCTGGGTAAGTGGAAACCGACAGTATTCTTGGAGTCCCGGTGATGTCCCGGTAATGTGGACTCCCGGTACTGTCGACCCCCGGTAATGTGGAGTCCCGGTACCGTCGAGTCCCGGTACCATCGAGTCCCGGTGTAGTGAACTCCCGGTATAGCGAACTCCCGGTGATCGAGACTCCCGGTACCAAGGAGTCCCGGTACTGAGAAGTCCCGGTACTCTGTGTAGTCCCGGTAGTTTGTTAAATTTAGTGAACATAGTTGAGAACATGGACCGGTAGGCTTTTTATGTTCGGCTAGTAAAGCGGTGTATGTATCTTAAATTGTTTCAGATTCTGTGGAGTCGTGGTAAAAGATAAGACCATTTTGAAAGGAGCTTGCGAGCGTGTGTAATAATCAAAACAGGTGAGTTTTACTTTAAAAGTATTTTTAACTGGAATACATATACGTATGGTTTGGGAATGTGATAATTGGTGATTACGTGTTTATATGTACGATATATGTGAATTATAATATATTGAGGTATTATATTTACATGAGTATTATAATGTGTTATAATACGTTGGTCGGGCTTAGGACCGGTGTGTTTGGCTATAGAATTTGTATAGCGTTGTTTGGCTGTAGATGTTGTACATCGTTGTAAATTATTAGTTGGCTTGCTACCAACTAATATGGCCAGGAGGAATGATAAGGGAAGGTACATGATATATGAGCTTAATTGGATATATGTGATTGTGTTTCAAACTAACAGGGATTTCTCACTTAGACCATCAGGTCTAACCCTCATTTTGTTTTAAAAATATGTATTCCAGGTGGTGGATCGAGTAAGGGCAAATGATTAGAGTAATCGATGGATAGTCTTTGTGAAGGAGTAAAATGTGAAGATTTTGGCATGTTTAGCAGTTGTATTATAATAATTAAATGTTATGAATGTATTTAGTATAAAGTTTGTAGTAGGATGACTTCTTCAGATTGTAAAAGACTACGGGACCGAACTTGTAATATGATGTTTCGTTTGTTATATCAATGTTATGTTACATTATGTGATTTGTTGTGTATATGGGAATTGGGTTGTTACACTATGCATACCCCTAAGTTGATATAGCGCATTTACATAAAATGATAATAAAGCATTTAACTGACCAAAAGCGCACCAAGCAAGTCATTATAAAATGTCAACAAAATGTTCCTTCATGCCTCACTTAAGCCACGTATAAATCAATCCATACACTGAACTATATGCAACGAAATACTTAGTAACACAAACCTTTTGAAAGAAAAGTTATGCGACACTAGAGTTCCAAACTCATCTTTTTTTAAGTCGCCTTATGGCATAAAATTAACTTTTCTCAACAAAACTCGAGTGGGACCAAATGCCCAACATAACTCGTAAACTTTTCACATAAGTAAATAGAGTATGCACATTGTAAAAATCGTACCCACACGACACCAAAACGTCGTACAACAAAACTCCATGAAATTCCACGAACTCAATGACTCCCAGTCAACAAAATAGCACCAAACCATTGTGCTCCCAAAGTCAAATTGCTAAAGGCAAAATCATGAATGAGACACCAAAATCCCAAAAATTCCCTTCTATGGTAATACCACATAAACAACATTGTTTAACAATTCACATTAAACAAATTCTCCAAAATAACTTTACATAGACGTAATGGAAGATAACTTTCCGTCCAAACTCTAACATATGTGGAGGAGATCCAATATTAAAGTTATAAGCCGTAGTCATTGCCCAACATCTCAAACATCATAAAAATACGATTGTCATTACATCGAAAACAAATGTTGAACAACAATGAAATAAGGCAAAACAAATCCCGGCGGAGTTTGCAACTCCCGCAATAAAACGGTTTCATGCACGTTCAAAACCATGATTTAAAATCTTGTGTGTGCTAAACATTTTCCAAAATTTGTATCACAATCCATATAAGGATTTGAAACACAAGAAACAGTTGATGCAATTTATTTCCAAAATAAACTTTGTGCATAACTTAGTCGGCATTCAACGTCTCAACTCATACTCCTCCAAATCTCTCCGGTCCACTATTGTCATCCAGATACTTTAACCTCTTAAGGTGAGTTGGGAATTACCTCGATAAACCTTACGGTTTTCCCCAATTCAAAGTCGGCTCAATAAGCCTATGGTTCTAGTCCAACCATCAATCTTGATCCGAAACGGTCTGCTTAAAGCAAGTATCATGCTTATCGTCACTTCAAGTGACTAATACTAGAATCGTCCATCTATTCCAACGACTACTAGTTTAGAACCTTCTTCACTACCCCAACGATCATCACATTAAAGTAATTCAAGTACGCACATGTACTAGTAGGTTCACCATGACACTGGCCAGGTGTCACTATGAACACACCATACATGATTATCCTTGTTACTCTCGACGTGACTCTCGTTTCTAACAACATCCATCAACTTCAAAACATCCTATATTAAAGTGCCTAAAGGTGAATTTCACTCTCATTTACTTAAACAAACGCTAGTTTGAGTCTAGGTATCCAAAATCAATACCTAAATCTCTCAAACTTATGCTCTGATACCAACTTGTACCACCCTCAAATTTGGAACGAGCAACTAACTTTAAAATTCAATAAAATAACCAAATTATATATAACCACTTCTACAATTCATTCCTTAAAATACCTCGGAATTTAAAACATTATAAGTCCACGATAAAATAACTTAATCGGGTGCTACATAACACAACACAAGTTGCTAGTCCAAACAATTGCGGAAGACTTCACTAATTAAGTCACCTCTCGTGCACTCTACTAGCACTCGCCACTTCACAATGTAGCTAGAGCTACCCCAACCTGAGCATGTTGCACATGCCGACAAATAAAAAGGGTTAGGCTTACGCCTAGTGAGTTCAAGCATTTTATCATGACTAAATAAAATCATAAATCAGAAGTTAGTAGTTTTAGTCATGATTCAAATAAATCTTTAAATGAAAGTTTGCAACAAGATTATCATTTCCAAAAGGGTTTCCCAAGCGGGCATAAATGACTCATTTTCCAACGCACTCAAATTCCATGGAAACCATTCCCGAAAAAGTGTAAAGCGTTTTCCAAAATGAGATACGAATCCTCACCCACTCAAATACGTGAATAAATCTAGTTTTAGGCAAAACCTTCAAATACGGTTGACAATACATACTCAACCCGTAAAGCATGGAAACCATCCATTAAATATGATCTTTCATTGGAAACATAATACGAAGCAAAACTCACGCAAACGTAAAATGTATTAAAATCCAAATACCATAAAATAAAACTCCAGCAGTTAAAACATCCAATAATAATGTAACATAAATCCGTCCATCAATCATGGAAAACAATCCATTTGCATGTATTATAACCTCAACAATGTGAATAGATAAAATACCCGAAATCAACACCCTTCGGTGACGGGGGAGACCCGATCTCATCGAATGTGGCAAACACATAAATTAAACCACGATTCAATAAATGCAAGTAAGCTTCTTGGATGTGGAAAACGGATGACATCAACCATACTAGGTCTTTAGTCAATCCTCGGCATCAATCATACTAGATCTTTAGCCCATCTTAGACATCAACCATACTAGGTCTTTAGTCCATCTCAGGCATCAACCATACTAGGTCTTTAGTCCATCTTCGGCATCAACCATACTAGGTCTTTAGCCCCTCTTAGACATCAACCATACTAGGTCTTTAGTCCATTTAAAACCACCAAGTTCAACCATACTATGTCTTTACCTTGGCAAACCCACCATCCAAAACAAGCTTACTTAACTTAAAAATTTATACATGACCTCAAAAGAATAACCAATGCATTCAAATCATGTAAACCTCAAATATGATGCAACTCATGCAATGCAAACCCCAAGCCCACGTCGAGCTTATTAAAACCGGGTGAATGCCCTCAAGACTCAATCGAGTCCAAAACCGAGCCCTCTGCTCAAAGATCTAATGATCATTTATCAATATCAATTCATGCAAATGAAAATGCATCTAGCGCACAAAATGCAAACACATGCTCCGAGGCATGATAGTCTCATAACCCCTTCATTGCCACCTTTCCAATGAAGTCAAATCATATATGCATCTATATGTATACGCATGTGCAATTATTTCATAACTCAACAATGCATATAATTCACCGAGGTTCATTAATCCCAAAGGTACTAAGAACACGAAAACATCAAACGGTCTTCACACATAAGACCAACACTCAAACCAACACATATTCAATTAAAATGCACTTAAGCATATAACACATCCAAGACTCCACCTCGAGTATCTAAAACTGGCAAACACTCAAAAGACTCATAACACTAAAAGTGCATTTTCCCAAATGGTTTATTAAAATCATTTACACTAACATGATTAAACCATCAAATAAACCTCATTTTGAGCAATTAATCTTTTAAAGACAATTATGGCTTCTAACCATCCAAATATTCAAAAGCCCCAAATATGGGTGTTTTACACATTTATGAAGATAAACACTTCAAAAAGAGTTAAACCATTCAAATAACTCAACCACATATATTTTCAAGTAAAACACATAAATATTTGGAAATTACTTATTTTGGCATGTACAAAGTTTTCGCAAAGTAACTTGAAATCACCTTTGCTAGATTTAGCTAAATCTACATTTTCCCCCAAACGTATGCTCCTTTGATGCACATGAATCCTCAAACCAAAACTTCAAAACCTAAATCCATAATTTTCCCACCATTAATAACCACATTTAATCATTCAGAATTGTTCTCCAAACATCAACCATCAAAATCTCCATTTATACCCAAAACCTCAATTTGACCTAACTTCTCCAAAATCATCCAAACCGAAATTGGATAAGCAAAATACTAGAAGATCATCAATGGAACATTTCTAACTCATATGAAAGTATAGAAGCTAGGAGGATGAACTCACCACTTAGGTTTTGATGAAAACCTAGAAAACCCCAAAAATCTCTAGTGTTGTGGATGAAACTTGCTCTTGCATCAATGAATGAAATCACTAGCATAAAGTGGATAAGAAACACATTAATCTCCAAGAAAAGCCCCAAAATCGGTTAGGGTTTGCGAGGGAGAAAGGGAAAATGATTTGAGAGAGAAAGGGAAGAGATTTGAGAGACTTACCACCACCAAACACCCTTGAATCTTCCTATGAACTTCAAAACTCTTTCTAGATCCTTGAAGAGCTCTCAAAATCGGAACCATAGCAACTTGAATGACCAAAATCGGAGATGAAATGAGAGAGATATGAAGAAATGAAGTTTGAGGGGTGAAATTCGTGTTTTAAGCTGAACCAGTGCTCCGCGCCAGTCTCCACGCCAGTCCATCGGCGCCGAACACTGTTCGTTCGGTTTCTTCTTAAACACTGTTTTGGCCATAACGTTTTCGTTATAGCTCCGTTTTCGCTCCGGAAAGAACCGTTGGACTCGTATTCGAATTCCTCATCCAACAAGACCATAAAATCTAGGATTTAACTCAAAATCTTATTTTCCATATTTTTCTTAAAGATCGGTTCCACACTGATTCGAAATTGGACCTATTCGAAAATTACGGGTGTTACATAAGATCTGTGTTACACATAAAACAAACAACAAGTGTTAGGCTTTAAACGCCTAGTGAGTTGAACATAGTATAAAACATATAATAATTCTCATGAAGGAATATCAAGTCGATCAATCACAAATTGAATTCTATGGGGAAGGCCCAAATCACCAACCCAGGTTACACTGTAATTGAAAATATACCTTAGCGTATACCTCCAAGGCAACGCCTTAAGGCACGACACATCGGGACTACCTCCAAGGTAAAATCCCAAAGGCGTGAATCTCTACACATACCTCCAAGGTGTGTCTAAGAATATATTTCCCGAGTGCCTACCTAGGGGCTCCTCCAATATTGTGAATACCAACAATTGCTACTCCAAGTAATACACAATAGCATACTTTGTACTCATAGAAGATGGTCCAACCACTTCATTAATCATATAATTTCTACATCCATGTAGTTCTCAATTCATTCACATATATCCAAATAATAACATGTGAATCATCAATGATAATAATCATGCATGAATTTGTACATCAAGCCAATTTCATCATTAAGCCATAATCTCCTCAATAAGACAATTGGGTATAATCATTTCCAATTTTAATATTAACATGTAGTATACCATTCCAAATAAGATGAGTTGTTACATAACCTTTATCTTACTCATAAGCTCTTATTTCTCCTCTTTATGGAGACAAGAACTTATTAACTCCAAAATTCTCTTCAAAGTAAATTGGTTAGCACAAAGAAGTAATAGTATAAATCATATAATTAAAAGGTGTTTAAGTTCAGATTCCTCACCTTAAGGCTCAAAGAATGAAACCCTAACAATTGAACTCTTGAGCTTGACCACTTCTAATTTAAGAGCACAAAGATGATTTTGCCTAAAAATTTCCAATTAGTGACTATGGATCTTCAACTTAGTTGTCTTAATTGAGATGGAATGAAAGAGATATGAATTTACCTTGATTTTATGAGAAAATCGCCAGAAAACGTAGTGAGAGAGATGATAGTTCGTCTTTAGAATGAAAATGAAAGTGAAGAGGTGGAAACCCTGGAAAATAAGGCTAATTTTTCGACAGGTGTCTCGCGGACGTCCGGAAGGAAATTCCACGGACGTCCGACAACTGAAATCAAATCTGCCCTGAAATGTTTCTGTTGCTTCCGTGGAATATACGCGGAAGTCCGCCGAGCACGGACGTCCGGCTAAAACTTCGCGGACGTCCGGGGTTCCTAAACTTCAAGGTTTTCTAACTTTTAATCCTAAGTTCCAGCCAAATCAAAATACCAACAACAGATTTCAAATTGCAGGTAAATATTAATGATCACATAATATTGTCAAGTAGTTTACTAACACGAATTTGCAATTAAGTTAAAACGACAATAACGTTTAATTACCTAATAAGTGAAATTTGGGGTGTTACAATCCTCTCCCACTTAGAATAGATTTCGTCCTCGAAATCTTAAGTTATGTAAACAAATGAGGGTATCGACGTTTCATAGTTTTTTCCGGATCCCACGTTACGTTGGCTCCACGATGATGTCTCCATTGTACTTTAACCATGTTTATTTCTTTGCGTCGAGTTCCTTTAGTCAATCTTTCCAAAATAGCTTTGGGTTCTTCTATACAATGCTTGTTCTCTACCCTAATCTCCAATAAAGGTATCACACCCTCTTCTTTCCCTAAACACTTTCGTAACTAACAAACATGGAAAGTCGGATGAATTCCGTCCATTTCCGATGGTAGGTCCAACTTGTAGGCTTGCGAACCCACACGCTCCAAAATAGTAAACGGTCCAAGGAAATGGGGACTTAACTTTCCTCGCTTTCCGAAATGAATTAATCCTTTCCACGGAGATACCTTTAGCATTACCCGCTCTCCTATTTGAAACTCTACCGGTTTTCTTTTCTTGTCAGCGTAGCTCTTTTGTCGATCTTGAGCTACTTTCAAACGTTCTCTAATAATTTTGACTTTATCGGCAGTTTCTTGTACAATTTCCGGTCCGGCAAACTGTTTCTCCCCCGCTTCTAACCAACATGTAGGAGTTCTACACTTCCTCCCATAAAGTGCTTCAAATGGTGCCGCTTTCAAGCTTGAGTGGTAACTATTGTTATAGGCGAACTCTACTAACGGTAAGTGAGCGTCCCAATTTCCTCCAAATTCAATTACACAAGCCCTTAACATATCCTCCAAAGTTTGAATGGTCCTTTCGCTTTGACCATCCGTTTGTGGGTGGTATGTCGTACTCAAATTTACCCTTGTACCAAATTCTTCTTGTAACGCTTGCCAAAACCGTGATGTAAACCGACTATCCCGATCGAAGACTATGGATACGGGTACTCCATGTCGCGAAACTACTTCATCAATATAAAGTTTTGCCAACTTGTCTATTGATGAGGTTTCTCGCATTGCCAAGAAATGTGCACTTTTCGTCAACCGATCTACTATCACCCAAATAGCGTTGTTACCTTTCAAAGTTTTGGGCAATTTAGTCACAAAGTCCATTGTTATTTTCTCCCATTTCCACTCGGGAATCTCCAAAGGTTTCAACTTACCATAGGGTAATTGATGTTGAGCCTTTACTTGAGAACAAGTTGTGCACTGCCCACATAATGTGCCACATCCAGCTTCATGACCGGCCACCAATAGTGTAGCTTCAAGTCTCGATACATTTTGGTACTTCCAGGATGGATGGAGTACTTGGTTTTATGAACTTCATCCATGAGTAGCTCCCTATTCCCGCCGATTTTAGGTACCCACACACGACCATTGAACAACTTAACTCCACGGCCATCTTCTGTTAACAGTTGTTTTTCTTTCACCATCACTTCATCTTTGAGGTTTTCTTCTTTTAAAGCTTCCGATTGTGCTACTCTAATTCGCTCCACTAAACTCGACACAATGTCAATTTTAGAGAGGTTGGCGCGTAAGCTTCCACTATACTCTTTCCGGCTTAAGGCGTCGGCGACCACATTAGCCTTACCCGGATGGTAAAGTAATTCACAGTCGTAATCTTTGAGCAATTCCAACCATCTTCGTTGTCTCATGTTCAGCTCCTTTTGATCGAAAACATACTTCAAACTCTTGTGATCCGTAAACAATGTGCACTTCGTGCCGTAAAGATAGTGACGCCACAACTTCAATGCGAATACTACCGCGACCAATTCCAAATCATGAGTAGGATAGTTCTATTTGTGTACTTTGAGTTGTCTCGAGGCATAGGCGATCACTTTTCCTCGTTGCATTAGCACGCATCCCAAACCCATCTTAGATGCGTTGCTGTAGACTACGAAATCTTCCGATCCTTCGGGTAATGATAGAACTGGTGCTTCACACAATTTCTTTTGGAGGGTACGAAATGCCTTCTCTTGTGCTTCGGTCCAAATAAATTTCACGTTCTTCCGAGTCAATGCCGTCAGTGGAGAAGCAATCTTAGAGAAGTCTTGAATGAATCTCCGGCTAAAACTTCGCGGACGTCCGGGGTTCCTAAACTTCAAGGTTTTCTAACTTTTAATCCTAAGTTCCAGCCAAATCAAAATACCAACAACAGATTTCAAATTGCAGGTAAATATTAATGATCACATATTATTGTCAAGTAGTTTACTAACACGAATTTGCAATTAAGTTAAAACGACAATAACGTTTAATTACCTAATAAGTGAAATTTGGGGTGTTACAATCCTCTCCCACTTAGAATAGATTTCGTCCTCGAAATCTTAAGTTATGTAAACAAATGAGGGTATCCACGTTTCATAGTTTTTTCCGGATCCCACGTTACGTTGGCTCCACGATGATGTCTCCATTGTACTTTAACCATGTTTATTTCTTTGCGTCGAGTTCCTTTAGTCAATCTTTCCAAAATAGCTTTGGGTTCTTATATTCAATGCTTGTTCTCTACCCTAATCTCCAATAAAGGTATCACACCCTCTTCTTTCCCTAAACACTTTCGTAAGTAACAAACATGGAAAGTCGGATGAATTCCGTCCATTTCCGATGGTAGGTCCAACTTGTAGGCTTGCGAACCCACACGCTCCAAAATAGTAAACGGTCCAAGGAAATGGGGACTTAACTTTCCTCGCTTTCCGAAATGAATTAATCCTTTCCACGGAGATACCTTTAGCATTACCCGCTCTCCCATTTGAAACTCTACCGGTTTTCTTTTCTTGTCAGCGTAGCTCTTTTGTCGATCTTGAGCTACTTTCAAACGTTCTCTAATAATTTTGACTTTATCGGCAGTTTCTTGTACAATTTCCGGTCCGGCAAACTGTTTCTCCCCCGCTTCTAACCAACATGCAGGAGTTCTACACTTCCTCCCATAAAGTGCTTCAAATGGTGCCGCTTTCAAGCTTGAGTGGTAACTATTGTTATAGGCGAACTCTACTAATGGTAAGTGAGCGTCCCAATTTCCTCCAAATTCAATTACACAAGCCCTTAACATATCCTCCAAAGTTTGAATGGTCCTTTCGCTTTGACCATCCGTTTGTGGGTGGTATGCCGTACTCAAATTTACCCTTGTACCAAGTTCTTCTTGTAACGCTTGCCAAAACCGTGATGTAAACCGACTATCCCGATCGAAGACTATGGATACGGGTACTCCATGTCGCGAAACTACTTCATCAATATAAAGTTTTGCCAACTTGTCTATTGATGAGGTTTCTCGCATTGCCAAGAAATGTGCACTTTTCGTCAACCGATCTACTATCACCCAAATAGCGTTGTTACCTTTCAAAGTTTTGGGCAATTTAGTCACAAAGTCCATTGTTATTTTCTCCCATTTCCACTAGGGAATCTCCAAAGGTTTCAACTTACCATAGGGTAATTGATGTTGAGCCTTTACTTGAGAACAAGTTGTGCACTGCCCACATAATGTGCCACATCCAGCTTCATGACCGGCCACCAATAGTGTAGCTTCAAGTCTCGATACATTTTGGTACTTCCAGGATGGATGGAGTACTTGGTTTTATGAACTTCATCCATGAGTAGCTCCCTATTCCCGCCGATTTTAGGTACCCACACACGACCATTGAACAACTTAACTCCACGGCCATCTTCTGTTAACAGTTGCTTTTCTTTCACCATCACTTCATCTTTGAGGTTTTCTTCTTTTAAAGCTTCCGATTGTGCTACTCTAATTCGCTCCACTAAACTCGACACAATGTCAATTTTAGAGAGGTTGGCGCGTAAGCTTCCACTATACTCTTTCCGGCTTAAGGCGTCGGCGACCACATTAGCCTTACCCGGATGGTAAAGTAATTCACAGTCGCAATCTTTGGGCAATTCCAACCATCTTCGTTGTCTCATGTTCAGCTCCTTTTGATCAAAAACATACTTCAAACTCTTGTGATCCGTAAACAATGTGCACTTCGTGCCGTAAAGATAGTGACGCCACAACTTCAATGCGAATACTACCGCGACCAATTCCAAATCATGAGTAGGATAGTTCTTTTTGTGTACTTTGAGTTGTCTCGAGGCATAGGCGATCACTTTTCCAAGTTGCATTAGCACGCATCCCAAACCCCTCTTAGATGCGTTGCTGTAGACTACGAAATCTTCCGATCCTTCGGGTAATGATAGAACTGGTGCTTCACACAATTTCTTTTGGAGGGTACGAAATGCCTTCTCTTGTGCTTCGGTCCAAATAAATTTCACGTTCTTCCGAGTCAATGCCGTCAGTGGAGAAGCAATCTTAGAGAAGTCTTGAATGAATCTCCGGCTAAAACTTCGCGGACGTCCGGGGTTCCTAAACTTCAAGGTTTTCTAACTTTTAATCCTAAGTTCCAGCCAAATCAAAATACCAACAACAGATTTCAAATTGCAGGTAAATATTAATGATCACATAATATTGTCAAGTAGTTTACTAACACGAATTTGCAATTAAGTTAAAACGACAATAACGTTTAATTACCTAATAAGTGAAATTTGGGGTGTTACAATCCTCTCCCACTTAGAATAGATTTCGTCCTCGAAATCTTAAGTTATGTAAACAAATGAGGGTATCGACGTTTCATAGTTTTTTCCGGATCCCACGTTACGTTGGCTCCACGATGATGTCTCCATTGTACTTTAACCATGTTTATTTCTTTGCGTCGAGTTCCTTTAGTCAATCTTTCCAAAATAGCTTTGGGTTCTTCTATACAATGCTTGTTCTCTACCCTAATCTCTAATAAAGGTATCACACCCTCTTCTTTCCCTAAACACTTTCGTAAGTAACAAACATGGAAAGTCGGATGAATTCCGTCCATTTCCGATGGTAGTTCCAACTTGTAGGCTTGCGAACCCACACGCTCCAAAATAGTAAACGGTCCAAGGAAATGGGGACTTAACTTTCCTCGCTTTCCGAAATGAATTAATCCTTTCCACGGAGATACCTTTAGCATTACCCGCTCTCCCATTTGAAACTCTACCGGTTTTCTTTTCTTGTCAGCGTAGCTCTTTTGTCGATCTTGAGCTACTTTCAAACGTTCTCTAATAATTTTGACTTTATCGGCAGTTTCTTGTACAATTTCCGGTCCGGCAAACTGTTTCTCCCCCGCTTCTAACCAACATGCAGGAGTTCTACACTTCCTCCCATAAAGTGCTTCAAATGGTGCCACTTTCAAGCTTGAGTGGTAACTATTGTTATAGGCGAACTCTACTAATGGTAAGTGAGCGTCCCAATTTCCTCCAAATTCAATTACACAAGCCCTTAACATATCCTCCAAAGTTTGAATGGTCCTTTCGCTTTGACCATCCGTTTGTGGGTGGTATGCCGTACTCAAATTTACCCTTGTACCAAGTTCTTCTTGTAACGCTTGCCAAAACCGTGATGTAAACCGACTATCCCGATCGAAGACTATGGATACGGGTACTCCATATCGCGAAACTACTTCATAAATATAAAGTTTTGCCAACTTGTCTATTGATGAGGTTTCTCGCATTGCCAAGAAATGTGCACTTTTCGTCAACCGATCTACTATCACCCAAATAGCGTTGTTACCTTTCAAAGTTTTGGGCAATTTAGTCACAAATTCCATTGTTATTTTCTCCCATTTCCACTCGGGAATCTCCAAAGGTTTCAACTTACCATAGGGTAATTGATGTTGAGCCTTTACTTGAGAACTAGTTGTGCACTGCCCACATAATGTGCCACATCCAGCTTCATGACCGGCCACCAATAGTGTAGCTTCAAGTCTCGATACATTTTGGTACTTCCAGGATGGATGGAGTACTTGGTTTTATGAACTTCATCCATGAGTAGCTCCATATTCCCGCCGATTTTAGGTACCCACACACGACCATTGAACAACTTAACTCCACGGCCATCTTCTGTTAACAGTTGCTTTTCTTTCACCATCACTTCATCTTTGAGGTTTTCTTCTTTTAAAGCTTCCGATTGTGCTACTCTAATTCGCTCCACTAAACTCGACACAATGTCAATTTTAGAGAGGTTGGCGCGTAAGCTTCCACTATACTCTTTCCGGCTTAAGGCGTCGGCGACCACATTAGCCTTACCCGGATGGTAAAGTAATTCACAGTCGTAATCTTTGAGCAATTCCAACCATCTTCGTTGTCTCATGTTCAGCTCCTTTTGATCGAAAACATACTTCAAACTCTTGTGATCCGTAAACAATGTGCACTTCGTGCCGTAAAGATAGTGACACCACAACTTCAATGTGAATACTACCGCGACCAATTCCAAATCATGAGTAGGATAGTTCTTTTTGTGTACTTTGAGTTGTCTCGAGGCATAGGAGATCACTTTTCCTCGTTGCATTAGCACGCATCCCAAACCCATCTTAGATGCGTCGCTGTAGACTACGAAATCTTCCGATCCTTCGGGTAATGATAGAACTGGTGCTTCACACAATTTCTTTTGGAGGGTACGGAATGCCTTCTCTTGTGCTTCGGTCCAAATAAATTTCACGTTTTTCCGAGTCAATGTCGTCAGTGGAGAAGCAATCTTAGAGAAGTCTTGAATGAATCTCCGGCTAAAACTTCGCGGACGTCCGGGGTTCCTAAACTTCAAGGTTTTCTAACTTTTAATCCTAAGTTCCAGCCAAATCAAAATACCAACAACAGATTTCAAATTGCAGGTAAATATTAATGATCACATAATATTGTCAAGTAGTTTACTAACACGAATTTGCAATTAAGTTAAAACGACAATAACGTTTAATTACCTAATAAGTGAAATTCGGGGTGTTACATATATGCACAAGTGCATAGTATACACAAGTGCATATATATGCATTTGTGCATATCTACAATTGATTTTGATGTACTGATTGTTTAGATCTGAAATTGTTCTCCACCTTTGATTTTGTCTTCTCCACCCTCTTCTTCCTCTTTAGAAACAACCATCCACAAATGCTATGCACAAGTGCATATATATGCATTTGTGCATATAGACTTGTTATTTATCCTTTTTCTTTTATATACTTGTTTGTTTTTCAATTTGGATCAGATTGCATGTTTTAGAATTGAAAACCACTAAGTAATATGTGATTTTTTGAAGTTTGGGAGTCGGCGACGGCAAGCATCGCCAGAAAATCGTGAACTCGCCGGACTCGGCAAGTTTTTGCTGGACGCCGGAATCTGCAAGTTTTCGCCGGAAAACTCATGGAGGTGGATTTGTGACCGGGAGTAGTGATTAGTTAGGGTGGATTTGTTTTGTTTTGGCGGTAGGGTATAATGGCGAAATTACTTTACTACCCTTTTCATTAATTTTAATTAATTTAATGGCTGATTATTAATAACCTTTGGATTGTGTTTAATCAATGTCTCTAAGGGTGTTCTTTAGTTTTTCGGTTATTTGAGGTTTTCCCCTGAACCTGACCCTGTATATATATATATATATATGGGTTGGGTTCACGTGAGACCAACCTGTTTTTGTGAGACCGTGAGACCACAAAATTAACATTAAACCTTCACAATGATTCATTGTGAAGGTAAGAAACACAACGAACCTTCACAGCAAAAACACTGTGAAGGTTTACCATCACAGTACTTTCACAGTCTTTTGCTATGAAGATTTAGTGTTAATTTTTTGGTCTCACGGAAATAGCTTGATCTCACATGATCTCAAGTCTCTCTCTCTCTCTCTATATATATATATATATATATATATATATATATATATATATATATATATAGAGAGAGAGAGAGAGAGAGAGAGAGAGAGAGAGAGAGAGAGAGAGGGAGCTTCAACTGTAAATATTTTATTATGTAAACCTTGTAAACCTATCTAGGCTATCCGATTTTTTGATCAACGGTTGAGGGATTTTTGAATTTAAAAATAGGGAAAGTGTATTTTGGGAATAGTTTTTAGGTATTTAATTTTGGAATCTATTAATTGATTTGAATTAATATAATTATGGTTATTTTCTCCACATTTATCTCAATCTTTCTCTATCTCTCCCTCTCTCTTTCAAAATTCCGGCCACCATGATTCCAAACCACCGGTGAAGATTCCTTGCGAGTGACAATATTCCAACACCTTGAGAAGCTCATATATTTGAGGGAGGTCGCCGGAGTAGGAGCAAGTCGTCGGATGGGAGATAGCCGGAGTAGGAGGAGGTCGCCGGAGAGAGAGAGAGAGAGAGAGAGAGAGAGAGAGAGAGAGAGAAATGAAGATAACTAAGAAAATTCTTATCTCCCTTTTTATTTTCTCTTTCTTCACAGGCTTCAAAATCTTGATTACACACTTCTCATTGTTCACATTTATCCCTTCAAAAACTTCACTGTATTTTCCCTTTCCAACTTTCCCAACAACCTCATAGTCATCCTAATCACCCCACCGAATAGTAAGCGCTTCGTAATCCCCGTATTCCCCAGGGCGAACAACGTTGACATCCGCGTAGGCCTAAAAGATTTGGACATTTTTGGTTTCATATTGATTTCACATCTATTCTGGATTTCATATCGATTCTGGGTTTCATTATGATTCATGATTATGGGTTTCATTATTTTGGGTTTCATATCGATTATGCTTTTCATTATGATTCATGATTCTGGGTTTCATATCGATTTTCATCTACTAAAAAATGTTTATGAAAAAATGTTTTTTTCTCCTATGAAACGTCTCCCTATGAAATGTGAAAATTTTGAAAAAACGGTTTATAAAATTTAAAGAACTTGAAACTTATGAAAAACTGTTTATGAAAAAATTGTTTTCTCTTATGATATGTGAAAATTTTGAAAAAACGGTTTGTGAAACTTAAAAAACTCAAACTTATGAAAAAATTGTTTATGAAAAAACTGTTATGAAACTCGAAAAAATTATGAAACTCGCCGAAATTTTGGGGGAGGTCGCCGGAGTGGGAGCAAGTTGCCGGATTGGAGATCGCCGGAGTAGGAGGAGGTCGTCGGAGTGTAGGTCATCGGAGAGAGAGAGAGAGAGAGAGAGATGAAGATAATTGAGAAAATTAAGAAAGTTTGTTAGTTGCTTAAGTATGGATATTTCTATAATTACGAATTTGGAGAAAAAGACCCAAATACCATTGGTTTCATTGTTTACATAAAAAAATGTTCACATTTGAAGGGGCCTCTCTCTCTATATATATATAGGGTTGGGATCGGGAGAGAACCAGGAAAAATGAAAGAACCGAAGAACTCATCTAAGCCATTAGATTAAGATGATCCAATGGTTAAGATTTTAAAAGGTGGTTATAACCGTTTTTAAAAAAAATAAAATTATTTACCCTCTATTTCTTAAATACAAAATTGGCGAAATATAACAAAAATTGAAACGAAACAAATTACACCAAAAAATCCATCATTTTATTATCTTTAATTTGACATCCATTTTCATATATTTTTTCATCCGTTTTTTGTGGTTCTCCGGTTCTTTTCTTTTTCAAGGTTCTCCCTTGATCTTTAGCATATATATATATATATATATATATATATATATATATATATATATATATATATATATATATATATATGTGTGTGTGTGTGGCAGAAAGAAGAACCGAGCCACACATACATGCATTCATTCTAGAATTAACAAGTTCCCCCTCATTAAGCTGCTGTCCCACGTGGTTTTGAAGGTGCAGACGCCACTGTTTGGAGGCAGTGGCTGATCCATTAAGTTTATGTCCCTAAAAGTGGTCTAAGTGCTTATTCCATATGTCTGTTGCGTCCTTTGTCAATGTTGGTTTATTTCTTGCAAACCAACGTGGGTGTCGTGTGTTTGTGACTGTGATCTTGGTTGTATGGTTTTGATGTGGTTATAAAATTGTCTTGCCTTTCAAAAAAAATGAGCCAGATTGGGGCTTAATTACATAATGATCAAGTATTTTGAGTAGAGCACAAGATAGATATACTAACTACACCGTCAAGACCTTTTAAGCTTGTTTTATGCTCGCAAGTTTCGTACAAGATTAGACATAATTTTGTGTATAAAATTTGACAAAGAGGTTGCTCATGAAAACGTACAGCTATAACGAGTAGTTTATTGACACGATTTTAGTTATTTCGTGTGATCAAAAGGCAACAAATAGTCACTGTTAATTAAAATCATTGTAACCATACATTATGAAGTGGTCACACTTACTATGAAATTCATGTGACTATAACTAGTTTATTGTCACGGTTTTGGTTATTTCATATTACAAAAAATGTAACAATTGCCTACAGGTTTAACAATTCGGTGTAACCATATGCCACGAATTAGCCACACTACTAAAAAGAGTTTTTCATACATATTTCCGCCAGAAAATTATCGGCGGATGTCCATCAGATTTGTGGCGGATACCAATAAAGTCAACTTTCGTTGACGTCCGCCACTGATTTTTAAAAATAAAAATATAAATAAAAATGTACTTCAATTTACTTTTTTGACGGATTTTTGATTAATTAATTAATTATTTTTTATTTAAAAAATCCGCTACAAATTGGTCTAATTTGATTTAAATTATTAATATTAATTAATTAAAATTGTTAGCGAATTTGTGGTGGATTTTAATTAATTTTTTCTCTAATTAAAATCCGCCACAAATCCACCAATATTTTAATTAATTAAACTATTTTTAAGTTAAAAAAGTTTATTTTTTATTTGCTAGTGGCTTTCTAGCGGATCACACCATCCGCCGGTGGTCAGCCACAAATTATAAAATTTATTTTAAAAATATTTCATCGGCTATCAACCACCTATGATATAAAGTAAAAGATCGACAAACTACGACACACGAAAGCGCCTGTGGTCTAGTGGTATTCCTTTTTAAAATTTTCAAAATAAGCTTCGAGTAGTTTATGGTTTTTATTCCGATAGTTTCAAAGATGAAATAATACTCATGAATTGCAAACTTTAGGGATAATAACTGCAATTTCAAAACTACCAAGGATAAAAGTTTGAAAAAATTTCATCAACCATTACTCTTTTTCTTTTTAGTATTTTATTAAACTTTGTGGCGGATTTTGAAACATATAACATTTTTTTCATTTTTTCTATTCGTAAATGCTTATTCTTATTTTGTTTACATATTCCATAAGGGGCAGGTTCAAACGAGAAGACATACAATATGCGAGAAGGCGAGAAGAAATTCTAGCCAACCACCTAATTAAATTAATTTTCATGATTAATGATGGCAAACTTGTAAAATATTGGACTAATTTTTAAAAAAATTGTTGGAATCTAATCATAAGGGCAAAACTGGAAAAAACAATTTTAAATATGGAGAGAGAATCTCACGTTATTTGAAGATATCCAAAAATTAATTGAAGAGTCAAGATGGTAATTATTAAGAAATTCCACCCAAAGTAGTCTCTCTCATCAAACACCCGTACGAGTTCATTCTTCAACAAGGAGTCGCCTTTGTTCAAGAGACTGGAGATCGAAATCGTTTTCAACATCACACATTTTACGGTTCCAAATCAAGACCTAAATAGGAAACGCCATCAGTACGAGTATATTTTTCAAGGAGTCACCATTGTTGAAGGGCACTCGAGATTGAAATCGTCTTCAACAACACCTATTTTAGGGTTCTACTCGAGATTCAATGATGTAATGATAAGTGATTCATCAATGCAATCATATGTGATTTAGCGACGTAATCGTCTTCAACGACACCTAGTTTAGAGTTCTATTCGAGACAACGATGTAATCATATGTCATTCATGAATGTAATCATATGTGATTCATGAATGTAATCATATGTGATTTAGCAACGTAATCGTCTTCAACGCCACCTATTTTAGGGTTCTATTCGAGATTCAACTATGTAATCAAATGTGATTCATCAATGTAATCATATGAGATTCAACAACGTAATCGTCTTCAACATCATCTATTTTAGGGTTCTACTCGAGATTCAACGGTGTAATCATATGTGATTCATCAATGTAATCATATGTGATTCAGCAACGTAATCGTCTTCAACACCACTTATTTTAGGGTTCTACTCGAGATTCAACGGTGAAACCATATGTGATTGATCAATGTAATTATATGTGATTCAACAAATTAATCAACGTAATCATATGTGATTCAACAAAGTAACCGTATTTGATTCATCAAAGTAATCATATGTGATTTAGCAAAGTAATCACAAGATGTTTCTGCAGAACTTCTACAAGAAACGAACAACAAAAAGGATAATCCAAAAAGAAGGAATTGAAATACAAGAAGATTGAATTAAATTAGATAGATACTAATATTTTAATTATGAGGCAAGAATACAAATCCCGCTCAATAAGGGATATATAATGGGTTGAAGATAAGTCCATAAATAAAAAGTCATTAATACCATTTTTAATTCAAAATTAATAATTATTAAAAGAAAAGTTAATCTGATTAATGATTGGTCATGATTTCTTCTCGCATGATCCTTCCTCTAGTCCATAATTATATATACGTTGTATGCTTACATATATACGACATACGTAGATCAAACATACATATACGTATGAGGTTTACTGATGTTACTGCCTGTTAGTAGGTTTTAATTACTAATAAAATGTCTTATTGGACTTTAGTGTGTATTATTGTGGTTTAGTTGTTCTTATTGGTCTATAAATGGGTCTTAAAGCATCTCTAATCACAACATCAAATTTAATGGATGCATCAACATCAATACTTTGTTTGAAGGAAAGATTATTTCCATAATTTCTCTCCTTCCCTATCAAGAGTCGGTTTTTCATCTTCTCCAACCTCTCCCTCCCCCACTTCCCAAAACCCTGATTTCCCTCCCTGATATTTGCTACCAAAACAAGAAATTGGGAGTCCTAGACGATCCTTTCATCTGTTGTGCACACATCATCGATCCATAGATAAAAGCGTATCTAAAGAGTTGTTTTATTTTCAGCAAAATTATTAATACAAGTACTATTATCAACGGGAGTTTTATAACACTCGGATTTGTGATCTTAGCTAGGGTTTAAGAGAGACGACAGGCTTCTGTCCATGTCGTGGTCAAATCCTTGGAAGATTTTGCGATTTACGTATGATTCAAGCATGTATTTGGTGTGATTTCGTTCCACAATGGAGTCTGGTACGACGACGTTGGAGGAGGCGGTGATTTCAAATCCATCTTCAACGGAGTTCATGGTGTAATTTTCTTGAAGCTCAACTCCCTGGGACTACTCAGGATCACCTGCAGATATTTAATATGGAGATGAAAGCCAAAATGAAGTCTCATCAGATGCCCGAGCAGGTGACAACTTTTTGTAACTTATAATTTAACGAGTTGCAATCTTCTCATTTTGTTTGCCAAAATTTGTTGTTTATTTGGGCTTCTCTCATTTCCTTCTTCAGGTTGTCTTTTGGAAGATGTTGGGCAATCATGGTAACTCAGACATCAGTATATCATTGGTCAATTGAAGGTATATTGCATTATTTGTGTCTTTCAGCATGTAAGCTAAATATCATATTTTCTCAACTCGGTGTTCAATCTTTTCTGCACAGGTGATTCTGAGCCTGTGAAGATGTTTGATAGGACAGCCAATTTATCAAACAATCAGATTATTAATTACAAATGTGATCCATCTGAGAAATGGTTGGTGTTGATTGGAATTGCCCCCGGCTCACCAGAGGTTTGTTGTTATTTCATTAGTTGAATGTGAACATAACATGTTCTCTTCTATGGATCATTTTATCTTCAACAGTTGCTTATATGAGAATCTGTTTTGTATTGTGTACAATTTATATGAGAATCATCGTTTGGAATCTTGCTTTTGACAATTTCTATCACATTGTATCTGCTTGATTTCACTGTCACTATTTAGGTTGGATCCTCTTCCTCCTCATAAGCTTCTTGTTTAATTTTAAAACATATCTCAACTTTTATTCAGTATGTTTGGTGGAATGATGATCCAACATCAAATGGAGTTCGTATTCTCAACAAATCGACCGGTGAATGGTGAGTTACTTTGATTTTAGCTTTGTTTTGTTGATGATTTTGTGACATAAAGATCTTGTTTTTCTCACTTGTTGGGTGATTCCAACCGTTCTAGGAACCAAACCAAAGGCACTGAAGGGCCATTCATGTTTGCTTTTGAATCAAGATAAAATCTTGATCATCAAAAGCAATTCCAAATCCAATGAAAAGGATCGAGAGTCTTAACCGGTAAGGGAGAGTGATGACTCTTATCGGGTAAGTGCTTACTACTAGATTTTGTTTTTACTTCTATTGCTAATGTTTCTTTTTAACTCTACGATTCATTTTTTGTTTATAGTTATTGCTCCTCTTTTGGTAATCTTGGTGAATTCAAAGATTTTTCAACTTTTTATGTTTTTACTAATTTTGATTGGTCTCTATTCTTGCCATTCTCTTTTTGTTTTACTGGTTAAATCAAAATCCTATATATTTTTTTATAAGTTCTCTCGTAATTTCTGCCATTTAATTTCTTTTTTGTTTTAGTTTAGTTGTTGATTTGTGACTTTGTGCGCAATGAAGCTTCGGGCCATGGAAGAGAATGAAAAGACAGATAACCTCATTTGCAGATCTTGGTTTCTTCATGCTCATGTAAGTTATTGGGTTTGTTTCTTGAACATATTATATGAGTACTTATGTTTGTTTTGATCTGCATAGTAAGTTGAAAGTGGACAATTGCTTGACCATGGGTTCTTGTAACATTTTGATGCCTTTGTGTTGGTATTAAGGATGCTAATTTTTGGGTGTTTATCATCAACTCAGAGTTTTGCAGGATGGATGCTTATCAAGCAGGTTGGTTGCTAAAACTTTAAGTGCTTTTTACTGCAAATACTATATAAAAATCTCTTTTTGTTATGCTTATTTCGTTTGTAGGGCATTGTCTTTGAACTTGAGAAGAGTTCAACTTTATATAATGATCTTGGAAAGTCAAATTTAAGGTCGTATTACTCTTGCTTCCTAAAATGCTTTGGTTGTACTATGCTATATTGGTGTTATGAAATTTATAAACTGGATTATTGTTTTAATAAAATAATTAATGTGATTATATGTAATCGGTCATGTTTAAGGGAAACCTTAAAAAAAGAAAAACTAAAGAATGATTTTCCCCTTGTAGTCCTTCATCTAAAACCGTATGCACTGTGCATAAAAACCAAAAACCAAAAAAACAACATAATTTACCTATATGAAGGGCCATCAGGGTGTTTTGTTTTTCGTTTTTTGAGATTTCCCCCTGAACCTCCCTCTATATATAATACAGTAATTACTTAAATCATTACCCAACATGTCTAAGGAGCTGTTTGGCAGATGCTGAATGGTTTGGTGCAGAATGATTAAGTGGTTAGAATGATTAAGAGACTTTTATGATATAGTGCAAAATTAAATGTGCTTGGTAATTGTTCATAATTGCACTGAATGGTTAAGGGATGCCCAAGATACAAAATCATTCAGAGGGTTATAGAACCATTTAAGAGACAATTTTTTTTTACTAAACAAGATTCAACTCTTAGTGATTCAGAGTTTGTCTTTTAATGGAACTATTAAAAGGTAAACAAACAGCCCCTAATTCTTTCATTTTGCTGCCTACAGTGACAACTTTATGTGTTGTCTAACTACTGTATTTACTATACATGATCTAATCAAACAATTTTTATTTTTATTTTGAAACATTTAACTAATGGTTTCAAATACTTATTTTTACACTTTTAATCAAATGGAAATCTCTACGTTGTGTTTTTATTTTTATTTTTAACTTTATACCTCTTCTCAAACTTATATAAAATAGTGGCATTTCGATAAGATCACTGCTCGATTGAAGAAACTCAGTTATGGCCTTAGCATTGAACACTGTGATCCGGTGCTTGTATCCCAGAAGGTCTGTGCTGGTGTTTACAAGGGAGTTACCACAAGCCAGCTTGATCAACTTGCCGCCGAAACCGCCACTGCCATGACTGCTAACCATCCCGATTATGCTTCCGTAAGTTGTCATACACGTTCTTGGATTATTCATTTCGTATCAGTTAGTATTTTGTTTCTGATTTGTTTCCAAGGATAAGAATAATCATGAATTGTTCGCTGATTACGGAATTTTGTTGTTCCGTAATGATCGCTTACAATTCCGTCACTCATGTGGTTCAGTTTAGGTTTGAATGCTGTATAATAATAATAGTGCGGTGAATTTGTAAAAAAAATTGAAACGCTCGAATCAATTGGACTCAAAAACTATTTAAATAAATCAGACTAGGTGGATTTGCTGTTTATGCAAGTGTATACTTGATGTGTCTACTTAGCAATGTTTGAGAATTATTTGATTGTTCTCTATCAGGGGTTTTTAGGTTCTATTGATGAAATTAACTACTATAATATTTTTTCTTTCTCTTTGAATTTCATGATTACTCAATTGGATTGCTTATCGTTATTTGTGTAATTTGCATATGATGCAGTTGGCTGCAAGGATTGTTGTTTCAAATCTGCACAAGAACACCAAGAAATCATTTTCTGAAACGTAAGTGATGTTACATTAGTATATGCTTCTCGTAACACAATTTTGCACTATCTGTTGTGTGTAATTTAAGAGTTAGATATTCATGTCTTGTTTACATCATAGTATGGAAAGGTAGAAAATCTGCTAAAATTTTCTTTTTAATTGGTTGAAAACCATATATGCTGTTCGAGTTGATCCAATCCATTCTTATGGTTAAGGTTTTTATTTGACCAGTATCTCACAAGTCTTGAAAATAATTAAATTATGATGCAGGAAGAGCAGCGGGCTCGGGATTTGTTTTATGCTCTTTGGGTACCTGATCTCTTTATGGAGAGAGTCCAGAGTAATGGCACTTGGTCTTTGTTTTGTCCAAATGAGGCTCCTGGTTTTGGGTGATTGTTGGGGTGAAGAGTTTGAGTGCCTCTATACCCAATATGAAAGACTTTTTTCTCATGCTGTGCAGTTTCTTATGATTAGACCATCTTCAACAGATATCCCAAAATTTCTCTAAAATGGAGAACCAAGAGTCAAAATCTTTAAAAAAATTACATCCATCTTCAACAGATTTCCAATTTTGGAGATAAATCATTGAGTATATTATTAAAATAGTTTATATATTTAATAAAATATTATTTCTCTCACCTAAACATTTCATATCAAGGTTTCTTATGGGTGGGATATAATAAAAAATCATTTATTTTTCTTGGTAATCATTTTTGGGATATTCCAGTTTTGGAAAACGTTTTAGAGAAGCTGTTGGAGCAAAAAATTGCCCAAAACATTTCATTTCAAGGTTTCTTTGGTTCCATTTTATATTATTAGTTCTATCAGCTAATAGTATTACCATCTTACAAACTCAGGGGAAAGCTAAGAAAGTTGTCCATGCACAGGCTCATTGGTTTGAAGTTCTGACGTCTCAGATCGAAACCGGGACTCCTTATATGCTCTTCAAGGTAGTTTTAGTCTTTTAGGGACTTGAATACTTTGTTAACGTAGTTCAAGTTTTGCTTAACCATTTTCCCCTGTAAATTCCTAAATAGATCATGTTTCTCTTTTCTTAGGATTCCTGTAATAGAAAAAGCAACCAGCAGAATCTTGGTACCATCAAGTCTTCAAATTTGATGGCTTAATTCATATTCAAGTTGTTGTTTACCAAGAGTTGGGTTCCGATAAGAAATTGAGGTTAACGTGAGAAGTGGTTATCAACCGCTCGATGAGAAATAGTCGAACATTAGGATGAGATGTATAGACACAGTCGATCATTTCCCTTTTAAGCCGCAATTCATGGGAGGTAAAGTGATCAACGGTTTATAAGTACTTCTCACCAGAAATGACACTTCTCACATGTTGCCATACATGGTTACCAAATGCTTGCTTACCTGATCAGTTAACTTATTGGATTAATATGATAAAGGTAGGGTCTCTTACCCGGTAATAGAAAAAGGCAAGAATTGTTGCTGATAAGGTTAGTATGAGAGTGACGACACTTATCGATAAAACCTTACCCATAAGCATTTAGGAAAGCGGTTCGCAAGTTGACAAAAGTTTGGATTTAGAATTTTCTTTTATAACATTATTACCATGCATCACAACTGAAAATTTTATATTAAAGCAATTGTTGGTGCTGATGATGAAGATGACCAAATCACCTTTTCCATACTCTTAAGTCTTTACATTTTGTTCCAAGTTGTGGACCCATTTTGTAACGAGATGCAAACCATGGGGATGTAACTATTATTTACTCTAATATTTTTCAGGTTCTTCTTTAGGTTTAAAATAACATCTGACTTTTGATTTCTTCTTAAGATTTGGAATAACATTCAAATTTGGATTCCTTTGCTTTTGTATGCATTTGTAATTTAATTTATAAAATTTGAAGTTTATAATGAACATAAACTTCATATTCTTGATTTACAAAAAAATTGACATCCCGCCGCATTGCCTTGGACTTTTAAACCAATGAATCGTATTAACTGGATTTGTTCTATCGTTTGGTCTTAGATGTTCTTCTTGGGTTTTAAGTTTCTTAGCTTTGATAATGCATTTGGGATATACCAATAACCTAGATACCGTCGGGACAAAGGCATGTGGTTTCCAATAAAAATTTATCACCCGCTGCATCGCGTGGGTATACTGACTAGTTTAAAATTAAAAAAATTAGAGTTAGTGGGGGGGGGGCTTTGTTTCTGCCGTGTGAAAATCTAACCGGCATATATGCCGTGTTATCCATCTCAAATTGGTTGACCAGCAAAAAAAAGTAAAAATACAGCGGATGGCTGGAATTGTTAAAAGGGTAAATTAGGGGAAAACGTCGTCTGATTGGAGATGCTCTTAGTGGTCTTTTCGTGCCCGATACACACCACATACATACATGTAGTACAAACTTGCTTATAAACATGTAGTAAGTCACCACCGGTGTTATTCGACCTTAATAAGTCATAAAATGGTCTTATCAGGCTATAATCGTTCTTAATAAGCTCTAGTGGTTTTTTAATGGACTATAGTGGGTCTTATTGGCCTTATTGAGCCCAATACACAGGGCCTCCGATCGCCGAGGGCCACGGGAACTTTTTTTAGTTTTTATTTAAAATGAAATTACTATATAAAATAATACATACATTTATTTTATATGTAGCGGAGTGGGAAGGGGTTTAGTAGTCGTGATGATTTTGGGTTCAAATCCTTTGCTTGATTTTACCGGAATTATTCTCTTTCTTTATTTTTGGTTTTCTATTGATAACTAAATGACATCCAGAGTGGGTCACATTATATTTTACACCAAATTCTAAAAATAGTGTATTTCTATTCATTACACTAAATTTAGTGTGAAAAATAGAGACCTCATTGGAGATGTGAATAATGTCATTTACAACCAAATTTAAGGTTTAGTGTTAAGATTTAGTGACCCCATTGGAGATGGTCTAGTCCCTTCATCTTAACATAAGTGTCCACTATTGACATGACACAAAGTTATCAAATGACATATCTACCCTTATTACATAATTATTACACATTTTTGTTACCAAATGGCATCTCTACCCTTATTTAGTCTCTCTGTCTCTCTCTCTCTCTCTTATATATTTGTGCATTTCATTAAGATAAAATTTAAGAATTTAGTTATCTAATTTTTGAAAATGGACACTTATTTTAGGACAAACATAAATAAAAATATAGACACTTGATTTGGGACGGAGGAAGTACAATTATTTGTAATAACCTTTTTTAAAATTTATTTTCGAAACTCATAATCCCCAACGTTTTATTATTTATTTTTATTGTTTTTCAGTTTTCATTCGTTATGGTCACCAACAATAAACGACTCCTTTTAACATTTTTACTTCCAAAGTTTTAAGTCGAGAAAAATAGATTCAATAACTTTGGTTATTTAGCATTTTTTTTAATATTTTGTTTCCAATGATTTATATAAGTTTCTTTGATGTTAGTATCTTTTAACAATAATATATTTATAAAACATTTTGTTTGATATGTGTTTTTGAAATTACTCATAATGATTGGTTATATGTAAGACATTATGTCTTCGACGATAAAATTCGAATTGGGTTATTTTAGGCATCACACAAAAAAACATAAACAATTTGTTCAAGGTTAATGTGGTACTATCAATTGATATATTATCAACTCAAATATCGACATTTACTAAAAATAATATAATTAAAAAAATTAAGAGCCACTGCTGCCTCCCGTAGGAGTCTGGGCCATGTCTTAGTCCTAGTGTGGCTGATCATTCTCTCGGACCAGCTACTGATCATCGCCTTGGTAAGCTATTACCTCATCAACTAGCTAATTAGACGTGAGCCCCTCCTCGGGCGGATTCCTCCTTTTGCTCCTCAACTTACGGGGTATTAGCAGCCGTTTCCAGCTGTTGTTCCCCTCCCAAGGGCAGGTTCTTACACGTTACTCACCCAACGGGTCAATTATTCAGGGCGTTTAGTGATTGTCGTGGGCCTTTCACTTGCATTACATCGATGTGGATTGCCTCGCGAAATAGCAATAGAACTTTTCCAGGCATTCTAATTTGTGACCTAATTATAAAACATCTTGCTTCGAACATAGGAGTTGCTAAGAGTCAAATTCGAAAAAAAAAAACAATTGTATGGGAAATACTTCAGAGAATTCTGGATGACCATCCTGTATTGCTAAATAGAGCACATACTAATAAAAATAAAATGTATCTTGATAGAACATTTGCATCCCACTGCATTGCACGGGTAACCAACTAGTATATATATATATATATGTGTGTGTGTGTGTGTGTGTGTATTTGGCAGTCGATTTGGTCCAACCTGCCCAAGAAAACCTCCAGGAGCGGACCACCCAGTTTGAGCGGTCCAACGGTTTTTTTAAACACCTCTAATCACAGACAGAGATCAATGATCGTAACACAACGAAATGCAAACCACGAGGATGTTGGATGTACTTATTTTAAAAGAAGAAGCATATCCTAATTATGAGCAAACCCACAAGGACCTCAGAAACAAGTTTCATTGATTCTCAATAGCAAGCTACCACCATTGGATTTTTCTGTTTATTGTTTAATTTCATCTTTACTGTATCATTTTATTATATTCTGGCAAGTTTGATTGTACATTTTAAAGAAAATATGTTGCCTTAAAATATATGTTGAATGAATTATTTTGTTATCAAACTTGTAGGTATAAACAGGTTAACCAGACCCTTAAATAAACATAAAGTTTGGTCCAGACCCTTGAATGACGATTTTGAAAGTTGGTTCCCTAAAATAGGAAATGGATGAAAGTTGGTTCCATTTTCATGCAATTTTTTCCCTATTTTGTTATCAAACTTGTAGGTATATATAGTAGAATCATGTCAAGGTGCAGTTTTTAGAAGCCTTGTTTATCTTTATGAAGGAGCAATTGGATTGCAAAACTCAACTGGAATTGGATGGATATTTGGCCTCCTATACAATATATCTGAATCAAAATCTGAATGAATCTTGTCTTCACTAGTAGTAATCTTTATCATATATATACATCTTCAAACTCACACCACAGAAGCAATCATTATGATATCTACAAACAAACCATTTTTCTCGTAAAAATGCAAAAATATGATGGCCGTCTTCAATTTGTTTACGCGCGGTCGTTCATTCACATATAACACACAGTGTATTTGGTACTCCTGATCTGCACACCACACAGTATTTGCATCACAGATTGCAAGATTTGGTTTGATAAAAAAATCAATGGATGCTCGACATCCTATGATTGAAAAATGGTTGTATTATTGTGCCTTGTCATGGTTGAATCTCGATATTCTATCATGCCGGACAATATTGTTAAAAAGGAATTCAACATGGGCCAGATTGGGAGAGACGTACGGCAAGTTAGAGAGAGACAGCTGGCTTCGAGAATCACAATCCAATCGAGGTCGATACAGGTCTGAATTCAGGTTCGGTGGCAAGAGTTGTATAGATTAAGCTGTTTGTGCAGGACAGCGGCTGTTCCTTTAAGCTGCTGCTGATCGGGGACAGCAGCTATTAAGTTTGCTGTACAGAGTGGTTTGGAGGTGCAGACGATAATGTTTGGGGTCTGAATTCAGGTGGTGGCAGGAGCGGTATAGATTAAGCCGCCTCATTAAGCTGGAGGCTCAGAGGCAGCGGCTGCTGTCCGGGGGCAGCAGCGGTCTCATTAAGCAGCTGTCCCGCGTGGCTTTGAAGGTGCAGACGCTACTGTTTGGGGGAAGTGGCTGATCCATTAAGCTTCTGTCCCTAAAAGTGGTCTGTGATGTCTAAGTGCTCAACTACTGATAGAAAGCAGCAATTACAATAATAAAAAGAGAAATCAAATGCAAACACATAAGAATTGATATCTGAGAAAAACTCATAAACATCTCTTTCATCAGCCTTGAGAGATATCTCAACATTTTGTAGAATGTGAATACAAACACATAAGAATTGATAGTTTTTTCTTTGGGGGGTAGGGGGCAGGGCAGTTAACTAATATGAATAAATTAGTAGCCATCATAACAAATTAAGGGCAAAAGTCAATAGCATGTTAAATTACCTGATATGCAACAACTATTCTTCAATATGCGTAACCGAATTAAGGCCGAAAACACATATTAAGTTCTTCAGAACATCAAGTTTTAATGTTAAGAGTGAAATTGCAGCAGCTGCTGGCTGATGTTACGAAAATCTTTGTTTCCAAAGAGACTTGCATTAATTACACAGAAATACACAAAAGAAAACTAATGCATCAGCATATCCTAACATTCATACAACAGTGAAAGAACAACTAGGAGGGAGCGTTTAGACCCATAACCTGATGATGAGCCTGGCTTAGAAGCCAGATTCTGAAGATTGATTGCTCTAGTAGCACATCTGCGAGTTCCCACAATCTAGTGTTCAATATTCATGAAGGGTTTTTGGGTTTGTTAGCAGTTTCGATCTTGTGATCCGTTTTTAGACTTGGTTATTGTTGGTTTTAGATGTTTTGGGTTTTGTTAGTTTATGTTCATGAGGTGGGTCTAATTTTTATAGATGTTTTGAAAATCTTGTGCGTTTATCACAGTCAATGAATGAAATGGTGGTTTAATGTTTTAACATATTAGTTTCTTAGAATTAAATGTTCTTAAACATTTTGTTTTGAGAAAAGTAAATGGTGCAGATCCATTATCAGAGTAGTAGAGTTGGTAACTGCTAAAGGAGCCCCTCTTAAACACCAGCGATGAATCGCCATCGATTGCAGATCCATGGTGTTTAAGAACATTTAATTCTAAGAAACTAAGATGTTAAAACATTAAACCACCATTTCATTCATTGACTGCGATAAACGCACAAGATTTTCAAAACATCTATAAAAACTAGACCCACCTCATGAACATAAACTAACAAAACCCAAAACATCTAAAACCAACAATAACCAAGTCTAAAAACGGACCACAAGATCGAAACTGCTAACAAACCCAAAAACCCTTCATTTTCCTTCCAGTGCTTCCCTCAGCTTCTCCTTGACGTCAGCATTCTGAGCCTCCAGCATTGCAACCATCCCCTTCAACTCTCCGATGCTTGCCAGGTATTTCTTTGACATATCTTGCTCGAGAGAGATTGAGCTAAGCAGACGTCCATGGGCGGCTTTCATTTGACGAAGCACCATCTCCATCCTCTGGAACCCTTCTTCCATGGACGGTGACTCCAAAAACTCAACGTCCAAGTTATACTTTCGACCGGACCCTCCTCCCTCACCCTCTCCCTTTCCCGGAGACGAACCGGACCCTCCTCCCTCACCCTCTCCCTTTCCCGGAGAAGAAGGAGCACTGCCAGCTGCCAGCTGCCATCTTTGATACGATTTTTTTTTCTTTCTTTTATCTGGATTTGATTGTTGAATTTCGCAGACAGCGTGAGTACTGTAACATATAGACCGTTGGTAAGAACATTCCAGAAGGAATAAAATAAAATAAAATAAATAAATAAATAGAGTAAATTACTAATATCGTCCTTGTGGTTTGTTGAATATTGCCATTTTCGTCCCTAAAATTACTTTTTTCATCCCTATGTTTTTAATTAAGTTAGTCTTGTGGAAGAATCAATGCATCGGAAAACAACAAGAAGTTGGAAATCTAGAGGACCGATAACCTCTTAATTGTGAAAGTTTTGCCTAATTTTCATGCATGATAGTCTTGTTGATGATAGTGAAGATTTAATTAGCGGAAATTAAAAAGAAGAAGAAAGATGATTCAAAGCCAAGTTCAAATTGAAAAGATATGCAATATGCCGCCCCCACCGGTTCCCAATGCTTTCGAGTTTAATGCATGTTGGGTAGGTGGATGGACTGCCATCTCTTCTCGGCAAGCCGCCTAGCGGCCCAGGTAAGTCCTTAAACTCTAAGTTTTTTATTTTATTTTCTAATTTAGTGAATAATTAATTCTCCCTCCTACTTGCTGTTCCGGATGCTCGAATTTCCGTTTCTCAAAACTCTATTCCCTCTTTAAAAATCCAAAATAATCAAAAAGATGTTGGCAATTTAGAAAATCCCAAAAATATTTGCAAATGTTTTAAGGGAGAGAATTAGATCTGGGACCTTATCTTGGGGGCCTATTATTCTATTAATAACTTTTAGGTAATAATAAGATAAAATAAACCTACAACTCAAGCTTAGTGGATGAATTTTGGATGGTTTGTTGGGGTTTGTCCCCCTACGTATGCATCCGCCATTGAGGTCAACTTACACGTACCGGCTAATCCTCTAGCAACCACAAATGGGCTATAACCATCGCATGTAAACATTCATGGCCACAAGGTTCTAGACCCATGGACAACAACTTTTCACCTTTTTTTCTTTTTGAACATGCAGAGGTTGTAGCATTATTTTTTTATTATAATTTTACTCAATTAATTAAATAAATTTTTATTTCTTTAGGATTACATATATTTAAAAGAAGTATTTTTAAATGTTATTAGCATAAATATATTTATTATTTTATTTTATTTTAATGTTATTTTATATATAACTATCTCTATATATTTATTTATAACATATTATAAACTATTAGGGGCCGTTTTTTTTAAAAGGCATTTGCACTTCGAAGATATCCCGAAAGATCAGACTAATCCCCCCACGACCCACGACCCGGCCCATAACGGCAAACCCACGATCAGCCCCTTGATTCGGGGATACCTCCGCGTGATCACCACGGGGTTCGAAACCGGGTAGTAAGGGCTTCCACCACTTACCACACCATATTATAAACTATTATGGGCCGTTTATCAAACGCTTACGCAGGTAAGGGCTTACCAATCAAATTTAACACTATCACTTACTGATCGGGTAAGATTTTAGTCCGTCAAATCGGTTTCCTATGCAACAATTCACCCGGTAGAGCTAACCGTGGTAAGCGTCCTCGCCACCACTTACCGGGGTAAGATTCTCGGTCCTTTCATTTACTCTTACCGGCTAAGATTTATGGTCCTTGCCATAACAATTAACAATCCAGTAGGTAATGTGACTTGATAAGATCTTACTCGGGTAAGTGGTTGCCCGTGGTGGAACTAGTAGGGGGGCTGGCTGGTACCGAGCACCCCCTAACCGTTAAGTTAATAGTATATTTTGGAAAATGGAAATAAACTATGGTTGTCCAACAGGTTTGGGCGACTTGTTGGTTTTAAGTCTTTTTTATTATAATTCAAGGCTTTATAAAGTCTTAATTTTTATTTACCTACAATTTTTATTCAGTTAATTTATTTATACTTAATTTTTATTTACCTACAATTTTTCTATTTTTAGTTTTCATTTAGTTAATTTATTTGTACTTAAATTTCTATTCTGATTTAAAAAAGATCTCTCTATCTAAATTATAGTATTTATGTTTATGTTATCAACAAATTTAGAGCCTATTGGTTCGACTTTGCAAGGTCACTGAAATTTTCTAAATAGTTTTTTTAGGTCTTGTGATTAGTCGGGGTACTTTCAAGTTGGCCTAGACACCCACGATTAACGAAAAATGATATCATTGTACAAATTTCAAAAGTATATAATTCAAGGCTTTATAAAGTCACATGCTATAGTTGAAAACTTCAAGCCGCCCCTAAATCAAAATTCTAGCTACGCCCCTAGTGTTTGGTAAACGACCCCTTATATAAAAATATAAGTTAATTAATGGGAAATTAATTAAAATGCCAAAAGTCCAACTTCGAGTTACCAAAATGCTACAAATCTCTCCCATCTTACAAAAATGCCCCAAAAATCCGCGATGGAGCCCGCGATCGCGGGCCCCAGGTTACAGGTCACCAAACTTTGCCCACTTTGCCCGCGTTGGTCCCTCAAGAATGCCCGCGGTCCAGCTTTCCCCCCTCAAGAATGCCCGTGTTGGCAGTTTTGATCCCTGCCCGCGTTTGACTTCCTTTGACCCCCGCGATCGCGGGCTAAAGTGTCACGTGTCGGCACAGGGTTAACCCTAAAATGACTTTGAGGACCAAAACCCTAATTCTTTTCTTCGGCCGCACTATAAATGGGGAGGGGGACCAATTCGGCTCCATCGCGGGCAGGGGCCAAATGTGCACCGCGGCCAAAGTTGAGGGGCTCCGCGGGGCAGTTTTGGCCAAAGTTCGTGCCACGTCAGCCCGCGATCGCGGGGGTCAAAGGAAGTCAAACGCGGGCAGAGACCAAAACTGCCAACACGGGCATTCTTGAGGGGGGAAATCTGGACCGCGGGCATTCTTGAGGGACCAACGCGGGCAAAGTGGGCAAAGTTTGGTGACACGTGGCCTGGGGCCCGCGATCGCGGGTTCCATCGCGGATTTTTGGGGCATTTTTGTAAGATGGGAGAGATTTATGGCATTTTGCTAAGTGATGGTCAAACTTAGAGTATTTTAATTAATTTCCCTTAATTAATTACTTAGTACATAATGTAAAATCCCTTAAATTTCAAATTCATTAGTAATTACTCTAATACATATAATTTCTTAAAACTCTTAAAAGTTTAAAAATTAACTAACTTGTAAATACGTTTACATTAAGAATAATGATTAAGTCATACTAATAAAATACTATAATAGAGTCAACTATAATTTTGGTCCCTGTGGTTTACCTATTTTTTTTAAGTCATGTGCTTCAATAACTGCATCCACCGTCCCTACACTTTGCAAATTGCATTGAAAGTGGTCCCTCATCATTAACTCCGTTAAAAAATCTAGTTAAGTGAGGGGTATTTTTTTCTTTTTCTTTTACGACAGTTTTTATAATTTTGTTTGAATCAAAGGGACCAAATTGTAATTTAGTCTAATTTATATTAATATTAGATATATATATATATATATATATATATATATGTATGCACACGTCTTTTTCTCTCCAACCCCCCACTGCCCCAACCTGCAACTCATCCCCACTTGTAACACCCTAAAAACAGGGCCAATTAAAACCTCAAAATAAACAAGTTATGATCACCAAAATATCAGACTTTTATAACCAGAGGATCAAAAGTGAAGTTTTATGTACAAAAACATCTAACTTGAATAATCCTATTAATCTAATCATATCAACATAATCAGATTACTAGATTATCTAAGCTGTGTCCCAAAAATCATCAAAAGAGAATCTTGATCCTTTAACATCTATACAAGTCTGATTTCTTCCAACATCTGCATCTCACTCTCCAGACTACTTCCCAGAGCTTGTACCTGGTAAGAAAATTTAATTTGAAACATTAGGCTTTCGCCTAGTGAGAATATTCAAATCAAATTAAATTTTAACAACTAAAATATTAACATATATATCAAACCTGTTATCAACCATCTTACCGTTCCAAAGCCCTTTTCAACAACAGGAATCTACTCAATTCCCATCCTTATGACTAATTCATCTAGTCGTAATAATATCAACAAGAGTTATAAATCATACCAGATTATAAGTAACTCCCACCCAAAGAAATTACAGTTTCTAAACCTGCTTATTTCTTAGTCCGGAAGTAGAGATTACAAATTACTTTATGCCTATCTCTGAACTTCCTAAAGATGAAGATCTCAAATCTTCCGTCTGAAATGGGAATTACAAACTCGATGTCTGCCTATTCCACATTTCACTTTTCTCACCATCTTGAACACTGGCCCCCAAATGGGATTTAATTTATATCGCGCTTAACAACAAGGGCCCTCTGGTAATCCAAGATACACTCAACCACTAGAAATTACATCCATTCGGTCAATGGCTGATAAACGGTTCCCATTAGACCGTACTAAGTGGCCCTCTGATGACCGGATGCCTATTTCTAGCTAACGCAACACAATAACTGTGTATCATCTCTCTTTCTATCGTATACAAAAATTGTACGATATATCATGTATTCTATATGTGTCTATATATATAGAATATTAATTACAACCATTATCCCCATTTTGCCACTTAGCATCGGGGATTAACATTTCAAATGTAAACTACACGATCGGACTCATAAATAAGTCTTTTCAATTCATTATAACATCGCTTTAATATCAGATTTAAGTTTATAGCATGTATCAGTTTGCATAAAACAGAAAATCGCATCATATGAGTATTGCGCAACCAACTGTAGCGCAATACTCAACTTTTCGCAAGCCACAGTAGCGAGTTTCACACTTCTCGCAAGCCACAGTAGCGAGATTCTCACTTTACTCCAAAGAGCCTAGCGAGATGCTCAAAATGCGCAACCAACTATTGCGAGTTTTAACAAATTTCGCAAGCAACGCTTGCGAGTTTCTCACTTTGCGCAACCAAGGCTTGCGCAAAGAATACTTTTCGCAGTACTGTTCATCATCTTCCTTTTTAAGCCAAATTCCATTTTTGCAGATTAAGCTATACCAGATAATTCAAACACAAGCAAAACATATCTCGTTTAGTTCTAATTGCTTAATTTTAAAAAGAATGAATAGACTCACCTTAATGAGTTGAACACAAACTGAACACTGGTTCCACACTTCTAACAACTTAATCAAATAGCTGAACCAAAAATTAAAATCTGATACTTTTTCAATCAAGAAATCAGCACTACAACTAAATTTCTTACCTTAATTTCACCAAAATCTGAATTCTTCCTCTTCTTTCTTCTTTTCTTTACCTCGGTCTCGTTTTCTCTATCTCTCTCTGTTTTCTCGATTTCTTTCTAAATGCAGGCAACAAAACCTACCTCAACTATCTTGATTCTTATAATTAGGACACCTCAAACGATTTTAGATGAGTCATCACTCATTTCCAAAATACACCCCAACTTTCAATCATTAACACAAATAACCCCTCAATTAAGTTTTCTCTTAAAACTTAATTTGAACAAAAAATACAACTTATCTTACATAAATTACAATGGAATTTTCGAGGTGTTACAATACTCCCCAACTTGAAAATGATTTTGTCCCTGGAATCAAACTAAGCAAACAAATGAGGGTATCTTTTCTTCATCTCTTCCTCTGACTCTAAAGTCACGTTACTACCTCGATGATGTTTCCATTGTACTTTCAGCATACTTACTTCTTTGCCATTTCTCAACTTCCGAACAAACTTTTCCAGTATTGCTTCCGGCTCTTCAACACATCGACTCTTCTCATCCACCTTTACATCAGAAATTGGAATTACATCCTTTTCTTCGGCTAAACACTTTCGAAGATAACACACGTGAAACGTGTTATGGATTCCTTCTAATTCAGGTGGTAGATCTAATTGATACGCTTGCTGACCAATTATGTTAGTGATAGTGAAAGGTCCTAGAAAACGAGGACTTAACTTCCCACGCTTTCCAAAACGAATTACACCTTTCCACGTAGATACTTTCAGCATAACCCGCTCCCCAACTTGAAATTCTTTTGGTCTCCTTTTTAGATCAGCATAACTCTTCTGTTTATCCTGAGCCGCTTTCATGTGTTGTCGGATTTCCTTCACTTTATCAGCCGTTTGTTGCACCATTTCCGGTCCGGCAAACTGTTTCTCTCCAGCTTCTAACCAACATACTGGAGTTCTACACTTTCTACCATACAAGGCTTCGAACGGTGCTCTTTCGATACTAGAATGATAACTATTGTTATACGCAAATTCCACTAATGGTAAATACGTATCCCAATTACCTCCAAAATATAATATACATGCTCTAAGCATATCTTCCAACGTCTGAATAGTTCTTTCACTTTGACCGTCCGTTTGTGGATGATACGCGGTACTCAAATCCAATTTCGTACCCAACTCTTCTTGAAGTGACTGCCAAAACCTTGATGTAAACCGACTATCACGATCAGAAACAATAGACACTGGTATACCATGTCTTGACACCACTTCGTCAATATACAACTTCGCCAACTTTTCTATCGGTGAAGCTTCTTTCATAGCCAAGAAATGAGCACTCTTTGTCAACCTGTCAACTATTACCCATATAGTGTCGTTACCTCTTTGCGTATTTGGTAACTTCGTCACAAAATCCATAGTAATCTTATCCCATTTCCACTCCGGAATTTCCAAAGATTGAAAACTTCCGTATGTCTTTTGATGTTCAGCTTTAACTAAAGAACAGGTTCCACACTTTTCTACACATTGAGCCACGTCTAACTTCATAGTTGGCCACCAATAATGTAGCTTCAGATCTCTATACATCTTAGTACTCCCAGGGTGAATGGAGTACTTATATTTGTGAGCATCTTCCATAATCAATTCTCGATTCCCACCTATTCTTGGTACCCAAACACGGCCTCGAAATAACTTCACCACGCGACTATCTTCTGCCAGTTGAAACCTTTGTTTGACCATAACTTCAGCTTTTAAATTTTCTTCCAACAGAGCTTCTGTTTGAGCATCCTTTATTCGATCTATCAGACTTGACATTACATCAATTCTAGCATTAGTTGACTTCAGACAACCATTATACTCCTTCCTGCTCAAGGCATCAGCTACGACATTTGCTTTACCAGGATGGTAATGCAGTTCATAATCGTAATCTTTAAGTAATTCAAGCCATCGTCTTTGCCTCATATTTAACTCTTTCTGATCGAAGACATGTCTTAAACTCTTATGATCAGTATAAAGAGTACACTTCGTTCCATACAGATAATGACGCCATAATTTCAAAGCAAACACTACCGCTGCCAATTCTAAATCATGGGTAGGATAATTCTTTTCATGTTCTTTCAATTGCCTTGATGCATAAGCAATTACCTTGCCTCTTTGCATCAATACACATCCTAGACCCATCTTTGAAGCATCACTATAAACTACAAAATCCTCCGTTCCTTCCGGCAATGCTAAAATGGGAGCTTCACACAACTTCTGCCTTAAAGTTTTGAAAGCTGAATCTTGCTTTTCGGTCCAGACAAACTTTACATTCTTACGAGTTAACACTGTCAAAGCAGAAGCAATCTTCGAGAAATCTTGGATAAACCTTCGATAATACCCAGCCAAACCCAAGAAACTTCTTATTTCAGATGCATTCTTTGGAGTCTCCCAATTCATCATTGCTTCTATCTTGGCTGGATCCATTTTCACACCTTCAGCAGAAATCACATGACCCAGAAATTGTACTTCTTTTAACCAAAATTCACATTTTGAGAATTTTGCATACAATTTCTCTTTTCTCAGCACTTCCAAAACTTCATGAAGGTGACACTCGTGATCATTTTCATTCTTTGAATAGACTAGTATGTCATCAATAAATACAATGACAAACTTGTCTAGAAAGGGCCGACACACTCTATTCATCAAATCCATGAATATAGCTGGAGCATTAGTCAAACCAAATGGCATCATGAGGAATTCATAATGCCCATACCTTGTTCTGAAAGCAGTCTTCGGAATATCTTCATCCCTTACTCGGACTTGATGATACCCCGACCTTAGATCAATCTTAGAAAAACATCCCGCACCTTGCAATTGATCAAACAAGTCATCAATTCGTGGCAACGGATACTTGTTCTTGATTGTCACTTTATTCAATTCCCTATAATCTATGCACATTCTCATAGTTCCATCTTTCTTTTTAACAAATAGCACCAGAGCTCCCCAAGGTGAAGAACTCGGTCTAATAAAGCCTTTGTCTAATAACTTCTGCAATTGTGACATCATCTCTTTCATCTCTGCTGGCGCCAAACGATACGGTGCACGAGCTATTGGTGCTGCTCCAGGAATTAGATCAATACGGAACTCTACTTGCCTTTCTAAAGGTAAACCTGGAAGATCATCTGGGAATACATCAGGAAAATCACGTACTACTTTGATGTCTTGTATCTGCTTCTTTTCTGATTTTGCATCTAAAACGTAGGCCAAATACGACGAACATCCTTTCGATAAACATTTACGTGCTTTTGCAACTGAGATCAACTGTACTTCTCCCTTCTGCTTTTCCCCATATATAAATACATCATCTTGATCAACCATAGGGATTCGGATCAACTTCTTGGCACATATTATTTCTGCTTGGTTATCAGTCAACCAATCCATACCCACAATAACATCAAATCCTCCAATTTCCATTAACAACATGTCAATTGGAAACTTTGTATCATCTATCTGAATTGTACAACCATCAATTCTTTCACCAACCAAAGCTTGACCCCCATTAGCTACCTCAACTACTAAGGCATCTCCTAAAGTAGTGACAGGCATAGCTAACTTACCATAGAACCTTTTGGATACAAACGAATAATTTGCACCACAATCAAATAACACATGAGCAGGTATGGAATTTATAAAGAATGTACCAGAGACGACATCTTTGGATCCTCTCGCCTCTTCAGCTGTCATATTAAACGCTCATCCCGTTGGTTTAGGAATAGCCGTCTTCTTCCCCTGTTCTCCTTCCTTCTTCAGCTTTGGACAATCTTTACGAGTATGCCCTGGTTGTTTACATTCAAAACACATAATACCCGGCATTGAACAATTGATTGCAATGTGTCCCATCTTTCCACACTTAAAACATTCTGGTCTGCCTGCTCGACATTGCCCAAAATGCTTACTTTTACACTTCGGACACCAGCTGGGTTCCTTTCGAGAATCTGAACGTATGTTTTTACCAAACAATCTAAGTTTCTGAGAAGAATCAGAACGACCTTCCCACTTTCTTTTATCTCCAACATGAGCTTTCTCTTCCTTATCTCTGGCATACATCTCCTCTATCAACTTGGCCTCTTCAATCGTTTCCCTGAGTGTTACAGCCTTTGAATTCCGCACTCGGGACATCATCTCGGCCGACAACCCTTTCAAGTATGCTTTAACTTTATCTTTCTCAGCAGGAGCCACGTGCCCTACCAAGTTCAGTTTCTCCATAAATAATTCTGTATATCTTCTCACCGACATGTTACCCTTCTTGAGATTTCTAAATTGTTCTTCTATCCGATCCATCTCATGTTCATTACAATACTCTTTCAGTATCTTTTCTTTAAATATTCCCCATGTCATGGAATTTAACACAGGTGTTGCTAAAGAAGCTGTCAGAACATTCCACCAGTTCAATGCATTACCTCTTAACATCTGAGAGGCAAATCTGACTTTCGATCCTTCCTCACATTCATAGGCTCGGAAAGCTTGCTCTATCTCCCGCAGCCAATTCATACATGCAACTGGACTATCTTCCCCTTTAAATTCAGGCGGCTTGCAGCTTAGAAATGTTTTGTAAGAACAAATTCTTTCTACCCTTCGTTCCACCTCTGGCCTTGGATTACCCGTCGGATTTATCACTCCAGTATCAATTACTTGACGTCTTGGTTCTACATTCCTTTCATTGAACAGCTTCATAAACATTTCGGTTTGTCTCTCCATGGAGGCGTTCATCAACCCAGCTTGTCTTTCTACCGAAGCATTCATCATTCTTGATACGTTCTCCATTATTTTTGCCTCCATATTAGACTCTGTTGTCTGACTGACATTACTTGTACCCACCCCCTGAGCTGGAGTATGCATACCTCCCAAAGAAAGAAAATTTCTTGGTGTATTATGCATATTACTCACTTCTGTTTCATCAGTTCCAACTCCTTCTCTAGGTGGCGTATTCACCATTTTTCTGATCAGACACAAATAACCATACAAATGGTTAAACATAATTCTAAACATACTAAACGTACTTTATCACTAATTAGCCACTGTAACAATTGAGAAACAAGGATGCTTATGTAACAATATATCCATAATAACAGTAGCTAATTGAAATTGCGAACATATTATACATGAGAATTCTCGTTACCATCATTACAGTACTAATTTCGTGTATTTCCGTTAACCCTAAGACTACCCGGTCTTAGCAATTCTACCCATCTCTCGCAGATCATAACTTAATTTCACCACAGCTTAAGTCTAGGCATCTCAATATCATACCTAGTTCACTTAAACTTCTGCTATGATACCATACTGTAACACCCTAAAACAGGGCCAATTAAAACCTCAAAATAAACAAGTTATGATCACCAAAATATCAGACTTTTATAACCAGAGGATCAAAAGTGAAGTTTTATGTACAAAAACATCTAACTTGAATAATCCTATTAATCTAATCATATCAACATAATCAGATTACTAGATTATCTAAGCTTTGTCCCAAAAATCATCAAAAGAGAATCTTGATCCTTTAACATCTATATAAGTCTGATTTCTTCCAACATCTGCATCTCACTCTCCCAGACTACTTCCCAGAGCTTGTACCTGGTAAGAAAATTTAATTTGAAACATTAGGCTTTCGCCTAGTGAGAATATTCAAATCAAATTAAAATTTAACAACTAAATTATTAACAGATATATCAAACCTGTTATCAACCATCTTACCGTTCCAAAGCCCTTTTCAACAACAGGAATCTACTCAATTCCCATTCTTATGACTAATTCATCTAGTCGTAATAATATCAACAAGAGTTATAAATCATACCAGATTATAAGTAACTCCCACCCAAAGAAATTACAGTTTCTAAACCTGCTTATTTCTTAGTCCAGAAGTAGAGATTAAAACTTACTTTATGCCTATCCCTGAACTTCCTAAAGATGAATATCTCAAATCTTCCGTCTGAAATGGGAATTACAAACTCGATGTCTGCCTATTCCACATTTCACTTTTCTCACCATCTTGAACACTGGCCCCCAAATGGGATTTAATTTATATCGCGTTTAACAACAAGGGCCCTCTGGTAATCCAAGATACACTCAACCACTAGAAATTACATCCCTTCGGTCAATGGCTGATAAACGGTTCCCATTAGACCGTACTAAGTGGCCCTCTGATGACCGGATGCCTATTTCTAGCTAACGCAACACAATAACTGTGTATCATCTCTCTTTCTATCGTATACTAAAATTGTACGATATATCATGTATTCTATATGTCTATATATATAGAATATTAATTACAACCATTATCCCCATTTTGCCACTTAGCACCGGGGATTAATATTTCAAATGTAAACTACACGATCGGACTCATAAATAAGTCTTTTCAATTCATTATAACATCGCTTTAATATCATATTTTAGTTTATAGCATGTATCAGTTTGCATAAACAGAAAATCGCATCATATGAGTATTGCGCAACCAACTGTAGCACAATACTCAACTTTTCGCAAGCCACAGTAGCGAGTTTCACACTTCTCGCAAGCCACAGTAGCGAGATTCTCACTTTACTCCAAAGAGCCTAGCGAGATGCTCAAAATGCGCAACCAACTATTGCGAGTTTTAACAAATTTCGCAAGCAACGCTTGCGAGTTTCTCACTTTGCGCAACCAAGGCTTGCGCAAAGTATACTTTTCGCAGTACTGTTCATCATCTTCCTTTTTAAGCCAAAATCCATTTTTGCAGATTAAGCTATACAAGATAATTCAAACACAAGCAAAACATATCTTGTTTAATTCTAATTGCTTAATTTTAAAAAGAATGAATAGACTCACCTTAATGAGTTGAACACAAACTGAACACTGGTTCCTCACTTCTAACAGCTTAATCAAATAGCTGAACCAAAAATTAAAATCAGATACTTTTTCAATCAAGAAATCAGCACTACAACTAAATTTCTTACCTTAATTTCACCAAAATCTGAATTCTTCCTCTTCTTTCTTCTTTTCTTTACCTCAGTCTCGTTTTCTCTATCTCTCTCTGTTTTCTCGATTTCTTTTTTAATGCAGGCAACAAAACCTACCTTAACTATCTTAATTCTTATAATTAGGACACCTCAAACGATTTTAGATGAGTCATCACTTATTTCCAAAATACACCCCAACTTTCAATCATTAACACAAATAACCCCTCAATTAAGTTTTCTCTTAAAACTTAATTTGAACAAAAAATACAACTTATCTTACATAAATTACAATGGAATTTTCGAGGTGTTACACCACTGTCCCAACCTGCAACTCCAGCCAACTCCCTACCGTCCCAACCTGCAACTCCGATCACCCCCTTCTTTGACTCTCGACGACCATCCAACACCCTCCACTCCACTCCACTCCACTCCACTCCACTGGCCTCACCTCACCTTTCTCCTTCCTCCAGCTACGAATAAGCTACATTATGGTGGACCCAAATCTTCACCACGAACTTGAATCCTCTTCAAAGCTGAAACATCTCAGAACAAAAAGATTATTCTGTGAAACATCAAAAGAAACCAATTTTTTGAGAGAACTTCCAATTCTTGAAGGTAAAACACCTGAAAGATTGTTCTGAGAGAGGGCAACAATGGTCAAACCTTTCAAGTCAACAATGTAACTTGGTATTTCTCCATAAAAACAATGAGATTATTACTGTTAATGCCAAAAATCGTCCAGAATGATAACTTAAGGTTGATTGTGGAGCTTAACAACTAAAGAATGGGAATCTTGCGACAAAACGTACGACAAAGACAAAAAATGTAAAAGAGAAAAAGAATTTTGGTGACGCGGGAAAAACCTCAACGAGGAAAAAACCCGCGGACGACAGTGAATGTCGTCGCTGCACTATGATCGCCTAAACAGGGGCGATGTCCTTTGTTCCGAGTGTCGAGCGTACAATTATTACAATACAGATGTATCGTGAGTGAAAACAAGTGCGTCGTGTGTAAAACTAAGCATCGTGCGTAGAAATTAAGTGTTGTGTGCGTGAGTCGTGCGTCGTGAGCGATCCTTTGAGAGAAAATTCCTTGCTTCGAGTGTTTTCGGTACGCAGTGAATGATACTAAGTTCGGATGTGTTAAGTTGTCCCCAGTTGTGTTGAGGTCCCCTATCTTTATAGTCTTCATAGCTTTAAATGTTCTTCATGAGTGTTAGAGTAACGGTCGTAACGATTGCTTGTGATTTAATGCTCATAATCGCCTTCGCCGGTTATGTCCGTTGGTCATTTAATGGAGTTGTCCCTGCATCAAACACTGAAATTGTAACACTTATATCGTATGTTAGTCGGTCGAGGTCGTAAGGCTCCTTACGACGGTCGAGTGTCGTGAGTAACATTTAATTTAAACTTTAGACAGATGATAAGATGTTGTGATTTGATTTTATTATGAAAAAGGTGTAATCAACGTCCTCTCAGTTATGGTCATGGTCGAGACTGGTGAATTTTTACCCAAACAATTTGCCCCCAAAATTTAAAAAATGAAGTAGCAAATTCAAATTTCAAATTTTTAAATTTTGTTGCCAGTCGGACGTTTAGGGCTGTGACACGTGTCGAAAGTCGTTCCAGTTGCCTTGGAACTTAAATCGGTTCAATTCCAACTGAATGGGAAGTTGAAAAGGGGATAAGGCTGTGACGTCCTGCTGACGCACGATCGTGTAAAACAGTTGTAAATGCCAGGTGTCGACGATCTGTGTGGTCATACGAAGAGACATGGACATGTGTCGATCATCAAGCGACTCGACCTAACACGATCGTTTACATAAATAAAGGCCTACGATGGATCTTTTATTTTTTACATTTTCAGGGAGTTTTTAGAGAAAACTTCTTTAGCGAATCTCGTCCAAACCTGCAAAAATCTTCGAATCGATTAAGCATTTTGAGGTTTTAGAGAGCCTATATAAGGTATAACCTTCTAGTCTTTTCAGACCTGCACATCTTGTTAACAGGATTAGCGATGTCGACCGAACCCAAAAGTACCATTCGAACTCAAGAGGATACTGATGACTTTAGGAGCTTAGCAAAAATCCCTGCGGGGATTTCAGTGAGCAGAGCCGGTCAGATTCGACCGGAGATGTGCCCTGAGAGGTATGTCGTGATATACGAGTACCCTTTCAAGATAGGCTTCGAGAGGCCCTACTCGCCTCTGGCCAAGGCTTTTTTGTGTGAATTTGACCTTTCGCCGGGGCAACTGATGCCCCAATTCTGGCGCGTGATCCAGGTCATCGAGCGACTTACCAAGAATTGGGAGTCGCCGATGAACGTAAATGACCTGTTAATGGCTTACCATGTAAAGATGGACGGGTACCGTCGCTATAGCTTGTTCTCGAATCTCGAGGCACAAGGGTGATCGTACCTTGGTATTAAAGACTGCGGTCAACGACCGCAAATGGAAGACCAGGTACGCGTTCGTGCGTGTGGCGACGCTGGACCCCGACAGTGATTGGATCAGATCTGGCTGGAATATGACGGGTAAGTTTTAGCTTTTGATCGAGCGTTTTGGTGATGTGCATTGCTATGTCTCTCGACTAATCTTCTTCTTTTATCTTTTCAGTCATTAATTTTGACGGCGTGAAACCTAACGATGACTCCAAGACCAAGATTGAAAAGTTCTTGGAGATCAGTCCTGACGACCGATCATTCGTTACACGTCATTTAGTTGACGAAGATGGCGACTTGGTTTTTCTAAGTGAGCGTCTACAGGCGAGTCGAGAAGAAGAAAAGGAAGAAGAAGAAGAGGAGGAAGAGAAAGAGGAATCTGAGAGGAAGGAAGAGAAGGAGGAGTCTGAGAAGGAGAAAGAGAAGGAGGAGTCGAAGGAAGAGGAGGAAAAGATCACTGGTAAGTGTACCTTTTTCCTGCTCTACTTATCATTTTCATTCCTTCAGTCGTGTGACACCCTCCCTCTTTTGTTTCAGGAGAGTCCCAGGTGAAGGTGACGTCTGCAGCTGCCAAGAAGGCATCTCAAGCTGAGCTGGCTCGCAAGGGCAGAAAGAAGTGGAAGGGAATCCCGACAACTGGGTCGGGTATGCAAAAGCGGGCCAGGATGATGGTCCCGAAGGAATCGTCCTCAAAGACGGGCGACTCGTCGAGAGTCGTCACGCCTGAGAAGACGAAGGCGACGATCGCGACTTCTGAGAAGACGAACACGTCTTCCGATGCGATTGACGCAACACCGGTCAGCTCGGCGCCTCCGGCAACAAAGACTGCGACGTCGACCTGTACGGAGGCCGACAAGGGCAAGGGTCACTCGACCGGGGAAAAGGAAGTCACGACAGTTAACTTTACGTTGCCATCGGACTTTATGTCTGACGACGTCCTGGACCGGACGACTATGTTTCCTCATCTGGGGAAATCTCAGCTCCCATCTTTCGTAGAGCGCTTTCGAGGGGTCTCCGTTGAGGATACGGGAGCTCATGTCGCCGGATTGTCATTCATGATAAGTCTTTCTTTTAAGACTGGTATTACCGTTGTTTACTTTGTCGAATGTTTATTAACAATGCTTTCTATGTTTTCCAGACGTTCCAGTCTTCTCTAGCCCTCTATGCCAAAATGACAAAGGTGGAAGACCTAATGTCTTCCGCTATTAAGAGGGAGGACGCAGAGTTAGAGAGGGAGAGGTCTGCTTTGGCACGTGCCGAGGATGTGTCGGTACAACTTGACGACGCCCTGGACGAGCTGGAAGCCGTCGTCCATGCAAAGGACGAGGTAAATTCTCGTCTGAAACAGTCCTTCTCCCTGATCGCCGACCAAAGGGAGGAGCTGGATAAGACGAAGGAGTCCTTGATCATGAAGGAAAAAGAGATAGAGGAGTCCAAGTATAGGGCGGCGAGTTTGGAGAAGTAGGTCGAGGATCTGAGGGACGAGAATAAATCCGTCTTTGCCTTGGCTCGTCTGACTGCTCGTGCGGCGATCATGCGTCGACACTTGTCGGGAAAAGGCCCTCTCGCCTCTGCGTCGGATGAGCTCGCCGTCTTCCTGAGTGAAGTTGGGACCGAAAGGGATCTCGACTCGGACGAAGAGAAGGAGATCGATGAGGAGGAGGAGGTGGACGAAGGCCCTAAAGGCGAGGCCTCGGGCAAAGATGCGACCGACTCTCCTCTCCAGCCTTAGAAAAAATCTTTGTTATTTCTTAGCATTTTGTTGCTCGACCGTTGGTGGTTGAGTTATTTGTAATTAAACGATTATTTCATGAATGAAATCTATTTTTCTTTTGTGTTATTATTTTGACTCATGCATGTCGTGGACATATATGAATTGTAAAATATAAGTATAGGGTGAATGAGAAGACGTGCGACTTAGGCATTCATTGTAATACAACGACTAGAACATGAGTCATAAGACCTTTATACTTTTAAACGATCGTGTCAGGTCGAGTCGCTTGATGATCGACACGTGTCCATGTCTCTTCGTATGACCACACGGATCGTCGACACCTGCATTTACAGCTGTTTTACACGATCGTACGTCAGCATGACGTCACGACCTTATCCCCTTTTCAACTTCCCATTCAGTTGGAATTGAACCGATTCAAGTTCTAAGGCAACTGGAACGACTTTCGACACGTGTCACAGCCCTAAACGTCCGACTGGCAACAAAATTTAAAAATTTGAAATTTGAATTTGCCACTTCATTTTTTAAATTTTTGGGGCAAACTGTTTGGGTAAAAATTCACCAGTCTCGACCACGACCATAACTGAGAGGATGTTGATTACACTTTTTTCATAATAAAATCAAATCACAACATCTTATCATCTGTCTAAAGTTTAAATTACATGTTACTCACGACACTCGGCCGTCGTAACGAGCCTTACGACCACGACCGACTAACATACGATATAACTGTTACAATTTCAGTGTTTGATGCAGGGACAACTCCATTAAATTACCAACGAACATAACCGACGAAGGCGATTATGAGCATTAAATCACAAGCAACCGTTACGACCGTTACTCCAACACTCATGAAGAACATTTAGAGCTATGAAGACTATAAAGATAGGGGACCTCAACACAACTGGGGACAGCTTAACATATCCGAACTTAGTATCATTCACTGCGTACCGAAAACACTCGAAGCAAAGAATTTTCTCTCAAAGGATCGCTCACGACGCACGACTCACGCACACAACACTTAATTCTACGCACGACGCTTAGTTTTACACACGACGCACTTGTTTTCACTCACGATACATTTGTTATTTTTACATTTAAAATCTTTCTTTCAACTGTACTGTAATAATTGTACGCTCGACACTCGGAACAAAGGACATCGTCCCTGTTTAGGCGATCATAGTGCAGCGACGACATCCACTGTCGTCCGCGGGTTTTTTCCTCGTTGAGGTTTTTCCCGCGTCACCAAAATTCTTTGTCTCTTTTACATTTTTTGTCTTTGTCGTACGTTTTGTCGCAAGATTCCCATTCTTTAGTTGTTAACCTCCACAATCAACCTTAAGTTATCCTTCTGGACAATTTTTGGCATTAAATCATGTTTGGCAAACATAAGCATATGCGATTGAAGCATTCATTTAGAACAGGGAATTCTTCTTAGATCGTGGGGTCTCTAGACCGTATGATCGTACAACTAGATCGTACGACCTAATTGAATCGTATGGCCCTGTGATAAAGTAGTCGAGCCGTAAAATAGACATGATTGCTTATGTCGTGTGATCCTGCGAGAGTGTACCTAATCGTATGATTGACTTAGTACTTTATGCCATGTGATCTGCGATAAAATAATGTTAGAGGTTAGTCGTTGGCTAGCCAACGACGCTCCGATGCTCAAGTCAATAATCGTTGTAATGAAAAAATCGTATGAGAAAAAGAAAGAAAAAGAAAAAAAATAGAAGAAATACCTTCTCGACCGTGTTGTATTCCAAATACACCACCTTGCCCCCCATGTGGCGACTGTAGGACGACGCCTAGTCTGGAACTCCTGGTGTCGGATGAACCATATACAGAGTCCAGGCACGTTGTCGTGAGTTGCCACAATGGACACTTCGACTTTGTCGCTTATTACCTTATTTCCTTCATGAGCAAATTTTTGTTACTTTTGCTTGATAAGTTAGGATGACAGGTTGAGCTTTCGGGAAATAACGTTGGGGTCTGTGCCGACTATGTCCTTATACGATCAGTCAAAACAGTCGATATGTTCCTGCTAAAAAGATATCAGCTTTGTTTTTAAGGCAGGGACTGGGGGATTAACCTACAAAGATAACTTGGTTGGGCCTGCTCTGGTCCAGGATGACTTCCTCCAAGCGATAGTCGATGACTATCCCAGTAGTGTCCTGGACCCGTAACTGCTAGACAACATGTTTCTGCAGCTTCAGAGTGGTCTTATAGCAATCACGAGCGACTTTTGGTTCACTTTTGATTTCTTGGATCCCCCATGGCGTAGGGAACTTCATGGTTTGATGGTATGTTGAGGGGACGGCTTTCATTTCATGGATCCATGGTCGACCTAAGATAATGTTGTAGGCTGACGAACAATCAATGACGTTGAACTTCGTTTGCTTATTGATTCCCCCTGCATAGACAGGCAAAATAATCTCCCCAAAAGTACTCGTCACGTCTCCATTAAACCCGACCAAGGTTGTCAAACGTCGGGTAATTTCCGATCGATCGATCCCCATGGCCTTGATGGTCTCAAGGAAGATGACGTTTGCCGAACTGCCTCCGTTGTAACACCCGGAAAATCCTTGTAAGTAATAATAGTCCTAATATTTCTTTATATTTTGACTTCTTAGATTATAAGTGATTTCCTAAGTAATTTCCGTGATTGTCACTTATTAATTGAGAACTCCCGATAGAAATCAGTAAGTTTATTCCTTAAGGAAATAAATGAAAAATAGATAATAAAGTTAAATATTAGATTTTATGGATTAGTTGGATGGGTAATTTGAATACGAGTCCAACGGTTCTTTCCGGGGTAAAAACGGAGTTCTAACGAAGAAGTTACGGCTAAATTAGTGGAAGTTGGATTGATTGGCAAACAGAAGTCGGCGCCGATGGTGTGGCGCCGATGCATCGGCGCGGGTGATCGGCGCCGAGCACCTGACGTGCCAAAAGGGGGTTAAACCCACCTCTTTATCCTTAGTCATTCATTCATCCTCTCAAATTAGAATTTCTGCTGCTCTTCACTCTTCAGACGATTTCTTCACTTAAACCTAAGGTAAATCCATTTCTATCAATCCAAATCTAAATCAAGCATATAGTAAATGAATCTTACCCATTTAAACTTGAATTAGGGCATTTCATCTTCATTCTTCTTCTTGGAGCAATTAGGTTCAAGTATTCAAGTTAGGGTGTTAGCAATTGAAGATTTGAGGTGAGTAACTTGTAATTAATTGTTTGTATTACATTTACATACTATTCCTCATCTTGATTTTTGGTATAGCTAATGGGAAATCTTGAATAAATGCTCTTAATGGTTAAGAGGGAAACAAGAGGAGTTCAAGTAAGTTTATGTGGCTTAATTGTGTTTATTACTTTGTATGCCATAATAAATGTTGATGTTAAGAGTTGGTTGGATTATATATCCAAAGTATGTGATATTGAGATGATGACTTAATAGATGTCTTAATGATGAATTGATGGCGTAATGGTCAAAATGGACTTATTATTGAATTGTAAACATGGATGTTTATTATTGATATCATATAGAATATGATTTGATACATATGGTTGTATATGAACTACATGGAAGTAGTATTGATCATGTTAAATGGTTGGACCATTGTTATGTGTTAAATATGCTTGATATTATCTAGAATATGATTTATTACATATGGATGCATGTGAACTACATGGAAGTAGTATAGATTATGATAAATGGTTGGACCATTGTTAAGTGCTTAATATGCTTTGAATATTACTTGGATTAACATATTTGGTATTCACATAATTGGAGGAGCACCTAGTAGGCATTGGAGGATATAATCATACATACCGTGGGGTAAATGTATTTTGTTCATACCTTCGGATACCGTGGGGTTTTCCGTTGTGTTATGCCTTGTGACAATACCGTGGGGTATCAATCAAGGTATATCTTCGATTATGATGTAACCGGGTAGCGATATGGACCTTCTCCATGGAATCCAATTTGTGAATGTATCGAATTGTTATTCCTACATGCTATGATTATGCTCTATGTGCTATGTGTAAATCTCACTTAGGCTTTAAAAGCCTAACACTTGTTATGTGTTTTATGTATTACAGATTTTAGTGGTTCCGGACACAAGAAGGTCTAGAACGGGGTTGTGAGCATGGGATCATTGTTAGAGAGATAAAGATTGGAAGATTGATGATACAACTTTCCGGCATTCTTTGGATATTTGATATCTATAGTAGTGATCAAATAAGCTAGTGGTCCAATAGTAGTTATGATTAACTAAATCTTTGTATTAATGATTATGTAATGTTATTTAGGTATACCTTTACTTAAGTAATGTGTACCACTCTTCCGTTTTATGGAAGTTTTTGTTAACCCCTGTTTTGGGGTGTTACAAGTTGGTATCAGAGCTTTAGTTTAAGTGAACTAAGTATGATGAGGAAATACTTAGACTTAAGCTGAGATGAATTAAGTTATGAATTGTGAGAGTGGGTAGAATTATTAAGACGGGATGGTCTTAGGGTCGACAGAAATACGTGAAATTAGTACGGTAACGACGGTAATGAGGATTCTCATGTATGATACATTCATAATCGCAATTAGCTACTGTTATTATGAATATATTGTTACATAAGTATACTTGTTTCTGAATTGTTCCAGTGACTAATGATCGGTAAGGTACGTTTCGTGTGTTTATACTTATATAACCATTTTTCAGGGTTAACTTTTGTTCGATAGCGTAGTGATGGTAAAAACACTACCAAGGTCTTTCAATTCTTTGGAGGACAGATCGGTAAATGATTGAGGATTGGAAAGACAACAGGGAACAGGTGGGACTCATGAAAGTCCGTCGAGACAACCTTAAGTAAGTGAATTAAATGTGAGGAAATAGAATGTAAGATGTTTGATCAAGATGGGAATAGTATGAAACGGTTGAGTAAGTGAGCCTAGGAAGGCATGCATATCAAGTGTTAGAAGGTTGAGAGGGTAACCACTGGTTGAAAAATAGGGCGTCAATGATAAGTTCCGAGAGTTAAACGATAGACCTTGTTTGAGTGAATAGCCTTCAATTACAAGTAGAGTTTTATGCATAGTGTTCTCGGGTGAGTGTTACATGGGTTTTGTGATTTCAAAACAAATGCATAAATAACAATTTAGTCGATGATGAGTCAGCATGTATACGTGGGTATTAAAAGAAAGAGGTAACACCATTTACGTCGCGCAGTCAAATTTTGAGTTTAGTAATTTGCAAAATACATTATACTTTACAAGAAAAGTTAAATATAGATGAGTGTGAGAACCGACTAGCTTACTTGGTGTCGGTAATTTCTTGCAACTTTTGTCGTATGAAAAGATTTTCATTAAATATACTACGGTCATAACAATATCGTTTTGGTTGAAAAAGATTAAGTTTTGCGGAAAGTAGTATGCAAATGATTCTCGTGATCGTTGTGCAGTACACTAAAGTCATAAGAATCTTGGGGTCATGTGTACCCAAGTTGCTCCAAGTGTTGTTCTTTAAAAGGAGGAAAAATGCGAAATAATATATTTAATACATTGTTATGTATGAAGGTTATGAACGAATTAAGTCGTAAAATATTGCTATAAGCTAGGAAAGAACTCTGAGATTGGAGAGGTGTTAGATAAATCATGGGAGAATGTTTGTAGATTTGGTAATTGTGTTCAAGAGGAAGGTGAACAATGGGAGAGTTGAAAGTGAACTTTAGTGTCGATTGTAAGAAGGTCTATACCCTTGTTTGGTAACTAGAAATACAGTTGGCAAGGGACAGTAGTGTCCGGAGGAAGGATTAGTAGTAATCAAGGTGATGGAATTAGCAAATTGCTATGAGTAGTGTGGTGAGACAGTAAGGAAATACCCTCGACGTTAAATAAGAATTTATGGTGATCTTGTGATATTAGTATTGCACGAATAAGTTTGAAATGAAGACGATGAGATGTAAATTGTATTATGTTTTGTCGAAAGGATTAAGTTCAGTCCTTGTTGATGAATAGATTAAAGAAGTATCGATAGGTCGACTATTGTCATTGAAGTCGGCAGTTGTGTTGGATGTATGAGGCCTTTTGCCTGTTACAGGTGCGGTCTGGGTGCGTTCCGCGTATGCCTGTGCAGACAGAACTAAATTATGAGCGGTACCGGCATGCTGTTATGCAGAGGGTATGCGCAAAGCGAATAAATCACGAGTGGAAAAGGTTTTGGTTAAATTATTACATAAGTGGAAGTTAGGTGGTCGAAATACGCTTTTAGAAGTTTATTGTAGTTGTACAATAATTATGGTGTGTTATATGTTTAATCGCATTTTAATAAGTGTCGGTTTAACTATTGGTCTTATGTGTGAGGACAGTTTGATGATCTTGTATTTTAGTACCTTTGAGACTAGTGAACTTTGGCAAAATAATATATATATATATATTGTGAAGTATATAGAGATGTATATACGTGTACATATAGATACATATATGAATTGACTTCATTGGGAAAGTAGCAATGAAGGGGTCGTGAGATTATCATGTCTCGAGGCGTGTGTTGCATGATGTGGGATTAGATGTATTTTAAATTTCATGAGTTGATAATTGATAATTGATCAATAGACCCTTTGAGCGGATGGCTTGGTTTTAGATTCGGTTAAGTCTTAAGGGTATTCGTCGGTTTAAATTAACTTGACATAGGCTTGAGGGTTGTGTTGGTGCAAGTGTACCCAGCTTTTAATATTGTGATATATTTTTGGTACACATAAAATCACATCTCCATATTTATTTTGATGATTACAAAACACACCGCATTATTTGTTATCTAATATTTTATTCAAGTGTGTAGCTCCTAAAGAATAAAGAGCAACATCTCAGTCAATTGGGTAACACGAAGATTTTATCTGAAGAGTCCAAGACTGGTGTTTTACGTCATCATTTTTTTTAATGATAAACACCCTAAAATAATATACCACTTGGATATTTCGAAAACCCAACCCAATACTGTTTTTTGATATAATTAATCTTTTAATATTAAATTCAAAAGTTTTTTTTAATATATAAATATATATATATATATAAACGTATGATACATATATATATATTATATATTTCTTTATCATCCAAATATATATATATATATATATTATATTCTAGGAACTCATCATTACCTTTATTATATATTATATATATACTATTTTCAATTCCAAGAAAGAAAGCTATGGTGATGGTGATGGATTGCTTGTGGTTGTTTACAAAGTCTGCATGCTACAATACCTATGTGAAAAGAAGCCAAGAAAAGCTGCAACATGGATGGCAAGGAAGTTTTTGCACGCTGAATTTAGTTCATATGCAACAGATCTCTTCCTTGGTTTACTATATATACAAGTGTTTGCTGGAGAAGAAACTAACCAATTTCACCAATTTATCCCATCATTTGATCAATACTCTGCTGCCTCTTTTCTCACTTATTAAATTTATAAAAAATATTTTTGAGCAAGAAATCTTGAGTTGATAGCAGATTAAAATCTCTCGATTAGTTGAATCAGCAACACAACTCAAGTGATCAATCTCTCTAAAAATATCCAAGTGATTAACATTATACAAGAGTGATTATCATATTAAAATTATACACCTCTTGTAAGTGTTTGAATAGAGTGAGTGATCCATAGAAATCTCATCAACTGAAGTAGAGATATCCGTGATTATTTTTTGTATTAAGGTTTGTGTTCTACCGTAAAGAACACGTTCTTATTGGATCTCCGAGAAGTGTTTTTCTCGAGGTGGACTAGCCAACCACGTGATTGGTGAACCACTTTAAAATATCGGTGTCAAGTATTCTCTTTCCTTTATCTCTTTATTTTTCCGCTGTGCATTTAATTATATCTGTTTATATAATTGTTGTATATTTATTCTTTTATACTCTGTTGTATTTGTACTGTATTTTATACCGTATTTATTTTTAAAAAGAATTTTTTGAAAGTAAAAGATTTAAATACAACCTTACCCCCCCCTAGGTTGTCTAACAATTGGTATCAGAGCAGGGCTTTCAAAAAAATTCTGCTTAAATATTTTTTAAATGGCTCAACAAACTAATATTATGTTTTCAAAACCTCCTATGATAGATACTGAAAAGTTTGGCATTTGGGCCGAACTATTTGAATGTCACGTTCGTGGCAAAAATCAAAAAATTTGGGACATTATAGAAAATGGGAATTTTAATCCTACTATTGTAAAAGATGATCTTATTGTTGATAAACCTTTAAAAGAATGGACTCCCGCTGAAGAATCTCATGTCTGTTTAAATTTTGAAGCTAAGAATATATTATATGCTGCTTTAACTACTGATGAAATTGAAAGAGTATATACATATAAAACTGCAAATCAAATCTGGGAAAGTTTAAACAACACTCATCGTGGAAACACACAAGTTAAAAGTTCTAAAATAAACATTTTAGTTCATGATTATGAATTGTTTGAAATGTCAAAAGATGAGTCAATCGACTCAATGTTTAAACGTTTTAACCTCATTATGACTACTTTGAAAGGATTAGGTCGCACTTATCCTAATGAAGATTACGTAAGGAAAATCCTCCGAGCACTTCCTTCGGAGTGGATGGCAAAGATTACATCGTTGGAAGACTCCCGTGATCTCTCCCTAATGAAGCTCGACGATCTCGTCGGCAATCTTAAAGTGCACGAAATTGCACTTAAAAGAAACAAAGATCGGGAGCAAGTAAAAAAGAAGTCGATAGCTCTTAAAGTCTCAACTCCAAATGACAAGAAGAAAAAGGAGGAAGCTAGCACTTCAAAAGATCAATCCGATAAACTCGACGAAGTCGCTATGTTGGTAAGAAACTTCTCTAAATTTTTTACTAACAATAAATTTTCTAAAAATAGCAGATTTCAAAGAAACGGTAACTACCGTCGTGGCGGTGAAAACCGGAGTCGCAACTTCCATAAAAGAGAAGATAAAGTGAAGAAAAATGACGACTCGAGTGACGACGAAAAAGCCAAACCAAAGAGAGGTTATTGTTACTCATGTGGTGATAAAGACCACTATGCCAACGAATGTCCTAAAAAGAACAAATTTCAAAATAAAAAGGATAAAGCCTTCGTTGGAGGCTCGTGGAGTGGAAGCGAAGAAGAAGACGAATATCAAGCTATTTGTCTTATGGCCGAAAGCGACGACGAGGTAAAATCTTGTTACTCAGATTACGCTAGTGATTATGAAAATGAAGATGAAAATAATCTTGACGAATTATATGAATCATTCCATGACATGGCCGCTCTTGCAAATAGGTATCAAGATGAAATCTCAAAATTAAAAGAAACCGTATCTGCATGTGAAAAGAAAATTAATGACGGTAAACAAAAATCTGCAAATGATATGGATATAATTGCTAAATTAGAAACTAAATTAGGTGAAAAGGATTTTTGTAAATCTTGTGATATTCTAAATAAAAAAATTGCATGTTTAAATAAAAAGACACATGAAGATATTATATGTACAAAATGTGATATTCTTAAAAATGAAAATGCATGTTTAAAAGCTAAATGCGATTCATATGAAAAGGACAATCTATTAGCTAAAGCATTTCAAAGCAGTAATGAAAAAGTTCTTAACATGCTAAATATGTCTAACCGTATAAAATGTAGAAAAGGTATTGGTTCCGATGCTTGCAAAGAAAAATGTTCTTGTATGCCAATTAAAAGATATTTTGAATCACCTAAAGTAAATACAAGAAATCGATATGTGCAAAAACCTCCGTATGTACCTAAAATAAATAATGTAAAATATATACCGAGAAAACCGTATGCTCGCATGTACCATGATAAATATTCTAGACCGAAAAATAATGCGAATATAAATGCTTCTTTTTATGTGTATGATAAATACAATCGCAAAATTAAAATGGTAAATAAATGGATTCCAAAAGGAATGTTTAATAATGATAATCCCGGTGGTATGCGTTTATGGTTTTAAATATGTTACATATATATGCAGTTCTTTTTAATTCTATATATAATATATTTTCTTATATGTATTATATATAAATAATATACTTTTGTATGTACTTTTTGTTTATATATACATACATACGTACTACATATATATATATTTGTTTTGTTTAAATTTTTTATTGTTTATATATTAGGTTTGACTTTCTATTTACTTATATATATATACCTCATATATACGTATATCATACATATATTTATATATATTCTATTCAATTCTTTTGTCTTACTTATATATATAAAAGACTCTAAGTCCTTTATATATTTTTGTTGTTGTCACCTTGAAACTAATTAAGAAGGACCCACGAGAAATGGGGACCATAAAAGTTACATCCTTATTATTGTAGATAGTGGTTGCACACGTTACATGACCGGAAATAGCAATCTCTTTTCATCATATGAGTCATGTGATGGTGGACAGGTAATTTTTGGAGGAAATTCCAAAGGAAAGATAATTGAGAGAGGTACAGTTTCTTGCAATAATGTTAAATTTCTTGATGTTAATCATGTTGATAATTTAAAATTTAACTTGCTAAGTGTTCGTCAACTTTGTAAAAATGGTATAATCGTTATCTTCGAAGAAGATTCTTGTAAAATCTTGAGATATGGCAAAGTTCTTTTAACGGGTCTTGTAAAAGGAAATTTATACATTTGTAAAACTCTTGTAAATAAAAATGTTTGTTTATCGTCCCTTTATGATAATTCTACTTTATGGCATAGACGTTTGGGTCACGCTAATCTTAGATTAATTCAAAGTTTAAAAAATAAGGAGCTTGTGAGTGACCTTCCAAAATTAAAGTTTGATAATCATTTTTGTGATGCTTGTCGTGTCGGCAAACAACATCACGTTTCTCATAAATCAAAAAATGTGATTTCAACTCAAAGAGTTTTAGAACTTTTACATATGGATCTTTTTGGCCCTATGGCGATTCAAAGTTTTGGAGGAAATTTTTACACTTTGGTTATTGTGGATGATTATTCCCGTTATACTTGGACTTTATTTTTGAGACATAAAAATGAGGCTTTTGAAAAGTTTAAAATTTTGGGAAAACGAATTCAAAACCAACAAGGTTGTACGATTGTTTCCATACGTACGGACCATGGACGTGAATTCGATAATGATGTCCAATTTGGTGCCTTTTGTGATAAACATGGTATAACTCATAATTTTTCGGCTCCTCGAACACCTCAATCTAACGGGGTTGTTGAAAGGAAAAATAGAACGTTACAAGAAATGAGTAGAACCATGCTAAACGAACATCAAGTTCCCCAAAAGTTTTGGTGTGATGCCGTTGCTACCGCGACCTATGTGCTTAACCGTGTCCTAATTAGAAGTATCCTAAATAAGACACCCTATGAGATTTACCGTGGTAGAAAACCTTCCTTAGCCCACCTAAAAGTTTTTGGATGTAAATGTTTCATTTTAAACACCAAATCCTATCTAACCAAATTCGATGCCAAAGCCTATGAGGGAGTGTTCCTAGGTTATTCTTGGAATAGCAAAGCCTATAGAATCCTAAATAAGGAGACCATGGTTGTAGAAGAATCCCTAAATATTAGCTTTGACGAGAGTCCTCCCAAACCGAGTGCACCCTTAGCAAATGACAATATCCGTGAGGGAGAAGTCTTAGACCAACAACTTAGTACCTTGGATTTAGGTACCCAACCTTCCACAAATAATATTGAATCTAGTGATGCCCCTCCGTGTTTTATTCCGCAAGGTGTAGATGATCCTAACCTTAGAACCGCTCGAGGCCATCCCGTAGATCAAATTATAGGTGACCTAAACCAAAGGACAACTAGATCACAAATCCATACCCATTGTGCTTTCCATGCCTTTATCTCAACCATAGAACCTAAAACCATAGATGAAGCTTTAGGAGATGAGGATTGGATAATGGCCATGCAAGAAGAGTTAAACCAATTTTCTAGAAATGATGTGTGGGACTTAGTTCCTTGCCCTAGTAGTCAAACCATTATTGGCACAAGATGGGTCTTCCGTAACAAGGTAGACGAGAACGGTGGAGTCACACGAAACAAGGCACGTTTAGTTGCCAAGGGGTACAATCAACAAGAAGGTATAGATTATGATGAAACCTTTGCACCGGTTGCAAGGTTGGAGTCTATTCGAATGCTTCTCGCTTTTGCAAATGCTAAAGATTTTAAATTATTTCAAATGGATGTTAAAAGTGCTTTCTTAAATGGTATTATAAATGAGGAGGTATACGTTTCTCAACCTCCCGGTTTTGAAAATTTTGAAAATCCGACACATGTTTATAAATTGAAAAAGGCGCTTTATGGTTTAAAGCAAGCTCCGCGTGCGTGTGCGTGGTATGATAGATTAAAAACCTTTTTAATTGTAAGTGGTTATATTATGGGTAAAATAGATAATACTTTATTTGTGAAATATGATCAAAATGATATTGTAGTTGTGCAAGTATATGTTGATGATATTATTTTTGGTTCCACTAATGAAAAACTGTGTAATGAATTTTCTGCGAAAATGACAAGCGAGTTTGAAATGAGCATGATGGGAGAGTTAAAATACTTCTTAGGATTGCAAATCAAACAATGTGAAACTAGTATTTTTATTAGTCAATCTAAATATTGTAAAGATATGTTGAAAAAGTTTAACTTTGAAAATGTCAAACCCGTTGAAACTCCAATGACCACAAACTTACAATTATCTCGTGACGAGGAGGGAAACGATTTTAATGAAAAGATTTATCGTGGTATGATTGGTAGTTTATTATATTTAACTGCTAGTAGACCTGATATTATGTTTAGTGTATGTTTATGTGCTCGTTTTCAATCTTCACCTAAACAAACTCACTATGAAGCTGTCAAGCGTATTTTTCGATATTTACGAGGTACTACTAATCTTGGCTTATGGTATGCAAAGAAACCCGAGTTAGAAGTAACGTGTTTCACCGATTCCGATCTTGGTGGATCTATTGTTGACCGAAAAAGTACTAGTGGGGTATGTGCCTTTATAGGTCTCTCACTTGTATCTTGGTTCTCTAAGAAACAACAATCCGTAGCTTTGTCTACCACCGAAGCGGAATATGTAGCCGCCGCAAGAGCATGTGCTCAAGTCCTTTGGATGAAACACACACTTACCGATTTTGAGGTACACCTAACCAAAATTCCAATTATGTGTGATAACTCAAGTGCCATTAACTTAAGCAAAAATCCCGTGTTACATTCTCGTACCAAACATATTGAATTGAGACATCACTTTTTACGAGATAATGTTCAAAAAGGCCAAATCGTGCTTGAAAAGGTTGATTCTGAAGATAATTTGGCCGATATTTTTACTAAAGCTCTTAACAAAAAGGCTTTCTTTAAATTAAGACTTGGTTTAGGCATGCTTGAGTATAACCCTTGAGAAAATGCTAACTCTCAAATATTTCATATTTTGAGGGGGAGCATCTTTCAAGGGGGAGCATAGCGTCTTTCCTAACCCTTTTTGCTTTGACAAAAGGGGGAGAGAAACCGAGTATGCTCTCTTGTTTAGCGTTGTGTTTGTCATCATCAAAAAGGGGGAGATTGTTGGTGCAAGTGTACCCAGCTTTCCACAAACTCGGTGTCGTAGCTCAAGTATCTAGACAAAACCAAGTTTTCCCATGATCTTTCATCTCAAATTCAGATTTCAAGTAGCTTGTGTTTTCTCTTATTTCATCAAGAGTGTCTATTATGTTCATAACATCGACATATAGAGCTACTATGGAAATATGGGACTTGTTTTCTTATATAAATACGCAAGGGCACAGTTCATCGTTCTTATTTATTGTTTCCCAATCAGGTATTCACTCAGGCGGGTATACCACATCCGCATAGATTGCTTTAATCTATAAAGTGAGTGTTTCATATTTATTGTAATCGCATTTCATAGTTTAAAGTTACTTGATATTGGTATAATGCCATCAAGCACTTTTATATTGTAACACCTTAGGCATATCCCACATCGGCCGTGGACAGGAGAGATGCTGGGTATATTAGTAAACTTTGGCCTTACCAGACACAACGCGTTTTGGGGCTGTTGGTGCAAGTGTACCCAGCTTTTAATATTGTGATATATTTTTGGTACACATAAAATCACATCTCCATATTTATTTTGATGATTACAAAACACACCGCATTATTTGTTATCTAATATTTTATTCAAGTGTGTAGCTCCTAAAGAATAAAGAGCAACATCTCAGTCAATTGGGTAACACGAAGATTTTATCTGAAGAGTCCAAGACTGGTGTTTTACGTCATCATTTTTTTTAATGATAAACACCCTAAAATAATATACCACTTGGATATTTCGAAAACCCAACCCAATACTGTTTTTTGATATAATTAATCTTTTAATATTAAATTCAAAAGTTTTTTTTAATATATATATATATATATAAACGTATGATACATATATATATTATATATTTCTTTATCATCCAAATATATATATATATATATATATATATATATATATTATATTCTAGGAACTCATCATTACCTTTATTATATATTATATATATACTATTTTCAATTCCAAGAAAGAAAGCTATGGTGATGGTGATGGATTGCTTGTGGTTGTTTACAAAGTCTGCATGCTACAATACCTATGTGAAAAGAAGCCAAGAAAAGCTGCAACATGGATGGCAAGGAAGTTTTTGCACGCTGAATTTAGTTCATATGCAACGGATCTCTTCCTTGGTTTACTATATATACAAGTGTTTGCTGGAGAAGAAACTAACCAATTTCACCAATTTATCCCAGCATTTGATCAATACTCTGCTGCCTCTTTTCTCACTTATTAAATTTATAAAAAATATTTTTGAGCAAGAAATCTTGAGTTGATAGCAGATTAAAATCTCTCGATTAGTTGAATCAGCAACACAACTCAAGTGATCAATCTCTCTAAAAATATCCAAGTGATTAACATTATACAAGAGTGATTATCATATTAAAATTATACACCTCTTGTAAGTGTTTGAATAGAGTGAGTGATCCATAGAAATCTCATCAACTGAAGTAGAGATATCCGTGATTATTTTTTGTATTAAGGTTTGTGTTCTACCGTAAAGAACACGTTCTTATTGGATCTCCGAGAAGTGTTTTTCTCGAGGTGGACTAGCCAACCACGTGATTGGTGAACCACTTTAAAATATCGGTGTCAAGTATTCTCTTTCCTTTATCTCTTTATTTTTCCGCTGTGCATTTAATTATATCTGTTTATATAATTGTTGTATATTTATTCTTTTATACTCTGTTGTATTTGTACTGTATTTTATACCGTATTTATTTTTAAAAAGAATTTTTTGAAAGTAAAAGATTTAAATACAACCTTACCCCCCCCCCCCTAGGTTGTCTAACAGGTTGGAATTACATGAATTGTATTATAATTAAAGTTTACGTAATGTGAATACATTAATTTCTTCTTTTGAGATCATGTATGAATGTCAAGTTAGAATCGGAAGATTAAAAGTTGAAGGATCACCTTGTGGAGGGGTGTTAGGATAGTGAAAGACTATTGTTGTAGATGAACATTCTACTTATGATATAGATGGTTTATATATAATGAAGAAACAGGCACGAACGTAGTAAGAGTATGGACTATGTCGATTTGTGATGTAGTGTGCACTGTATATATAATGGTTTGGAGTCACAAAGAAGTAATAATAAGTGATAAAGAGGGGACATAAAATGAAAGTCTTTTCGGGGATTCCAGATGAATAGTGCTAGTTGTCAATAAAGCTGTTGGAATATGTGGTTGTAGATGGTGTAGTGATTTGACTGTTATTGGAATAGAATGCCGAGCGGTAGTATGAGTTTATCCAAAGTGAATTTGGTTGTGTGAGTCGCTAAATAAGTTTATGATTTTGAATCATAGGAAGTTTAAAAAAAGATGAGAAAGTGTTATCGGTATGTGGAAAAGTTGGGGGAAAGAGACAAATAATGATTGGAGGATAGTACTTCATGCTAACGTAGGAAGTAATGATAGAAAGGTCAAACCTAAGAATGTAGTTATACTACAGGTTCAACGGAATTATCACCTTTGATATAAAATATTTTAGTGCTTGGTTGCAATATGGTCGCGTAGTACGATATTGATGTGAGGGAGTGGTAGTACTTTATACTGAAGAAACGTGTGGGTCATAGATGTAGTGATGGGTGTCGTAGATATAGAAGTATTCAAAAGTGGTGAGTATGCTCAATTTAAAGTGAGTATGGATTTTCAAGCAGTATATGTTAATGTTATTTTGAGATATGGAGATTGAGATGTGGATGACGACGGTATTGAAGACCAAGCAATAGTCGGATAAAGGTTTAATGATAAACGGTTACTTTAAGGAGGTTTACAAATCTAAGTTGGGGAGCGGTTAATGAGGAAAGAAGTAAGGTTCAGGAAATATGAAAGATGAATCCTTGTTCCTTTTAAATTTTTATTAGTGAATGGAATTCATGTGTGGGTTTGGTTAGAGTGCAACGGTTGGTGATAATTAGGTGTCAACTTTTGGGCTTAAGATCAAACACCTTTAGTGTAATCGGGGAATTGTAGCCGATTTTAAAAAGAATGATGGTGATGGTTGTAGTAACCTTAAGATACTCATTTGTGATGAGTGGTTTTAGTGAACTAATCTTTGTGTATGATTAGTGAACCTGTCCGTTTGATGATTACTTATTGAGATGGATTTTGGAGTCTATTAGAGCTCTTTGAATGAAAATGGCCGTTAACGATAGGGGCAATTGAAATTAGAGATTCGGTTGGTCTCAGTATTAATTGAGCCTTAAATTGATTTAGAGTTTGAAACTGAAATCAAGTTGTATAGAACATTTTAAGGTTGGGAGATGACTGAAGTCGTATGGTTGGGAGTTTCTCTAGGGTTGGAACGTTTATCTGTACATGAGTACAACGTATGTGTAGGGGCTTTGTTAATAAACAATTGTTTGAAGAATTGTCTTTGTAGACCGTGTGGATAGAACTTAGATTCCTGTTAGGAATTGTTGAATTTTGGTCGACAGTGAGTCGGTTGACTTTGGGTTGAAAAGGATATAGATTTCGGGGACGAAATCGTTTTAAGGTTGGGAGAATTGTAACACCCGGAAAATCCTTGTAAGTAATAATAGTCCTAATATTTCTTTATATTTTGACTTCTTAGATTATAAGTGATTTCCTAAGTAATTTCCGTGATTGTCACTTATTAATTGAGAACTCCCGATAGAAATCAGTAAGTTTATTCCTTAAGGAAATAAATGAAAAATAGATAATAAAGTTAAATATTAGATTTTATGGATTAGTTGGATGGGTAATTTGAATACGAGTCCAACGGTTCTTTCCGGGGTAAAAACGGAGTTCTAACGAAGAAGTTACGGCTAAATTAGTGGAAGTTGGATTGATTGGCAAACAGAAGCCGGCGCCGATGGTGTGGCGCCGATGCATCGGCGCGGGTGATCGGCGCCGAGCACCTGACGTGCCAAAAGGGGGTTAAACCCACCTCTTTATCCTTAGTCATTCATTCATCCTCTCAAATTAGAATTTCTGCTGCTCTTCACTCTTCAGACGATTTCTTCACTTAAACCTAAGGTAAATCCATTTCTATCAATCCAAATCTAAATCAAGCATCTAGTAAATGAATCTTACCCATTTAAACTTGAATTAGGGCATTTCATCTTCATTCTTCTTCTTGGAGCAATTAGGTTCAAGTATTCAAGTTAGGGTGTTAGCAATTGAAGATTTGAGGTGAGTAACTTGTAATTAATTGTTTGTATTACATTTACATACTATTCCTCATCTTGATTTTTGGTATAGCTAATGGGAAATCTTGAATAAATGCTCTTAATGGTTAAGAGGGAAACAAGAGGAGTTCAAGTAAGTTTATGTGGCTTAATTGTGTTTATTACTTTGTATGCCATAATAAATGTTGATGTTAAGAGTTGGTTGGATTATATATCCAAAGTATGTGATATTGAGATGATGACTTAATAGATGTCTTAATGATGAATTGATGGCTTAATGGTCAAAATGGACTTATTATTGAATTGTAAACATGGATGTTTATTATTGATATCATATAGAATATGATTTGATACATATGGTTGTATATGAACTACATGGAAGTAGTATTGATCATGTTAAATGGTTGGACCATTGTTATGTGTTAAATATGCTTGATATTATCTAGAATATGATTTATTACATATGGATGCATGTGAACTACATGGAAGTAGTATAGATTATGATAAATGGTTGGACCATTGTTAAGTGCTTAATATGTTTTGAATATTACTTGGATTAACATATTTGGTATTCACATAATTGGAGGAGCACCTAGTAGGCATTGGAGGATATAATCATACATACCGTGGGGTAAATGTATTTTGTTCATACCTTCGGATACCGTGGGGTTTTCCGTTGTGTTATGCCTTGTGACAATACCGTGGGGTATCAATCAAGGTATATCTTCGATTATGATGTAACCGGGTAGCGATATGGACCTTCTCCATGGAATCCAATTTGTGAATGTATCGAATTGTTATTCCTACATGCTATGATTATGCTCTATGTGCTATGTGTAAATCTCACTTAGGCTTTAAAAGCCTAACACTTGTTATGTGTTTTATGTATTACAGATTTTAGTGGTTCCGGACACAAGAAGGTCTAGAACGGGGTTGTGAGCATGGAATCATTGTTAGAGAGATAAAGATTGGAAGATTGATGATACAACTTTCCGGCATTCTTTGGATATTTGATATCTATAGTAGTGATCAAATAAGCTAGTGGTCCAATAGTAGTTATGATTAACTAAATCTTTGTATTAATGATTATGTAATGTTATTTAGGTATACTTTTACTTAAGTAATGTGTACCACTCTTCCGTTTTATGGAAGTTTTTGTTAACCCCTGTTTTGGGGTGTTACATCCGTCAACCAAGATTCGTCGGGTTAGACAATTACCAATCGTGAGTTGAATGATCAACCCGTCATGATGCTTTTGATACGAATCACCGAGGTCATCTTGGTCGAATATGATTTTCATAGCTTCTAACTCCAAGTCTCATTTGGGTCTTGATGAACGAGGAATAGGTCGATAGTCAGGTGCCTGGCTGGCATGACGTTTGGCTGCGGAATACGTTAGACCGCATACATCAGATCCACCAGTAATGAAGTTGATGACCTTTGCATGCTCGGGAGTCGATGGTCGAGCGTCGTTAGCTGGAGTAACGACGTCATCGATGATATTCTTGAGATTGCCTTTCGGGACGTGGTATGCTAGCTCCTTTTTGAGAGCTATGCAATCGTCCGTTATGTGACCATGGTCGTTGTGGAAGTCGCACCATTTTGATTTATCATTCTTGTTGTCGTCTTGGTCAGACTTTTTCGGCCACCGAATGGTCGCCTGCGCTGTTTTCAGGGCCTCGACCAAATCCTTAGTGCTCCCTTTGAATCCGTAAGAGGATATCTTAGGGTACTGGGGAAATTTGGTCGCGGTCTTGGACTCCGCTTTCGTCTTGAATCGAACGTTTGAGATCTGTCACGCAGGCTCGGACTTGGATATTGCCTTTGTCTTGAATTCTGACTTTTTTACGCTTAACAATCTTTCGTCGTCGGTATGCTTACGACGAAATGCAGCGTCGTCTTCTACCCTCATATATGTTAGGGTTCTTGCTCGGACGTCTTCGAAATTCTCTGGGGGATACTTGGTCAAGTCAGTGTATAAACCCGAACTGTCGTCTAAACCACGTTTGTAGGCTTCGATCGTGGTCTTGACATCACAGTTGCGGACACTGATCATCTCTGCATTGAACCTATTGAAGTAGCCTTGAATAGATTCACCGGTTTTCTGCACGACATAATATAGGTCGATGGTCTGCTTCTCCATCTTGCGACTGCTGGCGAATTGCTGGGAAAACTGATTGACTAACATACAGACCTCTTGATACATATGCGGGATCGAGACCGTCCACATTAGCTACTTGTACTGCGCGATGTGTTTCGTCGGGTCGGTTATCCCCGAATAGTTGGGTGTGAAAGAGGGGATGTTATACTTCTTTGGGACGTCGACTGTCGCGATTGTGTCAACGAAAGGCGATGCCTGAAATCCTGAACGAGGCTCGAAGTCGACGGGTACGGTTGCCCCTGGTAGCTTAGCGAGCAAAGACAGGACACGTTCATTCTTATCTTCCAACATCTTCAAGCGTTGAGCGACGGGGTTATTAGGATGAGGATTCGCACTCGCTAGAAGATTAATTCCTGAACTGGTGCCGTTTCCATACGACGAGCCATTGGCGTCTCCATTGGAAGGGACGAAATACGGCTGAGAACCATTGTTCATCGGTGGTGGCCTTATATGATGAGGAGGCATTTGCCTAGGTTGGGGATTTGGGTTAAACGATCCCGGTTGCTGGTTCTGCATGAATGGGCCTGGCTGCTGATTTTGACCAAACGGTCCTGGTCCTGACTGTTGATTCTGCATAAACGGGCCCGGATGCTGATTCAGACCAAACGGTCCTGGTCCTGGATTCTGGATGAATGGACCCGATCCCGGATTCTGGCCGAACGATCCTGGACCTGGATTCTGAACTAATGGTCTAGGGACGTTCTGTGGTCCGAATGGATTCCTCAGCCGCGCAATCTCCTTAGCTGCCCTTCTACTTTGATCAACAAGGACGTTGATTTGATTTCGAGCAACTTCCAGTTCCTGATACATCTGAGCAATGACTTGCTCCTGGTTTCCATTGGCCGCCATTTTCCTGAAACAGAGAAAAGGAGAAAACTCCAGGAAAACCGTTAGCAAAACGCACGTTTGTCGAAGATTTTCTCTAGATGGGGCCCCACGGTGGGCGTCAAACTGTTAATTCCAAAAATGTCCAGAAGGATAACTTAAGGTTGATTGTGGAGCTTAACAACTAAAGAATGGGAATCTTGCGACAAAACGTACGACAAAGACAAAAAATGTAAAAGAGACAAAGAATTTTGGTGACGCGGGAAAAACCTCAACGAGGAAAAAACCCGCGGACGTCAGTGGATGTCGTCGCTGCACTATGATCGCCTAAACAGGGGCGATGTCCTTTGTTCCGAGTGTCGAGCATACAATTATTACAGTACAGATGAAAGAAAGATTTTAAATGTAAAAATAACAAATGTATCGTGAGTGAAAACAAGTGCGTCGTGTGTAAAACTAAGCGTCGTGCGTAGAAATTAAGTGTTGTGTGTGTGAGTCGTGCGTCATGAGCAATCCTTTGAGAGAAAATTCCTTGCTTCGAGTGTTTTCGGTACGCAGTGAATGATACTAAGTTCGGATGTGTTCAGCTATCCCCAGTTGTGTTGAGGTCCCCTATCTTTATAGTCTTCATAGCTTTAAATGTTCTTCATGAGTGTTGGAGTAATGGTCGTAACGGTTGCTTGTGATTTAATGCTCATAATCGCCTTCGTCGGTTATGTCCGTTGGTCATTTAATGGAGTTGTCCCTGCATCAAACACTGAAATTGTAACAGTTATATCGTATGTTAGTCGGTCGAGGTCGTAAGGCTCCTTACGACGGTCGAGTATCGCGAGTAACATTTAATTTAAACTTTAGACACATGGTAAGATGTTGTGATTTGATTTTAATATGAAAAAAGTGTAATCAACGTCCTCTCAGTTATGGTCGTGGTCGAGACTGGTGAATTTTTACCCAAACAATTACTAAGGTTGAGAGTGTTTAAAGAACACTGAGAGAGATGCAAAGGAATGGTTGGTTAAAGAAGTTATCAGCTAAGTTAAGGGTGATAATAATGGAAAGATGGCAAATGGAAGGTGAGATTTTACCTAAAAAGTTACGATTTTGAAGGGTGAGAGAAGAGACGGCGGCGGTGCAGACACTTGTCCAGTTACAGTGGTGGTTGTGGTGGTGGTGGATCAAGAAGAGAGGTAATTGATGGGATCATGAATGGCGGATTTGAAGGAGAGCAAGATATCTGGTTCTTCAGAAGCATTAATGGCGAATAAAAGGAGAGATGAAAAGAGGAATAATGTGAGTGAGAGTGTGCAGTAGGAAGCCATTGGAAAAGGAAGAAAGAGGGTTGGGTTGGGTTGGATATGGAAATAAAGTGGATTCGTGAAGTGAGAGTAACATTTAGTAGTATGATATGCACGGGTGAATGTGGTGGCCGGACCATCGCCGGAGATGGTGACCGAAGGTGAGGTCAAGAGTTGGTCGGAGAAGTTTGGGACGATGCCTAGTTTGTTAAAAGCATAAACTAAAGTGTTAGTAATGATGAACATGACACATGCACCTATTAGTTCAAAGCATGCATCATTTGTTCTTTGTGCCTGCAACATTCTCTCAAGAGTTTTTGGTGGTGTGTTCCTTTTGTGGGTGATGTTGATATCGTGAAGCTTATGTGTTTAGTGGTTATCAATTCTTGGACTAAAATTCCCTTTGGCTTATATTGGTCATTCATTATTGATTGGTACAAGGATTCTTTAGAAGGGGTTGGACGATAGTGGGTGTTATAAGAATCTGCATCGGACGATTCTTGTTCTTGTTCTTGTGCATTAGTCACAAAAATTGAAAGACAAGGTGATAAGAGAGAATCAATAAAAAGAGTGTACCAATTGCATCATCATACAACAAATCATCTACATTGCAAAGAGAAATGAGAGTGTGCCCATTTTAAGCAAAAAAAAAACAGACATCAATCTAAAATTTGAAATGCAAAAATCATATGTACAAGTGTTTTGTGCCCACTACTCAAACATGTTGAATTGAGATTATGTTTCTGTGGGTCTATGTTTAAATCTAAACTTCTTTTTGCACCCAACGAGGATATAAGTATCAAAAGTCAAGGAACTTAACTAATAGAGCAAAAAAGAACTTTATAAATGCATATTAGGTGAAGTTTGTAAAAAAGATCCCTAAATTTCCAAAACATAGAAGAAACTGGTTAGACATATAACTTATACAAATGGTTCTTCTTTGTAGAAATCTTTGTTTCAGGGTTCTCTATCCCCCTTGTTATTTCTTATCGCGACCAAATGTTATAACTTAAACAAGTAACATACATAAATAGGAAGGATAACATATATAAAGTCATCAAGGTTTAATACAATTAATATTTTTATTGCATTTGTTACTTAAGAATTAATTAAACAAAACAATATAAAATGAAGTATTCCATTATTAATTAGGATCTAAGAATTAATTAAACATGTTGATCCCCAAAGTTTCTTTGTATTTCACTGTTGGATTGATAACAACGGTGTTTCGGTAATAAGAATACACCTCCTTTTTGGTATGCATATCTAGATTTGTTTCATAAATGTTTTTGAGGCGTTCCTCAAGCATAACCCAATTTCCATTCTTCATCAAGTGTAGTGGGTACAACATAAACCAAAAAGGAAAAGAATTGGGCGGATTATAAGTAGTTACTACCTTTGTCCAATCTCTATCTCCATCTCCATCTCCATCTATATCTCCATCTCCATCTCCATCCATCCTCCACAACTCCATTACGGAATCACTAACCCCTATCAAATTTCCATCATCATTCATGTGATGGTGACGATATCTCACGTACAAGTGAATGCACCCTCTTACAACCATGAAACTCAAACACGTTTTCCATAAACCATTTCCAATATAGGGACCTGCTATCTTTCTCCACTTTTCCGTCTTCATATCAAACCTTATAATAATTAATAGATTTCCCATTGCTAAATTCCTGTTACCTTGTCTAGTTATGAAATACATTTTTTCATTCAACAAAACACATGGTTGCCTCGAACTAAAATTCCATTTACAATAGGGGCGTAAACAATGTAAGTCCTCTTGTGTCGTCTCGACCTTTCTCCATGAGTCAGATTTCATAGAGTATATATAAACATCATGATCCTCGGTTACAAGTAGAAGCTTGTAGTCATTGCAACTATAATACAATCCAAATAATATTGCGGTGGTCACGTAGCATTCTTTGTTGTTGGGTCTAGACACGGTCTTATATTCACCCGTTAAAGGATTCCATAAAATTATATCAAAGTATTCTCTCCCATTGCCCTTGTTAATCATGCGTAAACATACTAGTCCACGTATAGATACTATAACCGACACGTTTTCATGATTGGCTTCAAATGGTAAAGGACGATTGGCAGTTAAACCATCTTGAGGTGCTTCCAGGTCGATGGTGCTAAACTTGCATGGTGTTGTGGTGGACAAGGCAATAAGAAGTTTGTGGCGGTGGTGATGATGCATCTTCGCAAACATTGGTGTTGTTACGAATGACTGCCATTGCTTGCAAACACACATAAAACGGTGTACGGACTTACCCGGCAGCCTTGGTACTATGTGGAAAAAAAGTACGTCCAATGGCGGTGGTGTCTCAATATCACGGGAACCCATAGTAGTTACTTCAATTTTTTTTGGGTTGGAGTACATTTATACAAAAAAAGGCACATCGAGGTGCTAACAAATTACAAATATTTTATCGATAAATATGGAGGAAGATTTGAATGCTTATTGTTAGGTTATTTTGTTTAACAATATGAGATTATAACCACTAACCTTCCATTTTGTGTGGTTTGATGAAAGACGCAGCGTTTTTCTCTTTTTAGTTTATTTAGTAAACTACGTTTTTCGTCCTCGTGGTTTACTAAACATCGCTAATTTCATCTCTATGATTTTGAAATTACAGTTTTCGTCCCTATATGTGCAATTCATTGTTGTTTTTGTCTCCCATACTAACTCCGTTAATGGTTCAATCTCTCTGCCGCTTAGTCTTGGCCTCTAAGGTTTGGAACCAAAACTGTAACTAATAATTGTGAATTTGCCCTAAATTGTAGATTTGCCCCAAATCTCTAATTGATTGTCTTGTTTGACTATTTTTCACTAGTACAAAAATGACTTTTTGCCACAACTTTGAAAATACAGGTTAGTCATGGTTGGGATTAAAACTATGGCTAAAAGTCACAATTAAAAATGCAGTGTTGTTTTAGCCACATTTAACTCAATAACTATGACCATTACCAAACACTTCCAAGCATAAAGTCACAGTTTAGATACAATCGTGACTAAATGGTTCCTTCTGGCCACGATTATTTTACTGTGACTAGTAACAGTCAAAAAACGTGTGACTAGTAACAGTCAAAAAACGTGGCCATAAACAGACACGTAGTTAGGATTTTTGGTCTATACCATGACTTTATGTTGTAACGGTTATTATCTGTGGCCATAGAGATACATATCGCTACATGAAGACAATTTTCCGTGGCAAAAAATAAAAAATATATATAGCCACGAAAATCTATTAAACGAAGCCAAAAGTCCTAGGTGTTTATGGCCACGGTTTTAATTATTTGTGTGACGAAAAGACAACCATTAGTCATGGTTCTATAAATCAAGCGTAATCAAATGTCATGATTTGACCACGGTTAATATGAATTTTGTATGACAATAATTATATATAAGGTCACGGTTTAAATAATTCAATGCGACTAAAAGATAACCAATAGTCACGATTCTAACAATTCAAGTCGTGTGACAAGTAAATAGTTTATGGCAACAGTTTTTATTTATTTTGCATGATCAAAAGATAACAAGTACTTACAGTTCTAAAATAAACTGTATGGACATGTTTGGAATTGGCTACGATTTTTATTGTGTTGTGTGACCAAAATGTAACTAATAGCCACAATTTTTTTTTAAAAGTAACTATATGACATATTTGGCCACGACTAATATAATTTTTATGTGGTTTTAAATATATCTACAACCACAGTTAAAATAAATCTACGATCGAGGTTATAAAATAATCAATAGTCACGCTTCAAACAACTCAGTTCATATGACAAATAAGTAGTTTATGACCACAATGTTTTTACCATTTTTGCGGGAGAAAAAGGTAACCAATAGTCACATTGCTAAAATTTTGAGCGTAACTATTTGTTTTGAAATGACCATGATTTCTATTATTTTGTGTCACCAAAAGGTAACTCATCAACTTTTACTTTTTTTTTTGTATTTTATTAAAATTTGTGGCGGAATTTAAAACATATAACATTTTTTTTTTTCATTTTTTCTATTCGTAAATGCTTATTCTTATTTTGTTTACATATTCCATAATTATATATATGTAATATGCTTACATATATACGACATATGTGATCAAACATACATATACGCATGGGCTTTATTGATGTTACTTGTTAGTAGGTTTTAACTATTAATAAAACTAGTGTGGGCCCCGCGCGTTGCGCGACAACGATGAATATGTTAAGTACTTGACCAAGTTAAGATAAAACATAACTTTTCCGTTAATAGTTAATGAGATACAATTTTTAAAAAAATGTATTTTCATAAGTAGTACATTTTTATATATTGATAACCATTTGTTGTTACCAAGACTTTAAGATGTATCGACAATATGGGACAATTTAAACTCAACCACAATCCAGCATTTTAAAATACTCAATTATCACAATATCACATCAAATACCTTTGACTGATCACCTCAAATATCATTGGTTTTTCCTATTATGTATATTGATTGATGTTGACATATTGACGCTTTAATAAATATTTTTATAGAAATATAGTTATATATTTTGAAAATAACGCTTGGAAAAAATACATATAGTCAACCCACTTTTTAATTTTCAATCCATTTTCTACTCATTTATAAAATACTTATTTTTCTAATTTACACTCTTCATAACAACGGAGAATAACCTAAATAAAACCATAAAAATTTTAAATTTAGATGTGTCATATCACCTATCCAATTTTTTTTAACGTCTCAACAATGTGAGATAGCTAAAAATCAACCACCCCACCATTTGTAAAATACTCAAATTTCATGGTGTTACTTCATGACCTTTAGCTCAATTATTGGGTTTTTAATATTTTTATTGATTGATATAATAAGAATTTTTTGTTGCAAAAAATTCATCCAAAATAAAACAATATATGAATCATAAACCTATGGATCATAGATGGGCACAAAGGTACCACATTCACATTTATTCTAATTTTTCAACTATTCACCAATATGAGATAGACAATAACTCAGCCTTGAGAATACTCATATCTCATGGTGTCATCTCATAACCTTTTGGTTCTTTTAATATATACATATACATATATATAAATATATTGATAAGTGATGATATTTTTTTTTGTAAAAAATGTCATCTAAAATAATACAACCTTATGTGTCAAAACCCATGAATAGACACAAATGCATCACATTCACCTTTCTTACACACATCTTTATTCTATTTTTCAACTTGTCACCAATGTGAGATAACTAAAAGTAAACTACAATTCACCATTTAAGAATACTCAATTTTCACGTTGCAAAAAAAGGTAATCCAAAATAAGACATTTCTATAAGAATGGACACAAATGTAACGACCCAGACCTTTTTCGAAATGTTTTGCGTTTGGTGTGGAGTTTTAAGCAGAAGTAGAAGTTGAGGGGCTAGTTGGTAAATAGGAATTGGGGTATAAAAAGGCACAAAACCCTAGAGGACATTCCATATTACTGATTTTAGTGTGTGTGTCGGCTGATTTTGTGAGGGAAAGAAGAGGAGAGGTTCTTGAAGGTTTTTGGTGCATTTGGAAGAAATGAGCCATCAAACCTTGGGATTTGAAGAAGAAATAGCATTTGGATTTCGTTTATCGCAAGCAATCAACCAGGTAACACTCTCTTGTTTCATCGATTTATCTTTGATTAGGGAGCAGAATGGGTAGTCTTGGGGTTTTTGTTCAAAAGTGAAGTTTGAAGCTAAAATGAGAGAAATCGGGTCTTATAGTGTGTTTCGATTGCTAAGAACTCAGTAATTGTTAAGTTTAGTGATGTTGTGCTATTGCTAGTCTTTACTTCGAGAGAATCGAGCTAACCAGTAGATTTCAGCCTCAAAAAGGGTCCAGTTCGACGTCCGGAAACCTTCTCGGACGTCCGGACTCCTCGATGCGTTAGAAGGTCTCCGGGTGTGGAGACTGTCCGGATAGGAAAGCTACCCGGGTAGGTATTATGTCCGGTAAAGTCTAGTATCCGGTAAGTTCGATATCCGGAAAGGGGTATCGTCCGGAATGTAGTAGTTACCCGGATAAGGGTGTTGTCCGGACTAGGGTTGTCGTCCGGATTAGTGTGAGTGTCCGGATTCTTTGGGCGTCCGGAAAATCAGGGTTGTCCGGAGAGTTGTTATTATCCGGATACTTTTGCTGAGTTGTTGTTTTATGCCCAGGGAAGTCGATTTGGAAGTTTGGAACGGTTTAGGAACGAGAAGTAAGAGCCTCAGGTGAGTTTTCTAAACTAAAATGTGTGGCTTTTAAAGTGTTTTCAAAATGTGTTATGAATGTTGAGAATTGCCATGCTTTATTATTATGCTTTAATTGCATGAAAGTTGTTTAAAGTTCTATGTAGAATGTATGCATACATCAAGGAGACGTAAACTGGCAAAGACGGGAGAGTAGTTCCGCCAGCTCTCGTGCGGGAAGGGAGGTCCCTATATGCCAGGAGCGAGGCTCCGCAAGGCAGCATGAGGCTGACTCGTTGTCACCTTCGGGTGGCTTCAGGGTGTCAGATTACGAGGAGGCGGACTTTAGTCCGTATATGATTTTGACGTGTTGAGTATGAACGTTTTATGCTGAAAGATAAACTGTTTTTAAATGCTTTGATAACTGTTAGGAGGGACTCACTAGACCTCATGGTCTAACCCTCGCATTTTCAAAATAAAACCTTTTCAGGTAAGCAGGTATCGAAAGGCTCTAGCAAGTGAGCAGGAGGTTAGCAAGAGGAAGATGAATAGTGTAGATACACTATAGAGCGATGTAGTTATTTCTCAGTTGTGTAGGTTGTTTCCGCCAACCTAAGTTCTTTAGACAGATGAAATGAAACTTTTGTGGACCCAGTTTTGTAATTATTTAAATATAAATGCTAAGTATGCTTTATTTAGATTGGGTTGTTACAACAAAAGCATCACATCCACCTTTTTATACACCTCTTTATTTAAAATTTTAAACTTTTCATCAATGTGGGAGAGCTAAAGCTCAACCACAATCTATCGAATACTCTCATGATGAAAAGTTTAAAAATTTTCAACTTGTCACCAATGTGACATAACTAAAAGTAAACTACAACTCACCATTTAAGAATACTCAATTTTCATGTTGCAAAAAAAGGTAATCTAAAATAAGACATTTCTATAAGAATGGACACAAAAGCATCACATCCACCTTTTTATACACCTCTTTATTTAAAATTTTAAACTTTTCATCAATGTGGGAGAGCTAAAGCTCAACCACAATCTATCGAATACTCTCATGATGAAAAATAAAGGTCATCCAAAATAAGATAACTCTATGAGAATGAAAACAATACAACCTTATGTGTCAAAACCCATGAATAGACACAAATGCATCACATTCACCTTTCTTACACACATCTTTATTCTATTTTTCAACTTGTCACCAATGGAAGATAACTAAAAGTAAACTACAATTCACCATTTGAAAATACTCAATTTTCATGATGCTTCTATTTTTCAACTTGTCACCAATGGGAGATAACTAAAAGTAAACTACAATTCATCATTTGAGAATACTCAATTTTCATGATGCAAAAAAAGGTCATCCAAAATAAGACAATTTTATGAGAATAGACACAAAAGCATCACATCCACCTTTTTATACACCTCTTTATTTAAAATTTTAAACTTTTCACCAATGTAGGAGAGCTAAAGCTCAACCACAATCTATCATTTGAGAATACTCTCATGATGAAAAATAAAGGTCATCCAATGAAAACAAAGTCATCACATCCATCTTTCTTATACACACATATTTGTTCTAATGTTTAAACTCCTCACCAATGTGGGATGGTTATAACTCAACCACAATCCACCATTTGAGAATACTCAATTCTCATGATGCCACCTCATTCCTTTTGGGTTTTCCTTTTATATATATAATGATAATGATATAAAGATTATTGGTTTTTTAATATTTTTATTGATTCATATATTAATCGATTGATTTTTTATATAATAAAAAAAAATTGTTGCAAAAATTCATCCAAAATAAAACAATATATGAATCATAAACCTATGGATCATAGATGAGCACAAAGGTACCACATTCACATTTATTCTAATTTTTCAACTATTCACCAATATGAGATAGACAATAACTCAGCCACACAATTCATCACTCGAGAATACTCATATCTCATGGTGTCATCTCATAACCTTTTGGTTCTTTTAATATATACATATACATATATATAAATATATTGATAAGTGATGGTACTTTTTTTTTGTAAAAAAAGTCATCTAAAATAATACAACCTTATGTGCCAAAACCCATGAATAGACACAAATGCATCACATTCACCTTTCTTACACACATCTTTATTCTATTTTTCAACTTGTCACCCATGTGAGATAACTAAAAGTAAACTACAATTCACCATTTAAGAATACTCAATTTTCATGTTGCAAAAAAAGGTAATCCAAAATAAGACAATTCTATGAGAATGGACACAAAAACATCACATCCACCTTTTTATACACCTCTTTATTTAAAATTTTAAACTTTTCACCAATGTGGGAGAGCTAAAGCTCAACCACAATCTATCATTTGAGAATACTCTCATGATGAAAAATAAAGGTCATCCAAAATAAGATAACTCTATGAGAATGAAAACAAAGTCATCACATCCATCTTTCTTATACACACACATTTGTTCTATTGTTTCAACTCCTCACTAATGTGGGATGGTTGTAACTCAACCACAATCCACCATTTGAGAATACTCAATTCTCATGGTGCCAACTCATTCCTCTTGGGTTTTCCTTTTATATATATAAAGATGTCTTATTGGGCTTTAGTGTGTATTATTGTGGTTTAGTGGTTCTTTTTGGGCTATAAATGGGTCTTAAAGCATCTCTAACCACAATACCAAATTTAATGGATGCATCAACACCAAAAAAAAAAGTCTTAACTCTAACCATACTTTAAAAAAACACAAATTTTGTAGACTCCACATCTAAGGGGGTGTTTGGGAGTGCTTATATTTTTGACTTATTTGCTTATAGCTTCTCCCCACCGCAAATAAGCTATTTGTAGTGTTTGGATAGAAAAAATCAAAAGTGCTTATTTGCTTATCTTCACCACAAATAAGTTGTTTTTGATAAGTCATTCCATACCTACTTATTTACTTCTCCTTATTTCCTTATCTATCCAAATTACCTTTTTACCCTCAATTTTTAACAAACACTTTTTAAAAACTGTTTTTCCTCACAACATAAGCAAATAAGCATAACTTAAAAATATAAGCACTCCCAAACACCCCCTAAATAATATAATTTATTTACTATTAACTATTTTTAATAATAATAATAATTTGGACAAACATATTATACTACTAAATAATTCGTAATAATTTATTTAATTAAGACTTCTTGAATTAAAAAGGACATATTTTAAATATATATGTATATATATATATATGTATATTAACTTACATAAAAAATTTAAAAACAAAAAATTGTGTTGTATGATAAATGTGCCATCGTCTAAAGGATATGACGATAGAGATAGGGATAGAAATAGATTAGAATTGAAATATCTTGTAGTTATCTACTTGTAACTAATCTCTATATAAAAGGCTTATGATTAATGAGAATAACGATTCATTCTGTCCATTCTATTGTGTTCTATTCGTTTTTCTCTTCAACACGTTATCAGCACGAAAGCTCCAAAATTATAAACAACCAGCGACCCTCCGAATAGCTCTTGATGATTGTGGCCGCCATGCAAGCGATTGTTCTGTTTCGTAAAAAAAATTAGTTCCTCCCAGTGCAATCCAAGCAAGTTTTTTTATATACATGCGTTGTCTCTATTTGTTACATGTATGCTTTATTAATTGATTTGCACATATTAGCTAGCATTAAATAAATTCCAGTAAATAACATCAACAAACAAACTTGGATCCACTAATCTATTTTTCTCCTTAATTTAAAAGGAAACTAGTAATATGATTCTCTTTATAAATATTTTTTTTCTCAATGTTTTGTCATATTAAAGAAAAATACAGAATAGTCTTCACAAAATATAGTTTGATATTAATTTGGTAAGCATTTAATACATAGTGGAATCAAAAAAGAAAATATGAATATATGATCCTGCATTACATTCCCCGTATAAGTGCAACCAAAGAATAGTGACTTGTCTTATATAACCCACTTACATAGTGACTTAAGCATTGATAAGTGGTTTCCTTTGTGGAATGAAGATGAAGCATATAATTGCCCTGCAACAATTAGTGTTAAGTTTTCTGGTTTTTAATTTTTGGCGCCGCCGTTAGGATTTTTAGGGAGAAGAGAATCCAACCCTGCTTTTGAGAAAAATATGGATTTGTTTTTCTTTAAGGTTCAATCCTTTCTTATTAATATTATCATTAGTTTTTTTAATCTATTTGGTAAATATTTATATTTAGATATATTAAGTTATTATATGTTAATTTAGGTTTTCTTCAATATTATTTAACCTTATCTGGGATTATTCATTGTATTTATTAAATAATGTTAATTTAGTTTAATTACGGTTTTATTTTGAATTAATTAGAAAAAACATTTGCATGTTTATCTTAGTTTTTATATTTCAAATATTTATCTTAATCTAAAATAGTTATAATTAAATTCAAATGTTTATCTTGACATGAGTTCCTACTCATTTTTCTCAATCTTATAATTAAATTTGGAAGTTACACTTCCACCCCCATATATTTTGGTATTTTACCAAAAGCTCTAAAAATAACATGAAAATGTTAAAATATTAATCAAATATTTATCTTGATCATGAGTTCCTATTCATTAATTCCAATCTTATAAATAACTTTTGGATGTTACACTTCCAACCCCCTAATATTTGGTCTTTTACCAAAAGATCCATAAATACCAATAAGATGTTATAAGTTTGAATTTGACTTTATGTCAAAACTAATATTGATTTGTCTAATGGCAAAATTTCTAAAAATACTATTAAGATATTAAAACATTGAAATTGGCTTCATATGCCAAACCCTTATTCTTTTCGGCCTCCTGCCAAAAGCTTTATAATTAACAATGTTATATTCAAATTAATTAAATCACAGGATATCGATTTGGATTTTGTCGAACGGGTGTAAATAGCCCTAAGGTTTATAGGGACTTAAGAAATCCATGTGATTCAATTCCCCTACTATCTGGAAATCCAATAGATTGAGTGATTTTTATTCACAAATTGAAATATTGATGAAATATTATCAATAAAATGTAAGACTACAAAAATACAATACTATTATGATAATGAAATTTCATGCATAACATAATAAGTATAAACCATAATTCACTATTTTAGAAAATAATATGTTCTCCATTTTCTACGACATCTTTGAATCAAAAGTACTTGATTACCATTAGATAGGTTCGAAAAAACACAAGAAAATACACAAAAGCCATCGAACCATTTTGACCATAAAGAAAAAAAATACTAGATGTTAAGATACAATTAAATATTTTGAAACTTTTGAGACGATACATCAGTCACAACCTTCAGAGAGAATAACTAGAAACCCCAAGAACCGTGGGTAGTCCCAAAAATGAAATTCAGGAATATTCAGTACCATATACTTCTCAAACTAATCATACAGTGGAAAGAAACCTACTTACTTGATTACAAGAAGGTAACTGATTTTGACAAAGAAATATCATGTCTCAAAATGCATCTCAATCTTTGTGGCAAGGAACTCACAAAAGATTATGCGAATCATAACATCTTTTCATCTTTCCTATATCACCAATCATACTAATGAAACAGTATAAGCTGCAATATAACCTTTAACAAACTCATTAACTTAATGCAAGTGGTTAAGACTTAAGAGTTGTAGCAATGTTTTTTAACAACGCTAGACATACTCGGATAAAGAAAATTCTTGGGGTTAATAAGGCAAGCGTTGGAGGTGGAAAGAACTCCAAAGGATAGTGAGTTGAACATATTAATCCACACACATATGCTAAATATGTACCATATGGACAAGGTTGTGGAAAGGGTCAAATTCATGGCAAGAGTCGGGAACGAACTCCTAATAGAAAATGGGACAAGTTATAAATGAATTATGTCAAATCTAAGATTGGTTAAGTATAAGTTTATTTAAATACACTTTAACTATCAAATTAATTGCATTTGTGTATATATACACCTGAGTTTATAACCATTAGAGATGAGTTTATAACCATTAGAGATGTAAATGATCACATCAAAAACAAATGCAAAACTCTCAACGTTCTTCGTTCCATGTAGGAATGTATCGAGGAGAACTTGATTGTTTTTGTGGCATCTCATACAATCCTAAGAAATAGATTATTTTCATTTAATTAATTATTTTAATTCCTCTAAACACTTAGACGATGGAATGTCACTTGTTGCTAGAGCACTATATCAATATGAACCTTGTTAAAATTTTCGTACCAATCATATTATAAGAATGGAAATGGGAATGTGTACATCAACTCTAATGATATGAAAGCAAAATATATTAGAGAAATTAATGTATCAGATTAATGGATTATCTATGTTAGTAAATCATATTTTGTCATCAATAAAGAACTTTGGAACAATGACACATACATGTTTTGGCATGATCACGTGGGACACCATGGTCATGACATAGTGATCTATGTATTGCAAAATACACTTAGATACATTCTCTTTCGAGTGAAAGATAAAACGAGGGAATTAACCAAATTATAACTGTTGACTTCTACTGCACAAGAAGCAACACCACCATCATAACATGCCCTCTCTAATACCTAGAACTTTTATATACCCTGATCCTTAGCCAAATCAGGAATGAGACCATCCTAAAGCTAAGTACATGATATAAAAATATTTCATTCTTACAACGAATACAAGGTGATTTTATGGACATAAACATCCAGAATGCGGGCCATTAAAGTACCTTATGGTTCTGGTTTTGACACGATGAACACGTGTCGTATTATTGTCCACATGAAATGTTGCGATCATACATTAAGGACTCACCACCCTGATTTTTTCTCATCAAGTCTACATGACTTAGAATGCTGGAGAATTTACATCATAAGGATTTGATGATTATTGCATTAGTACCGCATGTGTATATATAAAATGTTCTCGTAAAATGATAAAAGTTGACATCAAAAGAATATAGATGGTAGCTAGGGCATTGATTATGCGCACCAATTTATCCACATCTGCATGGGGTAATGCAATATTACATGCAACTTTACTTATTCGTGTTTAGACCCACAACCAGCCAACCAATCTTGTGCGTACCAGTTGGTAACTGGATATAAGCCTGATGTTTTACATTTACGTATGTTTGGTTGTGTTGTATATGTGCCACTTACGCCCCCACAGCGTACCAAAATGGGTCCTAAAGACGAGTCATCAAATGTTGGACATGAACCCCCAACAATTATCCGCTAATTAGAACCCTTGACGAGGGATCCCTTTACTGCTAGATTTGTGGGTTGTCACTTTGATGAGACAACCTTCCTGTCGTTAGGGGGAGATAGGAAAAAGGATTTTCCATGGGAACCACATGAAGTGCCATTGAATATTTTCAATTGTGTCTCATTTTGATCCCCAAAAACTTCACAACGTAAAGTTGAAGTCAAACGAATCAGACTCGATACCTGATACGTTTAATATTATCTAGAAGTGACAAGATCACATATACGAGCTGCAAATATACTCGCAAGGTCAAAAGTCCCCAAACAAGGGCACAACGTCGCTGGAAGTACGTTGCAATCACACATGGTGGAGGTGTGGTTGAGGTCGTAGCTCCCAAAAGGAAATGGGGGAAGCTACTTGGTTCGCTAGATACTCATCTAAAGGAAGAGAAGAGTAAGGCACAACCACATATCATCAATACATGAGATTATCTCTGATTAAATCTATGTCTATGAATCATTACTGGAGGACGCTCCGAAGTTATACTGATTCCAGAGATCAAAGAAATCTCAAATGAATATGAGTCGATGGACATATCATAAATACTAAATGATGATATATTTGCATATATCGTGCTTATGAGATAATAGAGCACGATGTCATCGAACCATGCTCAGTTGAAGAATGTCAACAAAGAGCAAATTGGCCTAAATGAAAAGAAGCAATCCAGGATAATTATTTGACACATGAAAAGGTATTTGGTTCGGTAGTGCTAACCGACCAAGTGTAAAGCCTGTAGGACATAGATAAATCATTTGTCAGGGAAGCGTAATGAGAATAATTAAGTCATAATATATAAGGCTCTCCTTTGGCGCAAGGTTTCTCACAACGCACTGGATTGACCACAATAAGACTAACTCTCTCGTGATGTACAACGTTCTGCTAATTAAATTAGCCAAGTAGTTTCCGAAGGACTGGAAATTGCAGCTCAACGATGTAGTTACTACATATCTCTATGGGGATCTAAATTCAGAGATATATGTAACATCCCAGGCCAACCGTACCAGATATTGTCCGCTTTGTCCGCACACCTGGACTCACGGTTTTAAAACGCGTCTGATAGAGCCGGTATCAAGTCCCTTATAAGGCAACCTTTGTTCCTCTCCCCAACCAATGTGGGATCTTACAATCCACCCCGCTTGGGAGCCCAGCGTCCTCGCTGGCACACCAGTCCGGTTCACGGCTCTGATACCATCTTGGCCCGAAACAAACATCATCCTCATCGTCACTCCAAGTGACTAATACTATTTGTAACACCCCGCTTACCACGACACAATATTGTCCGCTTTGCCCCACTGGCTCACGGCTTTGTTCTTGGCGACCTGGCAAGGACTTCGCAAGGACTTCCCAGGAGGTCACCCATCCTGGTACTACTCCCACCCAAGCACGCTTAACCACAGAGTTCCCAAGGAACCCGCATGCTTGTGGCCCCTGTTAGACAACCTAGGGGGGGTAAGGTTGTATTTAAATCTTTTACTTTCAAAAAATTCTTTTTAAAAATAAATACGGTATAAAATACAGTACAAATACAACAGAGTATAAAAGAATAAATATACAACAATTATATAAACAGATATAATTAAATGCACAACGGAAAAATAAAGAGATAAAGGAAAGAGAATACTTGACACCGATATTTTAAAGTGGTTCACCAATCACGTGGTTGGCTAGTCCACCTCGAGAAAAACACTTCTCGGAGATCCAATAAGAACGTGTTCTTTACGGTAGAACACAAACCTTAATACAAAAAAAATAATCACGGATATCTCTACTTCAGTTGATGAGATTTCTATGGATCACTCACTCTATTCAAACTCTTACAAGAGATGTATAATTTTAATATGATAATCACTCTTGTATAATGTTAATCACTTGGATATTTTTAGAGAGATTGATCACTTGAGTTGTGTTGCTGATTCAACTAATCGAGAGATTTTAATCTGCTATCAACTCAAGATTTCTTGCTCAAAAATATTTTTTATAAATTTAATAAGTGATTTAAGTGAGAAAAGAGGCAGCAGAGTATTGATCAAATGCTGGGATAAATTGGTGAAATTGGTGAGTTTCTTCTCCAGCAAACACTTGTATATATAGTAAACCAAGGAAGAGATCCGTTGCATATGAACTAAATTCAGCGTGCAAAAAACTTCCTTGCCATCCATGTTGCAGCTTTTCTTGGCTTCTTTTCACATAGGTATTGTAGCATGCAGACTTTGTAAACAACCACAAGCAATCCATCACCATCACCATAGCTTTCTTTCTTGGAATTGAAAATAGTATATATATATATAATATATAATAAAGGTAATGATGAGTTCCTAGAATATAATATATATATATATATATATATATTTGGATGATAAAGAAATATATAATATATATATATGTATCATACGTTTATATATATATATATATATTAAAAAAAACTTTTGAATTTAATATTAAAAGATTAATTATATCAAAAACAGTATTGGGTTGGGTTTTCGAAATATCCAAGTGGTATATTATTTTAGGGTGTTTATCATTAAAAAAAATGATGACGTAAAACACCAGTCTTGGACTCTTCAGATAAAATCTTCGTGTTACCCAATTGACTGAGATGTTGCTCTTTATTCTTTAGGAGCTACACACTTGAATAAAATATTAGATAACAAATAATGCGGTGTGTTTTGTAATCATCAAAATAAATATGGAGATGTGATTTTATGTGTACCAAAAATATATCACAATATTAAAAGCTGGGTACACTTGCACCAACAATCTCCCCCTTTTTGATGATGACAAACACAACGCTAAACAGGAGAGCATACTCGGTTTCTCTCCCCCTTTTGTCAAAGCAAAAAGGGTTAGGAAAGACGCTATGCTCCCCCTTGAAAGATGCTCCCCCTCAAAATATGAAATATTTGAGAGTTAGCATTTTCTCAAGGGTTATACTCAAGCATGCCTAAACCAAGTCTTAATTTAAGAAAGCCTTTTTGTTAAGAGCTTTAGTAAAAATATCGGCCAAATTATCTTCAGAATCAACCTTTTCAAGCACGATTTGGCCTTTTTGAACATTATCTCGTAAAAAGTGATGTCTCAATTCAATATGTTTGGTACGAGAATGTAACACGGGATTTTTGCTTAAGTTAATGGCACTTGAGTTATCACACATAATTGGAATTTTGGTTAGGTGTACCTCAAAATCGGTAAGTGTGTGTTTCATCCAAAGGACTTGAGCACATGCTCTTGCGGCGGCTACATATTCCGCTTCGGTGGTAGACAAGTCTACGGATTGTTGTTTCTTAGAGAACCAAGATACAAGTGAGAGACCTATAAAGGCACATACCCCACTAGTACTTTTTCGGTCAACAATAGATCCACCAAGATCGGAATCGGTGAAACACGTTACTTCTAACTCGGGTTTCTTTGCATACCATAAGCCAAGATTAGTAGTACCTCGTAAATATCGAAAAATACGCTTGACAGCTTCATAGTGAGTTTGTTTAGGTGAAGATTGAAAACGAGCACATAAACATACACTAAACATAATATCAGGTCTACTAGCAGTTAAATATAATAAACTACCAATCAGACCACGATAAATCTTTTCATTAAAATCGTTTCCCTCCTCGTCACGAGATAATTGTAAGTTTGTGGTCATTGGAGTTTCAACGGGTTTGACATTTTCAAAGTTAAAACTTTTTCAACATATCTTTACAATATTTAGATTGACTAATAAAAATACCAGTTTCACATTGTTTGATTTGCAATCCTAAGAAGTATTTTAACTCTCCCATCATGCTCATTTCAAACTCGCTTGTCATTTTCGCAGAAAATTCATTACACAGTTTTTCATTAGTGGAACCAAAAATAATATCATCAACATATACTTGCACAACTACAATATCATTTTGATCATATTTCACAAATAAAGTATTATCTATTTTACCCATAATATAACCACTTACAATTAAAAAGGTTTTTAATCTATCATACCACGCACGCGGAGCTTGCTTTAAACCATAAAGCGCCTTTTTCAATTTATAAACATGTGTCGGATTTTCAAAATTTTCAAAACCGGGAGGTTGAGAAACGTATACCTCCTCATTTATAATACCATTTAAGAAAGCACTTTTAACATCCATTTGAAATAATTTAAAATCTTTAGCATTTGCAAAAGCGAGAAGCATTCGAATAGACTCCAACCTTGCAACCGGTGCAAAGGTTTCATCATAATCTATACCTTCTTGTTGATTGTACCCCTTGGCAACTAAACGTGCCTTGTTTCGTGTGACTCCACCGTTCTCGTCTACCTTGTTACGGAAGACCCATCTTGTGCCAATAATGGTTTGACTACTAGGGCAAGGAACTAAGTCCCACACATCATTCCTAGTAAATTGGTTCAACTCTTCTTGCATGGCCATTATCCAATCCTCATCTCCTAAAGCTTCATCTATGGTTTTAGGTTCTATGGTTGAGATAAAGGCATGGAAAGCACAATGGGTATGGATTTGTGATCTAGTTGTCCTTTGGTTTAGGTCACCTATAATTTGATCTACGGGATGGTCTCGAGCGGTTCTAAGGTTAGGATCATCTACACCTTGCGGAATAAAACACGGAGGGGCATCACTAGATTCAATATTATTTGTGGAAGGTTGGGTACCTAAATCCAAGGTACTAAGTTGTTGGGCTAAGACTTCTCCCTCACGGATATTGTCATTTGCTAAGGGTGCACTCGGTTTGGGAGGACTCTCGTCAAAGCTAACATTTAGGGATTCTTCTACAACCATGGTCTCCTTATTTAGGATTCTATAGGCTTTGCTATTCCAAGAATAACCTAGGAACACTCCCTCATAGGCTTTGGCATCGAATTTGGTTAGATAGGATTTGGTGTTTAAAATGAAACATTTACATCCAAAAACTTTTAGGTGGGCTAAGGAAGGTTTTCTACCACGGTAAAGCTCATAGGGTGTCTTATTTAGGATACTTCTAATTAGGACACGGTTAAGCACATAGGTCGCGGTAGCAACGGCATCACACCAAAACTTTTGGGGAACTTGATGTTCGTTTAGCATGGTTCTACTCATTTCTTGTAACGTTCTATTTTTCCTTTCAACAACCCCGTTAGATTGAGGTGTTCGAGGAGCCGAAAAATTATGAGTTATACCATGTTTATCACAAAAGGCACCAAATTGGACATCATTATCGAATTCACGTCCATGGTCCGTACGTATGGAAACAATCGTACAACCTTGTTGGTTTTGAATTCGTTTTCCCAAAATTTTAAACTTTTCAAAAGCCTCATTTTTATGTCTCAAAAATAAAGTCCAAGTATAACGGGAATAATCATCCACAATAACCAAAGTGTAAAAATTTCCTCCAAAACTTTGAATCGCCATAGGGCCAAAAAGATCCATATGTAAAAGTTCTAAAACTCTTTGAGTTGAAATCACATTTTTTGATTTATGAGAAACGTGATGTTGTTTGCCGACACGACAAGCATCACAAAAATGATTATCAAACTTTAATTTTGGAAGGTCACTCACAAGCTCCTTATTTTTTAAACTTTGAATTAATCTAAGATTAGCGTGACCCAAACGTCTATGCCATAAAGTAGAATTATCATAAAGGGACGATAAACAAACATTTTTATTTACAAGAGTTTTACAAATGTATAAATTTCCTTTTACAAGACCCGTTAAAAGAACTTTGCCATTTTTCAAGATTTTACAAGAATCTTCTTCGAAGATAACGATTATACCATTTTTACAAAGTTGACGAACACTTAGCAAGTTAAATTTTAAATTATCAACATGATTAACATCAAGAAATTTAACATTATTGCAAGAAACTGTACCTCTCCCAATTATCTTTCCTTTGGAATTTCCTCCAAAAATTACCTGTCCACCATCACATGACTCATATGATGAAAAGAGATTGCTATTTCCGGTCATGTGACGTGTGCAACCACTATCGAGAATCCAGTCCATATCAAGGTTTATCTACAATAATAAGGATGTAACTTTTATGGTCCCCATTTCTCGTGGGTCCTTCTTAATTAGTTTCAAGGTGACAACAACAAAAATATATAAAGGACTTAGAGTCTTTTATATATATAAGTAAGACAAAAGAATTGAATAGAATATATATAAATATATGTATGATATACGTATATATGAGGTATATATATATATAAGTAAATAGAAAGTCAAACCTAATATATAAACAATAAAAATTTAAACAAAACAAATATATATATATATATATGTAGTACGTATGTATGTATATATAAACAAAAAGTACATACAAAAGTATATTATTTATATATAATACATATAAGAAAATATATTATATATAGAATTAAAAAGAACCGCATATATATGTAACATATTTAAAACCATAAACGCATACCACCGGGATTATCATTATTAAACATTCCTTTTGGAATCCATTTATTTACCATTTTAATTTTGCGATTGTATTTATCATACACATAAAAAGAAGCATTTATATTCGCATTATTTTTCGGTCTAGAATATTTATCATGGTACATGCGAGCATACGGTTTTCTCGGTATATATTTTACATTATTTATTTTAGGTACATACGGAGGTTTTTGCACATATCGATTTCTTGTATTTACTTTAGGTGATTCAAAATATCTTTTAATTGGCATACAAGAACATTTTTCTTTGCAAGCATCGGAACCAATACCTTTTCTACATTTTATACGGTTAGACATATTTAGCATGTTAAGAACTTTTTCATTACTACTTTGAAATGCTTTAGCTAATAGATTGTCCTTTTCATATGAATCGCATTTAGCTTTTAAACATGCATTTTCATTTTTAAGAATATCACATTTTGTACATATAATATCTTCATGTGTCTTTTTATTTAAACATGCAATTTTTTTATTTAGAATATCACAAGATTTACAAAAATCCTTTTCACCTAATTTAGTTTCTAATTTAGCAATTATATCCATATCATTTGCAGATTTTTGTTTACCGTCATTAATTTTCTTTTCACATGCAGATACGGTTTCTTTTAATTTTGAGATTTCATCTTGATACCTATTTGCAAGAGCGGCCATGTCATGGAATGATTCATATAATTCGTCAAGATTATTTTCATCTTCATTTTCATAATCACTAGCGTAATCTGAGTAACAAGATTTTACCTCGTCGTCGCTTTCGGCCATAAGACAAATAGCTTGATATTCGTCTTCTTCTTCGCTTCCACTCCACGAGCCTCCAACGAAGGCTTTATCCTTTTTATTTTGAAATTTGTTCTTTTTAGGACATTCGTTGGCATAGTGGTCTTTATCACCACATGAGTAACAATAACCTCTCTTTGGTTTGGCTTTTTCGTCGTCACTCGAGTCGTCATTTTTCTTCACTTTATCTTCTCTTTTATGGAAGTTGCGACTCCGGTTTTCACCGCCACGACGGTAGTTACCGTTTCTTTGAAATCTGCTATTTTTAGAAAATTTATTGTTAGTAAAAAATTTAGAGAAGTTTCTTACCAACATAGCGACTTCGTCGAGTTTATCGGATTGATCTTTTGAAGTGCTAGCTTCCTCCTTTTTCTTCTTGTCATTTGGAGTTGAGACTTTAAGAGCTATCGACTTCTTTTTTACTTGCTCCCGATCTTTGTTTCTTTTAAGTGCAATTTCGTGCACTTTAAGATTGCCGACGAGATCGTCGAGCTTCATTAGGGAGAGATCACGGGAGTCTTCCAACGATGTAATCTTTGCCATCCACTCCGAAGGAAGTGCTCGGAGGATTTTCCTTACGTAATCTTCATTAGGATAAGTGCGACCTAATCCTTTCAAAGTAGTCATAATGAGGTTAAAACGTTTAAACATTGAGTCGATTGACTCATCTTTTGACATTTCAAACAATTCATAATCATGAACTAAAATGTTTATTTTAGAACTTTTAACTTGTGTGTTTCCACGATGAGTGTTGTTTAAACTTTCCCAGATTTGATTTGCAGTTTTATATGTATATACTCTTTCAATTTCATCAGTAGTTAAAGCAGCATATAATATATTCTTAGCTTCAAAATTTAAACAGACATGAGATTCTTCAGCGGGAGTCCATTCTTTTAAAGGTTTATCAACAATAAGATCATCTTTTACAATAGTAGGATTAAAATTCCCATTTTCTATAATGTCCCAAATTTTTTGATTTTTGCCACGAACGTGACATTCAAATAGTTCGGCCCAAATGCCAAACTTTTCAGTATCTATCATAGGAGGTTTTGAAAACATAATATTAGTTTGTTGAGCCATTTAAAAAATATTTAAGCAGGATTTTTTTGAAAACCTGGCTCTGATACCAATTGTTAGACAACCTAGGGGGGGGGGTAAGGCTGTATTTAAATCTTTTACTTTCAAAAAATTCTTTTTAAAAATAAATACGGTATAAAATACAGTACAAATACAACAGAGTATAAAAGAATAAATATACAACAATTATATAAACAGATATAATTAAATGCACAGCGGAAAAATAAAGAGATAAAGGAAAGAGAATACTTGACACCGATATTTTAAAGTGGTTCACCAATCACGTGGTTGGCTAGTCCACCTCGAGAAAAACACTTCTCGGAGATCCAATAAGAACGTGTTCTTTACGGTAGAACACAAACCTTAATACAAAAAAAATAATCACGGATATCTCTACTTCAGTTGATGAGATTTCTATGGATCACTCACTCTATTCAAACACTTACAAGAGATGTATAATTTTAATATGATAATCACTCTTGTATAATGTTAATCACTTGGATATTTTTAGAGAGATTGATCACTTGAGTTGTGTTGCTGATTCAACTAATCGAGAGATTTTAATCTGCTATCAACTCAAGATTTCTTGCTCAAAAATATTTTTTATAAATTTAATAAGTGATTTAAGTGAGAAAAGAGGCAGCAGAGTATTGATCAAATGCTGGGATAAATTGGTGAAATTGGTGAGTTTCTTCTCCAGCAAACACTTGTATATATAGTAAACCAAGGAAGAGATCCGTTGCATATGAACTAAATTCAGCGTGCAAAAAACTTCCTTGCCATCCATGTTGCAGCTTTTCTTGGCTTCTTTTCACATAGGTATTGTAGCATGCAGACTTTGTAAACAACCACAAGCAATCCATCACCATCACCATAGCTTTCTTTCTTGGAATTGAAAATAGTATATATATAATATATAATAAAGGTAATGATGAGTTCCTAGAATATAATATATATATATATATTTGGATGATAAAGAAATATATAATATATATATGTATCATACGTTTATATATATATATATATATTAAAAAAAACTTTTGAATTTAATATTAAAAGATTAATTATATCAAAAACAGTATTGGGTTGGGTTTTCGAAATATCCAAGTGGTATATTATTTTAGGGTGTTTATCATTAAAAAAAATGATGACGTAAAACACCAGTCTTGGACTCTTCAGATAAAATCTTTGTGTTACCCAATTGACTGAGATGTTGCTCTTTATTCTTTAGGAGCTACACACTTGAATAAAATATTAGATAACAAATAATGCGGTGTGTTTTGTAATCATCAAAATAAATATGGAGATGTGATTTTATGTGTACCAAAAATATATCACAATATTAAAAGCTGGGTACACTTGCACCAACAGCCCCAAAACGCGTTGTGTCTGGTAAGGCCAAAGTTTACTAATATACCCAGCATCTCTCATGTCCACGGCCGATGTGGGATATGCCTAAGGTGTTACAATATAAAAGTGCTTGATGGCATTATACCAATATCAAGTAACTTTAAACTATGAAATGCGATTACAATAAATATGAAACACTCACTTTATAGATTAAAGCAATCTATGCAGATGTGGTATACCCGCCTGAGTGAATACCTGATTGGGAAACAATAAATAAGAACGATGAACTGTGCCCTTGCATATTTATATAAGAAAACAAGTCCCATATTTCCATAGTAGCTCTATATGTCGATGTTATGAACATAATAGACACTCTTGATGAAATAAGAGAAAACACAAGCTACTTGAAATCTGAATTTGAGATGAAAGATCATGGGAAAACTTGGTTTTGTCTAGATACTTGAGCTACGACACCGAGTTTGTGGAATATTAATCCACCGATCCGCATAGGTCTAGAAAATGACCAGGCGACCTAATATGGACAAAGCGCATCCGATTAGCACTCCCATGATCGGTCAAAGTGTTGGATATAAGGAAAGATCCCATTCGTCTAAAGAATGAGGACGAAGAGGTGTTAGGAGCTGGAATTCCATACCTAAGTACAATAGGCGCATTATTGTACTCAACATAATACACTTGACCGTATATTATACTTCTCACTGAACGTGTCAGCTAGATTTAGCTCAGCGCCAACGCAACGTCATTGGAATGATTTCAAATTAATCTTTTGGCACCATTGACGTGGGCTTATAATTTCCCTACGGAGATAAATGGATTGATAATGAAACTTCAATACCTACTTAGATTGTGAGCGGAAAAAGTACTGGCTCTTATAGAAAAACACCAAACAATGCCTTGGTATATATTTGCTCATATTAGGTATATGTTTGACTGATATAAACGTTGTTCCCAAACTGGATAAGGAATCATCATATGGAACATGCCGATTGCTTGGAAGTAAACTAAACAAACCCTTAATAGCTATCTTCTTATATTATCAGCAATCTTACTCTCCATGAGACTATTCAAGAGTGTATATGGTTAATGACTATCATTACACATATAAGAGGAGTTGGTAATTTTGAGTTTAACCACTATACAACTTGCATGTATGGAAATAATGCATCATGTATCGAATAAATGAAAGTAAGATATATCAAGGGTTATAACACAAAGCATACTTTGCTTAAGTTTTCATATAATAAGTTATCCTCAAGATTCAATTGAACTGAATAAGATGAGAGGAAAATGTGACATGTTGTTTTCCAAATCAGTACATAAAACCATATTTGGGAAACATGTAGAAAATATTAAAATGGAAATGTTTTAAACCTTCTTTGATTAATGCACGAATCAGGGGGAGTGGTAGACAAAAGGGGGAGTCTACTATATATGTAATATTGGTATGTTGTGCTCTTTCCTTCAACCAAGGTTTTATTTTTCCCATTGGGTTTTGTTCCTTGGTGTAAGGTTTTAATGAGACAACGGTTTATATACCATCATGTATCCTTAACTCTCATGATTAATGTACGAATCTAAGAGAGAATTAGACTAAAGTAAAAGTCTATGTATTGGAAATAAGCTAGTGCGTTGTACTCTTTCCTTCGTCATATTTTTATTTTTTCCCATTGGGTTTTTATTTTGGCGTAAGGTTTTAACGAGGCAACAATTGTGCACCTTCACTCATTTGACTCGGCACAAGGGGGAGTGTTGTAGGATAAATGTGCCATCGTCTAAAGGATATGACGATAGAGATAGGGATCGAAATAGATTAGAATTGAAATATCTTGTAGTTATCTACTTGTAACTAATCCCTATATAAAGGGCTTATGATTAATGAGAATAACGATTCATTCTGTCCATTCTATTGTGTTCTATTCGTTTTTCTTCTCAACAATTTTGTATATATATATACAAATATATATTACATTATATAAATAAAGCGTATTTTATATCATTATTAAATGAATTTTATATCTAAAATTAAATAAAAATTAGAGTCAATGGGGGGGCCTTTGTTTCTGCCGTGTGAAAATTTAACCGACATATATGCCGTGTTATTCATCTCAAATTGGTTGACCAGCAAAAAAAAGTAAAAATATAGTGGATGGTTGGAATTGTTAAAAGGGTAAATTAGTGGTCTTTTCGTGCCCGGTACACACCACATACATACATGCAGTACAAACTTGCTTATAAACATGTAGTAAGTCACCACTGGTGTTATTCGACCTTAATAAGTCATAAAATGGTTTTATTGGGCTATAATCGTTCTTAATATGCTCTACTCTAGTGGTTTTTTTAATAGACTATAGTGGGTCTTATTGGCCTTATTGAGCCCAATACACAACATATACATATATGTAGTACATACTTGCATCAGAGCCGGCCTTGGGGTGTGCTAGTGGTGCCACCGTACAGGGCCTCCGATCGCCGAGGGCCTCGAGAACTTTTTTTAGTTTTTATTTAAAATGAAATTACTATATAAAATAATATATACATTTAGAGACAAAAACTGTTGCGCAGCGGAGTGGGAAGGGGTTTAGTAGTCATGGAGATCCGTGATGATTTTGGGTTTAAATCTTTTGCTTGATTTTACTAAAATTATTCTCTTTCTTTATTTTTGGTTTTCTACCTAACTAAATGACATCTACAATGAGTCACACTATATTTTACACCAAATTTTAAAAGTAGTGTACATTTTAATGTTAATAGCAAATTTTCTCCAATGAGTAACACTATTTTTTAAAAGTGATGTGAAAAGTAGTGTAAATAAATAGTGTTATACCAAGTGTATTTCTATTCATTACACTAAATTTAGTGTGCAAAATAGAGACCTCATTAGATATGTGAATAATGTCATTTACACCAAATTTAATGTTTAGTGTAAGATTTAGTGACCCCATTCGAGATGGTCTAGCCCCTTCATCTTACAATAAGTGTCCACAATTGACTTGACACATAGTTATCAAATGACATCTCTACCCTTATTACTCATAATGATTGGTTATATGCAAGACATTATGTCTTCGGACTATAAAATTTGAATTGGGTTATTTTAGGCATCACACAAAAAAATATAAACAATTTGTTCAAGGTTAATGTGGTACTTTCGATTGATTTATTATCAACTCAAATATCGAAATTTAGTAAAAATAATATAATTAAAAAAATTAAGAGCCACTGCTGCCTTCCCGTAGGAGTCTGGGCCGTGTCTCAGTCCCAATGTGGCTGATCATCCTCTCGGACCAGCTACTGATCATCGTCTTGGTAAGCTATTACCTCACCAACTAGCTAATCAGACGCGAGCCCCTCCTCGAGCGGATTCCTCCTTTTGCTCCTCAACTTACGAGGTATTAGCAGCCGTTTCGAGGTGTTGTTCCCCTCCCAAGAGCAGGTTCTTACGCGTTCGGGTCGATTATTCAGGGCGTTCAGTGATTGTCGTGGGCCCTTTACTTGCATTACATCGATGTGGATTGCCTCGCGAAATAGCAATAGAACTTTTCCAGGCGTTGTCATTCGTGACCTAATTAGAAAACATCTTTCTTCGAACATAGGAGTTGCTAAGAGTCAAATTCGAAAAAAAACCCGATTGTATGGGAAATACTTTAGAGAATTCTGGATGACCAACCTGTATTGCTAAATAGAGCACATGTTGGAACTTAGTGAAGAGGTGAGAAAAACTTGTCCCACATAGGAGTCAAGGCAAAGTCTAGACCACTTAATAAACTCCAACCATTAAGCATTAAATGAATCATTTAATTGCTTGTGCTTGGTGTGTGGTGTTCTTGGTGGGCTCTCTTTGACATAAATATATATATATATATATATGGAAAGGTTCAATAGAGAAGTGCAAATATTTAGAGAAATGGAGAAGTAAAAAAACACGGGACCGTTCATATATGAACGTTCATATATAAACAGTCATATATGAACGTTCATATATGAACGTTCATATGAACGTTCAGATAAGGCTATATATATATATATATATTAAATGTCAAAGATTGGGCCTTGGGGCTCTTGGGGTCGAGATTCAACGATTGACGAACGAGAGTGGTTGTGTATACAGGGACAAATCGCGCAGAACACTAGAGTAACATGAAACAGTGGTCGGCCACTCCTTCTCCAACCGTTTTTGGAGTCGAAAAAAACACAAAAATTTCATCAATTTTCTGGGATTCTCTCCTCTCGCTCCATCACCAACATATGTTAATTCGATAGATTCAAGTAATCACTTGAATAGATTGTTGTATCCTCAAGACAACGCCAACACACGCGGCGAATTTTTGTCTTAGGACACTGCGTAACGCGGGCCTCAATCTCTTTCGTTGTTACAAGAATCTTCGATATCAAGTAAGGTTTACAATTTCGTTGTTGATTACGTTTGTATCAAAATATTAGTAAAAGAATTCGTTAATTTTATTGAATTTGATTATGTTCTTCTACACAATTCTTAATCGTGATTGATCAGTCCTAACGGCACATACTAATTGTAACACCCCAACTTTAGGGCCTAATTGTATAGTATGAATTAGTATGAGGTATAAATTGTGTAAGTTGCAATATATATATATATATATATATATATATATATATATATATATATATATATATGCCGTAAGTGATTATAGAAGGATAAGTTAAGAAGTTACGACATAAGAAAGTGTTACGATTAATTTGAGTATAATTAATTGTTAGATTAATTTTAGAGTTTATCCCCGAGTAAGTTACGTTATTTGTTTTACAAAGTTATAAGTTATGGGGTAAATTTTAATTTTAATTTATAAGTTTAAGGGTGTTATTTGCCAAGTGATGAAAGTAGAGGGGGGTATTTAGTAAAATTTGAATGTGGCAATTCCACCACCGGCCCATTTTTATAAAATAATAAAATAATAAAAAAATAGAATATTTCACCTATAAATAGCCTTGTGGTATGTGTTGTAAAAATGAACCAAGAGAAAGAAAGATAGAGTTAGAGAGAAAGAAATAACGAGAAGAAAGAAGCAGGTTTCACGAGAAAAATTAAGAGTCCTATTTGATAAAAACTAAGGTATGTTTCTAATACACTTGTTGTTTATGTATAGATATGTAGAGATTAATTCTATTGGGTTAGAATTTGGGGTTTTAATGTTTTTGTAAGATATGGAAAAAGTGGGAAAATAGGACGTTACGATATGTGCAGGTTCAGTACTTTGACAGCGCATAACTCACAAACCGTAAGTCCGATTGAGCTCAAATTTTACAGGTAGAAGGTACTTGATGTGTACTACAACTCTTATGAAGAGTCTTAAGCCTAGTTGTGACCCTAAGTAACTCAAAAATGTGTGTTTTTGGGACTGATCACTGTGTACTTGGGATCAGTCCTGTGTTTTTTATAAAATTCATATAATGATCCAAATGAAGTGATTCCAATTCGGGTAGAACCGTAAGGGATCATAGAACATCTTTCATTAAGATTTCATAATCTGGTTTGATCTCTAAGTATGAGAAAAATGCTCGAAAAGAAGGGTTGATTGGATTAATTATATATGTATATATATATATATACATATAAGTGTTGGAACACTTAGTTTTTTTAGCAATAGATCAGATTTTTGATGCGTTGACTTTTGTTGACTTTTTATAGATTTTCACTACTTTTGCAAATAAGAATAAAAGCCTTAGAAAATATTTTAGAACTTTAGAAATTTGCAAACAAAGCCCAGATCAGTAGCTCAGATCAGTTCAGTTCAAATAGTAACCTTGTTTTACACACGTTACTTATTTAGGTGATCAGTTCGAAGGAGGATCTGGTTAATATTTCTTTTTATCAAGTTATTCAACTATCCAGGTGAGTGTTTCTCATGACTCAGTTTCCCTTGTTGGGAGGATACACATGCATAGTTGTTACAGTTATGCTTGTTCAGTTAGATTATATACTATGGCTTTATATGCTATGTATATTGCTAGTATAGCAAGTTGGTTTCATCTCATCAGATATGAATGATTTAGCTTGGCTCAGTTATGTTCAGAAAATCTGTCGCTTTAGGTATCTTTCGTTTGGTACAACTCAGTATAGCAAGTTGGTTCCATCTCATCAGATATGAATGGTTCAGCTTGGCTCAGATCTGTTACTCTAGCAGTCCTAGTAGTAACATAACAATTTCAGAATAGTATCATTTACCAGATATGAATGATAACTCAGTTCAGTTATGTGTTCAGATATAGTTATATGCTCATTTAATTCAGTTATTAAATGTGATATGCTATAATGGTTGTTTAGAAATTCATGAACTCACTTAGCTTGTTAAGCTAACACTTGATGTGTATCTCAGGAGTTTACCAAGCAGGATCTAGCAGGGGAAAATAGCTGGAGGTTTCAGTAGCTTCCTCATAGATACCTATTGCTTTCAGTATTATTTGACGTAATAATTAGTCTGGTATGGGACAGACTAGTTCTCGAGACTTATTAGCAGATTTAGCTTCCACTGTTGTTTTCAATTTATTGTGATTTGAGGATCGAACCAGGATGATTTCAAAGATTCTCATTTGTTGTAGTCCGAACAATTAAGTTTTTAATTAATCCAGCAGTTTATTCAGTTAATTTACGTAATACCTCTAGGGGTACTAGGAGGGTGTTACACTAATAAAAATAAAATATATCTTGATAGAACATTTGCATCCCACCGCATTGCACGGATAAACAACTAGTATATATATATATATATATATATATATATATATATGTGTGTGTGTGTGTGTGTGTGTGTGTGTGTGTTTGGCAGTCGATTTGGTCCAACCTGCCCAAGAAAACCTCCAGACCGCAGGCGGGAGCGGACCACCCAGTTTGAGCAGTCCAACGGTTTTTTTGAACACCTCTAATGACAGACAGGGATCAATGATCGTAACACAACGAAATGCAAACCACAAGGATGTTGGATGTACATATTTTAAAAGAAGCATATCCTAATTATGAGCAAACCCACAAGGACCAACGATGTAATTTACTCAGAAAATACAGATTTCTCCCGCGATTTGACTCTCGATCGCTGATTAAAATAAAATACCCAAAAAAATCCGCGATGGACAATACCTAGTTTGAACAATCCGCGATGGACAATACCCAGTTTGAACAATCAAACTAGGACCAACGATGTAATTTACTCAGAAAATACAGATTTCTCCCGCGATTTGACTCTCGATCGCTGATTAAAATAAAATACCCAAAAAAATCCGCGATGGACAATACCTAGTTTGAACAATCCGCGATGGACAATACCCAGTTTGAACAATCCGCGATGGACAATACCCAGTTTGAACAATCCGCGATGGACAATACCCAGTTTGAACAATCCGCGATGGACAATACCCAGTTTGAACAACAACCATTGGACAATACCCATTTTGAACAATACCCATTGGACAATACCCACTTTGAACAATACCCATTGGACAATACCCTGCGATCGAGGGAACACCTTGGGTATAACCCACCATTTTTAATTTGAGTTTAATTTTACCTTAATTGCACCTTCTTCATCGATCACTATGATCAACTTAACAATATATAGCTTCGTGATTGGTAACAAACAAAAAAACATTGAGTTTATATATATATATATATATATGTATATATATATATATATATATATATATATATTGTACCCATTAATTAAAAACATCTTTGCTTAAAACCCACATTAAACATAGAACACTTAATTGATGAAAGCAAAATTCGTAAACAATATATAGAGAACTCCAATCGAAATAAACATTAAACCATTTCATTCATTAACATGATAAACCCACCAGATTTCAAAATATAAACCCACCCCACCGTCTAAAACACTGACTTCGTTAACATAAACTAACCCACCATCTAAAAACAACATAAACCCACCATCTAATGATCTAAAAGCTGACCACAAGAAATTATTAACAAACCCATCAACAACTGAAAACACAGACCACGTATTTTCCTCCGGTGGCGGCCCTCAACTTCTCCTAGATCTCAACATTATCAGTTTCCAACATTGTAACCCTCTCCTCCAAAGCCTTGATTTTTGCCAGATAGCTGTGTGAGAGATCTTGTGCAGAAATACATTCATCAAGTAGATCTCGATGTGCATCTTCCATTTGTCCAACCAGTTTCTGCAACAGCTTAAACCCTTCATCCAAAGATATCGACTCCAAAACCCTAACGGAATGGTCACCCTTTTCACCGGACGAAGACCCTCCCGGACCCTTTCCAGGGGACGAAGACTCTCCCTGACCCTTTCCAGGGGACGAAGACCCACCACCAGCCATAAAGTTTTGTTTTTGTTTTTTATGGGTCATTCATTGAAATGCCCCAACTTGGGGTCCTCCGTTACCAAAATGTGCAAACTCTCTCCAACTTAACCAAAATACCCCAAAAATCCGTGAAATTACCCCTCGATCGCGGAGGCCTTGAAAAACAATGCATCGAGGACCCAAACCAACCCTTTCGCGGTCTATATTCCCTCGATCGCGGACAACCATCCACTTGATCGCGGACCTAGTCATAAGATTCTGGAGCTTATAAAAGTTTTACCGGAAGGCTGTAAAAACTTTACCCGATAGAAAGATTCTGGAAGGAAGGATGGAAAAGTTTTAAATAAGTAAATAATAATATAATAATAGGGTAAATTACGATTTCCTTTCAACAAACAAAGTCTAAATTACGATATTCGTCCCTATGGTTATGAAACTATCTTCATCTTCCTTCTAGTTTCTATTTTGTTTCACTTTTCATCTTTTAGACTTGACGACATGATAATTCCGTTAACCCTTGTTTTTTTTACCTTTTTTTTAAAACAACTCCATATTTATTAAGACTGGTTGATTTTATTTTCTCTAACTCTTTATATTGAATGTTAATTTACATTTCTATTTTTATCTGAAGTTCATCTATTGTAACTGCGGGTTTCATGCAGGCCACCCAACCTTGGCACCAAATTTAACACCAAAACACCAAATTTGGTGGGCCCATCAACACCAAAAAAAAAACTCAACTCCAACCACACTCTAAAAAACATCAAATTTATAGACCCCATATTAAAATAACATATTTTATTTACTATTAATTAATAATAATAATAATAATTATAATTTATAAATACATATTAAATAATAAATAATCATAAATTAATTTATTGAATGAAGACTTATTAAAATAAAAACGAAAACGTTTTAAGGGAAATTAATTAAAATGGACCAAGTTCGTAATTGTGTTAAAGAAATACCCCATCTCTCTTGGTTTACAAAAATACTCATTTCTCCCGCGATTTGACTCTCGATCGCTGATTAAAATAAAATACCCAAAAAAATCCGCGATGGACAATACCTAGTTTGAACAATCCGCGATGGACAATACCCAGTTTGAACAATCCACGATGGACAATACCCAGTTTGAACAATTCACGATGGACTATACCCAGTTTGAACAATCCGCGATGGACAATACCCAATTTGAACAATCCACGATGGACAATACCTAGTTTGAACAATCCGCGATAGACAATACCCAGTTTGAACAATACCCATTGGACAATACCCTGCGATGGAGGGAACACCTTGGGTATAACCCACCATTTTTAATTGAGTTTAATTTTACCTTAATTGCACCTTCTTCATCAATCACTATCATCAACTTAACAATATATAGATTCGTGATTGGTAACAAACAAAAAAACATTGAGTTTATATATATATATATATATATATGTATATGTATATATACATATATATTGTACCCATTAATTAAAAACATCTTTGCTTAAAACCCACATTAAACAAAGAACACTTAATTGATGAAAGCAAAATTCGTAAACAATATATAGAGAACTCCAATCGAACTAAACATTAAACCATTTCATTCATTATCATGATAAACCCACCAGATTTCAAAACATAAACCCACCCCACCATCTAAAACACTGACTTCGTTAACATAAACTAACCCACCATCTAAAAACAACATAAACCCACCATCTAATGATCTAAAAGCTGACCACAAGAAATTATTAACAAACCCATCAACAACTGAGAACACAGACCATGTATTTTCCTCCGGTGGTGGCCCTCAACTTCTCCTAGATCTCAGCATTATCAGTTTTTCAACATTGTAACCCTCTCCTCCAAAGCCTTGATTTTTGCCAGATAGCTGTGTGAGAGATTGTTTGGCACGTTTTATTCTCATTTTATAGCATATTTTGCATCGTTTTTATGTTCAGTTCTAGCGTGTCTCGTGCATTTTTATTACCTTTTTGTTTAGTTTTTCTCTTGTCAATGCCTATCACTTCGTTGCAGGTATATTCACGTTTTCTGCAAGTATTTTCAGTGTGCAGGTATTTTTGGACCGGATGGAGAGAGGAAGGGAAGAAGTGCAAGCATTGTGGAGGGCGGAAAAGACGAAGAAATGAAGTTGGAAGTTGCTCACGCACGCGAGTGATTGGCTGTGTGGCCGCGACCAAGAAGGAATCTGGTTGCTGTCAATTTACACTGCTCGCGGCCGCGAGCATTATAAAGCGCGGCCGCGAGCGACGCTGCTGTCATGTTTTTGTGTTTTTTAGTCAGGGCTATTTTGGTCATTTGGGTCTGGCTATTTAAGCTTTCTAGTGCTTTCCTTTTGGGCAGAGACCCCTATTTTTTCTACTCTTTACCATTTTAGGGTTTCCATTACGTATTAGTGTAGATTTTTAGCTACTTTTGGGATTGGAGCTTACAAACTCTGGATTTGCAGCTATGGCCATGGATGAACTCGATTTTTGAGCATCAATCTATGAATTAGAGAGTAATTGTATCTCCTTCTCCCTTTTATGCTTTCTTTCTTTTCTTAATTTGTGTTTATAGCTTAGATCTTTGAGCTTTGATAGTTAATTTCAATTTTCTGCAACTATTTGATTTGTAGTTCTAGATTTTCCAAGTAATTTCATGGTTCTTATATTTTCTATGATTTTGGCTATGTCTATTCTTTGCAATTGATAATATAGATTCATTAACTTGTTCTTCTTTAGTTTTGGGTTAGAGTTTATGCTTTCTAAATTAGATTTTATCATTATTTTGATGTTTGTAATAATCTAGATCTAGGGTTTATGTGTCTACCATTTCTAAATTGTTTTGTTCATAGATTAGTCCTAGTTTAACCTTGTTTTTGGTTTAATATGTTGTTTTCTCCATTTTTGCTTGGTTGATTCTTAGTAATTTGTCATTTCCTTCATTTATGTGTGGTTAATTTCTTAGATTAGGGTGAATATTGGTAAGGATCTGATTTGTGTCAATTGGTTGTTTTAAGTAAACAATTTATTGATGAAATAGTCTTTGGTTAGCCGACTAATGGAAGTTGGAGGTTACTAAAAGACTACTATTCGGTGATTGTTGAATTTAACAGTTGAGATTTAAATGGAAATCTGATTTTAACTTGGGTTAACCAATTGGTAATTATTATCACATCATGAAAATAGATGTGTTGATTGTTTGGGAATATTTTGTCTAGCTTAATGCTTCTTTTTAGATTAATCGATATGGAAATGATCGGTTTTCAATTAAGAAAGGTTTTCGTCGCCTTGGAAGAGGGATGAAAGTAATGTTTGAATTGGACAAATCCCACTTTGAAAGGTCTTAATCAATATTCACCATCTTAGGTAGCTTAGTGTAGGATTTAATGTCTTTTAATTTCAAGTCTTAGTGCTAATTAGGTTTTCTTTAGACTTTTATTTTAGTTGTTAATCTAGTTTTATTTGTCTCGTTAATTCATTATTTTGCTTAGCCTCGTTTAGTTTTAAATGTCGTTAATGTTAGTGTAGCTTAAGTGTTAGATTTTGTCATTTGATTCCTAGTGTTAATCCAATCTTCGATTCTTGATTACGCGCAACTAGCTAATATCGTGGGTAAATCTGTGCTTATTCTCTTGTCTCCCCGTGTTCGACCCGTATGCTACGACACCGTACGCTTGCGGTTACAAATGATTTTAAACTCAAACAAGTTTTTGGCGCCGTTGTCGGGGAGGCAATTAGAGTAACATAGAATATAGGTTGTGGTATACTAGGATGCGTTTCACTATCTTTTCTACCCTTTGCGGTTTTGGTTTGAAAAAAAAAACCGATACTCATTTTTTTGAAAAAAAAATCAAATCTGAGATTTTACCTTAGTCGCGGCCGCGAGCATCTGTTCTGTTTGATTTTGTGTGTTCCTCGCGTGCGCGAGCAATATAAAGCGCGGCCGCGAGCACCTGTTCTGTGACAACTTGTTTCGTGGTTCTTTCTCTTTCCTTGTTATCACTATTGTTTGCGTGCATTTATATCCCCATATGCTTTTAACGATTTGTTCAATGTTGTGATCCTCAGTAGCCTTGAGTTTTATGCATAGGAGATCACGAGCATCGACGAAGTTACTTTTTGATCCCGAGATAGAGGCTACTGAAAGGAGGCCAAACTTGGAAAGAACACGAAAGTTGAAAGAAAAGACGAAAAAATGGCATGACCAACGTATTATGCGTAGAGAATTTCGGGAAGGGGATTTGGTGCTGCTTTTCAATTCTCGGTTGAAGATTTTCACCGGAAAACTCCATTCCCGTTGGTCAGGTCCATTTACCATTACTCGCGTATTCTCCCATGGAGCTGTAGAGGTATCGGGTGATTCCCGTACATTCAAAGTTAACGGGCAGTGACTCAAGCATTATCGAGTCGGCACGCCGATCGTCAGCCCCGTATCCATTCCCTTACCCGAACCCCCACAAAACGGTGGCCAATAAAGTCAATCCTTTGACTTTCACTGTTTTGCGTGTCTCTTCTCCCTTTCGTTTGATTCCTCGTCAAGCTCGTGACGCTAAATGAGCCATTCTCCCCCTTGTTTAATTCTTCTCCTCTTCCTATCGCGTTTTTTGTTTGCACTCCAACTCATTCTTTTTGTCCATTTTATTAATCTATTCATTTATTGTCACGTTTATTCTTTTTCCTTTTGAGTGCGTTTAATAATCCTCGTAGCTATTACTATTACTATTATTATTTTTTCTTTATCTACATATATATAAAAGTATAAAAAAAATTTGAAAAAAGGTTAGCCAGTTGCTCGCGGCCGCGACCATTATAAAGCGCGGGCGCGAGCTAAGCTGCCGTTTGGTTTTGGGATAAGCTCGCAGCCGCGACCATTATAAAGCGCGGGCGCGAGCAGACCTTCTGTCCATTTTTCGCGTTGTACTAGCGGCCGCGACCATTATAAGGTGCGGGCGCGAGCACCCTGAAGTATTTAAACTTCCTTTTTTTGCCACTTAGAAACCCTAGCCACCATTTCCACTTTTGCATCCTCCTCTCCTCTCGATCGCTTCCCGTAACCACCCAAAACCGCCGCTGCTCCTCCAATAGCCGCCACTTACCACCATCGACCACCATCACCATCAATTTCTTCTTCCCATCATTTTTCATCTCTAAACCACCTCTTTTCCCTTCGTTTTTCCACTTCCAAACCCTAAAATTTCAAAACCCTATCCCAAATCTTGCTTCTTTCTTGCAGAAAATAAAAGTCATCAATGGAAGTTGTTGAAGGTTTTGCATTTGGTACATTCTTTCCTTTATCTTAATGTTTTAGTTCTTGATCTTTTAGTTTCTTTTTTTTAGTATAATTTAGTGTTTGTTTGTGCTTAGTTTCTTGGACCGCCACCACTGGGCGGGCATAGGTTTGTTACACATTTGCATCGTTCTTTTGTTAAATACTTGTTAAATGGGAAAGTTGAAAAAAATCGGTTCCGGGGGACGTCCCCCAAAGAGGTCAAAGCAAGGAGAAGGTTCCTCAAGTCAATCGACTCTCCTGCCCCCAACACTTGATACCCTTGTAATCAATTTTGTGTCGTCGGTTCACCGCGACAGGTTTGCATCTTTGTCTTGTAGGACTCTATCGGTAACCAAATTTGCTGATGAATCGGCCTTCGACACGTTAGGAGTTACCGATGGAGTCCGAAAGCTTCTCCGCAACATCAATTGTGAGGGCTTACTCTCTGTTTGTGCTGTCACTTATAGACGAGTAACCCTCGAGGTCCTAAGCACTTTTTCCTATTCTTTGGAAAGTCATATGATGGAGTTTCGGGCGTTTAACACTCCCTACTCCATCTCTTTTGATGATGTTAGTGAGATCTTCGAGTGTAAACCCACGGAAGAGGGAACCGTTATCGGTCCCAAATCCGATTATAGGTCACTATTTTCGGCCGATCGTTTCTGGAGCCAAATATCTGACCAAACCGAGTTTAATGCCCGACTAGCTAAGGGCTCTAGCATTTTGCACCCTTGTTTGCGCCTAGCCCATAGGATGATATCCTCCACCCTGTTTTCTCGTGGAGACAGCGGGACTGTCTCCCACCTTGAGCTTTTCTTTTTATGGGCCATGACCAATTTCAATTCCGACATTACCATCGATGTTGGAGCTTGGATAGCCAACAAGTTGGCAAGATCGAGCGAGTCCACTTCTGGTGAGATTTGTTGTGGCGGTCTTATCACGTTAATCCTCGTTTGCCCACCCCTTTATGTGGCCTTTGAAGCGGGTACAACCCCCCTTGAGGGCGTAACCACCCTATCGATCAAAGCCCTTCAGCGTATGCAGATGTTTAGGTTTGTTAGTGAGCAGGGTTACTCTTGGCTTGTCGGCCCTAATCACACACACCACTCTTATCTCCCATGTCCCACACGTACTCGGGTGACTGCCGACATTGACTGGCATTTTCCTCCACCACGATCCGCAAGGGAAGCGGATGATCCAGAAGCACCCGCCTCTATCTTGCAATCTCAAATTGATGCCTTGAGCGCCCAGTTACAGTCAATAGCTACCGACACTCATCAGACACGACTTTTGGTTGGGGATATGCACAAATACTTTGCCGACGCGGGTCATGTCCCGCACCGTGAGTTTTAGGCGTTGCCTCTCTTTTTCCTTACTTCTTTTTATAGTTTTCATTTTGCATATAGGGCTCATTTAGTTAATTGCATTTCATGCATGCATTTTATTCCGAGCATTGAGGACAATGCTCCTTTTTGCTTGTGGGTGGGCATTCTTCTTTCTTTCTTTTAGTTTTATTTGCTTAGTCTATGCATTTTAATGTTTGTATATCCTTCTCCCCCCCCCCCCCCCTAAAAAAATCCAAAAAAGATTTTTGACGTATCTCCACGACATTAGAGCTTGTAGTAACCGCCTCTCACTTAGCATGATCCAACTGTTAGGTGTACTAGTGTGTTTTGCGGCGTATAACCATGTTGTAAAGATTTTTTTAGGAAACATTGTTTTGCCTTAGTTGGTCACTTGCACACACCATCTTGTATATTGCTACACGCTACCACTATGATTAGCTTTCTTATCGTAGTCCCCCTACATTACACTCGTGACTACATGAATGGACTACACCTTGTGAGAATTTGGGCCGTATTGGATTGACACATTCATAATCAATCCCACTTTCTTTCTTCTTGTGTGTTACCTCCCATTGAGGTGTATCTTTAGGTGTTTGACAAAATTCTCGTTTAGGTTGATTGTGAAATTGCATAAAGGCCATCATTTTCTAATAAATCCCCAATAGTTAAAAATATATATTTTTTTCACTTGCAACCACTTTGAGCCTAACTGCTAGCCTTTCTTTTGAATACCCATAAAACCCCAAAAATTGCACACTAAGGTTAAAACTTCCGGAAATGACATGGATTTAGACACATAGTCTAGAAATAAACACAAGCATAGCTTGTGGGTGGTTTGTCGAATCCCCAAAACAAGCATAGCTTGTGGGTTCACAAAACCTTGCGCAAAAAAAAAAGAAAAAAAAAGAATATCTTTGCATTTAGTCTTTGCCTATAAATACAAAATAAGTCGTGAATCCATCGAAAACATTAGGGAAGAGCCTAAATGTGCACAAAAACAAATAACACCATAAACCCAAAAATAAATGCTCATAGCCCGATAAGTATTCCTAACACCTCCGTATCCCTTAGCCTTACCCGAAAGTCCTCGATTTATGCAGTTTTACAAAAGATATTTAGACTTGAGAATTGTTTCAAACGCGTCAAAAGTGCATTCCTATTTCTCGTTGGGAAGGCTTTGAGTGTATACACAACCCGAAAACACATTTGAGTGAATTGAGCGAAACTGTGAGCTTCCATTCTTGTAGATCACTCTCCCCTCCCTTAGCGGCTACGGTAATGTAAGCAAAGTCTTATTTGGTGCGTTTTTTGTAATATACTTGGCTTGATGTTGTGTCGGTTTGATACTTTGGTAAACAAGTGTTACTTTTATATTGTTAATCTGAACACATGGTACAATGTCGCATTTCTACACCGGGAAACCGAATCATAGAGTTATGCTTAGTGAGGCCGTGTCTTTACTCGTTTTGATAATCATGGAAGTCGTCGCTTGTTCTTTTCCCCCCTTCCTTCTATCTTTTCTCAGGTTCGGTTTAATAAACAACTCTAGATTCTTCCTTGGGGACAAGGAAGGTTTAGCTTGTGGGTATTTTGTTTGGCGCGTTTTATTCTCATTTTATAGCATATTTTGCATCGTTTTTATGTTCGGTTCTAGCGTGTCTCGTGCATTTTTATTACCTTTTTGTTTAGTTTTTCTCTTGTCAATGCCTATCACTTCGTTGCAGGTATATTCACGTTTTCTGCAAGTATTTTCAGTGTGCAGGTATTTTTGGACCGGATGGAGAGAGGAAAAGAAGAAGTGCAAGCATTGTGGAGGGCGAAAAAGACGAAGAAATGAAGTTGGAAGTTGCTCACGCACGCGAGTGATTGGTTGTGTGGCCGCGACCAAGAAGGAATCTGGTTGCTGTCAATTTACACTGCTCGCGGCCGCGAGCATTATAAAGCGCGGCCGCGAGCGACGCTGCTGTCATGTTTTTGTGTTTTTTAGTCAGGGATATTTTGGTCATTTGGGCCTGGCTATTTAAGCTTTCTAGTGCTTTCCTTTTGGGCAGAGACCCCTATTTTTGCTACTCTTTACCATTTTAGGGTTTCCATTACGTATTAGTGTAGATTTTTAGCTACTTTTGGGATTGGAGCTTACAAACTCTGGATTTGCAGCTATGGCCATGGATGAACTCGATTTTTGAGCATCAATCTATGAATTAGAGAGTAATTGTATCTCCTTCTCCCTTTTATGCTTTCTTTCTTTTCTTAATTTGTGTTTATAGCTTAGATCTTTGAGCTTTGATAGTTAATTTCAATTTTCTGCAACTATTTGATTTGTAGTTCTAGATTTTCCAAGTAATTTCATGGTTCTTATATTTTCTATGATTTTGGCTATGTCTATTCTTTGCAATTGATAATATAGATTCATTAACTTGTTCTTCTTTAGTTTTGGGTTAGAGTTTATGCTTTCTAAATTAGATTTTATCATTATTTTGATGTTTGTAATAATCTAGATCTAGGGTTTATGTGTCTACCATTTCTAAATTGTTTTGTTCATAGATTAGTCCTAGTTTAACCTTGTTTTTGGTTTAATATGTTGTTTTCTCCATTTTTGCTTGGTTGATTCTTAGTAATTTGTCATTTCCTTCATTTATGTGTGGTTAATTTCTTAGATTAGGGTGAATATTGGTAAGGATCTGATTTGTGTCAATTGGTTGTTTTAAGTAAACAATTTATTGATGAAATAGTCTTTGGTTAGCCGACTAATGGAAGTTGGAGGTTGCTAAAAGACTACTATTCGGTGATTGTTGAATTTAACAGTTGAGATTTAAATGGAAATTTGATTTTAACTTGGGTTAACCAATTGGTAATTATTATCACATCATGAAAATAGATGTGTTGATTGTTTGGGAATATTTTGTCTCGCTTAATGCTTCTTTTTAGATTAATCGATATGGAAATGATCGGTTTTCAATTAAGAAAGGTTTTCGTCGCCTTGGAAGAGGGATGAAAGTTATGTTTGAATTGGACAAATCCCACTTTGAAAGGTCTTAATCAATATTCACCATCTTAGGTAGCTTAGTGTAGGATTTATGTCTTTTAATTTCAAGTCTTAGTGCTAATTAGGTTTTCTTTAGACTTTTATTTTAGTTGTTAATCTAGTTTTATTTGTCTCGTTAATTCATTATTTTGCTTAGCCTCGTTTAGTTTTAAATGTCGTTAATGTTAGTGTAGCTTAAGTGTTAGATTTTGTCATTTGATTCCTAGTGTTAATCCAATCTTCGATTCTTGATTACGCGCAACTAGCTAATATCGTGGGTAAATCTTGTGCTTATTCTCTTGTCTCCCCGTGTTCGACCCGTATGCTACGACACCGTACGCTTGCGGTTACAAATGATTTTAAACTCAAACAGAGATCTTGTGCAGAAATACATTCCTCAAGTAGATCTCGATGTGCATCTTCCATTTGTCCAACCAGTTTCTGCAACAGCTTAAACCCTTCATCCAAAGCTATCGACTCCAAAACCCTAACGGAATGGTCACCCTTTTCACCGGACGAAGACCCTCCCGGACCCTTTCCAGGGGACGAAGACCCACCACCAGCCATAAAGTTTTGTTTTTGTTTTTTATGGGTCATTCATTGAAATGCCCCAACTTGGGGTCCTCCGTTACCAAAATGTCCAAACTCTCTCCAACTTAACCAAAATACCCCAAAAATCCGTGAAATTACCCCTCGATCGCGGAGGCCTTGAAAAACAATGCATCGAGGACCCAAACCAACCCTTTCGCGGTCTATATTCCCTCGATCGCGGATAACCATCCCCTTGATCGCGGACCTAGTCATAAGATTCTGGAACCTATAAAAGTTTAACTGGAAGGCTGTAAAAATTTTACCCGATGGAAAGATTCTGGAAGGAAGGCTGGAAAAGTTTTAAATAAGTAAATAATAATATAATAATAGGGTAAATTACGATTTCCTTTCAACAAACAAAGTCTAAATTACGATATTCGTCCCTATGGTTATGAAATTATCTTCATCTTCCTTCTAGTTTCTATTTTGTTTCACTTTTCATCTTTTAGACTTGACGACATGATAATTCCGTTAACCCTTGTTTTTTTTACCTTTTTTTTAAAAACAACTCCATATTTATTAAAACTGGTTGATTTTATTTTTTCAAACTCTTTATATTGAATGTTAATTTACATTTCTATTTTTATCTGAAGTTCATCTATTGTAACTGCGGGTTTCATGCCGATCAAGTGGCGGATCCAGAAATTTATATTATTGGGGGCACCTTTATGGGTGTCAAAAAATTCTTAAACCGAATAACTCATTCGTACCAATACAAATTTGGGGTATTTTCTCTATCGGCCACCCAACCTTGGCACCAAATTTAACACCAAAACACCAAATTTGGTGGGCCCATCAACACCAAAAAAAAAACTCAACTCCAACCACACTCTAAAAAAACATCAAATTTATAGACCCCATATTAAAATAACATATTTTATTTACTATTAATTAATAATAATAATAATAATTATTATAATTTATAAATACATATTATAATAATAAATAATCAGAAATTAATTTATTGAATGAAGACTTATTAAAATAAAAACGAAAACTTTTTAAGGGAAATTAATTAAAATGGACCAAGTTCGTAATTGTGTTAAAGAAATACCCCATCTCTATTGGTTTACAAAAATACTCATTTCTCCCGCGATTTGACTCTCGATCGCTGATTAAAATAAAATACCCAAAAAAATCCGCGATGGACAATACCTAGTTTGAACAATCCGCGATGGACAATACCCAGTTTGAACAATCCGCGATGGACAATACCCAGTTTGAACAACAACCATTGGACAATACCCACTTTGAACAATACCCATTGGACAATACCCATTGGACAATACCCACTTTGAACAATACCCATTGGACGATACCCTACGATCGAGGGAACACCTTGGGTATAACCCACCATTTTTAATTTGAGTTTAATTTTACCTTAATTGCACCTTCTTCATCAATCACTATCATCAACTTAACAATATATAGCTTCATGATTGGTAACAAACAAAAAAACATTGAGTTTATATATATATATATATATATATATATATATATATATATATGTATATATATATATGTGTGTATATATATACATATATATATATATATATATATATATTGTACCCATTAATTAAAAACATCTTTGCTTAAAACCCACATTAAACATATAACACTTAATTGATGAAAGCAAAATTCGTAAACAATATATAGAGAACTCCAATCGAACTAAACATTAAACCATTTCATTCATTAACATGATAAACCCACCAGATTTCAAAACATAAACCCACCCCACCATTTAAAACACTGACTTCGTTAACCTAAACTAACCCATCATCTAAAAACAACATAAACCCACCATCTAATGATCTAAAAGCTGACCACAAGAAATTATTAACAAACCCATCAACAACTGAAAACACAGACCACGTATTTTCCTCTGGTGGCGGCCCTCAACTTTTCCTAGATCTCAACATTATCAGTTTCCTACATTGTAACCCTCTCCTCCAAAGCCTTGATTTTTACCAGATAGTTGTGTGAGAGATCTTGTGCAGAAATACATTCATCAAGTAGATCTCGATGTGCATCTTCCATTTGTCCAACCAGTTTCTGCAACAGCTTAAACCCTTCATCCAAAGCTATCGACTCCAAAACCCTAACGGAATGGTTACCCTTTTCACCGGACGAAGACCCTCCCTGACCCTTTCCAGGGGACGAAGACCCACCACCGGCCATAAAGTTTTTTTTTTGTTTTTATGGGTCATTCATTGAAATGCCCCAACTTGGGGTCCTCCGTTACCAAAATGTGCAAACTCTCTCCAACTTAACCAAAATACCCCAAAAATCCGTGAAATTACCCCTCGATCGCAGAGGCCTTGAAAAATAATGCATCGAGGACCCAAACCAACCCTTTCGCGGTCTACATTCCCTTGATCGCGGACAACCATCCCCTTGATCGCGGACCTGGTCATAAGATTCTGGAACCTATAAAAGTTTTACAGGAAGGCTGTAAAAATTTTACCCGATGGAAAGATTCTGGAAGGAAGGCTGGAAAAGTTTTAAATAAGTAAATAATAATATAATAATAGGGTAAATTACGATTTCCTTTCAACAAACAAAGTCTAAATTACGATATTCGTCCCTATGGTTTTGAAATTATCTTCATCTTCCTTTTGGTTTCTATTTTGTTTCACTTTTCATCTTTTAGACTTGACGACATGATAATTCCGTTAACCCCTGTTTTTTTTACCTTTTTTTTTAAAACAACTCCATATTTATTAAGACTGGTTGATTTTATTTTTTCAAACTCTTTATATTGAATGTTAATTTACATTTCTATTTTTATCTGAAGTTCATCTATTGTAACTGCGGGTTTCATGCAGGTCAAGTGGCGGATCCAGAAGTTTATATTATTGGGGGCACCTTTATGGGTGTCAAAAAATTCTTAAACCGAATAACTCATTCGTACCAATACAAATTTGGGGTATTTTCTCTATCGGTCACCCAACCTTGACACCAAATTTAACACCAAAACACCAAATTTGGTGGGCCCATCAACACCAAAAAAAACTCAACTCCAACCACACTCTAAAAACATCAAATTTATAGACCCCATATTAAAATAACAGATTTTATTAATTACTATTAATTAATAATAATTATAATTTATAAATACATATTAAATAATAAATAATCAGAAATTAATTTATTGAATGAAGACTTATTAAAATAAAAACGAAAACGTTTTAAGGGAAATTAATTAAAATGGACCAAGTTCGTAATTGTGTTAAAGAAATACCCCATCTCTCTTGGTTTACAAAAATACTCATTTCTCCCACGATTTGACTCTCAATCGCTGATTAAAATAAAATACCCAAAAAAATCCGCGACGGACAATACCTAGTTTGAACAATCCGCGATGGACAATACCCAGTTTGAACAATCCACGATGGACAATACCCAGTTTGAACAATCCACGATGGACAATTCCCAGTTTGAACAATCCACGATGGACCATACCCAGTTTGAACAATCCGCGATGGACAATACCCAATTTGAACAATCCACGATGGACAATACCTAGTTTGAACAATCCGCGATAGACAATACCCAGTTTGAACAATACCCATTGGACAATATCCTGCGATCGAGGGAACACCTTGGGTATAACCCACCATTTTTAATTGAGTTTAATTTTACCTTAATTGCACCTTCTTCATCAATCACTATCATCAACTTAACAATATATAGATTCGTGATTGGTAACAAACAAAAAAACATTGAGTTTATATATATATATATATATATATATATATATATATATATATATATATATATATATATATATATATATATATATATATATATATATATATATATATATATATGTATATATACATATATATTATACCCAGTAATTAAAAACATCTTTGCTTAAAACCCACATTAAACAAAGAACACTTAATTGATGAAAGCAAAATTCGTAAACAATATATAGAGAACTCCAATCGAACTAAACATTAAACCATTTCATTCATTATCATGATAAACCCACCAGATTTCAAAACATAAACCCACCCCACCATCTAAAACACTGACTTCGTTAACATAAACTAACCCACCATCTAAAAACAACATAAACCCACCATCTAATGATCTAAAACCTAACCACAAGAAATTATTAACAAACCCATCAACAACTGAGAACACAGACCACGTATTTTCCTCCGGTGGCGGCCCTCAACTTCTCCTAGATCTTAGCATTATCAGTTTCCAACATTGTAACCCTCTCCTCCAAAGCCTAGATTTTTGCCAGATAGCTGTGTGAGAGATCTTGTGCAGAAATACATTCATCAAGTAGATCTCTATGTGCATCTTCCATTTGTCCAACCAGTTTCTGCAACAGCTTAAACCCTTCATCCAAAGCTATCGACTCCAAAACCCTAACGGAATGGTCACCCTTTTCACTGGACGAAGACCCTCCCTGACCCTTTTCCAGGGGACGAAGACCCACCACCAGCCATAAAGTTTTTTTTTTGTTTTTTATAGGTCATTCATTGAAATGCCCCAACTTGGGGTCCTCCGTTACCAAAATGTCCAAAATCTCTCCAACTTAACCATAATACCCCAAAAATCCGTGAAATTACCCCTCGATCGCGAAGGCCTTGAAAAACAATGCATCGAGGACCCAAACCAACCCTTTCGCGGTCTATATTCCCTCGATCGCGGACAACCATCCACTTGATCGCGGACCTAGTCATAAGATTCTGGAGCTTATAAAAGTTTTACTGGAAGGCTGTAAAAACTTTACCCGATGGAAAGATTCTGGAAGGAAGGCTGGAAAAGTTTTAAATAAGTAAATAATAATATAATAATAGGGTAAATTATGATTTCCTTTCAACAAACAAAGTCTAAATTACGATATTCGTCCCTATGGTTATGAAATTATCTTCATCTTCCTTCTAGTTTCTATTTTGTTTCACTTTTCATCTTTTAGACTTGACGACATGATAATTCCGTTAACCCTTGTTTTTTTTTACCTTTTTTTTTTAAAAACAACTCCATATTTATTAAGACTGGTTGATTTTATTTTTTCAAACTCTTTATATTGAATGTTAATTTACATTTCTATTTTTATCTGAAGTTCATCTATTGTAACTGCGGGTTTCATGCAGGTCAAGTGGCGGATCCAGAAATTTATATTATTGGGGGCACCTTTATGGGTGTCAAAAAATTCTTAAACCGAATAACTCATTCGTACCAATACAAATTTGGGGTATTTTCTCTATCGGTCACCTAACCTTGGCACCAAATTTAACACCAAAACACCAAATTTGGTGGGCCCATCAACACCAAAAAAAAACTCAACTCCAACCACACTATAATAAACATCAAATTTATAAACCCCATATTAAAATAACATATTTTATTTACTATTAATTAATAATAATAATTATTATTATAATTTATAAATACATATTATAATAATAAATAATCAGAAATTAATTTATTGAATGAAGACTTGTTAAAATAAAAACGAAAACTTTTTAAAGGAAAATAATTAAAATGGACCAAGTTCGTAATTGTGTTAAAGACATACGCCATCTCTCTTGGTTTACAAAAATACTGATTTCTCCCGCGATTTGACTCTCGATCGCTGATTAAAATAAAATACCCAAAAAAATCCGCGATGGACAATACATAGTTTGAACAATCCGCGATGGACAATACCCAGTTTGAACAATCCACGATGGACAATACCCAGTTTGAACAATCCGCGATGGTCAATACCAGTTTGAACAACAACCATTGGGCAATACCCACTTTGAACAATACCCATTGGACAATACCCATTTTGAACAATACCCATTGGACAATACCCACTTTGAACAATACCCATTGGACAATACCTTGCGATCGAGGGAACACCTTGGGTATAACCCACCATTTTTAATTTGAGTTTAATTTTACCTTAATTGCACCTTCTTCATCAATCACTATCATCATCTTAACAATATATAGCTTCGTGATTAGTAACAAACAAAAAAACATTGAGTTTATATATATATATATATATATATTGTACCCATTAATTAAAAACATCTTTGCTTAAAACCCACATTAAACATATAACACTTAATTGATGAAAGCAAAATTCGTAAACAATATATAGAGAACTCAATCGAACTAAACATTAAAACATTTCATTCATTAACATGATAAACCCATCAGATTTCAAAACATAACCCCACCCCACCATCTAAAACACTGACTTCGTTAACATAAACTAACCCACCATCTAAAAACAACATAAACCCACCATCTAATGATCTAAAAGCTGACCACAATAAATTATTAACAAACCCATCAACAATTGAAAACACAGACCACGTATTTTCCTCTCGTGGCGGCCCTCAACTTTTCCTAGATCACAACATTATCAGTTTCCAACATTGTAACCCTCTCCTCCAAAGCCTTGATTTTTGCCAGATAGCTGTGTGAGAGATCTTGTGCAGAAATATATTCATCAAGTAGATCTCGATGTGCATCTTCCATTTGTCCAACCAGTTTCTGCAACAACTTAAACCCTTCATCCAAAGCTATCGACTCCAAAACCCTAACGGAATGGTCACCCTTTTCACCGGACGAAGACCCTCCCGGACCCTTTCCAGGGGACGAAGACCCACCACCAGCCATAAAGTTTTGTTTTTGTTTTTTATGGGTCATTCGTTGAAATGCCCCAACTTGGGGTCCTCCGTTACCAAAATGTCCAAACTCTCTCCAACTTAACCAAAATACCCCAAAAATCCGTGAAATTACCCCTCGATCGCGGAGGCCTTGAAAAACAATGCATCGAGGACCCAAACCAACCCTTTCGCGGTCTATATTCCCTCGATCGCGGATAACCATCCCCTTGATCGCGGACCTGGTCATAAGATTCTGGAACCTATAAAAGTTTAACTGGAAGGCTGTAAAAATTTTACCCGATGGAAAGATTCTGGAAGGAAGGCTGGAAAAGTTTTAAATAAGTAAATAATAATATAATAATAGGGTAAATTACGATTTCCTTTCAACAAACAAAGTCTAAATTACGATATTCGTCCCTATGGTTATGAAATTATCTTCATCTTCCTTCTAGTTTCTATTTTGTTTCACTTTTCATCTTTTAGACTTGACGACATGATAATTCCGTTAACCCTTGTTTTTTTTACCTTTTTTTTTAAAAACAACTCCATATTTATTAAAACTGGTTGATTTTATTTTTTCAAACTCTTTATATTGAATGTTAATTTACATTTCTATTTTTATCTGAAGTTCATCTATTGTAACTGCGGGTTTCATGCCGATCAAGTGGCGGATCCAGAAATTTATATTATTGGGGGCACCTTTATGGGTGTCAAAAAATTCTTAAACCGAATAACTCATTTGTACCAATACAAATTTGGGGTATTTTCTCTATCGGTCACCCAACCTTGGCACCAAATTTAACACCAAAACACCAAATTTGATGGGCCCATCAACACCAAAAAAAAAACTCAACTCCAACCACACTCTAAAAAACATCAAATTTATAGACCCCATATTAAAATAACATATTTTATTTACTATTAATTAATAATAATAATAATAATTATAATTTATAAATACATATTATAATAATAAATAATCAGAAATTAATTTATTGAATGAAGACTTATTAAAATAAAAACGAAAACTTTTTAAGGGAAATTAATTAAAATGGACCAAGTTCGTAATTGTGTTAAAGAAATACCCCATCTCTATTGGTTTACAAAAATACTCATTTCTCCCGCGATTTGACTCTCGATCGCTGATTAAAATAAAATACCCAAAAAAATCCGCGATGGACAATACCTAGTTTGAACAATCCGCGTTGGACAATACCCAGTTTGAACAATCCACGATGGACATTACCCAGTTTGAACAATCCGCGAAGGACAATACCCGGTTTGAACAATCCGCGATGGACAATACCCGGTTTGAACAATCCACGATGGACAATACCCAGTTTGAACAATCCACGATGGACAATACCAAGTTTGAACAATCCGCGATGGACAATACCCAGTTTGAACAACAACCATTGGACAATACCCACTTTGAATAATACCCATTGGACAATACCCATTTTGAACAATACCCATTGAACAATACCCACTTTGAACAATACCCATTGGACAATACCCACTTTGAACAATACCCATTGGACAATACCCTGCGATCGAGGGAACACCTTGGGTATAACCCACCATTTTTAATTTGAGTTTAATTTTACCTTAATTGCACCTTCTTCATCAATCACTATCATCAACTTAACAATATATAGCTTCGTGATTGGTAACAAACAAAAAAACATTGAGTTATATATATATATATATATATATATATATATATATATATATATATATATATATATATATTGTACCCATTAATTAAAAACATCTTTGCTTAAAACCCACATTAAACAAAGAACACTTAATTGATGAAAGCAAAATTCGTAAAAAATATATAGAGAACTCCAATCGAACTAAACATTAAACCATTTCATTCATTAACATGATAAACCCATCAGATTTCAAAACATAAACCCACCCCACCATCTAAAACGTTGACTTCATTAACATAAACCAACCGACCATCTAAAAACAACATAAACCCACCATCTAATGATCTAAAAGCTGACCACAAGATATTATTAACAAACCCATCAACAACTGAAAACACAGACCACGCATTTTCTTCCGGTGGCGGCCCTCAACTTCTCCTAGATCTCAGCATTATCAGTTTCCAGTATTGTAACCCTCTCCTCCAAAACCTTGATTTTTGACAGGTAGCTGTTTGAGAGATCTTGTGCAGAAATACACTCATCAAGTAGATCTCGATGTGCATCTTCCATTTGTCCAACCAGTTTCTGCAACAGCTTAAACCCTTCATCCAAAGCTATCGACTCCAAAACCCTAACAGAATGGTCACCCTTTTCACCGGACGAAGACCCTCCCGGACCCTTTCCACACGACGAAGACCCTCCCTGACCCTTTCCACACGACGAAGACCCTCCCTGACCCTTTCTAGGGGACGAAGACCCACCACCAGCCATAAAGTTTTTTTTGTTTTTTTGGGTCATTCATTGAAATTCCCCAAGTTGGGGTCCTCTGTTACCAAAATGGCCAAACTCTCTCCAACTTAACCAAAATACCCCAAAAATCCGTGAAATCACCCCTCGATCGCGGATGCCTTTAAAAACAATGCATCGAGGACCCAAACCAACCCCTTTGCGGTCTATATTCCCTCGATCGCGGACAACCATCCCCTCGATCGCGGACCTGATCCCCCTCGATCGCGGACCTTCATGGGAATCGCGGACAATTCATGGTTAATCTAGGTCATTTCAAAGGTGAAAAACCAACTTTTTTAAGGATTCCTCGATCAAGGGGGATCATCGAGGATTTTTGGGGTATTTTGGTTAAATAGGAGAGAGTTTGGGCATTTGGGTAAGTAAAAATCAAACTTGGGGCATTTCTATTAGTATCTCTTTTTTTTGTATTTGTGTGTTGTATTTTTGAGGCCAGCGTGCGTATCATATAGACCTGGTCAAGAACATTCCGAACCTGTAAACGTTTACCGGCAGGCTGTAGGGTGTTACTATCCCTACCCCAAACATTTCTATGCCCCCATAGGAGCCCCCTATGAGCTACTCTCACACTGCACACACCATAATTATAATTTCATTTCATACCCCTATAGTTATTTAATTAGTTTACTTTATACCTTTTACTTTTCTAATTTTCATTTTACACCCTCATCATATTAACACATATAATCGTATATTAACTAAAATACGTTAAAAATATGTTTTAATTTTAACAAGTTACACCATTATAATTGTCTCTTCGATACCTTCGAAATGAGCCCAATATTGAATATTTTTTGATTTAATTATTTTATTATATATCATATATACTACATAAAAATATTTTTATATTTACAATTCATACCCTTATAGTTAATTATTTAATTTATGGCACATCTCTTACTTTTTCAATTTTTGTTTTACACTCTTATCACATTAACATAATAATCATATATTAACTAAAATATGTTAAAAAATACGTTTTAACATATCACATTATACATAATTACGTTAAAATGCGTTAAGAAATTCGATATATATATATATATATATATACTAGTAGTGTACCCGCGCAAAGCGGCGGGAAGCAAAGTTTTGTTACAAATTAACATAGCAGCTCATTAAATAAATCCAAGATTTGTGTTTGAACAAACAATTATAGTCTTTCTCTCTATCAAATAACGAACCATGCACCTAAGAACAATCCGAATGTTTTCTTTTATGTCATTCAAAGTATTAGCCTTCGCTACACAACTAAAAATAGTATAGCATAGTATTAGCATTCGCTACACGAGCAAGATGATGAACACGATGAAAAGGACACCAAAGATGTAGTAGAGCCAATGTAGCCATATTGAGGTTAGGATAAAAAGAGCTCAATGAATACCACGCACCAAACATAAGTTTGCCAACGATCAAGATTGAGAAACTTAATTGAGCTCATTCCATTGATGGCTTTTTAAAATCAAAATAACCACCCACAAATACAAGTTAAACAAAAATGCAAAACCATAAGAGCACTAAAGCAAATATGGTTCAAATGTCACTCCGAATAAGATAATTGATGCTTATGGATAGAACAAGTAATCAAAAATTGCAATTAGTTTTGTGAAATAAAAAAATATACAACAAAAAGAAAAGTGTAACAAACCAAAATTACCAGACTCCTTATCCACTATATCAACTTTTCTGTTTTTCTCCACTACATCAACTTTTCTACTTTTTCTAACACTTTTCACAAAAACTCTTCATTGGAGTTGCAAACAAGGACTTCAAATGAAATGCAATGATCTGCTAAGAGTTTTAAGACTAATGGGGGTAAAAAATTTCACAAAATTTCATTATTTACAAAATTTAGAGATAAATCTTCATTATTTACAAAATTTCACAGTGACCATATCTCCGGCTTATATACAAATGTCATCTACACAACTTAAAGGTAGAGCAACATATAGTTAAGTAACTTTAGGGAGAATCTAATTGAAACGTAAATCCACTTGAATAACAGAGAACCAAGTAATGGGCTCATTTGAGAAAACAAAACCTCCATTTCATCTGTCTGCACAATCCTAGAGCTAATCAGTTATGTACTCTTCATGTGATATTGTGCAGCCTTTGGGTTCCCTTGTAGATCCTTCAACATTTGTCTCCCCATAACAAATCAAACAAACACACTATTAACCATATTCAAATCTTGGAAAACTTCCTCTTTGCAAATGCAAGTGGAAAAACTACTAACTTTTATCCGTACAGGTGTTTTTAAAGAATTCTCAAAGCCGTTGATGTTTGGCTCACATAATACCAAATATTGTTCATCATATTTGATTGGCATATAGGCAATGAGAATGACTGGGTAAGCCCTTATTTATATCAAAGGGGTCGTTTATCAAATGCTTACGGACAACGACATCACCCTCGTTTGCGTTATCGTGTAACATTTTGACCATCAATATGGATTGTTGGCAAGCATCTTAAACCCGGTAAGAACTTACCGGGTAAAACTCTCGACCCTATCCATACGCAGTCAGAAAGGTGAGTGATATCAGTAAGCGCTTACCGGGTATATGCTTAGTAAAGGGCCCCTAAGTCTATCATTTGTGTTCTTTTTATGCAGAATCTTAAGTTGTTTTTTATCAGTAAGCGGTTAGCAGGTATTGTTTTATAGAATATTGAAATAAGGCTATATAACGAAATAGAAGGATCAAAACCATATACGACCATATACGAAAGAAATATCTGCAACAGCCGCTTCCCGACATATTAGAGAAATGTCAGCCCCAATACAACCTTCAAAAAAAAGAGCAGACTCCTTAATGCAAACATCATAACTGCAAGTCCTTTACGCAAAACATCAATAGCAACACCTTCCAATACATGGAACCACATATTCCAACGAAGATTGCCTACTATATTTGAGTAATAAAGATATTGTTGCAAGCTTAAGATGTTTAAAACAAAGCTATTGCAATCAAAATTTTACACCCAAGTGTAAATATAAATAGATAATTCTTTTAGACAAGGATGATTAAGAATCTTAGCGTACCTAATCAAATAGCAATTGGAGAATTCACGCAATATTACATATAGAAATTCTAAGAAACTTGCTCACCTAATCCATGTGCCAAAAAAATTTGCCAAGTTTTTTTTATTCCAACTACTCCTAATATTATCTTGAGTTTCTTGTATATCCATTTTATCGAAATCGTGAACTGTTTCAAGTCCTTCGATTATACAAAACCTGCATCAATAAACTAACCCATTTTTTTCAAGCATTTCAATAATCGTGTGGACTCAAATCACTACCACAACTTGTTGCCAAAAATGTTTCCGTCAATTAACAATGCAAATACAATAACTCATATGTTTCAATAATTCAAACAGAGCACGTTCATAATTTATATGGGTTTGGTTACATTACTTTTTACACTTTGTTTCAATAGAAGAGTAACACTACAAATGAATTGCTTAATCCAAGCATATTATGAAAACAAACTACATAATCAATTGGGGAATTGTGGACCATAAATTTTTTTCTAATATTCACAGAGTAATTATTGCATGGATGTTTGTGATAGCAAGAACATGCAAAAAATCCAAACGGATCTAAACACAAATCACATTAATGGGACCAAAAGTCCAAATGGATATAAACATTGACAACTTCAAGAAGAATTTAGAGAAACATTGTTCCATTTTCTTATGTGCAATATGGTTTCAAATTGGATCTTTAACAACCAGATCCAATCTGAAATTGACCAGATTCACTACATAACCAAATTCTTACATACAATAGCTAAAATTATTAGCTAGCAAATAATTCAAAATGACCAAATCTTGAAAACCCATTGACAGAAACCCCTAAGTGAACAAATATTCACTTAAAAGTTAGCAAGTACATAACCAAATTCTTAACTTGCGGTAGCTAAAACTATTAGCTAGCAAAGAAGAAGTGAGACTATTTTCAGTATTCTTGGATTAGGAGATTTACAACTTTTCAAGAAACAAACCAACTAAAAGCAACTAAAACTAAACTTTTAAAAAACATGATTAGGGTAAAAGCAAATTGATACAAATATAATTAGGGTAAAATTTTCAAAAATACAAATTGCAACAAATACGATTAGGGGAAACTAATTTACTGATTCCAAAATAGAGAAAACTGATAAAAATATGATTAGGGAATCGATTCCAGTGTAGGGAAAAGCGATACAAATAAGATTTCTGAAAACTAATTACCTCATGGATCGATTCCAGTAGAGAAGTAGGGAAGCTTGAATCGATTCCAATATATTCCAGTCGAGAAGCTTGAATTGTCGCAAATACTTAAGATCCTAAAGCAAACAAAAAAGAAAAACAATACCCTAAAGTTAAAAACGGGATTAACCATAGACCAAGAGAAACTGAAATCGATTGTGTATGACAGAAGTAGCAGATGAATTTCTTGAGGATGAGCAAAATAGCGTTTCTTCTGAACGAGGAAGATAGTGTGAATGAGAGAGGGAATGAGCACCAAAAAGGGGTTAGTGAAGAATTCCATCAACCTAAATCACAAGAAACAAAGAACACATAAAGCAATTAAACTTTAAAATCGATAACATAAGAAATTTGTGGGGTTTTGAAGAAGCTGTGGAGAAATCAAAACCTAGGGCTGATTTATATGCAATATCGTCTTGGGAGCCAGCTGTGTATGGAGAAATTTGATTTCTCAAATCTTCCATTTTAGTGATTAAAGCAGATGGTAGTAGGAAGAAACAATAAAAAAATTGTACGAAGCTATCCAAAAAAACTTTGTATCAGAGGAGACGATGAAATAAGAGGGAAGAAGGGATTGAGGGGAGAAAGCAAGGTGTGTAGTGTCTCTTCTCTGTTGTGACCAGGTTTTAAAAATGTGTGTATCATAGACTTGTACACTATGCCTTACAACTTGCACTTAAGAGTTTTTCAAATTTTATGCATAAAATACTTGTACACCATGCATGATGACTTGTCTTTAAGAGTTTTGACCAAAACCAATATTAAGGTAGTAATAGATATATATATATATATATATATCAAACGTTTTAATAATTTGATTTGAAATAAAGTAAAGTTATTGATTTAAAATAAAGTAAAAACAATTCCATATATATATATATCGAACGAACGGTCCGTACATATATCGTTTATATATCGTTTGTTAGGGCCAAATTAGGTTGAATAGAAGTTCAAGGGATAAACTTTAAATTATCTATTTTGAGCCTTAAATGTGTAAACGGGCCATGGGCTTGAAGTCATGGGCCCATGGTATTTAAAGTGTTTTAGCCTTAGAATTACAGGCTAGTTGTCAATTTCCACTTTCTTATGCTTTGTAATTCTCTCTGATTATATTGAAAGTGAATTGGAGGAAATATTGAAATCATACTGTTTGGGTCATATCTATTGATTTCTATTGTTCGTTGCACTGATCTGGAACTCACAATTGGTATCAGAGCAAACGAACGAATCGATTCAAAGTGACTTTTGAATTTCTGGTAAGATTTCTATTCAAAACATTCGACTGTATTCTTGGCCTTTGAAACTCATATTTTGATTTGGTTAAAATTGATTATTTTCGTTTATCACATTCTGTTCGTATCATCTTAGTAAACGAATCTGCAATTTTTCATTGTCCAATTCGATCATCTTAGTTGGTTTTAAGCAAAATCAAATTCTCAAGTTTTTGGTCTCTGTTCTTGCAAAAATCAAAAATTTCTTATCAAAAACTTGTTATTTGGCTTCAAATTCGATTCGGGTATTGTTATTATTGTATTTGGTCGAGTTCCTAACCTTTCAGGAATGATTTTAAGCAACCCTAATCGATTTCCAATCGACTTGGAAACCACAGACGTAGTTACCGGACACCACAACCGTGGTTACCGGGTACATCACAGAGTTACCGGGTAAGTTTCTTTAATTATCATTAGTTACCGGGTAACTCCAAGTTACCGGGTAACGTGCCACTTACCGGATAATTTTCATACTTTCCGGACAAGTTCCCGGTAAGCACATCCGGTAACTACCTTTTCATCCGGTAAGTTCTCTCATCCGGTAAGCTTGTCATTTGTTTCATTTTGTTATCGGTAAGCTCTTGATTTAGGTGCTTCATCCGGTAAGTAAGTACATCCGGTAACTGTCTCCACACCCGGTCAGTCCTCATCATCCGGTAAGTACTTCCACCCGGTAAGTTTGTTTTTGCTTATTATTACTTCATCCGGTAAACTTGTCTCATCCGGTAACCCTCAGTTATCCGGTAACTCAAGTCTATCCGGTAACCTCTGCAAATTTACCTGTTTTTCACAATCTGATTCGGACACTTCCAGATCAGATATCTTGCATCCGGATTCCTATCCGGTAAGTATAGTCTAGTTGATTTCTTACCTATTTTAGCATAAACCACTCGTAGAACCTGCGTTAGGATATAAATCTTAGTGCCTTGCGTTAGGATCTCACTTTGAATCGAACCAATCGTCTGACGATCACTTTAGTGCAACTTAAGATGTCTTCGTGTGACGCTCTTGCTATCGGCACCGACTCCAAGCCGCGATGTCTTTACCAAGGTGAATACAGCCAGTGGCGAGATAGATTCTTGATCTTCATTGAGTCAAATGATAACTTCGAGTTTATCTGGCGAGCTCTCACTGACGGGCCAATTCCTCAACCCATGAAGACTATACCAGCAACTGAAGCAGGTGGTCAAGTTCGTTACGAGGTTAAGACACTCTCCGATATGACTGCCGACGAAAGAGGCATGCTTGAGGGAGAAAAGCATGCTAAGAGGTACTTTGTTCAGGCTCTACCCAACACGATTTACACAGCCATCGACAGTTACAAAGACACAGCAAAGGGTATGTGGGATCAGGTGGAGAAAATGATGCGCGAGAGCAAAGTCGGGAACCAACTGAAAATCAACAGCTGCATCACAAAGTTTGATGGGTTTAAGCAGCGCACCGGTGAATCCCTCTCCCAGACCTATGAACGCTCTTGTCTCCTCCTCAACGAGCTTCACAAAAGCTACATCACTCGATCTAACACGGAGAACGCGCTCAAGTTTCTCAACATCCTCTTGCCTGAATGGAAAGTATTCGCATCTCACGTCAAGCACAACCACTTGATGGAGAACGTCAGCATACACGAACTCTATGAGATACTTCTTCAGGACGAAGATGAAGTGATGGAGATTCTGAACGAAAAGAAGTCTGCATCGAAGCCACCTGCTGATCCACTAGCTCTTATGTCTTCAAAACGAGGCAAATCTTCTGGCCGCCGTTCCAAACGTGCCCAAGAGCCAAGTGAATCTGAGCCTGAACCTGAGGAAGAAGAGGACAGTGATTCTGATCCTTAGTTAACAGCTGTGAAGAAAGCAATGGCTCTGCTCTCCAGATCCTTCCAGCAGAAGAAGTTCTTTAAGAAGCCGACATCCAATAATCAGCGCTACTCCACCTCCTCCAACAAGCTCCATGATTATCAGGACAAATACGAAGGTAAGAAGAAGTCCGATGAGCCCAACCAGTCTGACAAGAAGGAGAAGACAGAGAAAGATGACCGCAAGTCTGAATCAAAGAAGAAAGACGAACCCGTGACTTGTTATAACTGCGGGAAGCTTGGTCATTTTGCGAAAGAATGTAGAAAGCACGTTGTGAAGAATGCTCATTATTACAAGGCGAAGCTCGCATTGGCAGAACAAAAGGAAGCTGGAGAAGCTTTATTTGTTGAAGATGACTATTGGCTGGGTCGATCTGACAGTGAAAGCGAATCTGATGGTGATGATGCTTTTATGGGCTATCACTCTCCTGCTGAAGAAGAAAAGACAAAGTTGTGCCAGGTATGTGAACCTATCTATCAAGATCTTTATAACCGAACACAACCTCTTGTTGAACGGATAGATTCCTATAAGGCCACCACTAATGAACAACTGCTTGAGATTAAATCACTATCTGAAAAGCTAGATGTTCAAAAGCGAATAACTGAGAAACACAAGTCCGAAAATGCTAATTTAAAAGAAAAATGCAAAAATCTTTCATTAGCACCTAAGGACTTAAGGCCCAAAATATCTGAACTACAGTCACAGCTTGATCAGTGTGAGAACGAGAAAGCAGAAATTGTTTATCAATGCTCTGCTCTTCAAATTCAACACAAGGAGTTTGTCACTAAAATAGTTGATCTTGAAACCAAACTCCACAAAATAGGTCAAACTGATCAGACCATTCACATGAATAAACCCAAGGAGTTCACTTACTTTAACAAGGAATGGGGAATCGGATACGATAACCCACACTACTTGAAAAAGGGTATATTCAAAAGACCTACATTGTATGATTTTGGCTGTCTTGGAATAGACAAAAAGTATTCAGAATATGGGATAAAATGGACTGGTCCTCTTGAACCTGAAAAGGAAGAGGAAACTGAGGAATACAAGCACAAACACACGTCAAAAATACAACTTCCTTTTTGTTATGAGCCTTTGAACTATTATTATGAGAAAAATAAAAAGAAATACCTTTCGAATGACTATTTTGACTGCTATAAGGTTGTGACGCCCAAGGATTCCTCCAAAAAGGATGAGGTCCAAGCAACCGAACCCAAGACTGAGACGGATGAGTTCAAACTCTATGTTCCCCCTCTCGTCTTGGAAGCAAAAATAGTCGAGTTAGAAGAGTCACTCGAGAAGGAAAGGTCTTGTTTTCAAAAGGAAAGGCAAGCGCTTATCACAGAACTTGAGAAACTCAAATCTGAGAAAACCGAAGTTGTGTCGGATGAAGGACAGGAAATCCTTCGGTGTGAAATCAATAAGCGCACATCAAAGCTGTCTGCCTTGGCAACAGAAGCGATGCAGGAGCATACGAGAAATGGTCAACTCCAAGCGTAGATTGACCTACTCCAAACTGAAAATCAAATTTCACCCGAACTTTCCTACAACTCATCGGACACATCCTCGTGTAAAGCTTTCATTGGAAAAATCTCTTCACAAGACAGTAAAGGGTCTCAAGATAAGTGTGTTATAAGGAATTTAAACTCTGGTTTTTTTCATAGCTTCCGCACCGAATTTCCCAAAGCACACAGACACAAAGTGTTCCTCGCCTTCCTCGGCCAATCCAAATCCTACTATCCCGGATATCGATTTTTCAGAATTTATGAATTCCGAGGGCAATTCTGATGAAGAGTTTGAATCGTTCCCCTTCGACAAACCTCTTCCAAGTCATACTGACTTTCTTTCACCAGTAGTTAATCGATCGGTCAATTTTCAAAAGGGTGAATGTTGCAAAACAAAGACCCCGACAGTGATTAAGATTTCTAACACTAAGTCAGATTCTCAAAAACAATCACCGCCGAGGCAAAAGACCGATCGATCGACTAACAAGAATCATGTTTCCTCAAAATCCACTGACCATGCTGTCAATGTTGTTTCAGATAAAACCGGTCGAGCTAAACATGAGAAACAAAAGTGGCTAGCTAAGGAAACTATCGAGAAAGAGGCGTCGAAGTCATTTAATACTGTTTTCTATCCTAGAATGAACAAGCATGATTGCGCTTTGAACCATAAGAATGATTTTGTTGAACAAGATGTTAATTTTCTGATTAAACTTTATTCTATTCAGCAATTAATTCAGTTATCGCATGATTGCCTGTGTTGTTCTAGTTGTGGTTGGAATGACTTCGATGATATTAGAAATTCACCTGATTGGTTTAATTCGTATCATGTTTTTAACTCAAAACCAAATCGCAGACCCAGTAAAAACAAAAAGAAATCTAAATCTAAAAGGGGTCCCCAATCAGAGGTTAAACCCAAGCAAGTAAGGAAACCCATTTCAAAACGGGTTCCTCCTACTGAGGTTAAACCTACACCCAAGAGGCAACCTGCTTCAAAACAGGTTCCTCCGAAAAGTGTAAAACCTAACCCTCCAGGACCCATTCTTATATGGGTACCTAAAGTCCGCTAATCTCGTTTTACAGGACGATCATGTATGGTACTTAGATTCTGGATGCTCCAAGCACATGACCGGAAGGAGGGAGCTGCTCACGAACTACAAGGAAAAATATTGCGGAGACGTGTGATTCGAGAACGATGACAAGGCGCCGATTTTGGGCTACGGCGACATTGTCCAAGATAAGATCGCCATAAAAAAAGTATCATACGTCGCGGGATTGGGACACAACTTGTTCAGTATCGGCCAATTCTGCGATAAAGATCTTGAGGTCAGATTCAAAGCCAAAAGGTGTAGTGATAAGTGCTCAATTTTGAGTATTTAAGCACTTATTTCTCTTCTCTTTTAGGTAGGATTTTACACTTTTACATCCCAATTTGAGTCTTTTACTTAATTATTTTACAATTTCTTGAATTGGAGCTTAGGATGATGGTTTACTTGCTTTCATGGGGTGTTTAAGTTAATTCTAATGTCTTTTGAAAAATCTATTTGATGAACAAGTCATGCTGCAGCAGCTCTGCAGCATTAGACGGCCGTTCTTTTGGGGAATGGAAGAATTGGAAGTTGATTAAAAGGGAGTTGAAGTGACATTTCTTTTGTCCAGCGGTCAAAGCAAATATTCAGCTGATTAGAACTCTTAGTTGTATTGTAATGACTTTATGTACTTTTCTAGTTTAGTTATTGTAACTTGTAGTTTATTCCTAACAACTTTGGTTGGTATTTACACCTTTAGTCCCTCCCTATTTGCTATAAATAGGAGGCTTTGGGTGCCTTTATTATCATACCTTTTTGTATCCCACTTCCCACATTTGGGTTGATCTTAATCAACTCCAATTCTCTCTAAATATAAGTATCTTGGAGCATTGCCTGCAGCACTGGGCAGTGAATTTTAATTGTTTTCTTTTTATTCCATCTTGCACCTCTAATCTTGTTATTTACTTTACGTCTTTATTTTTCTGCACTTAATATAAGCATCTTACATTATTGTACTTACATTCCATCCTTTAATATTGTCATTTACTTCCTTGTAATTTTATTTTCTTGTCACTTATTAGTTATAGTCTTTTACTTTTCAAGTATCATTTACATTCTAGCATCATGTTTACTTTCCAAGTCTCTTGCATTTATTTTACTTTATTTATTGTCATGAGTAGCTAAGCATATTAGCTTGGGTGTGAGGCAAATGGTGTTATGTTGACCAAAAGAAAGTAGACGTGTTTGTGGCAAAAATGATGTTTTATTATTCCAACCCAAGTTTCTTCAAGATAATACAATCCCTTGACAAATTGATCACTTTGATAGTATTAAAGTGTCATGGACCTAGAGATAGGCCATTGAATAGCACGTCAATTTGGATGACATAAGGGGTAATATCGAGAGAGTTACTTGCAACGAGAGTTGTTACTTTTGTTTTCTAAAATGATTCATTCTTGATAAGTTATCTTTTTCTCAAAGGGTTAAAATGGAGTAGACTTAGAGATAAGCTACTTAGGATTACACAAACTTGGGAGGTACGGGGGTTATATCGAGAGAGTAACTTTTAACAAAGAGTATTTGTTTTGCCGTATACTTTGAGAACTCCATTCCATCGTTTCTTTACCTTAGGTTCTGCTCAGATATGAGATTACTTACTACTACTGGAACCATGGGATGGTGAGAGTCCGAGAGGAACGTGTCTCAAAGTAGATAATAAAACCAGTTTTTGTCACTGTGATGCTGCAGCATTAGCCTACTGGAAGTTGGTTTAACATAACATCACAAGTCTTACACCCTTGCATCTCTTTTATTACTACTTGTTATAATCTGTGATACTCATCAACCAACCAATCAAAGATATTTTCTTCCAAATCATCTTCCGAATTCATTTCTTTCATCATACTTTTATAGCAATTTAACTCCAATCTCTGTGGGACGATAATTGGTATTTTACCACTTTATTACTTGCTAGACGACATAGTTCCGTATAAGTATACTTGCTTATTGGTTCTATTAGTACACGTCTGTAGGTGTATTCAAAGCACGCACTCATCAAGTTTTTGGCGCTGCTGCCGGGATTGGTAAGCTAAAAGTCTATAAAAGTATTTTAAAAGATTTGGTTTTTCTAACACCGTTTGGGAATTTTAAATTTTTTTTTCTAAAGTGGTGTATGCCAAGAATTCCACGTGGGGAACTTTTCGAATTTGATCCGGATATTGAGAGAACTTTTCATCAAAGAAGAATAATTCATAGAACATCAAACTCTCTCAATATGGAGGATGGTCCCCCACCAGGTTTTGAAAATAGACCACCAAGACCACCACTTTTGGAAAATCCCGTTCGGCCACCGTTGGAAAATCCAGTGAGACCACCTTTAGAAAATCCAATCAGGCCGCCAGTTTTTAATCCACCACTTTTTGGTAATCCGCCATTTCACCCATTTCAACATAATCTACCTTTTCAACAAAAGCCACCACTTCACAATCATAACAATGAAGAAGAAGATGATAATGGATCTGTTGGTAATGTTGAACCACTTAACATCATTGATCTTGAAAACTCGAAAGATGGAAGAATTATGGACTATGCAATCCCGAACTTTGAGCAATTAAATTCTGGGATTGTTAGGCCACAATTAGATACTCTACATTTTGAACCAAACCCCATCATGTTTCATATGTTGCAAGCCAATGGTCAATTTGCCGGATTACCATCGGAGGATCCCTATTCCCATTTAAAATCTTTTATGGAGATCACCGATGTTTTTCTAATCCCTGGAGTTTCTCCCGAAGCCTTAAAGCTCACTTTATTTCCATTTTCTCTAAGGGATAAGGCAAGAGTATGGTTCAATTCATTAACACTAGGTTCAGTACCATCTTGGAGTGACATGGCTGAGAAATTTTTGCGAAAATATTTTCCACCTACCCGAAATGCTAAGTCCAGAAACGAAATTTGCATGTTTAAACAAATGGACGATGAAGCAATTCCCGATGCTTGGGAAAGGTTTAAAGAATTATTAAGGAAATGCCCTCACCATGGCATTCCCTATTGTATTCAACTCGAGACGTTTTACGATGAACTTGATTCCAATGCAAAACAAATGCTCGATGCGACTTCAGGAGGGGCCTTTACCTTTAACACCTACAATACCGGGTATGAAATTCTTGAAAAGATTTCAGCAAATAATGGACAATGGGCTGATCCAAGAGCTCAAACGTCAACTCAAAAGAAGACTGCCGGGTTGCATGAGATTGATGCATACACTGCATTGACAGCTCAGCTTGCTTCCATGACTAATATGCTTAAAAACATCACTTCAGGTCAAGGAGCACAGCCAGCTGTCACTAAACCTCATGCACCTGTTCTTTCTATGCAATGTGTATGTTGTGGTGAGGAACATTCCTATGAACACTGTCCTCATATTTCTGAATCTGTAAACTATGTTCAAAACAGACCAAGTCCTCACTCCAACACATACAATGCTAGTTGGAAGCAGCACCCACTTCTCTTGGACTAGTCCATGTTTGAATCCACCTGCACAAAAACCACAAGGGAATTCAAATTTTCAAAATCAAGCAAGCAGTTCCCAAAACAACTTCAAGGGAAATTTTCAAAGCAATAATCATCAGAATAAATCGTCATCAAGGTTTTCAAAACAATCAACCACCTTTTCAAAACCAACATCATGCACCTTCACAAGATGATCCCAATGCCTCTTTGGAGACACTGATCAAGAATTACATGGCACAATCACAAGTTCAACAACAACAAAATCAGTCTCTTTTTAATCAACACAACACACTTTTGAGGAACTTAGAAACTTAAATCAGTCAATTGGCACTTAACCAGATCAACGGGGCCACAGGTACTTTACCTAGTAACACTGAAGTCCCTAAGGCCCCAGGAAAGGAACATGTAAAGGCTGCGACTCTTAGGAGTGGGAAGGAATTACCTGAAACTGTGGAAAAGGAATTTAGACCTTTAACCAAAACAGATTTTGAAAAATTATCCAAAGCCAATCCTACTCCAGAGATTCAGATTATTTCAAAACCACCAAGTCAAAAAGAAGACCAAGACCCTAAGACCACAAGTCCAAGTCCACCCAAAGTGACCAAAAGCATATTGGAACCATCTGGCTCAAAACCTTCAAATCAAGCTGTTATCAAACCAGTTCCCCCTTACATCCCTTATCCCTAAAAGATGAGGAATGAGAAGGAGGAATTGCAATTTAAAAAGTTTTTGGATGTTTTCAAACAATTGCACATCAACATACCTCTTGTTGAGGAAATATAGCAGATGCCCAATTATGCTAAGTTCCTAAAAGACATTTTGAGTAAGAAAAAGAAGTTGAATGAGTAAGAGACTGCTGCCCTCACTGAAGGTTGCAGTGCTCTGTTTTCCAACAAAATACCCGCTAAGCAAAAAGACCCAGGGAGTTTTACTATTCCTTGTTCCATAGGTGGGAAAGACGTTGGACAAGCTTTATGTGATTTAGGTGCCAGTGTCAACCTTATGCCCTTGTCAATTTTCAAAAGCTTAGGCATAGGGGAGCCCAGACCTACCACAGTCACACTCATTTTAGCTGACAAGACCATTGCCTATCCAAAGGGTAAGATTGAAGATGTTTTAGTCCAGGTTGACAAATTCATCTTTCCGGCTGACTTTATCATTTTAGACTTTGAGGCTGATAAAGATATTCCTATTCTTTTGGGAAGACCTTTCTTAGCCACAGGAAGAACTTTGATAGATGTCCAGAAAGGAGAGTTGACCATGAGACTTCAGGACCAAAAAGTCACATAATTTAATGTTTTCAATTCTTTAAAGTACCCTAATGACATGGAAGATTTTTCAAGCATAGGTACCATTGAGTCATTGTGTCATGAGGAAGAAGTCAAACAGGCCTGTAGGATAGAAGAGGAGGATGAGGAAGAAATTGAGAAATATGATGTATGGAATTGGAGTAAACGATACGGAGGTACAAACCTAGGCACGATGTTTAGGTTGTAGTTGGGGTACTCTACCATTTATCTACCTTGGTCTTCCGGTTGGTGCATCGATGCGTAGGTTGGAACATTGGAAACCGGTGATCGAAAAGGTAAAAAGTAGACTTTCCTCTTGGAAATCAAGAATTATGTCGATTGAAGGTAGATTAACGTTGGTAAAATCGGTACTTGGTAGCTTGTCGTTATACCATCTCTCGTTGTTTCGGGCCTCGAAAGGTGTAATTAAAGATTTGGAGACACTTAGAAATAGATTCTTTTGGGGGAGGTGGAGTGGGAGAAAGTGAGGAAAAAGCGTTAGTTGGGTCAATTGGAAAACAACATTGGGTTCTTTCAAGAGGGGGGGGGGGGGGTTTGGGTGTGGGCGCATTAAAATTGGCAAATTGGGCTCTTTTGGGGAAATAGTGGTGGCGCTTCCTTTCGGATAAAGATTCATTATGGGTTAAGGTTATTCAAAGTCTTTATGGGGAAGAGGGAGGTATAAGGGGATATCAAATTGGGTATGGAGGGCAAGGATCGACATGGGGAAACATTATCCGTGTAGGGGCGGAATTGGACGGAGCGGGGGTAGAATTTACGACTTCATTTGTGACCGAAATCGGGGACGGATTGAGGACACAATTTTTGTCGGACGTGTGGATTGGGAACGACCCATTACATGGGGACTTCAATTGGTTATTTAGACTAGAAACCAACAAGAATGCTCTTGTTTCGGAGAGGGGGGGGGGGGGTTGGGATGGTGGTAGGTGGTCGTGGAAATGGAATTGGAGACGTGAGCCTAGAGGAAGGGAACGAGGAGAATTGGAGCTATTAGAAAGAAGACTTCTAGAACGAAATCCGGTAAGAGACCGTAAGGATAGGATAGAGTGGAAGCTAGATACGTATAAGACGTTCAACTTAAAAACTCTTAGTGGAAGGAGATAGGGTGGAGGGGGGAAGGTTCCATAGTGGAGACAAGATGGCACATGATGATCCCGATTTTTTTTTTTTCATGTGGAGGGCAAGGTTGGGGCGTATTCCTTGTCGATTGGTATTAGAGAGGATGGGTGTCGACTTGGATTCGGTTCTATGTCCATGTTGCAGAGACACACCCGAGTCGGTGGACCACGCTCTAGTGGGATGTAGAGAGCTAAAGAATTTCTAGGCTAACACCGTGAGATGGTGGAGAAGGAATGTCGACAACATGGATTCGTTACATTCATTATTGCAAGAGGATCAATCGGCAGCTTTGGATAGAAAAAACAAAACTTTGTGGGAAGCGGTTGTTGGACTTTCCTCTACTTTATTTGGTCTTACCGAAACAAAATTGTGCTCGAAGTAGAGAAATGAAGGATCGACGATCTCTTCTACGAATATCAAAGGAAAGCGTTCAAGTGGATCAAGAGAAGAGACAAAAAAATTCTCGTTAGACTGGGCAAAGTGGCTGTCGAATCCTATCGCCTGAAGGGTGAATATGAGGACTAACGTGTGACGAAGGTTGGTGATTTTGAGTGGCGCTGAACATCCTACGGAATTAAGTTAGGATGTAAGGTGTAGTCTGGCCCAATTGGGTCAAAGTAGACCTCCTATTTGCTTCTTGCAAACTAAATTTTGTTTCCATGCTTCTGTTCAATTCTTGTGGTGCGTGGCACTGTTGGTTTTTTGCTTCTTGTATCCCCCCCCCCCTCTCACCAATGTTTGTTGTGATGGTTTTGTCTTTAATATAAATACATTTGCCTTGCAAAAAAAATACCTCAAGATCACAAAATCTTACCAATTAACTACAACTATTTCTTATTTACAATTTTCTCAATCTTGCTTTTGTTTCTTTTTTATTAATATTTTTCTTCTAATTTACTCATTAATCTTTAATTTGTTTTATCATTCTTATGACAACACATTTTTATCCAAAATAACTTGAAAATGAAATAAAAGTAATCGAATTTAAGTATTTAACAATTAATGTAGTACTAAGGAAACTGAAATATTCCTTTGAAATCAACCAAAAAAACAAAAAGTGCCTCGGAATCAACAAAAGAAGTTAAAAGATCTCTTGAAATCAACCTAAAAATCAAAAAAATCAAAAAAATCAACCAAAAAAGTTAAAAAAATCTCATCAAGCAAATTTGCAGGCATTTGATCAAATTTAAAGGTGCACCCGCTCTGGAAAAATCCTGGGTCCACCACCGCCAAACATGTTTTTTTAATAAAAGATCGTGTAAAAAATTTAATGGACTCCCAAGGAGCAAACATCATTCATACAACGAGAAATAGAAAATAGTAAATTAAAGAATGTAACAAGACAAGATAGGAAGGAGGACAATTGGGTAGAGTGTGAGCCATCCCATTCGCTTGTCTCTTTTAACAGCAAGAACTCGTGGTCGTGAAGAATGGTACGTGTACGGCCAATGATATCACCAAACTCCGAATTTTCTTCATCCAAAAAGAGTTTACCACATCCACAAAAACCTTCGCATCTGTTTTGAAATGAACCCGATGGAAGAGTGCCAAAACTTCACACTCACGAACGACTAACATCCCATCAACCGGGCTTGATCTAGTAGTAATCAACACATCATGGTCATCCGGATCACTATACGAATCTCCACCTTTGCCTCAGTCAATAAAAGTGTTGCATCAGTGTGTTACACTTAAGGGAACCAACGTGCGGATAATGTCAAAGGTTGTCATCAGGGTGGGAGTAGACTCATGATGGTCATGAAGCTCCTCCAATTTAGTCCAATCTAAGTGCACATTCGTAGCTCTCCTAACCAAGGGAACTGGATCATTCGCACCATCCGGCCAAAAAACATCATTGTGCCTATGCCATTGGCTCCATGCGATCATGTTCTTAAAAATGAAAATTGAAACAAATATAGTTCTTAAAATGAGAATTTTTTAAAGTTGATTTACAATATTTAAGATTTTAGGGATTAGCTCAACTAACATTAGAACTTGGGTGTTTGGGTATTCTTTTCAGAGGTCACTGGTTCAAACCCTTCAAGTTTACTGAGGATTTTCCTGGTAGGGCCCCTGCCCCTGGATTAGTTGAGGGGCACATAAGTTGGTCTGAATACCGACAATTAACAAAAAGGAAAATAATAAGATTTTGAATGATTGTTTCATGTCAAAATAAAAACAAAAACAAGAACACAGTTAATTTCATTTTTATACAATTTGCCTATAGTTTTATATAATAGTTATGTACTTTTCAAAATTTATCATCATGAATAAACTAGTTACAGTAATATAGCTTCGTAACAAAAAAAATTCACCTTTTAAACCAAAATGTAAATTTAATTTGAGACATACTTGGAAGAAAAAATAAATATTTTACTAACTGAATAAAAATTAAGCATTTCTTACAAGAATTTGTTTGGTAAAGTAGTAGATAAGCTAGTTGATGATTGATAAATTAATTGCTAACGGATGATTAAGTTACCTGATGAACAAATAATGTTTGGCAAAAACTAGCTTATAAACATGTAAAATGATCAAAAAATGTATCTTTATTGTCGGTCATGTGTCTTGAACAATAACTATCTAAGTACCAGATTTGTTGATGTTCATAAACCTTCAGTCAGAGAGAAATATGTTCCTTGGTACATATTTGGATATTGGTCCTTTAGGGTTAGAGGAAAAAGAAGAAGAGTCATCAGGGTCCTTTCTGTTTATGTGTTTCTTTAGATAATATTTTGCAAGATGAAAGGTATCACCACAATTGTAACACTTTCGGTAAATAAAAATATTCTTAGAAGAATGACCGATGTCTTTGCTTTGACCTTTCACATTGACTTTAAGGGATTTGGAGGAAGATAAAGTAGAGAGAGGTTTAAAACCAAGAATCCCATTTTTAGAGTCTGAAACTGACCGAAGTTCCCTTGAGTTTGGACTTCTTTATGTTCACAGACCGGGGAACAAAATTGGTAGGGGGAGCAATAGAGTTGCTTTTAGAGAATTTAGAGGATGATTTCCTTTTTAGGGGTAAATTGGAAGAAACTACCGATTTTCCTTTCTCAGAAGCGCAGAATCTTTTGACATAAGTCATAGCTTCTCTTTTGGGAATTTTTGAAGGTTTAGGAGCAGAGGAAGAAGCCTCATCAATATTCAAATATTTCAGGATATCAGGAATCGACTTACTAAATTCATTTGAGTCCACGAGCCACTTCATTTTGAGTCAGAGAGGCAGGTTCATTGGCCTTGATGAACACACCGAACTTCAAGGCTTCAGAGTGTTCAGATGAGTTCGTGGAATGAGAGTCTCCTGAATCAGGGTCAGAAGACTCACAAAAGGGGGGAAGAGCAAAATATGAGGATGCATGAACATTTGAAGAACCGTCAATGTCCATCTTTCCAAATTCAAGTCCAGATTTGTCATCGCAAGACATTTGGTCTTGAAAAATCTTTTCAAGATTCTTAGAAGAACTTGTCCATTTCTTTACAACTTCTTGTTCTTTCTTAAGATGTTTGAACATTTTGTTCTTCTCTTTAGCAAGAACAAAGTTGATAGTTTTTAAATCTTCAAGCTCAACTTTGATTTTGTCAAAATGCTTTAGTTGAGAAAGAAAATTTTGACGTTGAGAGGAGAGAGACTTGATTTGAGCATTAGCGTTTTTCTTTGCCTCCTTGATATTATAGAAGTTAATGGTCAAGGAGTCAAATGCCTCAATCTTTTCAGGGTCAGAAAGAGAATGAAAAGGATGTACCTGAGAGGAGGAAGAGGAGCACTCAGTGGAGACAAGAGCAGTGGAAAAGACATGTCCTTCTGGATCATCTATGTCATTTATATTTGCCATAAAGCAAACATTTGAGGTGTCCTCGCTTTCAAAAGTTCGTTCATCTACCAAGTCATGGGTTTCAACGATCAGGCCCTTTCCTTTCTTGAGCAACTTTCATTTCTCTCCTTCTTTCTACTGTATTTAGCCTTGTATTTTTTTAGCACGGTCTACATTGGTTGTGAAATGATCTTGACCGTATTTTCAGGAGGGAGACCAACTGGAAGCATCAGGTCTCTGTCTCCCCGATTTGGAAGAAAATCGGCTGGTAGATGAACTTCTGGTTCTTCCAATACGCTTGCTTCTACACTCAGATGCTAAGTGGCCTTTCTTTCCACAATTTTTCTTTTTGGAAGAAAGGGGACGGGACTCCCGGAAAAACGTTATTCAAAACAAAGAAAGGAAACAAATTACGAGGGGCGTACCCCACGGATTACAAAATGGCTACCCAAAATATGCTTAGGGAAAAGCCAAAGAATGAATCTAAGTCTAAAGGCCCAAATGATTCTATACAACCAAAAAATATGATCCAAAAAACTCTCAGAATACGTCCCATAATCCAAGTGAAGCCCATCAAGCAATCATCCTTCATCTCCGCGTCCAGGCCATTGATCAAAAGGCTAGCCCAAGATAAGTAATCCACATCAGCTTTAATGTGATTTATTTCCATGCTTCATAATCCAGAATGGGCCTTTAAAACCACAGCTCATCTTACAACAAATCCATTATTTGAAAGTGTATCAACATTGATCTAAACGGTATGAAAAATCAGCCCAATGCTCCTACCCTTATTTCTCCAATACTTCTTCTTCAAAATTAAAGTAATGGCCCAATAAAAAATGCCATTCTTTATCTATCTGTACATCCAAATCCAAAAATTATTATCCTTGACCAACCAAAATATACACACCAAACAACCCACCTATCATTCTTCCTTAAATCCCAATCCATAATATGCACCATTTTCCACCTTATAATTCCAAAATCATGAGAGTTGTTCAAGTTCCACTGTAAATTAGGAGAGGAGTTTAACGAAACCAAAATCAAAACCTTATGCCAACTAGAATGGTACTCAAAATCGTAGAAAGGGAGAACTACCACCTCCCCACAAATCAGACCAAGAACAAGAAAAGAAGCAGTATGCTGGAAACCAAAAACAGAATCCAACAGTTAGAAGTAAAAAAAATTAACACTCCTTACTGGGGGTGTTTTGAAAGATATGAGGAAGATTTCGAGCCAAACTTGGGTTTTCCATAAGAGAATCGAGATTTGTTCTTTGAATAGCCAACTAGCATGACCATCCCATCAGAGATTTGTTCACCAGAGGTTTCCTCACCCTCATCATCGAAATATGCGTGCGATTGGTGGGTTGACTCCTCTCGACTTTCATGTTCAGACTCAGAGGAAGGGTAAATGATTTTAGGAACATACACCGTTTCTTAGAAGTGTCATCGATAAGAGCTACATAAGAGATTTTTATCTCTTTTATGACAGACTTCCTTTGGATCTAGGTTTGTTCATGATTATACATATATCCGTATAGAACAGTAAGAGACATATGCTCAAGATCCTTGGTTGTCTTGATGCAAGTGCATATGTTTTTGCAAAAATCTGGAAGACAATCCATGAACTTGCACAAGACTTCCTCATTGTCATATACACGATCCGTCGTTGAGGAGAGTGTTGAAACAGTTTTAGTAGTTAGATAGAGATTCTACCTTTTCATGTGAAAATAGTTCTTATTTCCTTACAAGAGCAATATTTTTGCTCTCTTTTTGACTTCATTCGCTCCTTCATACAGAAAACATAGAGTTGACCACATTTCCTTAGTAGTAGAAAGATTTACTAAGGAGTGATAAACTTCATCAAGAGGAGATGTGGCAATGATCAGGGGCGGAGCCACCCTATAGCGAGAGGGTGCAGTTGCTCCTCCTGAATATTTCACAAAAATGATATATTACATTCAAAACAAATGCAATGGTTGAGAGGCTGTGAGAGGTTGAGATGGTAGGAAAGTGGGTAACTGATATGTGTAAGAAAAAAAATGTATAGTTAAGTCCTTCTATTTAATTAACTTTTAAAAATAACCTTTAACTTTTTAAAACTATTATAATTTAACCCAATTTGTACATTTAATTGTTTATTTCATTCGTTTATGTTAGCATCGCAACTGATTACTACTAAATTGACATTTTTCTTGATGAATTTTAATTTATAGTTGCTAAAATTTAGAGCAAAAATCAGAAATAAAATATAGTCGTCTAATATTTGGGACATAAATTAAAAAAAATTAAAGTGTTGATTTCACTTTGTTCTTAAGCTCTTGAGTGGCTTTAATCCTTTAAATAATTCAAGTTTAGGGTTGCTCGTGTGATATGTTGTTAATTTATAATTTGTCATTTGTTAAGTGTGTGATTTTGGTTTGTTTTATTTTAACTGGTTTAACATTTATGCATAAATATCTGCTAAAGAAAAAGAAATCAATAATTAGTTATTTATATCAGATAAAAATAATTTTGATAGTAGTAAACATAAATCGTATAGGATCAATTCACTATTGAATTTGTGAGACTACTCCCATCAACAAACCAAACCAAACCATTATTGAATAAGACAAAAAAAATTATTATAAAAAAAAGAAAAATCATTTTATGGCAAACCAAACCCAGCCGAACCGTTTGCTCCAGCAAACTTTGTTTGAGTATTATTTTATTAATAAAAGTAGATTTTTTAGATAAATGATATAATAGGTGTCAAAATCTAATTGGTTGGTTTAGATTTTATTAGGATAAATCTTATCTGATTAAAAAGATAACTTTAATAAAAAAATTAAAAATTAAAAAATATACCAAAATTCATATTTTTCAATTCCCTACAAATAGAGACCAATCTTGACATATTTTCAACACACCAATCTTTCTCTTCATTTCAATACTCTCATCCTCTTGAAAATTTCAAAGATCTTGATTTTTTTTCAAGTTTTCCTCTATGGATCCAAACCAGCAAAATTTTTGGATCAACTCTCAACATCCTGATAACTCTCAATATATCTCTTCTCAATATATCCCTGAAAATGTCCAAACCTCACAAAAAGCCTCAAGAGCCGACCATCCATGGGACACTAAAGAAGATATGGCTTTAATGTCAGCATGGGTTTTTGTTAGCGAAGACGCTACTTGTGGCAAAAACCAAAAGAAATGAGCGCTTTTTTCACGAGTGAAAAAGTACTATGATGCAACTCGAGAAGAAATTATTTTTCATTTATTTTCAATTGTAAGTTTTTTATGTATTTTCTTTTATTTATTTTCAATTGTAAGTTTTTTTTGCCATTCGTACTTCTTTATGTATTTTCTTTTATTTATTTTTAATTGTAAGTTTTTTATATTTATAATTATGTTTTAAAATATGAAATTATTTTATTTATTTTTTATTTAAAGTTAAAAGATATATATATATTCTAAAATATTAAATATATAATTTTTATAATATAATTTTTAAGATTGGTTTGGATTGTGAATAAAATATAAAAAAAAAGTTAGATTGGATTGGAATTGAAGATTGGATAGGTGAAAGAGAGAGAAATTAGTTTTTTAATAAAGATTGGTTTGGTTTGGTTTGGTTTGTGAATAAACATAGTCTGAAGGTCGATATTTCATCAATATCATATAGTAGTTTTTGCCATTTAAAAAAACAATTTATTTTTATTTTATTTGATGCCCCCCCTCATGTTAATTCCTGGCTCCGCCCCTGGCAATGATGGCTCTGACTTTGGTGTTAAGAGAGACAAGACGTTTGTCTACATCATTGTATTTGTTAGGATTTTTCAGAATCTAGCGACCAATAGTTGTCGATCATTCCTCTGGTAACAAAGTTGAAGTTCTTGAGGGAGAGAGAGTTCTGCCGATTTTTTGCTTTTAGCACTTAGAAATTCTCTTGAAAAAACGTAACCTTACATGGGAGGAGTCTTCAGCCTTAAATACCACCATGCGCATCAAATGTCCAATGTTACTTTAGTATGGCACCTTCACCCAGAAGGTACCGAGAGTTTTTTTGCCCGTTTTCTCGACCATCCTCGACTGTTTTATCGACCGTTCATCGACCGTTCATTGATCGTTTTCTTGGTTGTTCACTGACTGTTTTCGTGGCCGTTCACCGACTGTTTTCCGGTTGTTCATCGACCGTTTTCTCGGTCGTTCATCGACCGTTTTCTCGGCCGTTCACCGACCATTTTCTCGGTCGCTCTTTGACCGATAGTAGAAAATTTGGGGTATTACAACATCGGTCTGATTCATATGGACAAACCAAAAATCCGATCGGATTTCAGATATGAAAACTAAGCCTTGAATTTTGGGTTTTGGATTTCAGATTGCTTCAGGTTTAGGTAGGTTGAGTTTCGGGTTCGATCGGTAGGGTTTAGATATAGTTATATGCAAAAAAAAGATATTCGGTCGATTTTGAGAATGAACGGAGGATTGATAAAATTTTGATAGTATGTTTAGAAAATATAAGAGTACGGCCGATTAAATTTTAGAATTTTCAAAAAATAATTACACACATTCGGGTTTTTAGATGGGTCGGTGGCTAAAAATCAAACTCAACTTGAACTCAAATATCCCCAAAAATCGAGTTTTGGATTTTCATATATCATACAAATACCTCATTTTTTGTTCGGTTTCGGTTTCGGTTCAGACCTTTCATGATATTCACACCCCAAAGGCCCAAACTATTTCGTACATAATATATAACACAAGAGTTGCAATAAAATTTGGGTTGAGCCCATATTGTTTAATTCTTAAGTTTAGACGGCCCAAAATACAAGATATAGAAGATAGAACCAAAAAAGGAAGAGTGTTATTTATTTAAGGAATTATTAGTACATATTTGTAGTAAAATAATATTATCATAATCGATAGAAAATAAATTTTCATATTTTAAACTGATATACATACAAGAAGTATACTCGTACAGTCGTGCTATACGATGTGATCCTGTATGATTCTGAAGCTAAATACTCAAACCATCAATCATGGTTTGTGTCAGATTCAAAGATTCATGGATTTTGTTATCGTTTTATGAAGTATAGAGTCGTGTCAGTATGATTTGACATTATCTTATATTTAGACATGTTTATCAGTTATTACTAAATATTAGAATATACAACTTTAAAAATTGTATGTATATATGCAATAATAAGTTATAAACTTTCATTTTATACCTTTTTAAAGATATGAGGTCAATATTTTATGAGATTATAAACACGTAAGTATTAACATATTCCCATATGAATGTATGTGATCGAAATTTTGTAAACCCAGTTAAAACTATATATATATATATGTCAAATTAAAACGAATAAAATACTTATTTTTTATTTTTTATTTGATTAAAAAATTGTTTATATTTAAATTATTTTTAGATCTAAAAATAGGTAAAAATATAAAACTATTTTTGTTTTTTCCTTCCCTTCTTTTGTTTTTAAAGTTAAAGGGTGAAAACAGCTACACAATGGTATTTAAGGGAGTAGTTATGAAAGCAGTGAATGTGTGATTAGTCCTATGGAATAAATGAATTGTTTGGTTGGTTTTCTATTAGATCATGTATGGATAAACTGTTTGTATAGATTATCTAGCCTATACAAAATAGGAAGGTTTTTGTTTCAGATGGTTTTTTTATAGATGAAAGAAGTGTGTTTTTTTTTATTTGAAGATGGACAAGTTAAAAAAACGCTTTATGCATAAAGTTTTCCCTATAAGCCGAACAAACTACTTTAATATCATTAAGCCACTAACAAACCATCATATATAATTGATCGAATAAGTTGTTAGTCCCATTAAACTTATTAAACAACTAACAAACATGCAATATAAGGAAAACAAAACTACAAATTGGTTATGTAACTTTTCGTTTTAAAAGTTGAAGGGTGAAAACAACAAATTGATGATAGTGAAGGGGTGGTTATGAAAACAGTGGGTATGTGTTGAATCTATGGAATATAAAAAGAAAAACTAGAAAAACAAAAGCATTGTTTTTCCTTTCTTTTATGTTTTGTTTATATTGGAGGGTGAAAATAGAGAAATGATGATAGTGAAGGGGATAGTAATGAAAATAGTGGAGATGTGGGTAAGAAAGAAACATAGATGTGGTCCAGGAAGATTATGAAAGAGATGGGTAAGAATGGATTCTGAGTCACTCTCATTTCCCCCACCTTCTGAATTAGTGGTTCATATTCACCACACAAGATCCTTCACTTTTCCACCTTTGATTCCATCTACTTCATTGGCTTAATACGTACATACATAAATATTTTGGGAAATTAATTAAAATACCCAAAGTTTGACTCTGACTTACCAAAATACTCAAAATCTCGTCGATTTTATCAAAATACCCAAATTTTCCGCGGTGGGCCCTGCGATCGCGGCCCCTAGCCCACGTGTCACACTCTTTTGGCCAAAAGTCCCGCGGAGGCTCCTCAAAAATGTCAGCGGTACACCTTTGGCCCCTAGCCCACGTGTCACACTCTTTTGGCCAAAAGTCCCGCAGAGGCCCTTCAAGAATGCCCGCGGTACACCTTTGGCCCCTGCCCGCGGAGGTAGCCTGCGATCGCGGGAAAACATTTTTTTTAATGAATTTCTATATTAAAAACATTAAAATGGAAAGGAAACAATACATTAAAAACCACATAAAATGATAACCTAAAAACTATAGGGACCATTTATGTTTTTTTTAAAACAACATAAAACGATAACCCCAAACTTGAGGAGCCAAATATGTAATTTCGGCTTACCGCAGGACCACCGCGGGGTACCTTCGCGGGGCAGGGGCCAAAAGTGAACCGCGGGCAATCTTGAGGGCCCAAAAGTGTACCGCGGGCATTCTTGAAGGGCCTCCGCGGGACTTTTGGCCAAAAGTGTGTGACACGTGGGCTAGGGCCCGCGATCGCGGGGCCCACCGCGGAAAATTAGGGTATTTCGGTAAAGTGGTCGAGATTTTGGGTATTTTGTTAAGTTAGGGTCAAACTTTGGGTATTTTAATTAAATTCCCATATATTTTTATATATATATATATATATATATAGAGAGAGAGAGAGAGAGAGAGAGAGAGAAAGGGAGGTTCAAGAAAAAACCTCAAAAAAATAGAAAACTAAGGAACGCTCTGATAGCTTTTTATCTGGACAATATGCATTTGTGCATACATATAAATTAAGTTGTCTTTTGGTTTTATGCACTTGTACATTATGCATTTGTGCATATACACCCGTGCATGTTACAAATTACGTGTATGCACAAATGCATACCCTTCAAATGAAAGGTTACCAGACTGTTCCTTAGTTTTTTGTTTATTTGAGGTTTTCCCTTGAACCTGACCATATATATATATATATATACTTATACTAGTTAAAAGTTAAAATTGTGTAAGATCAAACTGTTTTCTTGAGACTCGTAAGACCATATAAATAACATTAAACCTACATAACATTCTGATATGAAGGTTCGTATCGTATTTTTTTACCTTCACAACGTTTTGTTGTGAAGTTTCAATGTTATTTAATAGTTTTATAGGTCTGACGAAAAAAATATTAATCTCACGTGAACCTAAGCTTATATATACATATATAAATTGAGAGAGAGAGAGAGAGAGGATTGACCAAAATTATTGACTTTTATCTATCTTCATCACCTTCATCTTTTTTCATCAACATTTATAAGTAACCTAAAGTTTCAACTATAGTGATAGAATAGGTAAATGAAGGTAGACACTCGAGGTAGATGGAAGTAATAAAAGTAAATGAAAGTTTGTGTTTTCACTGTTTTTACCAAAAAAAATCATTATTACAAGACCCAATATGTATGTATATATGTAAATCTTATGCTATGAATTCCAATTCCATATATTTCGGAATTTTAATTCATAGGGTTTTAGGAAGGAATTTTAATTCCTTTTCATCCCATTCTTTCGAGAAAAAACTATGGTTGTCACCACGACTGCCACTCGTACCATAGTCGTCGCTGCCCATAGCCACCACCATCGTTGTCACCACGACCACCACCATCACTGTCTCCACCATTCCCATCATCGTCGCCACCAACCCCACCATTGATGTCTTCGCTCCACCACCATTGTTGCCTACCATCATCGTCGTCGTCGTTCGTCGCCGCCATCCTCCGTAGTTGCCATTGCCACCACCACCAATTAATAATACTATTAATTTTTATCACTAAATAATATTTATATAAGCAATAACATATGAAAATGTTATAAAGAGGTATTTTTGTCATTTATCATTATATTATTACAAATCCAAAGTTACATTTGAGGAACCAAACAAACAGATTTCATTTCTTTTGACGAATTCTATTCCAATACCTGTCAACCAAACATATGATCAAACCTAATTAAATTGTATTCCGATTCATTTAACATATTCCAATTCTCACAAATTTCATTTAGTGAACCAAATTTCCCCTAAATAGTTCTTTCAAGAGCAATCAAACTTTGTAAATAACCATTTGTATTCATTGCCATAATAATTTAGGAGTTGCAAACCAAGCTATTGATGCTAGAACTAGCCAATGATTTTATAGGAAACAACTTGGCTTACACTTGCACTTGGATTTCGGACAATATATAAGCCTTCATTTATCATCTTGACAAGCACACACCTTTTGCTACCCACTTACTCTTGGCCCTTTATTGTCCTTAAGAAATAATGATGGACATTATTTCCTGTAACTTGGGGAAATGCAATATCCTTACTTGAAATGAAGACTAAGGGGTCGTTTATCAAACGTTTACCCGGGTAAGCACTTACTTATCGGGTAAGATTTTAGTCCACCGAATCGATTTCATATGCATCAATTCACCCGGAAAGCGCTAATCATGGTAAGAGTCGTCGCATTTGCTCTTATCGGGTAAGATTTTTGGTCTTTGCCATACTAAAACTGTAGGTAACGTGACTTGTTAAGCCCTTACCCAGATAAGTGTTTGGTAAACGACCCCTAAAAAAGAGGAATCTTATCCTTTAGAATGGATTTGTGTGAAGAAAAGGAGGGGTTCTTAATTTTTTTAGGCAATTTAAAAAACAAACCTACAAAGGTAGCCTTTTTAAAAAAAAAATCAAAAATAGCCACTCATCTCTCCTCATGTTTTGCTTGAGGAGAGATGAAAACAAAATAATATTAAAAAGTGAGATTCCTTATTGATTTGACATTAGATTCCTGATTTGACAAAGATTCTTGATTTGACAATACTCTAAAAGAAAAAAGAATCAGATTCCTACTTGAGAACCACTCCACCTCTCGCCGGGCAAGGAGGGCCTCGCTGGCCGGCGAGAGGTCGTACTCCGTGCCGTTGACCGGTTTGACTTTTTGTTTTTTTAATTATTATTAAATACTTTTATTTTATATAAATACATTTTCTAATAATTAATTAAAATATATTTATATAAAATAAAAAAATTTAATAATAATTAAAAAAAACAAAAAAGTCAAACGGTCAACGGCACGGAGTACGACCTTTCGCCGGCCGACGAGGCCCTCCTTGCCCGGCGAGAGGTGGGGTGGTTCTCGAGGAAGAATCTGATTCTTTTTCTTTTAAAGTGTTGTCAAATCAGGAATATTTGTCAAATCAGGAATCTAATGTCAAATCAATAAAGAATCTCACTTTTTAATATTATTTTATTTTTCATGTGGGTCATCTCTCCTCAAGCAAAACATGAGGAGAGATGGGTAACTATTTTTGATTTTTTTTTTAAAAAAGGCTATTTTGTAGGTTTGTTTTCTAAATTGGCTAAAAAAATTAAGAACCCGAAAAAGGAGTACCTTAAACCAGGCTATAACAAAGCAAAAAAAAATGTTGTAGCATAAAAATCATACAATAACACATATGAAGAAAAAACTGTTCAAAGAAAAAATTGAGGTAAACCAAAATTAATAAGTATGTATCAAAAGAAAGGTTGAAGCTAGGTTATGGCAAGCACATGTGGTTATTTTAAGATTGGACTCACTTTTGATTTTAGGAAAGGCTATGGATAACAAAAAGGTTGAGGCTTGAGAATCACTCATCTTAAAAACTCTTTTCTAGTTTAAAAAATAATAAAGAATATTGATCATGGTATTATATTGATTCTACTTTCAATTTTGAGTCTTTATGTCAACATTTTGGTTTCCTCAAGGATAAATATTATTATAAGTTTGAGTGTATTGATAAGTCTTAAGCGGAATCTCTTGCTCCCGTTCAACTTATTTTCGTACGTAGAAATTTTTTTATTGTGTGAAATGTGCACCTACTAAACTTTGAAGGGTGCTCTGGGATATTATAATATACAAGGAACATAAACAAAAACCCAAAAAAATCGTTCGAAATCAACTAAAAATGTCTCTCGAAATCAAACAAAAAACTGAAAACAATCTCTTGAAATCAACCAAAAAACTTTAAATGTCCTTGGAAACGGTGAAATTGGGCTAAAAACACATCGGATAACTTTGTAGACCTTTGATCCACCTTAAAAGGTGCATCTGCTCGGCAAAAGTCCTCGATCCGCCACTGGTCATAATAGTTAATTCTCTAGCATCACTCCCCCAAATTTTCCCTCATTATTTCTCAACCCAGAAAATTGAGTTTATTAATATTTTATTTTGTCTTTTTTGTTTATGGAGTTAGGGAGTAGAATGGAATGAAATAATGAATAATGGTTATTTTGATGCTAATTCTTGAAACTTAAAGTATGACAACCAATAAATGCTATAACAACTGTTTGTAGAATATTAACAACAGCCAATATTTGAAGGAAAAAAGAAAAAAAAGAAGAAGAAAACTTTTTGAAGGTTTTGTCCAAGGCTTAGAAATAATCTAACTTTTGAAGCCTCTATATGAATGCTAATCAAGAAGTACCATATTTTAAAATATAGGAGGATGTATGATGCTTTGGTTTTTTAGCTTTGTACACCATCTCAATTAGATCATCTTCAACGGGTCACTAAATCTTACACTAATTTTGGAGTAAATGACACTATTCACATCTCCAATGGGGGTCTCTATTTTCCACATTAAATTTAGTGTAATGAATAGTATTACACTATATTTGGTGTAACACTATTCATTTACACTACTTTTCACATCACTTTTAAAAAATAGTGTTATCTATTGGAGAAGATTTACTATTAACACTAAAATTTACACTACTTTTTACACAACTTTTAAGATTTGGTGCAAAATATAGTATGACCTATTGGAGATGACTTGTGACTATAAAAGGGAGAAGTGTGCCTTTAATTCGAGGAGGATTATTTTTGGTAGATATTGTGACACATTTTTCTCTTGGACACTTCTATCTTAAACATTAAAAGCCTTTGGCTATTTTCTATTATTGTTCTTAAATGTTTCTACTTTACATTTCTTGCTATTTATGTTCCTTGCACCTTTATTATTGTTGCATTAAATTATGTCTTTACAATTAATTCTTTGATTTATCATTTTGAGCATTCAAGTGATAATAGGCTAATCACCTTAACTTAAGTGTAAGGTGAGCATGACCCGGTAATACATCAATTTGTCCACTATTAGTTGTTAAAATATTTTTTTCCCCGTTTTTGAATACCAAACTATTCAATTAGAGGTCTATACATAAAGATCTAAGGTTATTTCTTCAATATACATTGGATATCATCTGAATCGCTCTAGATATCATCATGAGAAGTATGGTTTTAAACTCTGGTTTGAACATGTAACAACCCAAAATTTCCAACCATGCAATAATATAAAATTTTCCCAAACGGGTCCCAATTACAAGAAAGATTCATAACTGACCATTACAAGACAAAACAACTCAAAATTTGCAGCGAAAGGTTACTATCCACAACTGAGATCAATCTAAAAACGAGATTCTAAGGAACTACCGTGCTGCTTATGCCGAAGCCTCCAACTCTAACCTCAACACTTCTCCTTTGATTGAGTCGAAGCACATCTAAAGCGCTTCCCTGAAAAAGTTTTAGTTTTGAAAAGCGAGGGTTAGACCATATGGTCTAGTGAATTCCCTCAGAAAACGATTTACACAAGCAGGCATAAAATAATACTTTAACGGCCCTCAAGCCCAATGTTAAATCCATCCAGACATGGGTATTAGCACAGTGTTCGTAGACCACTTCAACAATCACGATTGGAGCCCAAGCAGACTCCCCTCTCGTCATCTGGGTCCAAGCAGACTCCCCGATGCTCTCTTGTGTAGGAAACGGATTCCGTGCACACAAGTTTCATATCTCAACTCCCAAGGGGCCGTCAGATCCCAAGGTACACTACTCACGCTGTGCGACCCGAATCCACATAAGCAAACAACCAAGGCTATGCGTAACATATCAATGCATATCAACAATTCGTATCAAGTGAAGAAGCAGTAGTGAGCATATATTGAAATTATGTTTGCATGTCATGCCAAAAATTGATAGTGTGATAAAACGTTTAACATGCCATTTCACATATAAAAGGTAATAGGGAACTCACCTGATCGATATGATTCTCTAGACACGCGTCTCACCTTCGAATAACCCGAACATAATCCAAATTACCTAAAAGATAATAGCAACCTTCATTAAAAGCTATCTGGACAAAACTGTTGAGCATCTCTTTTCCAGACACCACTTCCGAACTCCCTATCAGGAACCCACTTCTGGACTCCCTATCCGGAACCGACTTCTAGACTCCTTATACGGACCACTTTCGGACTCCCTATCCGGACCACTTCCGGACATCGCATCCGGAATACACTACCCGGACAACCCTGTCCGAAAACCAAAACTCCCGTACACCAATCATCCGGAAAATTCCCTTATGTCCGAATAATGCGACTTCCGGACTATCGCCCTGCCAAACCCACATTCCCCCAAACCGATTAATCATAAGAGATTTAGTCCCAACCCTTGCTAGATACAAGATTAGGTTCATATTTTCAATTTAAAACACCCATTTATCCCACCATTTGGCCTCTAATCGGCCCAACTCATAAGACTCCATAAAACCCAGTATACGAGACGACACAGTGATGATATGGTGTTCATCCACATTTTGAAATCCTAAAGATTGAAGAAATCTGAATACAATAACCAAATCAAAGGAAGAAATTTGAAGTTTACCTTAAGAAGACTTCTTATCCAACTTTCTCCCTCGATTTTTCTTTCCGCCTCATTTCTTCTCGATTCCAGCCGCCCCACACCAAATAATTGAAATCAGTGCAGTAACCTACGGATTTGTTCCCTTATATACCTTTCATAAATTGCTACTTAGTCCCTCCTTTGTTTTCCCTTTTTACACTTTGACCACAAATCCTCTATTTATTAACATTGGGACACGACTGTTACAACACTCCCCCTTAAAAGAATTTCGTCCCCGGAATTCCTTGGTTGAATAGATACAGGTACTTGGCCATCATCTCAGATTCCACTTCCCAAGTCGCTTCTTGACCCTTATGAAATCGCCAATGCACTTTTACTAGATTAATCTCCTTGTTCCTCGACTTCTTCACTTTATGATCCACAATTGCTTCGGGCTCTTCTACAAAGTTTAGTTTTTCATTCACTCTCACATCTTTCAGTGGAACGGCCTTATCCACGTCCGCCAGACACTTCCTCAGGTTAGAAACGTGGAATGCATTATGGATGCCCCACAGTTCATTAGGCAGATTCAATTTATACACCACTTCCCCAATCCGTTCCGTGATTTCAAATGGCCCGATATAACGTGGACTTAGATTTCCCTATTTCCCAAAATGTACGAATCCCTTCCATGGCGATACCTTTAGCAACACATTATCCGCGACTTGAAATTCTATGTCCTTCTGTCTCTTATCTGCAAAACAATTTTTTTCGGTCGCGAGCGACCTTCAATCTCTCTCGCACTTGGACTATCTTGTCCGAGGTTATTTGTACAATCTCTGGCCCAACCAACTATCTTTCTCCGACCTCATTCCAACACAGAGGGGTTCGACATTTCCTACCGTAGAGCACCTCATAAGGCGCTGCCTTGATGCTTGCATGATAACTGTTCTTGTAAGCGAACTCGATAAATGACAAGTGTTTCTCCCACGAACCTTGAAAATCTAAGGTGCATGCCCTTAGCATGTCCTCCAAGGTTTGGATTGTCCTCTCATCCTGACTGTCGGTTTGAGGGTGATACGCGGTGCTCATCTTGATTTGCGGCCCCATTTCCCTCTGGAAGCTTCTCCAAAATGCAGAGGTGAATCTGCTATCCCGGTCCGACACTATTGAAGACGGTACACCGTGACGGGTTACAACCTTATCTATGTACAACTTTGCTAGTCGCTCCAGTGAGTAAAATTCCTTTATAGATAAGAAATGCGCCGATTTCGTAAGTCGATCCACGATCACCCATATCGCGTCATAACCCTTTGGGGTCCTAGGCAAGTGGGTTATGAAGTCCATCGTAATATGATCCCACTTCCACATCGGTATTTCAAAAGACTGAAGTTTCCCATATGGTCGCTGATGTTCGATCTTCACCCTTGAACAAGTCATACATCTTTCCACAAAATGTGTTATGTCTTTCTTCATACCAGACCACCAATAGTACTGACGTAGATCCCCGTACATCTTATTATTTCCTGGATGAGTAGAATACTTTGACTTGTGTGCTTCCTTCAAAATCATATTCCTAAGCTCTCCGAGCTTCGGAACCCAAATCCTCCCATTGAAACACTTCATCCCACGACTGTCCTCCACTAAAGAAGTTGTTTGCCCTACCATCCTTTCTTTCTTAAGATTCTCCATTGCTAACGCGTCAACTTGACATCTCTTTATCTCGGCCAATAAATTAAACGTCACGTCGGCCCTCATGGCCACAGTCCTTGGAGCCCGAATCCTTTGGTGGCTCTAAACAGTCTTGCAAATCAAATTTGAACGCTACTTTTGAGATAATATCTAAGAACAATGGCTCTGATACCACTGTAAGGTTTTGAGCAAACCGTACTACCACATGATATAGGCAACGGAAGCATATTTAGAATTAAATCATCCATGGTAATACAAATAACAACTTATAAAGATGCATATGTTCTAGATAATTAACTACAAAAGAATGAACCAAGAACACTTACTTGGTTATTGTGATTTTCGAATTCCACAATGATGAATCAAACCTTTTGATCTTGCTTCTTGGATGTCAAGGACCAATAGTATGAATCCCTCTAGTGGCTCACACTTAAGAACACCAAAATACTAACAATCAAGAATAGGTTTAATCCCTAAACTCTAATTTAGGATTTACGAATTTGGGAGAGGGAGATTGTAAAGCCCGTGTCCCGATAGACATTTTATTTAATTATTTATAATGTTTTTCAGCGGAATTATTTCAAGTTAATTTAATTACGTTATTATCTTCTCTTAACGAATATACTTAACGAGGTTAAGCGTCAAGGACCTAAAACGTTTTATTTCGTGGGGATGATTGGTCATTTGTTAAATCCTAAGTTTCGTTGGGGAAAAACCTTAGTTGTAATCATTTTTGTCAATAAGGGGCTAAATTATAAAATCTTAAATTAATGGGGTTTAATAATAAAATGTTTTTAAAACCTAGGGACCAAACTTGTATTGTTGTAAAAGTGTGGCATGGAGATCGGCCCTTAGGAACCGACCTCCCCTTCCCTTCTCTCGTTGATTTTTCTTTTCACGCAAGGCAACACCATGGGAACCCTAGTCTCGTCTCCTCATTATTGCCGCTGCTAACCCACCCAAAAACCACCGCCGGCGTCGCTGTGGTTGTTGTCGGAGAGAGAGAGAGAGAGAAGGCCGGAGTTTGGTGCTGCTGTCGTGTCGAGTTGTCGTCATGTGGTGCTGTGTTGTCGTCGCCGAGGTAACCTTCTTCTTCTTATTGTTTTCCTTTCTTTCTCGTCGTCGTCGATCAACCGGAAACCACCACCGCCGCTGGCGGCCATGGCGGCTGTAGGCTGTTGCCGCCGGGAAACCACCAACCCAGTGGTGGTGTGGGTGTGGTGTGTGTGTCGAGAGGGAGTAGGATGGTAAGCCCTCCTCGTCTCGTTCTTTTGTTTTGTTTTCCTTGTCGTCGCCGGACTTTCGTAAACCGCCGCCGGCGACCACCGCTGCCGGAGGTGGCAGCGGGTGGTGCGCGGTTGTGTCCAGCCTCTTGTAACCATAAAACCCTAATCACGTGAACCTTATTTAGAAACCCGAATTGTTAAACCGAAAGCGTAAACCGTTTATAATATCGTCATTTCATGTGAAGTTTCAGTAATCTGTCACTGTTTTGCGTAAGCCGTAACTTTTTACTCGTAACTCGGATTGGGGTGAAATCGGTGCCAAAAGTTCCCAATTGGAGTCTAGCAACTTTTCTGTGTTTTGTGCAAAATCCAGTTCGGATCGTAGCATAGGCCAAACCGTCGTTTTATACCGATAGTTGCTGTTTTTCACTGTTCTGCGAACCATTCTTATAAAATCCGTATTTAATTGTAGAAAAATCGTTAGGAGGTGTATAATATGTCCTTGGAACCCTAACTCATAGTACTTTCTGACCATGTAATAATATTGAGGATTTACTGGGTTTAAGGAGGTCGAAACAGGTCCCGAACAGACCTGTTTGGCAAGACCGGGAAGTAGTTTTAGTGACGGTTTAAGCGGGTGTCGTGTCGTAGGGTCCGGGTCTCGTATTGATACGTTTTAACGTGCGTTTAGGTGCTGGGAAGTGACCGTAATTGGGAAGCTCGAATTTGTATTGTTGAGCTAGACGCGCATTCGAGGTGAGTTCTCTCACTATAACTAATGTCGGTTATTTTTACATTACGTTGTGTGTGTATGTGGTAGTTCTATTTGCTTTTGATGCGGGGTTAAATAGTGGGGTGTCTAGTCGGACCTTATTGTTGTGACTACGCGGGTGGCGTAGGAGTTCGGCGGGGCCGAGGGTCACATACGCGGGTGGCGTAGTAATTCGGTGGGACCGAAGGTTGTATACGCGGGTGGCGTATGAACCCGGGGGTGTCGGGTTGCGTTAGCACGATTGTCGTGTGGTCGGTGGGACCGACGTATGCCTATTAGGTGGGTTGGTGGGAGTATGCACATCTATGATTTGTTCGTAGACTTGTATGCTGTTTATGTGCAATTATCTGCTTATGGTGGTGTGGAAATAACTGTGTTACTTATGGTGTTGAATTCACTAAGCTTCGTGCTTACCCTTTCCCAATAAACTGTGGTTTCAGGTACGGGCGGCTCCAAGGCGTGACGAGTACACACTGGCGCGCGAGGAGAGCTGGTTGCTTTATGGTTTTTAATAATTAAACGTTTATTCCGCTGGTTTTTATTATGAAGATATTAATTATGAGTTTGCAAACGAAACGTTGGGATCATTTAATGAGTTGTTATAAATGAAATGTTTATTTAAAAAATTTAAATTTGCTTGTAATTTTTGGGACGTTACAGAGATGGGAGACAACGGCTCCAAGAGAGATCGATTAAAAAGCCCTTAGGGTTTGATCCCTAGCATTTAATTTATAACCCCTCTTTGCTTGCCGATCAAGTTTCTTCTGCTTGCCGACCAAGTTAGCTATTTTACACTTAGCCCCCTTGAATTGATAAACTTGTTAAAACTATTTTTAACCAATTATCATTTAGTCCCTTGCACTTTATATATCTAATCTCATCAATTATATTGTAGTTTATAATTAATTTATCATCAAATGACAAATTAATAAACTAAATGCATTAACTCCCTTTTATTCTTCTGATTGTTTATTTGGGCCTTAAGGGCAACCCAAAAGGACCCTGCTATTATTAGAAATACCACCAATAGTTAATGACTCTGGACACTATATCCAACAGTCTCCCACTTGGACAAGTTATTAACTCTATTTGGTTTAACACTTTCAAATAATCAGCAGAGAGCAAGCCATCCAATGCAGCTGCCGAACTCTGATAAAGATTCGGTCCTAAGATAAGTGATTTAATGTTCCTTTGTTCTACAAGATATCATATGAACTTGAGACATGGATAAATGTCTATCTCATGGATCAATATTATGTTTCCCGATTTCTGATATGTGTTGAATTCATCAGACTACTCAATTGAACACATCAATTCCAGTAAGGGTTTGGCCAAACACTTAATGTCAACACCAAATCATCGAGGGGCCCATGGATATCGCTTCTCCAGTTTAGGCAGAAGGAACAAATAAACTTTGACTACACAGTTCATTTCTACTCATCATATTATACATGGACATACCCTGTATAGCTGCCAGTTACGGTCAGCATTGGAGCACACCAAAGCATAACAGAATCCTAGAGCAAAACTCTATGTATCTCCGTTTGAAGAACATAAAATATTATCATCTAAAAATTACTCTGACTCAATCCATGAAGTAAACTTTTGAGTCCGGGTTGTTCCAATACTTATATCACCATTAAGTACTCATGAGCGTTAGTTGCATTCTCTATGCTTCTAACACTCCATGACAGTCTTGAATCACTACTTACTTCCAGGAGTATGACTGACTGTGGAGGTTTAAGCAAATTAATACTCAGGAAGTTGGTTCTAAACATGCAAAACAAAACACGATAATAAATTAAATGTAAATGGATGCAATCCAGCATATATTATAATCTCCATATAATAATCTCCAAATCAAATACAATTTATTACGTTTTAATGCATCAAACTAACAACTAAAACATTCAAGGTATATTGATGATTCTAACACCTATGGCTTCAGTATGATACTCATGTTTGGGTCGAGTTAATGCTTTCGTGAAAGGATCCGCCGAATTCTCTTCAGTCGGCACTCTACTCACCACGATCTGGTTTTCCGCAACCTTGTGTCGCACCAAGTGATACTTCCTCTGTATGTGCTTTGACTTCCCATGGTCTTTAGGTTCTTTAGTCAATGCGACTGCACCTTCGTTATCACAGAAGATTTCAATGGGTTCACTGATGCTTGGTACAACGCCCAGATCACCTATGAAATTCTTCAACCATGCAGCCTCTTTTGCTGCTTCACTAGCTGTGATATATTCTGATTCACACGTGGAGTCAGCCACCGTGTCCTGTTTGGAACTTTTCCATGTCACGGCCCCACCATTCAAAAAGAACACCCATCCTGACTACGAGCGGGAATCATCCCGATCTGTCTGGAAACTTGCATCAGTATAACATGTTACTCGTAATTCATCTTTTCCACCATAGACTAAGAACATATCTTTAGTCCTCCGAAGATACTTAAGAATGTTCTTTACAGCCGTCCAATGACTTTCGCCTGGGTTCCCTTGATATCTATTCACCATGCTTAAAGCAAATGAGACATCAGGTCTAGTACATGTCATGGCATACATGATCGATCCTATAGCAGATGCATATGGAATTCGACTCATTCTGTCCAGTTCTTTACTAGTGCTGGGACATTGATCTTTACTCAATCTTATGCCATGTTGCATGGGCAAATACCCTTTCTTGGATTCACTCATATTGAATTTCTTCAATATCTTATCCAAGTATGTACTTTGGCTAAGTCCAATTAAACGCTTGGTTTTATCTCGATGAATTCTTATTCCAAGTATGTATGCTGCATTTTCCAAATCTTTCATAGCGAAACATTTCCCGAGCCAGAACTTTACATCTTGCAACATCGGAATATCGTTTCCTATGAGTAGTATGTCATCAACATACAAGACTAGAAATACAACATTACTCCCACTAGCCTTAACATATACGCAGGACTCATCTTCGCTTCGAGAAAATCCAAGCTTCTTGACCTTTTCATGAAAACAAAGATTCCAGCTACGAGACGCTTGTTTATGTCCATAAATGGATCTTTCAATTTTACACACCTTATCCGGATACTCGGTATGTACAAAACCTTCAGGTTGTGCCATATACACATCCTCATCAAGTTTCCCATTGAGGAAAGCGGTTTTTACATCCATTTTCCATATTTCATAGTCATGAAATGCAGCTATGGCAAGTAATATCCTGATAGATTTAATCTTTGCTACTGGTGAGAAGGTTTCATCATAATCAATTCCTTGAGTTTGAGTGTAACCTTTCGCAACCAGTCTAGCCTTGAATGTGTGTACATTCCCATCCATGTCGGTCTTCTTTTTGAAGATCCACTTACACCCAACTGTCTTGCGACCTGGTGTATGATCAACCAATTTCCAAACTTGGTTATCGTACATAGATTGAATCTCGCTCTCCATGGCCTCTTTCCATTTGGCAGCCTCAGGGCCTGCCATTGGTTCCTTGTAGTTGGATGGCTCATCCGCACTATCAAATGTTTTATCATTGACTAGTGTATCTCCTTCCTTTGTAATATGAAAACCATAATAAAACTCAGGAGGTTGACTAACTCTACTACTTCGGCGAAGAGGTGGCAGAGGTATGTTAGTTTCCTCAACAGGTGGTTCTACCTCATGTTGAGGGCTAGTGTCAACTATAGGTTCATCATTGGTTGTTTCTTGAATTTCTTCAAGATCAATACTGCTCCCACTATCCCTTTTGGAAATGAGCTCCCTTTCTTGGAAGACTCCTATTCTAGCTACAAACACTTTGTTCTCAGAAGGTTTGTAAAATATATATCCAAAGGATTTGTAGGGATAACCAATGAACCGACACTTCTCTGCTCTAGGTTCTAGCTTGTCGTTAGTTTCGCGCCGAACGAAGACTTCACAACCCCAGACCTTTATATGTGCTAACGAGGGACGAGTCCCAGTCCATATTTCAGAGGGTGTCTTGGCAACCTTCATAGTTGGAACGAGGTTTAAGATATGAGCTGCAGTTTCTAAGGCATAGCCCCAGAACGATATTGGAAGTGTAGCACGACTCATTATGGACCGAACCATATCAAGTAGCGTTCGATTTCTTCTCTCAGCAACACCATTGAGTTGTGGTGTTCTGGGAGGAGATAACTGCGAAACTATTCCACAATCCCTTAGATAGTCGTAGAATTCATGACTCAAGTATTCTCCACCCATGTCGGAACGGAACATCTTGATCTTCTTGCCCAGTTGGTTTTCTACTTCGTTTTTGAATCCTTTGAACACTTCAAAGGTGTCCGATTTGTTTTTCATTAGATAGATAAATCCATATCTACTGAAATCGTCCGTAAAGGTAACAAAGTATCTCTCACCGTTTCTCGTGGTAGATCTGAATGGTCCACATACATCTGTGTGGATTAAGTCCAACAGATCCTTACCCCTTTCCATTTTTCCTTTGAAAGGTGCTTTCGTCATCTTGCCAAGTAAGCAAGACTCGCATTCTTCATCAGACTTTAAGTCAAATGGTTCCAAGACCCCATCCGATTGGAGCTTGGCGATGCGTTTCTTGTTTATGTGGCCAAGACGATGATGCCATAACGATGATTTATCCAATTCACTATTGGAGGAACCAACATTTAGAGTTAAGTTATTACTATTTCTACCAACACAAATCATGCTTTCATACACACCATTACAAGGAGAGGCTTTAAAATAAAAACAACCATGTTTATAAACCAAAATGCAACCATCATTGTTATCAAATTGAAATTCAAAACCATCCTTGTACAATGCATGAAAAGAAATAATGTTTCGAGCCATTTCTGGCGAGTAGCAACAATCTAATAACTTTATTGAAAAACCACTACTAAGCACGAGCTCAAAATCTCCAATCTTGGTAACAGCGGCAGTCATCCTGTTTCCCATGATCAGATTCAGCTCCCCATGCTTCATCGTCCTACTTCCCTTTAGTCCCTGAGAATTAGAGCAAATGTGAGTACCACATCCCGTATCAAGGACCCAAGAGTTAGAAATCGAAGTACTATGGAGTTCAATTGTAAAAATACCTGAGGTGCCACACCCTTTGACCTTGTTCATTTTCAAGTCCTCCAGATATTTTGGGCAGCTTCTCTTCCAATGGCCCTTTTCTTGACAGTAAAAGCACATGGCCTCTTTAGGGTCACTTATGGGTGGTATGTCAGAAGAATCAGCTTTTCTCTTAAGGCCTTGGTTGCGAGGAACAACTTTAGCCTTTCCCTTTCCTTTGGGATGAAAAACTTTCTTCTTCTTATAGCCACCTTCCCTAATGGCCAGGACGGGAGCAGTTGAGTGAGCACTTTGGGTCTTACCCATACTCGCTTCAGCAGATCTCAACATGCCATGGAGCTCCATCAAGGTCTTGTCCATATTGTTCATATTGAAGTTCACTATGAACTGTTTATATGCCCCACTAAGAGAGTTTAGCACCATGTCAAAGGCAAGCTCTCTTGGGAAATCGACACCTAGATTGCCTAACCTGTCAATGTACGCTTTCATCTTTTGCACATGCGCACATACAGGGGCACCGTCCTGTTGCTTACATTCCATAAGCGATTTTACAACTTGGAACCTTTCTTGCCTCGCTTGCTCCTGAAACATTTCACGAAGCTGCTCATTTAGTTCAAACGCCCCCATGTTCTCGAAACACTTTTGAAGTTCCGAGGACATGGACGCCAACATGAGACACACGACTTTTGTGGATTCCGCGAATTGCTTGTTGTATTCAGTTACTGCTTCAGGGCTTGCATCATCATTAAGTATAGGAAGATCCTCGTCGAGCAAATACTCTTTGTCTTCGTACCTCAAGGCAATTCTCAAGGCACGAATCCAATCCAAGTAGTTTGGCCCAGTTAGCTTATCTTTACTTAGGATAGAGAGTAACGTAAGGTTGGATGTTGAGTGAGGAGGAGGAGGAGGAGGATTATTTTCAGCCATCTGAGGATATAGATTTTTCGTTAGTTTGATATTTAACCCTTAAAATAATTTTCCAAAAATATTTAACAAGGCTAGGATCCATATTTTATCTTATGATGTGAAAAGGGATGCCGTAATCACATCACAAGGTTATTTTAGGTAAACAAATGCTATTTGTTAATTTCATTCACTATGAAACTCCTAGGTCTTTTGAGATTCAATGACTTATGTCAATGGCATGTTAATCTCGATTATGCTTATCTTCTTTTTGTGACTGGGATGCCGAGGATCACAAACAAGATAGTGAATCGACCATGGAAAAACACATGGACCCCTCGGCTCAAGTACGCTTGAGAATCACGAGCGCCACATCATATTCAACTATAGTTTCACATTAACGTGCCGGCAAACCGCACACGCTCCGTTAACAAACTATAAGATTATGTGTGTTCTTCATCATGGGTAGCATACGACTTTCACATTTTTTAGTATATCTAAAACAGGATTTTCATTTTATACTTCATAGTTAATACTTTTAACTTGTCACATTGACCTATCAAACCTTTTCGGTAATTCCACTAGTCCACACAAGAGGCGGTGAGTATGGTAACGCATGGCGTTTTAAAAACCCTTGACTCATTCGGTAACCATATTATAGGTAACCTCCTTAACCCCCCCCCCCCCTTAGAGTGCTTATAGTGAGTACGCCTAGTCTTGGTTTGACTGTCAATGTATAATTTAATTTTATATATATAATTAAGGTCTAATATATATATAAATTGAATGGAATTTTAAACAATTTAAAATTATGATTATCTAATTAATTCTAATTAACCATGTGAGGACACATTTAATAATTAATATAATTGTTTCCATAATTAATTCCAATTAAACATGTGAGGACACATGCTAATGATTAATGTAAATATTTGACATACAATTTATATTCACTATATAAATAATGTTAATATTTATCCTACAATACATTGCATAAAAAACGACTACCCTATACTCATTAGGGATTTCGATAAAACTCAATTGCTAATAATTCAAATCTATTATGCAAGTAAAATCAGTTTCAAACTTAGGGATCAAGCAATCCAATGGCCACAAAAATTTTTGAAATCAATTTTGTAACCTCGAACCCTAAATTTCGCAAAATCGTAAACCAACATAAACAGTTTTGCAAATCAAATTTGAACGCTACTTTTGAGATAATATCTAAGAACAATGGCTCTGATACCACTGTAAGGTTTTGAGAAAACCGTACTACCACATGATATAGGCAACGGAAGCATATTTAGAATTAAATCATCCATGGCAATACAAATAACAACTTATAAAGATGCATATGTTCTAGATAATTAACTACAAAAGAATGAACCAATAACACTTACTTGGTTATTGTGATTTTCGAATTCCACAATGATGAATCAAACCTTTTGATCTTGCTTCTTGGATGTCAAGGACCAATAGTATGAATCCCTCTAGTGGCTCACACTTAAGAACACCAAAATACTAACAATCAAGAATAGGTTTAATCCCTAAACTCTAATTTAGGATTTACGAATTTGGGAGAGGGAGATGGGAGACAACGGCTCCAAGAGAGATCGATTAAAAAGCCCTTAGGGTTTGATCCCTAGCATTTAATTTATAACCCATCTTTGCTTGCCGACCAAGTTTCTTCTGCTTGCCGACCAAGTTAGCTATTTTACACTTAGCCCCCTTGAATTGATAAACTTGTTAAAACTATTTTTAACCAATTATCATTTAGTCCCTTGCACTTTATATAATTAATCTCATCAATTATATTGTAGTTTATAATTAATTTATCATCAAATGACAAATTAATAAACTAAATGCATTAACTCCCTTTTATTCTTCTGATTGTTTATTTGGGCCTTAAGGGCAACCCAAAATGACCCTGCTATTATTAGAAATACTACCAATAGTTAATGACTCTGGACACTATATCCAACACGTTGGTTAGCCGGAATGGCATCACTAGAAACTCAAAATGCCCATACCTAGTCCTGAAAGCGGTTTTCGGTATGTCTTCGTCTCCTACCTTGAGTTGGTGGTAACCCGACCTTAAGTCTATCTTCGAGAAATAACTAGCACCTTGCAACTGATCGAATAGGTCATCAATCCTTAGAATCGGATACTTGTTCTTTATCGTAACTTTGTTGAGCTCACGGTAATCTATGCACATCCGCATAGTCCTGTCCTTCTTTTTCACGAAGAACACTGGTGCTCCCCACGGTATGGTACTTGGCCTAATGAATCCCTTATCTAACAATTCTTGCAACTGTGCCATCATCTCTTTCATTTCGGAAGGCGCTAACCTATAAGGTGTGCGGGCTATTGGTGCAGCTCCAGGCACCAAATCAATGCTGAACTCGATCTGACGATCTGGGGGTAGACTCGTTAAATCATCCGAGAATACCTCCGGGTATTCACTTACTACCCTCACTTACTCCACCCCACGCTTTTCTTTTATAGCATCTACTACATAGGCTAAGAATCCTCAGCAACCTTTCCAGCATCTAGTAGCCTTAATCATCGAAATAAGACTAGTCCTCCTATCTCGTTGGTTCCCATAGATCACTACAAAACCTAGGTCGGGTAGCTGTACCCGAACTAGGTTTTTTATTACAAACAATACTAGCATTCTTCTTAGCTAGCCAATCCATACCCAACACCACATTAAACTCTCCCATCGCCATGGGTACAACTACATAGGCACTGGACTTTCCTTAATGTCTATAACACAGTCCTCTACCACTTCTCTAATATACACCCGATTATCATCGGTGGTTTCAACTTCTATTGCTCTCTCCAATCGTCTAGGTTTCACCCCCAAGTATTTCATAAAATCATGCGATACAAAAGAGAGATTCGCTCCTGAATCAAATAATACCTTGGCACACAAAGAGTATATCGGAAAGGTACCTGTCACCACGTCCGGAACTTCTTCCGCCTCCTTCGCTGACATGTGGAATGCACGTCCCTTCGGACGCGCCTGTTCCGCTCCCTTCTCGCTCCCCTTACACCCCTGACGTTCACCAAACTGAGTTGATCCCCCTTTCTTCAGATGCGGACAATCGTACCGCATATGACCAGCTGACCCACATTGAAAGCACAATTTCCCACTAGGATAATCCCTCGAAACATGACCGGGAAACCCACACCGGTAACACGACCTGGAGTCAGCCATACATTCTCCCCGATGCATACGACGACACTTCTCACAAGTCTTGTTGAATACTCCCCGAGTTTCGCGGTTCTCTGGACGAAAAGTTTTTCCCTTCCTCGCGTCATTCCTCGATCCATCCCATTTCCGCTTTTCTCCGCCCCTTTCTGATACCTGACGGTTCTTTTCCTTTTCAGTCAACTCGGCCGCATTGATGGCCGCTTGAAAAGTAGCGGGATTCCTTGTTACGACCAGTTCCCTAAAGCTACTTTTCAAACCATAAATGTATCGCTCCACCCGTCGCTCCTCCGTCGGCACATACAGTTCAGCAAAACGGGATTTCTTTATAAACTTAGAGGTATATTCCCGAACTGTCATTTCCCCTTACTCCAAACTCAAGAACTCATCTTCTAACTTTTTCACTGCCGCAAGCGGGCAAAACTGAGCTCTGAACTTTCCCACAAAAGTTTCCTAGGCCATCTCTTTAGCCATTGACGACCCCTTACCATTCGTCTCAGCATCCCACTAATACACCGTATCAGACTTGAGCATGGATAGGGTAAACATCACCCTATCTCCATCCGCACACTTGTAAGTGTCAAATACCAACTCCATCTTCCGAATCCACTTCATTGCCAAAACTGGGTCACACTCTCCCTTGAAAGTAGGAGGTTTACACGAAGCGAACGCCTTGTAGTTGCATCCTTTAGCTGCAGACTCATTCACCACCAGCTGAGTCGACTGGGAGTAACCCCCAGTACCGGTTACCAGCGGGCTTGACAATTCCGCGCTCTCTTTGTTCTCGCTTGCCTCTATACTCCCTGACGCCGACTGATCCTGCTTGGCAAGGAGGGCCTACAATGTTTCTTGGATCTTCCCTAGCTCAGTAGCCAGGTTCTCTTGTGTCAAAAAAGCAGATCCATGGCCCCGACCATGCCCCCTTGGCTGGTTACGAACCCTCACAGTGGCCGAACTCTCCTGCTGAGACACTTCCCGATCAACCGGGATCTCCACACTCCTTGCCCTGCGGCTCACCCTAGTTGTCCTTCGGGTTGGATTTTCCCCGATGGCTCCTTCCACGTGAGTGGCGGCTCGGCGGGGCGTTCTCCCCCGTCCCCTACCGCGACCTCTACCTCTTCCCCGGGTGGCAGCTTGCCTCGGGGGCTCTAACGATCCATTAACGAGGACCTCCTCATTCTAAACTACCCCTTCAGCAGGTACATACCCGCTTCTTAACGTTCTCCCAGCTATGACGAGAAATTGTAAGAAACCCACATTAACGAACACTCAAACGCAAATTTCTTTATATAAGGCAATTTAAGCACCTACACGTACCTGTAAATTTGCAAATACACTAGCCAGATGTAACTCCAAATTTACCTTACATGACAGTTCTCCCTACCTTATCCTTAAGTGCACCTAAAGTGATTTTCCCTAAAGGCAATCATGTTTCTCGGCTGTGTTTCTCCTCCTACAGTTTAAGTTTAGGCCCGTCCGATCACCTAAATCCCTTAAACTATGGCTCTGATACCAAATGTAACAACCCAAAATTTCCAACCATGCAATAATATAAAATTTTCCCAAATGGGTCCCAATTACAAGAAAGATTCATAACTGACCATTACAAGACAAAACAACTCAAAATTTTCAGCGAAAGGTATACTATCCATTGCCGAGATCTATCTAAAAACGAGATTCTAAGGAACTACAGTGCTCCTTATGCCAAAGCCTCCAACTCCAACTCTAACCTCAACACTTTTCCTTTGATTGACTCGAAGCACCGCTAAAGCGCTTCCCTGAAAAAGTTATAGTTTTGAAAAGTGAGGGTTAGACCATATGGTCTAGTGAATTCCCTCAGAAAATGATTTACACAAGCATGCATAAAATAATACTTTAAATGCCCTCAATCCCAATGTTCAATCCATCCAGACATGGGTATTAGCATAGTGTTCGTAGACCACTTCAACAATCACGATCGGGGCCCAAGCAGACTCCCTTCTCTTCATTGAGGCCCAAGCAGACTCCCCGATGCTCTCTTATGTAGGAAACGGATTCCGTGCACACTAGTTTCATATCTCAACTCCCAATGGGCAGTCAGATCCCAAGGTACACTACTCACACTGTGCGATAGGGGTGCTCACGGGTTGGGTTGGCCGGGTTGAAGGCACTTTAACAACCCAACCCAATCATTTCATTTTGAAAAATCTCAACCCAACCCAACCCAATCGAAAGTGCAACCCAACCCAACCCAAACCGTTCGGGTTGGGTTGGCTTGGTCGGGTTGGTTGGGTTGAAACTTTTATCGATCATTTCATCATTTAACTAAGTTATCGTGTCTAAACAAATTACTAAATGTTTCTAAATATTTAAATGTTCAACAGATTACTAAACTGTCTAATAAAAGGTTGCTTACAAATGTTCTGTTTATAAATGTGACATATAGAATCAATAACAAGATTACTAAAGTAACAAGTGGCCAACAATTGTGTGTTTATAAATGTTCAATAGTAACAAAAATGACAATAACATGAATTCAAAATTATATTTAAATGGTTTTCACGGGTTGTCGGGTTGGGTCGGTTTGTTTTGGGCCTAACCCGTTATCAACCCAATATATGCGGGTTGGTCAAAAATAGTATCGATTATACATCGGGTTGGCTCGGTTTGAGTTTTTTTGCCTCGGGTTGGGTTGGGTTGGTCGGAAATTTGAGCACCCCTACTGTGCGACCCGACTCCACATAAGCAAACAACCAAGGCTATGCGTAACATATCAATGCATATCAACAATTCGTATCAACTTTGCGTAACATATCAATGCATATTGAAATAATGTTCGCATGTCATGCCAAAAATTGATAGTGTGATAAAACATTTAACATGCCATTTCACATATAGAAGGTAATAAGGAACTCACATGATCGATATTATTCTCTAGACACGCGTCTCACCTTCGAATAACCCGAACAGAATCCAAGTTACCTAAAATATAATAACAACCTTCATTAAAAGCTATCCGGACAAAACTGTTGAGCATCTCTTTTCCAGACACCACTTCCGGACTCCCTATTCGGAACCCACTTCCGGACTCCCTATCCGGACCACTTCCGGACACCTTATTCGGACCACTTCCGGACTCCCTATCCGAAACCGATTTCCGGACTCCTTATACGGACCACTTTCGGACATTACATCCGGAATACACTACCCGGACAACCCTGTCCAGAAACCGAAACTCCCAGACACCAATCATCCGGACAATTCCCTTCTGTCCGGATAATGCGACTTCCAGACTATCGTCCTGCCAAAACCCACACTCCCCAAAACCGATTAATCATAAGAGAATTAGTTCCATCCCTTGCTAGATACAAGATTAGGTTCATATTTCCAATTTAAAACACCCATTTATCCCACCATTTGGCCTCTAATCGGCCCAACTCATAAGACTTCATAAAACCCAGTATACGAGACGATACAGTGATGATATGGTGTTCATCCACATTTTGAAATCCTAAAGATTGAAGAAATCAGAATACAATAACCAAATCAAAGGAAGAAATTTGGATTTTACCTTAAGAAGACTTCTTATCCGACTTTCTCTCTCGATTTTGCTTTCCGCCTCCTTTCTTCTGGATTCCAGCCGTTCCACACCAAAGAATTGAAATCAGTGCAGTAACCTAGGGATTTTTTCCCCTATATACCTTTCATAAATTGCTACTTAGTCCCTCCTTTGTTTTCCTTTTTTACACTTTGACCACAAATCCTCTATTTATTAAAATTAGGACACGACTTTTACAGACTAGGAGGACATAAATAATACATATTCTCTGTAAAAACGTTAGCAATACCCTAACGTTTTTGAATGAATGGAACTTTTTTCTATAAATCTCTATCTAAAAAATATATAGAAAATCAAAATATAGAAACAACATAACTAACAAAAATGACATAAATAAATAAAAATTATATTTGACTCTGCGTCTTCTCGTGGGCTAATAACATAGGACTCATCCATTTCCAACTTTCCAAAGATACTGTAACAACTCGTCTCATATGGATAGAAAATTAGAAATTGGGATTTGTGAGCTCCTTATAAGCCTCAAGTTGTGCGCTACCAATAACTCCCTGATGAGTGCTTAGAATACACCTACAGACGTGTGCTAATTAAACCTCAAAGCAAGTATACAACGAGATCTAATGTCGTCTTTCAAGTAATAAAATGGTAAGAACCAAGTATCGTATTCCACAGGGATAGGTATCTTAAGTTGCAATATCTCGAGATGAAAAACTAATTTCAGATGGCGATTTGGAAGACAATATTTTGATTGGTTGGTTGGTGATTATCACAGAGCTAAATGAACAATAATAAAGGAGAAACAAGGGTGTAAGACTCGTGATGTTATGTTAAACTGAATTCCATCAGACTAATGCTACAATAATGCTACAGCATGATGCTGTAGCATAAGAGTGATAGAAACTAGTTTTATTATCTATTCCAAGACACGTTCCTCTCGGACTCTCACCATCCCATTATTCCAGTAGCTATAAATAATCTCATCTCTGAGCAGAATCCAAGTTAAAGGAATGATGAGAGTGGAGTTCTCAAAATATACGGAAAAACAATTTTTCTTTGTTAAAAGTTACCCTCTCGATATAACCCTCGTAGCTCCCAAGTTGATGTATTCCAAGTTGCTTATCTCTAAGTCTACTCCATTTTAACCCTTTGAAAAAGTGACAACTTATCAAGAATGAATCATTTTGAAAAACACAAGTAACAACTCTCGTTGCAAGTAACTATCTTGATATTACCTCCTATGTCATTCAAATTGATGTGCTATTCAATGGCTTATCTCTAAGTCCATGACACTTTAACACTATCAAAGTGATCAATTTGTCAAGGGATTGTATTATCTTGATAAAACTTGGGTTGGAATAATAAAACATCATTATTGCCACACAAAATCTACATTCTTTTGGTTAACATACTCACCCTTTATCTCACACCCAAGATAAGATGATTAGCTACTCATTACAATAATAAAAGACAAGAAAATGTAAATGACTTGAAATTAAATGACAAGAGAAATGTAAATGACTTGAAATTAAATGACAAGAATTAAAGACAATAAAGTAAACGACATAAAAGTAAAGAGGAATGCAAGTGCATAAAGATGATTGCAAGAAGTAGGAAGAATTTAAGGAGAAAAGAAAGGAATAAAAGTACTAAAATTAAGACATTTAATTAAGAGCTTGAGAGCAAAAGGAAATGGAGGTGGAGATGATCTAAAATCAGCTCCAAGGTGTGTCTAAAAAAAGAACCCAAAGCCCTCTATTTATAGTACACAAGAGGGGTAAAAAGTGTAAAATCTAACCAAACCATTAGGAATCTAACTTAACTCGTTCAACTAAACACTTAAAAAGTACTAAAACTAGTTAGAGAGTACAAAAGAAAGTCCATAAACAACTGGACATCATTAGACACAATATCCACTGGTTAATACACAATGGGTAACAAAATAGCATTCCACATCATCCTCCATGTCATCCTCCAATTTGGCTCCAGCAGATCAATGTTGTGGTATTGCTACAGCATGACCTGTGTTCAAAAGAAGTTTCCAAAAATACCAAGATTAGCCCTTATATCTTTATAGAAACAAGTAAACCATAACTTTTAGCTCCAAAAATAATAAATGGAAAATAAAGTAGAAAATGACTCAAATTGGGATGTTAAAATGGAAAATCCTATCTAAAAACCTAAGAAATAAGTGCTTTAAGTACTAAAAATGAGTACTTATCACCACCCCAAACTAATAACTTTGCTTGTCCCCAAGCAATAAAAAGACAAACGAAATGACTCAATTTTGAAAGATTTGCATAAGGATGGCATCAAGTGCACATCATGAGTTTGAACATGTTAAAGATGCATAACATAACCTTTTATAAATCCAAAGTGACCAAAATCTCATTCTAATTGTAACCATGAACCATAAGCTAGCATCACATTCTTTTTGTTATGGTCAACACATTCTACATCACAAATCACTAATGGCTTCTAAGTGTATGGGTTTCTCTCTTTGGCATATTTTTTTTCTCACTTTGCCTTTTCTCACCCCATGTATCAACATTGAAATTTTTTGAATTTTTGAGCTTTTTCTATTGAATACATACACCTGCCCCTATGGGACAATTTTGGTGTTTCAACCACTTTGTCTTGGCATTTTTGAGTTTTTGTAGAGCTTTGCTCTTGTTGCCATTTTTAGGCACCCCCACCCCAAACTAAGAATTTTACAATGTCCTGATGGTATCAGAGGAAGGGTATGTTTGACATAAGATTCAAGTGGCTAAAAATGTGAAAAATGAGTACAAGCCTAGATCATTTCCATGATTTATGTAGAATGTGGACCAAATTATGTTCCAAGCACATGTGGGGCTAGTTCTAGCATAAATCAATCCTAGAAATGAGATTTGAACTTTAAGAATTATTTGGGTTATGAAAGTAATTTAACACATACAAATCGTGCTCCTAATACAAAATAAACCTATAAAGTGGAAAAACTAATCCCAGACTCAAATAAATAAAAACAAACAGAAGGTTGGAGCTAAAGGATATGATTAAACCTGCCCTACTCAGTAGGAGTAGGCTATGGACAAAGTGGTTGGAATGAATGTTGCGGCACAAGACTCTGCACTTCCTCCTTTTATCAAGGTATTTTTCCTTTTCAGTTGATGAACCTTTTGTTGTAAACTTCTTGAAGAATGGTGGAATTTGTTGGAGCACATCGGTATGCTCCTCAGCCCAAACGGTCCTCACCAGCTCACTTCGGTGTTTCTCTTTCCACTTATGCTTGTATACGTTTCTTACCACTCGCTTCACTACTTGATCATGGCACAAGATTTTGATGGCATAAATGGGGGAACCTTTCATGCCACAAAGAGTTTTCCACATCACCTCACTGACAACATAACTTGATTTTATGAAGCTTCCCGAATCATTGAATTGATCATCTCGTCCCTTTGCAAAACAACTTGAAGATTTTCTGCACAACTTTGTTGTCGGAATGCTGTAGCATCTGCAACAATATGCTCTTTCTGCACAGATTCAAAGTAGGAGTTAATGACAATCTTGGCATTGTCTTGCACCTCTTCACTATTTTGAAGTGAAGAGGAGTTGCTTAAATGCCCAGGTGCTTCCTCAGAACTTTCTATCTCTTGACTATTTTCCAAAGTGTTGACCTCATCCTCATCCTTACCAACACACTCAAAGTTTTCATTCTCACTTGGAATAAGAATTTGGCTTTGTCTATTGATATCTTCAACATACATTGTGATGTTGGCAACAGATGTTATCATACTTTGTGTGTACTCATTCAGACTTTGTGTGTACTCATTTAAACTTTGTGCATACTCATTTATCAAAGCTTTAAGAGATTCCAGGTTTTCAACTTGTTCTAAAGGTAGGGGTAAAATGAGTTGTTAAAATCATCCCCTTGAAAATCCCCTGAAAAATCAACTTGTTCCTCCCAAGATTGGTCAAAAGTATTTGAATAAGTGTTACTCCAATCTTGGTAGGAAGGTATTGGTGATGTGAAAGTGCCCTGATCTTGACCATTTAAAAACAAATTAGGATAATCCTTCCATGATTGAGTGTAACCATTGAAGTGTGAGGTATCCCAATTACTATCGCCTATGAAATAACTGGATTCGGGGTTCGAAGGACAACTGTATAAGAAATGATTTCCTCCACAGTAATCACAGAAAATAGTTTCATATACCCCAGACGACTGCCCCATTGAATCCACATTCATAGAAAGACAAAGTCAAAGATTTGTTACTTGTACATACATTGAGACGTATCACAAGCAACAAAGATGGTAGAAAAATTAGCTTCTCAAGACACAATTTCTAAACAACTATAGATTTACGCCTATCCCTGGCAGCGGCGCCAAAAACTTGATGAGTGCTTAGAATACACCTACAGACGTGTGCTAATTAAACCTCAAAGCAAGTATACAACGAGATCTAATGTCGTCTTTCAAGTAATAAAATGGTAAGAACCAAGTATCGTATTCCACAGGGATAGGTATCTTAAGTTGCAAGATCTCGAGATGAAAAACTAATTTCAGATGGCGATTTGGAAGAAAATATTTTGATTGGTTGGTTGGTGATTATCACAGAGCTAAATGAACAATAATAAAGGAGAAGAAAGGGTGTAATACTCGTGATGTTATGTTAAACCGAATTCCAGCAGACTAATGCTACAGCATGATGTTGCAGCATAAGAGTGACAGAAACTAGTTTTATTATTTATTCCAAGACGTGTTCCTCTCGGACTCTCACCATTCCATTATTCCAGTAGCTATAACTAATCTCATCTCTAAGCAGAATCCAAGTTAAAGGAATGATGGGAGAAGAGTTCTCAAAATATACGACAAAAAATGCCCCTAATCCAAAAATTAGAGAACACGGATTTTTATAGGGTTTAAAACCTAATCAAACTAGAGGGCTCTACGGGATATTGATTTTTATTGAAAAAAGAAAGTTATGACGGGGGACATAAATTAAAACACGAAACATTCATGTTTTTGTCCGTCAATGAATATTTATAACTTTGTCTACCAAATGACTGTATTAAACCTTCGCATTCTCATAATACTTCATGAACATTAATCTGAAGATGAAAATGAAGAAATCTAACTATTTAAAATACCATTTATGTTATAGAGTGTATTGTCGTATAATTCATTTCTTGCATCAAATTACTCCTTCCCCCAACCTTACACTCCTTATTTCTCTAGAAGCACCAATCTGTTGATTTTTGCATAACCATGTTCCATGCTTATACCAATCTTGTTTTAGAACCATCCCCAAATACAAACCAACTTATGAACCTGTCCCATATGTTAATGAACCAAAGAGCAATCTCCAAATCAAGAAACCAAACACATGCCTCCTTTTGATCCACTATGACATATGTTAATGAACCAAAGAGCAATCTCCAAATCAAAAAAACCAAACACAGGCCTCCTTTTGATCCACTATGTTATCAAAAAACAAAATTTTGATCCACTATGTTAACAAAAAATAAAATTTGTCCATAAGTCCCTTAAGATCAACCTCAAAGCTTTTTAATTTCAACATGTAGTTCAACAAATTTTGGGTTTCTCTATTAGAGAAATCTCAATTGACCAAGGGATAATTAATATAATTGAGGACAATGTAAACTGTTAGAGAAAACAATTTTCAAACAAAAAACAACAAAATAAGCAAATAACCTAATAAGCAAATTAAGAAACAATGAGACAAATAAACATTAAAAAACCTGGTGAGTGAAAGGTTGAAGGACATAATGGTGAGGCCAAAGAAAGAACATTGACAGAAGCCAAGAATGCATAAGCAAGTGATACAGACGCTTTATGCAAGTGATGCAGACAACAGACGTTGAGGCTGAGGGGATGGTGGCATGGTGCAGACGCGGTAGAGGTGAGACCGTGAATAAGCGGTTCGTTCTTCATCTTTTGATTTCTGTAAATAATCTCCACATCGAATCGATCCTCAAAATCACTGGTTCGTTCATCGTCATCTGAAGACGTCTCCGACCCAAAGCCAAATCTTCTCCCTGCGATTTTAGTCGATTCCATGGTATGTGGATTCCAAAATCCAAATGGAGTCGATTCAGTTGATTCCAAATCGATTTTTCCTTCATCCCTGTGGTTTTGATTTCAGTTGATTCCAAATCAAGTCGATTGATTTTTGTTTGATTTCTTCATGTGGTTCGTCTCCGACCCAAAGGCGTGCGAGCGACGAGGTAAAGACGATGAGCGGAAACAAATTTTTGGGGAAATTTTTGAAAAACTGAACCTAGTAATCCCAATAAGAATATTGGGCTCTGCTTCCCTGGGCGACCGCCCTTCTCGCCCACCCTTTGGGTCGGGCCTGTCCACGTATTTCAAGGAGAGTGAATGCTAGTGCTTCTCTTAGCATACTTTGGCCGCTTAGAGCATCTCCAACAGCTTCTCCAAATTGGAGAACCAAAAGTCAAAATCCCTTAAAAAAATTATATTCATCTCCAACAGATTCCCCATTTTGGAGAAAAAAACAATGATTATAATATTAAAATATTGTATTTATCAATTAAAATATTATTTCTCTCTCTAAATATTATTTTTCAAAGATTTATATTGGTGCTCTCACTAAGTAATCATTTTTGGGGTTAACTCCATATTTGGAGAAAAACTTCTTCTCTCTCCTACTTTCTCCATTTTGGAGATAGATTTGGGGAAGCTGTTGGAGCAGAAAACAACCCAAAATTCCCATATTCTCTATTTTCTCCAAAATGGGGATGGTCTTATGATAATGCTTCAAGGGAGTTGGTGAACAACTAAGGGAACAATATAACAGATCATAATGTACCTTCAGTCAGATTGAAGCATGGGGTTTTGATATGTGCAAGATAGGATAAGGCAAAAGAATTTGATACGCAAGATTCTAAATCAGTTATGAGGAGATCACTTGAGACATCATCAAATAGTCGTTGGTCACCTAAGTAAAGTCTTCACATGTATTCAGATAGTCATGTCTATTTCTATCTTTATTTTCAGTTACTTCTTCGACATTGCTGGAGTTTATTTTATTGAATCTTGTCTTAGGGAATTTAAGTCTTACATTTTAATTAGAGATATGTTGATTCGATTTGACTACACCCTTTAAAAAGTGTTTCGTTTATAATAAATAAACATTGACGCAAGTATACATCTTGGCCTATTATCATCTTTAAACAGGTAATAATGGTACAAAAGTACCGAATATCGATCTCACAGGGAAGCGTGGAGAAGTTTCTCTTTAAAAGTCCAGTTCGTAAAAGCGAGTTTCAGATGGCGAATTCGAAAACAAAATTTTTGTTGGAGGTTTTGTTATCAATTAACTAAAAATCAATTATAAAAAGAAGCGGAGGGTATAAAGTTCCGTTGGGATGAAATTAATAACCATGATAAAAATATGAGACGACATTCTTTGGTTATCTCAAGAGTCCACTATTTTATGATACAACGTACCGGGTGTCAATTGGTCAATTGTGATCCACCATAAAATATAACCTTGATTTAAATAACTTTGGACAATCATGCAGTACGATACACCTCTTTATTTTATTATCGATCTCGGTCCCAACATTACTTTATACCCCGAACTAGGACGTTTAGCCCATCATCGTTCGGTTTCTAATTATAAAAGATGTATAAATTTGAAAGACGAATAATGGAGATGGACAATACACAAACAAACTACAATACTTATTAAAGGAAGTACGTAACTTGTTGTGCAAGTAACCAAATCTCGAATATCTAACTACAGTTTTAGAAAAACGATTTGATAGTAAAAATAGGATTTATTAAATGAGAAGTTAACAACAGCTTTAAATTACAAAGGAAAATCTTGTTTCAAATGTGGAAATTCAAAACGAGACTTGCTCCGCAAGTAAAACGGATATCTTTGTATTAAAACCTTTACAACTCCAAGGATTATATTCATCCGTGAACCAATCTAGTTGGGAACCCGAAAGTATTAGTCGGACTTCCGGTGAATGATAATGATGGAATTGGATTAGAATTAATAGTAAAGAATCCAAAACCGTTAAATGAATTATAAAAGTAACGTGTAAATAACGACTTTCTTTATATGAAAACTTCTTACAATTCTATGGACTATATTCAACCGTGAACCAATCTAGTTGGGGATCCGAAAGTATTAGTCGGACTTCCGGTGAATGATAGTTACAGAATCGTAATCGGAATTTATATAAATCAAACCGCAATTTATGTTTGAAAACCGAATGGATAAAGATTGTGGGAGGCTTGACAGAATCTGCAACAAACAGCCGAACACAAATACAAACAGTTAAGAGGAGATTAAGCAGTAAAAGAGAGAACAGAACTGTAACATAGCTTGATTACTTAATCGAAAACCAACAATGGTTGACCCGAAAAGGATCAAACTGAGAACTATAGTTTCAGTTGGTGAAACCGAACACTATTAAGTCACTAAAGCAATTAATCTACTTTTATCAACAGCTAACTTGAAGATGTCTAAAACTAGCAGCCGATCACTCCATTAAATAGGCAACCGAAGCTTGAAGAAGAAGAAAGGATCCATGGATCGAATCCATGGATCGAATCCATGGATCGAATCCATGGATCGGATAAGATCCATGGGCCTTGCCTTTCCTACTGTGAGCCGAACTATTGAAGTGAACAAAAGGCCCAAATGTTTGTTTTAGTTATTACAAGGTGGAACCGGCCCAATGAGGTAGCCGACCCAAATCGGCTAAACCGAGCCCAAAAGAGTGTTTATAATTCCGATTGTTTACGTACACGGCCCAAAAAACGAGAATCCTTTCCTAAGTCCGAACTGCAGCCCAATCTTCTTTAAACCGCATCTAGTCAAAAATCGGATTCTCCACGGCCAAATCATCAATCCTGAAATGTGCACATAAATTAATTACTTTTTGTTGCATTTTTCTCAATTTTATATAAAAGCTGTAAATTTTATTTTATGCTTATAATTACTAGAAAACATTATATAAATGACTCAATGGGGAACAAAAACGAGCTCAAAATTGGAATTAAACGCCTAAAATAGGGTTAATAAAATAACCCTATCACAACCGCAAATTCGAACTGTTGCTTGTCCTCAAGCACCCCTTTATTAAGAATAAAATTTTGAGCTACTTATTTTGACTATCAAGAAACTATTATCTTTCCATAACCACTATACCAACAAACACACTTTTTTCATTTTGTTCACTTTATGCAATTTGATAGCCACCCAAAAAATAATTGCTCAACCTCTCACATCAAAAATTATCAACCATAAGCTAGCCAACTAATTCCTTGACTAATTAGAATCCATTTATGCAACCATGAAGCGATCATGCATTTGGCTTTTTCATTGAATTTCATGCATGCCTTTTTCCAAGACTTTTATGGCACAATTTTTCTGCCATCTTCTCTTTGTGAGGATTGAAATGAGACACATTGGTCTCTTTGGTGTCTTTGACACTTTTCTGAATGCACTGAAAAATTTACCGAAGCTTTGCTTCGTTTATGAAAATTTTCAAATTGGGTGCATTTTTTTTTGAAATTTGGAACACTTTATGCAAAGAGATGTATGTGTTCATGAGATGATATGGAAATGAACGTGGAATGTTTACCATATCATCCCCCCTCCCAAAACTTGAAGGGTTCAATGTCCTCATTGAACATTACGTATATAGGCTTTGTGTTTGCATGAAGAAAGGTGGTGAATATGGATGTTGCATGGATTCTAACTAAAATTGGTGAATCAAAGAATTACAAGGCTATTCTAGTGATACAAAAATGGAAGAATTGAGACTTATTATTTTATTCAGGCTATCAATGCAAACAATGAACAAATAAAACCAAGTGTGAATTGTGTGTAAGATGGCATGAAGAAAATAACAATTACTCAACACTCAACAATCCCAGACTCTATTAACTAACATGCAAAACTCTGAAAACATAAAAACTTTTATTCTAAAGGGATAAGGGATGTGATAGAAAATGAAACATGCCCTACTGGCGGTGAGTAGGCTGGCGCTCCGCATTTTTCCACAATAACTCCAAGGGGAATGAGGGTAGATCCTTAACCAACTCAGGATGCTCCTTCATCCAAACTGCTCTCTGCAAATCATCCTTCGCTTTCTCATACTGGAACCAACGGTCAACTCGTCTCATCACCTCTTTCATCATACCTCTCATCTTAACTCTCTCATCTGGCATCTGCTCAGTCAATTGCCTTATCTGTTTAATTATCAAAACCCTTTGCTATTTTAGGGTTGCTTTGATCTCACCTTTCAGTAAACGGGTGATTGCCTCTAAGGAAGCAAATCCATCACCGTTAGGTTCGGGTCTGAAATGCGTGTTATTTCTCATCAATCTATCCACGTTGGTTTTATCTAAAACCATTTTGTCATTTGAAAATTCATCCGTGGGTAGAGTGATGACATTTGCTTTTTCCATTAACGCATGTATAATTGTGGGGTATGACATGCGTGCATTAGATCTTTCAATACCCCCAACAATTATATCAGATATAAAACGACCAACATTAAATTTCAGTTCAGACATAATGCAATAAAGAATGAACACCCTAGTCATGCAAAGAGATGCATCATGGGAAGTGGGAAATAACGTGTGCCTTAGAAAATAAAACCATACATTGGCCTCAGGTTTGAGACAATGTGTACGTAGAAAACGTGTATTTCCCTTAAATTCCCATTCAGGCCCATCATGAGCAATAACATTTAAAATATTTTCAAGATCCTCATCAGATGCACAATTAATCAGTCTCTGAAATTCAGAATACCTGGGTGGTTTAAGTCCTAAAACCTGATTTATTGCCGTGGCCGAAAAATCAATATTTGTTTGACGGACTTTTATTTCAACACCATTTGTAACTACTAATTCAGTGTAGAAATCCCTCACCCAATCCAGATTGAACTTGGTATTCATTTCACATAATTTTTCCCAACCTAACTTTGTGATTGTGTACCCAAATTTTGGGTGTGAAAGAAGTGCACTCACATGGAATGACTTTGGTGTGTGACATATCTTTGAACTAAAATTTGCATGCTGTAATAAAGCTTCATGACAACTAAACATTTCAGATTTAGACAAAAGAGTATTAGTTGAGTTACCCACTTTAGATTTCCCTTTTTCCATAGCAGTGGGTGGAGTGGACTGTTGTGGCTCCTCTATCTCCTCGATCCTCAGCGTATTTTCATCTCCAGCCTCTTGCAACGCACCTCCTTCATCTTCATTGATTTTCCTTTTCTTCATCCCTTCAGTGTTCGCCTCTATCACCCCCCTTAAATCGTCGCTTGTATTGAATAGGTGCGACTGGAACAGCCTGGGTCTGTTGTGGGGTTGGATTACTCGATGTTTGGGGGTTTTATCGGTGACCTAGAGGTACCTACGAGGATAAAGTAGGTGGGTAAATAGGTTTGGGTCTTGTGGTGTGAACCGTTCGGAAAGCTGAATGCGGGTTTGGAACGGCCTCTCCTCGAGAGTTAAGGATGATGACTCGAGGGATTGCATGAGACCCACTTGGGTTAGGGTTTTGGTGTTGTTGTCTTAATGGAGGGAATCCCGGTGGAGGAGACATATGTCTTCGAAATGTGAGTGGACCATGATCAAACCGGTGAAGAAAGTCTCTGGATGAGATGAAAGTTCGATCGAAGCTTCCGGTGATCATACGGCGGCTCTCCGATGATTCTTGGAAAATGGAGTTGAGTTCGAGTGTGACTGAGTGTCTGGACATGGTGTTTAACTGTGGTGTTCCAAATATGGTCCGATTTTGTTGTGGTTGAGGTTGCATCGGGATAGAATCGGCGACAGATGCAAGGGTGAGCAGTGATGAGGGTGGTTTGGGAAAGGACCGAAGTTTATGTTTCGATTCATTTTGTATTGGTTGGAAGCAGAAGCGAGTAAGAAGAAACAGAAGATGAAGGGTTGGTGTCGGTTCGTTATTCTTGTGTATCGCCATCGCCACCAGTGATTGGTTTTATACTCAAAATGGAAAGCAATCAAGTACACAATTTGATTTTGGAGAAGAGACTGGCGGCTACAGGGATCTTGTGTCAGATGAAAAAGAAGAAGAAGTCGGCGACGGTGATGGGTGTACAGGCATCGGAAAGGAGAATTGATCAGAGGGTTTGTTTGGTTAAGGTTGAAACAACAAAAAAATCAGATACTGTACTTCTCAAATCTAAATTAAAACTGAATTAGATTTAAAAAATCTTTAGTTCTGTTGGTCCCGAAGGGCTATACAAGTTTGTAGAAGGGGGGGGGGGGGGGTTGAATACAAACACACGTTTTTACTTTTCTAAATTGTTTATTGATAAATCATTAACAATTTACAGCTTGTTGCGGAACAAGATTAAGGATAAACCTAAATCTAAACAAGTTGGAACACTAAGTTTTCTTGCACTAAGAAAGAGAAGGAAATTACTAATAATAACTTATCTCAAGATAAGAAAGATGACTTGACCAGAGTTAGCAAGTGCTTCAAAAATGAAGCTGGAGTCATTATTATATACTGCATGCATTTAATGCATGGCAGTTTATACTTTACACGTGGCAGCAGCTGATTGGTTGTATGTCATTGACCTTTGTAGACAACCTTAGTAGCCGCATGTTTGAACAGTGTAGAATCAGAGTGGTTGTACGATTTCAGACAATAAGGAGGTTCTTTTCTGACATATCGTACGGAGTCGTGCAAGGGTGGTTAAGACAAAAGTACTTTGTACGGAGGACTTCATGATCAACTTACGTTGATTCTGCGCTTTATCATTCTATATCAGTGAATGATAAAGTTCAGCGATAGCTGAAGTATTGTACTTGATACTTCACGTTGAGTGGACAAATCTGAGTCTTCGTTGATCCGCATCAGTTCATTAGGAGACTTGTCGCTGGTTCTTGAGCTTGATCTTCGACTTTAGCGTAGAACCTATGTTGACATGAAACTTGTCTTCAGTGATCATAAGTAAACAACTAACTTATCAGCGATCACCATAAGGACTGAACAGGCTCAGAGCATTATGGTGAACAGTGTTCGCTGAATGTTTAATCTAAAGAGCGAGAGTTCCTATCAGCGGTACTGTAAAGTCTTAGTACTTATCAGCGATAGTGAAACTCTGATACATATTGTTTACTTACAATTTTCACTAAGTATTTAAGAGAGGGTCATCATCAAATCACTGAGGGTTTGGATCAACAATCTCCCCCTATTTAATTATGACATAGCAACAGAGAAAAATTCTATTTAATGAAAACATAAGGATAAAAAGAACTCGTAAAATATTTGTCCCTTTTTACTGTTTTCCGGGATCTTTTCTGTACTGATGGAGTAAAGTCCTTTCTCTAAAATCTTTCTTTAAACTTCGTATCGGATTACAAAGGGAAGTGGAAAGATTATAAGTACAAGCGAAATAAATTACAAGTACAAAAGAATAACTGATAAAATAGAAGAATAAGGCGATCTTATCAGCTTATAGAGGTTCTTCCTTAATGAGAAGTTCATCAAGGTTCTTTGATGTGGGAATCATCCAGTCAGGAACCGTTACTCCTTGATTCTTTTTGTTCAGAGCTTCTTCAAAAATCAAGGGTTTAAGATGCCGTACCTGAATGTCGCGTTTGAAATCACACCAGTACATGAGATCTTTCAGCTGTTCGATGGGAGTGATGGGAAGCTCAGAGATACGTTGAAAACGTTGTCATCTACCATAGTCAATAAAGAATATCCCATAGGGTTTGCTTATGACTTTTCCAGGGATGAAAGTCTCACCAGGAGGAAGAGATGTGTCAAGTGCGGAAAAGTCAGGTTCTGGACCAAGAACTTCAGCACGAGAAAAACCAATACCTATTTCGTTCCATATAAAAGGACCTGAGTCTGAAGGTTTAGACTTTTTCTTGGCAGAGGCCCTTCTTTTCTGATTTGCGAGAGGAGGAGGAGGAGGAATATCCACACAAGAAGATACTAAGTCGATCTGTTGATTTATCAGCTTTTCGACATGATCCTTGTACTTAGATTGAGACTTCTGGATGGCTAATCTGATCTCCAACCATTCAGAGAGACCGTACTTCGTGATGGCTTCAGCATAGAATTTTTCGTATTGTCCGTTTTCTCTGAATATCTCGATTTCAGCGATTGAAACTTTGAGGGTTGATTTTCCAGTGATATGTACCTTGTTGATTCTAGCAGGTCGATATCTGAAGTGTACCTTTTCTTTGCACCAGATTAAAGTAGATTGAAACACAGTTCTCTTTTCTTCAACGATATTCTTGGCGTCTTCCCATAGCTGACGTTGGACTTGAATGGGAATTCGTTTCAGCTTGGGGTCTTCGACTTATTCTTGAGTAAGCTGGATGGAGAGTTCTCTGTCTTTTTCTTCAGCTTCCCTTCTTTCAACGATTAACCTTTCAGCTCTGAGGTGATCCTGGTATTCCTTTTGTGAAAGTCTGAACTTTGGAGGAATAGAAGGAAGTTGATCACGCTACAGGATGATTCGCTGATCTTCGAATCTCTTGATCATTGCATCTCTCTTTTCTTGATCCTCTTCACTCAGCTTTTGAGGAGCCAAGGAAGGTCTGTTTTGGTGAGAGAGCAACTGTTCTTCAGGTTCATCAGTCTCAGAGATCAAATCCAAGACTGAGATTATTTCTTCAGCAGCAGCTGGTTGTACTTCAGAATCCTCAAGCAGGGGAGAGGACTAGCTGAAACACAGCGATCTTACGAATAAGAACTTGGGTAGAACAGAGAAAAAAGAGATGGGTTTAAGTGTATAGGCTTTTTGTGGAGAGTAGAGCTGATAATGTGTATAGATAGAGAAGGGATGCGGTGTAAGGAAGTAAGATGTAGTGTACCTGACGAACTGGCTTTTGAAGCAAGATCATCAGATTATCTTCGTCTTCAGCGACACCTTTTCCTTTGCCCTTGTCAGCTTCAGACGCTGAAGGCTTTGTCCGCTCCCCTGAAGGTTCGTTTATCGAAATCCCTTTAAGAGCTGTACTCTTCTGAGTAGGCTTGACGATAAAGGAGTCATCATCATCATCGTCATCATCATCATTCTTTGGAGAAGAAGATGGTTCATCATCAGAGATGTCGACGGCTTCATCATCTTCAGCTTCAGATTCAGATTCTTCAGCCGCTTCTTCGAGTTGCTCCCCCTCAGATACAGAGGTAAGCTTCTCGGTTCCCTCAGGGTTTTCATCTCCCCGAGGTCCAGCAGTTGTTTCTTCATTTGTCTTCTCCCCCTCTTCAGTAAGGGGAAGGTCTTCAGTCTTCTCCCCTTCGATAGATTCATCTTGGGGAAGGTCTTCAGAGTTCTTCTCCCCCCCTTCCTCATGATGAGTGGGGGAGGAATGCGATGACTCAGCAGATGGTGTTGGTTCCCTGTCTTCTTGGCCAGGGATCCCAATATAGTTTTCAATCGCTGCTACTCTGTCTTCTAGGCCAGTAATAGCAGGACTGATCTTTAAAAGTTCAGCACGATCCGCCGTTGTAAAATGTGAAGGGGCAGGGGCGGTCATGTGATTCAGGATCTGCTGTACCATTGTCTTCACTGAACTTACGTCAGTCTTTACTGAACTCACGTCAGTCTTTACAGCGGACACCTCTCTCGGAAGAGTACCAACCGATGTCTTCAGCGTTATGACCTCGCTGGACATGGTGTTAACTTTTGAGGAGAGAGAGTTATAGTCGGTGTAGATATCAGCAAGAACTTTGGCAAAGTCACCAAGAGTACCATCAACCTTCTCCAAATCAGTTTTGGAGGCTTTCTGTTCAACCACTTTTGTCAGCTTGTTGAGATTCTCTCCAGCGTTTGTTACAGCTGAAGAGTTGTCTGAGAGAGTAGTGGTGAGACCTGTCAGCTTTGTATCCAGGTTCTTCAGAGAGGCATTGATGTCTCCCAAATTTGGACCTGTAACAGATAAGTACTTGTGAACAAAGGAAAGCTCAGAAGTTTGGGGTTTAGTTACAGTGTATATGGGTTGGTATATACCTGCAGGAGGGTTGGTGAAGTCGTCAAAACTTCTGTGTCCTGAAAAAAGTTCCAGGTCGTCAGCTAGAGTGCGTGTACGCATGGACATTCCTGCAGGTCCTGCATCCATCATTCCTTGAAAAGTATCAGCTTTAGCTTCTGGAAGAATGACGGGTGCTCCAGTGATCGCGGTGAAAACTGGATTAGAGTCAAATGGAGTAGAGAGAGAAGCGAAGGTTGAGAAAGTTGGTTGTGGAGCTGATTCAGTGTTGGATCCACTAAGAATCACTTCTTCAGTCCTATGATAGACTGAAGGAGGTTGGGTCGATTCCAAGTTTATAACTTCAACGTTTAGAGACGTTGAAGCTGGGATGGAAAGGGTGGCTTGTTCAGCTGTGGCAGAGCGTACCACTGAACTTTCCATCAGCTCTTCAAGATGAGCTGAGTAATCTTCAGCATGAGATTGCTGGGGTTGCTTCTTGGTTTTCTTAGTCCTTTTGGAACCAAGTTTGGAAGATGAGTGTTTCTTTTTTCTAGAAGGAGTGGAGGTTGCAGCTGGGGTATCAGCGGTGGGGATTTCCACTGAATGAGCTGCAGAAGTAGAAAAAGAAGGATTGAGAAGAGTTAAGAGAGTAGAGAGACGTACCTCGTTTGCCATTGGCTTGAAGTCGAGTACCTTAGGGCCAACCTGAGAGAGTTTCAGGTCTCCTACCTTTGGGTAGTTGTCCTTAAGGCCGGTTTGGAAGACAGCGCTGAGAAATCTTGGATATGGAACCCATGATGGTCGGTCAGTAGCAGAGTCTACTTTGAGCACTAGATCATCGTAGATTATCGAGGCCCAGTCAACATGAAGACCTTTCAGCAATGCATAGCCCATTGCTTGCTGAGGTTGAGCGGCTTGATCAGAGGAGCCGGTCTTCGCAGTCATGCAGCTTATCAAGTGTGTGAAGATGAAGTTCATCTCGCTAGGCATTTTTGACTTCTTGATGAGGGTCAGCTTCTTCTCAGGCTTCTTGTCCCTCCCAGTTTCCCATACATAACCCATTGCATCAAAGAATGCAGTGATGGCTTCCCTATCAGCATGTTTCTTGTGGTCAGGGAGAGAAACAAAGGGTTTTTCTTTTGTGGCGATGGGAAGGCTCAGTGCTTTTCGGATAATGGCAGGGGTGATTTTTATGGTGCCAAAATCAGTGTCACTGAGGATGCAATCGATTTTCTTCGTGGGGTCTTTGGTCGATGTGAGCTGAGTGTGTCTAGCAGATAACCAGAACTGAGATAGTAGTAGCTGATGAGCAGGGGGTGTTATGGTCAGGGCTGTAGAAAGGCAACAAGTTTTGAGGAAATTCACAGCATCATTCAGATGTGTGACTTGCTTTCGAGGAGGAAACTCGAAAAGCGCATAGAGATTGTTTGTTTTTGTCCAATCGAGTTCCTTAAGTGTGAACTTGACCTGAGGAGCCTTGGCGATTTCCAGTTCCTCAGCAGCAGCAGCAGCAGCAGTGTTCTCAGCAGTAGGAATATCAGTAGATGTCATTTCTGTATTATCAGTTCAACCAAAGATATAACAAATAAGAATAATCTTAATGTGGAAAGATTTTCCAATAAGATGGTTCGAATTTTGTCCATTTCATTCAGACAAAAATGTCTTAATGAAGATTTGGGTTTTCTTGTTTTTGAAAAAGAAAAGCGAACCCAATAAAAAGTCTTGTTTTCCAGTTTCCTTTGAGGATTAGGATTCTGGAAAAACGTATGAAGAACAAGTTTAAGATATTTGCGATTAAATTTGAAGAACAACCATGAAAGGTTGTGTTCATAAAACCATGAAAGAAATGATTTCATTTTTGAAAAAGTTCTTTTGTTTGATCTTGTAAAAACAATGAGAAGATCATTAACAAGTTTTAAGAAACATGTAAATAAAAGAAATATTAACCTGGTTCGTTGAAGAAGAAGAAGATGAACAGTTCTTGAAAACATGAGAGCAACAATGCAACATTAGTTTTCTTGAGGAAGAAGTTGTTCGCGTAAAGGAAAAATATAAACCCAAAATGTGTTTATATAGTGAGATTAGAGAGATAGAAAATCTTGAGCGGGAAAAGATTTTCATCATGACACGGACACGTGTTTGCATTTGATTGGAAGGTAAACGAAACGTGCAAACGTGTGTCAGAAAAAGAACGTGCCAGGGCTTATCCGTTGCGATGACGTCACAACTGTCCTTTCATATTTTAGGATGTCTCTGAGGTTTTGAAAGCTCAGGGACACTTTTGAAAACATGAAGCACTGAGTAGAAATATCAGTGTTGGTTTTAGAAATTTCAAAGTATCGCTGATTAAGGAAGAGATATTCAGCGATGCAATTTGTCTTGAAATCTTGCATTTACATGTGATTGTCAACGAGAGAAAAACATACCTTGATATCAGCGAATCAAGTTTATTCAGAGAGAAAATGATAGAATGGGTTATACAAGTTGATTTTATCCTATCGCTGATCAAATGTGAACCGCTGAAGATTTTACTCTTCAAAGTTCAGCATTCCAAGCTCGCTGATGAGAAAGTTGAATCATGTCTCATCAAGAGGTTTGGTGAACAGATCAGCTAACTGATAATCGGTTAGGATAAAGTGAAGTTCTATATCACCATTCATCACATGATCTCTGATAAAATGATACCTGATTTCGATGTGTTTTGTCTTTGAGTGTAGCACTGGATTGTTGGCTATAGCGATGGCACTTGTGCTGTCGCAATAGATTGGAATTTTCGAGAGCTGTAGGTCATAGTCTAGTAGTTGATTTCTCACCCACAAGACCTGAGAACAACAGTTTCCAGCGGCTACATACTCAGCTTCAGCTGTGGAGGTGGACATAGAGTTTTGCTTTTTACTTGTCTAACTCACCAGCTTTCCACCCAGGAGCTGACAGCCTCCTGTGGTGCTTTTCCTATCCAATTTGCAACCTGCAAAATCACTATCTGAATAGGCGATTAGATCAAACCCTGAGTCTTTGGGATACCAAAGACCTAGGTTCGCAGTACCCTTAAGGTATCAAAAAATTCGCTTTACAGCGATCATATGAGATTCCTTAGGTTCAGCTTGATATCGTGCACACAAACATGTTGCATACATAATATCGGGTCGGCTAGCTGTAAGATACAAAAGAGAGCCGATCATCCCACAGTACAGCGTGACATTAACAGGTATTCCAGAGGGATCCTTGTTTAGTGTCAACGGTGGTGCCATAGGGGTTTTCATAGCTGAACTCTGAGTTAAATCGAATTTCTTCAGCATATCTTTAACATACTTTCCCTGATTAATGAAAGTTCATTTTTCATTTTGTTTTATCTGAAGACCAAGGAAATATGTTAGCTCACCCATCATGCTCATTTTATACTCTTCTTTCATTCTATCAGCGAAACGAGTACAAAGGTCAGGGTTAGTAGAACCAAATATAATGTCATCAACATATATCTGAACAAGAATAATATGACCTTTTACTTTCCTGAAGAATAGAGTCTTATCGATTTTACCACGCTCAAATTTTTCAATATGGAGATAAGTAGAGAGAGTGTCATACCATGTACGAGGAGCTTGATTTAAGCCATAAAGTGCCTTATCCAGTTTATAAATATAACCTGGACGCTTAGGATCTGAGAATCCTGGAGGTTGTTCCACATAGACTTCTTCATTCAGCTTTCCATTTAGAAATGCTGACTTAACATCCATCTGATATACTTTGAAGTCTTTGTGTACAGCGTATGCTAAGAATAGACAAATGGATTCTAGTCTTGCTACAGGAGCAAATGTTTCGTCGTAATCTATGCCTTCCTCTTGTCTGTATCCCTGAGCAACAAGTCGAGCCTTATTGAGGGTTACAGTTCCATGTTCGTCCAACTTGTTTCGATAGACCCATTTAGTGCCTATCACTGTCTTGTCAGTTGGTCTTCGAACAAGTTTCCAAACTTTGTTTCTTTCAAATTCAGTCAGCTCTTCTTGCATAGTGCTGACCCAGTTTGGATCTTTGAGGGCATCATCTATTTTCTTTGGTTCAATCAGAGAGATAAAGTTAACAAATAAACAAATATTACCTGCACTTCGTCGAGTCTGAACACCAGCGTTTGGATCACCAAGAATTTGATCAATTGGGTGATTTACAGTCCATCGCTGAGCCAGAGCGTAAGTCGCTGACTTAAATTGAACTGGAGGAGCTGAAGATGAAGCTTCAGCAACTTCTGGAATATCAGCCAAGAGAGGAGTAGGTGCATATGTCATTTCATTCGCTGATTGCTGAGAAGTAGATGGAATGTCTAAGACATTTGGTTCAGAAGCAGGTATAGTGTTTAAAGGAACTGCTGAGACCCATGATGTTTCAGCTTCACTATTCTGCATATTTGGGATGATAGTAGGACTATCATCTTCAACTGTATGAGTATGAGGAGTGGGAATATCTTCTGAATCACCAAGATGAGAAAACATCCATTGATTCAGTTCTTCAGTATCAGCAGACGGTTTAGAGTTTGCTGAACGGGATTCGTCAAAAGTGACGTGAATAGTTTCTTCAACAGTTTGTCTTCTTCGATTGAAGACTCTGAAGGATTTGGAAATTGAAGAATATCCAAGAAAGATTCCATCATCAGCCTTAGGATCAAACTTTCCAAGGGCATCTCTGTTATTCAGTATGAAACACTGACTTCCAAAGATGTGAAGAAAGCTAATTAAAGGCTTTCTCCCATGAAAAAGTTCATAGGCTTTCTTATTGAATCTTTTGACTATCAGCGACCTGTTTTGCGTAAAACAAGCAGTTTTGACAGCTTCTGCCCAAAACTGAGTAGGCAGGTGAGAATCGCTGAGCATTGAACGTGCAGCTTCAATAATTGTTCTATTTCTTCTTTCAGCGACTCCGTTTTGTTGCGGTGTTCTCACTGATGAAAAGTTGTGAGAAATACCCTTACTCTCAAATAAGGAATCAAGAGACCTATTTTTGAATTCAGTCCCATGATCACTCCTTATTGAGCGAACGGTCAAGTTGTTCAGGGTTTCCATCTTCCGAATAAAGGTGATGAGTTCTTCAGGGGTGTCACTCTAAGAATGGAGAAACATAACCCATGTATAGCGAGAGAATTCATCAACTATGACCAGTGTATATTTCTTTCCAGCGATGGATTGTTTGTTAACAGGGCCAAACAAATCCATATGGAGAAGTTGTAGAGGAGATGACACTGAGGAGACTTGCTTTGACTTAAAGCTTGCTTTGGTCTGCTTCCCTTTCTCACACGCTGAACATAAGGACTCTTTGGCGTATGAGTGCTGAGGTAGACCAGTGACTAACTCTTTTGAAGAAAGAGTGTTCAGTGTCTTGAAGTTTAGATGAGAGTGCCTCTTATGCCATAGCCAGTTGACATCAGATGAGGCTTTTGAGAAGAAACAGGAGTTCTCAGTGGTTGTTGAGTCCATGTTTATTACATAAACATTTTCCACACGATAATCGTTGAGAGCTATCTTCTCCTTTTTGTCAGCGACAAAGCAGGATTCCTTAGTAAGGATTACTTTGTTATCCTTGTCGCAAAGCTGACTGATGCTTAGAAGATTATGCTTCAGCCCTTCAACATATGCGACTCTTCTAAAGGTTGTTGTACCATTAGATAGTACACCAAACCCTCGGGTATGTCCTTTTCCATTTCCACCGAAAGTTACAGAGGGACCCTTCTCTTCTTGTATTCAGCGAGCAGGCTTTTCTTTCCAGTCATGTGTCTAGAGCATCCGCTATCGAGATACCAGATACCCTTATTAACCTGTATTACAAAGTAATATTAGTTTTTCTTGGGTACCCACTTAACCATGTGTACACGTTTGTCAGTGGAAGTAGTTGGAATGGAAGGTTCAGCAGTCTTCGCAGCATTTGAAGATTCAGCTTTGTCAGTCTTCACTTTGGTTAATTTCTTAACCTCAGTGGTCTTCTTTGCCTTGGGGGCAATGATCTTCACCTTAGCTATCTTTTCAGCTTGGGTGGCTGTGGGGCACTTACTAGCAATATGATTTGTAAGTCCACAATGATAACATTTCCTATAACCAAAAGTAGTTCTAGGACCATTTGCATGCTGAGCTTTAGATTTTGAATTAGAAGGACCAACATCAACTACACCTTTGGTATTGGAAATAGGAGGAACTATCAGTTCTTCAGATTTCTTACCAGTAACATCCACTTTGATTCTGGGAGTAGATCGTTGAATATATCCACGCTGAACATATCCAGTGTTCTTGTTCCCTGAACCAGATGGATGAATCGCTGAAGATGTAGAAGCATTCAGCTTAGGTATAGAGATACCCTTCTGAGGATTTTGGTTAAAAGCAATTCCTTTACCTTTATCTTTAAAGACAGAGGTAGGTTTTGGATAAACCATTTTCTCTTTACCTTTAGAAGAGGTAGAAATTTCCTCAGGGATGGGCGGTTTAGAAGAGGAACACTGAGAGGATGAAGTATCAGCGACTGAGGATACGAAAATTCCAAATAAGAGCATGAAACGATCAGTGGTTGGTTCTAGAGTATCAGCTTTGTAACCAAGACCACGTTTGTTGGGTCATTGACCAGCATCTCCCTAAATCGAAACGTGGCGCTGGCTGCTACGCTATATGGAAATAAGTTGCGCCTTCTCCACCAGCAATTGCTTTTGGCGTAGTGGTAAGCGCTTAGATCCTAACATGTGGTATCAGAGCAGGTCACGGGTTCGAATCCCATGGAGTGCATTATAATGCCAAAGGCATGCTGTGCAGCCAAGAGTGCTGGCAGATGCTGGGGGGGGGGGATTGTTGGGTCATTGACCAGCATCTCCCTAAATCGAAACGTGGCGCTGGCTGCTACGCTATATGGAAATAAGTTGCGCCTTCTCCACCAGCAATTGCTTTTGGCGTAGTGGTAAGCGCTTAGATCCTAACAACGTTTATCACTCAGGGGAATCTGAGACTTAATTATCTCAGTGATCTTTGTTGAGGAATTATACCATCCATCAACAGTAGCTTTTTCAGCTTTAATGCAGCGATAGCTTCTTTGCGCTCGATTTTGTCTAGCTGATTTAGGTGAACTTGATCTTTAAAATCTTCTTCAATTTTAGAAAGATTTTCTATTTGAAGGTGACAGTTTTTAAGTTGTTCAACGAGATCATGGTTTTGATTTTCAACTATTGTTTTGCCATTCATGGCTTCATATAAGCTTCTAGTCAAGAGATCGATTTTACGAAGACTATCAGCTTCATCAATATTTGCAATATTGGTAAACAAAGAAGGTGATACCTGAGTAGCAGAGGTTGAAGTAGAGGGAATGTCAGAATTGTCTTCCTCATCTTCAAGTTTGGCCATAAGACAGAGATTGGCTTCATCATCTTCAGAGTCAGATGATGATTCTTCTTCATCAGAGGCAGCCCAATCATAGTCAACCATCAGACCTTTGCCTTTCTTCTTAAAGCTTTTCAGCTTCGCATACCTTTCTTTCAGCTTGGCGTATTTGTCATCTCTAGACCTGAGGTTAGAGGATTTCTTGGGAAACGCTGAGTTTCTCGAAACTTTCTTTGACCTGCACTCGTTAGCGAAATGTCCTATCTTTTCACAATTAAAACAAGTAGCAGTAGCCTTATCAACAGGAGCTGATGATCTTGGCTTGTCAGTAATGGAAAGAGGTTTATTCTTTCTGAACATTTTCTTTTTGGCGAATCTCCTGAACTTTTTAGTGAGTAGAGCCAAAGATTCATCAAGATCTGAAGAGTCAGAATCTGATGACCTTACAGAGTTACTCTCCAACTCAGTGATAGTGACCGAGGGTCGCTGAGTGGAAGGTTCCTCTGAGATTAAAGCAACAGGGGTGCTTTTGGAATCTTTTACAAGATTCTTCTTAAGATGACTCGATTGCTCATGATTCAGCATCGTGCCATATAAGGTAGAAAGATTCATCGATTTGAGATCTTTTGACAGCTTGAGACACATAGAATAACTGTCCCAGCTTTCAGGTAAACATTCTGTTGGTCCCGAAGGCCTATACAAGTTTGTAGAAGGGGGGGGGGTTGAATACAAACACACAGATTTTACTTTTCTAAATTGTTTATTGATAAATCATTAACAATTTACAGCTTGTTGCGGAAACAAGATTAAGGATAAACCTAAATCTAAACAAGTTGGAACACTAAGGTTTCTTGCACTAAGAGAGATAAGGAAATTACTAATAATAACCTATCTTGAGATAAGAGATTGAACTTGTCCAGAGTTAGCAAGTTACTTCAAATGAAGTGGGTTCATCTCTTTATATACTGCATGCATTTAATGCAAGTCAGTATACACTTTACACGTGTCATCAGCTGGTTGGTTGCATGTCATTGACCTTGGTTGACAACCTTAGTAGCCGCATGGATGAACAGTGTAGTATCAGAGTGGTTGTACGATTTCAGACAGTCGGAGGTTCTTTTCTGACATTTCGTACGGAGTCGTGCAAGGGGGGTTAAGACAAAAATACTTTGTATAGAGGACTTCATGATCAGCTTTCGTTGATTCAGAGCATTATCATTTTATATTCAGCGAATGATAAAGTTCAGCGATAGCTGAAGTCTTGTACTTGATACTTCACGTTGAGTGGACAAATCTGAGTCTTCGCTGATCCGCATCAGTTCATTAGGAGACTTGTCGCTGGTTCTTGAGCTTGATCTTCGACTTCAGCGTAGAACCTTTGTTGACGTGAAACTTGTCTTCAGGGATCATAAGTAAACAACTAACTTATCAGCGATCATCATAATGACTGAACAGACTCAGAGCATTAATGGTGAACAGTGTTCGCTGAATGTTTAATTTAAAGAGCGAGAGTTCCTATCAGCGGTACTGTAAGATCTTAGTACTTATCAGCGATAGTGAAACTCTGATACATATTGTTTACTTACAATTTTCACTAAGTATATAAGAGAGGGTCATTATCAAATCACTGAGGGTTTGGATCAACAATCTCCCCCTATTTGATTATGACATAGCAACAAAGAAAATTGCTATTTAATGAAAACATAAGGATAAAAAGAACTCATAAAATATTTGTCCCTATTACTGTTTTCTGGGATCTTTTCAGTACTGATGGAGTAAAGTACATTCGCTGAAATCTTTCTTTAAAACTTTGAATCAGGTTACAAAGAGAAATGGAAAGATTACAAGTACAAGCGAAATAAATTACAAGTACAAAAGAATAACTGATACAATAGAGAAATAGGCGATCATATCAGTTTGTAAAGGGTTCTTCCTTAATGAGAAGTTCATCAAGGGTCATTGATGTGGTGGGAATCATCCAGTCAGGAACGGTTACACCTTGTTTTCTTTTGATCAGCGCTTCTTCAAAAATCAAGGGTTTCAGATGTCGTGCCTGAGGGTCATTCCTGAAGTCACACCAGTAGATGATATCTCTCAGCTGTTCGATGGGAGTGATGTGAAGTTCAGAGATGCGTTGAAAATGCTCTCCACCATCGTAGTCATGGAAAAATATCCCGTAGGGTTCGCTTATGACTTTGCCAGGGATGAAAGTCTCACCAGGAGGAAGAGATGTGTCAAGCATGGAAAGATCAGGATCAGGACCAAGGACTTCAGCACGTGAAAAACCAATACCTGTTTCATTTCGTATGACAGGGCCATCAATTGAAGATATAGATTTCTTCTTCTTCGCTGAGGCCTTTCTTTTCTGACTTTTGAAAGGAGGAGGAGGAGGAGGAATATCCACACAGGAGTAGACTAAGTCGATTTGTTTGTTGATCAGCTTTTCAACATGTTCCTTGTACTTCAACTTGGACTTCTGGATGGCTAACCTGATCTCCAACCATTCAGAGAGACCGTACTTCGTTATGGCTTCCGCATAGAATTTTTCGTACTTCTTATCTTCTCTGAATATCTCGACTTCAGCGATTGAAACAAGGGTTGTTCTTCCAGAGATGAATACATTGTTGATTTTGGCAGGAGAGAGTCTGCAGTTGACCTTTTCTTTGCACCAGGCTAAAGTTGACTGAGACACAGTTCTCTTTTCTTCAGTTATCTTCTTGGCGTTTTCCCAGAGCTGACGTTGAACATCAATGGGAACTCTTTTCAGCTTGGGGTCTTTTATTGATCGTTTATAAAGCTGGATGTCGTATTCTCTGTCCTTTTCTTCAGCTTCCTTTCTTTCAGCGATTAATCTTTCAGCTCTGAGGTGATCCTTGTATTCCTTTTTGGAAATTCTGAACTTTGGAGGAGCTGAAGGAAGTTGATCACGCCTCAGAATGATTCGCTGATCCTCGAATTGCTTTATTATCTCTTCTCTTCTTTTCTGATCCTCCTCACTTAGCTTTTGAGGAGCTAAGGAAGGTCTGTGTCTGTGCGAGAGTAGCTGTTCTTCTGGTTCATCAGTCTCAGAGTTCAAATCTAAGACTGGGATTATTTCTTCAGCAACAGCTGGTATTATTGGTGAAGTAGCAGTTGTGGAACCTTCAGCGATATCCTCAAACAGGGGAGAGGACTAGCTGAAACACAGCGATCTTACAAGTAAGAACTTGGGTAGAATCAGAGAGAGAAAATTTGTTCAAGTGTATAGGCTTGGGTAGTAGAACTGGTAGTGTATGATAGAGGAGGGATGGAGTGAGAGATGTTTAGTGTACCTGACAAACCGGCTTTTCAAGCAAGATCGTCAGATTGTCATCTTCAGCGACGCTTTTGCCTTTGCGTTTCTCAGCTCTAGAGGCAGAGGGCTTTGTCTTTGTCCGCTCCCCTGAAGGTTCATTTATCGAGATTCCCTTAATAACTTTGATCTTCGGAGCAGGTTTGACGACAAAGAAGTCATCGTCATCTTCGTCATCATCATCATCATTCTTTGGAGAAGAGGATGGTTCAATATCAGGGATGTCGACGGCTTCATCATCTTCTGCTTCGGATTCGGTTTTATCAGCTTCTTCTTCGAGTTGCTCCCCCTCAGATACAGAGGCGAGCTTCTCGGTTTCCTCAGGGTTTTCATCTCCCTGAGGTCCAGCGGTGGTTTCTTCAGCATCCTTCTCTCCCCTGATAGATTCATCATGGGAAAGGTCTTCAGCGCTCTTGGAGAGATCTTCAGCGCTCTTCTCCCCCTCTTTCTCATGATGAGTGGGGGAGGAATGGGTTGACTCAGCAGCGTTGGTAGGTTCTCTGTCTTCTTGGCCAGAGATACCTATACAAACTTCAATCTTTGCTATTCTGTCTTGAAGGCCAGAAATAGCAGGATTGATCTTCTCCAGCTCAGTGTGATCCGCCGCTGTGAAATTGTCAGATGCAGGGACAGGAGCAGGGGCAGAAGCAGGAGTATTCGCTTTCTGTAGTAGCTGCTTGATCATCGATTTCATCGAACTAACATCAGTATTTACAGAGCCTAAGTCAGTCTTTACAGTAGACATATCTCCCTCTAGTTGTCCAACCGATGTCTTCAGCGTTGTGACCTCGCTGGACATGGATGAAACTGAATTTTTGAGAGAGGTGTAGTCTGTATAGATGTCAGCGAGCACCTTGGCGAAGTCACTGAGAGTTTTATCAACCTGCTTCATGTCATCTGTGGAAGCCTTCTTCTCTACCACCGTTGTCAGCTTTGTAAGATTCTCTCCAGCGTTTGTTACAGCTGTAGAGTTATTTGAAAGAGTGGTGGTGAGACCTGTCAGCTTTGTCTCCACGGACTTCAGAGAGGCGTTGATGTCTCCTAAATTAGGACCTGTAACATATAAGAACTTGTGAACATAGGAAAGCTCAGAAGTTTGGGGTTTAGTGACAGTGTGTATGGGTTGGTGTGTACCTACAGGAGGATTGATGAACTCGTCAAAATTACGGGTTCCTGAAAAGTGTTCCATGTCATCTTCAAAAGTGCCCATGGATTGTCCTGCAGGTCCTGTCTTCATCATTCCTGGAGAATCAGCTTTAGGTTCCGTAGAAATTATGGCAGCTCCAGCGAGATCTGGAGGAGAGACCAAATGAGTAGAGGGAGGAGCGAAGGATGAGAATGGAGGTTGGGTTCTGAGTTCAGCGTTGGATTCACTGATAAACACTTCATCAGTCTTTTGAGAGGCTGAAGGAGGTTGGGTAGGTTCCAAGTTTGTAACCTCAGCGTTTAGAGACACTGAAGTTGGGATGGAATGGATGGGTTGTTCAGGTGTGGCAGAGCGTACCACTGAACGTTCCTTCAGCTCTGCAGAAAGAGCTGAGGAGTCTTCAGCATGAGATTGCTGGGGTTGCTCCTTTGTTTTCTTGATCCTTTTAGAACCAAGTGGGGTAGATGATTGTTTCCTTTTCTTAGAAGGAGAGGAGTTTGTGGCCAGGGTATCAGCGATGGGTATTGTCGCTGAAGGAGCCACAGAAATAGAAGAAGAAGGGTTGAGAAGAGTTAAAAGGGTAGAAAGAGGTACCTCATTTTCAACTGGTTTGAAGTCAAGTACCTTAGGGCCAACCTGAGAGAGTTTCAGGTCACCCTCTTGCGGGTAGCTGTCCTTCAGGCCATATTGGAAGATAGCGCTGATGAATCGAGGGTAAGGAACCCATGGAGGTCTGTCAGCGACAGAGCCTACTCTTTGCACCAAGTCATCATAGATAAGAGATGCCCAGTCAATGTGTAGACCTTTCAGCAGAGCATATCCCATTGCTTGCTGAGGTTGAGCGGCTTGGTCAGAGGAGCCGGTCTTTGCAGTCATGCAGCTGATTAGGTGAGCGAAGATGAAGTTCATCTCGCTGGGCATTTTTTACTTCTTCAGCAGGGTCAGCTTCTTCTCGGGCTTCTTGTCTCTGCCAATTTCCCATACATAGCCCATTGCATCGATAAATGCAATAAGAGCTTCTTTGTCAGCGAGTTTCTTATGGTCAGGGAAAGGAACAAAAGGCTTTTCTTTTGTAGCGTTGGGAAAGTTCAGAGCTTTGCGAATGATGGCAGGTGTGATCTTTATCGTGCCATACTTAGTATCGCTGAGGATACAATCAATTGTTTTGGAGGGATCTTTGGCGGATGGTAACTGAGAATGTCTGGCGGTGTACCAGAACTGGGATAGTAGTAGCTGACTTGCAGGAGGTGAGATGGTCAGGGCTGTTGAAATGCAGCAATTCTTTAGGAAATTCACAGCATCTTTCAGATGTGTGACTTGCTTTCGAGGAGGAAACTCGAGAAGCGCAGAAAGGTTATTCGTTTTGGTCCAATCTAGTTGTTCCAGAGTGAACTTAACCTGAGGAGCCTTGATAAATTCCACTTCCTCAGAATCAGCGGAGATGTTCTCAGCGGTAGCAGGAATGTCAGACGATGCCATTTCTCTGTATTATCAGTTCAACCAAAGATGTGTTAACAAATAAGAATTATCTTAATGTGGAAAGATTTTCCATTAAGATGGTTCAAATTTTATCCATTTCATTCAGACACAAATGTCTTAATGAAGATTAGGGTTTTTCTTGATTTTAAGAAACGAAATGTAAAACCCATTTATTCTTGTTATCCAGTTTTCTATGAAGAAATAGATTCTGGAAACGAATGAAGAACAAGTTTAAGATTTTTGCATTTAAACTTGAAGAACAACCATGAAATGGTTGTGTTCATAAAACCATGAAAGAAAATGATTTCATTTTAAGAAGTTCTTTTGTTTGATCTTGTTAAAACAAGGAAAAGATCGGAAACAAGTTATACACATTTGGTAATAAATAAGAACATATTAACCTTGATGTTTGATGAAGAAGATGATGAACAGTTCTTTGAAGTTTTAGAAAGCACAAATGCAACAGTGAATTCTTTCTTGCGGAGGAAGATTGATCGCGTAAAAGAAAAATATAAACCACGAGTTTGTTTATATAGAGAAATTAGAGAGAGAAAATCTTGAGCGGGAAAAGATTTTCATCATGACACGGACACGTGTTTGCATTTGATTGGAAGTTTGAACGAGACGTGCAAACGTCTGTCAGAAAGAGAAAACGTGTCGGGGTTTATCCGTTGCAATGACGTCACAAATGTCCTTTCATATTCTTTTAGGATGTCTCTGAGGTTTTGAAAACTCAGGGACTCTTTTATAAACATGAAGCACTGAATGAAAATATCAGTTATGGTTTTAAGAATTTTCAAAATATTGCTGTTAAGGAAGAGATATTCAGCGATGTATTTTGTTTTGAAATCTTGCATTTTCATGCGATTGTCAGAGAGAGAAAACATACCTTGATATCAGCTTTAACCAAGTTTTATTCAGAGAGAAGATGATTGAATAGGTTATACGAGTTGATTTTATCCTATCGCTGATCAATGTGAACCGTTGAGGATTTTACCCTTCAAAGTTCAGCATTCCAAGCTCGCTGATGAGAAAGTTGAATCTTGTCTCATCAAGAGGTTTGGTAAATAAATCAGCTAACTGATAATCAGTTGGGATAAAATGAAGTTCTATATCACCATTCATCACATGATCTCTGATAAAATGATATCTGATTTCTATGTGTTTGGTCTTTGAATGTAGTACTGGATTGTTTGCTATAGCGATGGCACTTGTGCTGTCGCAATAGATTGAAATTTTGGAGAGCTGAAGATCATAGTCTAGTAGCTGATTTCTCATCCACAAGACTTGAGAACAACAGCTTCCAGCAGCTACATATTCAGCTGCAGCTGTGGAAGTGGACACTGAATTTTGCTTTTTACTAGTCCAACTTACCAGCTTTCCACCCAGGAGCTGACATCCTCATGTGGTGCTTTTCCTATCCATTTTGCAACCTGCAAAATCACTATCTGAATAGGCGGTTAGATCGAATCCTGAATCTTTGGGATACCAAAGACCTAGATTCGTTGTACCCTTAAGATATCGAAAAATTCGCTTTACAGCTTTCATATGAGATATCTTAGGTTCAGCTTGATATCGTGCACACAAGCATGTTGCAAACATAATATCGGGTCGGCTAGCTGTAAGATACAATAGTGAGCCGATCATCCCACGGTACAGCGTGACATTGACAGGAACACCCTTAGTGTCCTTATCAAGTGTCAGCGGTGGTGCCATAGGGGTTTTCATAGCTGAACTTTCAGTTAAGTCGAATTTCTTCAGCATATCTTTAACATACTTTCCCTGATTAATAAAAGTTCCTTTTTCAGTTTGCTTAATCTGAAGACCAAGGAAATATGTTAGTTCACCCATCATGCTCATTTTATACTCATCTTTCATTCTATCAGTGAAACGAGTACAAAGCTCAGGGTTAGTAGAACCAAATATAATGTCATCAACATATATTTGAACTAGAATTATATGACCTTTCACTTTTCTAAAAAATAGAGTTTTGTCAATCTTACCTCGCTCAAATTTTTCAATATGAAGATAAGTAGAAAGAGTGTCATACCATGCACGTGGAGCTTGTTTCAAGCCATAAAGTGCCTTATCCAGTTTATAAACATAACATGGACGCTTAGAATCTGAGAATCCTGGAGGTTGTTCTACATACACTTCTTCATTCAGCTTTCCATTTAGAAACGCTGACTTAACATCCATCTGATGTACTTTGAAGTTTTTGTGTACAACATATGCTAAGAATAGACGAATAGATTCAAGTCTTGCTACTGGAGCAAATGTTTCGTCATAATCTATACCTTCCTCTTGTCTGTATCCCTGAGCAACAAGACGAGCTTTGTTGCAGGTTACAGTACCATGTTCGTCCAACTTGTTTCGATAGACCCATTTAGTGCCTATTACTGTTTTATCATTTGGTCTCCGAACAAGTTTCCAAACTTTGTTTCTTTCGAATTCAGTCAGCTCTTCTTGCATTGCGCTGACCCAGTTTGGATCTTTGAGGGCATCATCTATTTTCTTTGGTTCAGTTAGAGAAATAAAGTTAACAAATAAACAAATATTACCTGCACTTCGTCGAGTCTGAACACCAGCGTTTGGATCACCAAGAATTTGATCAATTGGGTGATTTATGGTCCATCGTTGAGCCGGAGCATAAGTCGCTGACTCATCTTGAACTGGAGGAGCTGAAGATGAGGCTTCAGCTACTTCTGGAGTTTCAGTTAAGAGAGGAATACTTGCATTTGTCATTTCATTTACTGATTGCTGAGAGATAGATGGAATGTCTGAGGCATTTGGTTCAGCGGTAGGTATAGTGTTTATAGGAACAACTGAGACCCATGATCTTTCAGCTTCATTATTCTGCATGTTTGGAATGATAGGACTATCATCTTCTACTGGATGAGCATGAGGAGTGGGAATATCTTCTGAATCACCAAGATGAGAAAACATCCATTGATTCAGTTCTTCAGTATCAGCGGACGGTTTAGAGTTCGCTGAACGGGATTCGTCAAACGTGACGTTAATAGTTTCTTCTACAGTTTGTCTTCTACGATTGAAGACTCTGAAGGCTTTGGAAACTGAGGAGTATCCAAGAAAGATTCCATCATCAGCCTTAGGATCAAACTTTTCAAGAGCATCTCTGTTGTTCAGTATGAAACACTGACATCCAAAGATGTGAAGAAAGTTGATTGAAGGCTTTCTCCCATGAAAGAGTTCATAGGCTGTCTTTTTGAATCTTTTTACTATCAGCGACCTGTTTTGCGTAAAACAAGCAGTGTTGACAGCTTCTGCCCAAAACTGAGTAGGCAGGTGAGAATCGCTGAGCATTGAACGTGCAGCTTCAATAATTGTTCTATTTCTTCTTTCAGCGACTCCATTTTGTTGCGGTGTTCTCACTGAAGAGAAGTTGTGAGAAATATCCTTACTCTCAAGGAAGGAATCAAGAGAACTATTTTTGAATTCAGTCTCATGATCACTCCTTATTGAGCGAACGGTCAGATTGTTCAGGGTTTCCATCTTCCGAACAAAGGTGATGAGTTCTTCAGGGGTGTCACTCTTAGAACGGAGAAACATTACCCAAGTGAAGCGAGAGAATTCATCAACTATGACCAGCGTATATTTCTTTCCAGCGATGGATTGTTTGTTAACAGGGCCAAACAAATCCATATGGAATAGTTGTAGAGGAGATGACACTGAAGAAACTTGCTTAGATTTAAAGCTTGCTTTGGTCTGCTTCCCTTTTTCACACGCTGAACATAAAGACTCTTTGGCGTATGAATGCTGAGGTAGACCAGTGACTAACTCTTTTGAAGAAAGAGTGTTCAGTGTCTTGAAATTTAGATGAGATAGCCTCTTATGCCATAGCCAGTTGACATCAGATGAGGCCTTTGAGAAGAAACAGGAGTTCTCAATGGTTGTTGAGTCCATGTTTATTACATAAACATTTTCCAAACGATAACCGCTGAGAGCTATCTTCTCATTTTTGTCAGCGACAAAGCAGGATTCCTTAGTAAAGATTACTTTGTTATCCATGTCGCAAAGCTGACTGATGCTTAGAAGATTATGCTTCAGCCCTTCAACATATGCGACTCTTCTGAAGGAGGTTGTACCATTTGAATGTACACCATACCCTCGGGTATGTCCTTTTCCATTTCCACCGAAAGTTACAGAGGGACCCTTCTCTTCCTTGTATTCAGCAAGCAGGCTTTTCTTTCCAGTCATGTGTCTAGAGCATCCGCTATCGAGATACCATATACCCTTCTTAACCTGCAATACAAAGGAAGATTAGTTTTTCTTGGGTACCCACTTGACCATGTATACACATTTGTCAGTGGAAGTAGTTGGAATAGAAGATTCAGCAGTCTTCGCAGCATTTGAAGATTCAGCTTTGTCTTTCTTCACTTTGGTTAATTTCTTAACTTCAGTGGTAGGATTCACCTTGACCTGATTTGCACCAGGGTTGGTCTTCTTTGCCTTGGGGGCAATCTTCACCTTAGCTATCTTTTCAGCTTTGGTGGCTGTGGGACACTTACTAGCAATATGATCGGTAAGTCCACAGTGATAACATTTCCTATAACTAAAAATAGTTCTAGGACCATTTGAATGCTGAGCTTTTGGTTTCGAATTAGAAGTGCCAGCACCAAGTAAACTATTGGCTTTAGAAATGGGACGAACATTCAGTTCTTCAGATTTCTTACCAAGGACATCCACTCTGAGTCTAGGAGTAGATCGCTGAATAGATCCAGAGATCTGCTTCCTTGATCCAGAGGAATGAGCCACTGAAGCTTTAGAAGCATTCAGCTTTGGTACTAAGGTACCCTTCTGAGGATTCTGGTAAATAACAATTCCTTTACCTTTGTCTTTAGAGACAGAGGTAGGTTTTGAATAAACCATTTTCTTCTTACCTTTTGAGGAGGTAGGAGTTTCCTCGGGGATTGGTGTATGGGACGAGGAGCACTGAGAAGATGAAGTATCAGCGACTGAGGATACGAACGTTCCAAATTTAAGCATTGAACGCTCAGTGGTTGGTTTTGGAGTATCATACTTGTAACCCACACCACGTTTATCACTTAGGGGAATCTGAGACTTTATTATCTCAGTGATCTTTGTTGAAGAATTACACCATCCTTCAACAGTAGCTTTTCAGCTTTTAATGCAGCGATAGCTTCTGCTCGTTCGATTTTGACTAGCTGATTTAAATATACTTGATCTTTAAAATCTTCTTCAATTTTAGAAAGCTTTTCTATTTGAAGGTGGCAGTTTTTAAGCTTTTCAGCGAGATCAAGGTTTTGGTTTTCAACCACAGTTTTGCCGTTCATGGCTTCGTATAAACTTCTAGTCAAGAGATCGATCTTACGGAGACTATCAGCTTCATCAATATTTTCAATATTGGTAAAGAAAGAAGGTGATACCTGAATAGCAGAGGTTGAAGTGGAGGGAATGTCCGAACTTTCTTCCTCTTCTTCAATCTTGGCCATAAGACATAGATTTGCTTCATCATCTTCAGAGTCAGATGATGATGCTTCTTCATCAGAAGCAGCCCAATCATAGTTAGCCATCAGGCCTTTACTCTTCTTCTTAAAGCTTTTCAGCTTAGCATATTTTTCTTTCAGCTTTGAATATTTGTCATCTTTATTCCTTGGAACAAAGGATTTCTTTGTAAAAGCTGAGGGTCTAGAAACTTTCTTAGACCTGCACTCGTTAGCGAAATGTCCTGTCTTTTCGCAGTTAAAACAAGTAGCAGTAGCCTTATCAACAAAAGCTGATGATCTAGGCTTGTCAGTTATGGAAAGAGGTTTGTTCTTTCTAAACATTTTCTTTTTGGCAAATCTCCTGAACTTCTTAGTTAGGAGAGCCAAAGATTCATCATCATCTGAATAATCAGAATCTGATGACCTTTCAGAGTTACTTTCTAACTCAGTGATAGTGACCGAGGGTCGCTGAGTAGAAGGTTCCTCTGAGATTAAAGCAACAGGGGTGCTTTTGGAATCTTTTACAAGATTCTTCTTAAGATGGCTCGATTGCTCATGATTCAGCAACGTGCCATATAAGGTTGAAAGGGTCATTGATTTTAGATCCTTTGACAGCTTGAGACACATAGAATAATTGTCCCAGCTTTCAGGTAAACATTCTAGAAACTTTGTCAGTACATCAAAGTTAGAATATTCCTTACCAACAGTTTTCAGATCTATAATTAAACAATTAAAACGTTGGTGAACTTCAGAGAGAGATTCATTCTTACCAGAAATGAAGCTTTCGTATTGTCTTACCAGGTTGATCTTTCTTGAGTCCTGGACTTCAGACGTTCCTTCATACTGAACACATATTGTGTCCCACATGGCTTTATATGTTTTCAGATTCATGACGGAATGGTAGACTTCGTCAGGAAGAGCCATGGATAGTATGGATCTAGCTTTTGTATCTATAGCCACTTTCTTCTTATCTTCGTCAGTCCATTGAAAGATTTCCTTAAGTACCAGCCTTTCTGGAATAGCAGGTCTATTCTCAGTGGCTGGAACAGCAGCATCAATTCTTACAGGGATGAATGGACCATTCTCGAGATAGTAAGGCATAGTAGGGTCTACACCTTCTAAGAAGAGTGTCATCCTATTTTTCCACAAGTTGAAGTTATCTCTGGAAAATCTAGGGGGTTTAGCAAGAGAACCATTGTCTATATAATTTGTGTTTGTGTTGGTGGCCATTTTCAGATAATAGCAAGGAAGAGAAATATCTTAGATTAGATCTTGTTTATGAGATTAAACAAATCTGCTCTGATACCACTTGTTGGTCCCGAAGGCCTATACAAGTTTGTAGAAGGGGGGGGGGGGGGGGTTGAATACAAACACACAGATTTTACTTTTCTAAATTGTTTATTGATAAATCATTAACAATTTACAGCTTGTTGCGGAAACAAGATTAAGGATAAACCTAAATCTAAACAAGTTGGAACACTAAGGTTTCTTGCACTAAGAGAGATAAGGAAATTACTAATAATAACCTATCTTGAGATAAGAGATTGAACTTGTCCAGAGTTAGCAAGTTACTTCAAATGAAGTGGGTTCATCTCTTTATATACTGCATGCATTTAATGCAAGTCAGTATACACTTTACACGTGTCATCAGCTGGTTGGTTGACCTTGGTTGACAACCTTAGTAGCCGCATGGATGAACAGTGTAGTATCAGAGTGGTTGTACGATTTCAGACAGTCGGAGGTTCTTTTCTGACATTTCGTACGGAGTCGTGCAAGGGGGGTTAAGACAAAAATACTTTGTACGGAGGACTTCATGATCAGCTTTCGTTGATTCAGAGCATTATCATTTTCTATTCAGTGAATGACAAAGTTCAGCGATAGCTGAAGTCTTGTACTTGATACTTCACGTTGAGTGGACAAATCTGAGTCTTCGCTGATCCGCATCAGTTCATTAGGAGACTTATCGCTGGTTCTTGAGCTTGATCTTCGACTTCAACGTAGAACCTATGTTGACGTGAAACTTGTCTTCAGGGATCATAAGTAAACAACTAACTTATCAGCGATCACCATAAGGACTGAACAGGCTCAGAGCATTATGGTGAACAGTGTTCGCTGAATGTTTAATCTAAAGAGCGAGAGTTCCTATCAGCGGTACTGTAAAGTCTTAGTACTTATCAGCGATAGTGAAACTCTGATACATATTGTTTACTTACAATTTTCACTAAGTATTTAAGAGAGGGTCATTATCAAATCACTGAGGGTTTGGATCAACAAGTTCCAATTTAATTCTCCAAACTGGATTTGTCTCGTTCCAATCAAAATGGCATCTGGTTTTGTTATCAAAGTTCAGCCCCAATATTATGAATCCAACAAAAGTATGAGATTTGGGCCAATTTGAAAATGATCTAAAAAGACATTTGGGCCGAGAATTGTGGGTAATCCAACAATTCCAATGGGCCGAAAATTTGAGTCCAAAAGAATGAGAGTTTTGGGCCACCAATTTGTTTACAAAGAAATATGGTTTATCCGAAACATATTCAATGTGGGCTTCTGTTTGGAGTGCTTATCTATCTCATATGGACCAAAATCAGTATTTTGTTTGGATTATCTCTAAAATCATATTTCTAAACAAAATACCTCACTTCAAAACTCCATATATATTTCTTTTGTAAAAATTTGGCTAAGAGCCGAATTTTTTTATTTTCTTCCCATAATATTGTAGTCACCAAAACTTTCTTTCAGGAACCCTTCCCAATACTTTTATAGTAAAAAATAAATATTTTTGGTTTTTCTTTTCTTTATAAAACAAAATAAATTCGTATTTTCTTTTCTTTTATGTAAATAAATATTTACACTTTCTTGGATTTAAATTAAAATCCAAGATCTTACCAAAGTTATCATTCTAGGAGATGAACAACCTCAAGAGGTTGTTGTATTAGTGCAGAGGGTTCGATAAAAGATTTTACCCTTTGTCCGTTTATCTTGAAAGTAGCTCCCTTTTCTGGATCAATTAGTTCAATAACACCGTAGGGAAAAACTTTTGAAATCTGATATGGTCCCATCCACCTAGAATTTAGCTTACCTGGAAATAACCTGAGTCTAGAATTGAATAGCAGGACTTGTTGTCCTTCGAACAACTCTTTTTGAACAATTTTCTTGTCGTGCCATTTTTTGCTGTTTTCTTTGTAAAGCTTGGCATTTTCATAGGAAAATTTCTTATGCTCTTCTAGTTCACACAATTGTAAAGTCCTTTTTCTTCCAACTTCATCTAAACTCATGTTAAGTTCCTTAATGGCCCAATAGGCCTTGTGCTCTAGTTCAACAGGCAAGTGACAGGCTTTTCCAAAAACCAACTTATAAGGGGACATACCAATAGGGGTTTTGTAAGCAGTCCGGTATGCCCACAAGGCATCATCCAATTTCGAGGCCCAGTCTTTTCTGTGTGGCTTGACTACCTTAGCTAAAATTCCTTTTATTTCCCGATTGGATAATTCAGCCAAACCATTAGTTTGTGGGTGGTAAGTAGTAGCCACCCTGTGCTGAATATTGTATTTCTCCAAGACTTCCTCCAATAAGTTGTTTATGAAGTGAGTGCCTTCATCACTAATTAAGGCACGGGTGTGCCAAATCTAGTAAAAATGTGCTTTTTAAGAAACTTGACAACTGTTTTAGCATCATTAGAGTGGCAGGCCATAGCCTCCACCCATTTAGACACATAATCTACAACTACCAGGATGTAGGCACAATTGTTGGACAGTGGAAAAGGTCCCATGAAATCTATGCCCCAGACATCAAATAATTCTACTTCTAAAATTCCTTTTAAGGGCATTTCATTCCGTTGAGAGATGTTTCCACTTCTCTGACACTCATTGCAACCTTTTGCAAAGTTGTGAGCATCATTGTTTAAGGTGGGCCAGTAAAATCCTGATTGTAGGACTTTAGCAGCTGTCCTATGTCCACCAAAGTGACCTCCACGACATGGACCTGTATGGCAATGATGTAAAATTGATGTCACTTCTTCCTTTGGGATGCACCTTCTTATTACCTGATCTGCACAAACTTTAAACAAATATGGATCATCCCACAGGAACTTCTTAGAATCAAAAATGAGTTTCTTTCTTTGGTGTTGGTTAAGTTCCTTGGGAATGAGATACTTGATGGCAGCATGATCAGTGTGCACAATTACTTTGGCACCCATCAAGTATGATCTGAAATTTTCAAAAGCAAAAACCACAACTAATAATTCTTTTTCAGTGGTGGTATAGTTGATTTGAGCATCATTGGGGGTTTTACTAGCATAATAAATGGAGTGAAAAACTTTATTTTTTCTTTGGCCTAGAACAGCTCCTACAGCCCAGTCACTAGCATCACTCATAACAAAAGGTAAGGACCAGTCATGTGCCACTATTACAGGAGTAGTGACCAATGCTTCTTTTAAGATTTTAAAAGCTTTTTTACAATCTTCATCAAAGTTGAAAGCATGGTCAAGTTGTAGTAGTGAACACAGAGGTTTGGATATTTTGGAAAAATCTTTTATAAACCTCCGGTAAAAACCTGCATGTCCTAAGAAACTTCTGATCCCTTTTACAGTGGTTGGTTCAGGCAAATTTGAAATTACTTCCAACTTTGCCTTATCCACCTCAATACCTCTAGTGGAAATGAGATGTCCTAACACAATGCCTTCTTTAACCATAAAGTGACATTTTTCCCAGTTTAGAACCAAATCTGTTTCTTCACATCTTTTAAGACTTTTTTCAAGGTTTTCTAAACACGGATCATATGATGAACCATAGACAGAAAAAACATCCATGAAGACTTCCATGGATTGTTCAAGCATGTCTGAAAAAATAGACATCATACATCTTTGGTAAGTGGCAGGAGCATTACAAAGTCCAAAAGGCATCCTTCTGAAAGCAAAAGTGCCATAAGGGCAAGTAAAAGTGGTTTTCTCTTGGTCTTCTGGTGCAATGGCAATTTGATTGTAACCTGAGTAACCATCTAAGAAACAATAAAACTCTTTTCCCGCTAGTCTGTCTAACTTTTGGTCTATGAAGGGTAGTGGAAAATGGTCTTTTTGGGTAGCTTGGTTAAGCTTCCGGTAGTCCATACATATCCTCCAACCTGATACTACTCTAGTGGGTATAAGTTCATTTTTCTCATTAGTTATCACAGTAACTCCACCCTTCTTGGGTACACACTACACAGGACTGACACATGTACTACTAGCAATAAGATAGATTATGCCATCATCAAGCCATTTTAAAATCTCTTTTTTCACAACCTCTTTCATCATTGGATTAATTCTTCTTTGAGGTTTAACAGAGGTGAAATCTTTGTTTTCTAAAATGATTTTATTTTGACAAATGGTAGGGCTTATACCCTTTAAATCAGCAATGGTCCATCCTATGGCTTTGGTGTGCTGTTTTAACATATTAACCAACTTTTCCTCTTATTCAAATTCTAAGGATGCTGAAATAATGACTGGCAACTTTCCTGGCTCTCCTAAAAAGGCATATTTCAAATATGAGGGTAGTTGTTTTAACTCTAAGTCCGGAGCACATTCTAAGGAAGGAACGAGAGTTTTTCGGTCCTTATTTTCTAAAACTTCAATAGCAGAGGTGACATGTATGCCTTCTAAGTCCTCAAACTCTGGTTTATCATTTTCACTATCAGATTCTCCAATTCCTATGACCTCCCCAAAACTTTGGTCTTCAGACCAAGATTCAATCAAACCTAAGGTAGAACATTCCTCTCTCTCTTCAAGATATTTAAGGGAGTCCAACACATTAAAAGTTACCTGCTGGTCTTGAACTCTCATGGTGAGTTCACCCTTTTGGATATCTAGCAGAGTTCTTCCTGTAGCTAAGAAAGGTCTTCCTGAGATAATAGGAATGTCTTTGTCAGCTTCAAAGTCTAACATGATAAAATCTGCAAGAAAAATATACTTATCAACCTGAACAAGGACATCATCAATCTTACCTTTTGGCCAAGCTATGGACTTATCTGCTAATTAAAGTGAAACATTTGTGGGTATAGCTTCACCTATGCCTAAGGTGTTAAAAACAAATAAAGGCATAAGGTTTACACTGGCACCTAAGTCACATAGGGCTTGTCCTACTTCTTTTCCTCCTATGGAACATGGTATTGTAAAACTTCCAGGATCTTTCATCTTTGGAGGGATCCTGTTGGACAACATAGCACTACAACCTTCAGTTAGAGCTACAGTCTCACACTCATTCAACTTTTTCTTTTTGCTTAAAATGTCTTTTAAAACTTTGCATAAGTTGGCATTTGTTCAATGGCTTCAACCAAAGGTATGTTTATATGCAACTGTTTAAAAACATCTAAAAACTTTTTGAATTGCAATTCTTCTTTCTCATTCTTCATCCTTTGGGGATAAGGAATGTAAATAGGAATTGTTGCAGGAGGTATAATCTTTTGAGTAGTAGGTGCTCGTGTTGTAGGCAAGGTGTTGTATTTCTTATTAGTACTAGACACTTTGGGACTGTCACCAGCTTGTGACACATCCCCAACAGGTTTGTCTTTGGGTTGATCTTTCTTGGGATCATCAGGAGTTAACAGTGGGATGGTTGGACTGGTGGTGGTGTTACTGGGCCCAACAGTATTTTCTGGCCCAATAATTCCACTAGGCTAAGCAGTACTTGAAACTGTATTTTTCTTTTATGGCTCTGCTTTGTTTGTTTTTATTAAATCTTTTTGTATATTTTCTGGTAAATCCTTACCACTCCTCAAAGTTACAGCTTTTACATGCTCTTTTCCGATTCTTGGTGGTACCTCAGTATCACTAGGCAGAGAACCGGGAGGACGTTTCCTTATTTCTAAAGCTATTTGACCCATTTGAGTCTCCAGATTTTTTATGGATGCCTGAGTTTGGGACATAAATCCCTTCATCATTGCTTCCAAAGAAGTAGACGACTCCGCATGATGGTTTGACTTTTGATAAAAAGCATGTTGATTATTTTGAGAATTTGCGTGCTGATTGTTTTGAGGTCTATGCTGAAATTGCTGGTTTAACCTTTCAATTTAGGTGGTGTTGGATTTAAAGATGGACTATGTTAGTCCCAGATGGCTATAACAAGTATTGTAGAAGGGGGGGGGGGGGGGGGTTGAATACAATACTCAAAATTTTCACAATTTTAATTCTATTATTGAAAATCTTTCAACAAGAATTACACATAGAAAACTTAAGACTGCTGCGGAAAAGAACAGATAAACTATTCTAACAATCTTACACAAAGTATACTAACAAAATAACTATGAACACTTAGAACAAAGCTATAAAGTTTTTCAAGCAATATGGAGATTTCTTGCACTGAGAGAAATCTTCCAGTTCACGTAGAATCTTAGAGCACACAGTAATCTTCAAGTCTCTAAAGATGTAAGTTATTTTTATTCTGCATGGAGAGGTCTTCCTTTTATAGTGACAAGGAGTGTACAAGCATTAAATGCTTGGGACACTTGTCATCATCATATTTGCTAAGGATGTTGACTCCTGAAAAGTTGATGTGTCATTTTCACTTTTTCCTTGGTATCAGGAAGAGTGCTCAGGCTAGAAGAGACTTTATATGGTAATGGATAAAAGGACAAATTGTCACTTTTATTTGACATTAGGATATTGTCCCATAATAAAATATCTTCTCATTTTGTCTTCAAGGAGTACACCACCGATGAAAGCTTTGAGATATGTGACACATCTTTGAAGAAAAAACATCTTTGAGATATGTGACACATCTTTGAAGAAAAGCATCTTTGAGATATGTGACGCATCTTTGAAGAAAAGCATCTTTGAGATATGTGACACATCTTTGAAGAAAAGCATCTTTGACTTCGGTGACACATCTTTGAAGAAAATCATCTTTGACTTCGGTGACACATCTTTGAAGAAAAGCATCTTTGAGATATGTGACACATCTTTGAAGAAGAAACATCTTTGAGATATGTGACACATCTTTTGTTAGGACAATAAATGTTCTACATATTAGAAAGATATATAAATAATTATTATAGAGTTTAATTAATCGTTTTGTAAAAGCCTTTAATTATAAAAGGGTTTAGTTTAGTTTAATGGGCTTGGCCCTTTGTGTTTAAGGCCTAGGTATATAGGGTTATGTTAACCTTAGAATTAGGTTAGACGTTCGATAGACGATTCACATATTCATCGAGAGCTAAATTGTTTAAAGAGAGATAGTTAGGTTTTTCATTCAAATATTTGTAAACTATCTTGATTATTGAATATGATAGGGATGACAAGTTGAAATCATTATCTGTTCTTGTTATTCCTCATTGAATCGTTGTTACCTGATCAATCTGGGTCTAACAATTGGTATCAGAGCCGAATCGGTGATTTGAAGATACGAAATAAATCGAACGAACGAAAGAAAAAGCAAGAATTTTCGCAGAAAATTTTCTGGAAAATCACAGCCGGCCGTTTCGCCTATTCCCGGAGATTGAACCGTCGGATCGTCGCAATTTTTGGACAGTAGCTTCGGGACATCTTGCTTCACATTCCGACCGGTTGGATTAATCGTTTGAGTCCAGAATGTATCCAAAAGATTTTCGTAATAGTGCAGTAAGTTTGTGATTAAAATCGTTCTTCAATCGGGTTAGAAAAGCTTTTCGTTGTCTTTTTAATTCGTTTGTTTGATCTCGATTGTTTTACTTGTTTATATCTGCTGGTATCTGCACTTATTTCGATTCTCAAAAGCTATTAATTTTGCATGTTAAAAATCAAAGCTTGAGTTTTTTGTGTTCTTAAATTTTTGTGGTGATTTTTGATAAAGAGGACATACTTTGCTTAGAAATCGATTTGGGTGTGTTTGTTTTTGTGTTATTAGTCAAAATCTAACCCTACAGGAGTGAAATCAAGCAACCCTATCGATTCCAGATCAGAATTGCAATCACAGCCGTTGTTTCCGGGTAAGTTTATTTTTCTGTCACTTTCCGGATAACACAAGGTTACATGGTAACTCAAGGTTACCGGATAGACTTTTAATGGTTACCGGATAGTTTTATTTTAAAAGGTCACTGGATAAATAATTTTAAGGTTATCGGACAAACATTTGGTTACCGGATGACATCACTTTCCGGTTGAAATCCAAATTTTCCGGACAATTTTTTTCTTTTTTCCGGATACCTCACCAACGATCGCACTTGTTGACCAAAATTCCTTGTATTTTCACGATTGACCAATTTCTTTTGCTAATTGTTTCATCCGTAACTCTCATACATATATTATGAATAATAAGTTACTTTGGTTGACTTAAAGTGGTTTGATTTTGTTTGACTTAATTTTGTTTAGTTTGGTTTAATTTTATCCGGTAAGCTTCTCCTACGCGACTCAAGTATCCGGTAAGTTTTCGATTTCCCGGTAAGCTCAATCAACCACCCGGTAAGTATTTGTTTACATCTCATCCGGTAACCATCTTCGACTGGAAACTCCATCTTTCCGGAAAATCAGTTTTACCCGGAAAGTGTGTTCTTCCGGTAAGGTCGCATCCGGTAAATCAATCTCATCCGGTAAGTGCTATCTTGTGCGGTAAACCATTTTCACCCGATAAGTCACAATTCCTTTTATCCGATAAGCATTCATCCGGTAAGTTTCGTTCTCGTTTCACCTGGTAAGTCACATTCATCCGGAATCTCGTTCCATCCGGATCTATCCTCAGACTTTACCCGGTAAGTATTCGTTTTTCTTTTATCCGGTAATCAACTTTTATCCGGTAAGTTGTGTTTGGAAAGTTCTTGATTGGTAAGTTCTCGACGGTACCCGAGTTACCGCACGTCTCGTGATTGATAAGTTTTTTTTAAACGAAAGTTGCGATCAATTTGCAATTTTTGTGACGCTTGAGAACTTTTGCGACGATTTGATCTTGCTCGCGACGCTTATCAATTTTTTTTGTGATCTATTTTTCGTCGTGTTTGATCTAACTTGGTTTGTTTATCCTGCAGATTTCACTCTCGAAGAGTGATCTCGTTCGTTCGAATTCGATAATAATCAGATCTTAAATCTTGGAAACGAATTTAATTTTTAACTTGGTTTCTCAAATTTAATTTTTGATTTTCTTCCGCATCTTTTTTGATTCTTCAATATCAACACCGATTAACAATCATAATTTTTCAGGTAACAAATGTCTTATTCATCTCAGTTTGAAGCAGCTCTTCAGGATTCTGATGATGAAGTATCTGACTTGAAGAAATCGATAGCTCTGCTCACTAAATCTTTCCTACAACAGAAGTTCTATAAAAAGCCTTCGTCCAATAATCAGTACTACTCCACCTCCTCCAACAAGCGCCACGATTATCAGGACCAGTATGAGGGAAAGAAGAGAGCTGATGAGCAAGATAAGTCAAAGAAGAAGGAGAAGACGGAGAAAGTAGAAAGTAAGAAGAAGGATGAACCAGTGAATAAGAAGGTAGGTGAGCACAAGCAGCCTGATAAGAAGGAGAAGATTGAAGAAGAGCAAACAAGACTATATGAAAAGAATATCAAGCAGAAAGATGATTTGATCAGCAAGTACGTCAAAGAACTGAAGGAACTAAAATCTCAAATCTGGAACAGTTCTGAGAAGCTTGCAAAAGAAGAAGAAAAAGGTAAGCTCCTCAACTGTGAAAACCTTGAGCTTAAACGCAAACTCACTTCTCTTGAAAAGACTCTTGAAAAGGAAAAGGAAAGTTTTGAAAAAGAAAGACAAGTGCTTAATCAAAAGCAATTTGGGCTTTCAACCAAATCTCTTGAAGAGAAGAAGACACTTGAGCTTATGTGCTTAAAACTTTCAAAACAAATCTCAGATTTTGAAAAAGTTTTGATTTCAGAAAGAGAGAAGTTTGAATTAGAACGCAAATCTTTCTCCAAAAAGAATGGAGAACTTTCTTTGAAAATATCCGATTTGGAGAAAGAATTAGACGTTCTAATCAAAGAGTCCGAGAAAGGGAAAGTTGAGGGCTTTAGAGCTAAATGCTTGAAAGATGATTTTCAAAAAGAGAGAAAGATCTTTCAAACTGAGATTTCTAAACTTACTCAGAAATTATCTGGATTTGCAACCGAGATTTTGAAGGAACAATTGGTCAAATCTAATTTACAAAAAAAAATTGATTTAATTCTCGAAGAACGAAATGCCTTAGAAAGCAAGATCAAAGGTGTTCAACCTTCTTATGCTTCAAGTTCATTTTCGACAATTCGTTCTTCAAAGAATTTTGTCAAATCAAATGATTTTTCAAAAGATCAGATTCGACCTTCCAATTTTTTCTATAATTTTCGTGTTGATAATAAAGATAATCAAACCTTCAAGAAAGTAAAAATGGAGTGGAGAGTTAAAGGAACCACTTCTGCTCCAAAGCCATTTGTCCCTGTAAAGAATGCCAAGAATAACATAGCTTTCCATGCTAAACCTTTTATGAAAACTGATCATGTTTACTCTGTCAATAAACTGATCAGCTTATCTACACAAAGGTTGTGTTGTTCTTATTGTGGAACAAATGACTTTGTGAAGAAAGACCATTCTAACTATTGGTATGGTACTTATAGTATCCCCAGTCCTCACTATAATAGGGCATCTAACCGTTAAGGATCCATCCCAAGATGGATACCCAAATCCCTCTAATCTGTTTTGCAGGAACGTCATGTACATTTAAATTAGAAGATTCTTTTCACATGACGAGCATTCAAAGGTTAGGCCAATTTTGAGGGGGAGTACTATCGTATGCAAGGTATGTGAACTTCAACTAAATTCAAAGACCGTGGGAATTCATTATGGATAACTTACTTGTGTTTGTTATTCTCCATGTTTAAATTCCATGATTGCCACGTGTCATTTTTCTTGAATTAGTTATTTCCATGTCTCACATATTTGTAGATTTTTCGATGGAAATACACTCGTTTGAATTCCTAGTTGTTTTCCAAGTACGCTATTTCTTGCAAATGATTCCATTCTTATCTGATAATAATAATTGTGACTTGTTCTTCACAATTAAACTTTCTAATCATTGTCTCACTTCTTGCAAAATGTTGTGCTTACTGAGTCATTCTGTCTTGCGCTTGATTTTGTCTCTTTGAAATTCTTTCATTTTCTTTATGACTTCTGAATAATTCAGTTCAGAACTCGTTTTTAAATGTTTTGACTTCTGATTACTTCAGATCAGAACTCGAACTTAATTTTCATGACTTCTGATCAACTCAGATCAGGACTCGTTCTTAAAAGTTCGATTTCTAAACATTTCAATTTAGAACTCGTTTTCACTGTTTTACTAAACTGTTTTACTCGATGCATGAAAGGAGTGTTAGGTCTTACATTGTTTCTATGGTCAAGCCAGAACCGGAAGGACCTACCCAAGAAACACATCCTTTATAGACAACAGTGAGGGGTCTAGATTGTTAGATGAGTTTGGAGTGAAAAGAATATGGTGAGGCTGTGACAGGACTTAAAAGAATTATTGGTCCTTACCAAACCGAGTCAGTTATTCGGGTAACCACACAATCTATTCATTCTCGTTCCTTGGAGATGAATATTGAAACAGACATGGACCCAGTGTCGATAACTCGTGTCACCCCACCCAGCCACTCAAGTATCTCACAACAGATGCTTGTTTCATATATTCACGGAGGCTTAGCACATAATATATCTATTCCTCACTCGGAGGTCTTAGATATTGAAACAGGAAGACATCAGCTCCGGTCTCCGAACTTCATATTCTTATCACTGTGTCAATTGATTTTAACTTGCGTCCCAGGTTAAGTCAATCTTTGAGCCTAATAGATAGAATTTATTCTTTCACACATGCACGAGTCTTTGTGATTCCCATCGCATATCTTTGTGATATTGCCGGAACAGTTTGAGAAGTAATTTTAAAATTTTACTTCAGTGATAACTGGAAGTCCTATCAGAGATACCCCCTTGCCAGCTCTGAACATAGGCCACACAATTTTTTAAATTGTTGTGATAACAGTTACTTCTGTGTTTCTGTGTTAGCTGATTACCCTGGTTACTATAATGCTTTATCTGGATTGTTTGCTACTCGTTACTATTGTCTTTGAACATGCATGATGCTCTGGATGCTCCTACTCATCATGAGGGGGAGAAAGGGTACAGATTCAAAGACACGGATTATCAAGTTGAGGGGGAGTTAGCAAAAGCCGAGGGGGAGTAAAGAAGTCCCTATGCAAAAGCCGAGGGGGAGTAACAGTTCCGAAAAGAGCTCAAAGCGAAAAGAGTTCAAAGTGCCTACAAGTGGTAAATTTTCTCATCCTTCATCAAGTGGTGTTCGCTACAAATCTCTATTTCCTCCATCGAGCATATTGGTTCTACAAGCTGAAGCTGAAAGCAAAGTCAACTCACGGTTCAAAGACAAATTCATTGTTCACCGAATTCGTTTACAAAGTTGAAGATATGAAGACCAAGAGCTTTATTCAAGGGGGAGCGCTGAAATGACATGAAGACATGCAACATCATTGCATTTCAAAGATTCAAAAGGAAGAGAAGATCAAGACCCGAAGGTTTCAAGACCGATTTTTATTTATATATCTTTAGGGGGAGATTGTTAGAACAATAAATGTCCTACATATTAGAAAGATATATAAATAATTATTATAGAGTTTAATTAGTTTAATTAATCGTTTTGTAAAAGCCTTTAATTATAAAAGGGCTTAGTTTAGTTTAATGGGCTTGGCCCTTTGTGTTTAAGGCCTAGGTTAGACGTTCGATAGACGATTCACATATTCATCGAGAGCTAAATTGTTTAGAGGGAGATAGTTAGGATTTTCATTCAAATATTTGTAAACTATCTTGATTATTGAATATGATAGGGATGACAAGTTGAAATCATTATCTGTTCTTGTTATTCCTCATTGAATCGTTGTTACCTGATCAATCTGGGTCTAACATCTTTGAAGAAGAAACATCTTTGAGATATGTGACACATCTTTGAAGAAAAAGCATCTTTGAGATATGTGACACATCTTTGAAGAAAAGCATCTTTGAGATATGTGACACATCTTTGAAGAAAAGCATCTTTGACTTCTTGAGATCCCACCTATTTGAGAGTCTTCATAGGTGGGATATGTTGGCCGACCCAGAGATAGGTCGGTGGAGAAGTGTCCACCGATGTGTGAGACAACCATCGGTGGACAATGACTTGCATGTGTTGATAAAGAGTCTCTTACTTCCACAATGAGAGATTCTTCAATCTTGACTTTGGTTGATCTTTGACTTCACCAAACATTTGCTATCTTGTACAAGTCATTATAAAGAACCATGCTAAAATATTCTAAGTAAGATTTAGAGGAAACATCGGTGAGTCAATTTCAAATCTTCGGTGACCCAACAATCTCCCCCTATTTGAATTTGAGCTCCATACTTAGAATATTGAAGAGTATCTGAATAAAATTGCATTTTGACCCTTTTTACTCTTTTTGGGTTCTTTTCACATAGACCATTTTTATTTATTTATTTTGCCTTTTATGGATTTGTATGTGTGTATGATATTTACAAGTAAGAAAAAATAAAAAGGTATAGCTGTACAAATAATCGAAAGGAAAAGGAAAGAAGTATAAACAATATGAACAAAATGAATATTACTTGCATCTTTGGAGGGGTGAGTTGAAGCTTGTGTCTGACTTGAGGATTCTTCATTTTGATCAGCAGCCTGTTGATGTGTTGGAGAACTTTATCTTTCAGGCACTTTTACTTTTCTTCAGATGTTCCAAATCTTCAAGTCATTCACTTACTCCAAAAGATTTCAGCCAAATGAGTATGTGTTTAAGGAGACACACCCATAATGATGCAAATCTTTGAGGGAGGTTTGAGGTTAGGTGAATCAGCCTCAGGATGCTTCTGCCCATCTGTTGCATCTTCTTTCTTTCTCTTGGCATCTTCAGCTTTTCCTGTTTAGCATCATCAACCTTTGTCTTTGATTTGCTCCCCCTCAGTTAGATCAGTCGGTCTTTGTGTTTCTCCCCCTCAAATAGATCCGCCCGGACTGATGTGCTCCCCCTTGACCGGTCCGTCGATTTCCTCATTTTTTTCGAGTTGGTCGCTGGATATGAGTACTGAGGGTTGATGCTGCTCCCCCTCAGATGAATTCTCCCCCTCAGCGGCCGACGGAGGAAAAACATCAAGAGAAATTGGAAAATCGACAACATTTATTTTTATTTTATTTTATTTTATTTTGCTTCCTCACCGAAAATTAAGGAGATCCCACCGAAAATTGGCTATTTTCGGTAGAAAAACCGGTAGATTTTTTATTTATTTTTTTGCTTCCCCACCGAAAATTAAGGAGGCCCCACCGAAAATTGGCTAATTTCGGTAGGATTTTCGGTAGAAAAAACGGTAGATTTTTTTTTTTGCTTCCCCACCGAAAGTTAAGGAGATCCCACCGAAAATTGGCTAATTTCGGTAGGATTTTCGGTAGAAAATCGGTAGGTTTTTTTTTTTGAGAGAGAGAGAGTTGGATCGGTGGAGGATTGTTGAAGGAAATTTTTTTTTTAGGTGGATGTTGGGAAGAATATGTGGCCGAAATATGTGAAGGGAAAGATTGGTGTAGGAGAGAGGAGAAAGAGTTGGGTGGTAAGATGGATGGTAACATGAAAAAGAAATGAGGTTGGGGCAATATATGTGATGGGATGGATGAGAAAATGTGGGGTGAGATGTATGGTGGGAAATAGAATGTAAGTAATGAGGAGGGTGATGGGAGATGTGATGATGTCGGTAGAGAAGATGGTGACACTAGAGAGTGTGCCAATGGGAAGGATTTTCAACATAAGGAGATAATAGATGATGATGTCATGAGAGTAAAGAATTCTAAGGTTTTGTCAACTTTCTCACTTGTCCACATAGATCCATCTGTCCAGCTCAAAATCTGCAATCACAAAGAATTTATTTTCTAGGTACCCATTTGGTGGTGGGTCCTTTTGGGTTAGAAGAAAAAGAGTTGGTGTCACTTAGATCAATTTTTTTTTCGGACAGTCTTTGGCAAAATGAGAAGTATCACCACATATATAGCATTTTCTATGAGGAAAAATCTTTTTAGAAACTTGCCATTTTTCCTTACTGCTCATTTTGGTTATCTTCAAGGACTTTGAAGAGAAGTTAAAGATTTGGGGTGCAGGTCCTAAGATTCCTTTTTCAGAAGATGGGAGGACATAAATCTTTTCCTTTGAATTGGACATTTGAGACACACAGATCGGGGAAGAAAATCGGTAGGAGAAGTCACACAGGTAGTTTTAGAAAAATTTGGATGAGTTCTTTTTAGGAAAGAATCAGCACCTGAAGATTTGCCTTTTTCAAAGATAGAAAAATTCTTGTTTGAGTTTGAAAAGGATGATGCATCATCTAAAGTCAATAATTTTTGAAATTCATGGATAGGTGTGGAAGAATCATTGGAATCTTGAGCCTTTTCCTTTGGAAATGAAATATGATCTTTTGCCTTTAAAAACATTCCAAATTTTAAATCTTCAGATGAATCGGCAGAATTCATGGACATAGACCCAATAGAATTGGAATTGGAAGTTTCACAAGAAGTAGGTGAAGCACATGAGGTGGAAGCATGAGATTTTGAAGATTGATCAGTTTCCATTTTTCCAAAGCCTAGACCAGTTTTGTTATTACAGGAAATCTGATCTTGAAAAATCTTTTCCAGGTTTTTGGAAGAACTGGTCCATTTTCTCATGATTTCTTGCTCCTTTTGAAAACGTTTGAATATTTTGTTTTTCTCCTTGGCAATAATAAAGTTGATGGATTTTAGATCTTCAAGCTCAGCCTTAACTTTTTCAAAGTTTTCCAGTTGAGAGTGACAAAATAGCAGTTGAGAGGAAAGAGATTTTATTTGAGCATTTGCCTTTTGCTTAGCAGTTTTAGCATCAAAAGGATCAATGGTTAAAGAATCAAATGCTTCAACCTTTTCATCATCAGAAAGAGATAGAAATGGATGTACCTGTGATGAGGAGGAGAGGCACTTAGCTGATACAAGAGCAGTTGAGGAGATGTGGCCTTCTGAATCATCCATGTCATTTATCTTGGCCATGAAACTGACATTTGAGGTGTCATCCTCACTTTCAGATGTGGGTTCATCTGCCAAAATATGAGTTTTAGCAGGCAGACCCTTTGCTTTTCTGACAAGTCTTTCATTTCTTTCCTTTTCTCTCTTGTATTTGTCCTTGTATCTTTCAGCCCGGTCAGAATGTGCAGAAGAAGAGAGATTGGTGGAATCATGTTTGGATCTTTCCGATTTTGAGGAAAATCGGCCCGAGGAAGAAGTTTTGGGTCCTTCAAGAAGTTTACTTCTGCACTCAGAGGCAAAATGACCCTTTTTACCACAGTTAAAACATTCCTCATTAGATTTGTCCAAAGAAGAGTGTTTGGAGAGAGAAGAGGATGATTTTCTACCAGACTTAGATTTTCCAGAAACGTGGTGAGATTTAGATTTAGAATACCCATCCAACATGGCCATTTCATCAGATAATTTATCAACTGAAGTTTCCTCACATTCATCCTTAGCATCACTAAGATATGCCTCCGAATGATCATTGGGATCTTCTTGACTATCATGGTCAGAGTCAGATGGGTAGGTGATTTTTGGAAAACACTTAGTCTTTTTGGAAGAGTCACTTAGGAGAGCTAGATGAGAGCTCTTTATGTCTATGATGACAGATTTCCTTTGCAGCTTAGTCTGCTCATAGTTGAAAAGAGTTCCATAAAGAACAGTAAGAGGCATATGATCAAGATCCTTGGTTGTCTTTATACAAGTACAATTGTTTTCCTCATTGTCATACACTCTACCTAATAGTTTTAAATCATTAAGAAGACTGTTAAAACGATTATAGTAGTTGGAGAGAGATTCTCCTTTCTCATAAGAAAAGAGTTCATATTTTCTAACAAGAGCAATCTTTCTGCTCTTTTTAACTTCATTTGTACCTTTGTACAAAACACACAGAGTGGACCACTTTTCTTTGGCAGTAGAGAGATTTACCAGAGAGTGGTACACTTCATCAGGAAGAGAGAGAGCAATGATAGTTCTAACTTTAGAGTCAAGAGACACAAGCCGTTTTTCCTCATCAGTGTATTTATTAGGATTTTTAAGAATGTAACGACCAGTAGCAGCAGATTTTTCTTCATCAGACGAATCATCAGAATCATCTTTGCCAACAACTTCCTTACCAGATTTTTATGCTTTCATAGCGAGGCCAAACTTTAGGGACTATGGGTCCCTCACTGAGAATAGTTGGATATCTACTATCCATTCCTTCCATGAAAAGCATCATCCGGCTTTTCCACAAAGAAAATTTGTTGGGATTAAACTTGGGAGGTTTGGCTATAGAGCCGTTTTCAGAAAAAATGTTTTGAGAAAAAGCTTCATTTTTTGAAGAAGAAGCAGCCATTGCAGATCAAGTTTATGAATTAAACTTTCCGCTCTGATACCACTTGTTAGTCCCAGATGGCTATAACAAGTATTGTAGAAGGGGGGGTTGAATACAATACTCAAAATTTTCACAATTTTAATTCTATTATTGAAAATCTTTCAACAAGAATTACACATAGAAAACTTAAGACTGTTGCGGAAAAGAACAGATAAACTATTCTAACAATCTTACACAAAGTATACTAACAAAATAACTATGAACACTTAGAACAAAGCTATAAAGTTTTTCAAGCAATATGGAGATTTCTTGCACTGAGAGAAATCTTCCAGTTCACGTAGAATCTTAGAGCACACAGTAATCTTCAAGTCTCTAAAGATGTAAGTTATTTTTATTCTGCATGGAGAGGTCTTCCTTTTATAGTGACAAGGAGTGTACAAGCATTAAATGCTTGGGACACTTGTCATCATCATATTTGCTAAGGATGTTGACTCCTGAAAAGTTGATGTGTCATTTTCACTTTTTCCTTGGTATCAGGAAGAGTGCCCAGGCTAGAAGAGACTTTATATGGTAATGGATAAAAGGACAAATTGTCACTTTTATTTGACATTAGGATATTGTCCCATAATAAAATATCTTCTCATTTTGTCTTCAAGGAGTACACCACCGGTGAAAGCTTTGAGATATGTGACACATCTTTGAAGAAAAAGCATCTTTGAGATATGTGACACATCTTTGAAGAAAAGCATCTTTGAGATATGTGACACATCTTTGAAGAAAAGCATCTTTGACTTCGATGACACATCTTTGAAGAAAATCATCTTTGACTTCGGTGACACATCTTTGAAGAAACATCTTTGAGATATGTGACACATCTTTGAAGAAGAAACATCTTTGAGATATGTGACACATCTTTGAAGAAAAAGCATCTTTGAGATATGTGACACATCTTTGAAGAAAAGCATCTTTGAGATATGTGACACATCTTTGAAGAAAAGCATCTTTGACTTCTTGAGATCCCACCTATTTGAGAGTCTTCATAGGTTGGATATGTTGGCCGACCCAAAGATAGGTCGGTGGAGAAGTGTCCACCGATGTGTGAGACAACCATCGGTGGACAATGACTTGCATGTGTTGATAAAGAGTCTCTTACTTCCACAATGAGAGATTCTTCAATCTTGACTTTGGTTTATCTTTGACTTCACCAAACATTTTCTATCTTGTACAAGTCATTATAAAGAACCATGCTAAAATATTTTAAGTAAGATTTAGAGGAAACATCGGTGAGTCAATTTCAAATCTTCGGTGACCCAACAGACTATGCCATGAAAAATTGGGATGGTTCCTCCACTTAGGGTTGTAAGTCTGAGAAAAGTGTCCTCCGTTATTATTGTTGTTATTATTATTATTATAATTTTTTACCAACATAGTTGATGCGCCCAGAATTTCTGGGATAATGTTCAAAATTGTGACCATCACCACAGTATGTGGATTGTATAGATTGGACAGTAGGAGGTGGCATCACTGGATTGACTGACACAGCATTAAGATTTCTGATCAAAGATGTCATTTCATTCAATTGTGTAGATATTAATGCATAAGCATCGGGATCTTGTGCTCCTGCTGTCTTTCTGGTTGGTAATGTATGTGGATCAGCCCACTGACCATTGTTGTTTGAAATCCTCTCAAGGATATCATATCCTTCATTATAGGTACAAGATGTGAAAGCTCCGTTTGTAGTAGCATCGAGCATTTGGTTTGCAGTAATATTTAAACCACTGTAAAACGTCTCTAGCTTAATGCAGTACGGAATGCTATGATGAGGGCATTTTCTCAAAAGCTCTTTGTACCTATCCCATGCATCAGGAACTGCCTCATCGTCCATTTGTTTAAAAGTACAAATTGCATTTCTGGACTTAGCATTCCTCGTGGGTGGAAAATATTTTTTTTTAAAATTTCTCCGCCATTTGGGCCCATGTAATTATAGAATCTGGCTTCAAAGAGTTGTACCAAGATCTTGCACTGTCTCTTAATGAATATGGAAAAAGGTTTAGTTTCAGTGCATCATCTTCTACACCAGGAAGCTTAAAAGAATCTGTAATTTCCATAAAAGACCGTAAATGAGGATGAGAATCCTTAGTTGCCAAACCAGTGTACTGGCCGTTAGTTTGTAACATATGGAACATTATTGGTTTTAATTCAAAATGGTGGGTTTGCAAAGTTGGTTTAAGAATTCCTGAATGTAACTGGGTTAAAACAGGAACTGCATATGACATAATACCACCATCCTTGGAATTAGCCAACCGAAAAATATTTTGTTCCTCATCATTAATATTATTTAGTGCCGGGTTTTCTAGATTTCCATCATTATTAGGTTGCCCCTCAGGATTGATAAACGGTGGAACTTCATCCTCACTGTCCGTCATATATTCACTAATTATATCGGGTCATTATCAAACCACTAAGTGGGTTAATATCATCATAAATAAGATTCCCCATTCATTAGATAGAGTTGAACAAAAGATGACCAATATTTCGTGATCCGATGTTGAACTTATTCCAAGAGAGCTCGAATCAAATCAGTATTGTCCGGACTCTCTTCTTGAATTTCTCATTTAATGAGCATTCTTAATATTATGCTTTGAAGAGGACTCGAAAAAAGTAATCACATTGTGAAACAACACTACATTTTCACATGTATTATTATTTCACAACACATTGTAACCGGTTCTCACGATTCTTAACATTTTTGTGGTTTTTATTTAATTAGTCTCCCATATATATTATTGTTATTATTTATTATTAGTATTTAGGTTAAGGCAATACTGGCATTTACATTATGTTTTTAAAAATGTATATACAAATAATACATCAAATTAAAACGGAACCAAATTACGATCACTTTTTATTCCATTTCAATTCCTACCAAAGAAATGAAGTTGTATTCAAATAAATGTATATGGAACCAAGAGCAATGACATATGATATGATTCGTTTGAAACTAAATATGTGATTGGTTAGGGGTATTGAGGGGGTAAGAAATGAAAATGATAATAAATGTTGTTGTTTGCTTTGATATAATATAATGTGCTCATTACACCAAACCCATTAATTTCCATATTCCAGACCAAATTGGGGGGAATGGAAATTTTATTTCTGCTCAGTCATTTTTTCTCATGCTTCCTTTCATATCTCGATGTTGAATGAAAAATATTTTTTTATTTTCACATTGGACGTTATATATATATTTTTAAAATGTTATATAATGTAATTTGTTACGGTTTATATTTTGAAAAAATGAAATTTAAACAAAAATGAATTTTCAAAAATACACTACGATCCCGTTTGGTTTATAGGATTGTATTAGATTTGTATGAACTTGGAATTGAATTTTATTCTGTACATATTAATTCTAGTCATATGTTCATCTTGAAAGATTTTCTTTGAAATCATACAAACATAGGATTTTAAAATCCCACCAGGATGATTGTATATCACATATTTCGTAGGATTTGTAAATGTTTTAATATGTGTTAAAAGCATTTATTTTATTATAATCAATTAATAGAAATTAAGTATTTTCAAATTTATTTATAATTTACAGGGTCGGTCCTATGGTTTTTGATGCCCTGTGCGAAAATGCTTAAACATGCCCCTGTGTCTATTTTTTTAGAAAATGAAACGACGAAACATGTGATTTTTAAAGCGTTTGGAACCAGTCAAGTTAGGTGATTCATCCTCACTTTGATTTTTATTAATTATAATTAAAAAAATACAAAGGGAGCACAAAACCCCAAAACCTCAAATTACAAAATATTGAATGATAAAAGGATGAAACCTGAATTAAGATTGTGTTTCCGGTTTTCCTTTTTCCAAATTGAAATTAGCACAATAGAATATTACTTCAATATACATAAAACTAAAAGATAAGGAAAATATAACTAGTTTTAACTTAATGTAGTAAATTACATGGAATTAATGTCATAGTAAGCAAAGAGTAAAACTCATAAGCTTAGGTTGTGTTTGGTTCACAGAATGGTTTTTTATGGAATGGAATATGTCAAAGGAATTTGACTTTGAAAGAATTGGAATGGGATGTCATCAGGTTTGACGACTTGTTTGGTTGCATACGTTGGAATGGAATATGTTAAAGAAATTGGAATTCGTTTGTTTGTTTCACATAATTTAGCTTTGAAATTGGAATTGAAATTAAATATTAGTAAACGACCAAAATACCCTTTTTGAAAGTCTGAATTATCGATGATGGTCGACGGTGGTGGATCAGAACGGTGATGGCTGGTGGTGGTTCAGAACAGTGGTGGTCGGCGGTGGCTCAGATGGGTGGTGGTCGAGGGTGGTTTAGAAAGGTGGTGGTCGGCGGTGGTTCAAATCAGTGATGGTCAGCGGTGGTTCAGATTGATGGTGGTCGACGGTGGCCGACGGTGGTTCAAAATGGTAGTGGTCGGCGGTGGTTCAGATGGGTGGTGGTCGGCGGTGGTTCAGAATCGTGGTCGTCGGCGGTGGTTCAGAACCGTGGTATCCGTCGGTGGTTCAAAACAGTTTTAGTCGACGGTGGTTCAAATAGGTGGTGGTCGGTGATGGTGGTCGACGGTGGTTCAGAACGATAGTGGTCGGCGGTGGTTCAGATCCGTGGTGGGCGACGGTGGTTTATATCGGTGATGGTCGGCTATGGTCAACAATTGTTCATATGTGTCTGGGTAAATCAAGTAGGGAAGATAGGGATAGTTTTGTCTTTTTGAGAAAATAGGATGGAATGGAATTGAATTCCTTCTCATTTGTGATGGAATGGCCAAATCCATGAATGGTGGAATGTGTGGAATTTAATTCCATTCCATAGGTAACCAAACGCCTAAACGGAATTTGGTCAATGGAATTGATCATTCCAATTCCGTCGAAATCCTGCGAACCAAACGCCCCCTTATAGGTCTAAAGACTAAGGGGGAGTTTGGTTCATTTTAAGGAATGTGAATGAAAATGAAAATGGGAATGGAGGAGAATGGAAATAGGAGTGAGTATTGCATTGATGCTGTGCGGTTAAACCAATATAATTAATAAAAATATGTTTTATATAATATTTTTAATACAAATATATGATGTCCAACATAAATATAAAAAATATTTCTCATTCAACATCGAGAGATGAAGAGATTTATGAGAAAACAAGATTGAGCGGGAATAAGATTTCCTTCCCCCCAAATTGGCCAGGAATGAAAATTAATGAGTTTGAGGTAATGAATCCATTATATTATATCAAACCAAACAACAGTTTTCATTACCATTCCCATTCCTTACCCCTAAATACCTCCAACCAAACATCCCCTAAATTCTAAATTTAATATGGTAATGTCAAACCTCAACGTAAAACAAAAGTCACAAGAACATGGATAAATTGTAAAATTCATAATCTATACTATTATGCATTGCAAAGAACAAATGCCCAATAAGGAAATATCATAATATGTTGTTAATGTAGTGCGGCATGCTCCAACTGTGCTGATATAGTGATGTGCTCATGTGCAATGCAAATTTCAATATGCAAAACAAACTGAGTGAACACGAATGGAAGCTTGTTTGTGTTCGTTCGTTTAAATTAACTTAACAAACAGACAAAGATGAATGTTAAATTGAATGAAAGTTTTTGTGTTCTTGTTCGTTCGTTTAACTTAACCGAACGAACACGAACCGTAAACAAACGGAATTTTTTCTAAATAGAGATCGATTGAGTTGTTGAAATGTTGGGCATTCACCGGATGCGCATTCAACATCCATACTACCCAGCCTTGTCTGTTTTTATAATTAAAACTCAATTTTAATAATTCCCAAATTATTAAACCCAAAACTAGTAATAGATTGATCCCCCCTTGGGCTTTTGGTCGCACGGGTTACACATGGCCAGGACCAGCCCTGATAATTTATTTATGTAAATAATTTATAAAAATAAAATTTGGTTTCATTCCATATCTTACAAATCAAGCACAACAAAGATTTCAAATCCTTTCACAATATCCAAATCCTTAAAACTATCCCATTAAATCAAAAGCCATATGATTTTATGTAATCAATAGAATGCTTATGATTATGTGAATCAAATATATATATATATATATATATATATATATATATATATATATATATATATATATATATATATATATATTACTACTTGAAAACTATTTTCAATAGAAATTTTCGACGTATCTTAGACATATTTTACTCGAAATATGAAAAAATAAAGTTTCTAATATAATCGATCGATTTTTGAAATATTTAGATTGAAAATAGTCATCATAGTTCCGTCGAAAATTTGAGACAGATTTTTGACAGAACGACCGCCAAAAACTATTTAAGTAACTAAAAATTATTATTTTTGTTTCCGTCGTAGATTCCCGTCGACATTCCACCGTATGGTATCTAAATAATTAGAAACTAATTTAATTTGGTCCTGACGATAACCCATCGAAAACTCTTTAAATAATTAAAATGTATTTTTTGTGTTCCGTCGATAACTATAACACCCTAAAAATAGGGGTAAATTTAAATCTGAATAAATGTGGAATATAACCTCCTATTTATAAATAAATCGCCCAAAATGGGGAAATAGTGCGTCGTTTACAACCCTAAACAAATTAAGAGATGGATATCGACAACCTACTAATCTAAACAATTCTAGCTTAATTAGATTAAGGACGGGTGTCGCTATCTCTTTTCCAAAAGAATCTCTCGTTAAGCCAAAAGAACGCCATGTATACTTCGCCAAAAATGTTATAACCGTCCACTCAAACCCGAGGAGCCTCTCCGCTAGAATGACCTGATATACATGTCATTTTAAGAAAAAGTGTTAGGCTAAAGTATAGTGAGAACAAATAGTTATAATTTAAAGTTAACATAAATATATTAGAAGTATAACTTTAAACCAACAACATATACTATTTGAGTAAAATGCTTACAAGGTAATACATAACATCTCGCGATGACGAGGGAGACCCGATTTCCACGATTAGTGACGGAACACAAAAGTAGGCCGCATATCATGTTAGTTGAGTCATACCCGCGGATTGAAATCAATTGATATATCGAGCTCAACTCGTTTAAGTCTATTGCTCGTGGAGTCTCAAGTTCAACCCCTCTAGGTCTATCCCTTGAGATATCCAAATCCCAGGATCAACACATTCACATTGGAATTACATCTTACCGCTTATGGGATGATGTCCGACCATATAGGTCCACATCTTACTTACCATAGAGACATGATGCCTACTCTGTGCTACAACAAAGGAAATTAACATCCCAACAAAATTCATTACGTGAAGACTCTGTGCCTATGGATTCATTAGACATAGTAAAGCATAGATGTACATTCAAGACATACTAAGCCAATTCCAATACAATAAGCATGTCAGTATAGAACATGGTAATTTAGTTAAATCCCCACTTTTCTACCATGACTCCAAATAACGCAAATGACCATTTGTTCCCAAAATTTACAAAACATCATTAATAGCAATATTTAAGCACGAGGAACATTCCTTCATAAGCTTTGTATCAAAACCTCCAAGTATTTTTAAAACCCTAGTTTTGACAGAAGTTCCCAAAATTCATAAATATGAGAAAAGAGTAACAACTACCACAATAAAACATAAGTGCACAAATAAATTCATTTCAACCCATATTTACACAATCTTCATAAATTTTAGTCAAACCCTAAAATCTCCTCAAACCATGTTTAGGTCAAAACTTGTGAAATTATGTCAAATGAAATCCCCAAGTTAGTTTTAACATGTATAAGATTTTGAAATGTAAGAATGAACTCACATTGTTGAATTTTATAGAAAACCAAAACCCTATGGAGTTGAGGATGAAAACTCTTGAAAGAGATGGAGAAAAGTCTTGAGGCATGAAACTCTAGCTAATCTTCTCTCCAAGCATTAACCAACCTTAGAGGTGTAATAAATTCCCCATAAATGAAGAGAGAAGGTTCGGGGAGAAAACTCACCCAAAATCGCTGGAGGAAAGCGTTACAAGTCAGTCCCAAAATGTCAATTATGATAATAAAATCAAACTGCCCTAATTATACCCCAGGTGGCCCGTCGACGAGAGTGACAGATGGTAGTGACACCTGTCACTATCGCAGGGCATAATCGCTCATTTTGTACCAAGAGTTCGGCCACACCCGCGATAGTGCCAAACGACAGTGACCAATGTCACGATCGCGAGGCACACTCGCTGAAACGGTACCGCGACCCTTCTCCTCTTGGCAAAAATGACTCACGATAGTGCCCAGTGGCACATTCGCTTGTCATAATCGAGGATCCCTACTGAGGCCAGTTTTCCGTGTAACTTTTCTCGAAAGCTCTCGATACTCTTAAACTTTAAGGAATTTGTTTCTTACTCCAAAGTTATGGTCTAAACATCTGCCATAACCTTGGTTGCACGGACGTACTTGTCACGGAGAAATTAACTTCCAAGAGATCGTGTATCGAGTAAAGGCTCTCTTCCTTGTGATTCCACCACTGAAGCACCTTTTTCCAAATCGGTTTTACCTCGATACATTTATCAAGGTGTGATCAACCAACTTTGGCTCTATCACGCATCTCGGGCACAACGTTGAATCTAAATCTACTCCCAATTTCTCAAGGACTAAGCGACATGGTAATCTCCCTTGTTTGGCTTTCCAAAGGAAGATACATATCTTCTTAGGGGATGTCCTTGACCACTTCGTTTCTTCATAACTTTCCCCAAGAACCGCCAACCTCTCCTCGATCATCTTCTTCAACTCTTGAACCAAGAAGCTCCCATCCCCTCCTTCTACCCATATTACTTTATCCCTCACCTCTAACCTCGAATCCCACCCTTGGATGGCCTCCTCAAGACTTTCCAATTCACCTCTCTCCCTACCCCTCGACTTTATCCTCCAACTCCACTTCCAATGCCACCTACCACCTACCCACTCCCCTTCTCGGCTATTGACCCTTCCTTATTGGTTTCAAGAAGGAAGAGCCTTCTAAATCTCTCTCCCAACTTCTCGGTCCCTATCCACCTATCCCCTCAAAATCACGTTTCGTCCCCTCTTCCCACTTCTCTCCCAAATGATGATGGGAAATTTATACATATCCTCTCTAACTCTTGCCCAACTTTGATGATTTTCCCACACACCTAACCCCCCTCCCCAAACTACTCCTTTCACTTCCCCCCCCCCCCCCCCTCTCTCCCATATATACTCTTTATCACCTTTACCCATAATGCCTCCTTCTCCACTCCGAACCTCCACCATCACTTTCCTAAAAGACCCCAATTAGAAGTTTGTAAACTTCCAACATTTAGACCTCCTCTCTTGAAGCTCCTCACCACAAGATCCCAATTAACCCAAGCCACCCCTCTACTTGAGTCCGGACCCTTCCTCCCCCCCCCCCTCCCCTAAAAAAAAAGAAGATCTCACCCTCTCTATCTCTCATATCACACTTCTCGGGGCTCTAAAAAGCCAGAAAAAATAAAAAGCGACACTTCCTAGTATCGACTTTATCAAGGTAAGTCTACCACCGTACATATCAACTTTAATTTCCAATTAACAAGCTTGTTTTGTACCTATTTTTATCACTTCCTTCTAACTTTCAATCTTGCTCATGTTACTCCCCACCAGGAGCCCGAGGTAGGAGAACGGTAACTCTCCATAGCCGCAACCTAACCTTCTCGCGCACTCTTGAACTTCCTCTATGTTGACCCCCAATCCATATAGCTTGCTCTACCCGATATTTATTTTCAAGCCCGACACCGCAAAAAAACAATCTACAATCTTCATTAAGTTTTTAAGATTCCTGGTAGTCCACTTACCGAAGAAAATGACATCATCGGCATATTGTAAGTGTGACACTTCTACTTCCTCCAAACCAATCTTCATCCGAACAACCCTTTTTCTTTTGCTTCCTCCATCAACACATTTAGGCCTTCGGCAACCACTAAGAATAGAAACGGCGCTAGTGGATCTCCTTGCCTAAGGTCTTTCTCCATTTTAAACTCCTTTGTAGGGGACCCGTTAATCAACACCGACACCGATGCGGACTCTAAACAAGCCTTGATCCAATTACACCATTTGTCTCCAAATCCCATCAAGCTCATTTGTAACACCTCGGAATTTCCAAAGTCAATATACTTTTATTTTGGGATGAATGTTTAAAAATAATGGAAGTATTATTTTAAACGGAATATCGAGAAGGGGTAAATTGGTAATTGACGAAAAGTTTAAGTTAATTGTGGAATTGGAAACTTGGACGTTTGTTTGGTCATTAAATGAAAGTTGAGTATATAAAAACTAGAGGTCGGCTGGAATTGAGAATATCTCAATTCTCAAAATTTGAAGTCGGTTGCTTTATCAGGAAAGAAAGGAGAAGACTCGAGACCTCAGTTTGCTTTAGGTAAAATCTGATTGAAACCCTTTGATTTGGTGTTGTGATTCCATATACAGAGTTGTAAATTGAATCAAGTTTCTTCTGAAATAGGATTGGAGCTGGGTTTTGTCCAGAATCGAGTTATCAGGTGAGTTCATCTCTTTGTTAAATTTTAAGTGATACCATCTAATTTATGAACGATTTGAGTTTAGAAATGGTATTGGTAAACTTTGATTACTGGTTTAGAAAGATATCTCGACTGGTTCGTAGAAATTGTATTGAAAATTGATGTGCAGATCGAGTCCCGGTATCAAAGTCCCGGTGTTGAGTTCCGGTTCGATTGGGATCCGGTTCGATTGGGATCCGGTTTTGAGTTAGAATCTGGTTTCAAGTTAGGATCCGGTTTCAATTTAAGATTTGGTCCCGATTTGAGTTCCGGTCTCAATTTGAGTCCCGGTTCCGGACAGTACCGGATTGGTACCGGATTCGGGAATGTTCCGGATTGGTACCGGATTTCCGGACTGTGTCCGGATAGAATACTGGATCCGTTTAACGGATGGTTCCGGACTTTGAGTCCGGAATACTTTTCCGGATGAGTTTCCCGGATAGTTTCGGATAAGGGATTTTTCCGGATATAGTGTCCGGATGTGTTATCGGATTGAGCTTTTCTAAAAAAATCTCGGGGCGTTGTCTCTTGACCCCATCCGCTAACCGGGTAGCGGAACCCCCGTGCTAAGTCGCCGAAGAAGGACAATTGAGAATAAGGGTATAATATATTATTTGGGATTCTTAGCCTTGAGAATATGATATGAAATGTTTTGTGCATTCGAGTAAATATGCACGTATGCTAGTAAGTGTAATGGATCCATAGGAACTGGCATGATGTGAAACGCGGAATAGGCATAAAGTAAATTGTAATTCTTATTGATCTGAAATGAGGAATAGGCATAAAGTAAATTGTAATTCCCATTTCGTAAGATGATGTGAAACGTGGAATAGGCATAAAGTAAATTGTAATTCCCGTTGACGTGAAATGAGGAATAGGCATATAGTAAATTGTAATTCCCATTTCGTATTGTGGAGGAGAAATATTGGAATAGGCATAAAGTAAATTATAATTCCTGATTTCTATGGGAAGGTAAGAGATAGGCATAAAGTAAATTGTAATCTCTACTTCCACTCCAAGAAATAGGCATAAAGTAAATTGTAATTTCTTGGACATGAGCTATGATCTCGAATCTGTGAAGATTCGTAGTAGGCTCTCGAACGTGATGATATGACTTACTGAGTGTTAGTAATATTCATGGAATCGGGTATGTTCCTGTCATCGCAAGATGAGTATGTGTATGGTAAGAATGGTGGTAAACCAGGTTTGTTTATACACTTTGCTTACATTTTGTTTTTAAAGCTTATAAGTTTTAATTTGAAAATGGATGTTCTCACTAGGCGTAAGTGATACAGTGGGCATTCGAGAGTTATTAATGTGTTTCTTCTATCTTTGGAAAACGAGAAAAAGGATTGGAGTTTGGCATCGAAGAAAGATCAAACAGAGGCTTACGCGACATGCCACGCGACCTGAAGCCGCGCCACAAGTCGTGCAACCCCCTGATCATCCAATTATCTTTTGTTTATTATTTTCCTTAGGATAATTATTATTATTAGGATTATTATTTAGTTTCCTAGTTGGATTAAGATTATGATTAGTTTCTATAGTTATCTTAATTAGTTTAGTATAAATAGGACTATTAGGTTTCATTGTTTTGATAGAATCTGAATTATTATTGATCAATAAATCTTTTAGAGTTTTATCTCTAAGTTTGAGAGTTTTCTCATTATTTCCGGGTTCTACGCTAGTAGACTCTTCATTATTTGGATTTGACGTGTGTCTATCCGTTCCGCGCAACTCCTACTGCGTCAGTTGGTATCAGAGCAGGTTTCTCCTGTCTCTTATATTACCGACCCGCTACCAAAGCAGATTTTGAAGAGATGATTGCGGTTGTTACCACGGCACTCGCTAATCTAATAGCAGGCGTCACAAATGCCTTCAACAACAATGGCAACCATCGGCGAAGAGACAGAAAAAATAATCAAGTTAGGGTTCCACGCAAAGAGAAACCGCCAGAAAAATACGAAGTCTTGCTCGACAAATTTGATGATAAAGAGATCATCCACATTGTAACAGAATCACAATGAGAAACCTGTACCGATCCCAAGGCATCGGCCACAGATTTCCCAGTAGTGGTCAAAGAAGCCGAAAGCGAGCCAATAGAAGACATTCCCAAGCCACAAAACGATGGTCTCGACGGTAATCCCAAAGATGATGTTTCAATCATTCCAGCACCTAAGGCTCTAGATCAGGTCAAACCAGTGGTGCAAGAATTCGAAAAGGATGATCCCGAAGACACTCCCGAAACGCCAACAATGGAGAGCTCGATTCTAGTCAAGCCACGCTTGCAAAGGTTCGAAGGGGTGCTTGCAAAGGATCCTTTTAATATGTCGCCATCCCTACAACACAACCGACATATAATTGATTGTGTGATTCGTACAAACCTCCTAAAGCTACAACCTAAATGTACGAGTCCAAAGGAGTCGAGTGAAGCTATTTTTCAAGTGAACTCGAGGTCGAGTTCTTTTCAAGTGAGGGTGTCTGATACAGTGAGCATTCGAGAGTTATTAATGTGTTTCTTCTATCTTTGGAAAACGAGAAAAAGGATCGGAGTTTGGCATCGAAGAAAGATCAAACAGAGGCTTACGCGACATGCCATGCGACCTGAAGCCGCGCCACAAGCCGCACAACCCCCTGATCATCCGATTATCTTTTGTTTATTATTTTCCTTAGGATAATTATTATTATTAGGATTATTATTTAGTTTCCTAGTTGGATTAAGATTATGATTAGTTTCTATAGTTATCTTAATTAGTTTAGTATAAATAGGACTATTAGGTTTCATTGTTTTGATAAAATCTGAATTATTATTGATCAATAAATCTTTTAGAGTTTTATCTCTAAGTTTGAGAGTTTTCCCATTATTTCCGGGTTCTACGCTAGTAGACACTTCATTATTTGGATTTGACGTGTGTCGATCCGTTCCGCGCAACTCCTACTGCGTTAGTAAGCCTGATCGTTTCAAATTAAATTTTCTTACCAGGTACGAGCTCGGGGAAGTAATGGGAAGAGGGACGAGTGAATTCTGGTATTCAACTTTTGGTGATGAGTGGAGAAATTAGCACATACGAGGATGTTTTTGATGAATGGTCTAAACAAATAGTATAATCTAATCTTAATGTTTAGGATTAGATTAGCAGGTTGTTTTGAAAAGTTCAAATTGTATATGTGAACCCTCACAGTTAATTCTCCATTTATGTATAAAAGTTTGGATGAGTTTATGGTTAACCTTGATAAATTTAAAGGTTTAAATTTGTCATGGTTTTTGTACGTTTCACTATGGTATCAGAGCTGTAGTTTAAGTGAACTAGGTATGACTGTGAGATACCTAGACTTAAGCTGAGAAGAATTAAGTTATGATTGGTGAGATACGGGTAGAAGCACTAAGACGGGATAGTCTTAGAGTCGACGGAAATACGTGAATTAAACACTGTAACAATGGTAACGAGGATTCTCATGTATAGTATGTTCACAATTTCAATTAGCTACTGTTATTATGAATATATTGTTACGCAGGCATACTTGTTTCTAAATTGTTACAGTGACTAATGAACGTTAAAGTGCGTATCTTGTGTTTGGGATACGTATAACCATTTTTTATGGTTATCTTTTGTGCTAAATCCCAGAACGATGGTGAATACACCAACCAGATCCCCTAACTCTTAGGAAGAGAGGGTCGTAAATGAATGGGTGGCGAAAAAAGCAACCTGAAATAGGTGGAACTTATGAAAGTCCACCGCGGCCACCTATAATAGGGTGAGAAAGTCAAGTGCAAAGAACGAATATCGATACCTCTAACCCGATGACGACGGAATTCACAATGGAATCTCGCATGATGGAAAATATGATGCGAGCAATGAATGCGGCACTGGCACAACAATCAGAGATGTTCATGAAAATGTTAAATGATAGAAGTGCTGAGTCACGAAGACCAGAGACGGGTACTGGTGTTGTAACTCCACCTGTTATTCCTGTGGAAAATGTTAACAGGAGAGTGGAGAGAGTTTGCTCTTATAAAACGTTTCTGAGCTGCAAGCCATCGGAGTTTGCTGGAGCAGATAATCCGATTGCTTGCATGAACTGGATTAGGGAGATGGAACAAGCTTTCCGAGCTTGTGAGTGTGACGAAGAATCGAAGGTCAGGTTCGGTACTCAAATGCTACGGGGCAACACTTTAACCTGGTGAAATATCGTAACATCGACATTGACGGCTCCAGTCTTGGTTGCTATGACGTGGGAGTCATTCAAAAGAAAGATTCTAGAAATAATATTGTAATGAAAACGAAATGGACCTAATTGAAGAAGAGTTTCGGACTCTTAAGAAGGGTACTTTGTCTGTTCGGGAGTACACTCGAATATTCATGGAAAAGCTGAATTTAGTGGGATATGTGGCTTCAACTGAGAAATAGAAGATTAAAGCATATCTGAAGGGCTTACCGGCTGACATGATGTCCCGGGTGCGAAATTCTAAAGCCTTGACGTTGAGGGAAACGATAGAAGAAGATAAAGTAATAGAAGAGGTATATGCCAGAGATAAGGAAGAGAAGATGCAAGAGGGAGAGAAACGAAAATGGGAAGGTCGGTCGGAATCTTCTCAGAAATTTAAATCGTTTGGCAAGAATGTTCGTTACGAGACTCGTCGGGAACCGAACTTGTGCCAGAAGTGCCGAAGTAAACATTTTGGCCCGTGCCGAGTGGTAGGAAGTGAATGTTTCAAATGTGGAAAGCCTGGTCATCAAACTGCAAGCTGTCCCATTCAAGGGTCGACCTGTTTTGAGTGTAAACAACCCGGTCACTTCCGAAGAGACTGCCCAAAGCTAAAGAAGGGTGGAGATCAAGGAAGGAAACCAAATACTCCTAAGGCAACGGGTCGAGCATTTCATATGATGGCTGATAAAGCAAAGGAATCTAAAGATGTTGTTTATGGTACTTTTCTCGTTAATTCTATTCCTGCTCGGAAATTATTTGATTGTGGCACCAATATGTCTTTCGTATCAAAGTCGTTTTATCAAAAGTTAACTATGCATGTCACTACCTTGGAAGATGCCTTAGTAGTCGAGATAGCTAACGGGGGTCAAGTCTTAGTTCGTGAAAGACTTGAGGGGTTGTTTGATTTTGATAGAGGAAAAGAAATTTCCGATTGACTTGTTGTTAATGGAAATTGGCGGGTTTGACCTAATCGTGGGTATGGATTGGTTGACAATCAATCAGGCAAAAATTATATGTGCCAAGAAATTAATTCGGATTCCTATGTCTGACAATGATGATGTATTCATCTTTGGAGAAAAGAGAAAAAGGGAAGTTTCAATAATTTTTGTTGCTAAAGCGCGTAAATGTCTGGTAAAAGGATGTGCATCCTATTTAGCATACGTTCTGGATGCTAAGACAGAAAAGAAGCGAGTGGAAGACATAAGGGTAGTACGTGAATTCCCAGATGTATTCTCTGATGATCTTCCAAGTCTACTGCCAGAACGACAAGTAGAGTTTCGAATTGATCTTGTCTCTGGAGCGGCACCGATAGCGCGTGCACTGCACCGTTTAGCGCCAGCTGAAATGAAAGAGATGATGTCCCAGCTACAAGAACTGCTCGACAAGGGATTTGTTAGGCCAAGTTCTTCACCTTGGGGAGCTCCGGTATTATTTGTTAAGAAAAAGGATGGCACTATGAGAATGTGCATCGATTATAGGGAGCTGAATAAGGTGACTATTAAGAATAAGTATCCGCTTCCTAGGATTGATGATTTGTTTGATCAACTCTAAGGTGCAGGATGCTTTTCAGATATTGAACTGAGGTTGGGCTATCATCAAGTACGAGTAAGGGATGAAGATGTTCCCAAGACGACGTTTAGAACGAGGTATGGGCATTGTGAATTTCTTGTGATGCCATTCGGGTTGACAAACGCTCCTGCTGTGTTCATGGATCTGATGAACAGAGTGTGTCGACCATTCTTAGACAAGTCTGTCATTGTATTTATTGATGACATACTTGTTTATTCAAAGAATGAAGCCGATCATGAATGTCACCTTCGTGAAGTTTTAGATGTTCTAAGAAAGGAGAAACTGTACGCAAAATTCTCCAAGTGTAAATTTTGGTTAAAATAAGTACAATTTCTTGGTCATGTGATTACTTTGGAAGGGGTCAAAGTAGATCCGGCAAAGATAGAAGCAATGACGAACTGAGAAACACCAAAGAGCGCGTCAGAGATAAGGAGTTTCTTAGGTCTGGCAGGTTATTATCGGAGGTTTATAAAAGATTTCTCAAAGATCGCTTCTGCCTTGACCATTCTGACTCGGAAGAATATAAAGTTTGTATGGACTGAAAAGCAAGAGTCAGCTTTCAGGACATTACGACAGAAGCTGTGTGAAGCTCCTATTCTTGCACTATCGGAAGGAACGAAAGATTTAGTCGTGTATACTGATGCGTCAAATATGGGTTTGGGGTGTGTGTTGATGAAATGCGGCAAGGTGATTGCTTACGCATCAAGACAACTCAAAGAACATGAGAAAAATTACCTTACCCATGACTTAGACCTTGCAGCGGTAGTGTTTGCATTGAAATTATAGAGACATTATCTGTATGAACGAAGTGCACTCTCTTCACTGATCATAAGAGCTTGAAGCATGTCTTTGATCAGAAAGAGTTGAACATGAGGCAGCAGCGTTGGTTAGAACTACTTAAATACTATGATTGTGAATTGCATTACCATCCCGGTAAAGCAAATGTTGTGGCTGATGCTTTAAGTAGAAAGGAATATAGTGGGTGCTTGAAACCAACTAACGCCAGAATTGATGTGACATCGAGTCTAATTGAAAGAATAAAAGCGGCACAAGCGGAAGCCTTATTGGAAGAAAATCTAAAAGAGGAAGTCATGATCAAACAACGTCTTCAACTGACTGAAGATAGTCGTGGGGTCAAACTGTTCCAAGGCCGCGTTTGGGTGCCAAAGGTGGGAGGAAATCGGGAGTTAATTCTCGAAGACGCCCACAAGTCTAAGTATTCTATACATCCTGGAAGTACTAAGATGTATAGGGATCTAAAGTTACATTATTGGTGGCCAGCTATGAAGTTAGATGTGGCACAATGTGTAGAAAAGTGTGTGACGTGCTCGTTAGTGAAGGCCGAACATCAACGACCTTACGGAAGTCTACAATCTTTGGAGATTCCAGAATGGAAGTGGGATAAGATTACCATGGATTTTGTGACAAAGTTACCAAGAACGTTGAAAGGTAACGATACTATTTGGGTAATCGTGGATCGGTTAACCAAAAGTGCTCACTTCTTGGCAATGAAAGATGCATCACCAATTGATAAGTTATCCAAGCTTTATATTGATGAAGTGGTGTCAAGACATGGTATACCAGTGTCTATAGTTTCTGATCGTCACAACCGATTTACTTCAAGGTTTTGGCAGTCACTGCAAGAAGAATTCGGTACAAGAGTAAATTTGAGCACTGCTTACCATCCACAAACAGACGGGTAAAGTGAGAGAACTATTCAGACTTTGGAAGACATGCTCTGGTCATGTGTGATTGACTTGGAGGTAACTGGGATACGCATTTACCTTTAGTAAAGTTTGCATACAACAATAGTTATCATTCCAGTATTGGAATAGCACCTTTCGAATCATTATATGGGCGGAAATGTAGAACTCTGGTGTGTTGGTTAGAAGCTGGAGAAAAACAATTTGCTGGTCCTGAAATTGTTCAACAAACGGCTAATAAAGTGAAAGAGATTCGGAAGCATATGAAGGCGGCTCAAGATCGACAAAAGAGTTACGCCGATCCGAAAAGAAGGCCAAAAGAGTTCCAAGTTGGGGAGCGGGTGATGTTAAAAGTATCGTCGTGGAAGGGTATCATAAGATTTAGAAAACGTGGAAAGTTGAGTCCTCGTTTTCTAGGATCTTTCACTTTAACTAAAAGAGTTGGACTTCAAGCTTATCAGTTGGATCGTCCACCTGAATTGGAAGGAATCCACAATACCTTTCACGTCTGTTATCTTCGGAAATGTTTGGCCGAAGAAGAAAGTGTTATACCACTTTCTGAAGTAAGAATGGATGAGAAGAGTCGTTGTGTCGAGGAGCCGGAAGCAATTTTAGAGAGGACGACTAAGAAGCTACGACATAAGGAAGTGGTTATGATTAAAGTACAATGGAAGCATCATAGAGGTACTAATGTAACGTGGGAAGCTAAAAAGGATATGAAGAATAGATATCCTCATCTATTTACCTAACTTTGATTTCAGGGACGAAATCATTTTCAAGTTGGGGAGAATTGTAACACCTCGGAATTTCCAAAGTCAATAATTTTGGGATGAATGTTTAAAAATAATGGAAGTATTATTTTAAACGGAATATCGAGAAGGGGTAAATAGGTAATTGACGCAAAGTTTAAGTTAATTGTGGAATTGGAAACTTGGAGGTTTGTTTGGTCATTAAATGAAAGTTGAGTATATAAAAACTAGAGGTCGGCTGAAATTGAGAATATCTCAATTCTCAAAATTTGAAGTCGGTTGCTTTATCAGGAAAGAAAGGAGAAGACTCAAGACCTCAGTTTGCTTTAGGTAAAATCTGATTGAAAACCTTTGATTTGGTATTGTGATTCCATATACAGAGTTGTAAATTGAATCAAGTTTCTTCTGAAATAGGATTGGAGCTGGGTTTTGTCCAGAATCGAGTTATCAGGTGAGTTCATCTCTTTGTTAAATTTTAATTGATACCATCTAATTTATGAACGATTTGAGTTTAGAAATAGTATTGGTAAACTTTGATTACTGGTTTAGAAAGATATCTCGACTAGTTCGTAGAAATTGTATTGAAAATTGATGTGCAGATCGAGTCCCGGTATCAAAGTCCCGGTGTTGAGTTCCGGTTCGATTGGGATCCGGTTCGATTGGGATCCGGTTTTTGAGTTAAAATCCGGTTTCAATTTGGGATCCGGTCCCGATTTGAGTTCCGGTCTCAATTTGAGTCCCTGTTCCGGACAGTACCGGATTGGTACCGGATTTCAGGACAGTGTCCGGATAGAATACCGGATCCGTTTACAGGATGGTTCCGAACTTTGAGTCCGGAATACTTTTCCGGATGAGTTTCCCGAATAGTTCCGGATAAGGGATTTTTCCAGATATAGTTTCCGGATGTGTTATCGGGTTGAGCTTTTCTAAAAAAATTCTCGGGGCATTGTCCCTTGACCCCATCCACTAACCGGGTAGCGGAACCCCCGTGCTAAGTCGCAGAAGAGGGACAATTGAGAATAAGGGTATGATATATTATTTGGGATTCTTAGCCTTGAGAATATGATATGAAATGTTTTGTGCATTCGAGTAAATATGCACGTATGCTAGTAAGTGTAATGGATCCATAGGCACTGGCATGATGTGAAACGTGGAATAGGCATAAAGTAAATTGTAATTCCCGTTGACCTGAAATGAGGAATAGGCATAAAGTAAATTGTAATTCCCATTTCGTAAGGTGATGTGAAACGTGGAATAGGCATAAAGTAAATTGTAATTCCCGTTGACGTGAAATGAGGAATAGGCATAAAGTAAATTGTAATTCCCATTTCGTATTGTGAGGAGAAATCTTGGAATAGGCATAAAGTAAATTGTAATTCCTGATTTCTATGGGAAGGTAAGAGATAAGCATAAAGTAAATTGTAATCTCTACTTCCACTCCAAGAAATAGGCATAAAGTTGAAAGTCCCGTAATCATCACTGATAATCAAGATTCAATATAGAATGAACATTCAAGATCGTATTCACAACAACTGGTCATATGATTTATTAACAATCTGTGAATTACAAGATATTACAATGAATTTTTCTCTAAATGGATTCACCAAAGATTATATCAAAGATTAGTTAGCAAACTGTTGCTAACACTATATATACTGTAGAGAAAAGCTAAAGCTACAGTACATATGAGAAACAGACTAATAGAACAATTACACGTGTCCTAATTAGTAACTGAATATAACAGAGAATATCCCAAGATATGAATTCTGAACATACTTCTGAATAAGCGCTTCAGAACATTTGTCTTCATAGTCAGAAGTTCTGAGTCTCCTACTCAGAACTCTGAACCTTCTAGTCAGAATCCAACACTTAGAATCTTTTTGAGATTTCTCACTCAGAACTTCTGAGTCTTCTACTCAGAACTTCTGAGTCTTCTGAGTCTTCTTTAGTCTTCTTACTCAGAACTTAACACTTGTGTGTTTGACAAAACTCTAGACCTAACAATCTCCCCCTTTTTGTCAAACACACTTGTACTATTCATCATCAAATTCTTAGAGCATGAACAATCTTCAGAAGGAGCTCTTCTGAATGCTTTGACAACTTTTGCTCAGAATGTACCTACCTTTCATGAAGGCCGTTTGTGCTTCCCCAACTACTTTGCTCATACTCCTCTTCATTCTTTCCGCCAATACTTTTGCGAGAATCTTGTAGTAGGCCCCGATCTAGCTAATCGTCCTATAGTCGTTAAGCCCCGTTGGATTATCATTTTTTGGGATGAGAGTGATGAAAGAGGCATTACACCCTCCGCTTATCTTCTCTTCCTCCTGAAATCTTGCTAGCGCCCTCATTAGATCGTTCTTTATGATCGCCCAATACTTTTTTATAAATGTAAAGGTAATACCATCCGGACCCGGTGACTTGTTATTTCCACATGCTTTTATGGCTACCCATACTTCATCTTCCTCAAACTGTTTTTCGAGTCTCTCCGCCTCTTTCATTGACAACCTTTTTATTTTGTTACTTTGAAGTTTCGTCCCCCAACGTTTTTCTCATTGAGAACTTTCTTTTGAAAAAGTCCCATACAAATTCCTTCACTTCTTTTGGGTCTTCCGACCACACTCCTTGAATGTTCGTTCCTAGAATCCCATTTTTTGGCTCTCTCTTTTTTATTACCGCGTGGAAGAACCTTGAGTTCTCATCCCCCTCTTCCATCCATTTTATTTTTGCTTTTTGATTGTCGATTTCTAATTTTGTTTTTTCTGCCTCTAGCCACTTTCTTTTTGCTTCTACCTATAGCTCCCTATCTCTATCATCCAAGACTCTTGACCTGGCCTCACTTTCCAACTTCAATGCCACCTCTTTATACTTTTCCAACTCCCCGCAAAGTCCTTTGAACTTTTCGGCACATTTTCCTTTTATAGCCCTTTTTACACTTTTTAATTTATCTCTAAACATGCAATCCGGCTTACTTGACTTAACCTCCTTGCTCCATTCCTTTCTAATCAACTCTTCCATCTCGACACGTCTAGCCATGTGTCAAAGAGTTTAAATGGTTTCGGACCGTAATCCATCTTTTCCTCCCTTAACATAATCGGACAATGGTCCGACCATTTTCTTTCAAGTACCTTTACCCCCAAATTCCTCCAAACGCCGCAAAACTCATTAGTCACAAGGAACCTATCCAACTTACTATATTTTGACCCATCATCACTTACCCGTGTAAATTTTTATCCTTCCATGGAGATCTCCATCAACCGCCTTCTCCTTATAAAGTCGTTAAATTTCGTGCCTCTATCATTGGTGACCGAATTTAGCCTCTCGTGATTACCTCTTACCTCATTGAAGTCGCCGAATACACACCATTTTACCTCCTCTTTATTGCATAATGTTTCAACGTTCTTCCACAGTGAAATTCTCTCCTTGAGTTCTCTTGGGCCATACACGTTAACATACACGGATAACCCTTCCACCCCCGAACTTCCTATGGCTTCGGATTGTATAAACTCTCTATCTTCAAATCCCCAAATCTTTGTCATTTGGACTTCATCCCACTTCTTTTGTTTTGTCTCTTGGATACCTATCATGTCGATTTTTTCTATGCTGCAAATCTCCCGGACCCATTTTTTCTTCCCGGTCGTACCCAATCCCCTTACATTTATAGAAACTATCTTAATTCACAAAATGTAGCAATTGCGAGTTGTAATCGAATACTTACTTGTATTATTCACGATTTTACTCGCCGTGCTTCTCATTCGCATGTGGCTCTTCCCAGACCAAACCTACCTTTTTGACAAAATCTTTCATTTTTTCGCTTCCACCATTGCTTCTTACCTCATTTGTCGAAGACATCCTCTCTTCTGATTCCACTCGGATTTCTCTTGATTTCCGGATTTTTTCCACTCTGCTGCTGTCGGAACGCCTCTGATCCCCTTTCTGAATTTTCCTTCTCTCTTTTTGTTTCAGCAGGTGGAAACTCATTCTTCCCCTACCGAAACCCAATTGTTCACCCTTCCTCTGTTTTGCGCATTCCCTCTTCTTTCTTCTATTTCCATTGTCGCAATCCTTCCTCCTTCCTTTCTAAATTTTTCCTTCGATTTTGTTCTGACCATCTGCTTCGCTACTGGAGTTTTCACTCTGTTGGATGAAACTCTCCTTAATCGTACTACACTCTGGGCCGTAACTATTGTTACTGTTATCATTTAAGGTGAATGGTCCATCTCCATTTTTATTAACGATAGGCCACCCTCTTCCAATTCTTCCATTTGTTTTAATTGGGCTGGAGTATTAATACACTCCTTTTTTCCTGCTTGGGTGGTCCATGTTTCTTTTGGGCCCACCTCTCCAAACCTTTCCACATTTGATGTTGATTTCCCCTCTTCCATGTGCGACACTGGTTCTACAGCCGCCTTCTCAACATTCCTCACCTCATGATTACCTTTTTCCTTGGAATTTGGAGGAATTTCAAATTCCACCTCTTCGTCTCCCCCTGGTTTGAATCCTATCGTCGATGGTGGTTTTCCGGTGAGGTTTTTCTCCGATGCATGCTCCTGGATTTTTTCGGTGCTATTACCCTTTTCTTCATCCTTATGATTTTAAAGGACGCTTTCCTCTACTACCCATTCTTCCTTGTCACTCTCCTCCTCCGTCTATTTCGATTCGCTCGAGTTTGGTATCTTTTCTTCCTCTACCACTCTCACTCGGTAAAAGAACTCGCCCACTTTTATGCTTCGTATCTCATCGATTCGGGACCGTAAGGATGTCGCTATCAGAATCTTTGCACACTCTATACTATTGCTCTCGTTCCAATCACAATTCACTTCTTTTAATGGATGCCCCAAATTTTTCACAATCCCATAAAACGTATCTTGTTTCCATGTATGCAACGGGACCCGTACACTCTCAACCACGTAACTCTTTCTAAGCAACAATATCCTTTCGACCACCGTCTCATGTTTTTTATCCAGTGGTGTAAACCATGAACCTTGTTTCTTAATATGTTTGTCATTGTTTTCTCATTATCGAACGTTATTAACACATTTCTTCCCCTAAATATTTTACCGAACAGTCCATTAGATTTTCAGATGTGCATAACCTTTGTACCGCTTCTACATTATCTAACGATAACACGCTCCTGACTAGACATTTGGACAGTCGAACTTTCGCTTCTTCATCCGGTTGCCATGTCCCGAGTACTTCCTTAAGAGATGTTTTATTTCCTTCTTCTTCCCAAACTTTCTTCTCTAACTTCTCTTTTGCTACCTCACAATAGGATCGCCGATCTAAGTTGTTTTTTGTCTCCATCGTAACGCCTAGTCTTTCCACTCCCCTACGTGTTTTGTTACCTCCTCCCCTCTCCTCTTTTGCTGCTTCGTTCGTTGCCAAGAACACCCGAAGTTTATATGTCCCTATCATTCCGTTTAGTTTCCTTTCCATCGCCATTGCATTGTCTACTTTCTTAAAACGCACAAACCCGAACCTCTTTCCGCTTCTCATCCGTCTTCTTGCCATATATACATCTCCGACATCTCCATAAAGTTTGAAAGTCCTCCATAAATGGGGAACGTCCCATTGATCCGGGAAGTTAAAGAATAGATGTGATGTCATGTTCCGATCGTTGAACCGACTATGATAAAACTTGCACTGTGTGTCGCTTTAACAATATTCTCGCTTCTCGCTAGCCCTTCTCTCTCTCGAACTTCGTGTCTCGCTCTCGCTCCCTGCCCTACTCTCCCCCACTCTCGCTCTTTCTCCGTCGCTCCGGCCACTTTCCCTCTCTTTCTCTCTCCTACTCTTTCTCTCCATTTTCGTCTATAAGTTTGTATACTTGTTTCCTTGAAGAATTGCACTTATAAAAAAAGTAAACCACGCTTACGGTTACCAAAGAAATACGTTCTCTGCATCGTCAATTCTCAATCACCACCATCGCCGACCCGCCACATCGTCGACTACCGCATCATCTTCGTCGAACACCATTTATCTGTCTCTCTCGTTCACCCCCACTTTCTTATAGGAAAGTTAATAAAACGATCCTTCGTCTCGCTTTCAACTTCTTTTGTATCAATTGGTTTTAACATCTGTTAGATCAATTTCAATCTTGAAGTTGTAGAGTCGAGTTTTGATTGATTGCCCTCATGGGGAAGCGGTGAATACGATCAATTTCTAAAAGTTCAATGCTTTATTTGAGTTGAAAGGATGTAGGTAACCAATTTCTAAAAATTTAATTGTTTATTTATTAAAAAAATGTTCAAAGACTTAATGATTCAAATGAGAAAATTCAATGATTTATTCGTGCAAAATATAAAGTTTAGAAACTTAATAATTTAAAAAAATAAGTTTTTGGTTTTTCTGTAACATCCCAAAAATACAACAGGACAAGTATAGCATTTAAATCATGAACATTACAAAACTGGGTCCTAAAATTTCATTACATTAATCTAAAACTGAGGTTGGCGGAAACAACCTATATACAACTGAGAACAACTACTACTAAAAGTGGCACCGGCATTGTCCCTATCTGCATCTGTACTCTATCCTGCTCTTGCTCACTTACCTGAGCCTCCTACTATTTGCTTACCTGAAAATGGTTTAGTTTTGAAAAACGAGGGTTAGACCAAAAAGGGTCTAGTGAGTTCCCTCCCTAACAGCATATAACAATAGTATAAAAATCATTTTATACAAAAACAGTAACTTACTCCACATAAGCATCACACATGGTACTGCACGGTGTTTAAGGATCTTATAAGCTAACCGCGATCGGGGCCCAAGCAGACTCCCCTATCGCCTCATACCGGGGCCCAAGCAGACTCCCCTATATCCGAGTAGGAAGGAAACGAATTCCCTCCTACAAGCTCATCATAAATCTATCCGAGTAAGAAGGAAATGAATTCCTTCCTACAAGCTCATCACAAATCTATCCGAGTAGGAAGGAAATGAATTCCTTCCTACAAGCTCATCACAATTGCCCAAGGGATCATCGGATTCCGAGGTACTCAGATCCCACTGTGCAGACCGACTCCACATAACATGCATATAACATATTGAAATCACAAGCGTGAAATCCTTAAACATCATTTAAATAGCCCTTTTTAAATAAAACATACATTTCATGGAAAACATGCGTGACAGTTGGTAAAACAGTTCATGCTCATAACGAACCATAATCAGTAAAACATTTAACTTTCATTCAAGTAAAAATCATGTAAAATAACATGGCATTTCTACACAATCATTTTCTTTGGAAAACACGTAAAATCACGTATTTTAGTTAGAAAAACTCACCTGGTGCGTTTAACATCTTGCTTTACTTTGCTTCTGACTTACAATCGGGTTACCTGAGAAATGGATAAAATATAAACTGCTCAGACCCTAATACCAACTCTCTGGATACTATCCGGACTCAACTTACCGGATACATAACTTACCGGTCAATCACTACTTTTCGGACAACTTACCGGATAACTCGCTTACCAGGTACGAGGACTTTCCGGATACCACCTCTTACCGGGTACCAGGACTTTCCGGATACCACACCCTTTACCGGGTACTATGCATACGGTAACCAACTTACCCAGTAAGACTACTTGTCCGGGAACTCTTTATCCGGTAAACCCCACTAGGATTTCTACCCGAAAACACAAAACTTACCCGGTAACTACTGCAACACCCGGGAAGCTCCCACTGTCCGGATACCACTGTCCGGTAACCACGAACTGGAAGAAAAACCCACTTCCCAAAAGTGGTTAAAATCCGATTTCCTACCATAAATTTGATTAGGCAATCACCTGGGTTCATCCCCCAACCATAAAACATCCATTTATTCCACTTTTAACCTTTAAAATCGAAATATTACAACCAAAAACCCAATATACTCTTTTAATGGTGTTTAGGTGAAGAACACAATAAATCCTCATGTTTTCACCCCCATTTCTTAGACAAAAGAGAAGAGGAAACATGAAATAATCAAAGAGAAACGTTTGGATGATTACCTTCAAAGATTTCTTCCTCAATCAGACTTTTCCCAAATTTGCTTCTTCTTCTCTTCTTTTCTCTTCTTCCAGCCGCCAAACACCAAATGCAAGAGAATAATACTGATCAATAATTGGTGCCCTAGGGATTTGAACCAATTTATATCTCTCATAAATTTCCAAAGAGTCCCTCAACTCAAACTTTCATTTCTTAGATTTTAACCACCAAACTTTCAACACATACTAGAAATTTGGGTTATTACAACACTCCACCCTTAAAAGAATTTCGTCCCCGGAATTCCTTATTGGAAAATACGTGGGTACCTAAACCTCGTATCCGTTTCTACCTCTCAATTGCCTTTCGTTCTTTATGGTACCTCCACTGAACCTTTACTAATCGCACATCTGCATCCCTCATTTTGTGCATCTTACTATCCCCGGTTTCTATCGGTTTCTCGACATAAGTCAACTCCTCACCAATGCTGATATCCACTAAGGGATCATCCACATCTGCTTCTGTCAAACACTTCTTTAGATTCGCGACATGGAACGTTGGATGAACTTCTTTTTAATCCTTCCGACAAGTCTAACTTGTAAGTCTCGGCTCCAATTCGTTCAATGGTGGCGAAAATCAACTCTCTCTCACCAGTACTTCTTGCAAGGTCGCCACTATCTCAACTTCCAATAGTCGCTCTCCAAAAATATGGAAACGAGCATTGCACTAAGAATTCTCCTACATTTTCCTCGGACACCCCGAGTTCGTACACTATCCATCCATTCTTCAAGACTTCGACGGATCTTCGAAACATAATCTACCTCACTTTTCTTCGGAACAAAACGGCTACCGCTCATCAATCATTTCACACGTTCTCACCACTTCACCACTCCACACTTATACATAACTAAAAGTAGGAACCTCCTTGATCCCCCGCTGAAGAGTTCACCTATACGAGTTAAACTTATCCTGAAACACATCATTTTCTCATTACTTGCCTCAAGTGTCTAATCATATAACATAACTTCGGTTACCCTCACTCAACTAGGAGGAGTAACCATGGTCACACCATGTTATTCTCAATAGCTTATCATTGTGCGACCCGTTCGATTGAACATTTCTTACAACATTATCAACTCAAACTCATTCAACTGCCCTTTTGCTACTTCTTTCCTGTACTTAAACATACACAAATTTCCTTCTTCCGTACTCTTTCCAGGAGTTCGCACACTTCCCGAAGTCAATCTACTCACACTACTACACCCTTCCGATGTTACTACTAACATTTACTGCTTCTAACCCACTCACTTAGTCCCACGTACTATCTTCACCTCCCCACGTTAGCGTGGAGCACCGTCCATCTAACCTTACTTGCCCCTCTCCTCCGGTCTTTCCACATGCTGAAAGTACTTTCTCATTACCATACATAACCAAATCTCCAACTACTTCCTTCTAGGGTCATTCTTCCATACATAAGAAACAATTCACGTTCTGTAAGGATTTAGTATCTACTATCACACATTTTCAACTAACTTATTTATCATCTTCTTTAAACTGCCAATGATTCCACAATACACTTACTTAGCGACTCATACATCAAAAACACTTGGTCTCCCATTTGGGTCACCACCCACAGCTGTTCCGACATTCGGTTTTGATACTAGCCATATAACAAAGCCAACTTACCAACCACGTGCTCTAACAACTTGATTATCAAATAGTACACCTCATCCGAAATCCTTGAAAAGGCTTCCATCTACTACTTCATCTTTCTAACATCACTTTACTACAACACTGACTGGCACATTTATCTTGGCAATTGAAGCCACTGCTCATTCGCACATCCTCCACCCCTACATCACACCGCCGACCAGGTCTCTCATGGTCATTCGTACACAATTCAAACTTTCCTTCATATTCTCCCGCATACATAATTGAGTCTGTCTTGCTACTTTGTCCTTCCCCAATTCTAGTTGAACTACAACTCACGAGTTTCCAAGTGACTCGAACATACTAATTCTTGCTATCTCCTTACGATCCGAGCCCTTACATAGACAGGGCACATTCCCTCACTGGACGATATAATTTACACGCTCGCTTCATTCGCGCTACATCCCTTATCCTTCTACGAACCCTCCATACCTCGTAAGTAGAATGCTTATCCAAAACAGCGGTCTCTCACTAACTTAACACCCCTACAAGGTGTTCTATCAACTTTCACTCTTCTGGTTCAAGTCTTCGGCCTCAGCCAACTTACACAGCTGCCGACTTCAACATCAATAGTCAGCTTGTTGATACTTTCTTAACATATTCTTTAACATGGGTTCCTTACGGAACCAAATCCTTCCAACATATCATAATCAACTTCATAATTCGTCGCCCTCATTTCAAAACTTACTCATGTAACACCAATATTACAAGATCACCTTAAGACTCATATCCCACGCCGTAGACATTTCATTTCTGCCTCACAACACTACTCATAATGAGTTGCTAAAACCAACACCTTGATGACTCCTAGTCCTTCCTCCTGACACCATCGTCCCTCGGCAACTGTATTTCCAGTCACCTAACAAGGGTACAGACCCTCATACAACTGATACCAAGGTCCACTTCCGATTCTACCACTATTCATCTCTCCTCTTGAACACAAATACTAACTACGAACATTCTCCTCTGATTTGTCCAACACCTTTCCACTCTTGGAGTTCTTCCTTAGCTTAAAATGTAATACTCTACGACCTAGTGAGTTCATAGCCTTCATGCATGGCAACGCGGTAAATAAATCATTTCACACATTTCCTCATTTTAAAGAACAACACTTGGAAACAACTTGGGTACATATGACCCCACATTCTCATGACTCCAATGCCCTGCTCAACGATCTCGAGGATCATTTGTATGCGTCTTTCCGTAAGATTTAGTTTTACTTAACCTCAACGATGTTGTTACGTCAGTAATATATTGAATGACAATCTTTTCATGTGACAAAATTCTGAAAAAGGATTACCGACACAGAGTAAACCCGTCGGTTCTCATACTCATTTTTATAGTATCAACATGTCAATACTCAATTTGATTATAAAAGTTTCGCTGGAAAACGTTTTCTTGACCTTTTGCAACAATTTAACTTATCATGAAAAGTGTGAAATATTTTGCAAATCATTAAGCGCAAAATTTCATTGTGCGATGTAAATGAAATCACCTTTTCTTTAAACACACGCTTGCACATTCTGACTCATTTTCGATCCAAAATTGATATTTACACATTTAACTTAAATCGTGAAAATGTCATGTTACATATAAGAACGCCATGCATGAAACTCTACTTGGAATTGAAGGCTACTCACTCTAACAAGGTCAACCGCTTTACTCACGCAACTTATCCTTGACACTCTACCTTCGACCAATGGTCGCCCTCTCGGTCATGCAATAACTTGCTGCACATGCGTTCCACATCTCACTTACTCAACCATGTCATACTATTTTCGTCTTGATCAGTTATCTCCCCTTCTACCTCTACACGTTTTCAATCCGACACTGAAAAGCTCGACTAAAGAGTTAGGACTCTAATCCTCCACTCGCTCTTGAATTGGCACTTTCAAGATCTCGATACTGTCCTTCTTACCATCCCAACTGATCTACCTCATGATTTCTACAACTGGGACTCACCAGAACCGGGAGTCTTACTCAAAAGCAATCACGCATCCTCTTCGAACCCACGAAGATCTACCTCTAGACGGCTCATAACGTTCCCAACAACATTCCGTCTCTACGATGTATACATACATCACATCATAAATGATCTCTCACAATACTTCCCCAACAATGGGTCTCCATCTATCCCCCGAGGATCTTGTTGACATTCTAGATTACGGAAGCACGACATATTATTAGCTTAAGACTACAGCATCGGAATAATAAGGCAGGTTAAGCACATACATGTACCTGTAAGTTCACAATTACACTGGCCAGGTGTAGTCCCAAACTTACCTTACATGACTGTTCTCGGTACTCTATTAGTCCTATCTCTACAATAGTGCCCTCCTAACGCATTACCTGATTCTCAGTTGTGATTTCTACACCAAAGTTTAAGTTTAGGCCCGTCCGGTCACCTAAATCCCTTAAACTATGGCTCTGATACCATTTGTAACATCCCAAAAATACAACAAGACAAGTATAACATTTAAATCATGAACATTACAAAACTGGGTCCCAAAATTTCATTACATTAATCTAAAACTGAGGTTGGCGGAAACAACCTATACACAACTGAGAACAACTACTACTAAAAGTGGCACCGGCACTGTCCCTATCTGCATCCGTACTCTATCCTGCTCTTGCTCACTTACCTGAGCCTCCTACTATTTGCTTACCTGAAAATGGTTTAATTTTGAAAAGCGAGGGGTTAGACCAAAAAGGGTCTAGTGAGTTCCCTCCGTAACAGCATATAACAACAGTATAAAAATCATTTTATACAAAAACAGTAACTTTCTCCACATAAGCATCACACATGGTACTGCACAGTGTTTAGGGATCTTATAAGCTAACCGCGACCGGGGTTCAAGCAGACTCCCCTCTCGCCTCATACCGGGGCCCAAGCAGACTCCCCTCTATCCGAGTAGGAAGGAAACGAATTCCCTCCTACAAGCTCATCATAAATCTATCCGAGTAGGAAGGAAATGAATTCCTTCCTACAAGTTCATCACAAATCTATCCGAGTAGGAAGGAAATGAATTCCTTCCTACAAGCTCATCACAATTGCCCAAGGGATCATCGGATCCCGAGGTACTCAGATCCCACTGTGCAGACCGACTCCACGTAACATGCATATAACATATTGAAATCACAAGCGTGAAATCCTTAAACATCATTTAAATAGCCCTTTTTAAATGAAACATACATTTCATGGAAAACATGTGTGACAGTTGGTAAAACAGTGCATGCTCATAACGAACCATAATCAGTAAAACATTTAACTTTCATTCAAGTAAAAATCATGTAAAATAACATGGCATTTCTACACAATCACTTTCTTTGGAAAACACGTAAAATCACGTATTTTAGTTAGAAAAACTCACCTGGTGCGTTTAACATCTTGCTTTACTTTGCTTCTGACTTACAATCGGGTTACCTCAGAAATGGATGAAATATAAACTGCTCAGACCCTAATACCAACTCTCCGGACACTATCCGGACTCTATCTGGACTCTATCTGGACTCAACTTACCGGATACATAACTTACCGGTCAATCACTACTTTCCGGACAACTTACCGGATAACTCGCTTACCGGGTACGAGGACTTTCCGGATACCACCTCTTACCGGGTACCAAGACTTTCCGGATACCACACCCTTTACCAGGTACTACGCATACGGTAACCAACTTACCCGGTAAGACTACTTGTTCGGGAACTCTTTATCCAGTAAACCCCACTAGGATTTCTACCCGGTAACTACTGCAACACCCGGGAAGCTCCCACTGTCCGGACACCACTGTCCGGACGGGGCGATGTCCGGTAACCACGAACTGGAAGAAAAACCCACTTCCCAAAAGTGGTTAAAATCCGATTTCCTACCATAAATTTGATTAGGCAATCACCTGGGTTCATCCCCCAACCATAAAACATCCATTTATTCCACTTTTAACCTTTAAAATCGAAATATTACAACCAAAAACCCAATATACTCTTTTAATGGTGTTTAGGTTGAGAACACAATAAATCCTCATGTTTTCACCCCTATTTCTTAGACAAAAGAGAAGAGGAAACATGAAATAATTAAGGAGAAACGTTTGGATGATTACCTTCAAAGATTTCTTCCTCAATCAGACTTTTCCCAAATTTGCTTCTTATTCTCTTCTTTTCTCTTCTTCCAGCCGCCAAACACCAAATGCAAGAGAATAATATTGATCAATAATTGGTGCCCTAGGGATTTGAACCAATTTATATCTCTCATAAATTTCCAAAGAGTCCCTCAACTCAAACTTTCATTTCTTAGATTTTAACCACCAAACTTTCAACACATACTAGAAATTCAGGTTATTACAATACTCCCCCCTTAAAAGAATTTCATCCCCGGAATTCCTTATTGGAAAAGACACGGGTACCTAAACCTCGTATTCGTTTCTACCTCTCAGTTGCCTCTCGTTCTTTATGGTACCTCCACTGAACCTTTACTAATCGCACCTCTTCATCCCTCATTTTGCGCATCTTACTATCCCCGGTTTCTATCGGTTTCTCGACATAAGTCAACTCCTCACCAATGTTGATATCCACTAAGGGATCATCCACATCTGCTTCTGTCAAACACTTCTTTAGATTCGCGACATGGAACGTTGGATGAACTTCTTTTTAATCCTTCCGACAAGTCTAACTTGTAAGTCTCGGCTCCAATTCGTTCAATGGTGGCGAAAATCAACTCCTTCTCACCAGTACTTCTTGCAAGGTCGCCACTATCTCAACTTCCAATAGTCGCTCTCCAAAAATATGGAGACGAGCATTGCACTAAGAATTCTCCTACATTTTCCTCGGACACCCCGAGTTCGTACACTATCCATCCATTCTTCAAGAATTCGACGGATCTTCGAAACATAATCTACCTCACTTTTCTTTGGAACAAAACGGCTACCGCTCATCAATCATTTCACACGTTCTCACCACTTCACCACTCCACACTTATACGTAACTAAAAGCAGGAACCCCCTTGATCCCCCGCTGAAGAGTTCACCTATACGAGTTAAACTTATCCTGAAACACATCATTTTCTCACTACTTGCCACAAGTGTCTAATCATATAACATAACTTCGGTTACCGTCACTCAACTAGGAGGAGTAACCATGGTCACACCATGTTATTCTCAATAGCTTATCATTGTGCGACACGTTCGATTGAACATTTCTTACAACATTATCAACTCAAACCCATTCAACTGCCCTTTTGCTACTTCTTTCCTGTACTTAAACATACACAAATTTCCTTCTTCCGTACTCTTTCCAGGAGTTCGCACACTTCCCGAAGTCAATCTACTCACACTACTACACCCTTCCGATGTTACTACTAACATTTACTGCTTCTAACGCACTCACTTAGTCCCACGTACTATCTTCACCTCCCCACGTTAGCGTGGAGCACCGTCCATCTAACATTACTTGCCCCTCTCCTCCGGTCTTTCCACATGCAGAAAGTACTTTCTCATTACCATACATAACCAAATCTCCAACTACTTCCTTCTAGGGTCATTCTTCCATTCATAACCAAATCTCCAAACACCAAATGCAAGAGAATAATACTCATCAATAATTGGTGCCCTAGGGATTTGAACCAATTTATATCTCTCATAAATTGCCAAAGAGTCCCTCAACTCAAACTTTCATTTCTTAGATTTTTTAACCACCAAACTTTCAACACATACTAGAAATTCGGGTTATTACATTTTCTGAACTTTTTTCTTTATGTTAATACAATTTATCCTTATACTTAATCTGTCCACATTTTTATTTTTGTTTGTCTCAAAATAAGTGTTCACTTTCAAAAATAAGTGCTCATTTTTCTATTCTACTCTTGATTTATGAGATAAAGAAAAATTATCTCTATATTCTTAACAGAAAAAGTGACATTTAGGGGTCATTTATCCAAACAATACCCAATAAGCTTTTGCCAAAAACTCTCGCTGTTGTACCATGTAAAATTCTAGTCTATAAAAAACGACAGTGTATGCAGTAATTTATCCGGTAGTCACCAACTAGATAAAACTTGTCAAAAATCTTGATCCTTGTCATTGTTTTTATCGGATAAAATTTTCGGTACTTTTCATGTTTATCCATAAGGTAAGTGACCCGGTAAATTTTTATCAGATAAGGATTCAGTAAACGTCCCATTAATTAAGTAAATATATGATGACGAAGGATCGTGTGAGAAGTTGAGATTAACGTGAGAAACGTGAAAATTTGTTTGAATCGTTGATCACTTTTAATCAAATGTCCTCCTATGAATTTTGGGTTAGGATGGAATTGATCGGATACATCTTATCTCGGTTTATCTCATTCTAATGTGCGTTCATTTCTCATCTACCAGTTGATAACCACTTCTTACGTTTTTTACATTAACCTCAAGTTTTCATCGGAGTTCAATCTAATATATGATAATCATATATTCAAAAAAAAATTATGTACAATTTTATAAACATTTATTTTGAGATAAAAAAAATTAAAGTATTGTTTTATTGACAATATATGAGAATGACTATTAGACATTGGGAAGGTGCTTGTGGGGCCAAAGTCCTAAATTACTACACGTATTGTTTTCTATTTTTGGGTAATGTTTTTAATCCAATCCAGTAGGGACACCCGGCATCTCGTTCCTTCTACACACATGAGTCATGACCTCATTCTTCATTTACAGCCACCAGTTTTTTCTTTTAATGTTTGTGGACCTTACTTAATTATATAATTCCATATTTTTTTATATCAATATCTTTGCCGTCATTGAGTTCAAAATTCATAGAATTTGTTTTGTCGTATATATTTTTTTTAAAAATTTGAGATATTGCTTCTTCTTTTTTCAAATGTGATAAAAGTTAAATTAAATTTGTTTTTTTGTCCTAAAGTAGTAGGGAAATTGACTCAAGGAAAATTGAAAATTCTCCTAGTTGGGGAACTTCGCGGGCAGGGGCTAAACTTGCCAACGCGGGCAAAGTTGGGGAACTTCGCGGGGCTTTTGACCCAAACAGTTTGCCACGTGGCCCTGGGCCCGCGATCGCGGGGCCCATCGCGGATTTTTTTGGTATTTTTGTAAACTGGGAGAGATTTTGGGTATTTTGGTAACACGAAGTTGGACTTAGGGTATTTTAATTAATTTCCCTTATTAAAATATTTTATATAGTTAAAAAATATTAATTATTTTTTAACATTTAATTTCAATGTTTTTTATTTGTGCCATATAGTATAAAATTAGTTCTCTATCATAGTAAATATATTTGGAAGTTCTCTAACTTCCAGAAAGTTTTTTGCATTTTTATGAATTGTCTATAGAAAATGGAACTCGATTTCATTTCTGATCCTACAAACTAAACACATCAAATATTTTAAATCATTCTAATTTCAAATCATCGAGCTATTTCCTTCCCACCAATTCCTTCCCGAGGAAAAAGGCTGATGATTTTGATGAGGCCTTTCTTCTACGAAACCAGATTTTTTTTAAACCATCTCATCAAATCAAATGGACTATTAGCGTATTTCTTGATCCAAAAACGTTAATATTTTGATTTTTTTAAATAACGCTCATGACAGAAACTCGAATGTTTAAAGAAAATTGTGTATGATTACCAAATGTTATTTTTTTGGAAAAAGATCACATAGGTTTTGCCTAGACTACATCTTTGATAAGTTGCGACCATCTAAGACTAAGTCTAGCCACATGATGCTAGCATTCAGACTTAAACTAGGGGTAGATGGCCTATTCCACCATATTCTCCTAGGCCTTTTGCTAACATACCACCACCCTTAGGCATTGTTTGGCAAAAAAAAAATTACCTTATAAGTTAGCTTTTTTTCTAGGTACATGTTTGGATGACCATAAGCTAGCTTTTTGAAACGCTACTTGGGATAACTTTTCAGTAGCTTTTTGTAAATATTTCAATATTACCCTTTTTGGTCATTTTACATGTTTATATGCTAGTTTTGTCAAACGTGACTTCTTCATCAGCTAGCTTATCAGCTACCAAATAGCTTATCAGCTAGTTTTCCAAACATAGCCTAAGTGATTTACCAAATGTTTCAAATACATCAAGATAGATCATTGATTAATATTTTTAAAAACTTTAACTTTATCATAATTAGTTTGAAAATGTTAAGACGTGTGTGAAAGAATGAAGACTATGTGCACAATATCCTTCGCACTTTACCTCTGAAGTTGATCGAAAATCATGCACTAGAAAATTCCCGAGATTTCACGATCATGAAGCTTGATGACCTCATAAAAAGTTGTGATGTTTATGAAATTGCCTTAAAGAGGAACAAAGTTTTTAAACACGACAAAAAAAAGGTTAGCTCTCAAAGCTAGTACAGTAGTACCTCGAGTACGGTTTTGTGCACTCGCTCAACTTATTTTCGCAAGTAGAATTTTCGGTGAGGTACGAAAAGGTGGACCCGTAAACTTTGAAGGGACTCCAAGATATTAGAACATACAAAGAAAAAAAACCCTCAAAAATCAACCAAAAACCCAAAAAATTCCCTCCAAATCAACTAAAAAACTTAAAAACTTTCCTAGAAATGGTGGAGTTATGCTAAAAACACATAAGATAACTTTCTAAGGCTTTGATCCACCTTAACCATGCACCCGTTCGGCAAAAATCCTAGGTTCACAACTGTATTTGATTATAAGAAACAACACTATGATATCTTTTACAAAATCATCATTGGTTTGTTGGTTGGTTCATTGCGTTGTGGACATAATGTCTTGTGTTGGAGTCTTGTTATACCTTTTTATCCCAATTTTTTTTTGCAAAAACATAATAAACATGGTATTGAGAATTATAAGTTTGGACTAATGTTATACATTGATGATACAGAATAGAAGCATATGCATATAGTGTATACACACACTTTAGAGAATATTTGTATGTTAATCAATGATTTTAAAATCATTAAATTATATTTTATTAATTAATTATTATGAAACATGTATATTTAATATATTTTAAAGAATTACTATAAATAAATTTTATGAATCTTATAAAATATCACCTATCATTATAGGATTTTTAAATCTAATATTTATAGATTTCATTAAAATATTTGGATTTTAATTTTAGATTTCTTTTTAAATTAAATGCAAAATTAAAATAAAAACTACTTACAAATTCCACCAAATATCAGAAAACAAATGAACCCTCGCTCCCTTAAGACGTTACATGTGAGTTTGCAAAAGCATATGTTTTATTTGATTAAAAATGCCCATGTGATTAAGTGTTGGCATGTCTCATAACATATATAGAGATGGTTTTTTTGATAATAATATTAGTTATTGTGAGAATGGATATAAGAGGATTTTTATTATGAGATCAATTCTAATTTGAAAATTAATTAAAAAAATACCTTCTAAGTAATTTATGTGTTATTTTGAGACTTAATCTGAACCATTAAATCAAAACTAATTAAATGTCATCAAGGGTCCAAATCCCTTATTACACTTCTCATCATACTCTTATTCTCACATATTCATTTGTGTGTGACTGTGTGTATAGGGGATGATTCAAACGAGAACACCTTCATTTTACGAGAACCTGAGAACACCATTTAATACCAAATTCAATCACATATGACACATATGTGATACTAAATCAGAGACATGGATGACCTTTGGCACGACCTAGGTTGCGGGCCAAGTCGCCCTTACACTACTAGGCTCTCCCACATGTTTTATCACATGTGATAAAAGTGTTCTTCATGTGATACTATAATCATTACATGAGATAATTTGTTCTCACGTTTTCACAAAATGGAGGTGTTCTCGTTTAAAACCCCCACCTATATATATATATATATATATCACCTATTAATCCCGATTAATATTGATAAAATATTTTGTAAGACAAAAACATGTGATTTGATGAAATTGTTGCTAACAATTGGTAATTTGTTAACTATGATATTACATCATATCTAACCGATTCTTTAAAAAAAATTAAAATAGAAAATTAAACTCAATATCTACACAAAAGAAGTACATGCAACTTCAACAGATTTTTTATTTTTGAAGATTACATCATTAATTATATTTAAAATATTTTACAAATTATATAAAATACCACTTCTCTTTCATAAAGACTTAATATCAGTATTTTCTATTGGTGAGAATATAATAAAAATGTCTCTATCTGATGGTAATAATTTTTTGGGAGTTCTCCAAATTTGAAGAATATATTCATTTTCTCTATTTTAAAAAATTTGTTAGATATGCTCTTAAAGTTGTTTGGTTGGTTTTCTATAAAGTCCTTTATGGATAAAGGGTTTTTTTATAAATGGAAGAAGTTTTTTTAATTGGGAGGGGCATGTTTGGTAAAAACTTGGTTTTATGCATAAAGCTCCCCCCCCCCCCCCCCCCCCTAAAAGAATGTTACAAATTTGTATATTATTAAGCCACTACCAAACAATGATGTATAGCTGACTGGATAAGTTGTGAGTCTGATTAACTCATTAAGCTGCAAACAAACCCTTGGTGTTTGATTGATGTTGTTTTTCGGCATAAAGGTCCAATTCTTAGGTCACGTGGTTAGCCAAGAAGTGAAGGTGGATCGGTCAAAGATAGAAACAATTATGAATTTGAAACCACCCAAGAGTTCGACCGAAATCCGAAACTTCTTGGGTTATTTGGCGGGTTATTATAGGAGATTCATCCAAGATTTCTCCAAAATTGCTTATTCCTTGATGACCTTGACTTGGAAAAACGTGAAGTTCGTGTGGATCGAAACTCAAGAGAAGGCCTTTAGACATCTTCAAAAGAAGTTATGCGAAACTCCGTCATATCCTTGCCCGAAGGAACTGAAGACTTTGTGGTCTATAGTGATGCCTCGAAAATGGGTTTGGGATGCTTGTTGATGCAAAGAGGAAAGGTGGTTGCCTATGTGTCGTGCTAACTCAAGGAGCATGAACGAAATTACCCTACTCACGACTTGGAACTAGTCGCGATGGTTTTTGCCTTAAAACTATGGCCATACTACCTCTATGGTACTAAATGCACACTTTTACAGGCCATAAATGTAACACCCTAAAAATCGGGGTAAATTTAAGCCGGAAATTTTGCGGAATAAACAAGCTATCAAAGGCAAATAATTCCCAAATAGATTACTAGCAAGGCGTTTACATCAAGTCAACAAAGAGATACAATATCAACAACCTACTAATCTAAACTAGGTTGCTTAGATTATAAACGAGTGTTGCTATCTCATTTCTAAAAATGCTCGGCTATAGACAACATACGCCGCTACTCTTTTGCACAAAAACGCTATCCCTCTTCACAACGCTTCTCTCAACCCCGAGAAGCCCCACCGCTAGGAAGGTCTGCTAAACACAACATTTCAAGAAAAAGAAGTGTTAGACTTGAGCCTAGCGAGAACAGTAATTGATAAATGGAAATAATTAATGCAAGTATCATAATGACATTCCACTCGTTACCAATTAGTCATCCATCAGAAACATCACGTTCATTTATGACATCAACCCAAACCAGGTCTTTAATCAACCTTGGACATCAACCCAAATCGGATCTTTAGTCCATTAAGACATCAACCCAAACCGGGTCTTTAGCCTAATGAGACATCAACCCAAACCGGGTCTTTAGTCTAGTGACGTCAATCCAAACTGGATCTTTAGTCAACGAAGACATCAATCCAAACCGGATATTTAGTCAAAGAAGCATCAATCCAAACCGAATCTTTAGCCCCATGTCCCCCGAAAGGGAGAAGGTTCAATACCATCAAAATCAATAAGATGATTCCACATACTTTAACTCAGTCATATCATCATCACAAATAACAAGACTCCAATTTCACCGTATATCATTTTCAGAATCTATTATCACATAGGAAACCATTAAACATCATTTTCTTCCAACATTACCATTTGTGTCAAAACCCTAGTTTTTGACCCAACCCTACTTAAATTCATAAAAATGTAAGAGATGTGTTCATACTCAAGGTCACACCACTACGACATAAAAAATGCAAATTTCATCTCTTGTCATCATCTTTGACAAGTTCAAACCCTAAACTTTCCATAAATGGAAAGTTAGGTCATTTATCACCAAACCAAGAAATAGTAAGTAAACATAGATAATACCAAGAAAACTTTACACAAACAAACACATGTGAGTAGAGTAGGTTAGAAAAACTCACCTTAGTAGTTTTCAAGGAAAACTAAAACCTTAGGAGTGTAGGGGAGAGAGCTTGGACCCTAGAATACTTGAAAACCTCCAAAAATCGCAACCACAACCTTCACAAATCTGATTTTTGCCCTAACATATAAGATACCACATTGGTTGGGGAGGGGAACAAAGGTTGCCTTATAATAGGAACTTGATACCTCCCTTATCAGACGCGTTTTAAAATCGTGAGTCCAGGTGTGTGGACAGAGCGAACAATATCTGGTACGGTTGCCTGAGATGTTACATATGGTATCAGAGTCGGGAACCGAACTGGTGTGCCAGCGAGGACGTTGGGCTCCCAAGGGGGTGGATTGTAAGATCCCACATTGGTTGGGGAGGGGAACAAAGGTTGCCTTATAATAGGAACTTGATACCTCCCCTATCAGATGCGTTTTAAAAACGTGAGTCCAAGTGTGTGGACAGAGCGGACAATATCTGGTACGGTTGCCTGGGATGTTACATAACATCTCGACTGCACTGCTTTTTATACCCAGATCCCACTCGGCGACCTTACCCGGCGATTGTGACATATGTCACTCTCGCCGGCATACTCGCCCGCGCCCTAAATGGCTCGCGGTACCAATCTCGCGGAAGTGGCGCGCGATAGTGCCCGGCGCGATAGTGACCTGTGGCACTGTCGCCGGGAACTATCGCCGAGAATGTACCGAGAGGTTTCTCCCTCTCTCGCGACCTTGACCCGCGATTATGCCCTTATGGAACTGTCGCGTGGCACTGTCGCCATACGGGTACCGAGTCCCAATTTTTCGTCCGAATTACCCTTTCATCTCGCTTTGAGTCCAAAAAAAATAGGCAAATCCTATTAAATTCAAGATGTTCATTACACCAAAACGCGCAAAATAAATGAACTAAAATTTTGAAATTTCGGGTCTCACAATAAAAGCTTGAAATACATCTTTGATAAAAAAAGAGTTGAATATGAGACAACGACGATGGTTAGAAGTACTCAAAGACTATGAAAATAGACATGGTTAATTATGTGGAGCGTTGTGTAACACGCTTACAAGTGAAGACAGAGCACCAAAGACCATATGAGAGTCTCCAATCCTTGGATATTCCAGAGTGGAAGTAAGAACACATTACCATGCACTTTGTGACCAAGTTTCCAAGAAATTTCAGAGGTCATGGTAAGATATAGGTAGTGGTGGACCTCCTAACTTAGAGTGCTCACTTTTTGGCAATGTGAGAAACGTTACCGATAGACTAGTTGGCGAAGTTGTACATCGATTAAGTGGTTTCTAGACACGGGGTGCCTTTATCGAGTGTCTGGGATCGAAATATTCGGTTCAATTCGAACTTTTGGAACGGACTACAGAAAGAACCGGTAACAAGAGTGAAGATGAGTACAACTTACCATCTCCAAACTGATGGCCAAAGTGAAATAAAGATTCAAACTTTAGTAGACATGGTGAGATCATGTGTCGTCGATTTTGGTGGTAACTGGGACTTTAACCTTCCGTTGGTGGAGTTTGCTTACAATAATAGTTACCACTTGAGCATCGAGATGGCACAATTTGAGGCCTAGTATGACCGTAAGTGTAGAATTCTTGTGTGTTGGCTCGAAGTTGGAGAAAAATAGTTTGTCGGACCCGAAACTGTGCAAGAGGTTGTTGATAAAGTGAAATGCATTTGGGAACGCTTGAAATTGGCTTAAGATCTACAAAAGAAATATGTCGACAAGAAAATACGACCAATTAAATTCCAAGTGGGTGGTCATGTCATGTTGAAGGCATCTCCTTAGAAAAGAATCATTTGTTTTAGGAAGCGCGGTAAACTTAGTCCTCGCTTCATTGGGCATTTTACGGTGTTGGATCGGGTTGGTATACAAGCTTACTGTAACATCTCGATTTTCCATAATTTTATACATTTTGGAAGAATGTTTAAAATAATAGGAAAGAGTTATTTTTAAACAAATTGTCGAAAGGGTTGAAAGTGTTGTTAATAAAAGAAGTTGGGCTAAATTGTTGAAATGTAAAAGTTGGGTTAGTTTCAACAATAGACCTTAGTTTTGGGCTGATTTGGTAAAATGGTGAAAAATCAGATATTTAATAGGAAGGTCTCCTGAATTGAGATTCATCTCAATTACTTTTGGTTTGGAGTCGGTCTAGAGGCAGAGAGAATTCAAGTCTGAAGTTTCATCAGGTTTTGAATCATTGAGAAGCAGATTCGAATTTAAAGTACTGGGTTGAATTGATTTGCAGCTTCTGTTCGATTTCTAAGCACAAGTGAGTTCATCTGTTTGTTTTTGGCTTTATAAGTTTTATTTGCGAATTGAAATAGTCTATTAAGCTTATTGTTATCTTTGAGAAATGGTCACAAACTGATTTTGGAATTCTGGGTAGAAAATAAGTGAAACAGGTTAAGGATTTAAAGAATTCGGAAGTTGTATCTCCGTGTGGGGATACCGGAATCTGGAAGTGTATCTCCGTGTGGGGATACCGGATTCCGGAAGTTGTATCTCCGTGTGGGGATACCGGAATCCGAAAGTTGTATCTCCGTATGGGAATACCGGAATCCGGAAGTTGTATTCCCGGAGGGGTATATTCCGGAAGTTGTATTCCCGGAGGGGGATATTCCAGAAGTTGTATTCCCGGAGGGGAATATTCAGAAGTTATATAACTCCGGAGGGGATACCCAGAAGTTATATCTCCGGAGGGGATACCCGGATAGTGTAGTTCCGGGTAAAATTTTAATTAACCGAGACGGTATGTGATTGAGTTAATATGCACGTATGCTAAGAAGTGTAATGAATCTAGAGGCACTAGTATTATTTGATAACGTAGAATAGGCAAGGTATAATTGTTATTCTCGTTTGTATTTGAGAAATGATTGAATAGGCAAAGTAGAATTGTTATTCATGTTGAAATGATTGAATAGGAAAAGTAGAATTGCTATTCATGTTGAAATGATTGAATAAGCAAAGTAGAACTGCTATTCGTGTTGAAACAATGGAATATGCAAGGTATAGTTGTTATTCGCGTTGTGACGTGAAATGTGGAATAGGCATGAAGTAAATTGTAATTCCTATTTCGTATTGTGACGAGAAATCCTGGAATAGGCGTGAGTTAATCGTAATTCCTGATTTCTATGGGAAGATAAGAGATAGGCATGAGTTAATTGTAATCTCTACTTCCACCCAAGAAATAGACATAAAGTAAATTGTGATTTCTTGGACATGAGCAATGATCTAGAATCTGTGATGATTCGTAGTAGGCTCTCGAACGTGATGATATGACTTACTTAGTGTTAGTCATATTCATGGAATCGGGTATGTTCCCGTCAACGCAAGATGTTTATGTGTATGGTAAGAATGGTGGCAAACCAGGTTTGTTTATATGCTTTGCTTACATTTGGTTTCAAAGCTTAGAAAGTGTTAATTTGGAAAAAAACTGGATGTTCTCACTAGGCGTAAGCCTAATCGTTTTAAATTAACTTTTCTTACCAGGTAATAGCTCAGGAAGGGATAAGCAGGGTTGAGTGTCGAGAAGTTCCAGAGCTATGTTTTGGTGACGAAATGGAGAAGTTAGTGAAAGCATTGATGTTTTGGAGAATTGTAGACAACCCTTATAATCTAATCGCGTACGTTATGGATTAGATTAGTAGGTTGTTTATAATAGTTGGATGTATATTCGAACCTTGTTATGACTTATCCATTTTTGTATAAATTATTTGGGAATAGTTGACTTGGACCTTATAAAATTAAGGTTTAAATTTGTTGTGAATTTTAGGGTGTTTCAGTTTGGTATCAGAGCTTTAGTTTAAATGAACTAGATATGATTGTGAGATACCTAGACTTAAGCTGAGATGATTAAGTTATGATTTGTGAGATTGGGTAGAAGTACTAAGACGAGGTAGTCTTAGAGACGACGGAAATACGTGAATTAAGAACTGTGATAATGGTAACGAGGATTCTTATGTATAGTATGTTCATAATTTCAATTAACTACTGTTATTATGAATATATTATTACGTAAGCATACTTGTTTTAATTTGTTATGGTAATTAATGAACATTAAAGTACATTTTGTGATGGGATTGTGCATAACCATTTCTTATGGTTATCCTTATGTGCTTCGACAGATTACGATGGTGAATACACCAAACAGATCTTCTACTTCTTCAGAAGATAGGGTGGAAAATGAACATGTTGAGGATCAACCTGAAAAAGGTGGAACTTATGAGAGTCCACCAAGGCCATCTATCTTGGGAGGAGGAGGGAGACAAACGCAACGAGCGAATGTCGGTACTTCTAACCCGGTGGCAACGAAATCTATGGTGGAATCCCGTATGATGGAAAATATGATGCGGGTTATGAATGTAGCATTGACTCAACAACAAGAAATATTTATGAAAATGCCGAATGACCAAAGCGTTGAGTCACAAAGACCGGGGTTGGGTACTGGTACTGTAAATCCACTTGTTAACCCAGTGATGAACGTAAATAGGAGAATGGAGAAAATGTGTTCCTATAAGACGTTTTTAAGCTGTAAGCCACCTGAATTTGTTGTTTCTGGTAATCCAATTGCATGTATGAATTGGATTAGAGAAATAGAACATGCATTCAGAGCTTGTGAATGTGATGAAGAATCAAAGATCAGATTCGGGTCCCAGATGTTACGTGGAAATGCATTGACCTGTTGGAATATTGTGACATCAACTATGACGGCTCCGGTTTTAGCAGCAACGACTTGGGAGTCGTTTAAAAGGAAGATATTGGAAGAATATTGTAATAAGAATGAAATGGATCGCATCGAGGAAGAATTTCGAACGCTTAAGAAAGGAAATTCATCTGTAAGAGATTATACTCAAATCTTTTTAGAAAAGTTGAACCTAGTGGGGCAGGTGGCCCCAACTGAAAAAGAAAAGATCAAGGCTTACCTGAAAAGTTTGCCAACCGATATGATATCCCGAGTTAGAAATTCTAAAGCTTCAACTTTGAGGGAAACAATTGAAGAAGCAAAGATCATAGAAGAAGTCTACGCCAGGGATAAAGCTAAGAAACCTCAATTGGGAGAGAAAAGAAAGTGGGAAGGTCGATCGGAATCTTCGCAAGGACCAAAGCCCTTTATCGAGGACACTCGTTTTGAGCCTCGACAAGAACCTAACTGGTGTCAGAAATGTAGGAGTAAACATTTTGGGCTGTGTCGGGTGGTATCTAGGGAATGTTTTAAATCTGGAAAGAGTGGTCATCAAATGGAGAATTGTCCCATCCAAGGACTGACTTGCTATGAATGTAAGAAGCTTGGTCATTATCGGAGGGATTGCCCAAAGTTGAAAGATAGCGGGAATCAAGAGAAGAAACCCAACACCCCAAGATCAACGGGTTGAATATTTGTATGACGGTGGAAGACGCTAAGGAATGGGCGGGTGTAATTTATGATACATTCCTTGTTAGTTCTATACATGGGTGTATATTATGTGATTGTGGTGTTAACTTTTGTATTGTGTTGTTAAAAGTTAGCTATACCAGTCACTATTTTGAAAGATGCTTTAATAGTTAAAATGGTTAAAATAAGATCAAATCGTAGTTGGGTAAAGACTTGATGAGTGTACAGTTGTTCCAAGGAGACCTTAAGAGTTTCAAGTTGGGGAGCGGGTAATGTTAAAGGTATCTCTGTGGAAGGGTATATGATTGGGAAAAACGTGGAAAGTTGAGTCCTTGTTCTCCTTGGACCTTTAACTGTGATTAAACATATAGGACTTTCAGTCTACCAGTTGGGGATTCCACTTAAATTGAAAGGAACCCATAACATATTTCATGTTGGTTATCTTCGAAAAGAAAAAATAGATATCCTTATATGTTTGTATAGTTTCGATTTCGAGGACAAAATCATTTCCATGTTGGGGAGATTTGCAACATCTCGATTTTCCATAATTTTATACATTTTGGAAGAATGTTTAAAATAATAGGAAAGAGTTATTTTTAAACAAATTGTCGAAAGGGTTGAAAGTGTTGTTAATAAAAGAAGTTGGGCTAAATTGTTGAAATGTAAAAGTTGGGTTAGTTTCAACAATAGACCTTAGTTTTGGGCTGATTTGGTAAAATGGTGAAAAATCAGATATTTAATAGGAAGGTCGCCTGAATTGAGATTCATCTCAATTACTTTTGGTTTGGAGTCGGTCTAGAGGCAGAGAGAATTCAAGTCTGAAGTTTCATCAGGTTTTGAATCATTGAGAAGCAGATTCGAATTTAAAGTACTGGGTTGAATTGATTTGAAACTTTTGTACGATTTCTAAGCTCAGGTGAGTTCATTTGTTTGTTTTTGGCTTAATAAGTTTTATTTGTGAATTGAAATAGTCTATTAAGCTTATTGTTATCTTTGAGAAATGGTCACAAACTGATTTTGGAATTCTGGGTAGAAAATAAGTGAAACAGGTTAAGGATTTAAAGAATCCGGAAGTTGTATCTCCGTGTGGGGATACTGGAATCCGGAAGTGTATCTCCGTGTGAGGATACCGGAATTCGGAAGTTGTATCTCCGTGTGAGGATACCGGAAGTTGTATCTCCGTATGGGAATACCGGAATCCGGAAGTTGTATTCCCGGAGGGGTATATTCCGGAAGTTGTATTCCCGGAGAGGGATATTCCAGAAGTTGTATTCCCGGAGGGGAATATTCAGATGTTATATAACTCCGGAGGGGATACCCAGAAGTTATATCTCCGGAGGGGACATCTGGATAGTGTAGTTCCGGGTAAAATTTTAATTAAATGAGACGGTATGTGATTGAGTTAATATGCACGTATGCTAAGAAGTGTAATGAATCTAGAGGCACTAGTATTATTTGATAATGTAGAATAGGCAAGATATAATTGCTATTCTCGTTTGTATTTGAGAAATGATTTAATAGGAAAAGTAGAATTGCTATTCATGTTGAATTGATTGAATAGAAATGTTATTCATGTTGAAATCATTGAATAGGCAAAGTAGAATTGCTATTCATGTTGAAACAATGGAATATGCAAGGTATAGTTGCTACTCGCGTTGTGACGTGAAATGTGAAATAGGCATAAAGTAAATTGTAATTCCCATTTCGTATTGTGACGAGAAATCCTGGAATAGGCGTGAGTTAATCGTAATTCCTGATTTCTTTGGGAAGATAAGAGATATGCATGAGTTAATTGTAATCTCTACTTCCACCCAAGAAATAGACATAAAGTAAATTGTGATTTCATGGACATGAGCAATGATCTAGAATCTGTGATGATTCGTAGTAGGCTCTCGAACGTGATGATATGACTTACTTAGTGTTAGTCATATTCATGGAATCAGGTATATGTTCCCGTCAACGCAAGATGTTTATGTGTATGGTAAGAATTGTGGCAAACCAGGTTTGTTTATATGCTTTGCTTACATTTGGTTTCAAAGCTTAGAAAGTGTTAATTTGGAAAAAAAAACTGGATGTTCTCACTAGTCGTAAGCCTAATCGTTTCAAATTAACTTTTCTTACCAGGTAATAGCTCAGGAAGGGATAAGCAGGGTTGAGTGTCGAGAAGTTCCAGAGCTATGTTTTGGTGACGAAATGGAGAAGTTAGTGAAAGCATTGATGTTTTGGAGAATTGTAGACAACCCTTATAATCTAATCGTGTACGTTATGGATTAGATTAGTAGGTTGTTTATAATAGTTGGATGTATATTCGAACCTTGTTATGACTTCTCCATTTTTGTATAAAATATTTTTGGAATAGTTGACATGGACCTTATAAAATTAAGGTTTAAATTTGTTATGAATTTTAGGGTGTTTCACTTACAAATTAGACTTACCACCCGAAATGAATGAGATTGACCCTACCTTCCATGTGTGTTATTTGAGGAAATACTTGGAGAAGGAAGATAGCCTGATCCCTCTCTCAGCGATATGATTGGATGAGAACAATCGATGTGTGGAAGAACCGGAATCAATCATAAACAGGAAATCCAAGAAGTTATGTCACATGGAGGTAGTAATGATCAAGTTCCGATGCAAGCACCACTAGGGTACCAACGTGACCTGGATAGTCGAGGAGGACATGCATAGGCGTTACCCTCCTGTTTTTTAGAGAAAGATTTCGAGGGTGAAATCAATTTCAGGGATGGGAGGATCGTAACAACCGTATTTTTATAGGTATATAATATCTATATTTTTGGGAATTTCCACGTAAGTCTAAATGTTGAATTTTACGTGTTTATGATATTTATCAAATCTCGAAGGGTTGGAATTTGCATTTCATCATTTGTTAATGTTGTGGAATTTTTATTCATCTTCAAAGAAATGAAATTGTGCAGGGCAATGGCTCAGGCACCTTGTGGGGCTGCCTAAGCAGCATGAAATATGGTGTGAGCTACTGGATGTTTTCATGGGGTTGGCCCCGGGCGTGAAGAGGTCACAGAGGGTCGAGCGCCTTTCGGTGCGGCCTAAGGCGCATGGACAAGTCACCCGAGCAAGGATGATGCGTCCTAGATGAGTTGCTTGGGCAAGAAGGGTGTGTGGGCTCCGTACGGCTTAGTGAGGAGCGTGCGACTTAGGCTGGGTGACTTAGGTCCCACCACGAGCCGCCCAGATTACCAGTTTCTTAACCCAATATGTCGACTTCTTTTCCCATTCAATTTTCATTCTCTCCCAAAACACTCTCAAGTTCCTCTAACCTCATTTACTTTCATTCCCACCTCACTCTTCGTTGATTTCGTTTCGGAAGACTTCATTTAAGGTTGGGCTATTTATGATTTCAAGCATTTAAGAAGACTTGTTGGATAGCGTTAAATGTGGGAAAAGACTCAAGGATTTCTTAGGGTTTCAGTGACTTTGTAGGTTTAAGCCAAAACCTAGTATTGTGAGCTCATTCTTCTTTTCTAAACTCCTATACATACCAAAATTTCATATTTTAAGTGTAACACCCGTAAACTTTCGGGTAAGTATTGAAACACCCCGAAATTCACGATAAATTTAAACCTTAAATTATCATAATTCACCACTATAATTTCAAACTTTTATTTACACCGAATGATTCACAACGAGTTTCAAACCTATGCAAGTTATCATAATTACCAGCTAATCTAATCCCTTATCAACACACGAATCCAAGAGCATCACTCTGGCATTCCTTGACGCTCATCCCTTTGAATCCCTTCCCGAGCTAATACCTGGTAAGAAAATTTAATTTGAAACGATTAGGCTTACGCCTAGTGAGAACATCCAGTTTTCCCAAATCAACTCTTTATAAGCTTTAAAACCAATGTCAAGCAATGCATGTAACCAAACCTGATTTGCCACCATTCTTACCGTACACATAACATCCGAGAATCTTACCCGATTACATGAGAATGACAAACACAAAGTAGGTCATAGTCTCATATTCCAGAGCGCCATTACGAATCCCACAGATTCTAGATCATTGCTCATGTCAAGAAATTACAATTAGCGCCATGCCTATTTCTTGAAGTGGAAGTAGGAATTACCATTAAGCGCCCAACCTATCCCTTACCTTCCAACAGAAATCGGGAATTACGATTAGCGCCCCGCCTATTCCACGATTTCACATCATAATACGAAATGGGAATTACCATTAAGCGCCCGACCTATTCCTCATTTCAATCAACGGGAATTACGATTAGCGCCCCGCATATTCCACGTTTATCAAATAACAACACTAAATGGGAATTACCTTTAGAGTCCCGCCTATTCCTCATTTATCAAATCCATGGGAATTACGATTAGCGCCCCGCCTATTCCACGTGTTCACATAATACTAGTGCCTATGGATCCATTACACTTACTAGCATACATGCATATTTACTCGAACGCACAAAACGTTTCATATCATATTCTCAAAGCTAAGAATCCCAAATAATATATCATACCCTTATTCTCAATTGTCCCCCTTCGGCGACTTAGCACGGGGGTTCCGCTACCCGGTTAGCGGATGGGGTCTAGGGGCAACGCCCTTGCGGGGTCTGGGGGCAGCGTCCCGATAATTGTTTTAGAAAAGCTTAACCAGATAACACATCCGGAAACTATATCCGGAAAATCCCTTATCCAGAACCCAAATCCGGAACTATCCGGAAAACTCATCCGGAAAAGTATTCCGGTATCCCAATCCAGAAAACCCCAATTTTCGGTACTATCCGGAATCCGGTAAAAACATCCGGACAATCTCATCCGGAACCCAGTACATTCCGGACAATCTCATCCGGTATCCGGTACATTCCGGACAATCTCATCCGGAATCCAATACCTTCCGGTATCCAGTACATTCCGGACAATCTCATCCGGAATCCAAAACATTCAGGAACTATCTGGAATCCGGGCATGTCCTGGAATTCATCTTCCGGTCTTTTCAATTTTACCCAGTTCAGTTTAAGTTTCCATTCAAAATCTTTCCAATAAGATTCTATTGATCATTCACATAGATATCAATTTAACAATTTGCTTATTTAACTCAAAATAGATAGATGAACTCACCTGAACTTAGAAGTCGAACAGAAGCTGCAAATCAATTAATCCCAGTACTTCAAAATCAAATCTGCTTCTCAATGATTCAAAACCTGATTGAAATTCAAATCTTATTTATATCATCAATCTTAATCAAATAAGATTGGAAGAAATCATCAAATTCTTACCTGATGAAACTTTCACAAAACTTTCTCTCGCTACTTTGCTAAACCGACTTCCAGGGAATCAAAATTGAGATATTTTATCAAGTTCAGCCGACTTAATACTTAAGTATAAATCAATTTTCAGCAATTGACCAAACCAACCTCGAAGTTTCAAGTTCCTTAAATAGCTTAAACTTTGGTTAATTACCCTTCGAATCCTTCCATATCAAAATATAACATAATTTTGATCATGGAAATTCGGGGTGTTACAAGTATAATTTCAAGTCAGTGTAGAAATCGATCTTTTGAGAGATATAGAAGAGATAGGATTTTGGATTGAATCCTATATTTTATAGTTTTGTTGGATGGAGAATGCAAATACAAATCCAATGGGCTCTTCCAGAGCGAAAACGGAGCTAAAACGAAAAGGTTATGACCAAAACAGTGATTGGGCAATAAACTGGGCGACCAGTGTCAAGTCGACATCTGCATAGTGCAAGTGGACGTCCGCATTAAGTGTACGCCCAAATATGGAAGCAAGTGGTCGTCCGCATAGGGCGGATGTCCACGTGGTTCCGCGGAAGCAACAGAAGCTTCAGTCCTGATGCAAGTGGACGTCCGCATAGGGCTCCAAGTAGACGCCCGCGTTGAGTAAAACGAAATTTTCACCCTTTTTCACCTTCAACGTTTCCCTCCTCTCTCTCTCCTACTTTTACCCCCATATCTAGATCTGACCTCCCTCTCCCTCATTTCGATTTTCTCCTCCAAAAACCCCCAAATCCTTTCTCCTCTCTTCATCTTTCTCTCCCAAACCGAAACCTTTTGCCTCCATGACCGATTTTGAACATTTAAGCCCCAAGATTGGAGATTTCAAGTGTTCTTTCTTCATCTAACATGGTTTTGGAATCTAAAGCTAGAATCCTTTCCTTTCATCTTCTTCATCAAAGTTTTCTAGGGTTTCATCCAACTCTTTTTCTCCATATTGAAGACTTGGAGGTTGTGGTTCATTTTGGTAACCCTAAAGGTGTATTGGTTGGTGGATTCAAGTTGTGGTTAAGGTAATCTTCTCTTTTTTCATCTATGGAAACTAGGGTTTTGATATAAGTTGAGATATTGATGTAAAATGTTTGGGAACGATTCTAAATGGTTGGATATGAATATTTATGGTTGGAAACTTATGGATCTAGGTTTTTGGAAGATTTGGCTTGAGGATTCAAATTTATTCAAAGGAGCATTAGTTGGGGAAAAATCTAGATGTAGCCTAAATCTAGTAAGGTGAGTTCAAGTTGATTTGTGAAAACGTTGTACATGCCAAAAATGGTATTTTCCAAGTATTTATGTGATTTACATAAAATTATCACTTGTTGAGTATTTGGTGGGTTTTGATCACTTGAAGTATTTAACTTATTAAACCTTGTAAAACACTCATATTTGGGATTTTTGGATATTTTGATAAGTAAATATCATAAATATGTCATTTAATGATTTAATGTTCAAATAAAGTATATTCGAGTGTTTATGCATGGTCTCTGGAATATATATCCCTAAAATCAACAATGGAATAACACACAAGTATACATGCTAAACCAATATCGTTTTGAAAACAAGTAGTAAAATGGTACTAAGTACCGAATATCGATCCCACAGAGACAAATAAAGCAAGTGTTAATTCTCAAGTCAAGCTTAAAAAGAGATTTCAAAGAATGATTCGAAGGAATAATCTTGTGAGTGGGTAATAGTGATTTTTGATTGCTTCAAAACAGACTAAAAGAAAAGCATGGGTGTAAGTTTAAGCTGGAGTTGTGTAACACCCTCAAATTTGGAAAGAGCAACTAACTTTGATTTCAATAAAAATAACCAAAATAGGATAAAATCCTTTCTACAAACCATCCTTGAAAATACCTCAAAATTTTAACATCACGACTTCTACAATTAACAACTCAAGACGGGTGTTACTAAACACAATACCAGTTGCTAATCCCAAATAAATGCGGAAGACTTCACTAAGTAATTCGCTTCTCGTGCACTCTACTAGCACTCATCACTTCACAGTGTAGCTAAAGCTATTCCCAACCTGAACCTGTTGCACATGCCGACAAATAAAAGGGTTAGGCTAACGCCTAGTGAGTTCAAGAGTTTACATCATGATCAAATAATTTGTTAGACAAAAGGTTTCAACGTAAATCATGATTTTTCGAAAAAAACGATTTAAGTAAAGTACACCAACACCCATTTTCCAAACGCACGCAAATCCCGTGATGAAAGCTTCCAACGAAAATCATTTCCCAGCAATGGACTCAAATCCAAAACTCACTCAAGATGTAAATAATTATTAAAACCTCAATATAACATTAATGAGAATAAAACTCCAATATTCGAAAACGTCCAACCAAGGATGAGGCATAAAACGCCACTCATAATTCATGGGAAGAACCATCCCTACGCGTATGAAACGATGCCGACACATGGATAAACAAAACACCCAAAACAACACCCTTCGGTGACGGAGGAGACTCGATTCCATCGAATATGGCGTAAACACAAGATAAACCACAATTAATAAATACAAGTAAGCTTCTTAGATGGGGAAAACATATGACATCAACCATAACTCGGTATTTAGTCAATCTTAGACATCAACCCAAACTAGGTCTTTAGTCCATCTTCGACATCAACCAAACTAGGTCTTTAGTCCATCTTAGACATCAACCAAACTAGATCTTTAGTCCATTTTAGACATCAACCAAACTAGGTCTTTAGTCCATTAAGACATCAACCAAACTAGGTCTTTAGTCCATAAACCACCAAGTTCAACCCGACCAGGTCTTTACCTTGGAATCCCACCATCCAAAACAAGCTTACTTAAATTAGAAACTAATACATGACCTCAAAAGAATAATCAATGCATTCGAATCATGTAATTCTCAAATACAATGCAATTCATGCAAAACATAACCCAAGCCCACATTGAGCTTATCAAAATCGGGCAACGCCCTCAAGACCCAACAGAGTCCAAGTCCGAGCCATCAGCTCAAAAGATCTAATGATCGTTTATCAAAATCAACTCATGCAAATAAAGTGTGTCGAACCCACATCATGCAAACACATGCTCCGAGGCATGATTATCTCACAACCCCTTCATCGCCACTTTTCCAATGAAGTCAAATCATATATGCATATATATATATATATATATGTGCGTGTACGTATATGCCTATCTTTTATAATTTATTAATGCATATAACCCGCCATGGTCCGTTAGACCCAAGGTACTAAGAATACAAAATCATCAAACGGTCTTCACATATAAGGTCAAACACTCAAGGAGGCACATAACACGCAATAAAGCACATAACACATCCAAAGCTCCACCTCGAGCTACTAAAACTGGCAAACACTCAAAAGACCCATTTGAGTAGAAATCAAGCCCTTGAAGGCAAAATAAACGTTTGGCTAAATACGCTTTTCCCACACGGTTACGTAAACCAAATACATCGTTACCCAAAATCTTTGCCTTTTTAATTCTCAATTGGCCTTCGGCCCAAACAAAAGGTTTACTCCTCTCAAAACATTCATAAGGTCGAGATTGACCAAAATCCCCAAATGTGGGTGTTTTACAAGATTTCTAAATTTCAACATTTTGATTAATCAAAACCCACCAATTCACTCAACAATTGATAATTTTATATAAAGCACATAAATACTTTAAAAATAAACATTTTGGCATGTACAACGTTTTCACAAATCAACTTGAACTCACCTTGCTAGATTTAGGCTAAATCTAGATTTTCCCCAAACGTAAGCTCCTTTGATGCAACACGAATCCTTAAGCCAAATCTTCCAAAAACCTAGATCCATAATTTACAACCATGAATGTTCATATTCAACCCCTTTAAAACCATTCCCCAAACATCTTATATAAAAATCTCCATTTTGACCAAAACCCCAATATTAACCTAACTTCCCCAAAATCATCTAAACCAATATTTGATAAGCATACAAACTAGGAAGCCAACAATGGAGCATTTATAACTCATATGAAAGTATAGAAGCTGGGAGGATGAACTCACCACTTAGGTTTTGATGAAAACCTAGAAAACCCCAAAAATCTCTAGTGTTGTGGATGAAACTTGCTCTTGCATCAATAAATGAAATCACCAGCATAAAGTGGATAAGGAACACATTAATCTCCAAGAAAAAGCCCCAAAATCAGTTAGGGTTTGTGAGGGAAAGAGGAAATGATTTGGGAGAGAAGAGATGGAGTTTGGGAGTGAGAAATGGGAAGCTTACCACCACCAAATTCTCTTGAATCTTCCAATAAACTTCCAAACTCTTTCTATATCCTTGAAGAGCTCTCAAAAACGGAACCATAGCAATTTGAATCACCAAAATCGGTGTTGAAATGAGAGAGATATGAAGAAATGAAGTTTAGGGGGTGAAATTCGTGTTTTATGCTCATCAGACGCGATGACGTCACCATGCGGACGTCCACGAACACCCGACCAACTTTCTGTTGCTTCCGCAGAAGCACACGCGGACTTCCACACATTGCGGACGTCCACAAGCACCATGCGGACGTCCACATGACCCTGGTTTCCCGATTTATTTCCCGATCACTGTTTTGGTCAAAACTTCTTCGTTTTAGCTCCGTTTTCGCTCCGGAAAGGCCCGTTGGATTCGTATTTGAATTCTCCATCCAACAAGACCATAAAATCTAGGATTCAAACCAAAATCCTATTTTCTTATATTTATCTTAAAAAGTCGATTCCTTCCAGAAATTGGGGTGTTACAATCCTCCCAACCTTAAAAGAGATTTCGTCCTCGAAATCTAGTCCCCGTATACTCAAGTGAACGCCTAACTCACTAGAGTAGCTTCCAATCAACAGACTTTGGTTGACTCCTAACCTTAAGTGATTCATACTTCCCCAAAAGCAGATCCCGACTACCAATCAATCCAGATCTACACTCTTATAAACTTTTTCTCTTACCATCCCAAAGTATGTTTGCCATAGTAAATAACATTAAATTCCCCAGTTCAGTTGTTCTCACTTTCGAACTGTCATCTATCTCTAACGAGTGCTATTAGACTCCAAAACAGACGGTCGTCATCGATCCATCGATTATTCGACTCTACGAATACATCCAATTATCAATCATCCAATCGACAGGTTCTTTCACCATTCAAGTAAAGTCGTTCAACTAAAGCCACTTATCAAAATCCGAACTTCTTAAAATCACTACAACCAGTGTCATTCTCCCTTAATATTGGAGTACAACCCTCCAAATACACTAACGGTCATTGGCCTCGAAATCCCAAAAGTTGACACCTAGTCATACCGCCAAGCTTTGAACCACAACAGAACTCCACCCACATGAGTTTCATTTGTCGAGCATACCCACAAAACCAAGGTTATCAGCGCGGTGTCTAAAGAGTCCTACACATCCTTTATGCAAAACTGACCAAGACCCAAACAAGGTTGCCGAAATGAATGGTTACTATAAGCATTACCAGAAAATACCGTGAGTCTCACTTTCAGTTGCCCACAAGGAATTCGACCCCGCAAACAACACCAAACGGCTCACGGCAATAACATGCGTTAGAAACCCAATCCTTCATCGAAAGGTTCTACACACCCTCGCCTCTTAATTGGGGTTGCTCAACCTCAGCAAGCCTATTGAGTTCAAGGTTTTCAAGTGACAGACTCAACAAATATGCCAATAAAGTTTTCACTAGGTTTTTCAACACAAGGGTTTTTATATCAATATAACATACGAATAAAATCTACTACTACCCATCCGATAGATGCGTAAACCTCGACACACTCGTCCCACATATGAAAAATCATTTTAAAAACTGTTTCATCACAAATCAGGTTACTAACGAAACGCAAAAACATATTCAACAACTTTTAAAATGAACCACTAGGGTCCCATCACGGATTTACTTATGCCAAACACGCAAAGTAATTTCCTACCTTAAATTGGCATTCAACAGCCTATTTGTACAAACTTCAAAAGAAGGATTTACCCGACATCAATTTCCAAAATTCTCTTTTTAACCATAAAATGTCACAACTGAAGTTTGTTAGCAAACTACGCACGTGTCAGTTTGTTCACAGAGAAACAATTCATATACACCGTGGTTAAAACACAACATGATTTGGGTCATCATCCCAATTTTAAATCAAATAACAAGGTACTTCATCACTTGGAAATATCAGTTTAAACATCGAAAAGGAATTTCAAATCAAAAATTATGCATACCATTTTGTAACACTTTCTTAGTGGTTACTCTGTAATAGTATAGCACATACCAGATAGTCCATACTAAATTTTCAAGTAGAGATTCATTAAATCAAATTTTCAAAATTCCTCTTTCAGTCATATAACGACAAGGAAACAAAATCCTTTGACCAGGCTTGTACACCTCAATGTGTTTTTCTCAAAAATTCGGAAAACAATACTTGCACATAATTTGATTGACACATAAAATGATTCAAATCAACCTCAAACCTTAAACCGCACAAGCGATGCGCATTAACGTCCCAAAATAGTGGCTACAAAACAATTCATGTCAATAAATCAATATAGTGCATCTGCGAGTAAGAACATCAAAACGCTAGCAAACGAGAGTGCATAAAACAGAACATTAGAGGCGTACTATAATGATGTTCCTATATGCATTCCTCACGCCACGTATAAATCAGTTCGCATGCTTAGCAAGTTGCAACAAAATATGCTACCACGATTCTCAAAGAAGAAGCCATGTGGCTTTAAAACTCCAAAACCACTCTTTTTGGTGCAATACGACATAAAGCACATTTTTGAACAAAATTCGCATGAGACGCAATACTCACTCAAACCCATATATTAATGCACGCAATCATTCAAGTATGTACATGACAAAGTGTCACCCATGCACCGCAAAACGTCGTAAAACGAAACACCATCGTACTCCACAAAACTTCCATCAAACTCGATGGAACTCAACAACATCCAACCAAGTAAATGGTGTCAAAGTTTTCGTTTTCAATAATCAATCGCGTAAAACAATATGATCAACTCATCAAAATTCCAAAATCTCCTTTTTATTGCAACGCAAAATAAAACGATACCTCTTCGTCAAGACCCGCAAAAATCAAAATTCCCATTAAAGCTCAACACCGACACAAGGGAATGTAACTCTCCGTCCAGACCTTAACATATGTGGAGGAGATCCAATGTTAAAGTCGTAAGTCGCGGTTACTTATCCAAAACCATAAACGACATTAAAACATGGATATCACGGTATCCGAAAGTAGTAGTGGACACAACAAGGAATAAAGCATGTCTCGACAGGATTTACAATTATTTGCAATAAGATAATTTCCATGCACGTTTCAAAATCATGGTTTAAAATCTTGTGTGTGTCAAACGTTTTTCCAAGACTTCACAACACCGTCCATACGACGATTTGAAGCACAAAAATAATTGATGCAATTTATTTTAAAAATAAAATAAATTTCGTGCATATATTTAGTCGGCACGCAACGTCTAGGTCACACTCCTCCAATTCCTCTGATCACACTATCGTCATCCGGATGTTCACACGTCTTAACGCAAAATGGAAAGTCACATCGACTAAACCCACATTTCTCCTCGAATCAAGGTCAATCCAATAAGCCTATAGCTCCAATCCAACCATCAATTTCGAACTGAACGGTCCATTTAATGCATTCACCATGCTTACCGCCACTCCAAATGGCAAAGGCTTAAATCATCAACCTCTTCTAACAACTACTCGCTTAGAACTTCTTTACTACCCCAACGGTCATCACGCTAGAGTCGTTCAAGTACTCTCAGGTAACTAATAGGTTCACCATAACACTGACCAGGTGCAATTATGAACGTACCGTACATGATCATCTTTGCTACTCTTGACGTGACTCCTCGTTTCTAGTGACTCCAACAACCTACAAATAACCTATCTTAGAGTGCCTAATGGTGCAATTTTGCTCTCATTTACTTAAAAAACGCTAGTTTAAGTCTAGGTATCCAAAAATCAACACCTAATTCTCTCAAACTTATGCCCTGATACCAACTTGTAACACCCTCAAATTTGGAAAGAGCAACTAACTTTGATTTCAATAAAAATAACCAAAATATGATAAAATCCTTTCTACAAACCATCCTTGAAAATCCCTCAAAATTTTAACATCACGACTTCTATAATTAACAACTCAAGATGGGTGTTACTTAACACAATACCAGTTGCTAATCCCAAATAAATGTGGAAGACTTCACTAAGTAATTCGCTTCTCGTGCACTCTACAAGCACTCATCACTTCACAGTGTAGCTAAAGCTATTCCCAACCTGAACCTGTTGCACATGCCGACAAATAAAAGGGTTAGGCTAACGCCTAGTGAGTTCAAGAGTTTACATTATGATCAAATAATTTGTTAGACAAAAGGTTTCAACGTAAATCATGATTTTCCGAAAAAAAATTTTGAGTAAAGTACACCAACACCCATTTTCCAAACGCACGCAAATCCCGTGACGAAAACTTCCAACGAAAATCATTTCCCAGCAATGGACTCAAATCCAAAACTCACTCAAGATGTAAATAATTATTAAAACCTCAATATAACATTAATGCGAATAAAACTCCAATATTCGAAAACGTCCAACCAAGGATGAGGCATAAAACGCCACTCATAATTCATGAAAAGAACCATCCCTACGCGTATGAACCGATGCCGACACATGGATAAACAAAACACCCAAAACAACACCCTATGGTGACGGGGGAGACCCGATTCCATCGAATGTGGCGTAAACACAAGATAAACCACAATTAATAAATACAAGTAAGCTTATTGGATGGGGAAAACATATGACATCAACCATAACTCGGTATTTAGTCAATCTTAGACATCAACCCAAACTAGGTCTTTAGTCCATCTTAGACATCAACCAAACTAAGTCTTTAGTCCATCTTCGACATCAACCAAACTAGGTCTTTAGTCCATCTTCGACATCAACCAAACTAGGTCTTTAGTCAATCTTAGACATCAACCAAACTAGATCTTTAGTCCATCTTAGACATCAACCAAACTAGGTCTTTAGTCCATTAAGACATCAACCAAACTAGGTCTTTAGTCCATAAACCACCAAGTTCAACCCGACCAGGTCTTTACCTTGGAATCCCACCATCCAAAACAAGCTTACTTAAATTAGAAACTAATACATGACCTCAAAAGAATAATCAATGCATTCGAATCATGTAATTCTCAAATACAATGCAATTCATGCAAAACATAACCCAAGCCCACGTCGAGCTTATCAAAACCGGGCAACGCCCTCAAGACCCAACAGAGTCCAAGTCCGAGCCATCAGCTCAAAAGATCTAGTGATCGTTTATCAAAATCAACTCATGCAAATAAAGTGTGTCGAACCCACATCATGCAAACACATGCTCTGAGGCATGATTATCTCACAACCCCTTCATCGCCACTTTCCCAATGAAGTCAAATCATATATGCATATATATATATATATGTGCGTGTACGTATATGCCTATCTTTTATAATTTATTAATGCATATAACCCGCCATGGTCCGTTAGACCCAAGGTACTAAGAATACAAAATCATCAAACGGTCTTCACATATAAGGTCAAACACTCAAGGAGGCACATACTCACATAAAACACAATTAAGCACATAACACATCCAAAGCTCCACCTCGAGCTACTAAAACTGGCAAACACTCAAAAGACCCATTTGAGTAGAAATCAAGCCCTTTAAGGCAAAATAAACGTTTGGCTAAATACGCTTTGCCCACACGGTTACGTAAACCAAATACATCGTTACCCAAAATCTTTGCCTTTTTAATTCTCAATTGGCCTTCGGCCCAAACAAAAGGTTTACTCCTCTCAAAACATTCATAAGGTCGAGATTGACCAAAATCCCCAAATGTGGGTGTTTTACAAGATTTCTAAATTTCAACACTTTGATTAATCAAAACCCACCAATTCACTCAACAATTGATAATTTTATATAAAGCACATAAATACTTTAAAAATAAACATTTTGGCATGTACAACGTTTTCACAAATCAACTTGAACTCACCTTGCTAGATTTAGGCTAAATCTAGATTTCCCCAAACGTAAGCTCCTTTGATGCAACACGAATCCTTAAGCCAAATCTTCCAAAAACCTAGATCCATAATTTCCAACCATGAATGTTCATATTCAACCACTTTAAAACCATTCCCCAAACATCTTATATAAAAATCTTCATTTTGACCAAAACCCCAATATTAACCTAACTTCCCCAAAATCATCTAAACCAAGATTTGATAAGCATACAAACTAGGAAGCCAACAATGGAGCATTTATAACTCATATGAAAGTATAGAAGCTGGGAGGATGAACTCACCACTTAGGTTTTGATGAAAACCTAGAAAACCCCAAAAATCTCTAGTGTTGTGGATGAAACTTGCTCTTGCATCAATAAATGAAATCACCAGCATAAAGTAGATAAGGAACACATTAATCTCCAAGAAAAAGCCCCAAAATCAGTTAGGGTTTGTGAGGGAAAGAGGAAATGATTTGGGAGAGAAGAGATGGAGTTTGGGAGTGAGAAATGGGAAGCTTACCACCACCAAATTCTCTTGAATCTTCCAATAAACTTCCAAACTATTTCTAGATCCTTAAAGAGTTCTAAAAAACGGAACCATAGCAGTTTGAATCACCAAAATCGGAGTTGAAAGGAGAGAGATATGAAGAAATGAAGTTTAGGGGGTGAAATTCGTGTTTTATGCTCATCAGACGCGATGACGTCACCATGCGGACGTCCACGAACACCCGACCAACTTTCTGCTGCTTCCGCAGAAGCACGCGCGGACTTCCACACATTGTGGACGTCCACGAGCACCATGCGGACGTCCACATGACCCTGGTTTCCCGATTTATTTTCCGATCACTATTTTGGTCATAACTGATTCGTTTTAGCTCCGTTTTCGCTCCGAAAAGGCCCGTTGGATTCATATTTGAATTATCCATCCAACAAGACCATAAAATCTAGGATTCAAACCAAAATCCTATTTTCTTATATTTATCTTAAAAGGTCGATTCCTTCCTGAAATTGGGGTGTTACAAGTTGTAAGCAATTATGTAATGGAAACCATGCTACATCAGATGCTGCAACACTAGTTCTCAACCTCACTATCGGTTCACACAACCCTCTTTAAAGGTTCATACCATACTTATCACCAGCAGCTCCTGGTTAGGAGACCCAACTGGCAAAAGTATTATTGTTTTCCCCGTGTAGTTTACAATCAATTAAGATTGAAGTGATTTGATACAATCCTCTATAACACATCAGAGTTCTAAAGTTTACGTTGTCTTGCATTCAAGATGCAACTCATCCAAATAAAACAATGTACGTCACCTCATCAAGAAGTATTTGGATGAAACTCAGAAACAAGGAGTGAATAGTGAAGTTGATAGCTAGTAGCAAAGCATTTATTCACACTACATAGGCTTTTATCTCCCAACCGTCTCTTACACCCAAGATAAGGTGTTTACCCCATCATCGCATTACACTTGGTGTACGACATCATTGGAGAGATTGAAATACATAAATGTAAATGCCAGAAGTGGTAAAGTAGAAACGTAATACACAAATGTAAATGACAAGAATTGTAAAGTGCTACGAACAATGCTATGACATTGCACAGTAGCGTACCGAATGTTAAAAGACTTAATATTAAAACTACTAAAAGTAACAAGTAGAATAGATATGTGAGCTATCCTTTCTGGTGGTCCAATTACAAACAACAACGAGCCCTCAATTTATACTAGGAGGGAAACATAAGTAAACAAACAACTAAGAATATTAAGGTACACTAGTGACATAAAGTAAAAAGCATGGGAATCAAAAGTCAATTTCATAGCACTAATATTCTAGCTAAGGAAACAAGTAAACAAGAGTGGGAATCTTCATCATTAAATATTCTCTGCTTCTCTACTATCTCCAACCGAGCTAGTTCCCATTCAACTGCTCTTTACTTCAACCAAACAGATTATAAAGTTATAGTCTTTGACAACTGTCCCATGCTGTGAATCCTGCTGCAGCATCAACTGTCAGTAAAATGCCTTCCAAATACACAAATAAGGTAAATTTCTCAAACTTAGCTCCAAACTCAATAAATAAGGAAAATCAGAATAAAAGGACTCAATTTGGTATTTGGAAAACTAAAATAAAGATAAAATCCTAATAAAAAGTGATAGAAATGTGATAAATTATTCACTTATCAATGCACTTTTGGGGTGACTAATTTTATAAACTATTTGGAAAATGCACATTTTCGTGTTATGAGACATGTTGGAATTATAAGAATATGAGTCCATGTGGGAAATCATTTGTCTTGATATGTGGCGAGTTTTGGGTTAATTATGTCTTTGAGGTATAAGTTTACATAAATGTCGTTTAAATGCATTTCATTATATGAGGACCCTTATTTGTTGGTCTATTGGGTTTTGAGCATTTTAGCTCGGTTTTGACTTAAAGGAGTCTTTGGGACATTTTGTCCGATTTTAATGGCTCAATGTAGGGCTCCACTTATGATTTGCATCTTATCGCATCTTATTGCATATTAATGATAATCACAGGCTCAAGTGCATTTGGTCATTCATGTGTAGTCGTGTAATTTTAGACTGTGTTGCATTGGATCCATAGGCACATAAGTCAGTCTTTATTTGATGGTCCACTGGGTGTTGCGGGATTTGACCCGAGACCCATGTTTTATGACATTTACCTTGCAAGGGTACACTAGGAGGGTTGAGTCCGGTTGTGCTATCATGATTGATGGGCCTTTGGGACCTCCGCCATGTCGGGGCAATGCCATGGTTGTAACCCCGAATGTGTCGGGCCGTTGGTGGTATTCATGGTAATATGCGCTAAGGTCAACTGTCTCTTTGGGTGTAACTTGAAAGGAGTCATAGGGACACTTGGGCTTTCATGTCGTGAAGTGTCATACAATTAACGTTGTATGAGTGGCATACTTTTGTGTTCCTCCACTCTCAATAGATACGGGTCTCCCCTGTTGTCGATATTAATATCCTTACTTTATTATCGTTGGTCTTGTGCGTTTGACTGCAAATGATAGTTTTAATATTGGATTTCCCTCCGCGTATATTAAGGTTTGAATGAAGCATGGCATTTCCATGTTTTGGTATTTGGAGTTCACTTCATTTTATGCCCGCGTGAGTATTGGATTTTATCCGTGTTTTCGGTAACGTTTTATATTTATTTGGATTGTTCATGGTACATGAGCCGGGCATTACGCCTCACCCATGTTTGAATGATTTGAATAATAGTGATTTATTCACGTTTATATAGTTGAGAATTAAATGTTTATTCACGTTTTGAGTGAGTTGGGATCGGAATTCATTTTAGAAAACGTTATATACATTTTGGAACTTTTGTCATAGAATTTATGTGCGTTGGAAAGTGAGTTGTTTACATTTTTATCATAAACCCTTTTGGAATTCATGATTTAAGTAGCACTCTTTCATTTAATAAATTATTTTAATCATGATGTAAACTTTTGAACTCACTAAGCATTAGCTTAACCTTTTTATTTGTCGGCATGTGCAACAATTCCGGTTGGGAAATAGTACTAGTGATACTGTGAAGAGTTGAGAGCTAGATGTGTGCTCAAGAAGTGAATAGCTTGGTGAAGTCTTCCGCATATTGGGAAAAGCAACTTGGTATTTGATTTTAGTAACACCCTACCTTATGTAGTCTTGGTGTATGTCTTAAGTTAATGCAGGTGTGGTTATTTTATCGAAGTTTTATTTAGTTGCTCTTTCACATTAACTACTTAAATACCTTCAATTTAGACATTGGGTACATTGTGAAGATTTGGACCTTTTAGGTTAAAACTTGGTATTTTTAGGCACTTAAATATGTTATGAACGAAATGTGGATTTTATGTACAAACTATGTAAATGATTTATCCAAGTTATGAAATGTATTGGAAAACCTAAAATTAAGGATTTTAGTAGTGGTGTGGGTTTATTAGCAAAATGGTGATTTCGCCATTGTTAACACATGTTTGTATAAATGATTATGGGATTTGATATGATTGAACATATCTAGATGACTTTACATGTTAGACTAAATGCAATGGATCCATACGCATAAGAGTCAAAGTGAACGGTTTTAAGGGATAGTCTTCCCTTCTTGTAGCTAGAAATAGGCATTGGGTCCTTGGGGGCATTGTGATGTAGACTTTATAGTCGAACATCGATCATTGACTATATGGTTTGATTTCTAGTGAATGAAAAAATCTAGGGTCATCGGGGGCTATGGCATAAACCTCATTGTGTTGAATTGGATGACCATTGATCTTTAGTGAGGCTCAATAACATAGATATGAGGCTTACTTTCGCGTTCTGTCACTATCTATGGAAAATTGGGTCTATATCGTCATCACAAGATGTATTTTACTTTATAATTCCTTAAAATGAGGAAATTGGATTGTTGGTTTTGAATAAAGTTTACATTACCGTATTTACGTCTATTTCTTGAATATCAAATTGTTTGACCTCACTATGCGTTATCCTAACACTTTTTTTCTTCTCAAAATGACATGTATATCAGGTTTTCAAGGTAGCGGAAGTACAAATGCTTGAGTAGAAAGAATATTGTTGATAGAGGCAACTTTTGGGGACTACAATTCTTTTGGGATGACAAATTTTTGGGGATGGAAAATTGGAGTTACTCTTGATAGATTCTGATCAACTATCGGATTTGTACATAATACATATAGACATTCGACTAGTAAACACTTAGAAATAAATTGATTATTTTTGCCACAAAAACAAGGCCAGTCCGATACTACTTCTTATATCGGATTAGACATAGTAATAAGGTTAGAAATCCAATGTGTTAAATTGGTTCGAACTCAAGCTATCAGATTTATAACCATCCGAGTTACTTGCTTAGAATAAGATTGAAATCCTATGGAAGCCTTTCTCCAACCATCTGATTCTCAATCACATCGGATTTAAACACTCCTTTGAATTATTCCAAACAGTTAATATCCGACAAGACTATTCTTCGTACATGTCTATAATTACAAATTGTTGTATAGATTATACTTAAGAATAAACAAGATAGGATTTTTACTTGTAAAAGTCTTGCAACTATCTTAATTGATCCTAAAGTGAAAAGCCTTCAGCAAAGTCGAAGATCAGTTGAAGAGTGGTCAGATTATCACCAACGAGGATTGGTTTGTCATCTAGCCAAAAGAAGATCAGTTCAAGATACAATCAGTTTGTAGTCTGACAAATACTACAACTGGAAAGCTGGATTTTGAAGTACAAACTTGTCTAACAAGTTTGTTTCACCAACTTTCCATGAATCCTATCATAGTATGGGAACATGCAAAAATCATGTCAGTCAAAGTATGTTTTAAACATTATTTTTTAATAATGCTGGTCACATTTTACTGTTCCCTCTGCATACGGAGGGATGAGAAGGGTTAACATCTATCTACATCAACTCAAAAGGCTGAAGCGAAAAGTACACGCATGCATGGATCAACAAATCCGATGAAGACACTTGTTAAAGTTGAAAGAATGCATTTAATGCAATGGAAGCTATAAAAGGTCTTCATTGTGTTAGTTTGCAAATCACCCATTTTGAATGAACATCTCTGTGATTGCTTCAAAGTAAATTTGACGTCAATATTTGAGAGTTATCTTAGTCTCTCAGGTCTGAAAGAGAGCCTTCTTCTTCTCTCTTTCAGTGTGTAAATTTGGCACTCTCAGACAGTTTAGGATAAAGGTCTCGCCTTCTAGTTTCCGCAATATATTTGTAATTTACGTTTGAAATAAATTAAAATTAAAAAGAGCAAATTTAATGTGTTTGTATTCAACCCCTTTCTACAAACACTTTATGTGAAAGTCATTGTGGTCTAGGACAACTTATTCTCTTGGAGATTGTAGCGACACGTGTGCGTAATCTAGATCTAGATTTGATTTAGATTAGTAGATTGTTACCTATTGTCCACGTTTTATTGCAAACTTCGTTACTCTTTCCCTCTAGTTGGGTGATAATATTTCAAGTTAATAATTATCATGTGTTATTTTATGGTTTAAATTAGCTGTTACAAATGATATAATGTAATAGACTAATGAATCAAAAATATATAATAAACCAATATTATAAAGTTAATAATATTAATTTATTAAATTTAATAGATCTCACATCTTACGAGACTTTGCTAATTTAGCAAGAGTAAGAACATATTTTAAATCGTTGCTATTCATATGACAAGGCAAGCATGAAATATTGGTACATCTTATGGGACATGTATGCAACATAAAATACTCAAATACAATTTTTAATACATAAATGTATTTTATATTTTTTAAATTTAAATATAAATATAATTTTTTTCTCAAATGTAATATAAAACAATATATATATATATATATGTATATTTGCATTAGTCAAAGTGAAAGTCAAATAAATATTTAATTTATTTTGAAAGGAAATAAAAGTCTTTGGATAAAATGTTTACCAATTTATTTGGATAAAATCTTAAGATCAAATAAACAACTTTTAAAAGGTTATTAAAAAAAATAGAAGATAGAAAAGAATTTTCAACTTTAAAGCTTCTTCCATCTCTCTCTCTCTCTCTCTCTCTCACACACACACACACACGCAGAGAGTTTGGTCGTCAATTTCTCGTCTTTGGTTCTCCTTCTTCCCTTTTTCTGATACAGAGTATCCATCTGTCTCGTAAAGCACATCAAAATTAGGGTTTAAATCTTCTAGTTTCTGATCAAAGTTTAAATCATGGATTATTTGATAAGGGAAATGAGATAGTATCAAAAAAGCAGAAGTAATTTGAAATTGAAAGGTTATAATTATGCGAACATTGTGCGATGTTTGCGAAAGTGCTGCTGCGATCCTCTTTTGTGCAGCTGATGAAGCTGCTCTTTGCCGTGCTTGTGACGAAAAGGTTTAAGTTAGTTATTTTTTTTTTTGAAAATTTTAATTTACGTAGAAAATTTGAAGTTTATGTTTGAATTTATAGCTTGATTTGATTGTTCTTCATGTTTATGTGAAATAACTGAGTGATTATTATCGAATTATTGGTATAATTTATAGTGGATCTAGTGTTTGATTCTTAATTTGGTAATAGGGTTTTATTTTATGTATACCAACCCTCTGTGTGTTTATATCATTGTGTTTGAACATAAATTTGTACTGTAACTGAGAAAAGTGATTTTTAACATAAATTATTGTGAGAACACTAGAACTAGAAGGATCTTGGGAAATTTGGATCAGAAGTTTATAATACTCGATTTGGATAATTGGATCTGTTGGATGAAGTTCAGTAGATAATTAACAACTTGATTTGGTTGAACCGAAGACATTTTCACTTATTTGCAAAGCTTTGATGTTAAATTTGATAGAGTTATCTTCAAGGGCATATTAAGAAGCTTTACTAAAACTGCAAGCATTTAGTAAATCCTGTGAAGACGGTGTCGACATGTAGAGAATCAATTGAGTATCTACTTTAAGTTCATTGGATTGGAGATTAAATACTGGTCACATGAAATAAACTATACACCGTAGTATCTTTATGTTGCTTTCCCTTATTTTGATTTCTAGTCTTAAGTTAGGCTAATTCTTTTGTTTTGGTTGGATGGTTTGTTTGTTGTCTCTTGGATTGCATGTGTTTTGGTTGTTTTTTTGAATGATTTTTCTTTCTAGGAATGCAACAGCCACATCTTTATATTTCGTCTCTTTATTTGAAGGGTCCACCTCTTTAAGCACATATTTGGCATCCAGATGTATGAATTAGGACCATGCTTTTATTTGGCTACCCCTTATTTTTTTTATCTTTTTATGACCTTTCCCAAATTGTTTATTTCTTAACTAGCCTGTGGTGCAACATGGCTAGGATGCTCGGTCTGATGGTAGAAGGGATGGCGTGATTGGAGACACTTGTTTTCTGCAAATATATATTGGACTTTCATTACACATTAGATTTCTTAGACTTTTATGATCACAAGCGATCAAACCCTCTGAAACACTAAATGCAATTATTTTAGACAAATTTTTTCCATTCAAAAACATGCCCCTTTCAAGTTAATTATTGTCCTAAGCTTACTTTTTTAATATGTATAGAGGTATCCCCATCACAGGAAAATGGTAATATGGTACAGCCATGTTTTATGTCCAAGTTCCGTTTAATGAAAGTGTTCAAATTGGGTAGGCACCACTTGTGGGCATGCTTTAAAGTGACAAATCATTAATCTCATGGTGAACCAAAAATCTCTTAATGATTAATTCTTTCTTCAAATGAATCGTAAGATTTGGGAGACTATGAAGGATATATATATATATATATATTATAGGGTGAGGTTCAAGGGAAAACCACAAAAAATGAAAACTGAGGAACACCCTGGTAACCTTTCATCTGTACGGTATGCACATGTGCATACAAGTAATTGTAACATGCACACGCGCATAAAAACCAAAAAACAACTTCAATTACTTGTATGCACATGTTGAACGCTTACCATGGTGTTCTTTAGTTTTTATTTTTTTTGAGTTTTTCCCCTGAACCTCCCTCTCTCTCTCTATATATATATATATATATATCATTCATTTACCGGTTAGCGTCATTGATCTTTCACTCTAATGGTGGAGTAATATAGCAAATATAATAGTATCGAATTCTTGATTTCCTTTTCATTTGATTTCATGTTTTCTAAAATCTTGTTTCCCCTTGTAACAAATGTAACCATAGCACTTCCTAAATCAAGCTTTTATGAAGTCATCTACTCATATTCACCTTGTTTCCTGTGTTACCTTGCAAATCAATCATCGTTGTTAGTTTTAACTTCTTGTCCCAGGCAATGAAGAATGCGGGGTTATATAATTGACCCATACAAAGATTTCTCTTTGAAATGATGTCCCAAAAGATACTTGTAGTTGTCTGTTAATATACATCTGCAAAATGATGGGCAGGTGCATATGTGTAATAAGCTTGCCAGTCGGCATGTACGGGTAGGACTTGCAGATCCTAGTGATGTACCACGTTGTGACATATGTGAAAATGCACCAGGTATTACATATATATATATATATATATATATATATATATAGGGGCGGGTTCAAATGAAAACCAAGTTTCGGTTGTAAACCGGGGGACAAAGGACAGAGTGCCGCACACCTTCACGGATCGTTCATGTATCATGAATAATGTATCATTCAGGATGAATAATACAACACTGAGATGAATGATACACGATTCACGATGAATGATACATGGATCACGAATTCGCGTATTATTCATCCTGAGTGTTATATTATTCATCTTGAATACTTGTATTATTCATCATATAGTGCATAAGCGTTCACATTCGTTATTCATATTGAATGTGGACACTTGGGGACACGTATCGTGCTCTTCTTTGTCCCCCGGTTTACAACCGAAAATCGTTTTTCAATTGAACTTCCCCCCCCCTCTCTCTCTCTATATATATATATATATATATCTTCTAATATAATTACTTTTCTTTGTTTATCTGGATATTACACGATATTATGTTCTTATCTTTCTTTTACCCAATCTGTATTGTAGCTTTCTTCTATTGTGGAATCGATGGAAGTTCTCTCTGCTTACAGTGTGACATGATTGTTCATGTTGGTGGTAAACGAACACATGGAAGATATCTGCTACTAAGGCAACGAGTCGAGGTTTCTGGTTTTGTACCACTTCTCTTTGCTATTAATTATGAGGTGTATATAGGGTGCGTTTGGTAACTAAACAGGACAGAAACATAACATGATAGAGCAGTTGTTCAGCGTTTGGTAAGACATAACCGGATAGGACAGAACATATAAAATGACCATTTTACCCCTATTGAGGTGTTTATATCTTTTATATCTTTTGATTAATTTGTGTAATTTATCAAATTATAATAAAATAAATATTTTTATAACAAAATATATCATTAGAAAGTTCTCTTCAAGACGATTAAAATGACATAAAAAAATATGTAGTTTTCTATTTTATTTTATACCTTCTCTTTATTATTTTTATAACTAATATATAACGAATTACTTAAATTAACCAAAACATAAAAACCGCATAAAATTATATTTTGAGGATAGTAAGTGAAAGTTTAAAGAACATAAAATATAATAAATTAAATTTAAAGAATGAATAAAATGTAAGGAGGAAGGCGTATTTGATGTTTTAGAAAAGAATTAGGTTTTATTCTGAGGTTATATTAGTAAAATATGGGTTTGTTCCACTCTGTTCCATGGCCTGGACCTGTTCTGTCCTGTCTTGTCTCGTATGCCAAACGCACCCACACTGAACACATCAAAATAGTGACTTACTCTATGAGAGTCTTTTTGTAGTTTCCAGGGGATAGAAGTGGTCGTGACGATGAGTTAGGGTTGAATCCTGGTGAAGCAAGGAGGGAACCAAATTATCAACCTAAGCATACAACAAGAGATAACCAACACCATAGGTTATCTTCCAAAGGCATGCTGGAAAATAATAATATTGATGGTGGTGTTGGCAGGATGGAAAATAAGTTGATCGATCTTAATTCTAAGCCTCAACGGATGCATGGGCAAACTTCAAACAATCAGGTACTTATTTTTAGCTTCTTAAATTTATTCCCTTTTTTGGAAGCAAATCTTACATTCGCATTTCGATGATGGAATTTTGTTATGCAAGATTTAGTTTTGATGTTATCTATGTTGGATATGGAGCTTGATTTGGATTTCAAGTTGGGTCTACATGACTACATCTTTGCAGACCCAATTTTGCTTAGAAAGCAATATGACGTTAAGGGGTGTTATAGTGAAAATTTTGTGAGAAGCGTGAGAAGTGGATCTGAACCGTTGATCGCTTTTAATCAAATGCCCTCCCATAAATTGCACCTTAAAAGGAAATTGATCTGGTGCATCTCGTCCTAATGTGCATTCATTTCTCATTCAAACGGTAGATAATCATTTCACGTTAACCTCAACTTCTCACGGAACCCAACCCTATATATATATAGGTGGGTTCAAATGAAAACCGAGTTTTGGTTGTGAACATAAGGACAAAGGAGAGTGTGCCACGTGTCCCCACCTTCACGGGCCGTTCATGTACTATTCATCATGAATACAACATTTAGATTGAATAATAGACTATTATTGATGAATGATACATGGATCATGAATTTGTGTATTATTTATCCTGAATGCATAGTGCATAAACGTTCACTTTCGTTATCCATACCGAATGTGGACATTCGGGAACATGTGTCACATTCACCTTTGTCCCTCAGTTCACAGTAGGCTTGTGCATCGGTCGAGTCGGGTCGGCCTAAAAACCCGCTAACCCGATCGGGTTTCGGGTGGAGGATGCAGAACCCGAAACCCGTCCATCATGCATTTCGGGGCTCGGGTTACGGGTGGTTTCGGGGCGGTCGGGTTCATCGGGTTGGCCTGATCCCAGGCCCGTTTTCAACAGCTTTAATTCAGCCCATTTTCATGTTTTTTCGCCATGTTTTCGTGTTTTTCGGTAACCAACATTCCAGCAAATTGCAATATATAAAAATAAAAACTTAAAAATAACTTACAAGTTAAAACTTAAATATAACTTAGTTAAAAAGTAACAACTTACCACCAAAGTCCAAAGTTTAAACTTTAAAGTTAAAACAGTTAAACAAGTTCCACTTCCAAGTTCCAACCAAAATTAAAACAAGTTTCCAACCAAATTACCAATCAAGTTAAATTGTTCAAACCAAGCCAAAGTTTAATTAATTTCCAAACTTCCGTTTCTTCCAAAAGTGCCAACTTCCAACTTTCCAAGTTCCTTTTCTTCCACGGTTCCACCAAACCAATCGTCTAATCCTGTAACAACAAAAACGAATCAACAACAAGACAACAATCATGAAGGATGAATCATAAATGGCAATTATAAATAATAAAAGTCGTACCTTTCTCAATCATCAGGAATCAATTTCAAAAAAATCCCCCAAATTATTTGAACTTTTGAAGCTTGTGTACTAGGACTATCTTCAGTACCACGGGCCGAAGAAGTTTCAATCCTCAAATTTTCCATTTCTGCAAGTTTTAAAATTTAAAGTAACAAACTTTAAAGTCGTAATTATAATTTATAAATTATTAAAATCATAAATTAATGTCTTACCTTTCTCAAACTTCTCGAGATCCTCCAAACTTTCTTCCACCGCAAGTGGTTCAGTAGGGCCCCGTAACCAATCTTGCGTACAGATGAGTGCTTCAACTATTTTAGGAGTTAGAGAACTCCTAAAATTATCCAACACCCTCCCACTTGTACTCAAGGTATACTCGGATGCAACTGTAGAAATGGGTACGACAAGGACATCTCTTGCAACTTTTGAAAGGATAGGAAACCGTGCACTATTCAACTTTCACCTCATAAGCAAATCGAAGTCATTGCCATTATCATCTACAATGGTCTCACCTAAGTATACATCAAGCTCATTTCGTTTGCTATCTAAGGCCCCACTTTCAAGCTTTTGAACTTAGATTGTGACCTTCCAAGAGGGGGGAGATCTTTTCCCGATTGGGATTGGGATTGAGAAGGTTCAGAATATTGTTGCACATAATCTTCAAACAAGGCATTGAGTTGAGACTTTACCTTCCTAAAACATGATTCACCTTTTTCTTCCCCAAACAACTGACTGAACTGGATGGCATGTACTCAACTTTATCTCTTGGATCAAGAATATTGGCAAAGAAAATTACCAAGTTCATCTTCTCCGGATCACCCTAATATTTATCAAACTTCTCATTCATTTTTTGACCCATATTCTGTTTATAGAAAATATGTAATATAAATAAATGAACAATATATAAATAAACTAGTAAAGACTGTAAAGTAAGCCAAATTAGGAAAGTAGTTGTACCTTTTCAGTTAAATTCTTAGAAACAATCATCTCTGTAAGCGTGAACCCCAAATCACATATCTCGGTTAAGTAACAATTAGAAGTGACATATAAAGAGCCTGAGATTCTTAACGTCATCTCATAGAATGTCTTCAAAAGTGTTGCGAAGCTTTCTAAATACACAGAATCATAATCCGCAAGCACCGAATCACCCAAATCTATCTTGAGCGAGGCATCATTTCCGTCATAGGCTTCGAACACGGTTCTAAAAGAAATGGCATTCCTGATCATCATATAAGTTGAGTTCCATCTAGTAGGAACATCAAGACAAAGTGAACTTCTTTCTTCCACCCCAAGTAAAGTAGCAAGCTCTCTAAACTTGAACAACCTAGCCGGAGAGCCCCTTACCCACCTAACAGTATCTCTCAGCTTCCTAACCGACGAATCTGCCATCTTCAATCCATCTTGCACAACCAAATTCAAAATATGTGCAACATATCTCATATGCAAGTATTGTGCCCTAACGGAAGAACACCCCCAAAGAAACTAGCTTGCTTTTCAAGAACCCAGGTGCAACATCGTTACTAGATGCATTATCTACAGTGATGGTAGAAATGTTTTTTATTCCCCACTCAACCAAACAACCCTCTATCTAAAGCTTTGGCTATTGCATCCCCCTATGAGATTGGATTGACACAAAAGAGATTATCTTTTTGTTCAATTTCCATTGGACATCAACATAATGTGCAGTTAGGCACATATAATTGATCCGTTGCACGGATGTCCAAGTGTTTGTGGTTAAGCTAACCCGCTGTGAGTGTTCTTTAAAAAACTTTTTCAGGCTATTCCGCTTTTCATAAAAAAATAGCAAATATGTCTCTATTAACCATTCATCTTGACGGTATTTTAAACATTGGACATGCTTCTTGCACCCATTGTCTACACCCCCTACCCTCTATAAAAAGGAAGTTCGTCCATGATGATCATCTTAACGGTTGCTTTCCTAACTCTCTCTTGATTAAAAACCCAATTAGTCAAGACACTTTCATTTTCAGAGTTTGAAGCGAATGCTAACATTGTTTGTGACTGAGGGTTTTTTAGGCATGAAAGGGAATGGTTTCTTAAAGAGGAAGTGTCGTGCTTTTTGAGGTCGGCCGCATATGTTTTATCACAATATTTACACTTTGCTTGTACCAAATTACCCCCCTCATCCAAAATTCTGTCAAAGTGATCCCATACAGCTGACCTTTTTTGGGAGCTTTTCTCTTCTTTGTTTCAGGCGGTGGTGGTGGTGGCGTGGTGCACTACTATCCGCCATAGACATTCCAATCTAAATATTCCAATAAAAACCCAATTTACAATTTACACATCTCAAATTCTCCAGATAAACATAAACTGTTAATAAACCAGAAAACTTGTAGCATCTAGCATCACAACTTCACAAGATTGAAAGCTATTAACAATTACCCTATACTATAATCCTATATGGAATTATAAAACCAACATTAAGTCATCAACCACAGTGAACCAAAAACCAAAGTGAACCAACATTAACCACATTACCATTTAGGCATTTACCACAGTGAACCACTTTTAACTAAAAACCATAGTCTATAGTGAACCAAAAACCACAGTGAACCAAAAAAACACAGAAAACAACATTAACCACAGTGAACCAAAAAACCACAGTAAACCAACCTTAAGTCCTTAACCAAAAAAATTAAAAAACCACAGTGAACCAACATTAAGTCATTAACCAATCATAAATTCATAATCCACAGAAAACAAAGATTTCTTGATTTATCGACTGAGAGAGTCAGAGAGAATGAGAGATACGAAGTTACCAACAGAGAACAGGGTCAGAGAGAAGGTGGCTTCGATTCGACTTTCGAGTCTTCAAGAAGTTCGACCCTTCGTCGTCACAATTCCTTGAGACTTGAGTAGTTGAGTTCCTTCGATTCTTCGACTCAACAGAGGCACAGAGCTTCGTCCAACACTCCAACAGAGCTTCGTCGTTCGTCGTCAAGTTGAAGAAATTAGGATTTAGGTCAAACTGAGGTCGAGCCGTCGAGGGTCTGTGTGTGTGGTGTGTGTGTTAATGTGTTTGCCAAAGCCAAACTGAGAAAATTAAATGGGATATTTATATTTATTAAATTAAAAAATAAAAAACTATTCGGGTTTCGGACGGGTTCGGGTTTGGAATAACCCAACCCAACCCAATCCGTATTATCCGAGAAAGAATGTCGGGTTCGGGGCTGTTCGGGTTGCGGGTCATCGGGTACACCGATTTCGGGCTTATCAGGTTTCGGGTTCGTCGGGTTTTGCTCACCCCTAGTTCACAGGCAAAACCTGGTTCGCAATTGAACTTTTCCCTATATATTATAACAAGGGAGTCTTCCTATGACTGTACTACCTTAGGAATTTTATAACAAGAATCCTAGCAACCACCCACCCTGGATGTAGGGAACTTGCTCAACCTTGTAAATACCGTGTTTGATTTTTCATTTCCTGCAACTAATTGATCTTAAAAATTCATGCGTAACTTGAAACATTTGTTCTGATTTCCTTCTCAAGGAACAAGGAATGGATATTAGTGGCAGTAATAATGATTGTGCAAGCGTGGTTCCTGTTGGATCCTTTAAAAGAGAGCCTGAGAAGTAATTGAGGTATAATAGATGGTATTATCCGTTGCAATCTTCTTATTTTCTTCAGTTTGCGGAAATTGTTACAGTTTTTGTTTTCGACCCATCTTAAATGAGTATTGTTGAGTAATATTCTTTTTGCAGGATTAACATATCTTGACAATAGGGTCAGGTTGGGAAAAACCTCAAAAAAATGGAAAACTGGTAGCCCTTTATCTGGACGATATGCACTTGTGTATACAAGTAATTTATAACATGCACACGTGCATAAAAATAAAATAAAAAACAACTTAAGTTACTTGTATGCACAAGTGCATACCGTCCGGATGAAGAGCTACCAAGGTATTCCTCGGTTTTCCATTTTCTTTAGGTTTTCCCATGGTCCTCCCTCCTTGACAATATCTGAATTAGGGTGTTTTTTCTTCTAGTGCCTTTCATTTAGTGTTTGTGGGCCTCATTTCCATGATAAGTAGAGATGGGACCCACAAAATAGAGTCAAACAAACCGGAACCCTTAGTAACTTTTCTGCTCATAAAAAGACTCGGTCTACACTTCCGTTTTATCAGTGAAACTAGAAAATACATCTCCGTTTAATTGTAGGGCATCACAGAAAGTCATTTAATTTATAATCCAAGGTGTATGATGCTACAAGTCTTTTATATTTTGAGCTAATGTCGTCTCAGAAAGTGTACCGTTTGGTTGACCACATAGTTGAATAAAAATAGGGATCGGAGATTTGCCTAAAAACATAAATGTATGAATTAAGCTGACTGGATAAAGCTGTCTTAATGAATTAATCTGCCTGTATAGATCGAGAAGGTTTTTTGTTTGGGTGGGTTTTTTCTTAGATGGAAGAAGCATTGTTTTTAATTGGGAGGGACAAGTTTAGAAAAAACTTTCGGCATAAAGTTTCTTCCTAGAAACTTACTGAATAAGCAACTTTTTATGTCATTAAGCCAATAACGAAGAGTTATGTATAACTGACCGAGTAAGCTGTGAGTCTCTTTAAGCTCGTTAAGTTGCTAACTAACAGACCCTAATTTAACAAAAAGTGGCTGCAGTCTACACGTGCCGTCATTGCATGTAACACTTGCATGTGGTGTTACAGGTTGCAAGTTCAAATCACGTAATTTGGCTCTCTTTTACGCTGTATTCTCGAAACTCATTTTACGAAAAAATATTTTCTTTCCTTTCCTTCCTTTTTATTCCCTTTCGAGCACACAAAAAAAATTTACTTCCCTTCCCTTTCTTTTCTTTTCACTCCAGATTATAGAAATCAACGTTAGTTAATCTTTTGGGAGGAAAGGAAAGGAAATGAAAGAAATTAAAAACAATTTAAAAGAATTACTAAAATTATTAAAATTACAAAATAACCCGGCCTTCCATTATAAAGGATATATTTTTAAGAAGGTATATTTGTAAAAAATAACATATTTCCTTTCCTTTCTCTTCTGTTTAAGAATGAAAAGTTATTTTCTTTCCGTTCCTTTCCTTTCTTTTCGGGAATACAAATGAAAAAGTTGTTTTCTTTTCTTTTCTTTTACATCGATTTCTTCTCTCTCCAGATTAGAGAACACACCGTAAATGAAACCGTACTTTTATAATACCTTTTGTTTTATTTTATATTATGCTAATTATTTTGTGCCTCTGCCTTAAATCCCCAACTACTATGTCTCTTTCTATTGTTTTAAAGTATATAGTATTTAAATACGGAAAATCCCTGATGTTATTTCTTCTACGTTTGCAGCACGAAGATGGTCTTGGAGATTATCACAGCAGACGCTGCATTGTTAGCTCTGTATCGAGGGGAGATCAACCGTTTTGAAGGCATACGGTGACCGTTCGATGTGGTGGTCATCCTCTCTTTTTTCAATTGCAGCAAATGTTAGTTATAGAGTTCCTTACTGTGACAGAAAATCCAAGATTGTTGGTGGCTCGAAACCCGAATTTGTAATTGTTCATAAATGCGTTCTCTTCGAATCTCTCATGCAATTTTAGATTCTAATGCGGTTTATTGGTTGTACCCTTTTTCTGTTATACGTAACGAAAGATGTTTTCTTAGAACCAGTTTTGGTTAACTAGCAGGCTGTGTTTTGATGTATTAATGCATTGTGTTTACAATGCTTTTCACCGGTTCTTTGGCTCTTAGCGGTGGTTAGGCGGCAACCGATGGTAGGCAGTGGTTCGCCCTTTCTTAAGAACCAGTTTTGGTTATAACTAGCAGGCTGCATTTTGATGTATTAATGCGCTGTTTAGAATGCTTTTCACTGGTTCTTTTGGCTCACAGGCAATGAGAGGCTGTCGGCGGTTGTTAGGCGGCAACCGATAGTTGACGGTGGTCCGCCCTCCGAAGATGTTTCTTAGAACCGGTTTGGTTAACTAGCAGACCGGTTTTTTTTTAATTGTATTAATGCACCAATGCTTTTCACCGGTTCTTTGGGTCGTAGGGAATGAAGAGGTCATGATCGGTGGTTAGGCGGCAACTGATGGTTGGTGTTGGCTGGAGGGCGGTGGTTAGGTGGCAACCAGTGGTTGGCAGTGGACGGAAGCTGACTCGGCGGGAAAATGTGAATGGGTCGACAAATATTTAGACCCTTGAAGATAACGAGCCTACAAACATAGCATCCAGAAAATTAAGAGAACATCGAAAATTTGAGATAAAATTCTAAAAGATTTTATTTATTAATCAATAATCTGAATAATAATGAAAAGAATAAGGGGTTGTTTGTTTTTGAAAAAATACCTCTTAAAATCTCTTAAGTCTGAAAATTAAGAGGTTTTCAGATTTAAGACTGTTTGTTTTATTTTTAGAAAAAAGTCTGAAAACCTCTTAGTGTCCTCTGAAATTTTAGAGGTGCACCATCCACTTAATTCCTCTTTTTTTTTAGAATTCAGTTCCTTCTATCGCCTTCTCAATTGCACGCATGGTTGATGGCAATGATGTGTATGAACGTGTGTGTTATCAAATAGTGGTCTCTTTCAAGTTGGAAATTAAAACACAATATTTTTAGTCAATTAAGATGTTTATCATTTTCTAAAAACAAACAGTCGTAATATTTCAGACTTCAACACCACCTCTTACTTTTAGATGTAAAATCAGATTTCAGACTTCAGACCTCCTAAAAACAAACAGCACCTAAAACATTTATCCACTAAACTAATTAAGAGATAACTGTGAATCTAAATTCAAACTCAATCCTAACCCTAAACCAAATATAAGTAATTAGATAGTAAATATAAGTAAACCAATAATAATTCTAAGCTTATAAAGAATAACTAAAACTAAATAATTGTCTTAAACTAATTAAGAAACCAAATAACCAAATACACAAAGAAATGCAATCCGTTCGGGACTCGTCACGACGCGTCCGCGACTCGGCATGTGATCCAGGTCGCGGGAGAAGTCGTGCCGGAGATTATTTTCCCGTTTTCGATGTCAAGTTCCGAGCTTATTTTAAGCTTATTTTCCTCTTTTCCAATTATCAGCGAAAAGTCTCGAATTCTCTATATACACGAGCCTATGGCTTTTAGGGGTAAATTAGACCCACAATAAGTCTCATCGTGATGCCCCCCCGATCCTCTGGTGCCGCAAGTAGGGTGTGTTTGGTGTCCGGATGAGATGGGACTAGATGAATATGCGAGATGGAGTACATAGTTGGATGAATTGTAGAAGATTTTCAGACTTTTATTTGATATGGATAGTTTGGTAATTTACCAATCTTGTCGATCTCCCTGGATTGTTTCCACCTGTTTTTGGTGGGACAATAAAAATGAATTTTTGTCCCACTCAATCCATGTGTCCCAGTAGAATGTTGCGCAAAAGGTGGGACAAAAAACTTTGTTATGTCATGTCCAGTTGTCTCATGTACCAAACACACCCTGAATGAACTATTTATAAAAAAATACATACATCCAACTAAAAGTTTTGTACATGCACTTATTATACATATACCAAAGTGTTCATTACAAAGTTGAAGGCAACATGACACTCATATATGACTAGGGGTGTTAACGAGCCGAGCCGAGTCGAGTAGCAAGTTATTCGAGCCGAGCTCGAAAAAATAATATCAGGCTCGAGCTCGACTCGAGCTCGATTAATTTTTCAAATTCGGGCTCGAGCTCGAGCTCGATTATTTTTTCAATGTTCGAGCTCGATGCTCGTTTATGAGCTCGAATTCGAGATCGATTAACTCGTTTACGTAGTCAAGATCGATAATTTTTATAATTTGATTATATAACTTGTAAACATATAAATATGTGAGGCTCGAAAAAGTGTATGCTCGAATGGCTCGGCTTGACTCGACTCGACTTATAATATAATATGACCATCGTGATACTTATATTACAATTAAAGGACTTCTAGCTTGTCGGCCCATTTTTAACTGTCACGGCCTGCGATACATACATGACACATGCAGAAGTTTTACACTTAGGTCTTAGGCCTTGTTTGCTTTCGTATTTTAATCTCTTAAGCATCACTAATGTCTGATTCGGTCAGACGTTTTATAATTCAGACCTTTTTTCCGGTCTTTTATTTCTTAATATGATCTGGACAAAAAAATAGTAATCCTATATTTTAAATTTCCTCTTATTTTTATCGAGTACCTTATAAACATCTCATACCAATACTAATAACTTTGAATACAAACTTGGATGATGCCAACTTGCTTTCTTTCTTTCTTCAAATACATATACATATATATATATATATATATATATATATAGAGAGAGAGAGAGAGAGAGAGAGACGAAGAGAAAAAGAAAGAATCGGAATTGATCGATATATTTCTCGAAACAAACGAAAGTATTTTGCCTTTTCCTCAGAGAAAGACGATCAAACAATTCCCAATCATGGTCCTTGCGGATCGGATCATCCCTATAATATACAAAGAAAAACTCCAGATATTTGAGATCGTGTGAGAAAAAAAGAGTTAATATCGTAAGAATCCTTGATCATTTTTAATCTCATGTCACCCATGAATTACGTTTCTTACGGGGATTGATTTGGTACATCTCTTAAGATTGATCAAAGGGTGGAGATATCTTCTTACCTTTCTTATCACAATTTCCCTTCTCACCTGAACTCAACCCTCTATAGGGTTGAGTTCCGGTGAGAATGAAAGTTATGATGAGAAGGGTAATAATGAATCTACAACTTTGGATGCACATTAAGATGAGATGCACCATGTCAGTTCTCATATCAAACACGATTCATGGGATAGGGTGAGAATAAAAGCTAATAAACTTTCTATATCTGATTATATTTTGGATATTAGATATGCCAATTTTAACATGTAGTTTGCATCAGAACTTAAACTACTATGCATTCATTGTGACATATGTTGCATGTCTCATTTTGCAAACATGTTTTTGTTGCATTTTATCCATCTTTAAGATTTATGCTTTTACCTTTAGATGACTAAAAAGCCCTTTTTATATTAAGGGAAATTAATTAAAATGCCACAAGTTTGACCCAAACTTACCAAAATGCCACAAATCTCGCTCATCTTACCGAAATGCTACAAAAATCCGCGGTGGGCCCCGCAATCGCAGGCCCTTGCCCGCGTTGGTCCCCCAAGAATGCTCGCGGCCCAGCTTTCCCCCCTCAAGAATGCCCGTGTTGGCAGTTTTGGTCCCTGCTCGCGTTGGGCCCCGCGATCGCGGGCTAACCCGCCACGCGTCGGCCCAGGGTTTACCCTAAAAATTAATTGAAGACCAAAGCCCTAATTCTCTTTTCCTTTCTTTTCTTCGGCCGCACTATATAAGGGGGGGGACCAAAACCGTCCCACTCATTATTTTATAACTCTCAATTTTTTAATATCAACTCTCTCTCAATTTTCTCCCACTCTCTCAATTTTGTCGTGTGGAACACGTGTTCGAGTTTTGTGAAGATGTCTCGTATTACCTCTGTGGTATGTTTTCCTTATGTTTTTTGTTATTTTTTGTATGTTATTTTAAGTTAAGATATATGATTTGTATGTTTGTTAGAGTGTTTATAACTTTTGTTATGTTTGAATATGTTCTATGTTTAACATTTTTAAGATATATGATATGTATAGTTTTATGTTTGAATGTGATATTTGTATGTTATAATGTGTATGTTGTTATAGGAGTATTTTTATAAAAAAAATTTGTTAAGAGTGTGTTTTTATAAAAAAAATTTGTTAAGAATGTGTTTTTATAAAAAATTGTTAAAAATGTGTTTTTTTATAAAAATAATTCTTAAAAGTGTGCTTTTATAAAAAAATGTTAACAATGTGTTTTTTTATAAAAAAATTGTTAAGAGTGTGTTTTTATAAATAAATTGTTAAGAGTGTTTTTATAAAAAAAATTGTTAAGAATGTGTTTTTATAAAAAATTGTTAAAAATATGTTTTTTATAAAAATAATTCTTAAAAGTGCGCTTCTATAAAAAAAATGTTAACAATGTGTTTTTTTATAAAAATAATTCTTAAAAGTGTGCTTTTATAAAAAAATGTTAACAATGTGTTTTTTTATAAAAAAATTGTTAAGAGTGTATTTTTATAAAAAAAATTGTTAAGAGTGTATTTTTTTTATAAAAAAAATTGTTAAGAATGTGTTTTTATAAAAAATTGTTAAAAATGTGTTTTTTTATAAAAATAATTCTTAAAAGTGTGCTTTTATAAAAAAATGTTAACAATGTGTTTTTTTATAAAAATAATTCTTAAAAGTGTGCTTTTATAAAAAAATGTTAACAATGTGTTTTTTTATTAAGAAAATTGTTAAAAGTGTGTTTTTATAAAAAAAAATTTGTTAAGAATGTGTTTTTATAAAAAAAAAAATTGTTAAGAATGTGTTTTTATAAAAAATTGTTAAAAATGTGTTTTTTTATAAAAATAATTCTTAAAAGTGTGCTTTTATAAAAAAATGTTAACAATGTGTTTTTTTATAAAAATAATTCTTAAAAGTGTGCTTTTATAAAAAAATGTTAACAATGTGTTTTTTTATAAAAAAATTGTTAAGAGTGTGTTTTTATAAAAAAATTGTTAAGAGTGTTTTTATAAAAAAAAAATTGTTAAGAATGTGTTTTTATAAAAAATTGTTAAAAATGTGTTTTTTTATAAAAATAATTCTTAAAAGTGTGCTTTTATAAAAAAATGTTAACAATGTGTTTTTTTATAAAAATAATTCTTAAAAGTGTGCTTTTATAAAAAAATGTTAACAATGTGTTTTTTTATAAAAAAATTGTTAAGAGTGTGTTTTTATAAAAAAAAATTGTTAAGAATGTGTTTTTATAAAAAAAATTGTTAAAAATGTGTTTTTTTATAAAAATAATTCTTAAAAGTGTGCTTTTATAAAAAAAATGTTAACAATTTGTTTTTTTATAAAAATAATTCTTAAAAGTGTGCTTTTATAAAAAAAAATTTTAACAATGTGTTTTTTTATAAAAAAAATGTTAAGAGTGTGTTTTTATAAAAAAATTGTTAAAAATGTGTTTTTTTATAAAAATAATTCTTAAAATTGTGCTTTTATAAAAAAATGTTAACAATGTGTGTTTTTATAAAAAAAAATTGTTAAGAATGTGTTTTTATAAAAATTTGTTAAAAATGTGTTTTTTTATAAAAATAATTCTTAAAAGTGTGCTTTTATAAAAAAAATTGTTAAGAATGTGTTTTTTTATAAAAATAATTCTTAAAAATGTACTTTTATAAAAAAAAATGTTAACAATGTGTTTTTTTATAAAAAAAAATGTTAAGAGTGTGTTTTTATAAAAAAATTGTTAAGAATGTGTTTTTATAAAAAATTGTTAAGAATGACAACTTAGGTCCCTATGGTTTTAAGAATGACAACTTAGGTCCCTAAACTTTTAAGAATGCCAATTAGGTCCCTACGGTTTTAAGAATGACAACTTAGGTCCCTAAACTTTTAAGAATGACAATTTAGGTCCCTAAACTTTTAAGAATGCCAATTAGGTCCCTAAACTTTTAAGAATGACAATTAGGGTTTAGGGTTTAGGGTTTAGGGTTTAGGGTTTAGTCACTCAAGCTTTTGCTTGAGTGGTTTCTTTTCTAAAACTAAAACAAACGAATAATTATCAACACAATAAACCAAACAAGCAAAAGCATCTATATATAACACTAACTATAACAACTGTGAATGACTATGTAGAGGGATTTCTTTTACATCGACTTGACGCTAAAGTGCAAAGTTTCCTACATCGAGGGGTTAGGAGCGTGCTTTAGGGGATTAGGTGGTCGCGCGGATACCCTTGAGGCCATCTTTGGAGGGACATCGTTCGGGCCATGGATGGATGTGTCTTACTCTGCTGGCGACCCTACGCTAGTACACATGTTTCTACAGTTGGAGGTCGAGGACGCCAACGCTGAGCCGGAGGAGATGCATTTTGATTTCTTCGGCGAGCGATTGCATTTTGGGCGTCGTGAGTTCTGTCTAATTACAGGACTACGTTTTGGAGAGGCTCCCCCCCTTCCTCCCTTAGCAGACTGCTCCTTCGTTCCTAGGGTTTTCGGCATTCCAGCATCTCGTTTGAAGCTGAAGGCAGCCCGGGACATGATGAAAGAGGGTCTTAGTGCCCTAAGCGACGCCGATGCTGTCCGTGTATGCTTGGTGGTGATCGTGGATATGGGCTTCATGGGCCGTGAGTATAGCCAGTATGCTTCCTCGACGGTCCTTAGGGTCGTCGAGGACCTTGAGCTGTTTAACAGCTACCCGTGGGGTAGCCATATCTGGACACATTGCTACTCAATCTTGCACCGAGCCATAACCAGACGCGACTCCGATCGACATGGAAAGATGAACCTTTGTGGTTTTACATGCGCCTTCAAGGTTAGATACGTAGAATAACAATTGTTAATAATACATACAAACTGTTTGGCTTTTCTTTTTACGTACTTGCTCTTCTTGTCTAATTCCAGATATGGATCTTGGAGATGTTTCCCGCATCAATCCGATATTTCGTCAAGCGCGACGACCGAGTACTTAGGGGAACCCGTTGGGACAAGCGTGTTACCCTAAGTAGGTCTCTTTGGGTTCAGTTCTTCAATGAATCTAGAAATGTAAGTTCTTTTACTATGTTTACAATTTGCATACGTTAGTCCCGCTTATTAATTTTTTTTATGTTTTATCATATATTTAGCTGCCACTCTTGCCTTTCGCTCGCCTTGAGCCTACTGCCGACGAGATGGACACGGCTTGGTACAGAGACAGCGTGGCCTTTATTGACGCAGAGGCGGCAAGGGCTCGACGTCCCTCTCCTTCCACATCTGACGAAGATGAGGAAGACGACGACAGGCCCCCTTCCGGTGGATATCAACAGCCCCCTTCCTCCTCCTATCCGCCGCCTCTTCCTCCCCCTATCCGCCGCCCCTACCTCCCCCTATCTGCGGCCCCCTACCTCCTCCTACCAGCCTCCCCCTTACGATCCATATCAGGCGGGCCCTTCCTACGGGCCACAACGTGGCTGTCATGAGTACCTGTGGGACTACGTCCACGGGCCGCTAGAGTCACGTGTAGAGTTTCTGGAGGGAGTCTACAGACAGTTTGGCGCTGTCCATGTTAGTGTTTAACTTAATTTGTTGGCCACGTTTATTTAGTTTGTATATTAATATTACGTTCTAAATTTGTTTTAGCTGTCGAGTACGACACCGATCCCCGCTCCGTTCGGACAGGGGACACAGACGACGTTTGGCACCACATCATTTCCGTCATTCCCGGACAGTGTAAGTCACACTTATTTATGGCATTATAGTTATATGTTAGTTATAGTTATATGTTAGTTCCTAAGTTTCTAACTATTTTAATGATCAATGTCACGCAGGCCGCGATGTCGGGGGCCGGGATGTCGGGGGCATACACCTCCCAGATGCCGCCGTTTGGCACGGCATCCTATTCTACTATCCCGGAGAGTGTAAGTCACACTGAGTAACCATTATAGTTATATGTTAGTTCCTAATTTTGTAACTATTATAATGATCAATGTCACGCAGGCCGGGATGTCGGGGGCCGGGATGTCGGGGGCATACACCTCCCAGATGCCGCCGTTTGGCACGGCATCCTATTCTACTATCCCGGAGAGTGTAAGTCACACTGAGTAACCATTATAGTTATATGTTAGTTCCTAATTTTGTAACTCTTATAATGATCAATGTCACACAGGTCGGGATGTCGGGGGCATACAACTCCCAAATGTCGGGGGCCGGGATGTCGGGGGCATTCACGGACATCTTTGGCGCTCCGGCCGGAGAGTATTACCGGCCAGAAATGTCGGGGCCGTCGTCGTACCTCACACCGCCAGTGCACAGGCATACTGTAAGTTATTTTGGTTTAATTGTGAACATTTCCTAAATTGTACTTAAAACATCTAATAACTTAATTTTCAGCTGATGGAGTCTTCTATTGTCGAGGAGCACTTCTCGGAGCCGGATCCGGAAGATGACCCGATGGATGTTGTAGATCCACCACAGGTGACCCCGCTCCCTCAAAAGCGGCCGCACTTCATTTCTCAATTTCTTCGTTTCCCGTTTGGGCAACAAGGATCTACGACACCACCGGCCGCTAAAAAGCAAGCAAAGAAAGCGGGGGGAAAGAAGGGACGAAAGAACATCAAGGGAAAGGAGCCTTCACCGGAGCCTCTTGAGGGACCAGAAATATTGAGGATGTGCAAGACTGGTCGCCTCCCCAAGTTGACATTCACCCCTTACGGGGGCTTAGAAATCAACCCCTCGTTTTTTGAAACATTGCTTGTGGATGACCCTGTGAACTTTGACTTAGACGATACGGTTAGTATGAAGTTAAATTATAGTCATATATAATCAGATATATTTATATTACATGTCTAACCATCTATTTTTTATGCATAGCACGTCGATTCTTGGGTTAGCCTGTTGCAAAAACATCGTGGCGTAGACACGAGGTGGACCATCATGCACACTATGTTCTTTCAGTGCATACTGATGGACCATCAAGGTCCCGCCTCCGTGATCGAAATATGCAATGGCTCGGAAGGGACCTCTTGGACTCTCCTCAATAGGGTATGTAAATCGTTTTACTGTTATTTTATTTAATAACATATATGACATATATTGTAATATTTCAGGTGTACATCCCCATATGCTTGCATCCCAAACATTGGCTGCTTGGAGTGTTTGAACTAGACACTATGGTCATGGCCCTATATGACAGCGAAAAGGACGGTCTCTGCAAACAACAATTGACAGAGCAGATGCAATCGTTTAAAACAAAACTATATACGTTCTTTTCATTGATAGGGGATCATAGACGTCGCGAAGTGTCAAGTATCTTTCGCACAAAGATGGTCGGCCAAGTACCCCAGCTGATAGGTGGGTTTATACCCCCCTTGACTAACCGCAAGTGTACGGTGTCGTCTCAAGTAATACGTACGTAAGTACGAGTATCGAATCCACAGGAACTTGGTGTTAAATACCGCAATGACTGTAGAAACTATTAACTGAACGATTGAAATTTGGTTTGGTTGGATTTCTGAAATATTAAATTAACTAACGCACACAAGAACGCGGGAACGGCTGATTGGTTTAGAAAAGTTAAGAGGGAAGTTGAAGGGTTGGAATCCGAATGGGATATTCAACTAGAATTCAAAGTGATTTATGATTAATTCTCATGATTCATGACTTGCAAAATCCGATCTCGTTATACTCTTTCAAGCTACAGCGAGAGTTTATTCAAGAACACTTGTTCATCTTTCGATCTCACAAATCTCTTGAATAAATGGACAGATTTAGAATCCAACACCGTGGGAATTTTTATATCTCTATCCAAATTCTCCCGGTGGCTAATGAACCCGATCTAAATCTCAAGACTTCTCTCAAACATACTCAAGAACGATGAAATCATTTAACAAGTGATCAATTTATTAAATGCATTAAGCACAAGTTCAAAAACGTCATCCATCAATTAAAATCAAAACATAAATCATTCAAAATCTACATCGATAACCCAAACATCATCCAACCCCCCAACATGTAGTTTAGCTCATGTTGGGGTGTGTAAAAAAAACTGAAAGGTAAAGAAAAGCTTCAAAGAATTCATGGTTCGAAAGGTATAGAGATAATGATAAATAACTCCCTGAGAAGAATCCCCCGTTGATCTCGCGTGCTCAATCGTCTTTGATTTCTCTTCACAATCTGTTTTCCTCGTATTCACCTTCTCAAAAATCTCTGTTTCTCCTCCAAAAATCGCCCCTTGGCCATTCGTCGTCATCTGTGTATCCAAAAGTGCCAAACCCTACTAAAAGAAAGAGTTTTAAAGAACTGGGCGTCGGGGCCAACACCGGTGCGGATGGACTGGCGCCAACTTCTGTTTAGATTCTTGGCACGGATGGCGGCGTCGTGACTGGCGCCGGCTTCTGTTTCTCATTTCCTCAATTTTTCTTGTTTTCAGCTCCGGAACTCGAATCTGTTGCTCTTCTGGACAATAATGCTTAAACCTGTACTTTCTCACCAAAAACCCGTCAAATACCCGTATTTCACTTGAAGACACGCGTAAACCACCCAGTTTAGGATTAAAAATAATGTCGAAAATCGACATTATCAACAACCCCAAACCGAGTGTTGCTTGTCCTCAAGCAAAATAGCGATAGAAAATTTAAAAACCAGGGTTATAACAAAATCCGCACACATGTGAAGTCAGTGGTGTCATTATGGATCTTTACACATCTTATTCAACAAAAGGGATTAGCAGATTAATCAGAATCCTTTACCGATACACCCAAGTTTGCAAAGGTCGAAACTCTTACTCTTTGAGAATAGAACTGGTCGGGACCACACTACATCAAATTCCACCTAAATTCATGCATGATTAGGGAGGATTTCGCCTCGACCCTACCTCGCCGGACTCTCAATTCACTCGAACTCTAGGTTGTCTCACGTGTTGTCATGCAATTGGAAGTTATGTGCAAGAATACTCAATTAATAGCATGAACAACGTAACAAGAAAAACGCACCAATGTCCAAATAAATGATCTCGGATGGAACCAACTAACAAGACTAAGGCTATCAGTGTCACTTTCATCTATCCTCATACTTTCCAAAAGATCAATCAGGTCTTTACAAGGGTTACAATGGGGCTAGGCTATGGGCTAAGAAACGAAAGGTAATTAGGATCAAAAGTCCTCACAGCACCGGTGTACGATAAATGGTTCCCCTTCCCCTTAATTGAGTATGTCACCCTGATTTCCTTCTACACCATCGAGCTCCCAAATTATTTTATTTTTCGCCAGTGAGTTGGCCAATTGGCCTTATTTCTTTTTCACTGTTTTTTTTATTGCCCTTTTTGCATGACCCTTTTTGGTCATATCACTCTTTCCGTACTTCTTTCTGATTTACATCTCTTTATTTCCCCCTTTTTTCGTGCAATGTCCCCTCTCACCTCTCGTAACCGGTACTTGTTTGGACCAAGGTAGGCTATTAATAAGGCTAGGGGTTTAATACGGGATTCAGAATCGAAAAAATCAGTGTTTGGCTGCAAAAATTGGCTAGGGATCGCTCAAAAAAAAGAAGGGTGTGCAAGATAAAACACTCTATACTCACATTGCCTGAAATCATTTCTCAAGGTCAATACTCAGATAAGATCCTGATGACACTAGATATCCTTATGGACGTCTTTGCTGATTGGTGCAAGTCTATAGTGAGATCAACTATAGTCACGACAAAAATTTAGTGAGATGTGTATCGAGTTTATGTATTTCCTCTCAGAATCGACGCTTGAATGGCTCAATACCTCACTATTGGGTGGTCTCCACTAATGTCCCCAATGCATACACTTTTTCAGGTCTCATTTGATGCTATATTATCCCCTACAGTTCATTCCTCAAAAAACAGAGTTCTACTTACTACTGACGGTGAATCGGAAAAAAATTCAATCATAATGATCATAATACCGTTCCTTGCCTAAGACATAATAAAGATCATCATAATGATACCATGACTTCACCGCTACCCCAAACCACAATACACATTGTCCCCAATGTGCATATATCACTATTACAGTCCTCCAAAAATATTGTATGCGAATTAATTACAGTCATCCGAAATGAAATTATGCAATTTAAGTACAGTCATCTCAAATAAAAATCAGAGCAAAACAGATCAAAAAGAGGACAGGAAAACAAACCGGCTTCATCCCTCTCGATTCCAGCGCCTGCCACTACCCGGTCGTTGTCTCCTCACTCTTCGTGTCGGTGGTGGGTTTGATGGTCCTGCGCCATCATGGGCCTCTTCCTCTTGATCCGGCACACCCAGATAACTGAACCCCCTTTGCATTATTCCAATTGATGTCCGTAAATCCCTTTCCACCCCATCCAAACGCTCATGAATCCGTCGGTTGCCATCAGGCTGATTCCCTTCATCCGCAGCTGGATCATAATTGACGTCGTCGGCGTCCACAGCATCTACATCGCTAGGTATCTCCATTTCCTCGCCTGCAGCTGCAAGCTGCAGGTCTAACTTTTCGGCAGCCGCCAGTTGGGCGCGGTATGTATTTCTATCAAATGGCTCTAGAGGGGGGGGGGTAATGTGGCTCCGATCTCTATACCCGCGTCCCTGCATAATTTAGTGATAAGGCAGGGAAATGGAAGGATACCTGTGTTCCGTGCAGAAGCAGCGTCTATCATATGTAAAATGAAGATGTGCCTGACATCAAGCGGCATGTTGTTTTGGATGCAAAATAAGATGCGGGCCACATAGGGATCAGCGTTTGTGTAATGTGTGGAATGGGCCAAGCTCCCCTTTATGAATCGCATCCACACTCCGATCTCGGGTTGGAGATCACTTTTCTTTATCTCATCTGCCTTGACTACCCAGTGCTCGCGGCCACTCCGTCGCAGTGCTGCTGCGATGATAGGACTATGAGTCTCTCCCTGTCCCACACCCGGGATGGGTGGTATGCCAAAAGTTGCGCCTAGCTCTTGGTAACGTGGTACTTGATAGTGACGACAAATGTCATCGAAAGTGATTCGCATTGTTACCCCCGGACGATGACTGTGTGGTGTTCCCCAAAGGCGGGTGGCACCATAGCTGCATAGAATTCTATCACAAGATCTGGGTCGAACGGCTCAGGTGCCCTCACATAATTGGTCCATCCCCGCTGCACCGCTATTTCCCGTACCCTTTGGTTCGGCATATCATCTATATTCATCCCCCGTTCGGGATGAATTGTCCTTTCTGCAAAATTAACGAGACGCTCGTTGAAGTTCCTATGAGGTGCCCGTGCTAATGCCGCTCGTTCCGCTGCGGACAGCTGATAGTAGTGGAACCACCTGCCAGGAGCATCTGGTCTTGTACGCACCATGGTTCTGCAAACAGATGTTGAGTTAATTAGTAACGCATACTTAGTAAGGACACCCCAAACCTAGTCAAAGACTAGGTTTGTTACATAACTCAGATTTTCAATTTAAGCACAAGAACCATACCCCAAACCTTGGTAAAACCAAGGTTTGCAATGGGTGCTGTGTGGAAAAGAAATCAAAAGTGGACACCCCAAACCTAAGTGAAACTTAGGTTTGTGTAGTCTCTTATATCTAATGAAGCACATACCCACACATCTTCACAATATGTCACCAAAATTCTGCCCTAGCACATAGAGACTCATAAAATTCCAGCAGCTTAATCATTAAGCATAATCAATAAGCACTACTTCCCATAATTCATATAGTATAAGCAACAAGTAGTAGAATTCATGGATGTTCATCTCCCCCATCACAACCTAGCATACTCAACAGATAGGAATAAACAAGCTCTTGACAAGCACAAAATCATCAACAGGTGGTGAGCCCAACTGAACTAGCATGAATCCCAAAACAAATTAAGCCCTAAGTGAAAAACAAACTATGGACTAGTCATAGCAAGATGTTCTCATGGCATCAACCATCACTTGCTCATGTATACCCATTTGAAGATGAAGAACAATAAGGGAGCAACATCATACCTTCGATTTTTAACCAAACATTCCCAACAAAGTGAAATTAGGGGTTAGAGAGTGTACCTTGATGCCTTGTGGAAGAGGAAATTAGAAAAGATTGGGAGATTCTTGAACTTGGAGGCCGAAATCGAGAGGTGCAGGCGTTTTGGAGAAGAAAACGGCTAAGGTGCTCTTAGGGTTTTGGAACAATGGCTGACAAAAAACAAAAGTGGGGATTTATACCTGTTAGCAGCTCCGCGCGGATACTGGGGCCGATTGGGCCGCGCGGTGATCCGCGCCAGCCTCTGTTTGAGGCCTTTTCTTTCTTCCGCGCTAATGTTGGCGCTGATGGATCGGCCCGAAGGCCCGCGCCAGCCTCTGTTTGATTTGGCTCATTTGATCCGCGCTAATGCTGGCGCCAGTGGATCGGCGCCAGTACTGGCGCCAGCCACTGTTTGATTTTTCACTTCTTTCTTTTGCTTCTTTAGTTCTTCGCTCAATTCTTCCGACGATGTTCGATCTTCAAGGCTTACTTCTCAGAGATTAACACACAAAAACACAAAAATTAAACGAAACAAAATACACAAACATAAAAGAAAACTAACCTACGGTGGGTTGCCTCCCACCCAGCGCCGTGTTTAATGACGTGGCACGACTTCTCTCGCAATTACTCCTTAGGCTCGTCCATATAGCTGCTCGAGATTTTTGCAACGTCGCCACCCAGGTATGGTTTCACCCGTTGACCATTCACCTTGAATCTTTGGCCATCCGTCCCCTCTAGCTCCACCGATCCATATGGAAATACTTCAATTACTTTGAATGGTCCCGACCACTTGGTCTTCAGCTTACCTGGAAATAGGCGCAAACGAGAATTGAATAATAAAACTTGCATACCAGGAATTAATACCTTCTCTCGAATCTGGCGATCGTGGAACTTCTTCGTCCGTTCCTTGTAGATTGAAGCGCTCTCATATGCGTCTAGACGGATTTCTTCTAATTGATTCAACTCCAAAAACCTTTTCTTACCTGCCGCGTCTAACTCCATGTTCAACTGCTTCACTGCCTAATATGCTCTATGTTCCAGCTCGACCGGCAAGTGGCACGACTTCCCAAACACCAACTGATATGGTGTAGTCCCAATTGGTGTCTTGAAAGCCGTACGATATGCCCATAATGCGTCGTCTAGCTTTGTTGACCAGTCTCTCCTTGATGAATTCACCATTTTCTCCAAGATGCATTTCAACTCACGGTTCGATACTTCCACCAACCCATTTGCTTGCGGATGATAAGGGGTAGTGACTCGATGTTTTACTCCATACTTCCGGAGTAGCATGTCGAGATATTTATTACAAAAATGACTTCCCCCGTCGCTAACCAATGCCCTTGGGACCCCGAACCTTGAAAAGATGTATTTCTTGAGAAATTGGATAACTACCTTCGAATCATTGGTTGGTGTTGCAATTGCCTCTACCCACTTCGATACATAGTCAACTGCGACTAGTATGTATTCATTTCGAAACGAGGGGGAAAGGCCCCATGAAGTCAATGCCCCATACGTCGAATAGTTCTACCTCCATGAATATTTGCATCGGCATCTCATCCTTATTTGAAATATTTCCCGCTCGCTGGCATCTATCACATCGGGAAATGAACTGGAGAGTATCCTTGAACATTGTCGGCCAGAAAAATCCCGACTGTAGCATTTTTGCAACCGTTCGATCAGCACTGAAATGACCTCCACATTCCAAAGTATGGCAGAATGTGAGGATACTCTCTTTGTCTTCGTCGGGTACACATCGTCTGATCATCCCGTCTCCACATCTTTTGTACAAGAACGGTTCATCCCAATAGTAACATTTGGCTTCTGCGTAGAACCTCTTCCGTTGATGTGAGTTCAGTCCAAAAGGTTTCACATCTCCTGCAAGAAAATTAACTAAGTCAGCATACCACGGGTCAACAAAAGACTTAATGGAAAATAACTGCTCATCTGGAAAAGAATCATTTATAGGGATAGTTTCGATTATTTCTGACGACTCCTCTCCGATTCTATATAAATGATCGGCCACTGAATTCTCGGACCCTTTCTTGTCCCGGATCTCAATGTCGAACTCTTACAACAGCAGTACCCATCGAATTAACCTCGGCTTTGCGTCTTTCTTCGCCATTAGGTATTTCAACGCCGAGTGATCAGTATAGATAATAATCTTGGATCCGACCAAGTATGATCGGAACTTCTCACAAGCGTACACTACCGCCAACAACTCTTTTTCGGTGGTTGCATAGTTGATCTATGCCTCATCTAGCGTTTTGCTGGCATAATAGATCACATGCAATTTTTTCTCCTTTCGTTGACCCAAGACAGCTCCCACAGCTATATCGCTTGCATCACACATGAGCTCGAATGGAAGATTCCAATCGGGTGCGGTGAGTATTGGTGCCGAAGTCAGCTCCCTCTTTAATCTGTCAAAAGCCAAAACACACTCATTAGAAAAATCAAACTTAGCATCTTTTAACAGCAAAGAGCATAAAGGTTTAGCAATTTTAGAGAAGTCCTTGATGAAACGCCGGTAAAACCCTGCGTGTCCCAAGAAGCTTCTCATTCCCTTCACTGTTGTTGGATATGGCAGATTCTCTATCACAGCTACTTTCGCTTTATCCACCTCTATGCCTTCCCTTGAAATCTTGTGTCCAAGTACGATGCCTTCCGTTACCATGAAATGGCACTTCTCCCAGTTGAGTACTAGGCTCGTTTCTTGACACCGCTTCAAAACTGCTTCTAAATGATCGAGACACACGTCGAATGAATCTCCAAACACCGAGAAGTCATCCATAAATATCTCAATTGTCTTCTCCACCATATCGGAGAAAATGGTCATCATGCACCGCTGAAAGGTAGCCGGTGCGTTACACAAACCGAACGGCATTCTCCGATACGCGAATGTGCCATATGGACAAGTAAAGGTCGTCTTGTTTTGATCTTCCGGTGCAATGGGGACCTGATTGTACCTCGAATATCCGTCAAGGAAGCAATAGTATGCATGACCTGAAAGTCGCTCCAACATCTGATCGATAAATGGAAGTGGGAAATGGTCTTTCTTGGTGGCGTCATTCAACTTCCTATAATCGATACACACACGCCATCCGGTCACTGTTCGTGATGGAATAAGCTCGTCGTTGTTGTTTTTCATGACTGTAATTCCTCCTTTCTTGGGTACAACTTGTACCGGACTTACCCACGGACTGTCGGCCACATCATATATGATTCCAGCATCTAAAAGTTTTAACACTTCCTTCCGGACTACTTCTTTCATGTTTGGATTCAGCCGGCGTTGGTGCTGAACAGTAGGCTTGTGCTCTTCTTCCAGATTAATTCTGTGCATACAAAAAGTTGGGCTCAACCCCTTCAAATCTGCTATGGTCCATCCGATGGCAGATTGGTGAGCCCTCAAAACTCGGATCAACTTTTCTTTTCTCAACCGAAGTGAGGTGTGCAGTGATGATTACCGATAGTGTTGAATTGTTGCCTAGAAAGGCATACTCTAGATGTGCCGGTAACTGTTTAAGCTCTAACTTGGGTGGCACTTTTGATGATGGCTGTGATTTAGCAATTGGCTCACCCAAATCCTCTTTCGTTGATCTTTTCGGGCCTCGATACTCGGACAAAGCATTCAGTTGCTTCACACTCTCGTTCTCGCCATTGGTGCATATTCCGGTTAAGTCATTCCCAAGTGGATCATCACTATGATTAATTTGGTAAGTCTCCTCAACAATTTCATCTATAACCTCAACCCGATAACAAGTACCTCTCTTTACCCCGACTCGTGCTGTTGGGAAAACATTAAACACGACTCTTTCCTTGCCAACATTAAGAGATAACTTTCCGCATTGCACATCAATTAGTGCACCTCCGGTGGCCAAAAATGGTCGGCCCAAAATGAGAGGGATATCCTTGTCTTCATCCATATCTAGGATCACAAAATCTACTGGGAAGTAGAATTTGTCTACCTTTACCAAAACATCTTCGATGACTCCGTACGGATATTTGATGGATCTATCCGCCAGTTGGAGTGTCACGTTTGCAAGGAGCGACCTGTTTTTCAAAGATTGATTTACGTTCGGGTTATCATCAAGTAAGGGTGCAAGAAGGCGACATTCCAAAGACGGCGTTTCGAACCCGTTATGGTCATTACGAATTCCTAGTAATGCCATTCGGTTTGACGAATGCACCAGCGGTATTCATGGACATGATGAATCGGGTGTGCCGACCTTTTCTCGATAAATCGGTAATTGTCTTTATCGATGATATATTGGTGTACTCTAAGAATGAAGCGGAACATGAATTTCATCTCCGTGAAGTGTTAGAGACACTAAGAAAAGAGAAACTTTACGCGAAATTTTCGAAGTGTGATTTTTGGTTGCAAGAAATACAGTTCTTGGGTCACGTAGTTACTCAAGATGGGGTGAAGGTGGATTCTTCAAAGGTGGAGGCAATTATGAAATGGGAACCGCCCAAGAGTCCGAGTGAAATACGAAGCTTCTTAGGGTTGGCGGGATATTACCGAAGGTTTATCCAAGACTTCTCAAAGATCGCATCTCCTTTGACAGCTTTGACTCGGAAGAATGTGAATTTTATTTGGACCGAAATTCAAGAAGAGGCTTTCCGTACCCTTCAAAAGAAACTGTGTGAAGCACCTGTTTTATCTTTGCCTGAAGGATCAGAATATTTTGTGGTTTACAGTGATGCATCTAAATTGGGTTTGGGTTGTGTTTTAATGCAAAGAGGAAAAGTAATAGCCTATGCTTCGAGACAACTCAAGGTGCACGAAAAGAACTACCCCACTCATGACTTAGAATTGGCCGCAGTGGTTTTTGCACTAAAGTTATGGCGACACTATCTCTATGGTACCAAATGCACATTGTATACTGATCATAAAAGTTTGAAGTACATCTTCGACCAAAAGGAGTTGAACATGAGGCAACGAAGGTGGTTGGAATTACTCAAGGATTATGATTGTGAACTGCTTTATCATCCCGGTAAAGCCAATGTCGTTGCTGATGCTTTAAGCCGGAAAGAGTGTGGTAGGAGTCTACGAGCAGATTTTGCTAAAATTGACATTGTATCAAGTTTGATCGATCGCATAAGACTCGCGCAAGTGGAAGCATTGAAAGAAGAAAATCTTAAAGATGAAGTGATGATGAAGCAAAAACAGTTGTTAACTGAAGATAGCAGTGGGGTTAAACTATTCAATGGGCGAGTATGGGTACCAAAGATCGGCGAGAATAGAAGGTTACTTATGGATGAAGCTCATAAATCCAAGTACTCTATTCATCCCGGAAGCACCAAAATGTATAGAGATCTGAAGTCGCAATATTGGTGGCCGGTTATGAAGTTGGATGTGGCGCTGTATGTAAGTGAATGCATAACTTGTTCTCAAGTAAAAGCTCAACATCAATTACCTTATGGTAAATTGCAGCCTTTGGAAATACCTGAGTGGAAATGGGAAAAGATCACAATGGACTTCGTGACAAAATTACCTAGGACTTTGAAAGGTAATAATACAATTTGGGTTATTTTGGATCGATTGACGAAAAGTGCGCATTTCTTGGCAATGCGAGAAACCTCATCAATGGACTCGTTGGCAAAACTTTACATTGATGAAGTGGTTTCACGACATGGTGTGCCTGTATCCATAGTTTCTGATAGGGACAGTCGGTTCACGTCACGATTTTGGCAAGCATTACAAGAAGAACTTGGTACTAGACTGAATCTGAGCACGGCTTATCATCCGCAGATGGATGGTCAAAGCGAAAGGACCATTCAAACTCTAGAAGATATGTTGAGGGCTTGCAGACGTTATACCTGGAATCCCTTGAATCTCTTGAAGACATCTATGTGTTCAAGATATTCTGTTCATCTCTCTCTTTTAACTTTACAGCTTTCTATCTTTGTGTTTTAGAAGTTATTTAGTTTTCAGTATTACTTTGTGAAGATTGTTAGAATAGATTTTATCTGTTCTTTTCCGCAACAGTCTTAAGTTTCTATGTGTAATTCTTGTTGAAAGATTTTCAATATAAAGAATTAAAATTGTGAAAATTTTGAGTATTGTATTCAACCCCCCCCCCCTTCTACAATACTTGTTATAGCCATCTGGGACTAACAAGTGGTATCAGAGCAGAAAGTTTAATTCCATAAACTTGATCTGCGATGGCTGCCTCCTCTTCCTCTACTGTTGAAAACTCTTTTCAAAATAACTTTTCTGAAAATGGGTCCATTTCAAAACCTCCTAAGTTTAATGCTAACAACTTCTCCTTGTGGAAAAGCCGCATGATGCTATTCATGGAAGGAGTGGATACTAGATATCCAACCATTCTCAAAGAGGGACCCATTGTCCCCAGAGTTTGGGCTCGCTATGAAACGCAGAGGCCTGGTAAAGAAACCATGGAAAAAGATAATTCTGATGATTCGTCTGATGAAGAAAAATCTGCTGCTACTGGTCGTTACATTCTTAAAAATCCTAAGAAATATACTGATGAGGAAAAACGACTTGTGTCTCTTGATTCTAAAGTTAGAACTATCATTGCTCTCTATCTTCCTGATGAAGTGTACCACTCTCTGGTAAATCTCTCTACTGCCAAAGAGATGTGGTCCACTCTGTGTGTTTTGTATGAAGGTACAAATGAAGTTAAAAAGAGCAGAAAGATTGCTCTTGTTAGAAATTATGAACTCTTTGCTTTTGAAAAAGGAGAATCTCTTCCTAGCTACTACAATCGCTTCAACTCTCTTTTAAATGATCTTAAGTTGTTGGGCAGAGTCTATGATAATGAGGAAGTCTTGTGCAAGTTCATGGATTGTCTTCCAGATTTTTGGGAAAATATATGTACTTGCATCAAAACTACCAAGGACCTTGAGTTCATGCCCTTGACTGTTCTTTATGGAACTCTTTTCAACTATGAGCAGACGAAACTGCATAAGTTTATAAAGAACTCTTCTCTAGCTCTCCTAAGTGACTCTTCCAAAAAGACTAAGTGTTTTCCAAAAATCACCTACCCATCTGACTCTGACCATAATAGTCAAGAAGATCCCAATGATCATTCAGAAGCATATCTTAGTGATGCTAAGGATGAATGTGAGGAAACTTCAGCTGATAAATTATCTGATGAAATGGCCATGTTGGATGGGTACTCTAAATCCAAATCTCATCTCCGTTCTGTAAAATCTAAGTTTGGTAGAAAATCCTCCTCTTCTCTCTCCAAACACTCTTGTTTGGACAAATCTAATGAGGAATGTTTTAACTGTGGTAAGAAGGGTCATTTTGCTTCTAAGTGTAAATGTAAACATTTTGAAAGACCCAAAACTGCTTCCTCAGGCCGACTTTCCTCAAAATCGGAAAGATCCAAATTTGATTCCCAAAAGTTCAGCCAACATCTCTCTTCTGCAAATTCTGACCGGGCTGAAAGATACAAGGAAAAATACAAGAGAGAAAAGGAAAGAAATGAAAGACTTGTCAGAAGAGAAAAGGGTCTGCCTGTTAAAACTCATGATTTGGCAGATGAACCCACATCTGAAAGCGAATGACTCCTCAACTGCTCTTGTATCGGCTAAGTGCTTCTTCTACTCTTCACAGGTACATACTATGTGTTTTATCTATCTTTTATGAATTCTCTTGTTTCAAACTCTTTTGCTATGTGTCCATAATTTCTGCCATCACATCTGAAAACATAAATTTTGGAAATTTTATTTGGCTAGTCTCTGGGTGTTGTTTCTTTCTTAAAAAGAAATCCTCCAAATTTTTTCCAAAAATAACTTTATGACTTCTCATACCGATTTTCTTCTTCAATCTGTGAGTTTCAAAATGTCCAATTCAAAAGAAATGATTTATGTACTCCCAATTTTTGAAATAGGAATTCTATGTGATGCACCCCCATTCTTTGTTATCTCTTCAAAATCTTTGAGCAAAAGTTAGGAAAAATGTCAAGTTTCTAAAAGGAACTCTCTTTATAGAAAATGCTATATCTGTGGTGATATTTCTCATTTTGCCAAAGACTGTGAAATAAAGAATTATTCTGAGTGATATAAATTCTTTTCATTCTTTTTCTAACCCAAAAGGACCCACCTCCAAATGGGTACCTAGGAAATAAATTCTTTGTGATTGCAGATTTTAAGCTGGACAGATGGATCTATGTGGACAAGTGAGAAAGTTGACAAAACCTTAGAATTCTTTACTCTCATGACATCATAAGCATGATGATGTCATTCTCACAACATTACCACCGAAGCTGCTACTTTCTACCGACATCTCTCATCTACCATCAATCTTCATATCTCCTACACCCCACTTTTCATCATACTTCTTACCATTCATTTCATCCACCAAACTATTTTTCTCATCTCATCTTCAAAGTTGTCCTACTCAATGCTCTACCCACCGAAACCCACTTCGGTGAGTTTACATCTGTGAACCCTTCCACTCACTCCAAAACCTTTAAAAAAAAATTTAATATATATATATATTTTTTAAAAACCATCGGTGGAAGTTTGTTTAAAAAAAATAATAAAAATAAAAAAAAAATTATTATATATATTGTTTTTAATGCCGTCGGTGGTACAGAAAATCAAAAAAAAAAATATTATTAATATACATATATATATATATTTTAATGTCGGTGGTACAGAAAATCAAACAAAAAAAAACAAAATTTATTATTAATATATATATATATATATATATTTTTTAAAGCCATCGGTGGGATTTTTTTTGATTCAAAAAAAAAATTTATATATATATATAATAATAATAATATACTATAACCCCCTTTTTCCTCCTTCATCCACCGATCCCCACTCCTTCCCCTTTTCTTCTTTTATTTGAAACCACAACACCCCCTTTATATATAAAACCCTCATCCCTTTTTATTTTTCCTCCTTCCACCGATTCCATATTACCTCTTCTCTTTCCCACCGATTTGCATATAATAATAATAAACTCTCTCTCTCCTTTCCACTGAACCTCTGATCCCACACCATCATCACCTCTATCACAAAATATTCCACCACCTTTAATCCTGCAACCAAATGGACCAAAGATCACCCCATAGATCAAATCATCGGTGATCAACAAGCAGGTGTCCAAACATGTAGAGGAGTTGGAAATATTTGTCTCTATGTGAATTTTCTCTCTCTTTTTGAACCCAAGAAGATTGATGAAGCTCTTGCAGATCCCGGTTGGATCACTGCCATGCAAGAAGAGCTTTCTCAATTTGAGAGAAACAAAGTTTGGAGATTGGTTCTCAGACTCCAAAAGAATCTTTATGGCTCATGCTGCCTACCGAAATTTCAGAGTCTTTCAAATGGATGTCAAAAGTGCCTTCCTCAATGGGAAACTTGAAGAGGAAGTCTATGTGAAACAACCTACTGGTTTTGAAGACCCAGCTCATCCAAACTATGTGTTTACTATTTTTCTTTGCATGGGATATGGTTCTTAGTTGGAAGACATCTTTTTTTAGTGTTTTTCAACACAATACCCACCGATATTCTTGTTCACCAAATCTCTAGATGAAACCAGGTTTAATTTCCTCATAAATGAACTTGGCATGTGTAATCTTCAATAACTATGTGTCCTAAGATTCCACCGAATTCTCATTGGTGGACACTATTCTTCTCTCACAAATCTCCTTTCCTATCTAGAAACATAGGAAAGAACCCCTCCATATGATGTCATCCCATGCATGGTAGACACCTTTTTTCTTTTAATGATGTCATCACCATGATCTCATCTCACCAAAGTTGTAGACCTCTACCATTTCCTCTACCGATTCTCTCCCCACCAATTTTATCTAGCTTCTCATATACTCTTCCTCTCACCTAACCCAACTTCCTATGTGTCATCTCCTCATCCCATCCCTTTTTCCATCTCTTTCACTCTTGGTTTGCAACCCATCTCTCCTTTCATAAAATCCACCCACTACAAACTCTTCTACAGATGTCACCCCAAATCCTCAAACTCAATCTTTTTGGGTCATCAAAATTGGAAGATGAAATTCCAATCTTTTCTTCACTTTGAAGATTTTCTCCATAATGCCTTAGAAGACTTTCTCCACACTCTGCTGAAGATGTCTTAGAAGTTTTCCGTCAACCTCTTCAAGAAATTACACCGAATTTTTGTCTAACTCTTGCAAATTTTCGGTGGGAATGATTTTTTTTCAAAAAAAAAAAAAAAAAATCCTACCAATTTTCCACCGAAAATAGGCAATTTTCGGTGGATACTCCTTCATTTTCGGTGGAAAAGCAAAAAAAAAAAAAAAATCTCTCCAGATTTTCCTACCGAAAATTGCCAATTTTCGGCCGATTTTTTCATTTACTCTTGGTGTTTTTCCTGCGTCGGCCGCTGAGGGGGAGAATTCATCTGAGGGGGAGCAACATCAACCCTCAGTACTCATATCCAGCGACCAACTTGAAAAAATGAGGAAATCGACGGACCGGTCAAGGGGGAGCACATCAGTCCGGGCGGATCTAACTGAGGGGGAGTAACACAAAGACCGACTGATCTAACTGAGGGGGAGCAAATAAAAGACAAGTTGATGATGCTAAACAGGAAAAGATGCCAAGATGCAATAGATGGGCAGATGCATCCTGAGGCTGATTCACTCAAACTCAACCCTCCTCAAAGTTTGTCACTATAATGGGTTGTCTCCTATCAAAACCCACAGATTCTCTTGGCTGAAATCTTTTGGAGTAAGTGAATGACTTGAAGATTTGAATCATCTGAAGAAAAGCAAAAGTGCCTGAAAGATAAATTCTTCAACACATCAACAGGCTGCTGATCAAAATGAAGAATCCTCAAGCCAGACACAAGTTTCAACTCGCCCCTCCAAAGATGCAAGTAATATTCATTCTGTTCATATTGTTTATACTGTTTATACTTCTTTTCTTTTCCTTTCAATTATTTGTACAGCTATACCTTTTTATTTTTTCTTATATGTAAATATCATATATACATACACACACAAAAAAAAATGGACTGTGTGAAAAAGAACCCAAAAGAGTAAAGAAGGGTCAACATGCATTATTCACTGTCTTACTCATGTTTTTCTAAGTATGGATGTCATCATCAAATAGGGGGAGATTGTTGGGTCATCAAGATTTGAAGATGACCTCATGATCTCCTTTTATACTTTGAAAAACATTTTATACTTAGAGAAATTTTGGATGCATGGTTCTTTGCAATGGCTTGTACAAATCAGCAACAGTTCGGTGAAGTCGAAGATCAACCGAAACCAAGCTTGAAGATTCTCTACTTGTGGAAAATAGAAGATTCTTCTCAACAAACATACAAGTCATTGTTCACCGAAATTGTTCTCACAATTTCGGTGGACATATCTCCACCGAAACTTCTCTTCATTTCGGCCAAGAAGTTCCTACCAATGAAAGTCCAATTTTGGTGGGAACTCTTCTAAAAGCCTCTCAGATGTTGTCTTGGAACATGTGTCACATATAAGTCTCAAAGATGTTGTCTTGGAAGATGTGTCACATAAAAGTCTCAAAGATGTGTCACATATCCGAAAGCCATCATCGGTGGGATCTCAAAGAAGTTTCAAAGATGCTTTCTCCAAAGATGTGTCACATATCCCAAGTTTCCATCGGTGGTGCTTTTCTTGAAAGAAAATCTGAGAAGCAAAAGAAGACAAAAATGAGAGACATAATAAGACAAAATGAGAAGCAAATTCATTTTGTCTTGGAAGAAATCTTACAACCTTTCTTCGGTGGTGCATTTGTTGAAAGAGATTTTGAGAAGCAAAAGAAGACAAAAATGAGAGACATAATAAGACAAAATGAGAAAGAAATTTGTTTTGTGACAAAACAAATTTGTCAAGATTTCTACCAAAGATATTTGTTTAAATTCGGTGGACTTGTTTGTCAAATGCTTTCTTTGAAGAAATATTTCAAGTCTCAAGAAACTTTGTCTTGGAAGACATATCAAGAAAGATCAGCTATTATGGGAAAATATCTATTGCCAGATAAAAGTGACCATCTGTCATTTTATCTATATTCAGCTAAAGTCTTCCTCAGCATGGTTTCCATACCTTATTTCAAGGAAAAGGTGATAGTGACAGATCAACTTTTCAGAAGTCAACAAATATGGTGATGACAAGTGTCCCAAGCATTTAATGCTTGGTACACCCATTATCACTATATAAAGAAGAAGAAGACTTCTTGCAAAGGAGACTTTTGGGTGATCTCTCTAAGTGCAGACGTTATACCTGGAATCCCTTGAATCTCTTGAAGACATCTATGTGTTCAAGATATTCTGTTCATCTCTCTCTTTAAACTTTACAGCTTTCTATCTTTGTGTTTTAGAAGTTATTTAGTTTTCAGTATTACTTTGTGAAGATTGTTAGAATAGATTTTATCTGTTCTTTTCCGCAACAGTCTTAAGTTTCTATGTGTAATTCTTGTTGAAAGATTTTCAATATAAAGAATTAAAATTGTGAAAATTTTGAGTATTGTATTCAACCCCCCCTTTTACAATACTTGTTATAGCCATCTGGGACTAACATAAGTTATAATCATTGTTCTAAAATAGTCGACATGGCACATCGTGGCTCAAGGCGCGTGTCTCACGCCACATGGCACGCCATGGCCTAAAGCAACTCTTGTAACACGATATTTGATTTTTCTTTACGTTTTAATGTATCATTTACTAGTTTTTAATATGTAACATAACATAACTTATTTATTATCATTCACTTGAGTAATAATACATAACATATGTTTTTATATATAGTATTATATATGATGTAGAAATTTGCCGCGATAAATAATGCCTTGAAAACACCGCAACCTCGTTGTGGCTCATAAGGTTTGAGGCTTGGCTTTGACGCCACGTCACACCTCACACCATTTAGAATCTTGGTTATGGTAATACCGATTAACTCTTTATACTTGATTCTTCAATATCACCATTTTTACCCTAAACAGTAAAAAAACTAATGTCCTATAATCGCTTTTAGAGATGACCAAAAATCGGTCCCGATCCCAAATAATGATCTCGTAACCGGTCCTAGTCTCGGTCCCTACCCAAATACGAAGACACGGTCAAGCTTTATAAGGCTTGGTTATGAGATCCGATCCCGGTCCCAGGTTGGCCCAAACCGGTCCCACTCATTTTTTTAAAATTAATTTTTAACCTATAAAAATATTTTTTGAAGAATGTGGTCACTCAAATAAACTAAAAAGTACGTTTTTATTATAACTGGTTCAATAAAATACACTAAAAAGTACGTTTAATATAAAATATTACTTAAAAATACATTTAAAAATAAAATTTAAATAAAAAATCGCCCTGTCAAATAACCGGACCAAGCCGTCCCTTATTTTCGAATAAAAAATCGCCCTGTCATAACCGATCCCCACCGAGCCGGATCGGACCCATTTAGCCATAGATACATGTCCAAACACCCCTTAAATCATACAAACTTTAGGGAACTAAATTTTAAAAGATATTTTGTTAAGGACAGAATTTGCATGTAGGTTAAACTTCAGGGACTAATGTTGTACTTCACTCTCTGATTTATATTGGTTCCTAAAACCACTTCTGAAAACTACATGACGCTCGATAATTATATCTGTATATACAAAAAATAAACTTAGGGTTAGGGTTTTACGGGATTTTAGCAATGGAGGTTGAAGAAGAAACGACCTTAAACCACCTCGAAGAATCAATGGCAGCAGAAACAACAACCGTAATCAATGAAAGCTTGTTAGAAAATACTAGTATTACTGATAAAGAATCTGAAAAAGAGCTATCGAAATTGATTCCGAAATCAAACGCAGTAGAAGAAGACGACTCGTCTGTTTCCGTTTCCGTTTCCAAATCGGAGGATTCGGAAGCCGTTGTTGTGGTGGCGGTGGCGGAAAAAGAGGAGGTTTTTGTTCAGAATTTGGAGTCGGATGCGGCATTGAGCGGTGGTTTTGGGAATTCGGTTGTGGATGAGTCGACGAACGCGGTGGAATACTCGAAGGATGGAGATGAAGATGAAGATGAAGATGAATATGTGGTTAAGGAAAATAACGTAGTTAGTGATGACGTGGCAGCGGTGGAGTGTGGTGGTAGTAAGTTGTTGTGTTCGGTTAATTTTGATGAAGGTGAGGGAGAGGAGGAGGCGATGGTTGAGCGGAATGGTGAACTGGAGGTGGTGGCGGAAATGGTGGAGACTAAGGGAGAGGATACCAATGTTGGTGATTTTCCGGTGAATGAGAAAGATGAGGTTGTGGAGAAGGAGGGGAAACAAGAGGGTAATACGGAGGCAGTGAAAGAGGAGGATTTTGCTCATAATGGTGAAGGAGATGAAGTGATGGATCAAATTGAAAATGTCCGGTTGGAAGATGTTGAAAATGTTACTGATGTTAGAAATGATTGTTTCGCGGACGTTCAGCTAGAAAATGTTGATGATTTCCAAGGAGAAATGAGAGAAGAACGAGTATTTGCTGAAGTTGTTAAGGAAGAAGAAATGGTTGCTGATGAAGATGAAGAGGAGGCTGTTGGTGTTGGAGAAGATTTGAAGGAGGAAACATTGATGGAAAATGATGAGAAAGTTGATGTTGTTGTAGAAAATGATGAGGAAGAAACCATGGTGGAAGATGAGGAGAAATCTTTAGATACTGCAATGGAGACTGAGAAATCGTTAGATTCTGAAATGGAAACTGAGAAATCTTTAGATACAGAAATGGATGAGGAAGAAGCAAACTTAGCAGATGAAGATAAAGCTCAAGAACAAGAAGCAGAGATTGAGACTGAACCAGAATTGCCAGAGTCCTCTAAGAAAAGCAGTGGAGGAAAACGGAAAAGAGGAGGGAAGATTTTGAAAACTCCCCCAAAGTCCTCTGCTGCACCTAGGAAGACTATAGAGGAAGATGTTTGCTTCATTTGCTTTGATGGTGGAGACCTTGTGTTGTGTGATCGCCGGTGAGTGTGGTAATTGTTGATTCATTCACTTTTACAGGGTTTTGCATTTATTGGGCTGTGCTTTTTAATTGTTATTGGTGGTTACATTTTTTGCAGGAATTGCCCTAAAGCTTATCATCCTTCTTGTGTTAACCGGGATGAGGCCTTTTTCCAATCTAAGGGTCGCTGGAATTGTGGTGAGTGGGTTCTCTATACTGTTTATTTTTTCTCATCTTTGTTCTTTTATGTTCATATTTGTGCGGTTTTGTTTATAGTCATTCATAACTTTTTAGTTGTATGGCATGATGGTTCATATTCTATTTCTGAGTGTGGTTTGATAAGCATCTTGATTAGCTATTGACAGGGATATCTAAGTTTTGGATAATGATTAAAGTGAAGCAAATATGTAGATATACATAGACCGACTTATAAAAAATGGAAAGAGAAGATCCGGATATAATAGAGGATATATGATATAGTATGTTGAATTATACAATAATATATAGACCTAATATTATGGTGTTACATCTTGTCTTGATAACTTGGGAAGAGTGAATTTGCTTATAGTGAAGACTGAAGAATGAATCAATATCAATACACCGAAAACAAGCATAATTTTCAGGCCAGGCATTCAAATTACTAGAGTATTCTAATACAAGGTCAAAATTTTCTTATAACATGTGAGCATCAAAACGGAATCCAAATATATTTTCATGCGCGATGGTTTCAGGATAAACATTTAAAAGAAGGATGTGATAAATGAAGTAATGAACAAATGTTATTTGATTTATGTGCTTAATGAACCGTCTGAATGACAAAAATTACCATTTTAACCATTTGTCTAAAGCGCCATGTGATTTAAGTGATTGTTTGTTTGATAGATGTGTTGAATGAAAATTCTAAAGGAAAAAAAAGCTATCAATTTATGCACTGTTTTAATAAAAGACTTTGATATTTTTAAGGATTGGTTGTTTTGGTTTTATCTGTTTTTCACGATAAAATTATTAATATTTTAAGGATTTCGGTTACTTTCTTCCTTGGAAGTGCTATAACTCTATAAGACTATCAAGGGGCGTTTGGTTCGCCGAATGGAATTTGGTGGAATTGGAATCCATCAAAGGAATTTGACTCTGAAGGAATTGGAATGGAATTTGATGGAATTTGACCACACTCTTTCATTGCGTTTGGTTGGATGGAATTGAAATGGAATCTTTAAAAATAATTGGAATCTCCATCTTTGTTTGGGGGGAGGGCGGTGGCGGGGGGCAGAAGGGATGGGGTGGGGATGGGTGGAAGGGGTAGGGTGGGGTAGGATAGTTGGTCTATGCAGGGTGGGGTGGACAGGGGCAGGGGTGCGTGGGTGGTCAAGGTGGGGAAGGCAGGGGCACGTTGGGGGTAGGGGTGGGGTAAGGGGCACGGCTGGGTGGGGGTGGCGGCAGGAGAGGGTTGGCATGGGTGGGGTGAGGGTGGGCAGGGGTGGAAGGTGGGTAGTAGGACAGGGTGGGTGAGTGGGGGTGGGGGCGTGACAGTGACAATAGTTGCATGGTCGTGGTGGGGCAGGGGGTGGTCGGTGTTGGTTAAATTGAATGCAAAAGGATGGAATTCAATTCCTTCCATTAGGTCAAGGGATGATGAATTCATTGATTTGTGAAATTCAATGGAATTCAAAGGATTTCATCCATTTCAAGAAGTGAACCAAACAAAGGAATTGGAATTTGGTCAAAGGAATTTGTCATTCCAATTCCATCAAATTCCTTTGAATTCCGTGAACCAAACTGCCCCTCAGATTCATGTATAGATCTGAAATTTGCTATGTTTATTCCATATCATGAGCTTACTCAAAATTGCATATCTTCTTTTAGTTTCTTATGTGCTTTAACTATTGATCGAGTTATCCAATTGTCTTTTCCTAGAATATTTTTCTTATCATTTAATTTTGTTTTACCTTGGATTTCAGGTTGGCATCTGTGTAGTATCTGTGAGAAAAAGGCTGAGTACATGTGCTATACTTGCACATATTCTTTGTGCAAAGCATGTCTTAAAACCTCTGTTATCCTATGTGTTAGAGAGAAGGAGAAGAAAGGCTTGTGTGAGGCTTGCATGAAAACAGTGATGTTAATTGAAAAACAGGAAACTCAGGTATGCTTGATATTTTTATTTAATTCTTTCGGTTTTCCTCTGGGGTGTTTGATTGTGGAAATACTTATCATAGACACTAAATTAGCTTTTCTTGTTTCTATTAATTATTATGGTCTTATGGATACCATATTAGTTTTTAGTTATTGAATGTAGTTTTTCTACTTATGCTTGGGAGGAAACACTTATCTGGAGTAATTTGGTTGCTAATTTATGGGTTTATGATTATGTACCAGTACTTTAGGGTGCGTTTGGTACACTGGGCATGACAAAACATAACAGGGATCACTGTTCCACGTTTGGCAAGACTTTTATGTGGATTAGAGTGGAATAAAGTGGAACAGGCCTGTTCCACCCCCACCCATGGAACAAGCTGGAACAGACTTATGTTTTACCAAGATATCCTCAAAATAAAATCTAATTCTTTGCTAACACATCAAATACGCCTTCTTTTTTATATTTTATTCATTCTTTAAATTTTATTTATTGTATTTTATGCTCTTTAAACTTTAACTTTACTGTCTTCAAAATATTATTTTTATATGGTTTCTATGTTTTGATAAATTTATGTAAATTATTAATTATTATTAGTAAAAAAAATATAGAAAAGGTTGGAAAATAAACTTGGAAACTCCATTAACTTTTTATTTTGCTGTCACTTTAATCGTCTTGAAGAAAACTTTCTAATAGTATATTTTGTTATTAAAAATATTTATTTCATTATAATTTAATAAATTACATAATTAATCAAAATATATAAACAACTTATTAGGGGTAAATAGTTCCAGTTCCGTCTTACCAAATGCTGAACAACTGTTCTGTCATGTCCCGTCCTGTCGTGTTCTATCCTGTTTTCATACCAAACGCACCCTAAATCATCTAACCAGACTAAAACACACCAGTGTCTCTAGTTAATCATATAAAGTCTGTGATTACATTAAGTAATTACCCAAATTGAGCATCCAGTAATTTGCGAGTAACAGATAAAGAAAGTTATTTGATGCCTGCTGCAACTTATTATTTTTGTAAGTAAAGTCAATGAAACTTCGATTTCTAGTTTCTTCAAAAATGGAGTTTATGGCCTTTCTATAGTGCACTGGCCAACCTTGTACAATTAATTTTAACTCAAGCAAGGTTGAGGCAGGATTCACATCCGAGATTTCTTGGTTCATATAAAAAAGAAGTCTATCTTTAAAAAAAAAAATACCCATCAATTGCATTCTGCTATAAAATAATTAAGGGGATATTTGTAAAAGTAACATCTTTCCTTTTCTCTCTCCTACTCAAGAACATGAAATTTTATTTTCTTCCTTCCCTTTCCTTTCTTTCTCTTCAATCTCAATAACACAAAAAAAATTCTTTCTTTTCCTTCCCTTTCTTCTCTTTTCTGTCCTTCCAAAATTCGAGAACATAGTGTAAAGCTTTTCAATTCTTTTTAACCATCCAAGGTTACATTTAGGCCTTGTTTGTTTTTTAGAAAAAATCTCTTATTAGCCTCTTATGTCTGATTTGTTAAGAGGTAGGGCCATTCCGAATGTTTGTTTTTCTCCAAATTCTCAGAGACACTTATGTTTGTCTTCTTATTTGGTAAGGGGTAAACCAACCTCTTATTTCCCTCTTATTGTTCTCAACGAATTAACCTTAATAGATCATTTCTCTCAATTGATTCACTTGGATTATAATAAAACTCAATATACTATAATTAGGTGACTTTCGAATTTAAATTTATATATATTATTATCGATTAAACCAATTCGTTTAAATGAATGCTAATTTATAATTTAGAGGTAAATTTTGTAATGATGATGCATAAATATGCGAAGTTGTATAAATTTGTATATATAAATTCAACACTATAATATTCTAATGGGTGAAATACATAATCTAAACAAATTCAGACATTTATCAGTTTACAAAAACAAATAGTCTTATTGATTTGGATTTCAGACTTCAGCACCACCTCTCATCAATCAGAAGTGAAATAAGACTTCAGAATTCAGCACCTCTTAAAAACAAACCCCACCTTAGACTCCGTTGATCAGGATACATGAATTTTGGGGGGGATCCTTTTAACCTAAATTTGGTGGAGGCTTTTTTACTTCAACTTGTTTCAGTTGAACTTGCCATTGATCACATGCTCACTCTTTCTTTTACTATACGAAATACATAAAGAGATGGAAGCTTTCTTGGGTTAGTGATTGCAGGAATATGAACATAGCCGTACCTTAATTCTTTGATTTCTGCGATTTTGTAGGAAAATGTAAACTTTGATGACAAGAATAGCTGGGAGCATCTTTTCAAGGATTATTGGACAGAAATGAAAGCAAAGCATAATTTATCTTTAGCTGAACTTGCTCAAGCTAAGAACCCTTGGAAGGGATCTGGAAAACAAGAATCTCCAATTGCACAATATGATGTTAAAGACGACATGGGTTTGGGTTCAGATAATCCTTCTGAGAATACAAAAGCAAGAAAAACCAGAAGAAAGGCAAAAAAGCAAAAATCCGATGATGCTAAGGAAGACGACTCTAGTACTGTGCCCGATAAAACCGAGTGGGTATCGAAAGAACTTCTGGAATTTGTGATGCATATGAGAAATGGAGACGGTTCTGTTATATCTCAGTTTGAAGTACAGGATCTCTTGCTTGAATACATTAAAAGAAACAAACTTCGTGATCCTCATCGTAAGAGTCAAATAATTTGTGATGCAAGACTCGAAGGGCTTTTTGGTAAACCACGAGTGGCGCATTTTGAGATGTTGAAGCTTCTAGAATCTCACTTTCTTATGAGGGAGGATTCTCAGATAGATGATATTCAGGGGACTGTTGTTGATACTGAAGTTGGCCAGGTTGATGAGGATGAAACGTTAGGGAAGGATAGCAAAGACAGGAAACGTAAAGGTAGGAAGAAAGGTGATAGGCGGGGACCACAATCGAACCGTGAGGATTATGCTGCAATTGATATCCATAACATAAGCTTGATTTACTTGAGACGGAAGTTGGTGGAGGACTTGCTCGATGATATGGAAAGTTTTAGTGAAAAGATTGTTGGTACTTTTGTTAGAATAAGAATATCTGGAGCTAATCAGAAGCAGGACATATATAGACTGGTGCAAGTTACAGGTATCCCCTCCCCAGTGGTCTATTAGGGGTATATGCAAAATGCGGTGCGGTTTATGCAGTTTGTCCCTATCGCACTTTATGCCTACAATCCAAAAATTACAAGTTTAAAAATACATTTAAAATCAACTATAAGGTGACCGTAGTAAAAAAAAGAGTTTTAATACATCCAATTCCCAAATACATATTACAAATTGCATAATTAGAAATAGTCTTAAGAAATAAAATAAAATAAACTTCAAACTAAAGTTAATTTATCAAAGTCCAAAAATCAAATATTACATAATACTAAATTATTTTTTATATATAAAATAAAAAATATAAAAAAATGTGGTGCGGTTTGAACCGCAGTCTGATAACTCAAAACTGCACCGCATAGTGCGGTTTGGAAAAAATGCAAACCACAACGTGAAAGTTCTAAACCGCGCTTTGCGGTGCGATGCGGTGTGGGTGGTTTGGATGAACACCTCTATGGTCTATGACACGGTTTTTGCTCGTCACCTTAATTTTCTTGATGTAGAAGTGATCGACCATTAGTATTTTTCAATGTTATACTCCCTTCGTCCCCAAATAAGTGTCCACTTTCACAAATAGATGGTTATAATTTATTAAGTTTTCCAATTCTATCATAATCATGGCACTCAAATATTTAGGAGTTGATGAGATGGAGGGAGAGAGAGAAGGTTTGCCTCTATCATGAAGGGTAAAATTGTCATTCAGTTAATTAAAAAGTGTAATAACTATCAATCTCTTAAATTGCATGCTTTAAAAAATGTTTCATAAGCCAGGGGTCTTCATGGAAAAAGTCTCTCTACCCTTGGGGGTATGGTGTGCGTATACTGTGTGCTTTTGGTTTATTTATTTTTGGTGAGTAATTGTGGGTGTAAGCTTTTCAAATGACTTCGTGTAGGTACTAGCGAAGCAGCACAATATACAATTGGCAAAAGGAAGACATGTACCATGCTTGAAATCTTAAACCTCGACAAAACCGAGACCATACCAATTGATACCATTTCGAATCAGGAGTTCATGGAGGTGATTGAATCTAAAGTTTTGTTGAATGCTACAATTCTTCTTTTGTATTTTTAGCTATTTCCTGCTTTTACTTTTCTTGCAACCTTAATTGAAAGGGGAAGCTACTTATCAACTATGATAACTGGTATCAGGCTTCTATTGCTATAAACAAGGAAAAGATCTAACATACTCACAATTAGAGATGGCCAAAAACCGGTCCCAGGCCGGGCCCAAATGGTCCCACTCATTGATTTCCTTTTCGTGACCGGTCCCGACCAAAAACCCATGGCCCGCCGGTCTCCTTTAACCATAACCGGTCCTGGGCCAGGCCCAAATCGGCCCCAAGTTTTTTTTTTCCAAAAATAATCTTGAACATATAAAAAATTTTGTTCGGTGATTTTCTTTTTTTGGACAATATCTTATTGAAATACACTTTAAAATCCTTTTTACAAAAAAATTTGTACATGTTTCTATAATTACGATTTTTTTAGTATTGGAACCACTTGAAAAAACTCTGAGGAACCAAAAGAACTTGGAAAACTTCAGATAAACTTGAAATTTTTGGTAAAAAAACTTGAAAATTTTGAAAAGCTTGATATATAATTTATAAAAACTTATTCTTCTAAAAAAATTTGACCAGTCCTGGGCCGGGCCAGGCCGGGCCCATTTCGGCTATCTCTAATTTACACCTCTATTTTATTCATGTGATTTCTTCAGAAGCATTGCCATTCTTCAATGACTTAGACCACGGTGTAGGAAAAGCTCTTAGTTTAGTAGTTGAACTCCCTGGGTCATGATACCTTTGGCATGCATCTTAGTGAAGTTGAAGTGTTACTACAAACAACCTCACATGGATATTACTTAGAACTAAATGGTTTCACTAAAAGCCAAACAAACCCAATATATCCCACCCGAGGGTAGTTTGGGGATGAGGGGTAAGATGTACACAAACCTTATATATCTCAAGTGACAAAAGAGGTTGTTTCCAATAAGACCTCCAGCTTGCGAAAAGGGTATGTAAAAGTAATAGAAAGCACAACTGAAAACCACTGATTAGGGGTAAAAAGGTCTGTTTTTTCTTATCCAGTGTCATTTCAACTGAATGTTTATGATCTGTTTTCGTTTCTTATGATTGTGTTACATTTGACATGAATTTTGAAAATGTTGAACTATGTGGTTTTGCTTTTGTAGGATGAATGCAAGCGTCTGCGGCAGAGTATAAAATGTGGGCTTATAAGTAGACTGACTGTGGTATGTTATATACCTAATTTTTTCATATAGATGAATTAATTCAAAGAATATAATCATTCTGTTAACATTTATTGTTGCTTGTAGGGAGACATTTTGGACAAAGCCATGGAACTTCAGGTGGCAAGAGTCAATGATGTGAGTTCTATAAAGTTGGCTCGTTTTGTTGTTTATAAAATTTTGTGCGTTATAAACCTGCTCATGCAAATTACATATATACAAGGTTCTAAATAGCGTGAGGCGTGGCGTGGCGGCGATACCAAGCCTTAAGCCTTAGGAGCCACGGCGAGGCCACGACGTTTATCAAGGCGTGACTTATGGCGGCAAATCTCTATATCATATATAATATTATATATAAAAACATATGTTTTGTACTATTACGCGATGATTCAATGATAATAAACAAGTTAAATTAGTTCATATATTAAAAACTAGGAAATAAGACATTAAAACGTAAAGAAAAACCAAATATCGCGTCACAAAAGACCGCACATTGGGTCATGGCGTGCCATAGGCATAACGTGGCGTGAGGCACAAGCCTTAAGCCATGGCGGCAGTTGCGGCGAGCCTTTTAGAACAATGCATATATATATATGTATATAGCATAACATACGGTGAAACTTGAGGTGTTTGCCGTTAGGCGAGGCGCTAGAAAATTGAGTCTGAGTGCGGCGCCTCTTGTGGGTTAGTTGAGTCGTATTCCTCGAGCCACTGAGGTGGGGATTTAGAAATTGACTAATTAATTTACGTTTTATAAAAAAAAGCCCATTCTCTTGCTCGTCTTCTTCTACTCTCTTGCTGCTTGTAGTTTTCATTTGTGTTCTCTAACGTTTTCGCCGGTCTCCCAAATTTAAAGAGCATCACACATTTTATTTCCCACTTTGAAGAATATTTGGTGTATATATATTATTTCTTCTCCAATCTCCCACTTTGTATATAATTAGTGTGTGTATATATAGACGAAGGATCGTGTGAGAAGTTGAGGTTAATGTGGATCAGTACAGCTGATCACTTTTAATCAAATGCCCTCGCATGACTGGTGGCTTAGAAGGGAATTGATCCGGTGCATCTCGGTGCATCTTATTCTAATGTGCGTCCATTTCTCATCCAATGGTTGATAACCACTTCTCAGCGTTAACCTCAACTTCTCACCGGAACCCAACCCTATATATATATATATATATATATTTGTAGAGAGAGAGAGAGAGAGAGAGAGAGAGAACACGAAAACGACCAAATCACGTGCAAAATTACATGTGATTTTACACTAACGGTCAACGCAAAGTGTGCAGGCGATGTGGCCCACAACCTCAGGTCCCGTCCAAAGTCGCATGAATTTCGTGGTTTTACACGTGATTTCAGTGTAAAATCACATGTGATTCGACTGTTTTCTTATTCTCTTATTTGGTTACTGTTCTCGGATGATAACCTTGTGGTCAGCAAAATGTTAGTTACCATCATCTATAACATGGAACTCAGTAGTCGGTGGTGTATATTGTTTAAAATTATCAACCCATGTGACCTAGTAGTTTATTTTGTTTAACCCATTTCAACCCAAACGTCAAACATAATGGTTAAAATGGATAAATTTTGTTCTTAATGGGCTAATTTGCCACCTCTACGTTTTTCGATTGTGCAGTGGCTTGAAACAGAGGTTGTGCGGCTTAGTCATCTTCGTGATCGAGCAAGTGATTTAGGGCGTAAGAAGGAATATCCTTTGTTATTTAAGTTCACTGTTATATATTCTGTGGTTACTTTTTCACTTACATCTATGTTGGTTATTCATAAATTCGTCAGATTATCTGCTTCGACCCGAGATAATATTCCTTCGGGGCGGTGGGATTAGTTTCTTTATTATTGATTTTTTTTAATCACTGAATGGAGTTTAAGTGTCGGTGATCCTTGACTTAAATTTACGCTCAGAGAATGTGTTGAGAAATTACATGTTTTAAAGACACCCGAGGAGCGAGCCCGTAGGCTTGAAGAATTTCCGTTAATACATGATGATCCTACCATGGATCCAGATTATGGGTCCGAAGATGACATTGATTCCGACGATAAGAAAGAAGGTATTTATTATTATTATTTTTTTGTAATTTGAAGTTTTAATATAGAGTTGTATTTCTGTTCATCGTCTTGCCTTTATGTTTGAACAAAATAGAAATTATAATTCTTTGTAATCATACATATACGTTCATAAATGGCTAAATATGCGGAATTGTTTTATTTTATCTTTTTGGGAACACAGGCCTCTCTCTCTCTCTCTATATATATATATATATATATATATATAATTGTTCTTGTTTGTATGCAGACTTCTACAACAGATCCGATAGTTTCCGATTCAACCAAAGAGGAAGGGATCAATTTTCTCCGAGAGGAGATTACACATCAAAAGAATCTTGGAGTGGTACCCCGAGGAGTTCTTCAGCCAAAAACTATGAATTCAGCCGAAACTTCTCAAATAAAAATTTCTCGACCAAGATTGAAGACGCCACCTCAAGTCTCGAGAATCATAACGAAAATTCATGGGGTCAAGAAAGGGACGCATTTGTACAACAACCAACCGTTTTGGAGAAGCCAACCAATGATGCAGCAGCTTCGCCAACGGAAACCATGATTGCAGCCGAACCCGCTCCCAAAGTAAACGAAACGGAGAAAATGTGGCATTACAAGGATCCGTCGGGAAAAATTCAAGGCCCGTTTTCCATGGTCCAGTTGCGGAAATGGAGCAAAAATGGATATTTTCCGGTTGGTTTGAGAATATGGCGAAAGAGTGACAAGGAAGATGATGGTATCGTTTTAACCGATGCATTGGAGGGAAAGTTTACACAAGTAGCTCAGGATCGACAACCTTTGACCCATGATCGTAATTCGGGTCCTGGTCAACCACAATCTGTAAGTTGGACTACTCTTGAGAACTCAAAACCCGATAGTAAACATGATTTCACTAATCTTCCTTCTCCTACACCAAACAAAAGTACCGCCGGTTGGAGCGGCGGACAGGGACCACATGTGGGTCCTGGTTCGTATACGGCTGGAAATGAAGGGCTGCAATCACCCACGCCAAATAGTGTCCGCTTGGCTGGTTCTAATGTCTCGTCTTTGGTTGCGTGTGGAAATGACACGAATGCCCTTGGATCCGTTGGCTCTTCAGGTACTGTTTCTTTTCCCGTTGTACCACAAAACGTTGACCAAGGTCCGGTTGTGGGCCCGCAAAGTTCTATACAATCTTCTCAATTAGGTCAACCGGTTGCACCGCCACCCGACAATCATATGGTTCCTCAAATGGTTCAGTCTGTTAGCGGTCAAAATTCTCAGGGTTGGAACTTACAACCGAACCCGTCTATGAACATGGCTGGATTACAACAGCTAGCGTATAACCAATGGACCAGTGTTCCAAACATGGTGCAGAATCCCGTTGGAAACTTTATGCCGCAATCGGTCGCAGTCCCCCAAGAACCTTGGGGACAGCTTCCGTTTCCGGTCAACCAACCTAATATGCAACCGCCTCCGCAACCAAATGTAAATTGGGCGACGATGGCTGCAAATTCAAACATGGGTTGGGTTGGACCGAATCCAAACTGGGGTCCCATGGTTCAGGGTCCACAAGTACCCGGGAATGTTAACCCAACTTGGGTTATGCAAGCCGGTGGGAACGTGCAAGCGGGTTGGGTTCCACCATCACCGGTTCAAGGGGTTATGCCGAACCAAAATTGGGTTGCGGCTCCAATTCAAGCGCCGGTAGTTTCTGGAAATGGGAACCCAAGTTGGGTTGGACCACCTGGGAATCAAGGAGCTCCGAATGCTGGTTGGGGTGCACCAATTGCAAACCAGGGTTCTATTAATACAAACACCGGTTGGGTTGGACAACCTGGGAATCAAGGTGCACCGGTTGCAAACCAGGGACCTACTAACCCGAACGCTGGTTGGGTTGGACCACCTGGGAATCAAGGTGTGAACCAGGGTCCTACTAACACCAACGCTGGTTGGGTTGGACCACCTGGGAATCAGGTTGCGAACCAGGGACCAGGATGGGTTCCGCCAAGTGGAAATAATAACAACCAAAATTGGGGCCAGAATCGCGGGAATTGGGGTGGAAACGAACAGCAGCAGAATAGAGGTAGTTTCTCAGGACAAAGGCGGAATAGAGGTTCGGGTGGTTTTCGTGGTAACCGAAGGCAATTCAATAAGCAAGAATCGTTCCATAAAGACGGTGGATCGTTCCAGGGTGATTCGGGTCGATCTTTCGAGCCCTAATTTCGAGTTTCTGCATGGAGTTTTGATTTAGATCAGTTGATAGCAGATTAACTTTTTTTGTACAGCAATTTTTGGGTTTAGACTCTTAATCTTGGGATTGTTGGAAGCTATAGAACTCAAAAGTGTTATATTTGGTAGCAACAGTTATAGTAGTTTGCTTTCTTATAAAAGGTATGCTGATAGTTTCACCCTTGGCAGCTTTTGAACATAAAAGTTGAGGGTGTTTTTATTTTGGGTAAAAGTAATTTTAAAATCTTTATTTTGGTACTTGAGATGTGATATTTTAGATATTTAGTTACCTAGTTTACCTGAGGATCTGAAAATGCTGAGTTTGATCAGATCAGATGGTTGTTGTTGTGGTGATTTTATTTCACTGTCATTTTATATATATATATATATATAGAGAGAGAGAGAGTGAGATCCACTATTTTGTAACTTTTTTTTCGTGTAAACTTTGGATTTCATAGGTTTTTCTAATGAAATTGTTTCATATATTTGTGTCTTTTATGTAGTTTCATATATATTTTTTCATTCCTATTAAACTGTTTCATATGTTTTCTCAATTTGGTGAAACTTTTTCGTTTTTACATAAGACACAAATATATGAAACAATTTTATCAAAAAATGAATGATATGAAACACTTCATCAAAATAAACAATTTCATCAAGAAAACATATGAAATCTAAAGTTTACACACATTTAGATATTTATAAATTATTATCCCTCTATATATATATATAAAGTTTTAAATGACGTAAGGCGACGTGGTGCCAAGGTCAAGCCTTACGAGGTACAATGGGACCATGACATTTTCTCAAGGCATTGCCTAAGGCGGCATGTTTATATACATACATACACACACATTTGTATGTTAATGTTTTGAATAATAATGTTGAAAAAATTAATTTCATAAAAAGTAACAAAACCACTAAAAGGCATTTGGCTTAGCGGTATTGGAGCATTTAGCCTCCTCAGAGGTTAGGGGTTCAAACCTAACCAAAGGTAAGAGGGTGTGTGAAATTATTTGTTGCATTTATCGTATATAGGTATTATATACTTAAAAAAAAGAGCCATAGATATCAAATATATAGAACTTATAAAAAATGATATCAAGAGTGTAAAATCGGGATTAAATCTCCTGAATCTATACTCACTTTCTTCAATCCTCAACGAATTCATGTTCGATTCTTCGTGTAAGGGATGAGAGAGTAAGTATTTACCTATTTAGAGTTTTAGTTTTTAAGTTTCTTTTTTAGGTTTACTTAAGTGAGTAACACTGAAAGACAAAGGGTGGCCTTTTATGGCCACCATTGTATTAAATTCTTACTGTCCAACTTTAATGTGCGCCTTCTTCTGATTGATTGATCCATGCAACACCCCTAAAATTGGAAAGAACAACTAAACAAAAACTTTGATTTAATTCCTTCTACAAAACATCCTTGGAAATACCTCGAAAATAAAACCCATAATAACTTCAACAATTTAATTTCCTGAGTCTTATACCAAGACTACAAAAATCGTGTGTTACTTAACTCAAACCAAAGTTGCTAATCCCAAAATGCGGAAGACTTCACCAAGTCACTTACTTCTTGAGCACATAACTATTCCCCAAACGAACCTGTTGCACATGCCGACTGTTGGACAACCTAGGGGGGGGGTAAGGTTGTATTTAAAATCTTTTACTTTCAAAAATTCTTTTACAAATAAATACAGTACAGAAACAGTATAAATAAATCAGAGTATACACATAATAACGAAGAGTGTAAATATAAACAAATACACAGAGATTATATAAATAAATATAAATGCAAAGCAGTTTATATAAATAAATATAATAAAGCACAGCGGAATAAATAAAGAGATAAGGGATAGAGATACTTGACACAGAGATTTACTGATTTACCACCAACTGTGATAAACCAGCAGCCGAGACACTTCTCGACACGATCCAATAAATGTATTCTTTACGGTAGAACACAAACCAAATACAAAGGAATTTGTAATAGTTTCTCAAGCCTCTGCTATGAGATAAACAGGATCACACACCCGTTATTCAAATACTTACAAGAGGAGTATAACTCACAATGGATAATCACTCTTGTATAATATCTCACACTTGGATATTTTATAAAAAATGTTTTATAAAATATATATATTAAGTAAGTGAGAGAGATCAGATGAGTAAGTGTTGATCTGTTGTGTTGTGTGTTCTATCTTTCTTCACCAGCATGCATGTATATATATCAGGAAGCTCCAACGGCATTGTGCATCCGCGGTATACCGCCAAATGCACGCGGTATACCGTGCAGACAAAGTACACTGACATACCAACGGCTACATGCAAAGTTGACTTCTGGAAAAACGTACCCGCGGTATACCGGCTAGGACTCGCGGTATACCGCCGTCAGAAAAAGCAACTTTCAACCAACCAGAGATGCACACGGAACCTGCCGCGGTATACCGGCTGAACACCCGCGGTATACCGGCTGTATGTACCCGCGGTATACCGGCTCTATCGCCGCGGTATACCGGCGTCAGAAAAGGACACTTTCCAGGACGCAACCAATCTTGCTGAATCTTCTCAATAAACCCTTTTAATTAAAATCAATTAGGGTTTTTAGAAATATCCAAGTGGTATATTATTTTAGGGTGTTTATCATTATAAATTATAAACACTAATGACAACGTAAATCTTCCGTCTTGAACTCTTCAGATAAAATCTTCGTGTTCTTCAAGAACTGTACACTTGGATAGGATTGTTAGATAAACAATAATACGGTGTGTTTGTAATCATCAAAATAAATATATATAAATATATAGAGATGTGGTACACTTGCACCAACAATCTCCCCCTTTTTGATGATGACAAACACAACCGCTAAGCAAGAGCATATGCGGTTTCTCTCCCCCGTTTGTCGAAACAAAAAGGGTCAAGAAAGACGGTATGCTTCCCCTCGAGAGATGCTCCCCCTCAAAATATGCATATAATTGAGGTAGCATAAACTCATGGGTAAAAGAGCTAAAACGCTCCCCCTCAAATTAATAACGATATCAATTTGATTTTATAAAATTTGAGGGATAAAATAAGCATAATAAAAGACATGAAACAAAATAACCAAAAAGAAACACTTGCACCAAAAAGGATCTTAAGGCTTCGATTTTCGGTTAATTTTATGTGATAAAAAAAATCACCACGTATTATGACCTCGTCAGGTAACCACGTATTATAACCTCGGCAGGTAACCACGTATTATAACCTCGGCAGGTAACCACGTATTATAACCTCGGCAGGTAACCACTACAAAAGGCAAAGAAAATATTTCGTGGTACCCTTTTCTTATGGGTCCTTTTAACAGTTAGTATAAAACATAAACTGCAAAAAAAAAAAATTAAAATATGTTGTCGACATAAAATAAAACATGACAACATACAAAACCATATAAATGGTTTAAAACCACAAACGCATCCCACCGGGATTATCAACATTAAACATTCCTTTCGGAATCCATTTTCTAACCATTTTAATTTTACGATCGTATTCATCATAGACGTAAAATGAAGCATTTATATTCACATTATTGTTAGGTCTAGAAAAATTACCATTATACATACGAGCATGCGGTTTCCTCCCATAATTCACATTTTTTATTTTTGACATATATGGAGGTTTTCTCGTATCAACTTTAGGAGATGCAAAAAATCTTTTAATGGGTTTACACGAACATTTATCAACACATGTATCGGAACCAATGCCTTTACGACAATTTATACGATTAGGCATATTTAGCATTTTAAGCACTTTATCATTGCTACTATTAAAAGCATTTGCTAATAAGTCATTTTTCTCATATAAATCGCATTTAGCTTTTAAACATGCATTATCATTTTCAAGAGACTCGCATTTTGTACATGCAACACTTTCATTTTTATTTTCACTTAAGCATGCAATTTTATCATTTAAAATAACACAAGATTTACAAACATCTTTTTCACTTAATTTATTTTCTAATTTAGTGATAACATCTAAATCATGAGCAGATTTTTGTTTACCGTCATCTATTTCCTTTTTATATACAGATACGGTTTCTTTTAAATTAGAAATTTCATCTTTATATTTATTTGCGAGAGCAGCCATATCATGAAATGATTTATATAATTCGTCAAGATTATTTTCATCGTCACTATAATAATTATCACTATAATTATTATCATAATTATTTTTAGAAGAATATGATGAAGATACCTCATTATCATGGTCGGCCATGAAACAAAAATTTTTGGCCTCATTTATGCTTGCGCTCAACGCGCCTCCAACTAAAGCTTTTGGTGTGTTGATTTGTTTTGCTCGTTTCGGACACACACTTGCATAGTGATCCTTGTCACCACACACATAGCAAAAGCCTTTCTTTTTATTGGCTTTTTCATCGTCGCTAGATTCGTCATATTTGTCTTCACTTTTATGGACGTTGCGACTTTGGTTTTTACCACCACGACGGTAGTCTCCATTTTCTTGAAACCTATCATTTTTGGCAAACTTTTTGTTAGATAAAAATTTAGAAAGTTTTCTTACCAACTTGACTAAATCGTCAAGATTTTCGGGTTCGTCATCCGAGGAACTTGCATCTTCCTCCTCTTCTTTTTCTTTCTCATCTTTAGAGGCAACGGCTTCTAAAGCTATGGATTTCTTTTTGACTTGCTCCCGGACCTGATTTCTTTTTAGTGCAATTTCGTGCACTTTAAGATTGCCGATGAGATCATCGAGCTTCATAGTTGCGAGATCTCGGGAGTCTTCCAAGGATGTGATTTTTGCCATCCACTCCGAAGGAAGTGCTCGAAGAATTTTCCTTACATAATCCTCATTAGGATAAGTACGACCTAATCCCTTCAAAGTAGTCATAATGAGGTTAAAACGTTTAAACATTGAGTCGATTGACTCATCTTTTGACATTTCAAATAATTCATAATCATGAACAAGAATATTTATTTTAGAGCTTTTAACTTGAGTATTTCCACGATGAGTGTCGCTCAAGCTTTGCCAGATTTGATTAGCAGTTTTATAAGTATAAACTCTTTCAATTTCATCGGAAGTTAAAGCAGCATATAATATATTTTTAGCTTCAAAATTTAAACAATAATGAGATTCTTCAGCGGGAGTCCAATCTTTTATGGGTTTATCAACAATAAGATCATTTTCAACTTTGGTTGGTCTAAAATTCCCATTTTCTATAATATCCCAAATTTTTTGACTTTTGCCACGAACGTGACATTCAAACAGCTCGGCCCAAATGCCAAACTTTTCAGTATCTATCAAAGGAGGTTTAGAAAACACAAAATTAGTTTGTTGAGCCATTTAAAAAAAAATTTAAACAGAAAATTTTTGAAAGACCTGCTCTGATACCAAATGTTGGACAACCTAGGGGGGGTAAGGTTGTATTTAAAATCTTTTACTTTCAAAAATTCTTTTACAAATAAATACAGTACAGAAACAGTATAAATAAATCAGAGTATACACATAATAACGAAGAGTGTAAATATAAACAAATACACAGAGATTATATAAATAAATATAAATGCAAAGCAGTTTATATAAATAAATATAATAAAGCACAGCGGAATAAATAAAGAGATAAGGGATAGAGATACTTGACACAGAGATTTACTGATTTACCACCAACTGTGATAAACCAGCAGCCGAGACACTTCTCGACACGATCCAATAAATGTATTCTTTACGGTAGAACACAAACCAAATACAAAGGAATTTGTAATAGTTTCTCAAGCCTCTGCTATGAGATAAACAGGATCACACACCCGTTATTCAAATACTTACAAGAGGAGTATAACTCACAATGGATAATCACTCTTGTATAATATCTCACACTTGGATATTTTATAAAAAATGTTTTATAAAATATATATATTAAGTAAGTGAGAGAGATCAGATGAGTAAGTGTTGATCTGTTGTGTTGTGTGTTCTATCTTTCTTCACCAGCATGCATGTATATATATCAGGAAGCTCCAACGGCATTGTGCATCCGCGGTATACCGCCAAATGCACGCGGTATACCGTGCAGACAAAGTACACTGACATACCAACGGCTACATGCAAAGTTGACTTCTGGAAAAACGTACCCGCGGTATACCGGCTAGGACTCGCGGTATACCGCCGTCAGAAAAAGCAACTTTCAACCAACCAGAGATGCACACGGAACCTGCCGCGGTATACCGGCTGAACACCCGCGGTATACCGGCTGTATGTACCCGCGGTATACCGGCTCTATCGCCGCGGTATACCGGCGTCAGAAAAGGACACTTTCCAGGACGCAACCAATCTTGCTGAATCTTCTCAATAAACCCTTTTAATTAAAATCAATTAGGGTTTTTAGAAATATCCAAGTGGTATATTATTTTAGGGTGTTTATCATTATAAATTATAAACACTAATGACAACGTAAATCTTCCGTCTTGAACTCTTCAGATAAAATCTTCGTGTTCTTCAAGAACTGTACACTTGGATAGGATTGTTAGATAAACAATAATACGGTGTGTTTGTAATCATCAAAATAAATATATATAAATATATAGAGATGTGGTACACTTGCACCAACACCGACAAATAAAAAGGTTAGGCTAACGCCTAGTGAGTTCAAGAGTTTTCATCATGATTAAAACAGTTCGTTAAACCAAAAGAATGCACTCAAAATCATGATTTTCCAAAAAAGATTATAATTAAATATGCGAACAACCCATTTTCCCAACACACACAAAACCTGTGCCGAAAACTCCAAAATGAAACATTCATCAATAATGAATTTAAATCCAAAACACACTTGAGCGTGAATAAATATTATGTTTCCAAATAAAGTAGACACAAGTAAAATTCTACCATTTGAAATGCCCCACAAGGAGTAGAAATAACCCAACACCCATGAGAACGTGGAAGACAATCCAAATACATATGATACGTTCCCGAAAGCATGTGACCGACACGATAACCCACGCAAAGCGTAATTATAAATAAATCCAAATACTCAATCTTGGGAGTAGCCATTCAAGCAAACCTTAATATACGTGGAGGGTTTCCAATATTAAAGTCAATACTTGTAGTTACTCGCACAAGACTTACGACAATTAAACATGCATATCACAAGACTCAATATAATATTAACAACAACGGGGGAGACCCGTATCCATTGAGGGTGGAGGGAACACATAAGTATACCACCCGTACAATGCTAATCATACAACACCTCGCGACTAGACGTCCAAGGGTTCCTACGACTTCTCAACAAGTTTTACCTCAAGAGACACTAAGGACTACCTCCAAGACATCCCCTTTAAAGCGGCGAAGGTCCTAGTGCCTACCTCCAAGGTAGCACCTCCGGACTCAACCCTCCTAGTGCATACTTGAAAAGTTTAAGGTCATAAACATGGGTTCCGGAGTTCAACCCCGCAATACTCATGCAACCTCATAAGCAAGACCGACTCATATGCTATGCATCCAATGCAAATATAGTCAAACAATTACATGGCCCACAAAAGAATGTCCAACATCTTTAACACATGTAATCAATTAATAATTATGACTCAAATGCATATAATCTCAAACTCAACATAGAGTAATTTACGTTGGACCGAGGCCCTCAAGAATCACTTGAGTCAACTGTGAGCCAAGGCTCTACAACACAATACGATAAAATGCATTTAAATATCATATAACAAACACATACCTCCAAGATACGATAAATCTACAAATCCCATCATATTTTTGGTCAAGTTACTTTCCACATAATTCACACCCATATATGTGCACAAATGACCCATAACAGTAAATATGCATTTTTCCAACAACGCCAATGTGTCTTTTCACCAAAGACCCCTATTTGTACCCCAAAAACCTTTTAAACACTTTTTCTTGAGATACATTTATCAACTTGCTTAAAAATCCAAATGTGGGTGTTTTATAATGTTTTCAAGATTAAACACTTCAAATAGTCAAAACCCAACAAATGACTCAACCATAAATAATTTTCATGTAAAACACACAAACACTTGAAAATGGACATTTTGGCATGTAAAACGTTTTCACAAAGCAACTTGAACTCACGTTTCTAGATTTAGGCTAAATCTAGATTTCCCCCCAAATTTGAGCTCCTTTGAAGCAACTTGAATTCTTGAGCCAAAACTTCCAAAAACCTAGATCCATAAGTTTTCAACCATAAAAAATCATAAACAACCATACAAAAATCGTTCCCCAAACATTTTCATCCATAACCCAACTTATACCAAAACCCTAATTTTCCATTAATGAAGAAAAAAGAAGATTACCTCGACCTCCACATGAATCCACCAACCACACACCTCTAGGGTTACCAATATGAGCTTCATTCTTCATTTCATCCAAAGAAAGGGAAGGGTTTAGGTGAGGGTTGGGTAAAACCCTAGAAAATGTAGAAATCTCACCAAAATGAAAGTGAGATGAAGAATTCCAACCTTCATCCATAAATTCTTGCTAAGAGATGAGGGAGAGGCTTTGAATCACAAGATTTATGGCTTCAAGGGTTCCAAAAACGGTTTAGAGGGTTAGGGTTCAGTTTGGGAGAGAAAAAGATGAAGGAAAGGAAGTGAGGAGTGAAATGTGGATAAAATCGGATTTAAAACAGCCCCCTGCACCCCGACCGCGACAATGCCCGGCGACTATGCCCTTTGGCATAGTCACATGGTTGATACCACCTTCTGTTCCCGGACGCTACATTGACCAGCGACATTGACACGTGTCATAGTCGCGGGTCATAGTCGCTCAGGAGGTACCGAACACCGTTTTGGCCATAACTTCTTCGTTTTAGCTCCGTTTTCGCTCCGGAAAAGACCGTTGGATTCGTATTTGGATCCTCCATCCAACAAGACCATAAAATCTAGGATTCAATCCAAAATTCTATTTTTTCATATTTATCTTAAAAGATCGATACCCTCCAAAAAATCGGGGTGTTACAATCCATCAATCCTAGTACTCTTCATTTCAACCTTTGAGCTTGATGTAGACACCATTTTGACTTACTTCAACTTTTAACATGCCGAGGGAACAAGCAAACAAGGTACAAATATGATGGTGCTTTTGTACTCTGCTTAGGATTGCATGTTGTACATGTTCTCATACCAAGAGGTAAGCAAGATAGTTGGCGCGTAAAACTTGTTGGCCAAGTTTGTACTTTCAAGATCCGGATTACAAGCAGTAGTATTTGACTATTTATCAGACTATAACTTGACTTTATCTTGTACTATTGATTTTCTTTCGGCTAGATGACAAACCAATCTGCATTGGTGACAATCTTGACTTCACTTCAAATAGTATTCGATTTTGCTGAAGACATTTTGCTTTTGATCAATACCAATAGTTATAAGCCTTTTACAAAGTAAATATCCTATCTTTTCCTGTATCCAATATATAAGCTATATATTAGATTACCAGCTTATAAAACATTATGAAGCGCCTATATCGGATAGACCAAAAGTTGGTAAAACTGGAACCTCTGGCCGATAGAAGAATCTATCGGATGAGAGTTTTGATGATGTCCAACTCACGTGAAGTCATACCCGAAGGATAATATATCCTAATCCTAAGACATTGGGATCGAATGATATCAAATGAGGTAATATCCGATGAGTTAAGTTAATTGGATATGTATCTTGTGAAACAAGGTAAACAAGAATAATTCTAGGTATTTGATCGGATGCTATGAATATTATACACAAATTTGATGGTTAAGATCAACACATATATATATATATATATATTCCATGTCATTTTAGTTGACCAATTATCTAATAGGTAGGTAACCTAGGTACTTAAGTCAATCCACTTTTATTTCCACATGTGAATATTGAAGGTGATCATTTGTGGATATGGGCAAGACACGTGGCAAGACATGTTTAGATTCTCTTATTGCCATACTTGTTTGGTAAAATACGAAATTTGATAACCGTTTACCTAGTAACCGTCGGGTAAACATTCGCTTAGTTTTGTGATCACTTTAAGATAATAGATTTAAGTCTAAAAGTATTTTCAATAGATTATTCAAAATTAACAATCGAAATTCAAAATCTAAGAAAAAATTTACATGTAACTTTAACTGTTTTTTTATTTTATTTTAAAGAATACAATATTAATTATATATAACCACAAGGATTGTGGCATACTGGCTAAGGCCTTGAGGGATGTGGTGGAATATCCCATCTGTCCAGGGTTCGAAGTCAGACGTACACAACAATTGTGGTCACTGGGGTGTAATCAGGGCTGATATCTTACAGTCATAATTTGCCAATGAATTAGTCTAGGTATAATCTAGAACACCCTTCAAAAAAAATATTAATTATACATCAAATATTCCATACATTTAATAAAATATTATTACACTCTTCTAAACATCTAATTTTAAGGTTTTTTTATAAGTATTAATAATATAACTTTTTTTATTATCATGGTAACTATTTTTGGAATTTCATATCTTTCTCTTACTAAATAAAGGTTTAATGATTTTGAGAAATTTGTTGGAGAAAAAAATTATCCAAAATTCCTAAAGTTTGAAGAATTTGTTGGAGATATATTGACTTAGAAACAAAATTTAAAGTTTTTGTAATGGAACTAAGAAGTTGTTTAACTGGTTTTTCATTGTGTCATATATGGATAAATTCTGGCCCCGTTTAGTAACTTAAAGACGTTGAAGGTTACTTGTTGGTCATTCACTCTCATGGTTAGCTCACCTTTTTGGACATCAATTAAGGTTCGACCGGTCGCAAGAAAAGGTCTTCCTAGAATGATGGGAATATTCTTATCCGCTTCATAGTCCAACACTAGAAAATCGGCCGAAAAAATGAATTTATCAACTTTAACCAAAATGTCTTCAATTTTTCCTTTCGGATAAGCTATGGATCTATCCGCGAGTTGCAAAGTGACAGTAGTGGGTCTTACTTCACCAATTCCTAACTTGTTAAAAACCGACAAGGGCATGAGATTTATGCTTGTACCTAAGTCACATAGTGCATGTCCGACCTCTTGACCGCCGATGGAGCATGGGATGGTGAAACTTCCCGGGTATTTGAGTTTCGGAGGGATTTTACATGTAAGAATTGCACTACATTCCTTAGTTAAAGCAACCGTCTCAAATTCTCCTAGTCTCCTTTTTTGTTGAGAATGTCTTTTAAAAACTTAACATAGTTTGGCATTTGCTCGAGAGCTTCAACCAAAGGAATGTTAATATGGAGTTGTTTGAAAACGTCTAAAAATTTCTTAAACTGAACATCCATCTTTTTATCTTTGAATCTTTCAGGAAAAGGCAACTCACGTAGATCCAAGCTTGTTTGCTTTTTACTGGGTGTGGGCATGGGCTGCCCGTTGTGAGCACGCTGCTCGGTATTTTTGTCAGTACCCGAAGATTCTACTGTTTAGACACAAAAACAGGGTCTTGTGTTTTTAACAGCAGGGAACAGTCCAGGAAAATTTTCTCTATCGAAGAGATGTGAATCTTTTTGTACGTTAGGCGTGGTAGAAGGTTTACCGTTTTCACGTGAGTCTTCTATGTTACCTATTTCTCTTATGGTTATGGCCTTGACATGTTCCTTGTGTGGTCCTTTTGGGTTCTCGTTGTCACTAGGCAAAGTCCCTTGTGGTCTATTTTTGAGCTCGGTCGCAAATTGACCAAGTTGGGTCTCAAACCCTCTCAAGGTTGCATTGGTTTGGTTGATAAAACCTCTAAGTAACGATTCGAGTGAACCGTTACCTTCCGATGCATTTGGTTGCCTAGGTGCATGTGATTGTGAAGATTGACCATGTTGGTACGTGGGTTGTTGAGTTTGATAAAATCCCGGGGGATTTTGTGGTTGATTTTGTGTTTGACTTGCCCCGGGGGTTGAAGTCCTTGATTGCCCGACCAAGAAAAATTGGGATGGTTTCGCCAATTCGGGTTATAAGTTTGAGAAAAAGGGCTATTTCTAGCATTCCCCAAATAATTTACCGAAGCGGGATTTCCCGGACAATTCTCATAATTATGACTTTCCCCACAAAATACACACGATTCATTAATAGCTTGCACTTGGTTTTTCTCATTGATGTTGAAGTTATTTTTTACCAAGTTAGTTAAAGCTACAATTTGTGCATTTAAAGAAGTGATGGCATCAATTTCATGAACTCCCGATGCGTTTTGTGTGGTGATGGCACGAGTATTTTGCCATTCGGTGTTATTGTTCGCAACTTTTTCCAAAATATCAAATGCCTCGTTGTAAGTTTTTGAAACAAAAGCACCACCGGCCGTAGCGTCGAGAATAATTTTAGCAGCATTAGAAAGACCATTATAAAATGTTTCTAATTGGATGCAATAGGGAATTCCATGATGAGGACATTTTCTAAGTAAATCTTTAAATCTTTCCCATGCATCCGAAATTGCCTCGTCATTCTCTTGCCAAAAGTTCATGATATCGTGCCTAAGCTTTATGTTTCTTGTTGGAGGAAAATATTTTTTAAGAAACTTTTCAGCTAGACCCGCCCAAGTGTCGATGGATTCCGGTGGTTGTGAATTTAGCCATGCTTTAGCTCTATCTCTTAACGTGTAAGTGAAGAGTGTCAAACGTAAGGCTTCCGGTGTTACTCCGGGAATACGAAAATGATCCGTCATTTCTATAAATGATTTCAAATGTGAGTGCGGATCCTCCGAAGGTAATCCCCCAAATTGACCCATTGCTTGGATCATTTGAAACATTACGGGTTCGGGTTTGAAAGCTTGCGTATTCATGTTGGGCCTAATAATTCCCGATTTTAATTGTTCAAACTCGGGCATTGCATAGTCCCTTATCTTTCTATCTTTACTATCGGCAATACCTACCATTGTTTCAACCGGTAGAGGTGGCGATGGAGCTGCCATGTTTCGGTTTAAAGGTGGGTTTTGCCGATTACCTCTTCTACGTCTAGCAATAGTTCTTTCGATTTCGTTATCAAGAGGTAAAAGTTCTCTGCGTTGCAACCTTGGCATTCAACACAAAGATTTTGTTTTGAAACAAGTGACACATGCTCAAGTGATTATTCAATATCTCAGGATGTAAAATCGCGCCAGTCCCCGGCAGCGGCGCCAAAAACTTTGTTGATCCCGATTTTACTCAACAATGATATTAATATCTAATAGTTCAAACAAAGGAGTGTGCGGAAGCGTTTTAGCGAACTAAAGATATATTCTAGGTAGAAAAACACACAATATCAAATACGTGAAATAGAAATAACACAGATGTTTAACTCAATGATTCACTGTATATTGATTATAAAGAACACCAAGAACACCGAAGATATAGTATGAATTCTGCTCTAATGGGTGTGTATGTTGTACAAAAGTTAATGAGGAGCTCAACATGAGCCTTCTATTTATACTACTTCTACAGGGGACAACGGGGAGACAAGAAGTACTAAGGGTACAAAGACACGATCGTGGGACTGCCACTGGTACAACGTTAATGTAGTGCGTCATCTTCTGCCAAGGCTGTAACCCATCAGAGGTTGACACGTGGAGTTGGCAGGGCATGCTTTTACGAACGATCTTCAGGATCTTCGTACAGTAGTAAACGTGGGAGGCACGATCGTCTTCGTTTTTATCTTTAAATAATCTTCTAAGTCTTCAGTCTTCATACCACAGAGGCTCTGTCAAGTGTGGCAGAGGCTCTGTGGCCTTGTCCTCTGAGAAGTTCTTCTGTCGAATTCTTGCTCGGTGTCTTGGTCGAAACTCTGTCGATGGTTTCTATACTTAGCCTATTTTTCAATACTTCTTTAAACGTAGAAGTTGGAGCTAACAATCTCCCCATAAGTATTGAAAAATAAAAAAATGAAAAATGCATGGTTTTCTAGGCTAAGTACACGACAGAAGGTATTTGACCTCTGTTGAATGTTTACTTTCATATAAAGATATGCCAGAGGCACTTACATTCGGTTACAGTACGCGATATGAAAAGTAAGCAGAGGTGAGTTGTGGATGTCAGATTCTGGCATGTGGGAAGTCGTCGACTTTGTATCCTCCGATTCCTCCATCTTTGAGCTCACGGTATATATTGATGCAGAGGTTTCTGAAGCCTATGACAGAGTCGATGACCTCTATTAATCTGTCGGCGAGTGCTTGATCCATGAACTCTGTTCCTCTGTGTTCCAAGAGACTGGCTCTGAACTCGAGCAGAGAGCTGGTGGCATACTTCTGACAATCAATCTCTAGGAATAGCTTTGACTTTCCAGCGGGATCTTGATAGACGTACCCAATCCTTGGAAAGGTGGTGATGGAGTTTGGTATGGCAGAAGGTGAGCAGTCATCTTCTGGTGGCAAAATGTTTAGGTTCTTTACTCCAAGGTCGAGTCCCAATTGGAAGTCTGTCAGGATGTATAGCAGAAGTCTTTCACGCATAGCTTTCCAAATTTCACGGTAAGCTCCTTGGATTTCCAGTCTGTGGTTGTAGTTCTGCCTTGCCCAACTCAGAAGATCAGGTAGATCATAGAGGTTTAGATTTCTCAGATCTGCATCTGAGAACTTGGTCTCGGATCTGTCTACCCTCTTGACATGGTAGAGGTTGTAGTAAATCTCTTTTTCTTTAATATTGGACAACTTGCAGTAGATGACCTTGTCGATCTTAGAGTTTGAGAAGACTTGGTTGACAGGTTTGGCTTTCTTGCTATAGAAGTCATCTCGTAGCTCTTTAAGAAAGTCGGGTTTCAGGATAGATGGTGGCAGAGGATCGTTGACTGCTCTGCTGTATAAGTATTTGTGCACCACCTCTTCCATTTTTCTTTGTTGAACATGAGGTGGAGGCATGGGTTTTCTCAGAGCATCCAAGTCACTGATTAGTTTGGCCACTCGAACTTCTAAAGGTTTTGCCTTTGGATCTATTGTGAGATTTGTTGACAGAGGAGTGAGTCCGAACGCCTAATCTTCTTCTCCAGGTTTCCGGGTGACGAAGGCATCGAAGGCGCTTTTCATCAATTTTTCTGTGGGTTGATGCCTTGGCTTCTTCTTTTTCGGTTCCTCTGTCATGATGGACTTTCCTTTGTCCTTAGCCTTAGGCTTTTGTAGTTCAGCTTGTTGGGATTGGGTTGCCTCTGTTGGTTTTATCTTCAGAGTTTCTGAGGGCTTGGATGGGGGTGCTTCTGTAGTTATTGTAGGGGTTTCCTCTGTTGGTTTTACAGAGGACTTAGTTGGTGAGGTGGGTTTGGTTTAAGGTTTGGTTGGTGATGCTTCTGTAGTTTTGCTCAGATATTTCCTTTGTTTGTGAGCAATAGACTTGGTTCTTGGTTTGGTTTTGGGTTCTTCTGTTGTCTTGGGTGTGGGAGATGGAGATTTTGTCTTCTCAGCTTCTGGTGTAGGGGATGGTAGTTTGGGTTCCTCTGGTGTTGGTGAAGGGAGTTTGTCCTCTGTTGGTTTAGGTGATTGGGATGGTTGGTCTTCTTCTGAAGATGTAAAGATCTGGACTTGTTCAGTTGGTTTGGGGGTTGGAGATGGTAAATCTTCTATGGTTATATGTGTTGATTACACAGAGGTGGGTGTTTCCTCTGTGGTCTTCTGTTGGGTTCCACCTTGGGTTTCTGATTCCGGTACTTGGGTTAGGGGTTCTGCTGATATTGGTGGTGCAACTGGTAAACCTCTGTTCGTCGCTCTTTCTTTCCTATGTTTCTCCCCCTCAGGATGACCTGATGATCCATCAGAATCATCATCAGAATCATCCTGACCCTTCTTCTTAGTACCCTCTGTTCTGCACGTAGTCTTTGGCTTCTTTGGCTGAGACGCACCCGCGGCAAGCATTTTGGCGCATAAGTCATCGCAGATGCCAAGAAGGTAGGCGACCTCTGCCTCTGAATTGAACCGAAGTTTGCCGACGTTGGTTTGGAAATCTCTGACATAGTTGGCGTTGGCAGCGGTAAAGGCCCTGATGAATTCGGTCATCTCATTCAGAACACCTTGACCCAATTTCGTGATTTGTGCTCTGGTGATATAGTCTGTAGGCTTCAGAACCTTGGTTTGATCAAGAGTATGTTCTTGGACTTTATCCAGAGCCTTTTGAATATCTTCGGTGGTGATGGCACGGGGCAGAGGTTTGTGGGAGGTTCTTTTGAGCTTTTCTGGCCTTCTTCAGTTGCTTTGAGAGATTTGGAATGGAAGTTTCCAGAGCAGAAGTGGAGACCGTTGCAGGGGTTGCAGAGGTTGCTGCAGCAGTCGTCAGTTTGGCCATGGCAGTTTTCACCTCTGTGGACAAGTTGTCCACTTTGGTGGTCAGATCTGTGATTGCCCTATTTGATTTCTCTGCAAAAGTATCAAAGAAGCTTTTCAACCCCTCTAATGAGTTGGTCATAGAGGTGACAAGGGTTTGGAACTCATCCCTTGGGACATATGAGCCAGTTGTAACCTTTGGGGGAACACATTCATCCCCAGAGTTTGTCCTTGTTCCTATGATACCTTCTTTCGCCCCTGTTTTGATGTTGAGGGCGGAAGGATTTCCTTGTGATCCTTGAGCAGAGGTTTTTGAGTCCTCATGCTCTACAGAAGTTCTGTTAAGCACATTGTCCTGATCCACTCCAGAGGTGGGTACAGGAGTATCCTTAAGTTGACTTGGGGACTTGTCTAGAGTCCCTTCGTCGTTGTGCTTTCTAAGCTCCTCTGAAGAGCTGTTCGGACCTAATTGTGTGTGCGTGTCAGAGGAAACGAATTCCTCTGTTGGGATGACAGAAGTGATCTGGGGCGATTGATCACGAACTAAAGGCGAGTCCTTTGGAGAGGACTCCCTTGGAATAGTTTCCCCGGATAAGATTGGTACAGAGGTAGAAAGAAGTTTCTCTGCCCGGTTAGCTTGGGTTGGTTTCGAGCCGTGCTGCTCTTGTTCAATGACACCTTCTGCCACTAGACTGGCGGTGTCAGAGATGTGGGATGCACTGGGAGGTGGTTGGGGTTGTGTGCCTCTTCCAACTTCGGCATCTTTTGAGGCTTCAGCCTCTGTCATACACCCTAACCTATGGGTCTCTCTGCTAGCCTCTATCTCTGCGAAATCGACCATATCCTCTGGGCTTTTTCGTAGCACATCATAGCATGGGTGGAAGCCTTGTAGGATTTGTAGATCTGGGTGTAGGAGTCCTTCTGGGGTAGCGACCTGAATACCTTCTGGGTTTTGTCACTCGCCTCCATCTCAGAATCTACCTCAGAGATAGTTACTGATGAGGTTTGGGCAATTTTCTTCGATTGAATCTCTACCCAGGTATCCTCTGTGTCCAACATCTCCTTCGTGTTCTGTAGTTCCGGATAGACCTGGTAAAAAATGACACGACACGCTAACCCGACACGAACCCGACACGAATTAAACGGGTTTGGGTAATACATTTCAACCCGTTTAAGTAAACGGGTTGACACGACACGACACGAAAATTAAACGGGTAAGGTTAGGGTCAAACATTTCAACACGAACACGACCCGAGTAACCCGTTTATATATAAGATATATATATATATATATATATATATATATATATATATATATATATATATTATGGGCCGCATCCTTTTAGTTACATTTATTTATGGGCTGTTATGTTAATATTGAACACTTCCACTCTTTCAGTATTCAGATTACTAGATTAGGGCACCTTCAAAAAACGTTTTTCATCCTCTCCAGTCTCCACATCGACAGCTTCAGTCGGCGCCTCCTTTCCCTCTCACGCTCATCGACAGCTTCAGCTGGCGCCTTCTTTCCCTCTCACATCGAACCCTCTCATCGACACTTCGACAGCTTCAGTCGGCGGCGTTCTCACATCGAACCCTCTCATCGACAGTTTCAGCCGGCGCCGCTACCTTCATCCAACCCTGTCGTCGGCGGAAATTGGAGGTGAGTTCTTGTAAGAAAGGCATAACTTTCTTGAATTAACCTAACTTTCCCTGCAATTTAATGGAATCTTGATCCAAATTGATGAACCCTAATTGCTAAAAAGGCATGACTTTCTTGAATTAACCTAAGTTTATGCACCTTCACAACAGTGTTTATTCTTTGTTTAGGGCTTTATGGATTTGTTCCCAACAGTCAACAGTGTGTATTCTTGGTAGTTTTATGACGCATTTTAACGACTTAACACCATTTTTGGCAGGGGTTTGTTTATGGGTTTGTTCCCAACAGTGTTTATTCTTGGTTTGACAGGCTTCTTTGTTTAGGAGTTTGTTCCCAATAGTGTGTATTCTAAAAAATTAATGACTAAATTCAAGCTTAAGACACCATATTTGCTTCTGGTGTGATTTCTTGTTTTACACACACACACATATATATACATATATATATATATATATAGAGGGAGGATTTGGAAAAAAAACAATTGAGACATACATTTGTACCTGTATCATTTAATTATAAAGCATCAGTACATGAATTATAACCTAACAGCCTCTTGTTTTGTAGATTCAAATATGGATCCTATTCCTATTAACTTGTCTGCTGATGAAGCGGAAGAAGAGGGCGTTGGTGCAGATAGGCTAGAAGATTTGGCAACAGCTTCTAAGAAGGGCAAAGAAGCAATTAAGCTTAAACCCATACTCTCTGGTAAGCCCATTAAACGCCAACGTAAGCTTACTTCTAGTGTTTGGGATGTTTTTGAAATGATTGATGAATTAGATGTTAATGGAAATCTACAATGCAAATGCAAGAGATGTGGGGCTAAATACATTGCTGAAAGTAAGTATGGGACGGGGAATATGCGTAGGCATATTAAGTCTTGCAAGGGAAAAAATTATAAAGATATTGGGCAACTAATTTTACAATCTAATTTGAATGGTTCATTGGAAAGTAAATCTCCTAGGTTTAACCAAGATGAATTTCGGGAATTGGTTGGAATTGCTATTGCTAGACACAATCTCCCTCTTCAATTAGTTGAATATGAAGGTATTAGGAGGTGTTTTGCTTACTTGAATTCTGAAGTGAAGTTTTTTTCAAGGCACACCACAAAAAATGACATACTCAAAATGTATTCTATGGAGAAATACAAGCTTCTTAATTTGTTGCAATCTGTTCCTGGTAGAATAGCATTAACATCAGATTGTTGGACTTCTTTGACCACCGATGGATATATTTCATTGACTACTCACTTTGTTGATAAAAGTTGGTGTTTGCAAAAAAGAATTTTAGCTTTTACTTGCATGCCTCCTCCCCATACTGGTGCTGCTTTGGCTGAAAAAGTTTGTGGTTTGTTGAAAGAATGGGGAATTGATAAGAAAATCATGTCCATAACCTTATATAATGCATCTAATAATGATTCTATGGTTGATGGACTGAAATTTGATTTGGATTTGATATCTAATGGTGATTATTTCCATGCTCGTTGTTGTGCCCACATTCTTAATTTGATAGTGTAAGATGGTTTAAAAGAATTAGATGGAGCTGTTTTGAAGGTGAGAGAGTGTGTCAAGTATTGCAAAGGTTCTCAGGGTCGTAAGGAAAGATTTAAACATTGTGTTCAACATGTTGGTATTGAGTCTAATAGAGGGTTAAAGCAAGATGTGCCCACTCGTTGGAATTCTACTTTTCAGACGAGTATGCATCTTCAACAACATCCGCGAACAATCAAAGCTCATCTCGTGTTGCCACTAATACCATGTCCAACACTGACACATATATGACGGTAATAAACTTTGCCTTATTTAATTTTGTGAATTTAATTTTTTGTTAGTTCCTTGGCTAAGTTATGTTTTTTATCAGGATTTTGATGAGTTCTCTAGCTGTGAGTTCACCACCGATGGTAAATCTGAGCTGCAATCCTACTTAGAGGAGCCGAAATTACCTCGCATCGATGATTTTGATGTGTTGGAGTATTGGAAACCCCTTGAAAATAGGTATCCCATTGTGTCTAAAATGGCTAGAGATATTTTGGCCATCCCAATATCTACTGTTGCTTCTGAATCGGTTTTTAGTATTGGAGGGCGAGTTATTGATGCTTATCGGAGTTCGTTGAAACCAGAAACTGTTGAATCATTGGTTTGTCTTAGAGATTGGGTTTTTAATGAAGGTAAACGTTTCTTTTACCAACTTTAAATTTTATGCGTTGATTAAATTACTCAATTTTAAACATTTCTTTTACTCAATTTTAGCATCAATGCAACCGGATGAAGAGGAGCTATGCAATTTGCTTTTTAATTTGAAGGATGAGGATGACGAGTGCAACCGTGAAGAATCAAAGAATCAAAGTCTTCAAACTCAACTATCCGGATGAAGAGAAGTTATGTTTTGGATTTGGTTAGAAATTGGAAGTTGAAACTTCAAAGTTTTCTTGGGTTGTAATATTTTTTTATGTTTTAGATTTTCAATGCTTTGGATGTTTGAACTTTAACTTGTAAAATTTGGATGTCTAATGCTTTAATTTTCGATTTTTAAGTTTTAATTTTGTATAATGTTAATTTTTAAACGGGTTTAACGGGTTAGCAGGTTAACGGGTTAAACGGGTTTGCGGGTCAAACGGGTTTGCGGGTCAAACGGGTTTGCGGGTTAATGGTTTAACAGGATAAACGGGTTAATCGTGTCGTGTCGGGTTAGGCGGGTAAAATCAGGTCGTGTTCAGGTTGAGATATTCTGACCCGTTTATTAAACGTGTCGTGTTCGGGTTTGACACTCCCAACCCGTTTAACTCGTGAACACGACACGAACACGACACGACACGTTTAACAGGTCTAGTTCCGGATCGTAGCTCGGAGGAGAGGGAAACTGGTCACCATGTTCTTTTGCGGCAGGGTCAACTTCTGGCACATGAGAGTCCATTTGGGCTTGTTCAGAGGTATACTCTGGGAGGGCTTCTGCATTCCAACCAGAGGTGTCCAAGGTGTCTGCAAAATCGTGTTGCTCGAGGAAAGCGGAGAAATCACCTTGGTCTGCATAATGTATAGGAGTGGGGGAGGGCAGAGGTTGTTCAGCAACTGCTCCTTCTTCTGCAATGACTTCCTCTGCGATAGTTTGCATAGGAGTCTTGGGTTTCTTAGCCTTTTTCTTTTTGGGCTTAGGGGCTCCCTCCTCTGAAGATTTAGTCTTACGTTTCTTCTTCTCTTTTGGAGGAGGGGGTGCAGAGGATGCAATGATAGTTTCTGGTGGAGGTTGGGGAATCTGTGCAGCGCTTGAAGAGGTTCCTTCTGTAGGTTTCTTTGCTTTGGGATCCTTTTTCTGTTTGGGGGTGTGGCTGTCTTTGTCTTGGATGCAGGGGATATCATCTTTTTCCTCTGCAGACGGATGTTCGCTAGTTTTTGCTCGTGTTTAGCCACAGCCTCTGCGTGCGCTTCTGAGTTCATTCTTTCAGCCACTATGGTTCCTAGGGGGACTCCTAAACGCGGGGGTGTTGCATGACTCGGTTTTGGAGTCCTGTGAGCGCGTATGTAATCTAACCTAAGTTGTTCATCCGAGGCATATGACAGAAGTTTGACTGTCAGAGGTCTGCAGATCGCATACCCCTCTGCGTGTTTTGTAGTTGCCATTCTGTGCAAGGGGTAAGTCTTGACTATTGGCCCTTCCATTGGCCATTTGTTGAGGAGAAGCAGAGGTTCCAGAATGACTCCGATAGTCCTCTGGTACTGTAGGGCTGGAAGGTCTTTGACATTTGGGCCCTTGGCCTTCTGTGTGGATATTCGGTGGTCTATGGTGTTGACGAGTTCTTGCATCATAATAGCTGCAAAATCAAGAGGTGGGTCATAGTATACTCCGTACATAATGGAGAGGATTTGATGCGAGGTTTGGTCGGGGCTACCTATTTTGCCTGTGAGGCATCTGTTGAGGATTGAGAACAAAGTGTTCCACAGAGGTGGAAATCGGTTCCTTCTGAACTCATTTCGCTTGTTCAGATGGGTGTTGTATCCCAACATCTCTGCGAAGTCACAGAGCTCTCTGTCAGAGGGGAGTTCTGCATACTCCTTGACTCTACATCATAATAACAGCTCTGCCAGAACTGGTTTAGGTATCTGGCAGGGATGCGAGTGACGTTTGGTGAGTAGGGTGTTCAATGGGTGATTTTCAAGAATATTCAGTAAAATGGCGTGTTCAGCTCCAAAGGTTGTTCTTGATGGCACAAGGAAGTGGTTGTTGGGTTTGAGTGGTAATGAGTTCTCGAAATGCTCATTTTCGAGAAAGAATTGCAGGTGAGTTGTTGGAGTGAAATCAACGGATTCACCTTGTTCATGTTCAAGATTTGTAGCCCTGGTTCGGTGTTGTGAGTGCTCAGAGTGAGCTGGGGAGTTCGCCGGAGACTTGGAGATGGAAGCCATTGTTTGAATCTTGAAGAAATGGAGTATAAAAAAAAGTTGCAGGTATTTTGTTGTTCGCCGGAGGTATTTGGGAAGGAATCGTAAAGGAATTAAGAAGATGATAAGAGGGGTTTTATAGGGTTTTAACTGTGGTGGAATCTGAAGAGGTTAATAGTAAACATTTGATAATCCTTTGGGGTCCGCAATCGAGTACAAACAGTTGGGTGCAATGTATCAAATGAACGTGTGGCATGTACGTCCAATGAAAACGTGCCACGTCAGAGGTGTTAGAGCACGATTAGACGTCGTGCACGGCCCATTAATGCTGAGCGCGTGGGCGTCTCTATATTCAAATGACTGTCACCCTCAGAAATAACCCGCATCTTACAGAATTCCGTTTCTGTGCACAAGTGTCAAATCGACAGAGGCTCTGTGGTGAAATGAGCTCTGTGATTTGAAACCTTCTATCATAACCTCTGAGCTTTCACCTTTACCAAAACGTTTGAAAAGACAGTGGAAATGATCGATAGAGTCTCTGTGTAGAAATTTAAAGTTACAGAGGCTCTGAATTGCAGAAGCTCTGCTGAGCTCCGCAGAGGCTCTATGACCTTAAATTTCTAATAACGGAAAGCTCATAAAGCTTTTTGATCATCCAAGGTTTTGTTTGTTTTAAACTGTGTTTTTAGGACATATTTGGAAGTTGGTGTCCTAGAAATCTGTTTTGGAAAAAGATTTTGTGCGAGACATTCTCCTTTTGATTTACCTTTGCTCGGCAAAGTACCTGACTTTTGTGGATTTGGTTGACCACTACTCCTCTTTAGCTCCCCCTTGAATTAACAACTTTTGTAGATTAATTCAAGGTCTCCTTCTGCTCCCCCTTGACCTATGCTTGGATCAAATGAGATAAGTAATGCATAGAACATAGGTCAAACTCACCAGAGGTTCTGTGAAGATCGTCAGAGGCTCTGAGCAATCCCACAGAAGCTCTGTTGGGTATAGAACCTTTGGTGATAGGAATTTACATGCAGAAGAGTATACATATATACATATTTACAGGAGGATCAAGTCTCACTTACAGAGATCAACTCATGTTTATCATACCCAACTTACCCACCAAGAAAATGAATCTTTTCTCATCGAGTGCCTTGGTGAATAAGTTTGCAAGTTGAAATTCAGTTGACACAAAGTACATCTCGATTGTGCCTAGTTCAACATGATGCTTCAGAAAGTGGTAGCGGATATCGATATGCTTTATTTTGGAGTGTTGTACAGGATTTGCAGAGATCGCAATGGCACTTTTTGAATCACAGAGGATTGGTATCTTGTATATGTTGAAACCGTAGTCCTTTAGCTGAGTTCGCATCCACAAAACTTGGGAGCAACAACTAGCAGCAGCAACATATTCAGCTTCTGCTGTAGATGTCGACACGTAGTTCTGCTTCTTTGAAGTCCAGCTGACTAGTTTCCCACCCATGAATTGACGACTCCCAAAGGTACTTTTTCGGTCAAGCTTGCATCCTCCATAATCTGAATCTGTGAAGGCCTTAAGATCAAAGCCAGAGTTCTTCGGATACCAGAGCCTAAGATTTTTGGTTCCCTTAAGGTATCTGAAGATCCTCTTTACAGCAAGAAGGTGGGATTCTTTTGGGTTAGCTTGATATCTTGCACAGAGGCATGTGGCATACATTATATCAGGTCTACTTGATGTTAAGTATAAAAGGGACCCAATCATGCCTCTATAGAGCTTGCACTCTACAGATTTACCACCTGGATCTGAGTGTAACTTATTTCCAGTGGACATGGGGGTCTTCATTACAGAGGCATCAGAGAGTCTAAATTTTGAAAGAATGCCAGAGACATATTTCCCTTGATTTATGAAAATGCCCTCTGATGATTGTTTGACTTGGAGTCCTAGGAAGAAGTTCAATTCTCCCATCATACTCATTTCAAACTCACTCTGCATAAGTTTCTCAAAATCTGTGCATTGTTGTGCATTTGTAGAACCAAAAATAATGTCGTCCACATAGATCTGTACAAGCAGAATCTCATCACCTTTTCTTTTATAAAACAAAGTAGTATATGTTGTACCTCTGTCGAAATCATTATCGAGAAGAAAGGTTGAAAGACGTTCGTACCATGCTCTTGGAGCCTGTTTCAGTCCGTACAGAGCTTTGTCAAGATAATAAACGTAGTTTGGGTACTTGGCACTTTCAAACCCTGGTGGCTGCTGGACGTATACTTCTTCTTGGATTTGACCATTCAGAAAGGCAGATTTTACATCCATTTGAAAAACTTTAAAACCTCTGTGGGCTGCGAAGGCTAAGAAGATTATTATTGCTTCGAGCAGTGCGACAGGGGAAAAAGTCTCATCGTAATCAATGCCTTCTGCTTGGCAATATCCCTTGGCCACCAATCTCGCTTTATTTCTAATGACCACCCCATCCTCATTCTTCTTGTTTCTGAAGACCCATTTAGTCCCTATTGCTTGTTTCCCTTTTGGCAGAGGAACTAGGGTCCATACCTTGTTTCTCTCAAACTGTAGAAGCTCTTCTTGCATTGCATCTACCCAGTTTGGATCATCTAGGGCTTCAGAGACACGTTTTGGCTCGATCACACTGATAAAATTTGTAAAGAAACAAAAGTTTGTAGTGGCTGATCTTGTCATTATCTTTTCAGAGGGATCGCCAATTATTAGGCTTGGAGGATGACTCTTCGTCCATTTTGTAGTCCTTGGAAGATGGTCATTAGCATTATCTAGTTGAACCTCTGTGGTTGCATATGTTGGTTCTTGTGCAACCTCTGTAGTGGAAGGTACTTTTGTGCTTGAACTTGGTGTTGCAGCTTGTGTAGGAATTGGGATAAGAGTTGGAATTGGTTCCTCTGAGGATGTAGAGACTGAATCCTCGTTTTCCTCTAGTATTGCTTCCTCTGTAGATGTTGGAGTTGGTATTTCCAGTGCCTCTGTAGTAGAGTCCTTTGTTGTGTCATATTCTGTTCGCTCCCCCTCAGCACTTGCATCTACACGATTCACAGAAGAGGATGAAGTATTTAATGGACCAGTTAGAGATATACCTGACTCAGTCTGGTTTGCAGAAGATGTTTCTCCAGAGGCTCTGACGGCTCCGGCAGAGGGATCAATATCATCGTGGAACATCTCTTCAAATAGCAGATTTAGTTCTGCTTCTCTTGTAGGGGAGATGCCAGAGGATTCCTTTTTTAGACCGAGTTCTGAACTGATTTGTTCAGAAGTCTTTTGAAAGGAATCGTCAAAAGAGACATTGATGCTCTCTATAATGGTTCGGGACCGCAGAAGGTAAACTCTGTAGGCCTTTGAGGTGGCAGAGTACCCAATGAACTTGCCTTCATCTGCTTTTACATCAAACTTTCCTCTAGCTTCTCTAGCGTTTAAGACAAAGCACTTGCATCCAAATACGTGGAAGAACTTGATGTTTGGTCGCCTTTTGTTGATCAAGTGATAAGGTGTCTTGATGTGTCTCTTTACTATGGTTGATTGATTTTGGATGTAGCAAGCGGTTGATACTGCTTCTGCCCAGAAAGAAATTGGCAATCCAGATGTTGTCAGCATAGTTCTTGCAGTCTCCACAAGCGTGCGGTTCTTTCGTTCAACCACGTCGTTCTGTTGTGGGGTGCGTTGATACGTGCGAAATGTGTGTTTTAATCGCAGTGGGTTGCAACTGTCCACAGTGGGAAGTGCAAGTGTACACTGTCCACTAGGATCGTCACAGCAAGTAATAGTTGGTAAAATACCAGAATCGAATCCACAGAGACTGGACAATCAAGACAATACGGTTCTCATGGGCTCCTTTTACAGGTTTCAATTAGAGAGGAAAAATAATACTTTGGTTTGTTTGGCGAAATAGTTACTTTGACGATTTTACTAAGATTTTAAAAGGAGGAATATAGGTTAGATTTTCCCTAGATTTTATACTAAATACTCGGTCCTAAAAGTGATCCTTGTATTCGAGGTAGACATTTTCGCTAGAAAAGCCCGGTTACAAAATACTCACACCGTTTAGATAAAAATCCCATACTCTTAGTACTTATTGTTTTGTCAATGGTAATCTCAAAAATGGACCTTTTCAGGTCTCGATGGAATGTGTAGAGACAAATACTCTAAGTGTTTTTAATACACAAATTAGCTTGCCTACTACTCCAGTGGGTTGAGATTTGCTCACTGTGCCGACCTCACTTTCGTAAGTGTCATAAGAATTCTTTCGAATCCCCTAGCATCATTCAAGCTCGTGTCACTACGTTCTACTTATTTCTAAGTTAAGAACTAGACTTTAGATCCTTGCAAGTGATAGGCTTGTTCGCATCCTTGGGTAAATATCGAGAATGAATGACCAAAACAACAAATATTCTAAGTATAAAGATTACTCAAGCATTTTTAATAAAATCCAGGTACTTCTCCTTCCTACATCCCAAAGGATGTTTAGCCCATAACTAAAGTAAAGAAAAGGAAATAGTAGAATTTGCACATAATTAAACTGAAAGTGACTTGAATAGAACTCACAGTGGGGAACGGGGATTCGTCCCTGTCACTGTGTATTGCGAACTACAATTAACTTAAGAAATTAAGATACCGAATTTTAAAGCTAGCTACTGCAGTAAATGAAAGACTAACACTTAATGTGGTAGTTGAGAGAATTTAAGACTAAGCTAAGCATATTATAAATGGCACCCAAGTGCTCCTTTATATACTAGGAGAAAGAGTTGGGTATTACAAAAAGAGGTGGGTTTATCTAATGGGTAAAGACTGCAGTATTATGGCAGAATTCAGCACTTTGGACAATCCTTTTACCCAATAGACCTTTTACCAAGTCAATCTCTAAGTACAAGAAGGTGTACTTGTTGTCATCTTTGAGAAAACTACTTTGTACTTTTCCAGCCCATATTTTCCTGCCATTTGAACCTTCTAAACTCCAGAATAGTTGCATCCCAACTACTAGTTTCTTTTGTCTTTTTGCTCTGCTCGAATAGTGGGAAACCGGAGTGGGCACAACAGTGGTCACTGCAGGATAAATCATGAAAAACACCCAAATTCCACCAAATAATTTATTAAAGACTATGGTTCACTCTTTTTGCTCATTTTCGAGAATTGTTCCAAGAATGGGGGTTTTTAGAAGCGGAATGGCTAAAATTGACAAAATAAAATAGAAATTTCAAGGAAATAATAACTCTAAAAATAGAGTTATCATGCGTGCAGCAGATAAATTCTGAGATATGTCTTCTTCGGTGAGGTAAGCTTCAATGACAGAGTTTTTGAATTCTGTGCCATTGTCGCTTCTCAACTTTTGAATCTTGCACTCATACAGAACCTGGATTCTTTTCATTAGGTTTATCAGAATGTTAGGAACATCTGACTTCTTTCTGACAAATTCCACCCATGTATATCTCGAGTATTCATCAATCAACACAAGTATATATTTCTTGCCGCCTAGGCTCTATGTAGCGATTGGACCGCAGAGGTCAACGTGTAGCATATACAGAGGCCTAGGGCAAGACACATCAGTCTTGCCTTTATGGGAAGCTCTTTTGAGTTTACCCATTTCGCAGGCTGAGCACAAATGATCTTTACTAAATTTGACATTTGGCAAACCTTTAACAAGATCAAGTTTATCTAAAGTATGAAAGTTTAAGTGGCAGAACCTGTTATACGTAAAAGAGTTGAAATCATTGTCAGAGTAGATCTCTTGATATGGAAAATCAAGGCAGGCTCTGATACCAATTGTTGATCCCGATTTTACTCAACAATGATATTAATATCTAATAGTTCAAACAAAGGAGTGTGCGGAAGCGTTTTAGCGAACTAAAGATATATTCTAGGTAGAAAAACACACAATATCAAATACGTGAAATAGAAATAACATAGATTTTTAACTCAATGATTCATTGTATATTGATTGTAAAGAACACCAAGAACACCGAAGATATAGTATGAATTCTGCTCTAATGGGTGTGTGTGTTGTGCAAAAGTTAATGAGGAGCTCAACATGAGCCTTCTATTTATACTACTTCTACAGGGACAACGGGGAGACAAGAAGTACTAAGGGTACAAAGACACGATCGTGGGATTTCCACTGGTACAACGTTAATGTAGTGCGTCGTCTTCTGCCAAGGCTGTAACCCATCAGAGGTTGACACGTGGAGTTGGCAGGGCATGCTTTTACGAACGATCTTTAGGATCTTCGTACAGTAGTAAACGTGGGAGGCACGATCGTCTTCGTTTTGATCTTTAAATAATCTTCTAATTCTTCAATCTTCATACCACAGAGGCTCTGTCAAGTGTGGCAGAGGCTCTGTGGCCTTGTCCTCTGAGAAGTTCTTCTGTCGAATTCTTGCTCGGTGTCTTGGTCGAAGCTCTGTCGATGGTTTCTATACTTAGCCTATTTTTCAATACTTCTTTAAACGTAGAAGTTGGAGCTAACAAACTTGATAGCGGAAAATCGTATAGTTCCAACCAGTGGCCACAGTGTGCCCACAGTGGGGGCGCAAGTATACACCACAACTATGATCGCTATAAGTAATAAAATGGCAAGTATTTACCAAGTATCGTACCCACGAGGACTGAACTACTGAGAATCAGAGAATGTCACGAACTTCTTTGCACAAGTCTCAGTTTGAAAATATTGTTGGTTTGTTTGGAAAATGATTAAACTTTTGAATAATTAAAAATGGGTATGGATGTGAGTTCCCTTGAGATTTTTGTAGTAACAAGATGGTTAGTTGCTTTGTAGCACGAAAAGTTCATAAAAAGCCCGATCTCTCGAAATGATGCAATTTATAAACCGGTCCTACAAAGTTCCCATAAAGTGTCCATTGTTACCGACTCCTGATCTTGCCGATTTAATTAAGTTTGACTCTAAACGTCAAGTTCTACCAATATGGAGATTTACACCCAAATCTCTTTGTGATATAAATCTCGACCGGCATTTGAACCTTAATAAATCATACAAAACCCGCATCTCGACGTGGTTATCAAAGACTCTCTCAAATCTTTGTGCATCACTTAAGCCGTATTTCAAATCCGCCCCTCTCGAGGTCTAAGATCTAATATTAACACATCAAAGTGATCGGCTTATCCGCGTTGAGTTTAAGTCTCGACTCAAGTGACCAATCTCGAGAGTTAGTAACAAATGGCCACACCCAAGTGTTGCCTACTAGTCTCAAGTTCGCTCACATCCACACCCAAAGGGGTGCTTAGCTCATAATAAAATTAGAAGACATAACAATGTAGAAGAAATGCATAAAAGTTACTTGAATAAAATTAAACAGTGCCCACAGTGGGTCACTGTTGACAGAATTTAAATTACAAGCAAGGAAGTAAATGCTACAAATCTTCAAGCTTTTAAGAAACAAGAAGAAGAACTAAGTTACTGGAACTTGAAGTAAACTACAGCTAAAAATTGATGCCCTTGAACTGATCCAAGCCCTCTCTTATATAGTCCCAAAAAGGTGAACAAACCATTGGACATAAACTTCACATTATCTCATGGGCAAAAACCATCACCATGCCCCATGCTTCTCTTGATTTCTGAGAACTCCAGATCTTGCAATTCTTCAGCATGCCATTATTTTAATATCTTCTTTTATATAGAGAATTGCATTATCCGCTGATTAATAGGAAGATCCGTCCGTGCTCACAGTGAGGAGCCCTGTGCCCACAGCCGAAAGTGCAGTGTTTTTCCAAGAAAATAAACTTTTGAAACTTCATCATCTTTTTATCACATTTTAGACCAAATAAATGGGAAAGAAGCAAAGTGGATATAAAAATGATATAAAAGCCTAGAAAAAGAGTAATAATAAACTCTAAAAAATGAGAGTTATTAAACACCCTTCAAAAAAAATATACATCAAATATTCCATACATTTAATAAAATATTATTACACTCTTCTAAACATCTAATTTTAAGGTTTTTTTATTAGTTATAATAATATAATTTTTTTTATTATAATGGTAACTATTTTTGGAGAATTATAAATTTGTAGAATTTCATATCTTTCTCTTACTAAATAAAGGTTTAATGATTTTGAGAAATTTGTTGGAGAAAAAAATTATCCAAAATTCCTAAAGTTTGAAGAATTTGTTGGAGATATATTGACTTAGAAACAAAATTTAAAGTTTTTGTAATGGAACTAAGAAGTTGTTTAACTGGTTTTTCATTGTGTCATATATGGATAAATTTTTCTAGGTGTGTTAAAAAACCCGATCAACCCAACCCAAAGAAACCCAAAAAACTCAATCTGACACATAGTTGATAAAAAATTTGGTCAAACCGTATCTACTGGGTTGGAATCGGATTAGGATATTTTGAACCCAATCCACCTCGATGAACCCGATGTCTTTTTGTACTATGGATTTAATATGATTATTTAGTCCTTTACTAATATATGTACATTAGACATTAGACCAAGGATCGACTCTGATACCATTTGTAACACCTCAAAGCCCAAAGTAATAGGCTAGCCCGATAACTTCAAGTCCAACTTAAAACCATGGTGGAAGTTATTGGTAGCCCATAATTTGAGGCTTATAAGGAGCTTACCTATCCCATTTTCTATCCACGTGGGATGAGTTGTTACATAATTAACTATGTTTAAATATTTCTTTCAATTTCAATCGTAATTTAATTTCATATTTGCAAGAACTTTCAACTTTTTTTAGTTTGTTAGCCTTTTTTGTATGTTCTAATTTGATTTTACTTTGTTGAAACATAAACATTTTGCTAGATTGTAAAATGATGTATCAAAATGTCAACTTGATCAGCTTGACCAACCCAACCCACACGATTTTGGGTTGAGTTGTAGTTTTGCTTGGGTTGACTTGAGATTTTGTCAAACGTAAACATTGAGTTGGTTTGTTGAAATGCCTTTAATCCGGTCAACCCAACCATGAACAACCCTAAATTTGTCTATGAGGATTAATCCGTCTATATAAATTAAGGTGGCGTTTGGTTCGCAGAATGTTTTTGGATGAAATGAAATTTGTCAAAGGAATTTGACTTTGAAGGAATTGGAATGGAATATTGTCAGGTTTGACCACCTGTTTGACAGAATTGGAATGAAATCTGTTAAAAGAATTGGAATTTATCTGTTTGGTTCACAGAATGTAGCTTTGGAATTGGAATGAATTTATTATAAATGACCAAAATACCCTTTTTGATAAGTTTTAATTTTTTAAAACAAAAAAATCTTTAATAAAATAATCATTAAATATATTTTTTTTCACTAAAAATACTTTACTAAAATAATTTTTAAATACTTTAATGCGTAAAAAAATATAATATACACAATCCAGATCAAAATATATTGTCAAACAAACAAAATTATATTTTGAAAAAATAAAATATATAAATTATATTTTCAAACAATCACTCCTCCTTAAATCTCTCTTTAATTCCATTTTTTTCAGTTATACGTTACATTTATTACCCTTATAATTAGGTATATAGTTTACTTTTAATCCCTTACTTTTTTATTTTTCATTTTAGACTCTTATCGTATAAACATAAATAATGTATATGAACTAAAATGCATTAAAAACATTTCTATTTTTTACAAATTATACCATTGTAATCGCTTCGTCAATACCTTCGAAATGAGCTCAATATTGAATATTTTTGGATTTATTATATTATTAAATATCATAAATATATATGAATTAATGTGTCGTGATTAGTATGAGATTTGTTGAAATTAGTATAAGATTTGATACAAATAATCACTAAATTGTCGTGATTTTCTTTTTGAAATTTCATATCAAGTTTACTTCAAAGTCGAATTCCTTGGACGAATTACAATTCTATCAAATTCCATTCTGTCAATGAAACACCCTTAGAATTATCATAAGAGATATAATTACTTGGAAAAAAATATCACTTATCAATTGACTTTTGGATTATGAGTTCGAACCTTTTTCAAAAATATAAATATGCAACTATTGTGTATTTGTTTGATAAATTCATTTAGTAACGACATTTATAATAAGTATCAAACTTAATAGACATATTTTTATCTTCAAGATAATATTCCCTATTTGTGGAATTTTTGTTTTCTTTTTATCAATTATTGTATGTGTCACAAAATTATTCAACAACTATTAAACATCAAATAATTAACTTAAAACATAAATTTGATCGTCGCGACGGGCGAGCCAAAGACTAATTATATATATATGCAAACACAGGGAGACCGTCGGCCTACCACGTCCACCACCGACACTAATCACCATCTCCGACCACGAGTTCCTGATTTCACTCTCCCCTTCGATTTCTCCCTCCCCATTGTTTTTCAACAGTACTACCGAGCACCGCAATGCCCAGATTCCCAAAACCCGATAACAAAACAAGATCAAAATTTTGATTTCAAGTCTGGAGAGATAACCAACTCTATATCTAGAATGGAACGAAACTGTTGATTCCAGATCCGTGCAACAATAATGAAATCAAAATAGATGAACAATGAACAACAATGATTTCAACTGGTCATCCCTGTATTATGCTTTCAATCAGAGTGTTTACAATACGAGTAGGAAAGCAAATGAGATGATTCGCCTTTTTTCTTAGGCTAATACAACATTATATAGTACGGGCCCGTGGTTAACAAGCCCACGGCCCGTTCACTATGGACTAAGATTAAACAAATACAATTTGACCCTTGAACTTTAAATCAACAATAAAACCTGCCCTAACAATCTCCCCCTTTAATTTGAAGTTCAAATTCGCGCTCTATCTCTTGCCAGTTGTAGACATAACGTTTGCGAATAGCGAAATGAACCTCGAAGAATCTGATGGCGCGGCGGTAGTCGAGACGTTCTTCAACCATATCCAAAGCAGTCCGAGCAGTTCTTTCATTCAGATTGGGTACATAGGATACCTTTGGATTTTCGGATTCGTGCTTGATGATCTTCCGAAGAGCGTCTTGAACCTTGAGATGTGTGCCGTCGCAAAATCGATCTACCTGACTGAACCTCATAAACTTCTTTTCTTTCTGAGCGTTGAGGAAGACTATCCCAAATTCCGGTTGAAGCAGCATTGCGTTCTCGGGATACATCGATAGTTCAGGAGCTTTCAGATTCGGTTTGAGCAGATTTACCTTCTTTGATCGGTTCTCGATAGCCATTTGAAAGTCCGTAAGATAAGACGTCATAATAGATCGGACGAGGAATCGACGAACCGCTTCAAACGCCTTTGTTACAGCAAGTGGTCGGATGGTTCTTGTGCGAAGGTCTCTCAGAATAACCAGGAGGTCGAACGGATGGAGATGCTTAAAGTCAGCTTCAGAAAAAATCCATTCTTTTCCGTCTTCACGTCGAACAGTGAATACGGGAAAGACGATCTTCATAATTTTGGTTGACTGAATCTTTAGCACCTCTGAAATTTTATGCTTGGTTCGTACCTGGTCTCTCGGGAGACACCGCTTCATGGCTTCTACGTATCGAAGTTGGCGTGCTGGATCAGGACTGTAGATGCCAAGACAGAAGGTCGGCTCGATCGGGCGAATTCTGTGAACAAACAGCTTCTTCAGAGATTCCTCCAGATGAGGAATGAGGACCTTGATCTTCTCCCAACGGTTTTGTTGCTGAGGAGAGGGAGGAAGATCAGGAGCTGTCGTTTGTAGAGGAGATGTCGGGTTTTCTGCATTTGAGCTTTCGGGTTGATCTGAAGTCGTAGCGGGTTGAGTCGAGTGAACGGGAGGCGTACCATAGAAATTCTGAAGCAGAAACTGGTCGTAATCAACGTTGTCGTCTTCATCAGTGGGAAACACCAAGTTTACCTCGAAGTTTACGGCTTTGGCAGCTTTTTCGTACCATGCGTCTTCGGTTTCCGGGTTGGTTTCACATGCTGGATCAATCATGGTGAGCATTGGCATGTCTGATGGTTCTTGTGCGACCAATTCCTTTGTTGTCCCCTCAGGCTTTTCAACCGTTGGGGCTTCGTCATCTGAGATATCCATGTCGATGACCATCTGTGCTAATGGTAACTCGGCTTCGGGTGTTGCTGTTGAAGTTGCCGCAGTTGGGGGTTCCTGTTGAACCACAGATGTCGTTTCGACAGTCACGATCTGGACGGTCTCGGTTTGGCGTGGATGCTTCTCCCCCTCACGGTGATCAGGATCATCCTGGTCATCGTGCTTGCGTTTGAGACCGCCAGCTTGACTCTTACAAGTGTCTTCCAGTGAGCGGACCCTCTCAGACAGCGCGGCAAGCGCTTTGTTGTAGTTGTTGAGGGTCGAGTCAATGGAGTCAAGGCGTGATATGATGGACGGAGATGGAGCAGTGACCTGGGATCGAAGAACGGAGATCAGGTCTGCTTCGGCAGATGCGGTTGTGTCGGATTCCTGGAGCAGTTGGGCTAAGAGCATCGTCTTCAGGGTGTCCACCGAGTAAGTAGGTTGCGGTTGAGTCGGTGGAGGCACAGAGGCGGTTTCAGTGTCGATGAGGTGGCCCTTTCCTTTGATAGCATGCATCGCTTTGGCAAGTTCAGCGGCTACATGTTCCTGCATTTTGTGCTCCATAACCTGTTGGACAGCCTCAAGGGTGCTGTCCAGAGACCCTTTTGACACAAAGTCGGGTAAAATAACTCCGAGCTCACTTAGAGTACCCGTTGAGGCATCTACCTTAGAGGCAGTGCCACCTACGTTCACAGCTGGCGTGATGTTAACTGTGGTAGGATTTCCGTCCAATCCTCGTGTTCCGGAAGTCGGAGACATTATAGACGTTCCGGTCGGGTCACTAAGAGCCGCGACTTGGTGTAGTTCCGCATCAAGTGTCCTAGGCGAAGAATGTTCAGTAACAATAGGCTCTAGACTCGATGGTGCACACAAAGAAGTCGAGACCGGGGGCTGCTGGTCTCTTATTTCAACACCAGCACTCTCTGAGCGAGAGGCCGGTGGAAGTTGTGCTAGTTCCCCGTGTAATATTGAAACATCCGTCTGTTTTGAGGCGGATGAGTGGCTATGGGGGGTGTGCAATTGCTCCACTAGGTCCACGGAGGCTGTTTCAATACCCCGTCCCAACAGATGAGACGAGATAGCAGATGTGGCGACCTGGATTTCACTCGGCTGGGGTCGCTCATGAGCCTCGTTATCTTTACGGCTCGATCTTTCCTGGTTCAACTTTGAACGCAGTTCTCTCCTTCTCGCATGATCTAACTCATCACCTGTGTCTCCCTCAGATGTCCTAGTGGTAGGTCCGGTACCAGTATGTGGGGGCGAGTCAAGTGGGATGCCTACGGTAAAATCAGGGTTGGGTCCGATACCGTGAGGTATTTGTCTCAGGCGTATGTTGCGGTCGGTATCGGAGTCCGTGGAGTCAGATTCCACGTCTTCCACATCATGAGATGGTGACGGTGGTTCGGTGATATAGGGCTCGGTGGAATGATGTAGGATCGGTCTAGATGATGGACCGGTGCGGGCTGAACTGGAACCGGGTTACGATTCCGCTGCACCACCTACTCTCGGTCCCCTTCCTCTCACTACTAACGTTCCCCGCCCGACAGCACCTGCTTGTCGGGCCCTTCCTCCTCTCGTCCTAGGACCCTCACGTCCCTCAGGCCGATTTCCCTAGGCAGGTCCCTCCGGCTCTGGCTGGACCATGGGATTTCCTAACTCTCCCCTATAAGCAACTACCCCTGGTGCAGCGGGATCGGCTATGGCTAGTAGGGCGGCAGGAATGGGCGAGGCGACCGCATCGGATGGGTTGCGGATCACCATGAATTGGAGGTGGCGGATGGGGCATACCGGATGTGTGAGTCGTCGTGGAATGGCGGGATTCGCATCCATGTGATGTCGAACGGCAAGCGAAAGGAATCGCGGATATGGAAGGAACTTCTTCTGTTTGGTGCCGCCGATGTGTCGAATGGTGGTCACAAGTTCACGCCAGATTATCATGGCGAAGTCGACGTGGCGGTTGTAGCACACGGCGTGAACAAGTCGCAGAAAGTCGCCTGTACATTGGTCAATACCTTTCCATCGGGCGGATAGGCATCGATTGAGTATGGTGAAGAGCGTGTACCAAATTGGTGCCAAGAACTTGCGATTGAAGACGGATGGTCGTGGAAGGTCGGAGTTGTACCCAAGAGCACGCATTTGGGCGCATAGAGTAGCATCGTTAACGGCAGGATCGTACCGTTCGTGGTTGTTGGTAGTAGCTTCCGGTAGTGATAGTAAGCGGCGAAAAGAATCGGGCGTCAGAGTAAAAGGATGGTTGTCTATTTGCCCCGTGATGGTCTGAGTATTGCCAATCGTACGGACTTGCGCTGTCAGCCAGACTTATAGAACGTAGATTAAAGGAACGTCGGCGGTGCGAGTGAGGGCTTCATGAATGGGGTGGCGCATCAGAATGTCGAGAATGACCTGATGTTGTGGGTTTGGCCTGAAAAGCACCGGGTCCAAGCATTATTGTCTTTGTCAATTCTAGAAATAAAAACAGGCGGAGATGACTTTGACGCATCCTTCTTGACAGAATCCCTCTTTAGCCACTTTGGTTTTTCTTTATTAGCTCGACCATGTTTATCTGAAACAGCAGGGACAGAGTGATCAGTGACTGTTGAGGAGACAGGTGTCTTAGTGGTCGATTGTTCGGTCTTTTGCTTCGGCTGTGATTGTTTTTGAACATTTGAAGCATTTTTAAGAATCTTGTTCACAGCCGGAGTCTTTGATTGAGAACAGGCGCCCTTTAGAAAGTTGACCGGACGATTAACCACTGGAGACAAAAAATCAGGTTGACTTGGAGGACAAGTAGAGCTGTCAGTTATTGGGCCAGTTGTTTGCCTTGGCTGTGATTGCCTTTTGGAAACGGGTTTTGATTTTGGTTTAGACTGAGAAATCTTGATCACAGCTGAGGCCTTTGTTTGAGAACAGGTGTCCTTTAAATGAGGAACCGAATTATCAGTCGCGGGGGATAGAAAATCAGTGTGACTCGGAAGAGGTGTGTCAAAAGGAAAGAAATCAAACTCTTCATCACAGTTACCTTCGGAGTTCATGTACGCTGAGAAATCTAGCATGTGAGTATCAGGAACGCAGACAGGTGAGGAAGGCGAGGAACACTTTGTGTGTGTAGGAGAACTTGGTGCGGAAGCTTTTGAAAAATCTGAGTCTAAATTCCTTTTAACACAGTCGCCTTGAGAAACGTTACTTTCTGGTGAAGACATATTTCCAATGAAAGCTTTACACGACGATGTGTTAGATAAGTTGGAAGAAAGATCAGGGGAATTTTGTTTTTGAGCTTGGAGAAGGTTAATCTGTTCTTGGAGTTGAACACTTCTCATGTGCTCTTTCATCGTTTCTATTGTCATTTCAGACAATTTGGATGAGAGCGTATTGATTTCCCACTGAAATTTTTCCTTTTCCTCACTTGACATACCATCGGTTTTCTCAGATTTCAGTTTCTCAAAATCCTTAATTAACTCATTCTTCTCATTTTGAAAAACCAACCTTTCCTTTTCAAGTGACTCCTCTAACTCGACTATCTTTGCTTCCAAGATGAGAGGTGGAACATAGAGTTTAAACTCATCCGTCTCGGTCTTGGTTACTGGTGCTACATCCTCATCCTTCTTGGAGGAATCCTTGGGTGTGGCTACCTTGTAGGGGTCGAAGTAGTAATTGGAAAGGTACTTTTTATTCTTTTGGTATGAATAGTTTAATGGTTCATAGCAAAATGGAAGTTGAATTCCTCGTTTGTGTGTGCGCTTGTATTCCTCGGTTTCCTCCTCTTTTTCTGGTTCAAGAGGACCAGTCCATTGAATTGCATATTCTGGATACTTTTTATCTAAGCCATAACATGCAAAGTCATACAGAGTGGGTACATGCCATCTTCCCTTTTTCAAGTAGTGTGGGTTATCATATCCGATTCCCCACTCTTTGTTAAAGTATGTGAACTCTTTAGGTTTGTTTAAGAAAATGGTTTGATCAGTTTGTCCCCTTTGGTGGAGTTTGGTTTCAAGGTTTAGAATTTTAGCTACATACTCCTTGTGTTGAGCTTGAAGAGAAGAACATTGATAAATAATGTCTTCTTTCTCATTCAAACACTGATCAAGCTGACGCTGGAGTTCAGATATTCTGGCCCTTAAGTCTTTAGGTGCTAACGAAAGGTTTTTGCATCGATCTTTTAAATCAACATTTTCAGACTTATACTTCTCAGTTAAATTCTTTTGAACATTAAGCTTTTCAGTTAATGAGGTAATTTCAAGCTTTTGTTCCGCATTTGTGGCCGCGAGAGAGGTTGCCTTTTCAGTTATGGTTTGCAATTGAAGTGTGAAGATTTGTAAGCAAGAGTCACATACCTGATTTGCTTTTGCCTTGTCTTCATCAGTAGAGGATTGATATCCCATGAAAGCATCAGCACCTTCATACTCTTCCTCATCATCAGATCTGCCCAGCCAGTACTCATTTTCAGCAAACATTACCTCTCCAACCTCCTTCTGTCTGGCCAGTGCAAGTTTGGCCTCATAATAATGAGAGTTCTTCACAGTGGGCTGACGGCAGTCTTTCGCGAAGTGACCGAGTTTCCCGCAGTTGTAGCATTTCACAGGTTCATCTCTCTTCTTTCGGTCACTTTTCTCTGTCCTTTCCTTCTTCTCAGATCTCTCTTGCTCTTCTACCTTCTTCTTTCCTTCATACCGATCCTTATAGTCGTGACGCTTATTAGAGGCGGTGGAAAAGCGTTGACTATTGGAGGACGGCTTCTTGTAGAACTTTTGTTGTTGAAACGATTTGGTCAGAAGGGCAATAGCTTTCATTAAGTCCGATGCTTCATCATCATCATCGTCACCGTCTTTCTCGTTCTCAGATTCTGACTCGGAAGGACTATGTTGAGGACCACGTCTGGATTGGCTGCATGAAGATTTCCCCATTTTGGAAGTCATTAGGGCAATCGGATCAGCAGATGGTTTCGGCTCATTCTTCTTCTCTCCAGTAGCTCATTCACCTCATCTTCGTCTTGGAGAAGTGTCTCGTACAGTTCATTGATGCTTAGGTTCTCTATCAAGTTGTTGTACTTGACATGAGAAGCATACACTTTCCATTCGGGTAGCAAGTTGTTGAGGAATTTGAGTGCATTCTCGGTATTGGAACGAACAATTTTATTCTTGTTCAGTTCATTGAGAAGTAGACAAAACCGTTCATAGGTTTGGGTAAGAGATTCACCGTTTCGCTGCTTGAACCCATCGAACTTGGTTATCGCACTGTTTATCTTTAGCTGATTTCCTACAACGCTCCCTCGCATCATTTTGGCTACTTGGTCCCACATGCCCTTAGCCGTCTCTTTGTAACTATCTATTGCAGTGTAGATAGAATTAGGAAGGGCTTGTATCAGATATCTCTTTGCATGCTTTTCTCCTTCGGTCATGCCTCTTTCATATTTTGTCATCTCAGCAAGAGTCTTCTGCTCACGTCGAGCGTCTGTAGTTGCTGTTGCAGCTATTTCCTTCATTGGTGGGTCAATCGGGCCATTATCCAGGGCTGCCTTGATGTACTCATAGTTGTCCTTGGACTCTATGAAGATCATAAACCTATCTCTCCATTGACTGTACTCAGTCGGGTAGAGACATGGTGGCTTGGTGTCGGTGCCGATTGCGAGAGCATCACGAGAAGTAGACATCTTCGGTTGCAACGGAGTGATCGTCGGACGTATAGATTGATTCAAAGAGAGAACTAACGCAAGGCACTACGAGTGGAGTCCTAACGCAGGTTCTATATCCGTGATTTAGATTAAAGTGGTCTTACTGGATAGGAATCCAAATAAGATTGTGATCAGAAAGTGTCTGGACTAGAATTATGAAAACACAGTTCAAAAACTTGCAGAGTTGTCCGGATAGAGGAAAGTCCGGATACCTTGAGTTGTCCGGATAACCAAGGTTACCGGATGGACTAAAGATACCGGATGGAATTAACCGGATAAGCAAGTCTTACCGGATGCAATAGTGTCCGGAAAGTATGGGATTTCCGGGTACTTTGAAGTTTCCGGAAAATGTGAGGTGTCCGGATACTATGAAGATTCCGGGTAAACGAGGATTTCCGGATAAAAATGAATTCCGGATACTTTGTGTTATCCGGAACAAGATTACCCGGAAAGATTGAGATTTGAGAAAACTTACCCGGATGACGGACTTACCCGGATGACTGACTTGTCCGGATGGAACCACAAACGTCCGGACACCTTGATATGTCCGGAAAACGCGGCTGATGTATCCGGACAATACGACTGTTTTGCTAAATTCGATCGAAAATTCAACTAGGGTTACTCTAATGTATTCCTGAAAGGTTAGAAACAGTACCAAGCACAAAACAACACTAACCCAATCGATTTTAGAGAAAAACAACACCTTTTGATGTCAAAAATCGAATTTTTAAGTAAGAACACAACCAAAAGTTTTGAACTTGATTTGCAAAATTAACCTATCAAACGAACGAATTGAGTTGTGAAAATTTGCAGAATTGCTTATAAGTATGATGCTAACACAACCCAACAAACGAATTTGAACAATTTAAGCAGAATCACAGATTTGAATAATCAAGAAAAAGTCAGACGTGAAATAGTCAAACTAACCAGAAATCAATGATTGAGACTTTGAATCGAATCCGTCCGTCTGCTCTGATACCAATTGTTGAATTCAGATCCGTGCAACAATAATGAAATCAAAATAGATGAACAATGAACAACAATGATTTCAACTGGTCATCCCTGTATTATGCTTTCAATCAGAGTGTTTACAATACGAGTAGGAAAGCAAATGAGATGATTCGCCTTTTTTCTTAGGCTAATACAACATTATATAGTACGGGCCCGTGGTTAACAAGCCCACGGCCCGTTCACTATGGACTAAGATTAAACAAATACAATTTGACCCTTGAACTTTAAATCAACAATAAAACCTGCCCTAACAGAAACCAGGTCCAGATATGTTCGTGGTTTGGATTGAGATTTTACCGAGTGGTTTGGATATGTCTTAGTTTGGATCCGTGTTTCGTGGATGAACGAAGGTCTCTCTGTCATCGCATTGGAAAAGAAGAGATGGCGGATTTCATGTTTTTTTGAAGAATGTATTGGTGTTCTCTGGCAATGAATATTGGTTTGATTTGGAGAATAAGCTACAATGATGAAGAAACCCTATCTTCTAAATGGAGTAGTTGGGGAAATCTACAGCAGAACCTTCATTTCATGCTTTCGGTTGTAATGGCGGAAAAAATAGTAGAAGAGAAGAGGAATATGATTTTGGGTATTGATTTCGATTTTTTTTGCTATTGATCTGCATATGCTTACTGTGTAATTCAAAGAGATGGAGTCCCACTCGTCTTCCACCTCTTCGCCATTGTAATTCGGGTTTCCATGGCGGATGAGTTGCTCGTATTCCAACTTTCCAAGACGGATTCCGGTGGGTTTATCGATGTCATCAATCACAATTTCCGCCACCAGCAACCGGAGGGCCTCCGACGCCAGTGGAACGTACTGAAAGTCCACAAAAAAGACTTTGGCTTCTGAGTGATTAAGAATGGTGGCAATGTTTTTAGCATCTAGTCTTGTGTTGATGGCATTAAGAACAGCTCCTTGTGTTGATGGCATTAAGAACAGCTCCCGCCATAGGCATATATAAAATATTTTATTTTAATATTAAAATAATTGTATATATAATATATTAAAATATTTTATTTTTTTATTTTTATTAAGAAAAGGCCAAAATAGTGAGAAATGACCAAAATACTCTTGTGAGTTAACAGGGTTAACTGAGTTTGTTAGAGGGAGGGACCAAAAAATAGCGAAAATGCATACCAGAGGTCCCATTTGCGTAATTATTTTGATTTTGGGACCACTATGGGTGGAAAGTGTAAACCAGAGGGACCAAACATGTAATTTACTCTATATTAAAATATATATAAAATATTTTATTTTAATATTAAAATAATTGTATATATAATATATTAAAAAAATTATTTTTTTTATTTTTATTAAGAAAAAGACAAAATAGAGAGAAATGACCAAAATACCCTTGTAAGTTAACAGGGTTAACTGAGTTTGTTAGATGGAGGGACCAAAAAATAGCGAAAATGCGTACCAGATGTCCCATTTGCGTAATTATTTTGATTTTGGGACCACTATGGGTGGAAAGTGTAAACCAGAGGGACCAAACATGTAATTTACTCTAAATTAAATTATGTTATATTTAAGTTAAAGGGTATATTTGGAATTATGAAAATACAACATTCCATCAATTTCAATTCCATCAAAATCTTTCAAGATTGTTAAGGAATTTCAAATTCACTTATTTATGGAATCTGGTGGAATTGGACATTCCTTTCCGTCGAAAAGAATGAACCAAATGAAGGAATGTAATTCGGTCAATGAAATTCGACATTCCAATTCCATCAGATTCCATCAGAATCCGTGAACCAAAACTCACCCTTAAAAACGGGAAATTGACCAAAATAACCATTCCACCATCCAATCTTCAACTTTTAACCACACATATTAACTTTTTACAAAAATAACCAGAATCCCGCAAGCCTGACACCGCAAGGCTTGCGGTGTCAGCCTTTTCTGACAAAACGAAAAAAAAAATTATTTTTTTAAAAAATGACAAAACCGCAAGCCTTGCGGTGGCTTGCGGGGGCTTGCGGGATTGTCATTTTTTTTAAAAAATATTTTTTTTTTGCGTTTTGTCAGAAAAAGCTGACACCGCAAGCCTTGCGGTGTCAGGCTTGCGGGATTCTAATTATTTTTGTAAAAAGTTAAGTTGGATGGTTAAAAGTTGAAGATGGAATGGTGAAATAGTTATTTTGGTCAATTTCCCCTTAAAAACTAACAAGCCACATTTTGTATTATTAAATTCTTACCAACCAATCATGTATAACTAATCAAATATGTATCTATGATGTTTTATGCCTAAATCACGAATGCTTTAGAATTAGTAATGAAAATAGTGTAATTTTTTTCTTTTTAACTTGTTCATTTTATTTGTTGTCAGTAAATGATTAATTTATTTTTTGTTCAAAAAAAGTTTCGTATTTAATTAAGTTCATGAATTTGTTTCTTCAAAAAAGCTTGGAATTTATTTGTTAAAAATGTTCAAGAATATATTTGGTAAAAAAAACTAGAAAAATAATTTAGAAATGATTTTCTTAAAAATCAAGGGACTTAAATCATTTAAAATTAAATAGCTTGTTAGATTTTTTTAGACTTTTTCCAAATTTGTATAATATTAACATGTATTTATAGGTCACAATGACTTATTTAACCGGTTTTAGAAATTTCAAGGGTTTTTTCATTCCAAAAAATAATTTAAGGACTTAATAATTCAAAATCGAATACTTCGTTGATTTTTTTAGACTTTTTCCCTACTTTATTAAACTGTTAACAAACATATCTAAATTAAAATATTGTTAAAAGAAAATAAGAATACCATTATATTCTAGACTTTCCATGCAAGTAATTTGCAAATTATTCAAAAGATTTAGGTATGGACACAACGCCATTTCCCCATCTCCGGCCACTGATTCCGGTAAACCCCGCCGGCCTTAAACCCTAAACCCTATCATAATTGGTTAGTTTCATGTAATCGCAAAATCTGAAGAAATAGAATTTCGCCTGAGCATTAGAGATCGATTCAACTGCAAAAATGTCTGCTATTTTGAGACGATTTGTTCAAATAGGAATCAATTCAGGGTTACAAGTGAAGAACAACGGTTTTACTACCACTTCTTTGTTGGTTCCGAATCGCTGTGATTACAATTTCAGAAGAGATATCTCTCAGCTCGTAAACCCTAACGGCGTGCGTATCTGTCTCGTTGATACTTTGGCACTGGTATGTTGTTGCCAACTATGTTTTAATTATATTTAATGCTTTATATTATCACTTTTCATTATTGATTGTAACAATTCGAATGTACCATTGAACACGATAGATATTTAGGGTTTTTGAATGTGTGAAATGGTTTTAAGCAGATTTTCAATAAGCAATTTGGGTATGCGTAAGGGGCTGTTTGGCAGTCGCAGAATGGTTTAGTGCAGAATAATTAAGTGGTTAGAATGGTCAAGAGGTTTTTATTATATAGTGCAAAATGAAATATGGTTGTTTGGTATTTGTTTAGAATGAAATCAGGGTGCTGAATGGTTAAGGGGGGCCCAAGATGCTAAATCATTCAGAGGGTTAGGGTTTTGAAACCATTAAGAGCAGACTTTTTTTTGCCAAACAAGTTTCACATCTGAACGATTCAGAGGTTGCCTCTTAATGGAACTATTAAGAGGTAAACAAAATAGAACGATTCGGGATAAATTTTTTCGACGATTTGGAACAAAATAGAACAATTTGCTTCCGATATTGAGATCTTATGGTGCTCAATGGATCATGTGGTAAGCATTCTCCAAGGAAGACACATGGACACCCCAGTTTTATAGGAATATAAAAATGTTACACTTTAGCTAAATTTTCTTGATCTCATAATTATAGTTAGAATGGGCCAATGGGGAAATAGACACTTGCTTTTGAAAACAAACACTTATTTTGGGACAAACTAAAATAGAAATGTGGACACTTATTTTGGGACGAAAGGAGTAGGCATTTAACTACTAGTAGTAATGGGGTTCGTGAGTTGGATTATGGTGAGAATGAAAGTTATAGTGAGAAGGGTAAGAACCTTTGATGCACATTAGGATGAGATACACCGAGATGGACCAGATCAATTCCCCTATCAAGCACGATTCATGGGGTGGGGGTGAGATTAAAAGTGTTTAAGGGTCCGGATCCCTTCTCACCTTAACTCTTCTTCTCACTCTATCCTTCGTCTCATGGCTTGTATCCAAATGTGAGGTTTTTTTTTACGGAACAATTTGATATGATGTGGAAGAAGTGTCAATGATTTTTCCATCTTATAAGCCAAAATAAATGTTAGGCATACATTTTCTTAGGAATATGTAATTATTATACTTTAGAGTAATTTACTTGATCTCATAATTATCGGATGAATGGGGAAATACACTTATATTTGAAAATGAACACTTGTTTTGGGACAAACTGAAATAGAAATGTGACACTTATTTTTAGACGAAGGAGTAGAAATTTGACTACTAGTAGTAATGGGGTTCATGGGTTGTAGCCATCTGTGATGGGATTTTTTATGATGTGGAAGAAATATCAATGCTTTTCGCTCTTATAAGCCATTCCTGGTTGTCTACAACTTCAAATTTAAATCTCTCTAAAACACGAATAGTAATGAATCTATTAGCTGGTTTGATTTCTTGTCAGCATACAAAATGATACCCAAAATGTGTACCTGGAGTTGCTTGTGTATGAGTGTGTTTGTATTTGTGGTGTCATCTATTTTATAGATGAGATTTAGGGATTCAGAGGATTGGAGGGACGGAGGAGGTTTAGTAATTAGTACTCGTTAATTAATCGATTTTTATTGTTTTTCTTTAAAATATGACTAAATTTAAGGGTCAATGATTTTGTTGATGGTAATTCTGATCTTAATTTAGTCTAATCAAATTGGTTGCACAAGAACACGATGCAATGGAACACTTTAGAAACAGTTTATTGGATGTGATGATTGGGGTTCTTTACGTAGGTAAGAAGATTAGAAGCACAAGGCGTTCCTTCGAAACAGGCTGAAGCAATAACATCTGCCATCACCGAGGTTCTTAATGACAGTTTGGAAAGTGTAGCTGATACGTTTGTTTCAAAAGCTGATATGCAGAAAGTAAGAAATTATTTCATTTTTGTCTATATTTCTTCGACATAGCTTCTCTCTTTCAAATAAAGATTTTATTTTTAGGAGGCTTGTTTACGAGAAACATGTTTAGTATTTTTGAGAAGTACATGTTAATCTTCTAAAGAGTGTATCTTGAATTTCTTTCTTTCTTATGCAGACAGTGATGCTTCAAGAAGCACATCTTTCCAAGTTTAAATCAGAAGTACAAAGTTCGCAGGTATTTCCTTAAAAATCACTATTTTGCTATATCTGCTTTTGAAATATTGATTTGAATCAACTAATTGATCCTTAATTAAGGGCTATTTGGTTGGTTTTTGATTAAATCCTGTATGGATATACTGTCTATATAAGATGGAAAAGTATTTATTTAGGAGTATTTTTTCATAAATGGAAGTAGTGTGTTTTTTAATTAGGAGGGACGCTTTTGGAAAAAAAAACTTGGCTTTCTGCGTAAAGCTCCTCATTAGAAGCTTACTTGATAAGTCACTTTCTATATCATTAAGCCACTACCCAATAGTCATGTATATAGCTGACCGAATAAGCTGTGAGTACCATTAAGCTAATTAAGCTGCTAACAAACAGGCCCTAAGATTACATTAAGCCTACAACTTAATCAAACATATAATATATATTTTTTTGGTTAAGGGTGATGTGATAAACGATACTGTTTTTTTTTCTCAGTTCTTTATCATCTCGATTGCCTTCCAATTGAGATGTTTCTTATTGGCCTAATGGTCTATTTCCGGACCAATCATGGGGGTTATTTTAGAGCACCCGCTGTTTAGTTTTCATTCCAAAATGTTGAAGTTCCAAATATTTGAACGTTATTTACAAATGTTGCAGGAACATCACTTCTCTTCGTTGCAACGTGAAACTGAAAAGTTGCGGACTGATATAGACAAAATGCGAAGCGAATTGAGGTTTGTTCTTTGAATTTTTATCTCAATTGGTTTCTGTCTTCCAAATGAATAAGTCAATCTCACATCCCTACAGGTACGAGATCGACAAGGTCACTGCCGGTCAACGCTTGGATTTAAATCTTGAAAGAGGGTAAGGACCTTTAATAACATGTCAATGTTTAAATAAATAATTTTTAAGATTGCATCTTGTCAGAAGTAATACCATTGTATCGGAGTTTCCCTTGTATTGACATATCGAGTCTAATTATGTTCTATCGTACCCAAAATTTCTCAATTTGATTCGTTTATTATTGCAACTTATGTGTAGGCGTATTCGCGATGAGCTTGCTAATCAGAATGCGGAAACCACCAACCTCACTAACAAGCTTGACCGAGTAAGTTTTTCTTTTTTGAATTTAATAAGTGTACGTAATAGAAAAGAGACACAGTTTTAGACATGCATAATTGTTACACTTTTTAGTTAACCAAATGACAACTTTACCCTTAACTAATTTCTCTCCTCACTACTCTTTAATATATGTGCATTAATTTAGGGTAGATTCAAGAATTTAGTTATCCATTTTTGAAATTGGACACTTAGAGCATCTCCAATAGATTCTCTATTTTAGATTTTGGGAAATTTTTTGCTCCAGTTGATTCTACAAAACTTTCTCCAAGATGGAGAAAACATGAGAGGGTGAAATTCTCCAAATTTGGAGAATTCCCCAAAATTGATTACCACGAGAGAGAAACGATTTTTTTTATTATATTCCCACCATAAAAAATTTGATGTTAAATGTTTATGAGAGAGAGAAAACATTATTAAATGTATGGAATATTTAAATAATATAATTAATGTTGCAATATCCAAAATAAAGAATTTATTGGAGTTGAATGTAATTTCTTTTGGAGATTTTGAGTTTTGGTTCTCCATTTTGGAGAAATTTTCTCCACCAGATGTTTCAAAATGGAGATTTTGGGCAAATTGTTTCTCCAACTGCTCTCCCAAACTTTCTCAAAAATGGAGAAAGCATGAGTGTGTGAAATTCTCCAATGGAGAACTCCCAAAAAATGATTACAATGAGAGAGAAACAATTTTTTTATTATATTCCCACCAATAAGAAACTTTGGTGTTAAATATTTGTTACTTGTATAAAATATTTTAATAATATAAGTAATTTGTAATTTCCAAAATAGAGAATCTGTTAGAGTTGAATATAAGTTGTTTTTCTTTTGGAGATTCTGAGTTTGATTCTCCATTTTGGAGAAATTCTAAAGAATCTGTTGGAGATGCTCTTATTTTTTGGGACAAACGTAAATAGAAATGTAGACACTTATTTTAAAAGGAGTGAGTGAATAATATTTATATACAACAAATTAAACTTAAATCTGCCTTTAACCAATGGGCCTTGGTTGTTTCCATAAACTACATCATAAAAACATGATTATTGGAATCATCAATGTTTTGAAGTATGATATACATCTTACACAGGAAATTCATGGATTAAGAGCTCAAGTTGAAGCAGCAAAGTATGAAGTTATCAAATATTGCATAGGAACCCTCATCTCGATATCGGCCGTTGGTCTTGCCGTTATTCGTATACTTATGTAGTACGACTTCATGCATCAACTTACTTAACTGCCAAATATTCGTTCCTATTCTTCTCTTAGAGTTGCTGGTATAGAATTCATCGTTGGTACCCACTTGATGCAACTTTATTCTTTTGATACGTCAAGTATTGATGTCCATTTTTTTAGATTGAACGTTATTACGCCGCGACATAGATAATAGACCGGATGTATGCTTGAAGTATACGATATACGGAGTCAGGAATTCTTCCGATATTATATTGATATTTTTTTTATAAATATAGTGTTAATATCGTAAATGAGTTCTCTGATGTTGGTAATGCCAGAGAAAGACCCTCGCTAATGGCTAATGAGACTCATAGCTTATTCGGTCAGTTATACAAATGATTGTTTGGTAGTAGATTAATGATATAAAAATGGCTTATTCATTAAAGCTTATAAGGAGAAACGTTATACAGAAAGCCAAGTTTTTTTCCAAACCTGCCCTTCTTAATTTAAAACGCTCATTCCATTGATGGAAAAAAACTCTCAAATAAAAACATTTCCAATCTATACAGATAAATTAATCCACTCAACCAGTTGTATCCATAAATGGCTTAATGAAAAACCAATGAAACCTCTTAGTTTGGTTCTCTTGGGCTTGGTCCTACTGGTTCACCAAAGGGCTAGGCTGGTTCTTAATTGGTCACTGGTCTAAACTCTAAAGAATATGGCATGTTTGGTTTGTAATACTTATTCTTTTAAATTTCTTGCTTACAATTAGTTATTACATATATACTAGTACATCTGAGAATTCTTAATTGGATAGTTGTAAATAGCCCCAGGGCTATGGAACAAAGGAGTATCCCGGACCTACACCGATAGATTCATATCTGAAAGAGGTTGACAATAAGTTTTTTCAAAATTGTATTTCATCTCCAACAGCTTCCTCATTTTCGATAAAATGGAGAATATAAGGATTTTGGGTTGTTTTCTTGCTCCAACAGCTTCCCCAAAACTCTCGCTAAAATGGAGAAAGTAGGAGAGTGAAGGAGTTTTTTTTCCGAATATGGTGATAACCCAAAAAATGATTATTAAATGAAAGCACCAATAGAATTCTTTGAAAAAAAATTATTTGGAGAGAGAAATGATATTTTAATAGGTGAATGAAATATTTTAATATTATAATAAATGGTTTTTCCTTCAAAATAGAGAATCGGTTGGAAATGCAAGTAATTTTTTTGGAGATTAAACTTTTGGTTCTCCATTTTAAAGAAATTTTAGAGAATTTGTTGAAGATGCTCTAACTAATAATTAACTGATAAACATTTTCGTATATCCAATAATATATAATCATTGACCCCTATTATTATCATTATTCAGAAAAGTACTTCATCTTTAAACTAAAATAAATTACATCATTACTTTCAAATTTAAAATAATTAAAAAAATTACAATTGAGTTAAACAAATAATACCATAAAATCAAGATTTTTGATTTTTAATTTTTAATTTGACATCAACACCAATATATTTTTTTAAGTTTCACTTTTTTTCTTACTTTGTTGCTTCATTAGGGTGATGTTGATCATCACTTTCTTTAGCAAACAAATCACAAAGTATCATAATTTCTATAACTTAGCTTCAAATATACATAAAAGTAACATATGATTAAAAAAACATAAAATAAGGGGCCGTTTACCAAATGCTTACCCAGTTAAGCGCTTACCAGTCAAATTTAACACTATCACTTACTTACCGGGTAAGATTTTAGTCCGCCAAATCGGTTTCGTATGCAACAATTCATCCGGTCACCGCTAAATGTGGGAAGAGTCGTCCTCATCACTTACCAGGGTAAGACTCTCGGTCCTTTCATTCGCTCTCACCAAGTAAGATTTTTGGTCCTTGCCTTATCAATCCGGTAGGTAATGTGAATTGTTTGGTAAACGACCCTAAGTTGGAAAATATACATAAAAGAAAATTAAGATAATAAAAAGTGTCATATAGTATAAAATGATCACACTCTACACTTAAACCTATTATGACAATCAATAATTATTTACCACAAAATTATTAAAATAGAGATTGTTAGCTCACTTTATATTTAAAGATCACTTGTGCTACAAGAACTTCTTATTTGCTTTTAAAATCTGATTATTTTAACTATTGAAAAACAAAATTGAGGAGATTTATCAAACATCACCATCAAACTGAATATTGCAATTTATAGGTGATAAAAAAAATTGATTAAGGAGCCGTTTACAAAACGCTTATCCGGGTAAGTGTTTACCAAGTCTTATTAGCTTATTACCGGATGAATATGGCAAGGACTAAGAATCTTACCCGGTAAGAGCGGAAGCAAGAACCGAGAGTCGAAAGCAAGGGCTGAGAGCCTTACCCGGTAAGTGAGTACGACGACTCTTACCACGGTTAGTGCTTACCGGCTAAATTGTTGCATACGATGCCGTTTTGGTGGACTAAAATCTTACCCGAGAAGTAAGTGATAGTGTTGAATTTTACTGGTAAGCACTTACCCGGGTAAGTGATTAGTTAAACGACCCCTAAGTCGTGGGACAAAATGAGTTCAAATCAAAGCACGATAAGAGACACTTTTAACTACTTGGGTTGCAGTAGGAAGATATAGTAGAAATCTTATAGTTTCCCGATTTGAATTCGTATGCTGACAAAGCCCTTGTGGAAATGGAGCTTCATCACAATAGTCAACAATTTGTACTCGTCCAAAAGATTAGTCGCTATATATAAGCAGACCCGAATACCCATGTTTTCCCAAAAAGAAAGTTGACCAAAATAGCGAATCTTTCCAACCAACTTCACGTATTTGTGTAACACCTATTTTCGTATTAATAAAAAAGGAAATAATCTTGTGCAAACGGAATCAAACTCTATCTCAAATGTGGATCCTTATGTAACTTTTTTTTGTTCTTTTTTAATTTGAAAATCGAGTTTTAAAAACCGGCAACAACGTATACTATAGCTAAAATTGGTGTTTGATTGAAACAAATGGCTAAATACTAAATTTTGATAGAAGAGAGAGTAAATTACACGATTGGTCCTTGTGGTTTACACCTTTTACCCATGCTGGTTTCAAAAATGAAATAAGCATGGGCCTATGGTATACATTTTCACTAGGTTTTGGTCTTTCCCTCTAACAAAATCAGCTAATCCTGTTAACTCAAAGGGGTATTTTGGTCATTTCTTATTATTTTGTCTTTTTCTATTTTGTCTTTTCTCACTTCATCTTCCCAAACTCTTTTCTTGCTCTCTCTCTTTCACCCACAACCCTTCCCTAAACCCATGATCCATATATATATATAGAGAGAGGCTCACTAAATTGTAAACCATGAAATTGGTGTAAACTATGAAACCTAATCTTAACCATTGATTATTTCAATCAATGATCCAAATCCTAGCGGACTGGCAGGATTGTAATATTCTATGAAATCGATGGCAAAATTGTCCAACTTGATTTATGATAAGGGCAAAAACGGAAATAGGCATGCGATCTCTATTTGGAAACAATTAACAAAACCATGAAATTAGGGATCCACGTCAATCCATTCCATATTCCACGGCCACAAGAATCCAAAATCAACCCATTATTCTATGAAACCGTAATCAAACTAAATACAAAAAACGAAGACAAAAAACCTATGAAAACAATAATCAAACTAAATACATAAAACGAAGACAAAAAACCTATGAAACCGTAATCAAACTAAATACATAAAACAAAGACAAAAACCTATAAAAACAAAGACAAAAAAACCTATAAAAACAAAGACAAAAACCTATGAAAACAGGACAAAAAACCTATGAAAACAGTAATCTAACAATCATAATACATGTGAAAACTTAACAGTTTCATATCATACGCAATTCTTGAAAGTTTTGTTGCTTTACAAATTTGTCTCTTAAGTGGCGTAACGTCAAGTGCATCGGTACCATCTATTGCATCAATATCATCCATTGAATCGTCAACGCCTTCTTCGTCAGAATCGCCTGCAATAATAAATTGGTACGAAAATCTGGAATTGAAAAACAATTCTGGGGATGAAGATGAATTTTGAAAACTGTTTAATGGAGATGAAGAACATCATCAATCATCATGTATGCTTTGTTCTTGGTTTTTTCCTTCTTCAGAAACATACGACATGATGACGACAGTACATAAACTAAGATCAAAAAGAACTTTTGAACAAAATTCTGGAAATTTACGGTTATGATGATGAAGATGGTTTTGATAACCGTTTAATGTAGAAGAAGAAAATGAAATCGGAGATTTTGAAAATAAAAATAAAAAATAATGATTAAAGTCAATCACTTCCTAAAATAAAGGATAATTATCCTTATTAATGAAATTTTCGAAAATACAACAAATGTGTGAAAGACTATTTTACCCTTAATGACATAATAATCAAGATCAAAAATCGAGGGCTAGGATTGGTTTACATAGTTTACACATATTTAGTGGTTTGCATTTTATTATTCCTCTCTCTCTCTCTCTCTATATATATATATATATGATACAAATAAAATACAAACCATGTATTTGTTGCACCCCTTACAAACCAATATGCATATGTGAACAATGTGTACATAATATGAAATGCATATATTCATTATCCCATATGAAGTATGTCCATTATATGTATATTCTTACGCGTATGCATATGCATATGTATATGCACATTGTTCATATATGCACATTGTGGTTTGTAAGGTGTGCAACAAATGCAAGGTTTGTGTATGTTGGGTCACTTAGGATTTGAAGCTGACCTCCAGTCTTTCATTTTACACATTTCATACTTAGAATATTTTTTAGGTTCTTTACAAGCAGCTTAATTATGTAACACAAAATGTTCGGTGAAGTCGAAGATCAACCGAAGAAACAAAGTAGAGGTGTATCTTCAAAGTGGATTGAAGATGGATTTCTCAACCAAAAGTTAAGCTGCTACTTGAAGACATCCTAAGTCTTCGGCCAACACTACTTGAAGACATGTTAGGCAAGATAGTTGAGACATCTTAGGCAAGATGCTTGAAGACATCTTAGGCAAGGAAATCTTGAAGACATGATCGGCAGGATCACTTGAAGAAATCTTCAGCAAGGATACTTGCCTACATCTTCGGCAAATAAGTCTTCGACAGGTATTGTACTTTATCTGCAAAATATATCTGTGATATCTTGCACTGATGGAGACATCATCCGAAGATCAGAAAAAGGTTGTTTGGCTTTCTTATCTCTTTCAAGAAAGATCAACTTCAACAGCAGGTCAACGCTTCAAGACAAAAAGTACATCTCAGTACTTTTCAGAAGACCTGCCTTCAAAGACCTTCCTTCCTATCTTCCTACCCCTGCTTGACAAGTGTCCATGCATTTAATGCATGAGGCACTATATAAAGAGACCATCTTCAACCTTGCAAAGATAACCAGTTTACAAGATCCTCAAAACTCCAAGTGCTGGCATTTTCTCTCATCTCTCAAAAGTTCATTGTTTGTAGTAAGTGTTTTACAATTGTTCTTATTCTCTGTGTGTCTGTGTGTAAGATTGTTTGAACTGATTTATTTGTTCTGTTTCGCAACAATCAATAGTTTCTGTATGTAATTCTTATTTGAAGTTTTTCAATAAAAGAATTAAATTAAGTGAAAAAACTTGTGTATTGTATTCAACCCCCCCCCCCCCCCTCTACAATACTTGTTTACCATTGTTACTCAATAGCTGGGACCAACAAGTGGTATTAGAGCAGGTCAGTTTAATCTAATAAACTAGATCTGCAATGGCTTCATCTTCTTCCTTAAACAATGTTTCTTCCCAAAATTCTAATGTTGGATCATACGACAATGGCTCCATAGCCAAACCACCAAAGTTCAATCCTAATAACTTATCTCTGTGGAAAATTCGTATGATGCTCTTCTTAGAAGGAGTTGACAGCAGATTTCCCACCATACTCCATGAAGGACCTCTTGTCCCTAGAGTTTGGGATCGCTATAATGCCCAAAAGGCACACAAAGATGAGGATGGTGATGAGTCTTCTGATGAGGAAGAACGAACACCTGCTACTGGGAGATACATTGTAAAAGACCCCAGTAAGTACAATGATAAAGATAAACGTCTTGTAGCTCTTGACACCAAAGTCAGAGCCATCATTGCCCTCTCTCTGCCTGATGAGGTTTATCATTCTCTTGTAAACTTTTCTACTGCTAAGGAAATGTGGTCCACTCTATGTGTCCTTTATGAAGGTACGTCTGAAGTGAAAAAGAGCAGAAAGATTGCTCTTGTTAGAAAATATGAACTCTTCTCTTATGAGAAAGGAGAATCTCTTTCAGGCTACTATAATCGCTTTAACAGTCTTCTCAATGATCTTAAACTGTTGAGTCGCATGTATGATAATGAGGAAGTCCTGTGCAAGTTTATGGATTGTCTTCCTGATTTTTGGGAAAACATCTGTACTTGTATAAAGACAACCAATGATCTTGATCACATGCCTCTCACTGCTCTTTATGGAACTCTCTTCAACTATGAGCAGACTAAGCTGCAAAGGAAGTCTATCATCACAGATATAAAGAGCTCTTCTCTAGCTCTCTTAAGTGACTCTTCCAAAAGAACTATGTGTACTCCAAGAATCACCTACCCATCTGACTCTGACCATGATAGTCAAGGAGATCCCAATGAGCATTCAGAAGCATATCTTAGTGATGCTGATGATGAATGTGAGGAAACTTCAGTTGACAAATTATCAGATGGAATGGCCAGGATGGATGGGTATTCTAAATCCAAATCTCACTGTTCTTCTGAAAAATATAAGTTTAGTCGAAAACCCTCATTTTCTCTCTCCAAACACTCCTCTTCGGACAAATCTAATGAAGAATGTTTTAATTGTGGTAAAAATGGTCATTTTGCCTCTAAGTGCATAAGTAAACGTTTTGAAAAACCCAGAACTTCTTTCTCAGACCAATTTTCCTCAAAACCGGGAAGATCCAAATTTGACTCTGACCGGGCTGAAAGATACAAAGAAAAATACAAGAGAGAAAAAGAAAGAAACGAAAGGCTAGTCAGAAAGGGAAAAGGGTCTGCCTGCTAAATCTCACGATCTGGCAGATGAACCCACATCTGAAAGCGAGAAGGACATTGCAAATGTGTGCTTCATGGCCCAGATAATCGATATGGATGATCCAGAAGGTCACTCCCTCTCAACTGCTCTTGTATCATCTAAGTGCTTCTCCTCCCCTTCACAAAATTGACAGGTACTCTACCAAAGATGTCTTTACTTCTAATCCTCACCCTTCTTTTTCTATTCAAACACTCTACCTCCATTTTCTTAAAAACACCCTTCCCATTATTACCTGCTAGTTCAATCTCTCTCACCTTCACAAACATTTATAAATACCTCACCTTCTGTCAACCCTTATCACTACTCTTAACTGTACACTCTAACCCTCCCACCCTCATTTCCTAAGTATGTCTTTCCTAAGTCTATCATTTCCTATGTCTATCTTTCCTAAGTGTATCATTTCCTAAGTCTACCACTCATAAGTCTGTCTTTCCTAAATGTATCATTTCCTAAGTCTATATTTTCTTCATATATCTTACATCTCCACAAGTCCATACTGAACATCAAAGCTCCTCTGATGATGACTCCTCTTCAAGTCTACCACCTACTAGAGATCATATCCTTGACAGACTGCCATCATCCCCTCCTACATCTTTCAGGTATCTTCCTCATCCTAACTCATTGCCTACCTACTCCTATCCTTGCCTACCAATTATGCCTAACTATCCATCTCCTTGCCAAACACCTTGCCTAACTCTTTGCCTACCAATTCTTGCCTACCGATTCTTCTCTTAATCGATCCTAACTTCATCTTTAACCTCCCTCCTCCCTTTCAAAACCATTCCCAATCTCCAATAAAATACTTTCTCAAGTACTCATATTCACACTCACCAAATATTTCTTCCTTCTCCACTCCTACCGATTTGCCCTCTTCCACTCCTGAAGATTTTCTTCTGCCTCTCAACCTCAACCTTCTCTTCCTGTAGCACCACATCCTGGATTTGAAGATCCCCCCCTTCATGACTATGTGTGGAGCTTGAAGATTTGAAGATCCCTCCCTTCATGACAATGTGTGGAGCTTGAAGATTACTCTTGAAGATTACTCTTTGAAGATTGCAAACTTGAAGATCACCTCTTGATCTTGAAGATGACTTGAAGACCCACATCAGAATATTACTCTTGAAGATGTTTGCTTCCCACAAATCTTCCGAAGATCTTTTTCAACAATCTTCCAAAAATCATTGCCAAACTCTTTCAAAAAAAAGAGAAAAGAAAATTCAAAAAAAAGAGAAAAGAAAATTCAAAAAAAAAGAGAAAAGAAAAACAAAAAAAGAATTCAAAAAAAAATATTTATTATGTTACATCCCCTTCAGCCGCCGAAATACCCACCCCCTTTCCTTTTCCTTTCATGCAGCCCCCCCTTTTTCTTTTTCTTTTTCTTTTTCTTTTCTGCCGAAGAACCCCCCTTGCTGATTTACCTACTGTCGATACCCCACCCCCCAAAAAAAAATTCTTTCGAATTTTCTTTAAAAAAACCCATATTTTTTCTGCCGATTTTTCCCTCCCCCACCCATTTGCCGATTTTCTTTTTACCTATACCCCCCCCCTTTTTCATTTTCTGCCGAAAATCTTTCCCCTCCCCCTGCCGAAACACACCCTCATCCTCCTAATTTTTTTTGGTAAATTTCTTTTTTTTTTCCACCACCCATCCACCTTTATTCTTTTTATGGTTCTTAATTTTTTTTCTAAACCATCCCTCTCCTACTTATCTTATTTCCTATAATTCTCTCCTCTTTCCCTACACACTCAACCTCTCCCATCACTCTCTAAATCCTACATCCTCTTACCCATAAAATCATCCCCTTCCTTTTTACCAACTCTTACCCAACTATAAATACCCCATCTTACCCTCTCATTTCTTCACACCACTCATCTTCCATCTTTCTCTCATCCTGACTTTATGTATACCTTCAAAAAAATAAGTTTCAGCTGCCGAAGTTGGCTGCCGGTTTTGGCTGCCGACTTTGGAACCTTTTAGCAAAAAAAAAACTCCAGTTGCCGATTTTCCTACACCATGGCCGATTTTTCAACATTTCTTAATGTTTTTCCTTCGTCGGCCGCAGAGGGGGAGAATTCATCTGGGGGGAGCAACATCAACCCTCAGTACTCATTTCCAGCGTCCAACTCGTAAAAAATGAGGAAATCGGCGGACCGGTTAAGGGGAAGCACATCAGTCCGGGCGGATCTAACTGAGGGGGAGGAACACAAAGACCGGCTGATCTACTGAGAGGGAGCAAAACAAAGATAAAGGATGATGATGCTGAACAGGAAGAGCTGAAGATGCCAAGAGAAACAAAGAAGATGCAAGAGATGGGCAGAAGCATCCTGAGCCTGATTCACTTAACCTCAAACCTCCCTCAAAGATTGTCACCATTATGGGTTTGTCTCCTTCCTAGAACACATACTCATTTGGTTGAAATCTTTTGGAGTAAGTGAATGACTTGAAGATTTGGAATGCCTGAAAGATAAAGTTATCCAACACATCAACCGGCTGCTGATCAAAATAAAGATTCCTCCAGACACAAGTTTCAACTCGCCCCTCCAAAGATGCAAGTAATATTTGTTTTGTTCATATTGTATATACTTCTTTCCTTTTTCTTTCATTTGTTTGTACAACTATACTTTATTATTTCATCTTACTTGTAAATGTCAGATACTATTAAAAAAATCCAAAAGAACAAAAAGAATGGACTATGTGAAAAGAACCCAAAAAGAGTAAACAAGGGTCAAAATGAATTATTTAGTATTTACTCTTCAGTTTCTAAGTATCGATGTCATCCTCAAATAGGGGGAGATTGTTGGGTCACTTAGGATTTGAAGTTGACCTCCAGTCTTTCATTTTACACATTTCATACTTAGAATATTTTTTAGGTTCTTTACAAGCTGCTTAATTATGTAACACAAAATGTTCGGTGAAGTCGAAGATCAACCGAAGAAACAAAGTAAAGGTGTATCTTCAAAGCGGATTGAAGATGGATTTCTCAGCCAAAAGTTAAGCTGCTACTTGAAGACATCCTAAGTCTTCGGCCAATACTACTTGAAGACATGTTAGGCAAGATAGTTGAAGACATCTTAGGCAAGATGCTTGAAGACATCTTAGGCAAGGAAATCTTGAAGACATGATCGGCAGGATCACTTGAAGAAATCTTCAGCAAGGATACTTGCCTACATCTTAGGCAAGGATACTTGCCTACATCTTCGGCAAAGAAGTCTTCGACGGGTATTGTACTTTATCTGCAAAATATATCTGTGATATCTTGCACTGATGGAGACATCATCCGAAGATCATAAAAATGTTGTTTGGCTTTCTTATCTCTTTCAAGAAAGATCAACTTCAACAGCAGGTCAACGCTTCAAGACAAAAAGTACATCTCAGTACTTTTCAGAAGACCTGCCTTCAAAGACCTGCCTTCCTATCTTCCTACCCCTGCTTGACAAGTGTCCATGCATTTAATGCATGAGGCACTATATAAAGAGACCATCTTCAACCTTGCAAAGATAACCAGTTTACAAGATCCTCAAGACTCCAAGTGCTGGCATTTTCTCTCCTCTCTCAAAAGTTCATTGTTTGTAGTAAGTGTTTTACAATTGTTCTTATTCTCTGTGTGTTTGTGTGTAAGATTGTTTGAACTGATTTATCTGTTCTGTTCCGCAACAATCAATAGTTTCTGTATGTAATTCTTATTTGAAGTTTTTCAATAAAAGAATTAAATTAAGTGAAAAATCTTGTGTATTGTATTCAACCCCCCTTCTACAATACTTGTTTACCATTGCTACTCAATAGCTGGGACCAACAGTGTAACAACCCAAATTCCAAAACAAACAATATAACTAAAACATCCCAAACGGGCCCCAATACATAACAAAATATCCCAGTCAGAGTTACAAAACTTGCAGCGGAAACAAACTTCCTCGACCGAGAAACTAACTAAGCTAACACACTAACTTAAACAGAGCTACAGTGCTCTAAACTCGATCCCTCCATCCTACATTTGAACCTTCTCTTTTCCCTTAGACGAAGCACCACTAACGCGCTTCCATGAAAATGGTTTTAGTTTTGAAAAGCGAGGGTTAGACAATGAGGTCTAGTAAATTCCCTCTGAAAAGCAGTTTATACAAAACATGCATAACATTATTGCTCTATCCGCCATAAGGCCCAACAAATAATTCCATAACAAACAGGGGTATTTGCACAGTGTTCATAGACCATATACGCTCCCAACAACAACCACGACCGGGGCCCAAGCAGACTCCCCATCTCCCTCATGTGCAGGAAATGGATTCCGTGCACATCGGGTAAATATTTTAACTCCCAAGGGATCGTTAGATTCCAAGGTACACTAATCCCACTGTGCAACCCGACTCCACATAACATACAAGCAAGACTAAGAATAAAATAGCAATGCATGCATCATTATAAAACAGTTCGTAGCATGCAAAGTAAACATTTCCAAAACATATCATTTATGCGAGGAAATTATAAAGAGTTTATATATAAAACATGCCCGCATCTCATACCATATTCAGTAGTAACCAAAAACGTTTATCATATCTTTGCACCAAAAAGGGTGTAAGGGAACTCACCTGATTGCTGGAAATCAACATACGCCAAGTCTCACTCTCGAACAAGCCGAACCCTATAAGTCGACCAAACGGACAAGAGTGATAAGTCTCTTAAATATCCCCCTCCGGGGATATAGAATCCATATACCCCCCTCTAGATATACAATCCGGATAACCTTATCCGGATAAACTCATCCGAAAAACCTCACCCAGATAACTTCATCCGGATAACTCCCTCCGGATATACAACCCGGATATCCCCCTCCGGGGATATACAATCCGGATAACCTTATCCGGATAAACTCATCCGGAAAACCTCACCCGAACAACTTCATCCGGATAACTCCCTCTGGATATACAACCCGGATATCCCCCTCCGGGGAAATAGAATCCGGATAACTCATCAAGATGCTGCGATTTCCGGATAGACGAACAGAAAACCCAATTTCTACCTTATTTGATTTCAACCAAGGGTTCTTTGTCACAAACCAATTCCAATACTTATCTGGGTTATCACATTATAAGTTTACGTCTATTTTATGTCGATTTCTGCGCAATAATACCCCATTATTAAGCCAAATCAAATACTTTCCAAAGTTGAGAACACAGTCTAAAAGTCACGTGTTTTCTCCTTCTCAAATCAACACATACAAAGCATTAGGTAGCTACTAAGGGATGATTAACTTACTTGCAAGGATTTCTCCCAAGCAACTCTTCAAGATTTCTTGCAAGCTTTCAATTTCCTTCTCTTCTTTCTATGCTTTCGGTTGTAGCCGCCACACAAATACACAATGACATCAAGTTAGGGATTTCATTCCCCTTTTATACCCTTCAATATTTACATCCAAGTCCCCTAAGCTTCTTTTTCTTAACTTTAACCACAATTTATCCAAAGTTTACATTTTAGGATAACAGTTGTTATAGTTCGCATTTTACGGAGGCCTCTATATATACATACATATATAAAACACATACACACATATACACATACCCTCAACCCATGACCCACCTGTAACTTTTATATAAAACACATACATATATAAAACACGTACACACATATACACATGACCCACCTGCAACTTTGACTTGGAAGAAGCCGTAATCAAGGTAAGCTTGACCGATTTGGTCAACGACGGTGGAGCTATTGGGGCTGAGAAGATGATGGAGATCGATTAAGGGGATGTAATCATGGGAAACGTTTTGAAGATTGGGGCGTTGTGTAACATTCCAGACTAACCGTACCATATATTGTTCGCTTTGTCCACAAACCTGGACTCACGTTTTTAAAACACGTCTGAGAGGGGAGGTATCAAGTCCCTCTTATAAGACAACATGTGTTCCCCTCCCCAACCAATGTGGGATCTTACAGACTAGGAGATGGGGTGGATGAAGTTGGAAGGAAGTTGTAGGTATGTGTATATGTGTGTGTATATATATATATATATATATATATATATATATAAGTTGCATGTGGGTCATGGGTTAAGGGAAGGGTTGTGGTTAAAGGGAGAGAGAAAAGGGTTTGGGAAGATAAAGTGAGAAAAAGACAATATAGTGAGGAATAACCAAAATATCCTTTAGAGTTAACATGGTTAACTGATTTTGTTAGAGGAAGTGACCAAAACCTAGCGAAAATGTATACCACATACATATACTTATTTCATTTTTGGGACCGGTATGGGTAAAAGGTATAAACAACATGGACCAATCATATAATTTACTCTAAAAGGGATCAACTATTTTTATCAATTTATCAAATGATTTTTTTAAAATTATGATTTATTTAAAATTTATATAAATAATTAATGTATAAATACTATAAAGATAGGAAATTATCAAAAATCAATTGCACCAAATTCAATAAGAATCTTCGAGAATTTGGTTTGGAGATGGTTGGAGAAATTCCAAAGGGAAGAAGACAACAACACGTCATTGCACCATTGAAGAAGAAGACCAGGCGCCATTGAAGCTTCCTGTTGAAGCTTTGTCTTTTGAAGGATAGTCAAAGGACGTTTTTTGTAAATTTTTCAAAGCCGAAAACAAAACAAAATTCATCTGTATAACAAAATCAATAAATCAAGTTTTGGATCTGTTCGACGGAACAAATCTCAAGCGAATCTCAGTTCAACTAAGTCCATAATCGCTTCGTTTTCCGGCGAATTCGTGAATGGAAACGATCAGGAAACAGGCGACGAAGCTCCGAGAGCAGGTTGCCAAACAACAACAGGTACGATCAGACAAGTTATTTGCTTTCAAATTTAAACCCTAGAACGTTAAACACTCTCAGATCATTGCTAGTTTTGGATGCGACGCTTTATTCTGTAACGTGATACGTATGCATATGTAGGGACCATTGTCTAGTCAGCACATTTAGTGCATAAATAATGTTGTGGCCGTTCATAGTCCAGTTGGCTGATCATCTCCCTCAATTGACCCAGTTGGTTGAGGTGCGTATCAATGGTATCAGAGCAGTCTCTTGCTCGTCTCGTTGTGGGAGACAACTCTCTGGACCAAATTCAATCAGGGTTGATACGAATAGAACAAATTCAATCAGGGTTGATAACACCAACGACCGATTGAAACTCCTAATCTGGAAAATCAAGCAGGGAATGATCTTCGAAATTAAAGAGTAAATAGGAATTAGAGAGAAGGTTTAATAGAGAGAAAATTGTATGTATTAATCATCTTTTCTCAAGAACAAACAACCCATATAAGTAGGGGAATTGAGGGGAGATGATCAGCCAACTGGACTATGAACAGCCACAACATTATTTATGCACTAAATGTGCTGACTAGACAATGGTCCCTACATATGCATACGTATCATTACCCTTAAAATGATCCTTGTCCCCAAGGATCGAATGTAGGATACGTTTTATCAATTTCCACAGCATTCTCCCACGTTGCGTCTTCAGCGGGGCAATTTTTCCATTTGACTAGCCATTCGATGACCGGCCTGTTTTGCCGTTTAACTGTCCTTCTGTCAATAACAGTATCAGGTACTTTCTCCGTCACGCTGCCCGGTGCAGTTAAAGGAGCAGCAACATTGGGTAGTTGTCCGTGATGTTTCTTGAGTAAGGAAACATGGAACGTAGGGTGAATACTAGATTCGGGTGGAAGTTTGAGAGTGTAGGCTACTTTTCCAACTTTAGCAACGATTCGATAGGGACCAAAGTACCTTGCTGTTAGCTTCTGGTTTGTTCTAGCTGCAACCGAACTTTGTCTGTACGGTTGTAGTTTCAGATAAACCCAATCACCGACATCAAAAATTCTTTCAGAACGATGCTTGTCTGCTGTTTGTTTCATTCTGTTTTGAGCTTTATGCAGATTTTGTTTAAGCAGTTTAATAGCTTCTTCTCTCGCTGTCAAACTCCTATCCACAGAATCAACCTTGCTTTCCCCCGGTAAGTAGGGCAGATGTAAAGGGGGTGCTTGGCCATAGACTACTTCAAACGGAGTGCAATTGATAGCCGAGTGAAAGTTGGTGTTGTACCAATATTCGGCTAAAGGAAGCCACTTTGTCCACTCCGTAGGTGCATCATGACACATGCACCTTAGATAGCCTTCTAAGCATCGATTCAATACTTCAGACTGGCCGTCTGTTTGAGGGTGGTAACTGCTGGACAATTTCTGCTCCGTGCCCTGCAATACTAACAGTTCTTGCCAAAAATTGCTAACGAAACATCGTGTTAGGTTTACTTTGAAGTAAACCTAACATCAACATAGTAATCAATGTTTACTTTGTGTTAAGAAACATCGTGTAATTTGATATCGTTAATTTCAATCAGGCTGCATTTGTCGATTCTGATATTAATTAGGTTACTCTGTCACAATGTAGGTGAATTCTAGTACCCTTACAGAGAGGAAGTAATGCCTGATTCAATAACTATAAATTCAATAACCTTGTGGTTCTGAAAGAAAGAAGTATAATTTTATGGGCAAAAAACATCATCGTCCGATTGTACAAGTGGTCTGAAGTTATACATAGTTCTCGATAAGTGGCTTTGAATAGAGTTTTAGCAGTCCATAGTGTTGCCTGGAAACAATTGTCATGCAATGAGTTACTTTGAATGGAGTTTTAGCAGTCCCTAATGTTCAGATTTTGTACTCGTAAATTAGTTTTAGCATTTCTAAAAATAATGGTGGGGTTTCATTAAGCTAAACCAGTTGAAAAAGAGCTGCTTGAAACAATTGTCATGCAATGACTGTGGTATTAAATATTCATTGTGTAATTTGACTCTCTGAAATTGATCTTTTATCTAGCAAGTAGTCTGTTGTTGAATGACTTCTGGTGATGAAAATATCCTAATTTATCTATTACCAGTATTATGATTCCATTAAATATATCAGTGGAGCAAAGGAATTGTTTGTGTATTATTGCCATTAACTATTCATGGCACTAAAAGAATAATGTGCACAACTGATCGAGAATTTTAGATTATTAATTTTATGTCTGGGTTTGGAAAATACAAGCCTTGCACTTCCATAATGGGTTGTATTACTCTTTTAAATCCATTCATTCACCATAAAGTACTTGGTGTAGTTTTTCGATGATGCTCTGTTCTACATTGTGTGGGTTTAACTTCACTTGTGCAATTTGGGGTATACATATTGAAACATCTCAATGATATGATTAATATTTTAATAACTTATTCAAACATAATGCAGGAGCTTGTGAAAGTAGCATACTAATTGTGAAATTAAATGGCCTTTTTTTGGGTGGTTGTGACCGCTGCTTGCAGCATATTTTTGTTAGGTTTAAGTGATCTTTTTATAATCTACTTCTATGTGGTATGCCCCTTCTTGATTGCTTACCTATGTTATTAAATTGTATATATATCTGCGATTAACATGTGAAACCTTTTATAAATTTCAATACTCATCACCAATAAAATATACTTTCAGGCGGTTTTCAAGCAGTTTGGTGGTGGGGGTTATGGAGGTTTGGATAATCTTATTACAGATGAGGCAGAACTCAGGCTTCATCAGAAACTTGAGAAGCTATACATATCTACACGTGCTGCCAAGGTTGCTTTTTACCCTCTGAACGTTTTTGATAATAAAATTAATTTTTTCTTGTCATTATTACAGTCTGCTCCCTTTTCACTTTCAGCATTTCCAAAGGGACATTGTTCGTGGTGTTGAAGGATATATAGTTACGGGTTCCAAACAAGTTGAAATAGGTAAGTTGGGTGATGCTTTAGTTTTAGTCCATGAGATGGACATGGTGTTGTAAATTCACATGTGAACTTCTTGAACAGGAACTAAATTGTCTGAAGATAGTAGAAAGTATGGTGTTGAGAACACATGCACTAGTGGTAGTACGCTATCTAGAGCTGCAAAAAACTTTTCACGAGCTCGTGCCCACATGGAGAAGGAACGAGGAAACCTACTTAAATCGTTTGGGACACAGGTATGTATCATCCTTCGTAGTCTAGGATGGTGTACTATGTTACTTATATTCATAGAAACAAACCATGTGTGTATTAATGTGTATTTATTATATTCCCACCAATAAACAAACTTGGTGTGACTACAAATAAGTGAATAACGATGGATACATATCCCCATATCCCTTCCCAGAGCTGTCACCATATCCTTGCCACAGTTTTCCCTATCTAAAAGCCTCTTAGTACCTCAATGCTATGCTGTTAATATCGGCGATATTGCGGTGATATATCGGATATCGGCCCTTCACGAAATATCGGTGGTAAAATATCGGTCCTCCTAATAGCGGTGCAATTTGCTGATATTGTAGCGATTTTTTGACACAAATATTGGTCTGATATAGCGATATTTTGAGATAGGTTGTTTTTTTAATACAAAGCTGCTGTTTTGTGCTTTTTGAGTAAATTGCATTTTTGGTCCCTGTTGTTATCTGATTTCTTTGAAAGAGGGACCTAAACTTCAATATCTCAAAGAGTGGTCCCTGAGTTATACGATTTTGCTCCAAATGTAGGACCTGGTCACTAACCCCGTTAAGAAACTCGGTTAGAGCCAGGGGCAAAATGGTCCAACCATGTTTTTGTCCTCCTTTTGCATTTTTTTGTATTTCTCTTATTATTGTAAAACCCATAACATTATATGGACCAAATATGTAAATAACTCTAATTACATATATGTGTGTACGACCTGTATATATCACCTTCTTCCCCAAAGTTTTGACACAATTTGGAAGGGTTAAAAAGGTGAGAATATATTGGCCGAAAAGATGCTTCGCATGGACCTTGGAGAAGCACTCTACATAATTTATTTAAAATAAAAAACATAAATTTACATTTTATACCAAAAATAAACATTTCATACCATCATGAACTTTGACTTTCTTGAGTTCTTCTATATTCAAATTTATTCGTTTCAAAAATCCTCCTTGTTTCTGTTGAATGATCTTCATGAATCATCAATATAATGTACAATTTACCGTTAAGCTATCAGCTATATACCTGAAATTCTAGTGCAACCAGATTCTATAAATTTTCATCGTAATAACCAACAATCGTTCAACTGCGAAGAGGCACTTTTTCTGAAGCTATTAACCTTCATCAAGCAAAAATGTATGCAAAAAGGTTCCATCCCTCCATTAACGCTGCATGCTTTCAATTGAACCATTACACCTTCTTTCATTTCCTGTGATTCCCAATCAAAGAAAAAAGGTCAAATTCGGAAAGAGAGCGAAAAAGACTTGCAGGGTCATCTCCTAATGAAAAACCCATATACAGAATATTGACATTTTAGATCATAACACAAGCTCAAAACATCAGAAATAACACAAATGTAAAGAGGGAAATTGAAGAATGCTAAGATAAGGAAAGCAAACAGAGAGAAAAAGACTTGTAAGAGCATCATCAAATCAAAAACCCACATAAAAGATTGATATTTCAGATCATAATCATGCCAAAAACCATCACAAACACTTGATCCAAGAAAGAAAACAGAGAAAAAGACGCTTATATCATCCAAGAAAGAAAAACCCATATTGATAATTAACATTTTAGATCAAAAAACTGTTTACCATAAACATTTAGATCAAAAAATAGATGTGTCTTTTGATCCTTATTTTTGGAAAAAATGTCAATATTGGTCACCGAAATGGGTTTCTTTAAGTGGATACTTTCCATTCCTCCAATTCTTTCTGAAACCTAGTTGTGAGACCACAAGGGATGCATAACTACTCGGGGTTGAAGTTGGATGATAAAACAGAAAAGGTATTGCATAAATTATGACTCAAGTTCAAGAAAATAGATCCTATAATTCACTTTTACAGTCTGTTTACCAACTATTTGATCAAGCTCCTGATGAGTTGAAGATCATGGGGACTAAATTCAAGAGGAGTGCCCCTTTGAAGAAGATGCTAGAAATTTAGGAAATTAAAAAAATCTGTTGATGATGATGATGTACAAGACTGGAAGTTTGGAGCTGCTGGAACATTGTGGAAGAAAGGGATGATTTTGGAGCTTCTACACACACACACACACATATATATATATATATATATATATATATATATATATATTACATAACAGGTCCCTGTAAGTTTGGAGCTTCTACACACATACACACAAACATATATATATATATATATATATATATATTACGTAACAGGTCCCTGTAAGTTTATGATTTTAACTAAAATATGAAAAAACAAAAAAATAGTGCAAAAGGAGGGACAAAACAAGGTTGGACGAAAATACCCCTGGCACTAACGGACCAAATAGACGGGGTTAGCGACCAGGTCCTACATTTGGAGCAAAATCGTATAACTCAGGGACCACTCTTTGAGATATTGAAGTTTAGGTCCCTCTTTCAAAGAAATCAGATAACCGCAGGGACCAAAAATGCAATTTACTCGTGCTTTTTTAATGATTATTGGGCTTTTATTTATATCAGTTATTTACTTGGGCTCGTCTATGAACACTTTTCTTATTTTGTTTTGTGAAACTTGTTTAAGTTGAAGTTTTGATGTTGAAACTATATTTTTAATTAATGCATATGATATGTTTAGGGATGCATACATACATACTTACATATATATATATATATATATATATATATATATATATATAGGGAAAGGTTCAATAGAGAAGTGCAAATATTTAGAGAAATAGAGAAGTAAAAAAACACGGGACCGTTCATATATGAACGTTCATATATAAACAGTCATATATGAACGTTCATATATGAACGTTCATATATGAACGTTCATATAACAGTCATATATGAACGTTCATATATGAACGTTCATATAACAGTCATATATGAACGTTCATATATGAACGTTCTTATATAAACAGTCATATATGAACGTTCATATAACAGTCATATCTGAACGTTCATATCTGAACGTTCATATCTGAACGTTCATATATGAACGTTCATATATGAACGTTCATATATGAACGGTCCCGTGTTTTTTTACTTCTCTATTTCTCTAAATATTTGCACTTCTCTATTGAACCTAAGGCTATATATATATATATATATATATATATACTATATGGGTTGGGTTCCGGTGAGAAGTTGAGGTTAACGTGACTAGTGAGAAGCATGAGAACTGGTTATCAACCGTTGGATGAGAAATGGATGCACATTAGGATGAGATGCACCGAGATAAGATGCACCAGATAAATTTCGTTTCTAAGGCGCAATTCATGGGAGTACATTTGATTAAAAGTGATCAGCGGTTCAGATCCACTTCTCATGCTTCTCACGTTAACCTCAACTTCTCAAACGATCCTTCGCCTATTATATATATATATATATATAATTCTAAGAAATATTATATGAACCGCTATTTTTGGACCGATATACTACTGATATAACCGCTATATCAAAATATCACCTTAACCCTGATATGGTATTTGTTTTAATGGTTACCATTGCCGTCGTTGCTGCCGCCACCACCACCCGTCTTCACCATCTTGACTTCCTCCCGAGTCACCGTGATCCACTAGCCACCACTACCTTTACCTCCACCACCATTGTCGTTGCAACAACCTTCACCGTACCTCAGCCAATTCATAAGGATCTTCGCAACCTAATAAAACATTGTTTTTTTTGTACGAATCAAGTTTCTTCGAACCACCATCCATTATATCAAATTCATCATTCAATTTTGGTACTACTATATATGTATGTATTCATTTATATGAAAATTGTGTTAAAATGTTTATAAGTTAAAATAGTTAATTTATTTGTGTCATTTATTCACGATATTTTGATTGGTTCATTGTTTGATTAGTTTTGGCTTTTGCCACCAGCATTATTCACCTTTGGAAATCGTGCACAGGTTGCAGAGCCACTAAGAGCGATGGTAATGGGAGCTCCACTTGAAGATGCCCGGCATCTTGCTCAACGTTATGATAGAATGCGGCAAGAGGCTGAAGCACAGGTATTTCATAGTGGTGTTAAAATGTAGAGTAAATTATGTTTTTCATCCTTGTGTTTTATTAAAAATTGCGGATTTCGTCTCTGTGGTTTCGAAATTTTGGTTTTCCTCCCTATGGTTTGCAATTCATTTATATTTTCTTCCCCGAGGCTAAATACTACTTTTAAGTATGAGGGACTAAAATAGAAATGAATTTTAAACCGTAGGGACGAAGAAAGCCATCAAGTTTAAATCATAAGGACGAAAATAATAATGTATTATAAACCATGGGGATGAAAATCGTACTTTCAAAATCACAGGGATGAAAATAAAATTTCTCAACAAACCACAGGGACGAAAAACGTAATTTACTCTAAAACATATGATTTTAGTGTGCTTGTAATTATGTTTATCGATAGTCACGTTAATTTCATTATATTCTTTTTACCTGTTTTTCTCATGCACATTCGTGGTTCATTTTGCGTGATTTCTTTTGCTGAAGTTTCTCATCTAACATCTTCTAACGTTAGCGTAACTCTATTTTTACCCCCTAAATTTTACTAGGCTGTTGAAGTTTCAAAAAGACAAGCAAGAGCTAGAGAAGGGACCGGGAATCCAGACATCCTTACGAAACTTGAAGCAGCAAATGCGAAATTGCAAGATTTGAAATCTAACATGGCAATTTTGGGAAGGGAAGCGGCATCAGCAATGGCTGCGGTTGAAGCCCAACAGCAAAAAATGACACTACAGAGGTTAATTTCCATGGTAGAACCTCTCCACTTGACGAAATAATATAATTCAACGTATTATGATGCGTTATCTGAAACTTGTTTCTTTTTTATAAGATTGAATCGGAACGTGCCTACCACCAAAAGGTTCTTCAGATTCTGGATCAGCTTGAAGGCGAGGTATGCGAATATTGTGTTCATCTACTCTTAATGAGCTTAATGACTCACAACTTATTCGGTCAGCTATACATGACTATTTGGTAGTGGCTTAATGAATATAGAAAGTGGCTTATTCAGTAAGCTTCTAGTTCTAGGGGGAGCTTTATGCAGAAAGTCAAGATTTTTTTTCCAAACCTACCCCTCCTAATTAAAAACACAATGCTTTCATCTATGAAAAAACCCTCCCAAACAAAAACCTTCTCAATCAGTATAACAGATTAATCCACGCAGACAGATTTATCCATACAGAACTTAATGGAAAACCAACCAAACATCCCCTTAGTCTATCGTAGATTATATGACCGATCAGATTTTTTTTTGTCATTTATGCATAATCAATCTCCATATAACTATAGCTATAAATATCTCGGTAATCTTCTATGATGGTGAGAATTTTCAAGGTAAAATTGGAACGGAGCCTTAGGAAGTCCCATAAACATATATGTTAAAGCTCAACCTCCTTAAAACAAAGAGTAAACTTCAGTTTTGGTTCCTAAGTTTGTCAAATTCAATGGATATAGTCCCTAAACTTTGAAAACTCAGATTTGGTCCCTCAGGTTTGTCATTTCATAACGGTTTTGGTCCCTCCTCCTAACGGCTGTTAACTTTTTTTATTAAGTCCATCATAAATGAGAGATATTTTAGTCATTGTAAGCATTTTTCTGTTTTGTCCGTCACCACCCGGTCACATGAGGGGTATTTTAGTTGTCAAAAAATGTTTAAAATGACTTGAATACCCATCATTTAATTGGACTTAACGGAAAAGATTAACGGCCTCTAGTAGGAGGGACCAAACCGTTATGAAATGGCAAACGTGAGGGACTGAATCCGAGTTTTTGAAGTTTAGGGACGATATCCGTTGAAATCGACAAACGTTGGAGACCAAAATTGAAATTTACGCTAAAACAAATGATTGATAAAAGAAATATCGGGCGTTGTGCATGTTGGGTGCCTAAAATTCGGCTTAAAATGTAGATGTCCTCTTGATACAAAAAGTTATCACGAGCTTTTATAATTTTGTTTTGATGGCGTGTACTTGCAGATGGTATCAGAGCGACAACGAATTGAAGCATCTCCTACTCCGCCTGTGGAAACGTCTCCACCTCCATCATACGAAGAACTAAATAACACATTTACTTCGTCGATGCAAAATGGTTCAAATGATGAAGTGGATTACTTTTTAGGAGAGGTAAGTCTATAAGTTTATCGGAAACAATTAACCAACATAATTTGAAATTTTACTGATCGAATGTGACACTGGCAAACGATCGTGTGAGAAGTTGAGGTTAACGAGAGAAGCGTGAGAAGTGGTTCTGAACCATTGGTCACTTTTAATCAAATGCCCTCCCATGAATTGTGTCTTAGAAGGGAATTGATCTGGTGCATCTCGGTGTATCTCATCCTAATGTGCGTCCATTCCTCATCCAACGGTTGATAACCACTTCTCACGTTAACCTCAACTTCTCACCGAAACCCAACCCATGTAACACATAGGTTTTAATGGTTTGTTAATGCTTTCCTTTCATCGGAACTTAATCCGTTTTTTCAGGTGATGTATTCATATCAGGCCGAGTCCGATGTGGAGCTCAGTTTATCACTTGGCGATTATGTTGTTATAAGAAAGGTACGCGATTTGCTTTAATTTTATGCATTCGTGGTTTCCTAGGATGTCCTACTCTTATTTGTTTACCCGTGAAACAAAGAATATTTCATATGCTTTTACAATTTTTTTTAATACCATGGGTGCCTTTAAAAGCGTTAATTATATTTGCCTTTTGGTGACGAAATATATTGAATAATAATAATAATAATAGGTGGAGGTTCAAACGAGAACACCTCCATTTTATGAAAACACGAGAACACCGGACGGCGTGTCCTGCGACATAGGTCGTGCCATCTGTGTCTCTAATTTAGGGGTCTTTTACTCGACGCTTACCCGGTAAGTGCTTACCGGTAAGAGTCAAACACTTTAACTTAACTTACAGGATAAGATTTCAGTCCATTAAAACAGGTAAGAGTCGTTACTCTCACTTACCTGGTAAGACTCTCGGTCTTTGTCACCGCTCTTACCAGGTAAGATTCTCAATCCTTGTCACGTTCATCCGATAAGGTAAAGTGGTCTGGTAAGCACTTACCGGATAAGCATTAAGTAAACGGCGCCTAGTATCACACGTGATGGATTATATTTAATATGGTTAATAATTAGTTCTAAATAATTAATAATTTGATATTAATGAATACTTTACAATTAATATTCATTCATAAGATACATGTAATAAATTAATAATAATAATAAGGTTATGGAGCTTATTGAAACGCTACTTGTTAAACTAGCTTATGCCCATTTTAATGGGGCTTTTTCAATAAGCTAGATTATAGTTGCCAAACATGGTCTTAACAATTTGTTTGCAGGTATCGAACAATGGTTGGGGTGAAGGTGAATGCAAAGGGAAAGCGGGTTGGTTTCCGCTTGGATACATCGAAAGACGAGAACGTGTTCTTGCAAGCAAGGTAACCGACATCTTTTAGAGGATCTCTATCTAATATCTTTGATCAAAATTTTATTAATTTGTATGCGGTTTTTTTGGCAACGGAAAGCTTCGTGTGCTTGTTCTAACGAAACAAAACACATACCATCGAGCATTGCCCATTCTTATATGCATTTACAATGCTGTACATTCTCTCGTTCTTTTTTTCCCTTTCCGTTCTTTCTGATTTTGCAATCGATTTCTTTTGATTCATTTTGAATTGTTAATAATTTTTTTTTTCGTTAGAAAAGATACGAGTTGAATTGTTTTACGCATTGTGTGGCAACACATAAGTTAGCTTATTTTTTGAATACATGTTTGTTTGAATAGACGTAAGTTAACTTATTGATAAGCTAGTTGGAGTAGTTTTTTTTTGTCATTTTCCATTTACAACTTTCATCAATATCAGTTATTATTTATTACTATTGATTAGAAATAATTATTAATAAAAAATAAGTATTTATAATAGTAATTAATATTAATTATTTAGAGTTATCATTAATCATATCAATTATTCTTTTAATTATTATTCAAATATATTCATTATATTTGTTTGTATGGATTGAGAGAATTATGTTCTACAAAGTTTTTTTTTTTAATATAAAATGAAAGGGCCATGTTTTTAATTGGGAGGAGAAAACTTAGCTTTCTCCATAAAGATTTCTCCTAAAAGTTTATTAAATAAGTTATTTTCTATATTATTAAGCTACTACCAGACAGTAATATGTATAGCTGACCGAATAAGCTACAAGTCTATTAAACTTGTTAAACTGTTAACAAACATATCCTTAGATATATAACCCCTTAAATGAGATTTTAATGAAATCAAATAATGGCTTTATACTTATTAAAAAGGTTATAGATTCAACTAGAATCTTATTTAATCCTATATGCCTAAATATATCCATCCAATAAAAACTCAATACTCTGGTCACTAAATATATTACTGATATTAGAATATTCAATTTGTCTTGCTGTCAATACCCATGATTTATGAAAAAGACTTTAATTATTTATTTATTTATTTATAAATATAAACGACGATAAAAGTTAAAATTAGTGTTTAAAAAGACGGGTCATTGACATAGAAAATGTCACCAAAGGGCTTTTGGTCTAGCGATATCAGAGCCCTTGGTCTTGTAGTAGGTCATGGGTTCAAACCTCACCTATCTCACCATAGGTGAGGAGTGTGTGAAGTCTTTTGTTCCATTTGTCGTATATAAATATTATATACTTAAAAAAAAAAGACAGAAAATGTCTCCATTTACCATATGATTTGTGGTGTTTGTGTAAGGTGGACTTACACCATGGTCCACTTTTTTTATTTCTTAAAAGTTAATTTTTTACTTTTTATTGTTTGTGTTTTTACACTTTTAACTTGTAGATTTTACATTTTTATTAACTCACATAATCACATGACTCACAATTTCATGAATTCACGCATGTTACAAACTCATTGTTAAAACGAAGTTGTAAAACCCTTCAAAATTCTATTTTGAATATCTAATCACAAACTTTTTATACAATATTAGTTAATGTATTTGATTTTTTTTTCTAAATGAATGTAAATTTTTTAATATCATTATATTATTGAATAATAAAATGGAAAAAATATATGTGTATATATAATTAGTGAGACCTTTTGAGGACCCATGAAATTGTGATAACCTTAAGAACTACTGTATCATGTGCTATTTTATATGATTTTTTACATCTAATATTAGAATTTAAAATATTGATTAACATATATTTGTTTCATAATATGATTGGTTCACGTATGTTTAATGTGAGTCTTTTTAGTCTATTTGTGAAACAAAAGTTACACGTAAAAAAAGTTTCACATTATGAACCGCATACATATGAAGCAAATACGTGAAACAAATATGTGTATCGATACATTAAATGCTAGTTTTAGATGGAAAAAATCACGTGACACAATACCTTAAAGTAAATTAAAGTTCTTATGAATCCCACAAATTTTGGAGTTTTCAAATGATTAAGCCCTTTATAGTTATATATATGACATATAAATTTGTCACTTTATGTCACGCCTTGAAAAACGGCGTATCCTAGTCTTGACGTGTAAGGCTTAATGTTTGAGATTGCCGCCACGCCACATTTCACGCCATTGCAATATATATCAAATTGAAAATCCACTCAAAAACCAAAAGCTTTTAATTTAATATATCAAAAATTGAATTCTAAGGTTACAAAAGGTCTTATTTATAGGCAAAGTTGAACTTGGAGGAGAAGCTAAAAATCAAAATAAAATAAATTTTTTAATGAGAAATGTTATTCTAAACTAAAATATGGCAAATAATCATAACTGATTATTTTCTGAATAGATGAATTAAAAACCTTGCAATTAATTAATCAAATTTATGGTGTACTGTTTTTAATTTCAGTTTTTCGAGTCCGTTTTCCTTTCTCTCGTTGATCCATGAACGAATCTATTAACAACACGTTTGAGTCAAAGAAACGACAGACAATGTAATACTTGATTGAATCATCGATACATTTGAGAGGCTGGTCCCCCCCCCCCCCCCCCCCCCCCGACCAACTTATTCCACCTACCAACGTAACCAACACGAACTACTTATTAGGAAAATTACAAAAATACCCGTACACACATTTCCTTACTAGTCCTTACGTCTTACATGTCTATAAGCTTCTAGACTCGTGTTGGAGGACATTTACCAAACGTTTATTGGACAAGCTTTTACTAGGTCACAATTACCTTATCAGGTGGGAATCTTACCCGATAAAAGACATAGAAAGTCCAAAAATCTTACCGGATAAAAGGCATAGCAAGGACCAAGAATCATACTCGATACGTGAGGGAGAAGACTATTACTCGGTTAGCATTTTGTAAAGCAGTGACTGAATCCTTGAGGTTTGCACATACACAATTACAAAAGATTATGGTATAGGATAAATACCATATTTATAGGATACTTGCATAAATAAAAGATACACACATATCTATCTATATTTGACTATTTGACTTATATTTATCAACATCTGTACACTAACACGCTTATTCATGTAAAAGATGTTTGCCAACAATTCATTTTGATGGCCTAGAATGTCACCTGATAAAGTAAGTAACAGTGATGATTTTTGCCGATAAATATTTAATAACCGGTCCCTTCAAATTATATTGACATCACTTGAACCATATCAACAAATGAACATGTAAGTTTTGGAAATAAATTTGGTGGTCTCAAAACATTCAAACAACTATGAAAGCTTTTTACTTTTTTTCTTTTCTTTTCTTTACATATTCTTCATTTTGGTTGGTTTTGGAGTCATATATATGCATGGTTTAAACCACTTGACCATGAATCTCAAAACAAGCCTCTTTCTTTGTTAATCACCTTTTAGCCTTTTTCAAGCTTCTAAATGATTAGACGTAGCGTGGTGGTGAGGTCAAACTTTAAATCTTACAAGAAGTCATAACATTTTCGAAGGCGTGTGTTAAAACGGCACACACACATTTAAATTTATATAAAGTAATAAACAAAAAAATATAGAAGAACCATAAACCAATGATACCAAATATATAGAACTTAAAAAAATGATATCAAGAGTGCATTATCGAGATTAAATCTCTTGAACTTTCAATCACTACTTTTTTCAATCAAAGAATTTGGGTTCGACTCTTCGTGCAGGGGAGTAGGAGTGAGTGTATTTACCTATTTAGTGTTCTAGTTTTTAAGTTTCCTTTTAATGTTTATATTTAAGTATTGAATCTCGCACATAACTATCGTTTATCCCTCAATTTATATATTAAAAAAACCCACACCTTAGAACATAATGCGTCACATGAAATAACGTGTCATAACACATTACAATGCAAGTCACAGGGGTTAACATGACGGCGAAGCCAAACCTTGACGCTATAACACGACATAGTGAAGTCATAACAAGTTATTTAAAACCATGGTCTTTTAGTTGGTTTGATTGAATAATCTCACCATTCATCCAATCTTGAGGTTCTAATTCACAAATATTATCCTATGTAAAATCTCTCTTTTCATAACAAAAAAAGGCAATTTGTAAGTTTTTCTTGGATATTAATTCAACAAAATAGAATAGAAAATAATCAAATCTATGAACTTTTTTTTTGGAAGGGTGTCCTAGGCTATGCCTAGACTAATCCCATGGCAAATTATGACTGTAAGACATCAGCCCTGATTAAACCTCAGTGGCCACAAGTTGTGTACATCTGGATTCAAACCCTGGGCAGATAGGATATTCCACCACACCCCCAAGGTCTTAACCAGTACGCCACAGCCCTTGTGGTTCAAATCTATGACCTTCTAACGAGTATAAAGCCCATTTTGTAATACGCCAAGAATATTTGTATATTTGTATGCGTTCTTAACTAACATTCATATCGATGTAATAATATGATTCCGGATTTCACATTCAAATTGGTAGCGACATTCGTAACAATCAACTTTCACCTTTTGTTATCGGTTTCATTATCTGATTAGAAGCTAACAGTTTCCAACATATATAACAAAAACTCACGTCATTCCACCAATTCATGCTAATTAACGAACTATTGAATCCAGATTTCTCAATCAAATCCATCGTAACATTCATAACAACAACTTTACGAAGAACCCGAACCCCAATTTATTGCGTCCTCTCTACCAATAATGCCTATACCCCCCCAACTACATAATAAGAATGAAAAAAATGGATTTTTAGACATAGGTATTACCGTAATACGTTTGCTAATCTTGTGGTAGATATAGTCATCGAGGGATTCTCACAATGTAACTTCTGCAAGAGAAGATACGTGGTTACAGCTACAGCTACAGTTACAGTTACAGTTACAGTTATAGTTACGGTTACAGTACAAAACTATTCATGCTCACTTGCTTTGCTGGATCGACTAGCAGATAGGTATGCGTAAAGAATTGCCAATACAAGGACAAGAAGAGCAATCTGTATATATAGAGATCATGAAATATCGTTAGGAGACGGATTTGATTGAACGAAAAGGGCAATTTAGGAAGGAAAAAAAATAATTGTATTCTCACCATAGCTGGACCGTAGTTTGGCAAGTCGTCGGCTATGTATGATTTCCTGACAACACGAAATTCAGAATTTTAAACGGGGAAATGTTATTCAGGGGTCTAGGAGACCATGGTATTTTACATTGTAGACGTTGGAGAAATTTACACTCTCTCTCCCACTTTCTCCATTGTGGAGAAAGTTTTGGAGAATCTGTTGGAACAAAAAAAATGCCCAAAATCTCTATTTTCTCCATTTTGGAGAAACTGTTGGAGATCTCTAGATTATAAGAAACAAATATAGAGATATTTTTCATAAAAATAATCATATTGGTCTTCATTGCTTTCATATGTAAGGTCACGTGTTCAAGTCTTTTATTGCAAATTTTTCTCAAGAGCATAATAAATCTGAAATTAAAAGTTAACTAAGAAACTGACACTAACGGGAGTTCGGTCTGAGGCGGAACAACTCAACAAAGGAAAACCTGTGTCCTCATTATAGTTTCAAGAATATATACGGTGACACACAACAAATTGATACGGTGACACTTATCGCGACCCTATAATTTTGTATACTACAAGTCTACGACGGAGGAACAGAAAGGTTGTACCTTTTGTCGAGGGTGCCGGATTCCCTGCAAATTTTTTGAGCAGCTTCTATGCTGGTAATTGTTACATGAGCATTTGGGTCCTTCAATTCAACCTGCACCAACAAAAACTCCCCATTAAAACCAAATAAATTTCTTCACATTTTAGCAACCCGATGAATACAATGAATAATAATACCTTGATTTTGAGCAATGAGCAAAAATCATAAAAAGCACTGTAAACGTCTGCCATGGTTTTAGTCCGATCGATTATTTTTGCAGTAAGACCTACAAAAAGAGACCCCCGGTCCAGTAAAAATCAATTCCCTTTTAAGACGCAATTCATGGGAGGGCATTTGATTAAAAGTGATCAGAGGTTCAGATCCACTTCTCACGTTAAACTCAACTTCTCACACGATCCTTCGCCTGAGCAACAAACTAGATGAAAATAAACACATATTGAAAAGCTTTGGTTCCTACTCATTCGTCACCGGTTCGGGTCCCGTAAGATCATTGGAGGTTTTCTTGACCGTTAATTTCAGGTCCTCATGGGATAAGCCGAGATGCACGGAAACTGACTCGGACACCCACAGTTATAGAAAAAACTTTGAAAAAGTAGAGTAATAAATATAATCTTACCACGTCTCAATTTCACTACCCCTCTGAAAACTTCAATGTTGTTGTAGCATAAAGACAGTGTTCCAATTGCCATGATCTGATACAATATCACTCTAATTCAGTAAAAAGTGTAATAATTATGCATGCTTAAAACTGTGTGTCATTTCAAGTGTGGACACTTATTTTGGAACGGAGGGAGTAATATTTAGGTATATTCATCGTGAATAGTTGGGTCTCACGGTTATCAAAATGTTTACGGTTTCTCATTTCTGAATGAATTTTCCCATATATCACTTATCATTGTAATTTGTAAAAAAAAAATCTTTAAAGGCCATTGTAATTTAAGAGGAAAGTCCCAAAGATATACCTGTGGTATAGCACAAAACTTGAAGATCGCTGGATCACGTAATTCCGACAAATACTTCAAAGAATCTTCAATGTGTGTTAAAGCGTTTGTCACCATATCATTCAGGCACTGAACAGCCTTCTCTGAGTTCTTTTCATATTTCAAGTCCTGAGGTACATATCATCAAGAACTAATTAGATCAAAGTTCCAACTTCAAAAATCATTCCTCCCTCCGTCCCAACAAAATAATTGTCCACAATGAAAAAAGGCACACAAATTTAGAAACGTGTAATTCAGTAATTATTACACTTTTTAATTAACTAAATTACAATTGTACCCTTAATAGTGGAATGATCATTTCTCCATCTCATAGTTAACATTGTGTTCTCGAGTTTTTTTTACGAAGGAAAGGAAGGGAAAGAATAGAAGGGAAAGAGAAAATGTTGTGTTCTCGATTTTTTAAGGAGGGAAAGAAAATGAAAGGGAAAGAAAATATTCCTGATTTTCCTCAAAACTTTTCTCCCAAACGTGGGAGGAAAGGAAAGAAAGGACTTTTAAAAGAAATAAAAATATTTATAAAATTACACATATACGCATTAATTACATTCCACTATGAAATAAATAAGGATATATTGGTAAACATGACATCTTTCCTTTCCTTTCTCTCCTACTCAAATAAGAACATGAAAATTTATTTTTTTTCCTTCCCTTTCCTTTCTTTTCTTTCAATCTCAAGAACACAAACACAAATATTTCTTTCTTTTCTTTTCTTTTCTTTTCTTTTCTTCCAAAACTCGAGAACACAGCGTAAGGGCAGAACTGGAAAAAAGACACTTTTGGAAGTGGAAACTTATTTTGGGCGAACTAAAATAGAAACATGGACAGTTTTTGGGATGGAAGGATGAACTTTAAACTAGGTAACATCAAATTTTTGGTCAAGCAAATGGAAAGATATATATATACCTCTAGTTTATTCACATATTTACCCCAAATCTCTTGAGGCCAATACATACGTGCCTTGGGTATTTCATTTATGTCCTCAAGATAATCTCTAATGATGTTTGTTTTCTGCAACATGGTACGAGTGTTGAATCCGAGTTCCAACTGTAAGAGTCTCGAAATGCATCATGATGGATGTATTTAAGTGACAACAATTAATATTACCTGGAGAAATATGCCCATTGAATTGGAGATGGAATCAGGAAGCAAAGTTTCTTTACCCGAGGCATGAAAGAGTTTCGACAATCCTAATCCAACATGTCCCGCAACATAATGGCAATACTCTTCATAGTCATCAATTGTCTCAACCTGCAACCCCCAAATAAACTCTGTAACTTCTTTTATATATATGTATATATATCATTCGGTAGATATTGGTTGATAGATGACGTTTTTACTTATATAATAAGTCATTTACCGAGTATTATTGTATAATACAATAATATATTAAAAGCAATGGACAATTAATTTGAGAAAGTGTCCAACGAAAAAATATAAATCCTTATTCGGTTTAACCGGTTACCGAACTGAATAACCCGAAACTGAATAAACCGAACCTTATTTGGTTTGGTTATCGGTTAGTTTTATAAAAACTTAAAAACCGATTAACCCAAACCGAATAAACCAAAAACCGATTTAACCGACCGAATAACACCCCTACTTTTAATACTAGTTGCAAAAGGAGAAGGAAAACATGGTTGGACGAAAATACCCTGACTCAAACAGTCCTTTTTAACGGAGTTAGTGACCAGGTCCCATTCAAAGCAAAATTGAAACCTTGAGGACGAAAACTTTACTTATGAAAGTATAGGTCTCACTTTCTTAGAAATCCAGAAACGTCAGGGACCAAAATTGAAGTTTGCTCAAAATTTTATTTTAAACCATGAATGAAAAATTAATGCAATTCCTTGTTAAGAAGAAAATCCTAAATTTATGTTTAAACATAAATGGCCAAGACCAAACCAACCCAAACGGACATGAAGGATTGGTAATATAATACGTAACTAGAAAATATAACAGATCGAATAACGATTAAATTTTGCGTGCACAATTCAATGTTAAATATTTTGATTTTTTTAAACGCAATGCCTCCGGAGTGAATTCATTATGTGAAAAGTTATTACAATCCCATGGACTAATCTCTCAAGCCACCCCCAATTTCACTCACACTCCAAAAGCTCGGCTTTCTAAACTCTATAACAAGAGAATAAGAAAAAAAAATCAAATACTTAAAGTGCATTTGATTGGGGTTTTGAAACCAAAGTCTTGGACTCCTTTTAGGGTGCGTTTGGTATGCAGACATGGTAGAACGGGACAGGACATGACAGAACAATTGTTCAACGTTTGGTAGACAGAACTGGACAGAACAGAACATATAACATTAGATAAAATACAATAAATAAAATTTAAAGAATGAATAAAATATAAAATAGAACGTGTATTTGATGTTTTAGAAGATAATTAGATTTTATTTTATAGGTCATATTGGTAAAACATGAGTCTGTTCAACCTTGTTCCATGGGGTGGGGGTGGAACAGACTTGTTCCAGCTTGTTCCACTCTGTTCCTGTCTGTTCCATATAAAAGTTATGCCAAACAAGGGACAGTGATCTCTATTTTGTTATGTCCTGTCAAGTGTACCAAACGCACCCTTAAAGGCATGGATCCCACTTCATCTCTTTTAGCTCCATCTATGTGGGACATGCTTTCACCAAAAAATCTTAATAGACCATAACTATGCATTATGTATTCTTGAAATTTAAGTTTTTTTAGGAGTTTATTTAAATGCTTTGGAAGATTTTATTGATGAAGGGAGGAAAGCAACAACATTAAAAAAAGATCTTTAAAGAAGGATATGTGAAAGAAAAAAAAAGATGACACTTAGAGCAATAATAATGTGTACCTCTTTGCATATAAAATTTGTCAATTAAAGAACATACCACATTTGAGCCTCATGTTAGGGCCGTGCCAGGGAGGGCGGGGCGGTCGCACGTTCAGGGCCCACAAAAAGTAGGGGCCCAATTTTTTTTAATATATACTATATAGTATATATTAGTAGTTAAAAAATAGTTTATAAAAGAGTACAATTTTTTTAGTATCTAATAGCATCCAAAAATAGTTTAACATTATATTAACGGTCCACAAAAAGTAGGGGCCCAATTTTTTTTAGTATATAGTATTAGTTAAAAAATAGTCAATAAAAGAGACAATTTTTTTAGTATCTAATAGAACCCATTTTTTTTGCATTATATTAAGGACCCACAAAAAATAGGGGCCCAAACTTTTTTAGTATATAGAAGTAGTTCCAAAAAATTAGTCAACAAAGAAAACACAATTTTTTTAGTATCTAATAGGACCCAAAAAGAATTTAATATTATATTAAGGGCTCAAACATTTATATTAAAATATAGTATATTTCTTGTTATTACTAAAAAACTCATTCTTTTTGAAAAAATTACCATCCATATGGGACTATCCACCATATATCTATATTTAGGATTTCAAAACTAACTTTGTTTTTCTATACATTATGGACTTCCTTATTACCTAATATTGAATGCATAATTGAAGTATTCTCCTATATTTATGACAAGAATAAGATCTCAAGTTATAACGAACATGGACTTTTGATTCTAAGATTGATGGTTCGTAAAAGTATGCATTAACCCTAAAATTTTAAAATGGTGAAAACATTTGTATGAGGTGATATGAAACCCACCGATTTATATTAATTTGCATATAGTGTTACTCTGAATAGTCAATATTGTGATATAAAATGATGTTGGTCTATATATTAAAGGTGTATCATATGATGTGTTTGACGGTGAAACGAATTTATGATGCTAGGTAAAAATGATATGATAGATAATATTAATTTATAAATAATTATTGATTGATTTTGCGTCTAGGAATCCTCGGAAAAACAGTTTTACATGAATTATTAATATTTCTTGAACTCAATGTTATTGACTTATTTATGATGATAAAAGACAACATATTGAAAAAAAAAATCATACTTATCGAGGACCCATTTTTACATCTCGCCCCGGACCTACAGTATGTCAGGAACGCCCTGTCTCATGTACATTGGTATCCTCAATAGGGATAGTGAAATACACAATGAAACTTGGAGCAATAATAATGTGTACCTCTTTGCATATAAATTTTGCCATTCCTGCACCCATTTTCATGGTAATATCCTCAATTGCCTCCTGATAACTACAGAATAGTTGGAAAGTTGTAAATAATCGTTTAGAAGGACACTTGCAAATACACCCATAGCCCATATTTAAATATATACGAATAGTTGAATAGAGGCGGGTTCAAACGAGGAGCGTACCAATTTAAGAAAACGCGAGGAGCACCGCCCATGTACTGAATCACATGTGATTCACTACTGCTAATCACATGTGATTCACAACTGATCGGGGGGGCTTGCGCCCATGTAGTGGATCACATGTGATTCACAACTAAAATCATGTGTGATCCGAGCGACTTGGCCGACTCGCGAACCAGGTCGCGACCCAGGTCGCCCGCTATCCGAATTTTTCGCAGTTGTGGATCACATGTGATCCAGTACATGGCAGACGCTCCTCGCGTTCTCGTAAATAGGTACGCTCCTCGTTTGAACCTTCCTCTAGTTGAATAAGTACATGTATTCATGAGTATTAATCTTATTAGCTGATCTCAAAATCTTCAGAAATTTAATTAACATGGCAAGAAGATGAATTTAGTTGTCAAGCATAGGTAAATCCTGCCAACAGTTATAAATTCTAAAACTATTTCAAGCATTTGTTTTGCTATATCTAAGCATCTTAAGTGTGACAACTATAAAACAAGTTGGAGTATACATTATCAGAAGCACCGAAGCAGCAATGGCAAAAACAACATCAAATTATCATATGCAAATCAATTAGAGCAGGATTCAAAATGTGATTGATGTTTAGAACCAAGTTTCCGGTTGATATTTTGTAATGCTAATCACCTGGAAATTGGCAAACCTACAAGGGTTATCTAGCTAACAGGTGAATCTTGTTTCGCCAAAAAAAAAGTTTGTCTCTTAATGGTTCTAAAACCCTCTGACTGATTTTGTATCTTGGGCTTCCCTTAACCATTCAGAGCCCTAATTTCATTCTTAACAATTACCAAACAACCATATTTCATTTTTCACTATATCATAAAAACCTCTTAATCATTCTGACAACTTAATCATCTTGCACCAAACCATTCAGCAACTGCCAAACAGCCCCTAAATCATCTTCAGACAAGTGCTTTTTAAATCCATGACCTTCTGGCAGGTTTCTGGGCATTCTTGTATATAGAAGTGGCATTCTCAAACCTGACAGAAGGTCATGTATTTAAAAACTCTTTTTCTATCATGTGAAATTAGACCACCAGAGTTCCACCATCACTACTAAAACATATCATGGGCACACAAATGTTGGTTTCACCAGCTTGCCAAGTACAATATTGGCCTCCAAAATTGATAATAGCAGATCTCTTTGCAAACACTAGATAAATGATAAGAGAAATGTCATGTATCTAAATTTATATTGCATTTTAATTTATAAGTCCTATTTCATAGAATATTCTGCCTCGCATACTAAAGGGCCTTTGGCCTAGCGGTATCGGATCCTTTGGCCTTCTAGGAGGTCAGGGTTCAAACCTCACCGAATGTGAGGAGGGTGTGTGAGTTTATTTGTTCATTTGCCGTATATAAATATTATATACTTCAAAAAAAATATTCTGCCTCACATTTGATGGTAAATTAGCCAGAACCATGATGAGAAACATATAATAGCTCACAATCGATAGATATATGCAAAAACAACCTTCCATTAAGCTCCAAAAAGGCAGTAGAAACATGATGGAACTGATCCATGAGAATTTTGTATTCCTTTGTACCGCCTTCAGCAAAAAGAAACAACTAGAATCAGCAAGTAAATCATATATGACGCACAATATTAGAGCTGTAAGCAGAGCAGGCAATAGATCCAGTACTCACATGCGAAATGCCAGTCAGGATCATAGATATGGCTATGAAATTCCATCAAAATTGGTATCTTAACCATAGTATCTATGCTTGTATCGTCCTCTGGCCACAAGGAAAAGACAACAAATTGTGTAAATCTGGAAGAGTAAGGATTATATAGAGAAGGAATGCTTAAAACAAAGACAAGGCCATGAGGCCTAAGAACAAGCTAGCGGGGCGGATGTAGTGTATTTGTTGGGTAAAAACATAATTTTTTTAACTTTCTACCTTAGTTCCCCCCCGTAATTTCTCGTCTGGACCCCATCAACCAAAAAAGTGCATCGAAACCAACCAAAAAACCAGAAAACATTCTAAAGATCAACTAAAAAACCGAAAAAGTCCATCGAATCGACAAAAAAAACTTAAAAATCCGTTGAAATCAACCAAAAAAAACTTTAAAATCCCTTGAAACAGTGGGTTTAGGCTAAAAATACATAGGACAGCTTTACGGCCATTTAATCTATCTTAAAAGGTGCCCCCACTAGAAATAAAACCTGGATCCGCTATAGCTAGGTAACTAATTTTATCACTGCCATAGGAGTAACGGGCTATTTTGCTGAATGACCCTTTCAAAAACTGAATTTAAGAATCTAACCCTCTAGCGCATTTCTAATTGAAGTTTTACAAGAGCAGTCTGTTTTGAACCAGGGGCAGACCGTTTTGAACTAGGGGCAGGTCCGATGAACTTCATTAAGCTAAAAACAAATTAGAAGATCATGCTTCTGATAGAATACTCATATAAGGTCATTTATCCAAAGGACCCTAGGAAAAACAGTAAAATAAGGCTACTTCATCTTCACAACTCCCTGTTATATCTATAGTTTTCTTCTCTACTTCATAAAATAGGTGGGTCATATATAGAGATCTTGTGCATTAAAGGTCTTAGTGGCCTACCTACTTCATACGATATTCGAAAAACTATAAGTGATGTAAAAGAACATACCGACAGTGTCAAGGGCGCGAAGAACCAAATAAAAAATGCATACCTGCATCAGGAGCATGTTGAAATAAGAGAATGAGGAGTGATTTCCAGCATTGTATTAGCAAACAGTAGAACTAAAAGTTTTAACTAAACAGCATTGAGAATCAATCTTGTAGGTGAAGTATCATTATGCGTAAATTGTAATTGTAACGCTATATGACACATTGTTTATTCTATTTCTGTGTGTGCTTGAGTTTTACTTCGGATGTTGCACGTGTTTGAAACTCCGAATTTGTCGATGCAAGGATTGTTGTTCAGCATGTTTGCCTTTCTTTTTTCTCATTTGAGGTTTTTGAGCAATTCAGGTGGTTATCAACATTTAAAAATCTGATTACAAGACCAAGCTTATGCATGTGTTCATCACTTCAAGCTAGCATTATTATTCCACATCTTAGCTTTCAGGGTCTAATGTCTAACATGCATAGGTTGCTAGTGCTAGTCTCGCCAAGGCCATTGGGGATTTTGTTGGTTGATATCTTCGGGGCCCATCTAATTAGTCCAGGTGTGCGCAAACCGGCCAGGACAACCATACTTAACGAAAAAGAAAAACCTAATATGCATAAGCTAGTCATACGTAACGAATAGCCGCGATGCAACAAATTTACAATTACAATATTACATTAATTAACTGCATTCACGATCCGCAAAATTGAAAAACTCTTGACGAAAAATGGAAACTCTATACATATTAACATTGCAGGAATATATTAAATTCATACATTCTCAATTTCCCAAACCATAACAAAGAAATTCTTTTAAAAAATTATGAAATGCATGCATAATGTAAACGTAGATTCGATCGTCAAATTTACAATTCAAATTAACTAAAGCATTCACGATTCGTAAAATCCAAAGCGAGACTAAAATTAAAAACAAAGTTGATGTAGCGAAGCATGAATATATCGAATTCATCATTCACAATCCCCAAATTCAAACGAAAAATCGAAAACAAACTCAGATTTATCGAATTGATTAAGGAAACAAATTAAACAACAAAAACGAAAGATCATTGCGTTTAATGAATGAATGAATGAATGAATGAAATTACTTACAGCGTCACGAAGCTCTGAGCCAAGCTGTTGGATAACGAGAGCGAAGCTTCTAGAAACTTTATGAAGCATTGAATAACAGAATCCCCAGTGTGGCGAGGTTGGGATCTGTTTCTCGGCCTGCTTGGCGGCCATTTTGAGCTTCAACAATGGATAAATATCGTCGGGATGCTTTAACAACCCCTGTAAACCTTGTAAACTCCCCATTGTTTGATGAATCAATCAATTTTGCAGATCGTAATGCGAAATGAAGAAGAATGAGTTTGTTGGTGTTGATTGGGATTGGGATTGGGATTGGGAAGGGGATGCTATAATCATGGTGGGGGGAAAGCTATTAATTCTCGCTACGTTTATTGCTTTAATACACACACACGTACATATTTTACAACAAATCAGTCACGTTAAACCAAAAATAATAATAAATTAAAAACCGAATAAACAAACTAAAAAATAATATATATATATATATATATATAGAGAGAGAGAGAGGGAGGAGGTTCAAGGGAAACCTCAAAAAAAGGAATACTGAAGAACACCCTAGGAACCCTTCATCTGAGCGGTATGCACTTATGCATACAGGTTATTTGTAACATGCATTTGTGCATATATGCACAAATGCATAATGCACTTGTGCATAAAACCAAAAAGTCAACTATTTACCTGTATGCACAAGTGCATACTGGCCAAATGAAGGACTCCTATGGTGTTCTTTAGTTTTCCGTTTTTTTGAGGTTTTCCCTTGAACCTCCCTCTCTCTCTCTATATATATATATAGGGTCAGGTTCAAGGGAAAACCTCAAATAAACGGAAAATTAAGGAACACTTTGGTGGCCCTTCATCACAAAAAAAACAACTTAATTTGCTTGTATGCACAAATGCATACCGTCCAGGTGAAAGACTACCAGGGTGTTCATTAGTTTTTTTATTTTTTTGAGGTTTTTCCTTGAACCCCCCCGTCTCTCTCTCTCTCTCTATATATATATATATATATATATAGAAAGAGAGAGAGAGAGAGAGAGAAGTGCAAAATTTTTGAGAAATAGAGAAGTGATCTTGGCCATTTATTCGGTCAAGATCGGCGGCTTTGACCGAGAAGCAGCGGATAATTCCTCGCGTGGTCTGCACAAGATAGAGGGGTAGTTTCGTAAAAAATACGCGGGACGAGTTCATATATGAATCTGTGTGATTCATATATGAACCTTTGTAATTCACATATAAACTCTTTTTAACTAATTCATATATGAACCTTTGTGATTCATATATGAATCAATTAATTTGTTCATATGAGAAGTAGTTAAAAAAATCCATATATGAACACAAAGGTTGATATATGAATTAGTTAAAAAAATTCATATATGAATCACAAAGATTCATATATGAATCAGTTAATTGGTTCAACTGATTCATATATGAACCTACAGTTAATTAGTTTCATATATGAAACACAAAGGTTCATATATGAATCACAAGATTCATATATGAATTAATTATAAAGAGTTCATATGTGAATTACAAAGGTTCATATATGAACGTATAGTTCATATGTGAATCACACAGATTCATATATGAACTCAGCCCGTGTTTTTTGTAAAAGTTACGAAATTGCCCTTCTATTTTTGGAACAACCGCAACTTTTGACCAGTTAAAGCCGCAACTTTTGACCAATTATAACCGATCTTGATCGAATAAATGGCCAAAATCACTTCTCTATTTCTCAAAAAAATTGCACTTCTCATTTGAACCTAAGGCTATATATATAGGGTTGGGTTCAAATGAAAACTCATTTTTCATTGTGCACATGAGGACAAATCACAACCATTGATCAATTTTTTTTTGAAGAGCAAACGATTGAGTCACGATTGCATTGCCATCACCCGATCGAGGATCAATCATATCATTACTGAAATGGTCGTTACAAAGGTTGTTAATACAATGAGAAAGGAAGGACGGAATTACATCAAAAACTTTTGGACAAGATAAATAACAAGTATGTCTCGCAATTAAGTGAGTCGCCTCGTTTGCATGTCTTCCGATAGCGTGGACCGAGAAGTTTCCATGATTGCTAAGGAGACGTCGAATGTCGAAGATAACGTCTCCAAATTCCGAGATGTCATGACTCGGATCATAGATGGCATCCGCAACAGTTTTGACATCCGTTTCGAAAATAACATTGGTAAAACCCCGATCATAAACCCATAAAATAGCGTCCCTGAGAGCAAACGCCTCACATTCACGGACCGTAGGGAGGGACGGTAAGGTGGTCGCTTTAGCCGAGATGAAGGTACCTGTTGATCCAAACCCTCAGTGATTTGATAATGACCCTCTCTTATATACTTAGTGAAAATTGTAAGTAGACAATATGTATTAGAGTTTCACTATCGCTGATAAGTACTAAGATCTTACAGTACTGCTGATAGGAACTCTCACTCTTTAGATTAAACATTCAGCGAACACTGTTCACCATAATGCTCTGAGTCTGTTCAGTACTTATGGTGATCGCTGATAAGTTAGTTGTTTACTTATGATCTCTGAAGACAAGTTTCACGTCAACATAGGTTCTACGCTGAAGTCGAAGATCAAGCTCAAGAACCAGCGACAAGTCTCCTAATGAACTGATGCAGATCAGCGAAGACTCAGATTTGTCCACTCAACGTGAAGTATCAAGTACAGGACTTCAGCTATCGCTGAACTTTATCATTCGCTGATATAGAATGATAGACCGCAGAATCAACGAAAAGCTGATTATGAAGTCCTCCGTACAAAGTACTTTTGTCTTAACCACCCTTGCACGACTCCGTACGATATGTCAGAAAAGAACCTCCTTATTGTCTGAAATCGTACAACCACTCAGATACTACACTGTTCAAACATGCGGCTACTAAGGTTGTCAACAAAGGTCAATGACATACAACCAATGAGCTGCTGCCACGTGTAAAGTGTAAACTGCCATGCATTAAATGCATGCAGTATATAAGAAGAAGAACTCATTTCAATTTGAAGTAACTTGCTAACTCTGGACAAGTTCATCCTTCTTATCTTGAGATAGGTTATTATTAGTAATTTCCTTCTCTTTCTTAGTGCAAGAAACTTAGTGTTCCAACTTGTTTAGATTTAGGTTTATCCTTAATCTTGTTTCCGCAACAAGCTGTAAATTGTTAATGATTTATCAATAAACAATTTAGAAAAGTAAAATATGTGTGTTTGTATTCAACCCCCCCCCCCCTTCTACAAACTTGTATAGCCCTTCGGGGCCAACAAGTGGTATCAGAGCAGATTTGTTTAATCTCATAAACAAGATCTAATCTATACTAAGATTTCTCTTCCTTGCTATTTCTGAAAATGGCTACCAACACAAACACAAACTACATCGACAATGGTTCTCTTGCAAAACCCCCTATATTCTCCAGAGATAATTTTAATCTATGGAAAAATAGGATGATTCTCTTCTTAGAAGGTGTAGACCCTACTATGCCTTATTATCTTGAAAACGGCCCATATATTCCTGTAAGAATTGATGCTGCAGTACCAGCCGCTGAGAATAGACCTGCTATTCCAGAAAGGCTGATACCCAAGGAAGTTCATATGTGGACTGACGAAGATAAGAAGAAAGTGGCTATCGACACAAAAGCCAGATCCATACTATCCATGGCTCTTCCTGACGAAGTCTACCATTCCGTCATGAACCTGAAAACCTCAAAAGCTAGGTGGGACACAATATGTGTTCAGTATGAAGGTACTTTTGAAGTCCAGGACTCTCGAAAGATCAACCTGGTAAGACAGTACGAAAGTTTCATTTGTGGTAAGAATGAAACTCTCTCTGAAGTTCACCAACGTTTTAACTGTTTATTAATAGATCTAAAAATTGTTGGTAAGGAATATTCTAACTTTGAAGTGCTGACAAAGTTTCTAGAATGTTTACCTGAAAGCTGGGACAGTTATTCTATGTGTCTCAAGCTGTCAAAGGATCTAAGATCAATGACCCTTGCTACCTTATATGGCACGATGCTGAATCATGAGCAATAGAGTCATCTTAAGAAGAATCTTGTAAAAGATTCCAAAAGCACCCCTGTTGCTTTAATCTCAGAGGAACCTTCCACTCAGCGACCCTCGATCACTATCACTGAGTTGGAAAGTAACTCTGAAAGGTCATCAGATTCTGACTCTTCAGATGATGATGAATCTTTGGCTCTCCTCACTAAAAAGTTCAGAAGATTCGCCAAAAAGAAAATGTTCAGAAAGAATAAACCTCTTTCCATTACTGACAAGCCAAGATCATCAGCTCCTGTTGATAAGGCTACTGCTACTTGTTTTAACTGCGAAAAGATTGGACATTTCGCTAACGAGTGCAGGTCTAAGAAAGTTTCGAGAAACTCAGCGTTTCCCAAGAAATCCTTTATTCCCAGGAATAAAGATGACAAATACGCTAAGCTGAAAGAAAAGTATGCGAAGCTGAAAAGCTTTAAGAAGAAAGGCAAAGGCCTGATGGCTTATGATTGGGCTGCCTCTGATGAAGAAGAATCATCATCTGACTCTGAAGATGATGAAGCCAATCTCTGTCTTATGGCAAAGATTGAAGATGAGGAAGAAAGTTCAGACATTCCCTCTACTTCAACCTCTGCTATTCAGGTATCACCTTCCTTCTTTACAAATATTGCAAATATTGATGAAGCTGATAGTCTTCGTAAAATCGATCTCTTGACTAGAAGTTTATATGAAGCCATGAATGGCAAAACTGTAGTTGAAAATCAAAACCTTGATCTCACTGAACAGCTTAAAAACTGTCACCTTCAAATAGAAAATCTTTCTAAAATTGAAGAAGATTTTAAAGATCAAGTGCACTTAAATCAGCTAGTCAAAATCGAGCGCGAAGAAGCTATCGCTGCATTAAGAGCTGAAAAAGCTACTGTTGATGGATGGTATAATTCCTCAACAAAGATCACTGAGATAATTAAGTCTCAGATTCCCCTGAGTGATAAGCGTGGTCTTGGTTACAAAGCTGATACTCTAGAATCAACCACTGATCGTTCCATGCTCTTATTTGGAACTTCCGTATCCTCAGTCGCTGATACTTCATCCTCTCAGTGTTCCTCGTCCAGACCGCCAATCCCTGAGGAAATTTCTACCTCTTCAAAAGGTAAAGAGAAAATGGTTTATCCAAAACCTACCTCTGTCTTTAAGTATAAAGGTAAAGGAATTGCTTTTAACCAAAATCCTCAGAAGGGTACCTTAGTACCTAAGCTGAATGCTTCTAAAGCTTTAGTGATTCATTCCTCTGGATCAAGGAATCAAATCTCTGGATCTACTCAGCGTGGATCTATTCAGCGATCTACTCCTAGAATCAGAGTGGATGTCTCTGGTAAGAAATCCGAAGAACTGAATGTTCCTCCCATTTCAAAAGCCATCAGCTTACTTGGTGCTGGTACTTCTAATTCAAAATCTAAAGCTCAGCATTCAAATGGTCCTAGAACTTTTAGTTATAGGAAATGTTATCACTGTGGACTTACTGATCATATTGCTAGTAAGTGCCCCACAACCACCAAAGCTGAAAAGTTAGCTAAGGTGAAGATCATTGCCCCCAAGGCAAAGAAGACCACTGAGGTTAAGAAATTAACCAAAGTGAAGACTGACAAAGCTGAATCTTCAAATGCTGCGAAGATTGTTGAACCTTCCATTCCAACTACTTCCACTGACAAACGTGTACACATGGTTAAGTGGGTACCCAAGAAAAACTAATCTTCCTTTGTGATGCAGGTTAAGAAGGGTATCTGGTATCTCGATAGCGGATGCTCTAGACACATGACTGGAAAGAAAAGCCTGCTCGCTGAATACAAGGAAGAGAAGGGTCCCTCTGTGACTTTTGGTGGAAATGGAAAAGGACATACCCGAGGGTTTGGTGTACTCTCTAATGGTACAACAACCTTCAGAAGAGTCGCATATGCTGAAGGGCTGAAGCATAATCTTTTAAGCATCAGTCAGCTTTGCGACAAGGATAACAAGGTGATTTTCACTAAGGAATCTTGCTTTGTCACTGACAAAAAGGAGAAGATAGCTCTCAGCGGTTATCGTTTGGAAAATGTTTATGTAATAAACATGGACTCAACAACCACTGAGAACTCCTGTTTCTTCTCAAAAGCCTCATCTGATGTCAACTGGCTATGGCATAAGAGGCTCTCTCATCTGAATTTCCAGACACTGAACACTCTCTCTTCAAAAGAGTTAGTCACTAGTCTACCTCAACACTCATACGCCAAAGAGTCTTTATGTTCAGCGTGTGAGAAAGGAAAGCAGACCAAAGCAAGCTTTAAGTCAAAACAAGTCTCCTCGGTGTCATCGCCTCTACAACTTCTTCATATGGATCTGTTTGGCCCTGTTAACAAACAATCCATCGCTGGAAAGAAATATACACTGGTCATAGTTGATGAATTCTCTCGTTATACATGGGTTATGTTTCTCCGTTCCAAGAGTGACACCCCTGAAAAACTCATCACCTTTGTTTGGAAGATGGAAACCCTGAACAATCTGACCGTTCGCTCAATAAGGAGTGATCATGGGACTGAATTCAAAAACAATTCTCTTGATTCCTTCTTTGAGAGTAAGGGTATTTCTCACAACTTTTCATCAGTGAGAACACCGCAACAAAATGGAGTCGTTGAAAGAAGAAATAGAACAATTATTGAAGCTGCACGTTCAATGCTCAGCGATTCTCACCTGCCTACTCAGTTTTGGGCAGAAGCTGTCAACACTGCTTGTTTTACGCAAAACAGGTCGCTGATAGTCAAAAGATTCAATAAAACAGCCTATGAACTTTTTCATGGGAGAAAACCTTCAATCAGTTTTTTTCACATCTTTGGATGTCAGTGTTTCATACTGAACAACATAGATGCCCTTGGAAAGTTTGATCCTAAGGCTGATGATGGAATCTTTCTTGGATATTCTTCAATATCCAAAGCCTTCAGAGTCTTTAATCGAAGAAGACAAACTGTAGAAGAAACTATTCATGTCACGTTTGACGAATCCCGTTCAGCGAACTCTAAACCGTCCGCTGATACTGAAGAACTGAATCAATGGATGTTTTCTCATCTTGGTGATTCAGAAGATATTCTCACTCCTCATACTCATACAGTTGAAGATGATAGTCCCACTATCATTCCAAATATGCATAATAGTGAAGGTGAAACATCATGGGTCTAAGCTGTTCCTTTAAACACTATACATGCTTCTGAACCAAATGTCTCAGACATTCCATCTACTTCTCAGCAATAAGTGAATATAATGACAATTGCATCCATTCCTCTCTTGGATGATACTCCAGAAGCTGCTGAAGCATCATCTTCAGCTCCTCCAGTTCAGTTTGAGTCAGCGTCTCACGCTCCGGCTCAACGATGGACTGTAAATCACCCAATTGATCAAATTCTTGGTGATCCAAACGCTGGTGTTCAGACTCGACGAAGTGCAGGTAATATATGTTTATTTGTTAACTTTATTTCTCTGACTGAACCAAAGAAAGTAGATGATGCCCTCAAAGATCCAAACTGGGCCATCGCCATGTAAGAAGAGCTGACTGAATTCGAAAGAAACAAAGTTTGGAAACTTGTTCGAAGACCAACTGACAAGACAGTGATAGGCACTAAATGGGTCTATCGAAACAAGTTGGAGAAACATGGAACTGTAACCCGCAACAAGGCTCGTCTTGTGGCTCAGGGATACAGACAAGAGGAAGGCATAGATTACGACGAAACATTTGCTCCAGTAGCAAGACTAGAATCTATTCGTCTATTCTTAGCATACGTTGTACACAAAGACTTCAAAGTATATCAGATGGATGTTAAGTCAGCGTTTCTAAATGGAAAGCTGAATGAAGAAGTCTATGTGGAAGAACCTCCAGGATTCTCAGATCCTAAGCGTCCAGGTTATGTTTATAAACTGGATAAGGCACTTTATGGCTTAAAGCAAGCTCCACGTGCATGGTATGACACTCTCTCTACCTATCTCCATATTGAACAATTTGAGTGTGGTAAAATTGATAAGACTCTTTTCTTCAGGAAAGTAAAAGGTCATATTATTGTTGTTCAGATATATTTTGATGACATTATATTTGGTTCTACTAACCCTGATCTTTGTACTCGTTTCGCTGATAGAATGAAAGATGAGTATAAAATGAGCATGATGGGTGAACTAACATATTTCCTTGGTCTTCAAATAAAGCAAAATGAAAAAGGAACTTTCATTAATCAGGGAAAGTATGTTAAAGATATGCTGAAGAAATTCGATTTAACTCAGAGTTCAGCTATGAAAACCCCTATGGCACCACCGCTGACACTAGATAAGGATACTAATGGTATTCCTGTTGATGTCACGCTGTACCGTGGGATGATCGACTCTCTTTTGTATCTTACAGCTAGCCGACCCGATATTATGTACGCAACCTGTTTGTGTGCACGATATCAAGCTGAACCTAAGATATCTCATATGACCGCTGTAAAACGAATTTTTCGATACCTTAAGGGTACTGCGAATCTGGGTCTTTGATATCCCAAAGACTCAGGGTTCGATCTAATCGCCTATTCAGATAGTGATTTTGCAGGTTGCAAATTGGATAGGAAAAGCACCACAGGAGGCTGTCAGCTCCTGGGTGGAAAGCTGGTGAGTTGGACAAGTAAAAAGCAAAACTCAGTGTCTACCTCCACAGCTGAAGCTGAGTATGTAGCCGCTGGAAGCTGTTGTTCTCAGGTCTTGTGGATGAGAAATCAACTACTGGACTATGACCTACAGCTCTCAAATATTCCAATCTATTGCGACAGCACAAATGCCATCGTTATAGCCAACAATCCAGTGCTACACTCAAAGACAAAACACATCGAAATCAGGTATCATTTTATCAGAGATCATGTGATGAATGGTGATATAGAACTTCACTTTATCCCAACTGACTATCAGTTAGCTGATTTGTTCACCAAACCTCTTGATGAGACAAGATTCAACTTTCTCATCAGCGAGCTTGGAATGCTGAACTTTGAAGAGTAAAATCTTCAGCGGTTCACATTTGATCAGCGATAGAATAAAATCAGCTTGTATAACCTATTCTATCATTTTCTCTCTGAATAAACTTGATTCGCTGATATCAAGGTATGTTTTTCTCTCTCTGACAATCGCATGTGAATGCAAGATTTCAAAACAAATTGCATCGCTGAATATCTCTTCCTTAATCAGCGATACTTTGAAATTTCTAAAACCAACACTGATATTTCTATTTCAGTGCTTCATGTTTTCAAAAGTGTCCCTGAGTTTTTCAAAACCTCAGAGACATCCTAGAACATGAAAGGACATTTGTGACGTCATTGCAACGGATAAGCCCCAGCACGTTTTTTTTTTCTGACACACGTTTGCACGTTTCGTTTACCATCCAATCAAATGCAAACACGTGTCCGTGTCATGATGAAAAACTTTCCCGCTCGAGTTTTTCTCTCTCTCTAATCTCACTATATAAACACTTTCTGGGTTTATATTTCTCTTTTACGCGAAAAACTTCTCCTCCAAGCAAGAAAGATTTACTGTTGCATTTGTGCTCTCAAGTTTTTCAAGAACTTAAGAACTTCTTCTTCTTTAACGAACCAGGTTAATAATTCTGTTATTTACCTACTTCTTAAACTTGTTAATGATCTTCTCATTGTTTTACAAGATCAAACAAAAGAACTTTTTCAAATGAAATCATTTCTTTCATGGTTTTATGAACACAACCTTTCATGGTTGTTCTTCAAGTTTAAATGCAAGATCTTAAACTTGTTCTTCATACGTTTTTCCAGAATCCTAATTCTCAAAGGAAACTGGAAAACAAGATTTTCATTGGGTTTGCATTTCTTTTTTCAAAAAACAAGAAAAACCCTAATCTTCATTAAGATATTTTTGTCTGAATGAAATGGACAAAATCGAACCATCTTATTGGAAAATCTTTCCACATTAAGATTATTCTTATTTGTTAATCTTTGGTTGAACTGATATACAGAAATGGCATCTACTGACATTTCCACTTCCAAGAACACCACTGTTGAGAACACTGCTGCTGATACTACTGAGGAATTGGAAATCCTCAAGGCTCCTCAGGTCAAGTTCACTCTTGAAGAACTTGATTGGACAAAGTCAAATAACCTCTATACGCTTCTCGAGTTTCCTCCTCGAAAGCAAGTCACACATCTGAAAGATGCTGTGAACTTCCTGAAAAATTGTTGCCTCTCCACAACCCTGACCATAACACCTCCTGCACATCAACTACTGCTATCCAAATTCTGGTATTCTGCCAGACACTCTCAGCTACCATCAACAAAAGACTCCTCAAAGACAATCGACTGTATCCTCTGTGATACTGATTATGGCACAATGAAGATCACCCCTACCATTATCCGCAAAGCCCTGAGCCTTCCCATCGCAACCAAAGAAAAACCTTTTGTTCCCCTCCCTGACCACAAGAAACACTCAGATAGGGAAGCCATCACTGCATTCTTCGATGCAATGGGCTATATATGGGAAACTGGGAGGGACAAGAAGCCTGAGAAGAAGCTGACCCTCATCAAGAAATCTAAAATTCCCAGCGAGATGAACTTCATCTTCGCTCATTTAATCAGCTGCATGACTGCAAAGACCGGCTCCTCTGATCAAGCCGCTCAACCTCAGCAAGCAATGGGATATGCACTGCTGAAAGGTCTACATATAGACTGGGCATCGATAATCTACGATGATCTAGTACTCAGAGTTGACTCCGCCGCTGACCGATCTCCATGGGTTCCATATCCTCGATTCATCAGCACTGTCTTCCAAACAGGCCTGAAGGACAGCTACCCAAAAGAGGGTGACCTGAAACTCTCTCAGGTTGGCCCTAAGGTACTCGACTTCAAACCGGTGGAAAACGAGGTACGTCTTTCTACACTTTTAACTCTTCTCAACCCTACTTCTTCGACTTCTGCAGCTCCTTCAGCGGACAAACCCACCGCTGATACCCAAGATGCAACCTACATTCCTTCTCATAAAAGGAAACACTCTAATACCCAACTTAGTTCCAAAAAAACTAAGAAAACCAAGGAGCAACCCCAGCAATCTCTTGCTGAAGACTCCTCAGCTCATCTCGAAGAGCTGAAGGAACGTTCAGTGGTACGCTCTACCATAGATGAACAAGCCACCCATTCTATCCCAGCCTCAGCGTCTCTAAACGTTGAGGTTACAAACTTGGAACCTACCCAACCTCCTTCAGTCTCTCCACAGACTGAGGAAGTGATTCTCAGCGGATCCAACGCTGAACTCCGCACCCAACCAACATTCTCAACCTTCGCTCCTCCCTCCACTCAATTGGACTCTAATCCAGTTGTCACTGAAGTACCTGTCATTCCTCCAGAAGCTAAAGCTGACACTCTTCAAGGAATGATGGATGTAGGACCTGCAGAGATGACCATGCATACACCCACTCTCGCTGACGACATGGAACTTTTCTCAGGACACCGAGATTTTGATGAATTCACCAATCCTCCTGCAGGTATACACCAACCCCTATACACTGTAACCGAACCCTAAACTTCTGAGCTTTCCTCTGTTCACAAGTTCTTATATGTTACAGGTCCTAATTTGGGAGACATCAACGCCTCTCTGAAGACAATAGAGACGAAGCTGACATGTCTCACCACTACTCTTTCCGACAACTCTTCAGCTGTAACAAATGCTGGAGAGAATCTTACAAAGCTGACAACAGTGGTGGAAAAGAATGCCTCCAAAGCTGACTTGGAGAAGGTTGATAAATCTCTCAACGACTTTGCCAAAGTTCTCGCTGACATCTACACAGACTACCTCTCCATCAAAACCTCAGTTCACTCCATGTCCAGCGAGGTCACAACGCTGAAGACATCGGTTGGAAAACTCGAAGGAGATATGTCTGATGTAAAGACCGACGTCAGTTCCTTGAAAACTGATGTAAGTTCCTTAAAAACTGACGTTAGTTCTGTAAAGACTGACGTAGGTTCAATGAAGACAATGATGCAGTAGATCCTGCACAACATGACCGCCCCTCCTCCTGCACCTGAGCATTTTACTACGGCGGATCGTGCTGAACTCGTGAAGATCAATCCTGCTATTTATGGTCTAGAAAACAGACTAACAATTTGTGTGGGGATCCCTGGCCAAGAAGAGAGGGACCCAGAACCAGCTGCTGAGTCATCACATTCCTCCCCACTCATCATGAGGAAGGGGGGAGAAGGGCGTTGAAGACCTTCCCCATGATGAATCTATCGAGGGGGAGAAGACTGAAGACCTCACCCTTGCTGAAGAGGGTGAGAAGACAAAAGAAGACACAACCGCTGGACCTCAGGGAGATGAAAACCCTGAGGGAACCGATAAGCTTACCTCTGTATCTGAGGGGGAGAAACTCGAAGAAGAAGCTGAAGAATCTGAGTCTGAAGCTGAAGATGAAGAAGCCATCGACTTATCTGATGATGAACCATCCTCTTCTCCAAAGAATGATGATGATGATGATGATGATGATGATGACTCTTTTATCGTCAAGCCTGCTCAGAGGACTACAGTTCTTAAATGGATCGTGATAAACGAACCTTCAGGGGAGCGGACCAAATCAAAGCCTTCAGCGTCTGAAGCTGAAAAGGGCAAAGGAAAAGGTGTCGCTGAAGAAAATGACAATCTGATGATCTCGCTTCCAAAGCCAGTTTGTCAGGTAAACTAAATCTTCCTTACACATCCCTCCTCTATCTCTATACACATTATCAGCTCTCCTCTCCATAAACCTCTATACACAACCACATTTTCTCTATCTCTGTTCTACCCAAGTTCTTACTCGTACGATCGCTGTGTTTCAGCTAGTCCTCTCCCCTGTTTGAGGATATCGCTGAAGTTCCTACAACTGCGACTTCACCAACAATAATCCCAGCTCCCAAAGCTGAAGAAATAATCCCGGTCTTGGATTTGATCTCTGAGACTGATGAACCCGAAGAACAGATGCTCTCTCATACAAACAGACCTTCCTTGGCTCCTCAAAAGCTAGGTGAAGAGGATCAGAGAAGAAGAGAAGAGATGATAAAGAAGTTCGAAGATCAGCGAATCATTCTGAAGCGTGATCAACTTCCTTCTGTTCCTCCAAAGTTCAGAATTTCTCAAAAGGAATACAAGGAACACCTCAGAGCTGAACGCCTAATCGCTGAAAGAAGAGAAGTTGAAGAAAAAGACAGAGAACTCGCCATCCAACTTACTCAAAAATCGGTGAAAGACCCCAAGCTGAAAAGAGCTCCAATCGAAGTTCAACGTCGGCTATGGGAAGAAGCCAAGAAGATCATTGAAGAAAAGAGAACTGTGTCTCAATCTACCTTAGCCAGGTGCAAAGAAAAGGTACACTTCAGACATCGACCTTCCAGAATAATCAAGGTATTCATCGCTGGAAGATCAACCCTCAAAGTTTCTATCGCTGAAATCGAGATATTCAGAGAGAATAGACATTACGAAAAATTCTTTGCTGAAGCTATCACGCAGTACGGTCTCTCTGAATGGTTGGAGATCAGATTAGCCATCCAGAAGTCTTAGTCTAAGTACAAGGATCATTTTGAAAAGCTGATAAACAAACAGATCGACTTAGTCTATTCTTGTGTGGATATTCCTCCTCCTCCTCCTCTCGAAAGTCAGAAAAGAAAGGCCTCTGCAAAGAAAAAGTCTAAATCTTCAGAAGATGGTCCTCAGATACGGAACGAAACAGGTATTGGTTTTTCTCTAGCTGAAGTCCTTGGTCCAGAACCTGACCTTTCTGCACTTGACACATCTCTTCCTCCTGATGAGACTTTCTTCCCTGGGAAAGTCTTAAGCAAACCCTACGGGATATTCTTTATTGACTGGGATGGACGAAAGCGTTTTCAACGTATCTCTGAACTACCCATCACTCCCATCGAACAACTGAAAGATCTTATCTACTGGTGTGACTTCAAAAACGACATTCAGGCACGACATCTTAAACCCTTGATTTTTGAAGAAGCGCTGAACAAAAGAAATCAAGGAGTAAATGTCCCTGACTGGATGATCCCCACATCAAAGACCCTTGATGAACTTCTCATTAAGGAAGAACCTTTATAAACTGATAGGATCGCCTTATTCTTCTATTGTATCAGTTATTCTTTTGTACTTGTAATTTATTTCGCTTGTTCTTGTAATCTTTCCACTTCCTTTTGTAATCTGATTCAAAATTTAAAGAAAGATTTCAGCGAAAGTACTTTACTCCATCAGTACAGAAAAGATCCCAGAAAACAGTAAAAGGGACAAATGTTTTATGAGTTCTTTTTATCCTTGTGTTTTCATTAAATAGCAATTTTCTCTGTTGCTATGTCATAATCAAATAGAGGGAGATTGTTGATCCAAACCCTCAGTGATTTGATAATGACCCTCTCTTATATACTTAGTGAAAATTGTAAGTAGACAATATGTATTAGAGTTTCACTATCGCTGATAAGTACTAAGATCTTACAGTACCGCTGATAGAAACTCTCACTCTTTAGATTAAACATTCAGCGAACACTGTTCACCATAATGCTCTGAGTCTGTTCAGTACTTATGGTGGTCGCTGATAAGTTAGTTGTTTACTTATGATCTCTAAAGACAAGTTTCACGTCAACATAGGTTCTACGCTGAAGTCGAAGATCAAGCTCAAGAACCAGCGACAAGTCTCCTAATGAACTGATGCGGATCAGCGAAGACTCAGATTTGTCCACTCAACGTGAAGTATCAAGTACAGGACTTCAGCTATCGCTGAACTTTATCATTCACTGATATAGAATGATAGACCGCAGAATCAACGAAAAGCTGATTATGAAGTCCTCCGTACAAAGTACTTTTGTCTTAACCACCCTTGCACGACTCCGTACGATATGTCAGAAAAGAACCTCCTTATTGTCTGAAATCGTACAACCACTCTGATACTACACTGTTCAAACATGCGGCTACTAAGGTTGTCAACAAAGGTCAATGACATACAACCAATGAGCTGCTGCCACGTGTAAAGTGTAAACTGCCATGCATTAAATGCATGCAGTATATAAGAAGAAGAACTCACTTCATTTTGAAGTAACTTGCTAACTCTGGACAAGTTCATCCTTCTTATCTTGAGATAGGTTATTATTAGTAATTTCATTCTCTTTCTTAGTGCAAGAAACTTAGTGTTCCAACTTGTTTAGATTTAGGTTTATCCACTGTTCTAAAAAACTCGCCGCACAGTCGCCATGGCGCGCCATGGCACCAAGGCTTGTGTGTCACGCCACGTTAAGCCCATGGCACGCCATGGCCTAATGCGCAATTATTGTAATGAGATATTTGATTTTTCTTTACGTTTTAATGTCTTATTTGCAAGTTTTTAATATATAAACTGCTTATTACTATTGACTCATTGAGTAACACTACAAAACATGCGTTTTTATATATAATATTATATATGAATTATAAATTTGACGCCATAAGTCACGCCTTGAAAACGACATGGCTTCGCCGTGGCTCCTAAGGCTTGAGGCTTGGTCTCGCCGCCACGTCGCGCCTCACGCCATTTAGAACCTTGGGTTTATCCTTATTCTTGTTTCCGCAACAAGATGTAAATTGTTAATGATTTATCAATAAACAATTTAGAAAAGTAAAATATGTGTGTTTGTATTCAACCCCCCCTTCTACAAACTTGTATAGCCCTTCGGGACCAATAGTACCATTACAATCTCTGATAATAGCACCGAATCTCTTCTAGGGAGTGCCATTTAGAGCTGCATGGGGGTTTATTCTGCACTTGGTCCGTGGGGATGAGTCCCCTAGTGACATGCCAATCCAGGAGGATATTATTTGCACGTCGAACAACCGAACCCGGGTCTCGAGGGCCATCGTTCCATAAGATATCGTTCCTGCGATGCCAAATACTCCAAAGAACCGTAAGAAGCCGATCGCCGTCAGGTCGAGGTAAATCATGGAGGAGTCTGTGCACCAGGTCAGAGAAGGACTCAGAATAGTCAACTACCTGATCCACGGTATCCCAAAGGTTCTCTTCAATCCAGACTGGTCTCGCTGTGGGGGCACCCGACGAACGTATGCCAATTATTTTCTATATTTCGATGGCACAGTGGACAAAAAGGAGAAATAAGTAACCCTCTTTTTTGAAGAGCGCAGCGTGTGGGGATAACTTCTCGAAGTGCTCGCCAAGCGAAAAATCTAACCTTGTACAGGATGTTTGCTTTCCAAATCCGCTGCCAATCAACATTGCTCTCCGATTGAGTATCTAAAACCAAGCGTTCCATAATGAGTTTGTAGCTCGATTTAACGGAGTAAACACCATTAGGAGACCAATGCCAAATGAGGGTATCGGACCCCGAAGCCGAGGGAGGAGTGAGCTTGAGAATACAATCTCGGTCCCTCTGTCTAAAAGTCCGGTCAATTAAATCCACATTCCAAGTTTGGGATCGAGGGTCGCATACATTCCGCACACAAAGGTTAGGGTGAATCAGGTCGACGGGGGTTTCAATCTTGAAGTTGTCATCCTCCCTAAGCCAAGGATCACACCATACATTAATGGAACTTCCGTCCCCCACTTTCCATCGAAGCCCTTCTTGAAGAACAAGTTGAGAATTCCAAATACTTCTCCATATGAAACTAGGCGAGTTTCCCAGACGGGCCTGCATAAACACCGCATTCGGGTAATATTTAGCTTTTAGGATTCGATTGACAAGAGAAGATGGATTTGAGACAATTATCCATCCTTGTTTTCCAAGCATGGCCATATTAAAGGCAGTGAGGTCTCGAAAGCCTAAGCCTCCTAATTTTTGAGGGTGGCATAATTTACCCCAGGATAGCCAATTAAACGATCGTTGGCCATCAAAATTTCCACCTCACCAGAAGGAGTTCATCATTTTTTCAAGGTCTTTGATAGTGGAAGTCGGAAAGAGAAAGACATTCATATGATAAACCGGCACAACTTGGGCTGTCGCCTTGATGAGGGTAGCCCTTCCCGCAATGGAAATGGGACGTTTCCCCCAATTTTGCATTTTTTGCCAAAGTCTTTCGCGAATGAAACGAAAGATGCATTTTTTAGATCGCCCCACAAGCGAAGGGAGCCCCAAATACCGACCCGTGTTGATGGGTTTGTCGATTCCAAGAATACAGGAAAAGCCGTGTACGAGGTCGGTAGCCAATTTTTTGCTACCCATAATTCCGGATTTGGCATAATTAATTCCTTGACCCGATGCTTCCTTGTACAAAGTTAACATTTGCTTTAAGTATCGTATCTCGTCAATCGATCCCCTGCAAAAAATAAATGCGTCATCCACAAAAAATAAGTGAGAGATCGGGGGCGCACCTTTGGCTGCAAGGCAACCGTGCAATCTTCCTGCCTTTTCTTCGAATTTTAGAAAGGATGAGAGGCCTTCCATGCATATAATAAAGAGGTAAGGCGAGATCAGATCGCCATGACGTAGACCGTGGTGAGGGGTGATGGGGCCTATAAGATCATTATTGACCCGCACAAAATACTTCACAGATTCGACCGTGAGCATGATCATGTTGACCCAACGGTCAGGAAAGCCGATAGCCAAGAGAATCTGGCGGAGGTACTTCCAATCTAGCCGGTCATAAGCCTTGCTAATATCGATTTTTAGAGCAACTTCGCCTCTTTTCCTGCGAGTATTACGGTTCATAGAATGGATCATCTCGAAGGCAATGATGACGTTGTCGGTGATCAGGCGATTTTTATGAAGGCCGTTTGGTTTTCGGATATGATCGACGGGAGGAGCGGTTTGATGCGGTTGGCTAACACTTTCGTGATAATCTTCATGATGACATTACATAAAGCGATGGGTCTATAATCTTTAAGGTGCGACGGGGACTCAACCTTTGGAATAAGCGTAATGATAGTGTCGTTAAGACCATTAGGTAAGGTCCCGCTTTCAAGCCACATCTTTCCCGCAAGGAAGATTTCATCACCCATATAGTTCCAGAGCTTTTGGAAGAACCGGGGGTTGAAACCATCCAGCCCCGGGGATTTATCTGGGTACATCTGGAAAAGCGCCGTACAGAATTCGTCTTTAGAAAATGGCGTTTCTAGATGTGCGATATCACTTTCGGTTATGCTTTTTTGGACCAAGTTGGTGATCAACTCCGGGTTTCCTGAGCTTGCAGAAAATAGTCCATTGAAATGCCTTGTCACGAGATTATGGATGCTATTAATGTCTTCGATACAATTCCCATTTTCGTCCTTAAGCTTTATAATTCGATTAGTTTTCCGTCGACCGTTCGCATAAGCATGAAATTTTTTGGTATTATGGTCCCCCTCTTTAAGCCAAAATACCTTAGCTCTTTGCCGCCAATGTTCTTCTTCTTTCAAGAGGGTACCAAGGAGACGTTGTCGCTCTTCTTCGAACGCTGCATTGGCAATAGGATTAGTGGAGCTTCTGAGCACTTCCAACTTAGAGTAGGCCTCCTTGACTTCTTTTTTAAAAGAAATATTCAAGTTTCTCCCCCATTTTCCAAGCATTTTCGCAAGCGTTGAGAGTTTGGCAGATATGTCGTTATTTCCCGGTTTATTCCAACTTTCCTCAAAAACTTGGATGAAAGTGGCTTCCTGCAACCATTTATTTTCAAAACGAAAAAACGGTTAGGCGAGTTGGAATGGCGTACCTCGGTGTGTAGAGCTATAGGAGAGTGGTCGGATATTGGACTGAAGAGATTTTCCACCCAATGGTCCGGGAAGAGGTTGATCCATTCTTGATTACTAGTCGTGCGATCAAGTCTTTCAAAGACTTCGTTCGGTTTCCCCTTATGTCTGCACCAAGTGAAGGGAAAGTCGTGCATTGGCAAGTCTAGTAATCGGCAATCGGTTAGAGCTTCACGAAAGCCGTTTATACACCACTCCGGGTGTTCGTTGAGGCCTCGTTTTTCGCTTTGGGTGAGGAGATCGTTGAAGTCTCCCATGACCACCCAAGGAAGAGTAGAGTGATCCGCGAGAGCCCGAAGGTGATTCCAAGAATCTCGGCGACGACCTCGCTCCGGATAACCGTAGAAACCGGTGATTCGCCACGGTCTGAAATTTCTATCGTCAATATGCAAATCAATATGGTTTTGAGAGTACGACAATAGAGAACAACACATTTTATTTTTCCAAAAAACAACGATCCCGCCACCATGACCGTTACTACTAACCGCAAAGCATGAGTCGAAGCCCAATCGATATTTTAAGTTTTCAACTCTAGTTTAGGGTACAAGTGTTTCAAAGAGTAAAAGAACGTCAGGACGGGAGACCCGGATGAGCTCCCGGAGGACCAGAACTGCACGGGGATTGGCGAGACCCCGACAGTTCCAATTGATGGCAATCATTACTTTAGGCAGGCCTGCATAGCAGGTCCCGCCTCTGGTCCAGCTGGTTGTGGGGTCAAGATTACGGACATAATCGGAGTCGGTTCTATTGAATCCTCGGAGTCATAAGAGGAGAGTACATCAGCCTTCGGTTTCTTTGTTGTGGAGTTCTTCAGACGATTCCTAACGCTTATCCTTTTCCAAAATCCGAAAGGTGGTGGGTTGCATGGGAGTTTTCATGCGAGGAGGGTTTGAGGAAAGTAATGACATTTTCTGGATTGTAGGTTTCAATGAGAGAGGAAAGTGGGTCCCTAGAGATGACCCCAACGTTTTGGGTAGGGTGAGGTTGGTGTGGCTTATTTTGTACTTTTGATGGAAAAAGAATGGAGTTGTCAAGAAGTATAAGGTTTTAGGGGACAAACATAGACCACTCCTCTATATCTTTTTTGATTTGCTTGTCCTCCAAAGAATGGGTCAACTCCTTGTGATATGTCATTTCACCACCTTTTATTTCTTTTCCTTTGTTTTTTAGTGGATATGGGTCTAAACCCATACTGGAAGGAAACTGATGGTTATTTACGTGTGATATTTTTCCACATATAATAGGAGAAGAGATTTTACCTTTTTGGTGTTTATTACTTTTATCAAAGCAAAAGGTGGTTTTGTTTTTGTTGAAATCGGACGAAGTGTCACCCATGTCTTTCCCTAGTTGGTTTTCCGACGACCGATGAGGAGAATTTTTTCCAGTCAGAATTCCGGTGACCGGTGTGCTTGCCTCCATTACCTTCGGCTCGGAGTTCCGGGCTTTCCACGGTTCTCGAAATTTCCACATACGGCTGAAAAAACGCTTCATGAAGAAGGTGGTGCATCCTTTTCTCGCAAATGTTTGAAACACCCACGCCATTGCCGTGAAGATATCAAGCCCGAGAAACTCTGTTGAAAGTCTAAACTAAATTAGTTTGGTATAAATTACGTAATTATCAGAAAGTCAAAGGGTCAAGTATGAAATTAGAAAAAAACCCAATTAAGGGTGTGTCGGTTAGGCATCAAACGATGCATACAGGTTTGTGTCAAATTAGAAAGTTGCGATGGTTCAAGGAACACATCGTTTAGGAAGTCAGTTAGGAAGTTTGGAACCGTTGCAACTGTAGGAATCACCGGTTCATTATGTATAAATAGGGATAGCATGTATACTTTGTAATATGTTGAATGTTCTATCAATATATACATCATTTGATTCAACCATAACCTGTGAAAGCAAGTCTGATTCTCACCCAACAGTGGTATCAGAGCACGTTCGATTCCGGGAAGCAGAAGAAGAAGAAGAAAGATTACCCTGTTGTTGATAACCAGAAGCCTCGATCGATTGAAAAAAAAACCCAGAGAGGTTCGATTGAAGAAGGAAGCATACCTGTTGACTTCACCGATTGGAGAAGAACGGAAGAGACTAGTTTATTGAACCAGGCATCAATTAGTGAAGGAGGGGAAGTACGATTGAGAGGAAAGGAACGAAGAGAACTTTCCCTTGCGATATCCCCAGATAACCAGGCTACGAATTGAAGGAAGAAGAAGACGCAGGGAGGAAGAAGATACGCAGGTTCCAATTTTTGTGGTTTCCCCAAATCCCCAAATTATTGATTCAACCTAAAAGAAAGAAAAAGGGATTAAATTGGTTTTAATATAAGATATTTTAATAGTCTATAATAAGTTTATATTATTATTAAAGATTTTTTATATTAAGATATATTTTAATTAAAATTATAAGGATTTTTGGAAAATCTTATATTTTTAATTAAGGTAGGAAAAATAAAAGGGGCAAAAGAAGGAAGTTTTTTTTAAGATTGTTCTTAGAAAGAAAAAAGTAAGGGGGAAGAAAGAAAGCAAGCAAGTAAAAACCGAATCCTAGTGATTCTTAGCAAGTCAAAACCGAATCCTTAGGTTCATAGCAAGTTCCGAACCTTAAAATTCAAATAGCAAGTAGAACCCTTGATTCAAACCAACAAGAAATTAGAATCATTGAGTTTTAATATCAGCAAGAAAGGATCAATTATTTTGATCAAAGCAAGCAAGAGCCAGATTAGCAAGTGGGTCTGGAAATACAATATTGATTAGCAAGTTGGTCAATATTGAGCAAGTTTAGCAAGAAAACCTGGTTAGCAAGTTGGCCAGTAGTAAGTAAGTGTTTTGATCTTTTGATTAAACACAAGAGCAAGAAAACCAGAAACCATCTCGGTTCTGATTTGTAAGAAGTAAGCAAGTTAAAAGAAAGCAAGCAAGCATGGTAGAAAAGGAAGGTGACAAACATGATAACGCATCAAACAGTGCATCAGTTCGAGAACAAGGAAATGTTTCACTACAATGTCCAAAATTGACTGAAACAAACTACACGACGTGGGCATTGTTGATGGAAACAATATTGAAGGCCCATGGTCTGTGGGAAACAATTGATGCTGAAAATGCAGTGGATGAGAAGAAAGCACATATATCAAAGGCAATGATCTTTCAAACATTGCCCGAAGATGTTCTAATGCAGGTAGCACAGTGCTCGACTACAAAGGAAGTTTGGGACTCAATCAAAGTTCTGTTCATTGGAGTAGACTTAGTTCAGAAAGCACGTTCGCAAACTTTGAGGAGTGAACTAGAGTCATTAAAGATGAAAGAAAGTGAAACTGTAAGTGGTTTTACAAGCAAATTGAGCAATATAAGGGCAAAATTTAGTAATCTTGGAACTACGCTCGAAAGCAAGATAATTGTGAGGAAACTACTCAATTCGGTTCCAAAGAAGTTTTTACCGATCGTGGCAACTATTGAACAATATCAAGATTTAGACAAAATGTCGTTTGAAGAAGCCGTTGGAAGATTAACAGCCTTTGAAGAACGAATCAAAAGTCAAGACACGCCAGAGGCAAATGATCAAGACAAACTTCTGATGGCAAGTTCAAACAACCAAAGTCGTGGTAAAGGGCGAGGTAAAAATTTCAACAACGAAGCCAAGGAAGGCCTGAAATGGAAGAATAGTCCAAATGCACGTGGAAGAAGTACGAGTCAAGGAACTAAAGACAAGAGCACCTTCAGATGTTATGAATGTGGTGACTTCGGCCATTTTGCGAGGGAATGTACGAAGTGGAAAGACAATAAAGACAAGCAAGAAGAGTCTTATCTCATTAATGATGACGAAGGACCAACGCTGCTGTGAAGAGCAAGATAAAAGCAAGTTGAAGACCTACCTTAAACCAAAATTTAGTTTAAGGGGGAGTGTTGAAAGTCTAAACTAAATTAGTTTGGTTTAAATTACGTAATTATCAGAAAGTCAAAGGGTCAAGTATGAAATTAGAAAAAAAAACCCAATTAAGGGTGTGTCGGTTAGGCATCAAACGATGCATACAGGTTTGTGTCAAATTAGAAAGTTGCGATGGTTCAAGGAACACATCGTTTAGGAAGTCAGTTAGGAAGTTTGGAACCGTTGCAACTGTAGGAAGCACCGGTTCGTTATGTATAAATAGGGATAGCATGTATACTTTGTAATATGTTGAATGTTCTATCAATATATACATCATTTGATTCAACCATAACCTGTGAAAGCAAGTCTGATTCTCACCCAACAAACTCGACCTTCTCAGGGTTAGCGACATTAGTAACCTCAATGATGTCTTCGTCATCGTCTACTATGAAAACATGGAGTTTTGAGGTGAGGGATGAGGTGAGGGTCGGGAGGTCGTCGAAGGAGTCAGTAGGTGTGCTCATGTCGGAACGGCGGGTAAAAGCGAACAGCGACGAAGCACGAGGAGGCTGGATTAGTCGGAGAAAGCTTGTCGAAGGAGCACGTAGCAACAGGTTGCAGGATTATCCAGAATGGGTTTGCCAAGAAAGAAAAGGAGATGATCTCCTACTCAGTTAGAGAGCCACAGAGGGATTCAAAAGCCTTATTGACAGTAACGTTGACGGAGAACTGGTCGCGGTGGGTGTTCTAGAGAGAGAAATCTTCACGTTTGGGAGAGGGTTTTTATCTGTTGTCTTAACCATCGATCAAAATTTAGAAAATTAATCAATGGTTAAAACATAATAAGATTAATTGAGAAATTATTAGGGACAAAATTGGAAATTTGAATCAACGCCTACCTTATTTGACTTTTCATTTTCTTTTTTAATTAAAAAACTTTTACCTCCTTAAAATTTAAAATAAATTATTTTAAAAATTACTAATATTTTAATCAAACAAATTACACCAAAAAACGAGAATTTCGTGTTCTTCGATATGAATTCCATCTCAATATATTTTTTTCATTTTAATCGTTTGTTACATGAAATCCTATATATATATATGTTATATTAATTATGAATATGTATGCACGTCCCTGGGTATCCACGTTCAGTATGAATATCAAGGTGAACGTTCATTCACTATTCATGATGAATAACACAATATTCAGGATGAATAATACAACATTTAAGATGAATAAAACATAAATTCATGATTCATATATTATTCATCATGAATCGTGTATTATTCACCTTGAATGTTGTATTATTTATCCCGAATAATACATTATTCATGATGAATAATACATGAATGACTCGTGAAAGTGTGGACACATGACGCTCTCAATTTTGTTCCTCATTTCACAACCGAAACTTTGTTTAATTCATTATGAATATGTATACACATCCCCGGGTGTCCACATTCAGTATGAATAACAAAGGTGAACGTTCATTCACTATTCATGATGAATAATACAGTATTCAGAATGAATAATGCAATATTCAGAATGAATAATACAACATTCGGGATGAATAATACACGAATTCATGAATCATGTATTATTCACCTTGAATGTTGTATTATTCATCATGAATGATACATTATTCATGACGAATAATACATGAATGACTCGTGAAGGTGTGGAGACGTGGTGCGCTCTCTTTTGTTCCTCGGTTCACAACCGAAACTCGATGGGTGTTGGGTTACGGTGATGAATAACGTGATGTCTTACGAAGTTGAAGAAAGTGTTGAAAAGGTGATGCCGAGTTACAAACTTACGGTGTCGAGGTTTTGTACACTTTTGAACGTACATAAATATTCATAATGAATATAACCCATATATAGCATTTCACGTAAAACGGTTAAAAAAACTATATCGAGATGGATGTCATATCGAAGAGCACGAAATTCTCGTTTTTTTGATGTAATTTGTTTGATTAAAATATTAGTAATTTTTAAGGTAATTTATTTTAAATTATACGGGTGGTAAAACTTTTTAATTAAAAAAGAAAATAAAAAGTCAAATATGGTACGCGTGAGTAGGGCTGTAAATGAACCGAACGTTCAGCGAACCGTTCGTGAACCGTTTGGAGGAAAGTTCGTTTATTTAATAAACGAACGAACATGAACAATTTTTTTTGTTCGTTTAGTTAAACGAACGAACATGAACGAATGTCTCGTTCGTTCATTTACGTTCCTGAACGTTCGTTTATTTATGTTCGTTTACTAAAAAAAATAAGTTAAAAGTTAAATATATGTTTAGGAAAAAATAATAATTAAACATTAAACAATAATTAGAATCAGTAATGATAAACAACTTAATTGGTTTATGGAAAAAATAAAACAAATTGATAAGCAACAGTTTCGCTTCACTTATATAAATGGTTCTAAGACTTCATTTTGCTCTATACTTCCGATGTGGGATACCTCAACCCTAACTCCCATCAGATTCCATGTGAACCAGCGTTTTTTCTCATTCGGATTTCATCCCACATCGCTACATTTTCAAACCACAACCCTTACACTCAACTATAAATACCCCTCATCCCTTCCAAATATGGAATTGCCATCCACCTTTGTTTGAGTGAATCAATTGGCTTGAGCCGGTTGGCTTGCCTGGTGGCTTGAACGTAGTTAAAAAATTTGATTGGAGCACCTTGTTAAATTCGGTGTATCTTTAGTTCGTTTTGCAATTTTTTTGTGTTTGTGCGATGTTTAAATGGATGAACATAAACGAACACGAACATATCTTTTTTCTAAACGAACGAACACGAAAATAAAAACTTTGGTTTGTTTATTGTTCGTGTGCGTTTGTTTGTTCGTTTAACTTAAACGAACGAACATGAACAAGCCCTTGTTCGTGTTCGTTTGGTTCATTTATAGCCGTAGGCGTGAGATTGAAATTGTCTTCCCTTTTTACCTCTAATCACCTTAATTAATAATTTTAATTAAAAACTCTATTTAATATGAGTTGTTGGATCAAAAGAGATGGAGGGGTTGTGATCTGTCCTCACGTGCACAATGAAAGATGAGTTTTCATTTGAACTTTCCTCTCTCTCTCTCTCTCTCTCTATATATATATATATATATATATATATATATGGGCCGTTTCATGTGAAAACCTCTGTTATTTTGATAACTGTGAAACCCACTTCTATACCATAGATCATTTTAATCTACAGTTCACATCATTTTGATTTATTTTTGTTAATAATGATTTTTTTCTTTTTTTATTTAACGAAAACTGAAACCGAGGGCATCTGCGTCATTTCATTCGATTGTTTGAATAAGTAAACTGAATCAATCCCAAATTCTTCGGCTTCATCACGGAATATACGGAAGATTTCTTCAGAAAATCGTCAAACCGATTTCATCGATATGATTCGACTTCCCGGAGGTATGATATATTCCTTTTGTATAAACTGATTCATCTGCTTGGTCGATAAACCCTAAATCGATCGATTCATCTCTTATTAAACAGGTAAGAAACGAAGCGAGAGAATAATGAAGAACACAACATTCTCGAACTTCACTAACACTCCAGACAACCCTCTGGACAAAGACGGCAACGAAATCGAAGAATCACTGAAACAGAACCCTAAATCCAAGCGCAGAATGGTGAATCGATCTTCAGAACTACCAAAGCCTGACCGTGATGTTAGTAATGATTCACTGTTTATTAACTTTATCGTTTTAGAACTTGAATATTGTTTGCGTATTTACCTGCATTTCACAACTACTCACGGTTACGGTTTATTTACATTAAAAAAGGGTTTCAGCCAATCGAGGGTTTTAATGTCATTAATAAACTCTTCCCTATTAGTTAATACATAAATCGATGTATCTCTTTCGAGAAATAACTAAAAACGCACATGCATTTTGTGGATCCGATGATGCTATATTATTGCTTGTTTTGTTTGTGGGTCAATACATGTCATTTACTTGTTTCGGTTGATTACAAAAGAACAATGTAAAATTTAATGAGAATACAAAAAAAAATTTAGTAACATGTGTTTGATTAAACCACAATCAAATGATGAAACTGATTACCTAAGAGGATTCAGATTCAATAAGCATGTGTAAAGAATTTTACTGAATCATACCCCACTTTGTATGTTTATTAATGAAGCTGTTTCATCATTATGTATTTAATAATGGTATTAACATGGTCTGATTGACACATGGATCAGCCAAGAATTGTTTCAATTTTTTTTGAGGTCTGCTTATGTACACAATTTCACCATTGTTTGCTATTGTTGAAATGTTATGTTTATAGATGAAATATTTCATTGATTGTTCATGTTTCTAGATTATAGATGGTGAACTGGATCATTGATATTGAGATATCTGGTTCATTGATATTTTCACTAGTTCATTGGTATTAAATTCCTAAAATGGTGAACTGGTTCATTAATATTTTCGAATACCTTGTGAACTGATGAAACGGAATAGTGAAATACTTAATTACTAAAATTAAGTGATATCAAACAGTAAGCTTGATGAGTCTGTTACCATTGATGCATATTTACCTATATAGTGAACTAGTTAATTGATAGAGCAAATACGTGGTGAACTAGTTCATTATATTTTCTAATACATAGTGAACCAATGAAACTAAATAGTGAAACAATTCATTAACAACTATGTATTTGTGTTACATAATCTGACACCAATGAATAGTCATGGCAGATGCATTGATGAATGATACTGTTATGATGGATGCTTCACATCCACATACTGAAGACAAAAAAGTTTCTGAAATGAAAGTAATTGAAGCTGGTTCTTCAACATCCCGTTGTGGTAGGAAAAGTAAGCAATGCATCTACTATATTTAAAATCTTGTAATCAGGAACTTCTTAATGTGGCCTTTTTTATTTTAGAGGGAAAGAAACAAAAGAAGAACCAATATCGCCAACCCGGATAACACGAAGAGTGATTGATGAAATAAATGTTGTTAGTATGAACGAAAAAGTGCAATCAACTACTTTCCTTCGACCTTTGTACTAAAAAAAACTCCGGACATTATTAATGCCTATTCTTCAACCTGTTGATTAGCATTTGTGCATCTTTATTTCCAACAAAATGAACCACATCCCTTTTAAAGTTAATGTGATCCCTTGCAGTACCACCCGATGTTTCTATACCACCCTTAATGGACTCATTCATTATGTGATATTGGGTGATGCCAACTTTTGACCCACATGCATGTAATACATTCCTACGTTCTATGAACCCAAACTTTCTCTTAGAGCGAGAAAACATCCTATCTTCGGGCAGGTACAACATATGATTGTGCCTTTCAACAAACTTATACACCTCATATTCTCCAGTTTCATGAACATAATGAATCTTCATACTAGCTAAACATCCATGCCTCTTAAAACTAGATCTTCGTTTCTTTTTTTCACCTGCCGCTACCTCGAACGAATCAAACTCTTTCTTAGTGGGAATACCTTTTTTGCTAAAAAAAAATAACGTGTAGATACCCTCCCTACTTTGTTACTCTTTTTGTTTGCTAACCATATGTCAAACCCAGCTACATCGGTGTATTTCCTATACCTTATCTCGGCAGTATCAACATAATCAAATCTATCACCAATTTTTATCGAAATATCTTCGTCGACGATGGGAAACCAAGACTTCGACCCACCAGGAGATGAAGCTAACATTAAAAAACACAATGAACCGGAATTATTTTGGTATTTCGATAAAAATAAATAAAGATTAAAGTCGAAAACTCAATAATAAAAACAATTCATTAAACTGGGAATTGCCATTTTAACAACACCACAGATATAAACTAAATTGACAAAAAACTGTATAACATTTTTTTAATGTTCAACTATCTGTCGACCATAAAACATTTGTTATTGTTCATCTTAATGTAATTCTTTAGCGCATGACATAGACTCTTGCAAATAACGAATAGTACCCTTTGAAGCAGAATCGTTGACATCATCAACTGGAAAAGCAGTATAGTCATCGGACCCGACGGATGTTTCAGCGACGTGTGGTGAAACAAAAGACGATAGAAACAAGTCATCGTTCTCGATAACATCTTGAACATGAATTTCATTCAGAGACAGTGGTTCGTCATCCGTATTCACCATAACTAATTGAGAGTTATTGAAGCTGTGTTTTTTGCTTGAATGCTTGTTTTACAACTTGTATTCGATATCATGGTTTGTTATTATGAAAACCGCTTATTTTGATTAGAGATAAACATGATCTCCATGAAACGGTTATGGATTTCATCAATTCAAAATAAAAAGATTCCGGTTTCCCTAATTAATAGGGTATAAAATCGATATTATTTCACAAATCATAATTAGCATCGTTTCTATAATTAACGACGGGAATAGCAATGGACGAAAATGCCCTTTAATATATAATTAACAAAAATTGATTAAGAAAAATTCTGATTGGTCGAAACAGGTTTTCAAAGTTTTCAAAGTTAGGATGGTTTTCATAATATCACTCCCATATATATATATATATATAGAGAGAGAGAGAGAGAGAGAGAGAACTGAGGAACGCCCTGGTAGCACTTCATCTGGACGATATGCACTTATGCAATATAAGTAAATTAAGTTTTTTTTAGTTTTATGCAACTGTGCATGTTACAAATTACTTAAATGCACAAGTGCATACCGTTCAAATGAAGGGCTACTACCTACCAGGGTAATCTTCAGTGTTCCGTTTTTTAATTGAAGATATTTTTTGGTTTATATGTGTGCATGTTATTTATATGTATATACTAGGCAAATTACTTGTATGCACATGTGTATACCGTTCAAATGAGTGGTTATTAGAATGTTGATCCTTTTTTTTATCTTTTGTTGTTTTTCCAAGACCTTACAGCAATTAAACGTAACTTTTTTAAGAATAAAAAATTAAATGATATAATTGTTGTAAGAGTGAATTACACAGATTTCGTCGGGCTTTTACGAAATTAACCCATAATTTTTATTTATTATATAGATTACCTGATGGTATACATTTTTTTCACGGATTTGATTTCTAGACAAAAAGGCCAAAATGTATAATCAATTAAACTTGGAGGGCCCAAGATGAATATTATTCATCTTTTACCTTCATCTTTCATGTGTGTCACACTGGTTGAGGTGGTAATTTTGTACCAAACTAAGGGGCTTTTTGCTTACCTCTTAATAGTTCCATTAAGAGGTAACCTTTAAATCGTTTAGAGGTGAATCTTGTTTGGCAAAAAAAGTTTTGTCTCTTAATGGTTCCAAAACCCTCTGATTGATTTAACATCTTGGGCTACCCCTAATCATTCAGCACACTGATTTCATTCTAAACAAATACCAAACAACTACCAAACAACCATATTTCATTTTGCACTATATCATTAAAGTCTCTTAACCATCCTGACCACTTAATCATTCTGCACCAAACCATTCAGCAACTGCCGAACAACCCCTAAGCTAACCAACTTATGTACTATTTTTTTTTGAACGACAGAAGTATATTAAAGAAAAACTAGCAAGAAGCTAGAAAGAATAATTACAAGTAAGAGATAGACATAAGAGGGTTTTGTAACCAACCCACCCAATTAATATTACATTTTCTACTCCTATTTGTAACCCAAAAGAACGACTGAGTTACAATGTTATCCCACAACGTCACTTTCTTAGGCTTAGAAAGCCTAAAGAGAGTCCCATTTCGAAAAGACCAAATAGCCCATAGTGCCGTCAGAACAACCGCCTCAAAACAGGTCGACTCCGTTTTATTCAAACGCAAAGATAATAACCAGCCAATCCACTTTGAATTTGACCTAAACTCCGGAATATCCAAACTCCACCAACGACCAATTTGCTTCCAAACATCCCGAGCCATTTGACAAGAGAAAAACAAATGACCCACCGACTCAATCTCCAAATCGCAAACCGGACATAAGAGGGAATGCACATCAATTCCTCTTTTATCAAGGTTCTCTCCTGTTGGAATCTTGTTCAAACTCAACCGCCAGACAAAAACATTAATTTTGATAGGAACAAACCGATTCCATCTAGTAGGAGGAGATTCTACCACCAAAATTTTAGAGTCAATGTAACTATGAGCAGAAGCCACCGAAAACTCACCCGACCCGTCAAGAGACCAAAACCATCTGTAACGCCCCAAAATCCGGGCTAATTTGAACCTCAAATTTCCACAAGTTATGATATTATAAACTTCAAACTTACATAAATAGGGAGTGAATTAATCATCAAGAGTACATTTACAGATACAGGATACTACAAATAACTTATTAATCTAATTATGTCACTATAATCAGATTAACTAAGTTATCTAAGCAATCCCTCAAAATTTCCTTCTGTTAATTGACTTCCTTGATATTCCAAAACGCTCGTCCCACAACCCTTATTTTCCCGAGCCGGTACCTGGTAAGAAAACATCATTTGAAACGATTAGGCCAACGCCTAGTGAGAACATTCGTTTCCATAATAATATTTGCAAAATCAATGTAAACAAGTTATATCAAACCTGATTACCCTTTTTCTTACCATACGTGTAACTCTATTCCGTTAACACGATCTTCATCTAATCCCATGAATATGACTGACACACATTTCATCATCATATCATGTCTTAGAGCCACACTACGAATCTTCCCTGATTCTAGATTAATACTCTTATTCCAGAAATCGCAATATACACATGCCCATTTCTATTCATAACCTATTCCAGAGCCACACTACGAATCTTTCTCAGATTCTAGATTAATGCTCTTATCCAATAAATCGCAATTACACATGCCCATTTATCGGAAAGGAAGTAGAGATTACAAGCACTTATGTCAACCCCATTTTCTTCCTTAGAAATTGGGAATAACGATTATTACCACACGCCTATTCCACAATTTCCATATACACACTGGAATAACGATTATTACCACACGCCTATTCCAGGGTTTCTCACACACATCAGAATAATGACTAACTTCATCTATTCCACGTGCACATAACCATTAGTACTACACACATCAGAATAATGACTAACTTCATCTATTCCACGTGCACATAACCATTAGTACTACACACATCATTGGAATAACGATTATTACCACACGCCTATTCCATGTGATTACCAAACACTAGTGCCTATGGATCCATTACACTTACTACACACCTGCTGATAACTCTATTTTTAGAGTTATTATTTCCATTTATTTTCCACTTTATTTTGTCAATTTTAGCCATTTCACTTCTTAAAACCCCCATTCTTGGTATATTTCACGAAAACGAGCAAAAGGAGTGAACCATGGTCTTTAATAAATTATTTGGTAGAATTTGGGTGTTTTTCACGTTTTATCCTGCAGTGACCACTGTTGTGCCCACTCCGGTTCCCCACTCTTCGAGCAGATCAAGAAAACAAAAGAAAACCATGGGCTGGAAATATAAAACCTGGAGTTTAGAAGGTTCAAATGGCAGGAAAATATGGGCTGGAGAAGTACAAGGTAGTTTTCATTGGAGATAGCATCAAGTACACCTCCTTGTACTTGGAGATTGACTTGGAAAAGAGTCCATTGGATAAAAGGATTACACAAAGAACTGATTTCTGCCACAACACAGCAGTCTTTACCCATTGGAAGACCCACCTCTTTTGTGTAGTACCCAACTACTTTTCCTAGTATATAAAGGAGCACTTGGGTATCATTTATGATCATCCTTGGAGTTTTTGCTTAGCCTTAAATTCTCTCAACTACCACATTAGCTTTAGTCTTTTATTTACTGCAGTAACTAGCCTTAATTTTCAGTAATTTACTTTCTTAGCTTAATTGTAGTTCGCAATACACAGTGACAGGGACGAACCCTCGTTCCCCACTATGAGTTCTATTCAAGTCACTTTCAGTTTAATTATGTGCAACTTCTACTCTTTTGCTTTCTTTACTTCAAGTATGGGCTAAACACCCTTTGGGATGTAGGAAGGAGAAGTACCTGGATTTTATTAAAAATGCTTGAGTAATCTTTATACTTAGAATATTTGTTATTTTGGTCATTCATTCTCGATATTTACCCAAGGATGCGAACAAGTCGATCACTTGCAAGGATCTAAAGTCTAGTTCTTAACTTAGAAATAAGTAGAACGTAGTGACACGAGCTTGAATGATGCTAGGGGATTCGAAAGAATTCTTATGACACTTACGAAAGTGAGGTCGGCACAGTGAGCAAATCTCAACCCACTGGAGTAGTAGGCAAGCTAATTTGTGTATTAAAAACACTTAGAGTATTTGTCTCTACACATTCCATCGAGACCTGAAAAGGTCCATTCTTGAGATCACCATTGACAAAACAATAAGTACTAAAAGTATGGGATTTTTATCTAAACGGTGTGAGTATTTTGTAACCGGGCTTTTCTAGCGAAAATGTCCACCACGAATACGAGGATCACTTCTAAGGATCGAGTATTGGATATAAAATTTAGGGAAAATCCAACCTACATTCCTCCTTTTAATCTTAGTAAAATCGTTAAAGTAGCTATTTCACCAAACCAAACCAAAGTATTATTTTCCTCTCTAATTGAAACTTGTAAAAGGAGCTCATAAGAATCGTATTGTCTTGATTGTCCAGTCCCTGTGGATTCGATTATGGTATTTTACCAACTATTTACTTGCTGTGACGATCATAGTGGACAATGTACACTTGCACTTCCCACTGTGGACAGTTTGCAACCCACTGCGATTAAAACACATATTTCGCACGTAACAAGTTTTTGGCGCCGTTGCCGGGGACTGGCGTGATTTTAAATCTCAAGATATTAGTTTTTGTTCGAGCCCGAGTAACTCGTTTTTCTAAGCTTTTCGTGTTGCATGCCACGGCAACAACACGAACCTTTGGTACCAATCGATCTTGAAATAGAAAAGACTTTTAGAAGAAGACGTAAAAACAAAAATCGACAACCCCCTGTGATCCCCACTGTAAACATGGCAGCAATACCACCACCTATAGTGGAGACCACAGTGACGATTGTCGATAGCAAAGATCGAAAAATACGGGACTACGCTACTCCGGAGCTAATGACTTAAGCTCCGGGATTCTAAGGCCCAACATTGTTGCAAACCATTTTGAACTCAAACCGGTGATGTTTCAAATGATTCAAGCCATGGGTCAGTTTGGAGGATCGCCATCTGAGGATCCACACTCGCACTTAAAATCTTTCTTGGAAATGACTGATTCCTTTCAGTTACAAGGTGTGAGTGATGAAGCATTAAGACTAAGACTTTTTCCTTTTTCACTAAGGGATAAGGCAAAGTCATGACTGAACTCGCATGCACCTCACTCGATAACCACTTGGCAAGAACTTGCCGATAAATTTTTGCAAAAATACTTTCCTCCAACGAGGAATGTAAGGTTTCGAAATGACATAATTTTGTTTAGGCAAGAAGAAGATGAGACTGTTTCAGATGCATGGGAACGATTTAAAGATTTACTTCGAAAGTGCCCACATCATGGCATCCCATATTGCATCCAATTGGAGACCTTTTACAATGGTCTTTCCAATGCAGCCAAAATCATCTTAGATGCAACAGCCGGTGAAACATTCACGAGTAAAACCTACAATGAAGGATATCAAATCTTAGAAAAAGTGTCCAACAACAATACCGAGTGGTCCAATCCTAGAGAAGTAGTACCAAAGACCAACACCATCGATTCTGAAGCACTTAAAACCATGAATGCGCAGTTAGTAGCCTTGACCAAAATCGTTTTGAACCAAAATAGAGGCCAAGTTAATTCCGCAACCCATCTCGCCGAAAACTGCTCCCTCTGTGGAGAGGAGCATGTTTTTGATTTTTGTCCAACAAATCCCGAATCTATTAATGTCATAGGGACCAACCCGAGGAACAACCCTTATTCGCAGACTTATAATCCAGGTTGGAGAAATCATCCGAATTTCTCTTGATCTGGTAATCAAGGACTCCAAGCCCAAGGGCCGAGTCATATCCAACAAAGACCATACAACCCCCTGGATTTCAACCACATCACAGTGGGCAATCCTCACATCACAGTGGGCAGCACCCACAGAACTTTCACCAAGGGCAGTCCTCACAACCATACCAACCACGATCCAACCAACCAGCTGAGGTTCAACAATCGATTGAATCAATTCTCAAGGGTTTTATGAACCAAACCCAGGCAACCATTAGGAACATAGAGACCCAAGTAGGACAACTAGCAGTCGAAGTTAAGAATAGACCACCCGGGACGTTACCTAGTGATACCGAGCATGCTAGGGTGATAGGAAAAAGATCTGAACATGTCAAATCCATCACACTTAGGAGTGGAAAAGATCTGAAAGATATAGTTTTCGAGTCTGATGATTCGCCTCAATTACCCACTGTGATCCCCACAGTGGGCACTCCTCAAGTCACTGTGATCCCCACAGTGGGGACCGACATCCCTGACCTTCCCACTTTTGGACCTGTTCCAAAGCCTACTGTTCCAAAGCCAATACCTCAGCAAACTCAAATTGACCCACGAAGTATCCCTTTTCCTCAAAGAATGAAGCCTAAAAATGTCGATGTTCAATTTAAAAAATTCTTAGACATTTTTAAACAACTTCATATTAACATACCCTTGGTAGAAGCTCTCGAGCAAATGCCAAGCTATGTTAAATTTTTAAAAGATATTTTGAACAAAAAAAGGAAGTTGGGTGAATTTGAGACTGTGGCCTTGACCGAAGAATGTAGTGCCCTTCTTACTAGCAAGATTCCACCTAAGTTGAAAGACCCGGGTAGTTTCACCATTCCATGCACAATAGAAGGACAAGAAGTAGGTCAAGCACTTTGTGATTTAGGAGCTAGTGTCAACTTGATGCCGCTGTCCATTTTTAACAAGTTAGGTATTGGAGAGGCTAGACCCACAACCGTGACATTACAACTAGCCGACCGGTCCATTGCCTACCCCAAAGGGAAAATAGAAGACGTTCTGGTCCAAGTGGATAAGTTTATCTTCCCCGCTGGTTTTCTAGTTCTAGATTATGAGGCCAATAAAGAAATCCCAATCATCTTAGGGCGTCCGTTTCTTGCAACGGACGTACCTTGATCGATGTGCACAAAGGAGAACTCACGATGAGAGTTAATGACCAAGAGGTGACATTCAATGTCTTCAAGGCCCTTAAGTATATGGAAACCGAAGACTGTTTTGCTTTGAGTTCGATTAATGGAACCCACAGTCTTGACAAAGTGCCCACAGTGGGGAGTGAGAGTGAGCACTCCGAATCTGAGAGTGATAACACTTTTGAGGATGAGTGTAACGAGATCTTGGCAACTTTTGAGCAGCTAGATTTCAAAGATAGACATGTCAAACTACCATCCAAAAATCCCCCTGACTTGAATTTGAAGCCATTGCCTTCCCACTTAAAATATGCCTACCTCAATGAGTTAGAAGAACTCTGCCATCACTCCTACATAAATGCAAAAACCAACAAGGAGAAGATCAAGTGGTGGCCTGACCAAAAAATCACTCATGGAGAGTTTGTGGAGGGACATAAAGTGCTACTTTTTAATTCATGGTTAAAGATGTTTCCGGAAAAATTAAAATCTCGATGGAAAGAGCCTTACACTGTGGTCAAGGTAAGTCCTTTTGGAACTTTGGACTTAATGGCTCCTCAATCCGGAAAAATCTTCAAAGTCAATGGGCAAAGGGTGAAGCACTTTCTGAATGAAAGTGCCCACATCCCTGCCCACTCTCCACCCCACTATGATTAAGAAACATCAGATCCAGTTGTAAATATTTTATTTCAGTTGTTTGCTGCGTTTTTTTATTATTTTTGGTCTTTTTAATGTTGCATGGTAGTTTGTTTTTATGTGTGTAGGCGAAATTGTCGTTTTTTGGAAGAAAATGCTTCGCAGTGGGGAAGGATCAGGTCACTGCGCTCCCCACTCTTAAATCTGACGGAAGATGGGACCATTTTTGGGGCCCAATGCTGACTAGCTTTCACCTTTTTCTGCCATCAAGTCTACTTTTCTGCCATGCTGTCATAGTTCACCATTTTCCAAGAAAAACCATCATAGTCCTTCTCTCTCTCTCTCCTAGAAACCGACGGTTCCACCCTAAACCCTTCTTCCAAAATTCCAAAAACCACCTTAACCCCTCAAAAACCACTTTCACTTCCACAAATTCAAAAACACTCTCATTTTCTTCTCCATTTCTCTCTCACGAACCAGAAAAGAAAAAGAAAAAAACTCTAAAAATGGCAAGAACCAAGAGGATGAACACCAACCCCGATGCACCCACACGTGCGGCCGTCCGCCGCAGGACCGCCGAGGAACAACCGCCGGAAACCGTCACCGGCGACTTAAACGAACCGCCGCCAGTCTCCGGCGAAAACCCGATCATCTCCGGTGCGGCCGGCGAGGGTTCTTCACGGCACGAAAGCCCAATGGCTATTTCATCCTCGCGAGTCTCAGACACCAGTATCACACATTTCGAGACCAAGGCACTTCTAGCCGAAGAAGAAGAGAGACGGTTAGCAGAGGAGTTCAAACAGAAAATGGAAGCCATTAGAAAAAGTAAGGAAGAGGTCGAGAGGAGGCGTCGAGAGGAAGAAGAAAGAATCAGAAAGGAAAATGAGGAAAAGCGAATGGAGGAATAAAGGTTAAAGGCTGAGAAGGAAAGGATTTTTGAGGAAGAAAGGAAAAGGGCTAAGGCAGAGATTTTTGCTGAAGAAGTGGAGTTTCAAAGGAAGGTTGATGATGACTATCAAGAACAATACCGCAAGCTTGGGGATAATGTTGAAAGAGAGACAGTGAGGACGGATGCCCACAGTGGGGAGGACCCAATTCTGCGGGCCATGAGGAAGAAAGGCGTGGTCACCAGGTCTGCGGTGAACAAAGCTCTGAAAAAACCGACAAAAAGGCCGGCAAAACAACCGTCAAAGAAAGGTACAAATCTTCAACCCTCTTTGAGTTCATCTTCTGTTGAGGTTGATGTTGGGGATGACCAAGTTCAAACCCAAAACCCACATCAATCCACAGTGGGCACTGCGCATGCCCCCAGTGGGGTGCCCATGCAGTTCACCACTCCGGAGGTGGCTGCACACTATGAGTGCATTGCTACACAGAAACTGAAGTTGGAGAGGGGTTTCGACCCTGATGATGAAGGAGGCCAACCCGGTGCTAGCTGCTCAGCTCCCAGATTTTCTTGAGGATATTTGCCCGACTTATGCTAGCGATGATGAATTTGAAGAAGATGACGCCGCCAGTTCACCAGATGCAACCCCAACCCCCTGAATGGTTTGTTAAAACAATGGTTTATCTCGTTTGCTCCCAAAACAATTTTATTTTGTGTTTGTTTCATATTTTGTGCCTATGGCTAGGCTTTCTGACAATTTGCTACATTTTTATTTCTGGTTTAATGATGCATGAAATCCTACCACTGGGTAGGTACTTTTGGGTACTAACGTATTTGTTGTTTGAATGCTTGTTTGATCTCGTTTCCATTTCAAGGTACAACTTTCGACTTCCGACTTAAAAAAGTCCCTTTAGTAAGTACGAATCTCAACTTGATACCATGAAATGATATAGGCCGTTTTTCGCATCCAAACACGATCCTTTTTGTACCCCAAACCACCACCTTTGTTCGTTAATTCAATGTCACAGTGGGGACACTGTGAGATTTTAAGTTTGAGGTGGGAACTTCCAGAGTGACTTCCAGTCTTCCCACAGTGGGGACACTGTGAAGTCTAAGTTTGAGGTGGGTAAGCCATACCCCCCTCCCAAAAGAAACAAAAATACAAAAACAGAAGAAAATCGGAGTGTCACTAACAAACTTGATGGTGTGCCTTTCTGGACCATCAAAGTGTTCACTCCCAAAAAAGATGGTGTGCCTATTCTGGACCATCGGAATACCCACTTTCACAAAATAGCCATACCTAAATAAAGCCTGAAAGTGTGCGTACATACCCATGAAAAATCCAAAATACCCACTTCTTGAAATAAAAATCTCCAAAGGAGATTTTCGGTCCATGTTTGGAAATACTTGCCAAAAACCCTTGGGAAAATATTCAAAGGCATAAACTCGTCGAACCCAAGAAAGCCCTATTGATTAATGGAAAACAAGGGAAATATTTCGTCAAACACAAAAGTGAAATTTTCAAGTTTGGAACCGAAGGAAGTATTGAAGGAAGGAGATCAACACCCATTCAAGTCAAGAAGTATGTAAGTCCCTAAAAGTTCTACTGCATTTTGTTCATTTTATTTCTTTCTTTTTATTACTTGGGGACAAGTAATGGTTTAAGTTTGAGGTTGTGATAACTCTATTTTTAGAGTTATTATTTCCATTTATTTTCCACTTTATTTTGTCAATTTTAGCCATTTCACTTCTTAAAACCCCCATTCTTGGTATATTTCACGAAAACGAGCAAAAGGAGTGAACCATGGTCTTTAATAAATTATTTGGTAGAATTTGGATGTTTTTCACGTTTTATCCTGCAGTGACCACTGTTGTGCCCACTCCGGTTCCCCACTCTTCGAGCAGATCAAGAAAACAAAAGAAAACCATGGGCTGGAAATATAAAACCTGGAGTTTAGAAGGTTCAAATGGCAGGAAAATATGGGCTGGAGATGTACAAGGTAGTTTTCATTGGAGATAGCATCAAGTACACCTCCTTGTACTTGGAGATTGACTTGGAAAAGAGTCCATTGGATAAAAGGATTACACAAGGAACTGATTTCTGCCACAACACAGCAGTCTTTACCCATTGGAAGACCCACCTCTTTTGTGTAATACCCAACTCCTTCTCCTAGTATATAAAGGAGCACTTGGGTATCATTTATGATCATCCTTGGAGTTTTTGCTTAGCCTTAAATTCTCTCAACTACCACATTAGCTTTAGTCTTTTATTTACTGCAGTAACTAGCCTTAATTTTCAGTAATTTACTTTCTTAGCTTAATTGTAGTTCGCAATACACAGTGACAGGGACGAACCCTCGTTCCCCACTGTGAGTTCTATTCAAGTCACTTTCAGTTTAATTATGTGCAACTTCTACTCTTTTGCTTTCTTTACTTCAAGTATGGGCTAAACACCCTTTGGGATGTAGGAAGGAGAAGTACCTGGATATTATTAAAAATGCTTGAGTAATCTTTATACTTAGAATATTTGTTGTTTTGGTCATTCATTCTCGATATTTACCCAAGGATGCGAACAATCCGATCACTTGCAAGGATCTAAAGTCTAGTTCTTAACTTAGAAATAAGTAGAACGTAGTGACACGAGCTTGAATGATGCTAGGTGATTCGAAAGAATTCTTATGACACTTACGAAAGTGAGGTCGGCACAGTGAGCAAATCTCAACCCACTGGAGTAGTAGGCAAGCTAATTTGTGTATTAAAAACACTTAGAGTATTTGTCTCTACACATTCCATCGAGACCTGAAAAGGTCCATTCTTGAGATCACCATTGACAAAACAATAAGTACTAAAAGTATGAGATTTTTATCTAAACGGTGTGAGTATTTTGTAACCGGGCTTTTCTAGCGAAAATGTCCACCACGAATACGAGGATCACTTCTAAGGATCGAGTATTTGATATAAAATTTAGGGAAAATCCAACCTACATTCCTCCTTTTAATCTTAGTAAAATCGTTAAAGTAGCTATTTCACCAAACCAAACCAAAATATTATTTTCCTCTCTAATTGAAACTTGTAAAAGGAGCTCATAAGAACCGTATTGTCTTGATTGTCCAGTCCCTGTGGATTCGATTCTGGTATTTTACCAACTATTACTTGTTGTGACGATCATAGTGGACAGTGTACACTTGCACTTCCCACTGTGGACAGTTTGCAACCCACTGCGATTAAAACACATATTTCGCACGTAACACCTGCCTAGTATCAGACTAGAACAATCATTAAGCCTAACAACTTACCATTCAGCTGTAAGTATGTTCAGGCCACTAGAACTGCATTTCAATTCCTAAACCGTACCTGTTTAGAAGTCAGCAAGTCCTAAAGTTACTGAGTACTCCAAAAGTGATCGGACAGTACCAGTTTCCGGACACCTTAAACTATCCGGACAACACAAGTTTTCCGGATACCCAAGACTTACCGGATACACCAACTTTCCGGATACCCTCATCTTTCCGGATACATCAACTTACCGGGTATTTCACTAATCCGGATGACACCCGGAAACCAAGGTAATCCGGATACCATCCGGTAACTTATTTCATCCAGAAACTATACAAAATTTAAGACTTACCGGATGACTTTGTCGCGTCCGGAGACATTCATCACCACGGTTTCCGGATACATGGTTTTATCCGGAAACCTTCGACCTGCAGCTTAAAAATCGACCTAATTCGATGTCTGTTCGATTCAGTTCATTCCAGACCATCCCATACAGTCCACAAACAGTTTATACAACTATTTCAAGGTTTAATTTAACATATAAACACTGATTTAAGCAAACAACAAATGAACTCACCTTTAAACTTTGCAAAACCCACTTCCTGCACAAATCTGATTCCAATCTGTTGATAATGATTTTGAAATCCATTTTAATACACAGATTCGTTTACAAACATATATCTACAACAAGTTTTATCAGAAATCATAACTAATTTCTTACCAATTTGAAGCCAAGACTTGTTTTCTTTCTTTTCTTCCTCTTTTCTTCTTTTTCTTTCTTTCTCTCTTGATTCTCCAACCGACCCAACATAAGAAATCAGATAACAATATGATTTCATCTACTTTATCCAAACACACTTTTCACAAATGACCACTTACACCTCCAAGTTTCCATTATTTCTCAAAACAACACCAAACTTTAAACCCTTGTATTTTAACCCTATTGAATTATAAATTACAACATAATTCAAGGTTTTAAACCCAAAATACAATTAGATCCCAATTCTCATTAAATTACTATTATTGAAAATTCAGGATGTTACACCATCTATCCCTTGGGTCAGAAAGACAGACAGTATCTAGAATCTCCCGTAAAGCTGACATCTGCGACTCCTCTACACCCCCTCTCGGCTCTCTACGCAACACTGATCCCCAATCCCCCAAGTTCAAACGATCTTGTACCAATGCCAATTTGTCCCGCTCCAGCGCAAATACCCTCGGAAATTGCACTTTAAGAGAGGAATCTCCCAACCAAACCTCATCCCAAAACAAAGTAGAATTTCCATTACCTACTTTTTTCTTTCAAAAAGAAGAGAGGTTAATGTCATTATTCTCCATTTGTTGAATTGGTAACAATTACAATTTGTTGGTAATATTGTACCAAGTATGTAAATTTGATTGGTACACGGTATTAAAAGTTGCATAACATGGTGTTATCATGATATCGACTTATTTAATTATATATTAGTTTTTGAATTTTTTACGTACTAAATATTAAACTTTGTAATCTTAGCTATTTTGTTCGAACATTTGAATGTTTGCAAGTTTTATTCCTTTCCACTTTAAACCCTTAAACATTACATGGATTATCTAAAAACTCAAATTGGCACTAAAAATTTGAACATAATTGCAAGTTTTCATATGTGTAAGGGGTTGTTTGGCAGTTACTGAATGGCTTGGTGCTAAATGATTAAGTGGTCAGAATGATTAAGAGGCTTTTATGATATAGTGCAAAATGACATATGGTTGTTTGATATTTGCTTAAAATGAAATCGGGATGCTGATTGGTTAAGGGTTGTCCAAGATGCTACACCATTCAGAGGGTTTTAGAACCATTAAGAGTAGATTTTTTTTTCCAAACAAGATTCACCTCTAAACGATTCAGAGGTTGCCTCTTAAGAAACTATTAAGAGGTAAACAAACAGCCCCTAACTTGAAGTTGGTACAAAACCAATACCAGCATATACCAACCGAAAACAAGTCAGTACCAGTTAAGTTGATACTAAGTACATTTGATTGGTATATGATATAAGATTTTGCATACCGATTATAATCGGTTGTTACACGGTATTGAAGAAAAAAACCTTGGTACCGTACCTGAATTAAGTAGATTTTTATCAGAAAGAATAGATGGATGTTGGGATGATGGACCAAAACTTTTAAAAAATACATACTATTAGATAATCTCTGTAATAAATGAAGTATAGCGATCAATTACAAGAATCCACATACCACATCTAGCAAATCCATAATTTACCCTTGATATAATTATGAGGTATAAATGAGTATGATAAATGGTTTTATTTGAAATAAGTCATCCCTATACACGGGCCACGATTATTTTGCAACCCAGTAACACTATAACCCTGTGCAACTCTCATCTAAACCATTCATTTATCCCATTGCAATTGGATTCACATTGATTCTTTAAATGAATTTACATGATTTCATCGAATTTCTGTAGTAGATGTCGACTAAATGAATTTATATGATTTCATCAAATTTCTGCAGTAGATGTCGATGCGCATAACGGTTCTTGTGATGTATTGGATGAAGGTGATACTTTCATGAAACAGTATGTATTCCATGTTAATGTATGTATTTAATGAAATAATACGCACGAAACCAGTATTGATTCAATCATTTAATCGATCCAGTGTCTACATAATGAATGAGCTAAATAAATGGTTTAGATGAGAGTTGCACGAGGTTTTTACCTTAAATCTAGGTTTTACTCCAAAACTTGAGCTCGCTTTGGTGAAGAGTTGCAATCCCTTAAATCAACCCCCAAGCCAATATATGAGCTTCCAACATACTCCATTTTACTTTCAAAACACCAACATATACCATAAGGAAGGGATTAATGGTTGTGGATGCAAAGAGATCAAAATCCTAGGTTAAAAGATGGTATATTAGAGGCTTACCTTTCAACTCCTACCAGGCCCAAAATCATCAAGGAATCATTAATCGTCTTGGTTTCCCTATTGAAAAGCTTCAAAATACGAAATCGTAGCCTGAAAAAAAATCGCCCAAAACAGATGAGAGATGAAGATGTTATGGCCAAATGAAGAAACCCTTGAAAAACCGGATTTTAAGCACTAGAATCCGCTCATGACTTTGTCATGCGATGTAATAACCAGGTATTTTATTTAAATTAATTATGGAAATTTTATAAGTTTATATGGGTATTTTAAGGAGTTAGAAGTTAAAGGGTAAGTTATAATTTTATTATGGAAGTTTAGGGGTATATTTTGTTAAATGGAACAAGTTTAAGGTTCATTTGGAAAATTGATGACACCTCCTGGTAGCCAACAACCGACTTTCATTCTATATTAGGATGAGGTGTCCTCTTGTTACCCTTTTTAGCAAAAGTGAAGTGTGTGTGTGCATATGTGGTGTTTTCGGTTTTAGAAAGAGAGTGAGAGAGGTCGAAGGAAGCTAAGGAAGAGGAAGAAGTACCTATTTTATTGCAGCTGAGTTTAAGATTCAATTCATCTGAAACAACAAGGTATTAATCCATTCAAGTCTTTACTTTTATGTACAATAGGTTTTACATGAACTTTAGAAGTGGGTTATGTTATTTTTAGAAGGTATATGAATTCTGGGTTTAGAATAGTGTTCTAATAGTAGTATAAAACATATCTGCAAAGTTACATAAACATGCATAGTATAAATCTGCAAAAATCTGGGTTTTAGGATGAAACAGTAGACTGAGACATTCATCGAAGTCGCAATAGACGACTGCGACATTCAACGAAGTCGCAACAGTTGGTTGCGACTTGGCATTGAAGTCGCAATGGTCGTTTGTGACTTGGCTTGAAATCGCAGTAGTAGATTGTGATTCGAGTGTGGGATCGCAGTAGTTGGTTGCGACTTCAAGGTGGAATCGCAATAGTGGGTTGCGACTCCAAGGTGGAATCGCAATAGTTGGTTGCGACTCCAAGGTGGAATCGCAATAGTGGGTTGCGACTCCAAGGTGGAATCGCAATAAGGGGTTGCGACTTCGGGGTGAAATCGCAATAAGGGGTTGCGACTTCAGGGTGGAATCGCAATAGGAGATTGCGATTTGGTACTGTTCATTGCGATTTCAGTTGGGAATTTTGTAAGTTTAAGTATTAAAGGAAATATTTGGTATTTTATCTGATTTCAGATTCTGTGAGGGATCGACACACGTGAATTATCTTGGAAGAGTTTTTGTGATAAACACACGAGGTGAGTTTTTATTTGAAATGTTTTCAAATGGAATACATATATGTGATTAAATGTAATATGGTGCATATAATGTTTATATGAATATTGCATTGTATGAGTACTAGTTGGCCAGGCTTAGGACCGGTGAAAGTTGGCTGTACAAAGGGACAGTGGTGTTGGCTGTATTTAGTACAGCGGTGTAAATTAATTAATTGGCTTGCTACCAATTAATATGGCCAAGGAAAAGAAAGGAGAAAGAGATGGAAAGATTACATGAGTCATAATTGGTATTCTTATGTGAAGTATATGTATGACTTTGTGCAAAAGTTTTCTTTAACTAACGGGGATTTTTCTCACTAGACCTCAAGGTCTAACCCTCATTTTTGTTTTAAAATATGTATTCCAGGTCATGGAGCAAGCAAGAGACAATGATAGGATTTATCATGTTAGCCTTTGTGGATGTTGAATGATTATGAAGATTTCCGTTATAATTTAGTAGTTGTTATGTATTTCACTTTGTTCGAAAAAGTTTGTACTGAAAAGACCTAATTGTAGTATCTAAGGGACCGTATTTGAATTATGATATGTTATTTTGTGGTTTATTATATGAAACTTGTATGTTGGCAATAAGGGGCGTTACAAATGGTATCAGAGCCTTAGTTTAAGAGATTTAGGTATTAGTATCTGTACCTAGACTTAAACTGCATGCGAAGTAAGATGTCCTTGTTATTTTAGAACCTTGGGATGATAAATATAAAAAGGTAGAAGGAACATCATGTAAGGTAATTTCAGATTTACACCTGGCCAGTGTAATTATGATCTTACAGGTACATGTTTGAACCAGAATACTTTATTATATGGGGTATGTGCTTATGTGTATATTAACCTTGTTTGAATCAACAGAATGGCAAGTGGAACGAGACAAACAGCCGGAGGAAGGGGAAGAGGGGGAGAAAGAGGCAAAGGTAGGACAGGGGGCAGTGTACAGGGGCGAGGCACAGAGTTTGTTACGAGAGACGACCTAGCGAATGAAATGGGAAGACTTCAGGCAAATATACAAGCTATGTTTAACCAGACTCACCATTCGGAAACAGCAATACCAGACCCTACCATTGAAAGTGAAGTGCCTATCACACCTATTGTCACATCAGTACCAAGAAAGTGTGATTATAAAATGTTTTTAAGCTGTAAACCACCCACTTATGGAGGGGACAGAGATCCAGTAAAAGCAATGCGATGGCTGAAAGAGGTTGAAGCAGTATTTAAGACTAGTAAATGCGCGGAAGAAGATAAAGTGTTATATGGAACAGCAATGTTAAAAGCAGATGCCTTGTATTGGTGGGAAGCCCTTATTGACTCTGAAGGACCTGATGTATATTCAACTTTTACTTGGGGCGAAGTCTCGAGAGCATTTAAGGAACAGTTTTGCCCGCAAGCCGCAGTTAGACAGTTGGAAGAGGAATTCCTGAGCCTACAGCAAGGAAACTTATCGGTAAGAGACTACACAGCCCGTTTCTTGGAAAAGTCGCGTTTCGGAGAATATTATGTTGCCACAGAAAAGATGAAGATGGAACGGTATGTATTCGGATTGAATTCGGAGATTAGAAAGTTGGTAACTGCAGCGAGACCTAATACTTTTTCAGAAGCAGTCAATGCGGCGGAAAATGTGGAGCGAGACAATAAGAGGGATGTTGGGGATAAGAGTGCGGGAAAGAGAAAATGGGAAGGACCACCACATGATGTGAAGAAGTCTGGATTCAGCGATTTGATAGTCGTCCACCTTTTAGAGCAGCTGAAAGACCTTGCCCAAAGTGCCACCGTTTCCATCAAGGAAACTGTCAAGTAGATCCTAGAAACTGTTATAAGTGCGGGAGTTGGACACATTGCTAAAGATTGTAGGGTGGTTAGATTTTGTTATTCATGCAATTCGCCAGATCATCTTCAATCAGATTGTCCACTGGGAAGAATACCATCGGGTGGCACGTCAACAAGAGCATCGGGTGTTAGACCAACAGTACCGAGGTCAGAGCCAGCAAGAGCAAGAGGCCGTTTATTTCAGATGACAGCAAAGGAAGCGGAGGAAACTCCGGACGTAGTTACAGGTACATTCTTAATAAATTCCACACGTGCTAAGGTGTTATTTGATTCTGGTGCAAACCGATCGTTTGTGTCTCCTTCATTTGCTGCTTACATGCATTTAAAGCCGAAAGTATTAGATCATGCTTTATTGGTAGATACGGCAAATGAGAATCAAGTATCAGTTAAAAAAGTATTTGATAGTTGCGTGATAGATATAGAAGGGTGCGGAGTACCGATCCAGTTATTTCCAATAGCCCTGGTAGAGTTTGATGTGGTAGTGGGAATGGACTGGTTAGCCGAGAGACATTATCTGTATGGTTCCAAATGTCAAATTTTTACTGATCATAAGAGTCTCCAACATCTCTTTGATCAAAAGGAACTGAATATGAGGCAAAGAAGGTGGCTAGAGTTAGTGAATGATTATGATTGTGAAATCCTTTATCACCCAGGAAAAGCGAATGTGGTGGCAGATGCACTAAGTCGACAAGAAAGAAGTGGAACGATAAAGGCGATATCTTTAAGAGCTGAACTTCTTCCAAACATTTTTGACGAATTACTGAAGTGCCAAATAGATGCTTATCAAGAAGAAAGTTTAAAATCTGAACGGTTGGTTGGGATATCAGCATTGCTTGGGAAAGATAACCGTGGGTTGTTGTGTTTGGGGAATAGGATTTGGGTACCTCGTTTGGGTGGATTACGTGATCGTGTACTGCAAGAAGCTCATCAATCTCGATTCTCCATTCATCCAGGTACAAATAAAATGTATAGAGATCTGAAACAATTTTACTGGTGGCCGGGGATGAAAAGAAGCATTGCAAAGTATGTGGAGGAATGTACTACTTGCAAGAAAGTAAAGATTGAGCATCAGAAACCGTTTGGTCAGTTACAACGCTTGGATATTCCAGTGTGGAAATGGGATCAGATCACAACTGATTTCATTACCAAGTTACCAAGAACTTCAAAGGGATTCGATTCTATTTGAGTGATTGTGGATAGGTTGACAAAGTCTGCTCATTTCTTGCCGATAAAAGAAACCGATTCTTTGGAACGTTTAGCTAAGTTGTATATTAATGAAATAGTAACTCGACATGGAATTCCAATCTCGATTATTTCCTATCGAGATAGTCGTTTTACTTCTAGGTTTTGGAGAAGCTTTCAAAAAGAGATGGGAACGCAGATAAAGTTGAGCACAGCATATCATCCACAGACAGACGGGCAAAGTGAAAGAACGATCCAGACTTTAGAAGATATGCTCCGGGCTTGTATAGTTGATTTTGGAGGATCATGGGATAAACATTTGCCTTTGATAGAGTTCGCTTACAACAACAGTTATCATTCTAGTATTCAGGCGGCACCGTTTGAAGTATTGTATGGCAGGAAATGCCGAACGCCCTTGTGTTGGAATGAAGTGGGGGAAAAGCAGTTAGCAGGGCCATAAATAGTGCAGTTAACAGCAGATAAGATTACTCAGATCCGGGATAGATTGAAAACGGCACAAGACAGACATAAAAGTTATGCAGATCGACGCCGGAAACCGTTAGAATTTCAGGTTGGGGAATTTGTGATGTTAAAAGTTTCACCTTGGAAAGGAGTCATACGTTTTGGGAGACAAGGTAAACTCAGTCCGCGGTATATTGGGCCATTTGAAATTTCCGAAAGAATTGGGGAAGTGGCTTACCGATTAGATTTACCTCCAGAGCTAAGCAGAATCCATAACGCTTTTCATGTGTCGAATTTTCGAAAGTGTTTGGTATCACCAGACCAGGCAGTGACTCTACCGGATATACAAGTGGATGAAAAGTTGAATTATGTGGAGGAACCGGAAGCTATTGTTGACCGAAAAGTCAAAGTTTTGCGAAATAAAGAAATCAGACAAGTGAAAGTACAGTGGAAACATCACAGAGGTCAGGATGCTACGTGGGAACCAGAGTTAGAAATGAGAGCCAAATACCCTCATCTTTTCTCTTAATTGAATTCCGGGACGGAATTCTTTTAAGGGGGAGATGTTGTAATAACCAGGTATTTTATTTAAATTAATTATGGAAATTTTATAAGTTTATATGGGTATTTTAAGGAGTTAGAAGTTAAAGGGTAAGTTATAATTTTATTATGGAAGTTTAGGGGTATATTTTGTTAAATGGAACAAGTTTAAGGTTCATTTGGAAAATTGATGACACCTCCTGGTAGCCAACAACCGACTTTCATTCTATATTAGGATGAGGTGTCCTCTTGTTACCCTTTTTAGCAAAAGTGAAGATGTGTGTGCATATGTGGTGTTTTCGGTTTTAGAAAGAGAGTGAGAGAGGTCGAAAGAAGCTAAGGAAGAGGAAGAAGTACCTATTTTATTGCAGCTGAGTTTAAGATTCAATTCATCTGAAACAACAAGGTATTAATCCATTCAAGTCTTTACTTTTATGTACAATAGGTTTTACATGAACTTTAGAAGTGGGTTATGTTATTTTTAGAAGGTATATGAATTCTGGGTTTAGAATAGTGTTCTAATAGTAGTATAAAACATATCTGCAAAGTTACATAAACATGCATAGTATAAATCTGCAAAAATCTGGGTTTTAGGATGAAACAGTAGACTGAGACATTCATCGAAGTCGCAATAGACGACTGCGACATTCAACGAAGTCGCAACAGTTGGTTGCGACTTGGCATTGAAGTCGCAATGGTCGTTTGCGACTTGGCTTGAAATCGCAGTAGTAGATTGTGATTCGAGTGTGGGATCGCAGTAGTTGGTTGCGACTCCAAGGTGGAATCGCAATAGTGGGTTGCGACTCCAAGGTGGAATCGCAATAGTGGGTTGCGACTCCAAGGTGGAATCGCAATAAGGGGTTGCGACTTCGGGGTGAAATCGCAATAAGGGGTTGCGACTTCAGGGTGGAATCGCAATAGGAGATTGCGATTTGGTACTGTTCATTGCGATTTCAGTTGGGAATTTTGTAAGTTTAAGTATTAAAGGAAATATTTGGTATTTTATCTGATTTCAGATTCTGTGAGGGATCGACACACGTGAATTATCTTGGAAGAGTTTTTGTGATAAACACACGAGGTGAGTTTTTATTTGAAATGTTTTCAAATGGAATACATATATGTGATTAAATGTAATATGGTGCATATAATGTTTATATGAATATTGCATTGTATGAGTACTAGTTGGTCGGGCTTAGGACCGGTGAAAGTTGGCTGTACAAAGGGACAGTGGTGTTGGCTGTATTTAGTACAGCGGTGTAAATTAATTAATTGGCTTGCTACCAATTAATATGGCCAAGGAAAAGAAAGGGGAAAGAGATGGAAAGATTACATGAGTCATAATTGGTATTCTTATGTGAAGTATATGTATGACTTTGTGCAAAAGTTTTCTTTAACTAACGGGGATTTTTCTCACTAGACCTCAAGGTCTAACCCTCATTTTTGTTTTAAAATATGTATTCCAGGTCATGGAGCAAGCAAGAGACAATGATAGGATTTATCATGTTAGCCTTTGTGGATGTTGAATGATTATGAAGATTTCCGTTATAATTTAGTAGTTGTTATGTATTTCACTTTGTTCGAAAAAGTTTGTACTGAAAAGACCTAATTGTAGTATCTAAGGGACCGTATTTGAATTATGATATGTTATTTTGTGGTTTATTATATGAAACTTGTATGTTGGCAATAAGGGGCGTTACATGCGACACTGCCAATGGCATTGTCACCCGGGATGTACTGAGGCTGCCAGGCTGGTACACTCCCCGCGACCTTGTCCTGCGACTATGCCATTGGGCACCGTCGCCGGACACTGTAGCCCGAATTGTAGCGAGAGTTTTTCGACCGCTTTCCCGACCCTTCTCCCGACTGTTCTTTAATCATTTTCCTGACCGTTTATAGAATAATTTGGGGTGTTACAATATATGTGATCGAAAAAAATATATGAAAAAGTTCTATAATCTTTCTATTTATGTTGTCAAACTTTTGTCATCCATCCATCATTAATAACATTTATACTAATTATGAAAATAGTGTTAGGTAATATTTTAACTATCTTGTGACAAGCACCAAGATCTCAAACAATCCAACAAAAATACAAAGACAAATATGTCTCAAGATATGCTCACCAAATTCAGTACTAAAGTTTTTGATCTCCATGATGAAAACATTCAAAAATGCCTTAATTAAAATAAGACTAATTTGCTGAAGATCTGTAACAATGTTGAATAAAATGTTATCAAGTATCAAATCCACACACAATGTGTGTTACAAATAATATGATAACTTTGTTCAATGATTTTTAATTCTTTTTACAGTTTTTTCTCTGTACCCATAAGTGTTCCAGACGAGTTTGCACGTAACTTAACTAATTTTACATGACCCTGATGATATTAACTAGAAAAATCACTAGTAATCTTAAGTACACCTAAAATGTTTATCTAAAGAAGGAGTCTCAAGGCTAAGTGGCCATTTACAAAACGCTTATCCGGGTAAGTGCTTATCAAGTTTACATTAGTTTACCGGATGAATATGACAAGGACTAAGAATCTTACCCGGTAAGAGCGGAAACAAGAACCGAGAATCTTACCCGGTAAGCGAGTTCGACGGCTCTTACCACGGTTAGCGTTTACCGGCTAAATTGTTGCATATAGGGGTGTTAACGAGTCGAGTCGAGTTGTAGAGTGTTTGAGCTCGGCTCGCGAAAATAATGTTAAGCTCGAGCTCGAGCTCAAATTTTTTTCCTAAATTGTGTCCGAGCTCGAGCTCGATTATTTTTGTATTGTTCGAACTCGAGCTCGATGCTCGTTTATTTCATCCAAAGATTCGATTTTTATAAGCTCGTTTAACAGCTCGATAATATTCGTGTTTTGATGAGCTCGATTAGCTCGTTTAACACCTCAATAATGTCTATTCAACACAAATAAAATAACAAAAAATAAAACACTTTAACATTTCTGAAAAGGTGCAGATCATAAATAAAGTAGAATGAAATTAGAATACAATAAAACTGAAATTGTCTAAAAGATGCAAATCCAATACAATGCCTCAAAATAAACTCGAATCTCTCACAAGTCAAAATATTATGTAGTTTTCGCCTTCTACATATCATCCAAAAAAGCACTTCATCACTTCTTTATCCTGGGAACAAAACATCAAAATAGAGTTGAGAACTTTATGTAAAAGAAGATTTACAATAACACTTAACTGAATTTATAAAAAAAGATAAAAATTTACCACCACGTAAGAACGTTATGTACCAAGAACCTCAACCAAACATATCTCTTGTAATTGGTTTTCTTTCTGCAAATAAAGGTAAATAGATTAGTTTCAAAACAAGTTAAAGAATGATAATTATTGAACATATTAAAATTATTACCTTGTTTTTCTTTTTAACACCATGAAGATTACGAACCCAATCTCCTCCACAAATCAAAGCTTGTACAGTGTCCGGATTCAAAGAGGCGCGATATTTATCAATCACTCGGCCTCCGACGCTAAAAGTAGCTTCAGATGCCACCGTTGTGATAGGAATAGCTAGAATCTCAGCTGCCATCTTTGACAAAATCCGAAATTTTGTCTCACGAGATCTCCATATTTATCAAATGGCATTGTTGCAACTTGCATACAATGCCATTTTTGTGGACTAAAATCTTACCCGAAAAGTAAGTGATAGTATTGAATTCTACCGGTAAACACTTAAAACGAACATGATTTTATGGGCATATTGCATTTAAAACGAACATGATTTTATTTATTTTTTATTTTAAAAACATAATTTCACATAATTTTTTTTTAAAACTTGACAGTTTTCAATTTGATATGTACTTTGAAAACATGTTTAATTTCAGTTATATCATATAAAACACTATAATTAAAATATTTCTTTTTAATTTATAAACTTTTAAATTTAATTTACTAAAATTACAAAATCCTCCAATTCTCAAATTTCGGATATCTTAAGTTCTTAACTGAATTATATTATTTGGGTAAATTCAAGGTTTTAAATAGCGTGAGGCGTGGCGGCGAGATCAAGCCGTAAGTCTTAGAAGCCACGGTGAGACTACGACGTTTATCAAGGCGTGACTTATGGCGGCAAGTCTCTATATCATACATAATATTATATATAAAAACATACGTCCTGTACTATTACTCGATGATTCAATGATTATAAACAAGTTAAATTAGGTTATCTATTATTAACTAGGAAAAAAGATATTAAAAACGTAAATAGAAATCAAATATTGCGTCGCAAAAAACCGCACATTGGGCCATGACGCGCCACAGACATAATGTGGCGTGAGGCACAAGGCTTAAGCCACGGCACGCCATGACGGCTGTTGCAGCGAGCCTTTTAGAATAGTGGGTAAAATATGTTTTTTGCCCATCTGGTTTGTTAAAAATAGTCCATCTAATTTTAGAATTTTGATTTTCGTTTATTACAATTTTTATTTATGAGGAACAAAAATAACAATTAGGTCTTGTTTGTGTTTGAAATTTCGGCTCTTAATTACCATTTATCACTTATTTGGTCAGACATTCTTTAATTCAGACTGTTTATTTTTTCAATTTTTTCGGACCCACTTATCACTTAAAAATCATCTTTAGGAAAAAATGGTAGCCTAACCACTTACTTATTACTTATTTTGGAAATGTTTTTGTTTTGCTTTTAAGAGTATTAGATTTGAGATTTTGGAATGATAATACCTTCAAAGTTTGAAATGATAACATTTTGAGGGACAAAAGAAACAATTACACGTATTCAAATGTTTGTCAGTTTAGAAAAAACAAACAGTCTTGTTAATTCAGATTTCAGACTTCAACACCTCTTAAATAAAACAACAATAAAGATGAAAATAAGAATTCCAAAATTATAAGGATAAAAATAGCAACTTTCAATAAATCTTAGGGACTAAAAACGTAATTTACACTATTATTTATTTATCTTTCTTTCAAGTTCCTAGATCAGCAAGCACTCTGAACTTTCAACTTTGACTTTCGACAGCGACGAAACCAAGAGGACAAGATCAAATTCAATCAACAAAAACAAAAACCATGGGAGCAATGTTGAAGCTAATCGACGCGATCCTCTTCATCGTGTTCTTCGTAATCGCAATCGCAGCTCCACTTCTCGATGCTCAAACCTGTCTTCCTTCCAATATCTTCCCGGAAATCCTCGTACACCTCAAGACTTGGTACACCCACGAATATGGAGATTACTTGGTCTCTGAAAAACCACATTTCTTCGTTGGTCTTATTTGGGTCGAGCTTCTTTTCGCTTGGCCTCTCTCGATTGCATCGCTCTATGGTATTGTTGGTGGCAAATCTTGGTTGCACACCACCTGTTTGATGTATGGCGTCTCCACTTTAACTGCTATGGTATTCTTAACTTCTCCCTTTTCGGTTTCTTTAGTTTGATATATTAAAAATGGGAAATTTTCCACTTTGAATTTAGTACCATTTAGGATGAATTTGATATTATATTAGGAAATTAATTGTTTTAGCCATTTTTTATTGATGATTTAACCTGGGGCGGTCCCAGAAATTTTTTCATCTGTCATCTTATTATAATATAGACAAAAAGTAATTACAAAAAACACGATTTTTTTAGACGTGTTTTCATTTTTTTTAACGGGGTTTGATGTGTTTTTAGTCTAATTCTACCGTTTCGAGGGATTTTTGAAACTTTTCGCTTGATTTCGAGAGATTTCTAAGTTTCTTTATCGATTTCGATGAATTTTTCCTCTTTTTTGGTTGATTTCAAGGGTTTTTTTCGATTTTTTTGTTGATTTCACGAGTTTTTTTTGGTTTTTTGGTTGATTACGAGGCAGTGTTGCACTTTCATGAAGTTTCCAAACTAATACGATAAATCTTAAAAAACGATACGGTTAGAGCATCTCCAACCTTGGCACCAAAAAACACACCAAAAACACCAATTTTGGTGGGCCCAACACCAAACAAAAAACCCTCAACTCCAACCATGCTCCAAAAAAAAATACCAAATTTATGGACCTCACATTAAAATAACATATTTTATTTACTATTAACTATTTTTAATAACAATAATTATAATTTGTAAATATAATAATAAATAATCAGTAATTTATTTATTTAATGAATACCGATATTTTATATATTATCAAACCATTCTTATATATAAATAATTATAATTCTTTTATATGAAAACTAGTTAGAAAAAAACAACAAGTTTCAATTAATAAATTTTACATATTTATTTTTAGATTAATTCAACTAATTTATTGTGCTTGAAAATAAATATTAGATGAATTAATAGTTATTAATTGATGAACTATGTATAAGTTAGTTAATTTAATTAATTTTTTATTAGTTTAATGGTGGGCCAACATGTTTGGCGTGTGAAAATCCACACTGCATATTTGCAGTGTGAAATCATAAACCGGCAAAAAAAATTGGCGTTTGACGTGCGATTGGAGGGCTCCGCACGGCAAATCATGGGATTTACCGTGCGGTTGGAGATGCTCTTACACCTTTTACGTACCTAAACCTTTTTTACCCTTCATCGGAGAAATAATACGGTGGCACGTGCGACCATGCTAGGTCCCTCCATGGATTTAACCTCCTAGCCACTTTCTCTCTAAAATTACCAAAGCAGCCAACATGTTCGTGAAAATCCTTAGCAATTGCAAACATGGGGTGAAAAATGTAATATTTTAAACTCCAAGGGCAATTTCAAACAACCACATGTTCGTGAAAATCCATTGTAATTGCAAACATGGGGTGAAAAGTGTAATATTTTAAACTTCAAGGGCAATTTCAAACAATTAATTTCCCTGTTATATTCTTATACATTCGCCATTTGCGGATTTAAGGTTATAAGATTGTGAGAACACATCCATAATTGGTGGCGATATGAACTTGGGTATGAAGTTTATAAATGTGATCTCATCACAATGCGGTAGTTGGTGCATTTTATTTTACCATAAAACTCGGGGGAAATTAATTATGACCATGAGAATTGGGACCTTGTTGCTGTTGATGGTTGAATTGATCTTTTCCCATTTAACTTAGAAAGAATCATTGCTTACTTCAATGGTTGTAATGTGCTATATTTGTGAATCATTGCTTACTGGATGCAAGCAGTGTGGACCCAGGAAATTTTTCATACACATATAATATAGACAACAAATAATTACAAAAGGTACGGTTTTTATCGACGTATTTTCATCTTTTTACTGGCGTTCAATATTGTATAATGTGTTTTTAGCCTAATTCCACTGTTTTGAGGGATTTTTGAATTTTTTTGCTTGATTTCGAGAGATTTTTAAGTTTCTTTATCAATTTCGAGGAATTTTTTTCCCTTTTTTTGGTTTGATTTCAAGAGTTTTTTTTTTCGATTTTTTTTTTTTGGTTTTTTGGTTGATTACGAGGTAGGGTTGCACCTTCATGAAGTTTTCAAAATAATACAGTAGCACCTTCCAAAACGATACGGTTGCACCTTTCACGTACCTAAAAGTTTTTACCCTTCGCCGGAGAAATAATACGGTGGCACGTGCCACCGTAACCAACCACTTGGGTCCGCCCATGGATGCAAGAGACTGATCATTCCACATCCGGTGAGAAGGCAAACAACACTAAGGGGATGTTTATTTTTAAGCCATGTATGGGTTAAGTTGTCTGTTTCTGGTTTAATTTTGTGTGGGGTGGCTTCATGGGGACAAGTGAGGGGTCCCGACTTATTTCATATAACTATTTTAGCTTAATGGCTTAACGATTAAGCCGTAAAGAAACACTCATTTTTGGCTGAGCGAATAAGCCGGCCAGACCATTAAGCTCGTTAAGCTGTAAGTAAACAACCCATAAGTTTAGCATGAAGTAAAGTGGAAGAGGAAATATTTTCTTTTAGTCGTTCGTATCTATAAATTTAGGAGGCATATAAGAGAAAAGACCCTGGTAATTATAGGATTTGGCCATAAAAGCCGACTGTGTGGATTAAGCTGTCTGTATAGATTAGGAGAGGGTTTTTGTCTCGGAGGGTTTTCTCATAGATGGAATGAGCGTGTTTTTTAATCGTGAAGGACAGATTTCGAAAAAAGTTGACTTTTTGCATAAAATTATCCTCAAAAGCTTACTGAATAAGCCACTTTCTATATCATTAAGCCACTACCAAACAGTCATGTATATAGCTGAAGGAACAAGCTGTAGGTGTCATTAACCTCATTAAGCTGCTAACAAATCTTTTCATTTTCTTTCAGGTTGCAATACTATCAGAACTTGTGGGATCTGGAAAAGCATCAGAAAAACTATTGATGTTGTACTTCCCCTTCATGGGTTTTTCCGTATTAGCAATCTTGCGTGGTCTGCTACCACAATCGCAAAAGTCAAAGGCGATTGGCACACAACCAGCCGTGATCAGGAAAAAGAGAGCTTGAATGGTCTTCTTTACCAAATTCAACAATCATCGGTCAGTTCCCTCTAGTTTTTAAATCCGCTTGTGATCTACACGAGAGTTCTGTTTTAAGTTTTGTGGCGTTTATATCACCACATTCGTGTTTATGGACCAATGCCCATCTATAACCTAGTTTCCATCGATCTTTAAACACGAGGCTTTTGATATTGTCGTAATTGGTGATGTAAATTATGGTTCACATTGTTTTGATGCATGTATGTTTTCATTCTTGTTGTTACAGTGAACACAAGATTTGACTTCTTTCTCATGCTGATTAATCTTGATATTGTCATTTGTTAACTTGAAATTGTAAAATCTATTTGGTTTTTGGGATTCTGAACGGAATATGTGGAACCCCGTTAGATTTCTTTTCAAAAGAGCCCTTGAGGAGAGGGAGGTTTCAATGTATATTGAAATAGAAACGTCCAAGTCTACTCGATGTGAGACTCTAACAAGCCCCCTGCAATGTAGGTCCCACAGTGTTGGGTCCCCGGCACAAATGTCCTAAAGATAGAGACATAGGCACCGATACCATGTGAGATATCTGGAACCTCATCAAATTACTCTCCAAAAGAGCCCTTGAGGTGAGAAGAGAGGTTCCAACATATATTAAAGTAGAAAGGTCCGAGCCTATCTGAAATGAGACTAACACTAGGAATTCAGAAGTATGATGTCGCAACCGATCATCTAGATCATTGTTTGTTTCAAAAAGCACATCCGAAATAGTTTGGGATAAAAACCATTTTATAGCTAGGGTTTGGGTTCCGTCGAGAAGTTGAGGTTATCGTGAGAAGAGTGAAAAGTGGTTACCAACCGTTGGATGAGAAATTGACACACATTAGGATGAGATGCATCGAGATAAGATGCATCAATTTTCTTCTATGGCACAATTAATGGGAGGACATTTGATTAAAAGTGATCAACGGTTCAGATTCATTTCTCACGCTTCTCACGTTAACCTCAACTTCTCACAAGATCCTTTGCCTTGTAGCTAAGTTTTAATAACTAGTACATCAAAAAGGCATCATGGCTCGGTAAGAATCGTGAGCTATCTAGGGGCTTGAAAATGTGACATATGGTGAACCCAAGTTAAACGCAAACAATCCAAGGACTTGGTATAACAAAATATATAGAGGTTGGTAGTCATTTCGTTTACCAAAGGGTCATTGGCCCGGTAGATCCCAATATTCTTAGAGGTCCAGGGTTTAAGTCTCACCAAAGGTTACGAGTGTGTGTGTGAGCTTTGCTATGTATGAATATTAGGGGCGTTCGATACTTCCATACCCGAACTTTTAAAATTGTAACCAACGTGTATGGGCGGATCTAGTGTAGAGCACACGGAGGCCCGTGTAAAAAATTATAGGGCCGTGAAAAGTGTCAGCGTATCAATTTGTTGTGTGTCACCATATATATTGTGAAACTACGAGGACACAAGTTCCCTTAGTAGAGTTGATTTGCAAAGCTTTTCTTCCATCCTAGATCCGAATTCCAAGTCTCGTTAGTGTCGTCTTAGTTTTTAGCTTTTAATTTCATATTTATTATGTTTTTAAAAAACCTGCAATAAAAGAGTTGAACACTAAGCCTCACATATGAAAAATAATGAACTAACCATATATTTGTTTTTTATATTCAAATGGTGCCACCATCTGAATTCTTGTTTACGTCTGTCTTTGCCGATGTGCTCGTAATTAAGTCGGTCGGGGACATTGTTAGTCCTTTGTACTATGCTCGAGCTCACACAAAGTCATGTTTTGCATTAAGCCAATAGTAGAAGGTAGTAAAGTGTAACTTTTGGTTCATAATATAGTTAGTTGGCGCCTAATAGATTCATAATCCATAGAGTTGGTTCCTACCTATTTTTTTCTAAAAAGAGCCACGAAAATACATAGTAAACCCTATAAATTTGCAAATTGTATAATTAGATCCCTTTTGGGAAACTATCACTTTTCTACATATTATCAATACCATCAATGTTGGTAATTTTCTTCTTTTAGAAAAAAATAATTGAACATATCCTTGGTGAAAAAAGAAGTTGAAAATTGTCAACGTTAGCGTTCCTTCTTGATGTTTTTGTATTCTTGAAGAACACTTGAAGACTGCCAATGTTTGGTATTTGTCTTTCAGAAAAATAGTTGAAGGTAATCAATAGTATTTGTATGTTGTGAAATTGAAGCTAAGTTGGTTGTACGTTTGTATCTATGTTTTTCCTGATCCAAGTTACATGTTTTGTGGCCTTTAGTCTAACGGGTAAGGAGGTGAAGCACAATGAGTGAGAGGTCTCGAGTTTGACTTCAGGCACCACCCACCCATATGTCCCTGGCTCCCTATTACACGTGAATTACCCCTCCTATGATGGTCGTGGGACCAGTACAGTGAGAAAGCACTAGAGGGTAGCGTCAATACCCTTTTTGCAAAATGTTAGACTAATTTCTTTGATTAGGCTGACATATTGATACCACCCGAGATAAACGATTTCTTCTAATTAAAAGTAGGCAAACAAAATCACTCGTTTTCTTAGTATAAATAAATCATAGCATTGTGAACACAGACTATATCAACTTCAAATTGATCTAATCACACGGACGGCAAACGTAGCCATTCTTACCGGCTCGATCCCTTGTTGGGAGAATCACGGAGGCTATAGGTTCATATCTATCCAATTTTACATCACGATGAATCTTTTTTCTCTTATTATTCATTCCAACGTAAGGTGAGGTGGGCATTTTCTCTGAGATAAAAGGAACCACAATGCCTCCATAGTCGAAGTTGAAACCATCCTTTTTGCATCAAACAAAGGCGTACCGCATCTTCAAGCGTAAGCAAAGAGATGACTACGATCACCATGTCCAGTGGAAGTTCAGAAAATACCATCATCTGAATCAGTAGACTGATACAACTACAAACATAAAACTATTAATCAGTTCCTTTTGTAAATCAACAGAAATAAAAACCAGATTCTACCTCATGACCATTAAGGTTTCCGACCATTCGTCTTATATTTGATGGCAAAAAAATAAAAACTTATGACCAAGAAGGTCATATGAACAACAAAATGAGGCCAAGTGAAGCATGGTTTATATGGACAATGAATGAGTCATTATGTACCTTGCTTAAGATGAAGGAATTGTCCATGAATGGTAAGTACAACAAAAACAAATGAATAATGTCAACAAGTTGTTGTACTCATTTATTAATCAAATAATTCCACTAATAATAAAATATCAAAGATAAGAAATTAGGGATAAAATAGAACTGTTTTAATCTGATATAGGATATATATTAAGGTATGTTCTCTCATATATGTTATAGTGTGATGTTCTCTCATATATGTTATAGTGTGAAATTAAGACCATCTCCAACAGCTTTCTCGTTTTGGAGAAAATGGGGAATATGGAGATTTTGGGCTAAATTTTTGCTCCAACAGCTTCCTCAAAAGTAACTATCTCCAACATGAAAAGTAGGTGACAGAAAGAGTTTTTTTCCAAATATAGAAATACCCCAAATGATGATTACTACATGAGAGGACCAATAGAAATATTTCAAAAAATTATTTAGAGAGAGAAATAATATTTTAATAGATGACTGAAATATTTTAATATTATAATTAATGTTTTTTAAAATAGAGAATCTGTTAAAGATGAATGTAATTTTCTTTAATAAATTTTAATTTTTAGTTCTTTATTTTAAAGAAATTTTAGAGCATCCACATAAGTCTTGCAAGACCCCTTGCAAGATGACATGACATGACATGCCATGTGTCTTGCAAGGCCTTGCAAGACAATCCTCATCTTGCTAAATTAAAAAGACGTTTTACAAAATAGATATATTAAACAAAACCTTTTTTAATTTAATTAATTTGTTTGTTTGTTTAAACATTATTTATTAATATTATTTATATTATAATTTATTAGTTTGGAAATGAATTTGACCTTGTATATGTGTGAAAGGTGTTATTGTAAAACTGATATGACACTTTAAAAAGGAATATGGTCTTATATGTATGTTCTTAAAGAATCTATTGAAGATGGTCCAACGGCGCAGTAAAATGAATTGGTCAGTTGGATTGGGTTGATGGGTAAAAACAAGATCAAACGGCTGAAAACGGCTGTAAAGCTGATATGACACATCATAGTTTTTTGGGAGTTTTTTAATTTAATATAAACATATTTAAATAATGACTTGGTTTTTATGAATAAAGCAGTTTAGATTTTAGAAGGTTGGTTGTAAGGATAACAAGATTGTACGTTAATTTAAAAAAAATGATATCCATTCATTTTAACAAAATTATGAGAATCTGTAGAACATTGGAAGTTAGGGGTGTAAACGAGTCGAGTTTTTAACAAACTACTCGAGCTCGTTTATCTCGAGTTCGAGCCTAATAGTTGTCGAGTTTGAGTCGATCTCGAACACAAAATTAAACTCGTTTAACTTAACGAGTCAAGTTCCGTAATACCAATGTTCGACTCGACTCGCTCGAAAGCTCGATTAAGCTTTACGAGTCGAGTCGAGCCATTCAAGCAAACACTTTTTCGAGCCAAACATATTTATATGTTTACAAATTATATAATCAAAATATAAAAATTATCGAGCTTGGGTACATAAACGAGTTAATCGATCTCACATTCGAACCAAACATATTTATATGTTTACAAATTATATAATCAAAATATAAAAATTATCGAGCTTGGGTACATAAATGAGTTAACTGATCTCACATTCGAGCTTATAAACGAGCATCGAGCTCGAGCTCAATCATTGAAAAAATATTCGAGATCGAGCTCGAGCCCGACTTTAAAAAATTAATCGAGCTTGAGCCTCGTATTATTTTTTCGAGCCCAACTGGAATATCCAGTGGAACTCCTATTTGCACTCTCCAAAAACGTTTTTGAGGGATATATATAAAGAAGAAATGGTCAAAGTTTAACTGATATAAAATATCGACAAATACATAAAATAAAAATAATTACTGATAGATACAAAATAACGAAAACAATGATCAGTTCAAATCAAGAATATGTAAAATTAATTTGTTTTATAATCATGAAAATCAACAATTTATAAATATAATCATTGCTTTCTTTCTCGAATTATATTAAGGTGTTGTTTGGTTCGTGAAATCTATAGGATTTCAAGGGAACTAGAATGATGAACTCATTTGATCAAATTGGATTCCTTTTTGGTTCCTTGAACTAGATGGAATCTATTAGAGCATCTCCAATGCAAGGTTCTTATAAGCAAAAAGTGATGTTCTTGTAGGAACTAACATTGTGGAGAGTTCTTATAAGAACTTCATCCCCTTTGACTTCTTATTTAAGAACCTTGGTTCTTACATGAAGTTTGTGTAAAATGTCAATGTCATCATTTCTATTGGCACTTGAATTTAATATTTGATATTTATTTATAGTTATAAAATAATTATTGATGTAGACAAATACATGAGACCATAAAAATGAGGTTCTTATAAGAACTACCATTGTGAATTTTTACGTGAATTCTTAAATTAATGAGATACAAATGAGATGACACCAAAAAGTAAAAAAAAAGGTTCATACAAGAACCTCCGTTGAAGATGCTCTTAAATTCATTTGAATTTCATAGATCAATGATTCATCATTTCTTGGTAAAAGTGAATGAAAATGAATTCTATCATTGGTAATTGTAACAAAATTTTATAATTTGGTTTTAAAAAGAATAACTTTGTTAAATAATTTACATATTTATCATGGGTAACTATATCAAAATTTTATAATTTGGTTTTAAAAAGACACTAATAATATTTACATTCAATAACTTTATTAAATAATTTACATATTAGATATGAGGGTCTTGTTTTGAGAATCCATGAAACTTGATAACCTTGACAATCAGTGCATCATATGTTATCTATATGATTTTTTTCAAACTAAAATTAGGATTTAGAATAATGACTAACATATCTTTGTTTGATGATTAGAATCTTTTTAGCCTGCTTGTGAAACAAAAGTTACACGTAAAAGAGTTTTACATTGTGAACCAAATACAAATGAAGCAAACACGCTGTGAAACAAAATTTATGTTTATCAACACATTAAATGCTAGCCTTAAGTGAGAAAAAATCATGTGAAACAATACCTTAAGGTAAAAGTTCTCACGATTATCACAATATATGGGGTTTTGATTTGATTAAGCCCGTGGTAGATATAATAATTTATATAGAGCAAAATGCATATACAAACCCAATTTTTGTTACAAACCCGTGCAAATCAGTCTGAATCATACAATGAGTTTGATTTTAAGTTGTAATTCCTATTGTTTTTCATGTTCTGTTCTTATGTGTATGTATTTGTATGTGTGTTTTTATGTGAAACGCATATTAGTTTCCTTCCATGCGTCGACACACAATAGTTCATAAAGGTTTATATGTGAAACAGTGCTATATGACACTACATGTTTCACATGTTTTTCTTCATATATATTGTAGATTTATAACAAATATTAGGTTTGTATTCGATATGCCATCTACTTGTATATGATGTTAAAAATTCATATCATATCTCATTGAACTTTTATATCAACAAAACATGATAGTATAATGTAATGGAATTGTTATATCCATTCAATTCCTTGTTATTTTATTTCGTACAACCAAACATACTCTATCTACTTGGATTGGGTTTCTTTAGTACTTCCTACATGCAATCAACATTAAGGTTGAAACTGCTTATATCCACAAACTGATCTTCAGGTTTCGCAACAAAGAATTACGTAGATAGGAAGACAGAGCAAACCAACCCACTTGTCCTAATTGAAACGACCTAAGAAAGAAAGAGAATGAGTCCGTGTTTGTGGGCCCAAAGGACATCATCATTTAAGACATGATGAGAACCTCCGTTTGCTTACACGTTTTAAGTTTTGATTATTCCAAGGAAAAACACCTTTCAGGTTGGTTGAAAAAGAGATGAGAAAAGGTTTTCATCGAATTCTTATATCTTGACGAGCTTTTCACAAAAGTTTGTAAGTAGACATCAACAATCGTTAGATATGATTTCTGATTTGATAGAAACATGACGGCAAACAATGATACGATATCGAAACATGTCATATTTCAAACATATAATTATACCTCAACCTTTTGCTTCAAATATAATTTCTTGAAGGTACATTAATAACATGAATTAAATGCATTTTTTCATTTTGTATTAGTGGTCATTCAAATTAGGTCACAAATCATAAAAAATGGACCTATATAGATGCATGTGGTAGTAGGTCTACATTGGTATTTAAGGGTTCTTTTATTAATTTATTAAAATTTATTTTAAATAAAATTACTGATATAGGGATAAAAAAAACCGAACCTCAATTTCATTCTTTAATAACAAGTTAATTTCTTATATAAACAAGTATATTAATATAGATTTTTTCTGTTAAATTGGTTTATAAAATTCTATGAATGGTAGATATGAATCATAAACATGGTTTTAGTAAATGTAAGAATATGTGTTGACAATTTGACTTTGTTCTTTAAGGGGTCGTATGTCGAAAGTTAATTGGACATTAAGTGTTTATCGAGTAAGTATGACAATGACCAAGAATCTTATTCGGTAAAGATCAGAATCTTATCTGGTAAATGAGGCTGGTGAGAACCCAGTTATAGCTTATCAACTAAGAGAGTAAGAGGCGTTTGCCAATAATTTTACTATGTCATTTTAATGGCCGAAAATCTCTTACCCAGTTAACGTTTCATAAATAACCCTTTAATTTTTTCAATAAGTAATACTAGATATTTTAACATGATATTTGCATTCAAGTTATTTAACAAAACATAAAGCATTTAGTAGGCAACAAAAACTATCTATTCTAGTTCTATTATCAGCTATGGGTTTGAATAGAAGAGATATTCTAGAGAATGTTTGCTAAAAGGGGTCCGGATGCTTTATTTATCACCGAGTAGAGATGAATACTATATGGTTAGAGATTTATAGAAAAATGTTCCATTCATACAAAAAAGCGGGTTTTGCTAAGATTTTTTCCTTTTGAAATAAATACTCAGTTGCTTGTGAACCTTCGGGTACTGTTTTATTCAATTTTTGGCAATCATAAGCTAATATTCTAAAACTCCATGATATAATAAGAAATGCCCTAATATTTTCAAACACACTAGTCATGGTGCACCTTTGCAATCCATCTAATAAGGCATAATTTTTTTATTGTAAACCGCAAATGAAAAATTAATGTAATTATGGTCTAATAAAAGTCTAAAGTTCATTTTTTTGAACAAAACAAATATTATAATATACACTAATAATTAAATATGTTAAATTGTTTAGGTTTAATTTTTTATTATTATATTTTGGAAACATGAGCCTCTAAATAAAAAAGTCCACTATGTTAAAAAAATATTACTCTAAGGTTATATTTGGTAAATTAATTGATAAATCGGTAACAAACATATTTGAACTTGTTGCTTAGATTTTCGTTGTATGTAAAAAAAATTTGAATTGGTAAATCTATTAATTCAATTTTAGTTTTATTAAATATTTACATCTAATGAATTTATATTTTTTATTAAAAATAGCGGGTACCCATCGGTTCCGGTTCTGGGTACCCAGCGGGACCGGTTCTAGAACCAGTCCCGACGGGTACCCAACGGGTAACGGTTCCAAAAAACTGAGAACCAGAACCGGAACCAGTCTTAATCGGTTCCGTATATGTTGATCCAAACCCTCAGTGATTTGATGATGACCCTCTCTTAATACTTAGTGAAAATTGTAAGTAAACAATATGTATTAGAGTTTCACTATCGCTGATAAGTACTAAGATCTTACAGTACCGCTGATAGGAACTCTTGCTCTTTAGATTAAACATTCAGCGAACACTGTTCACCATAATGCTCTGAGTCTGTTCAGTACTTATGGTGATCGCTGATAAGTTAGTTGTTTACTTATGATCTCTGAAGACAAGTTTCACGTCAACATAGGTTCTACGCTGAAGTCGAAGATCAAGCTCAAGAACCAGCGACAAGTCTCCTAATGAACTGATGCGGATCAGCGAAGACTCAGATTTGTCCACTCAACGTGAAGTATCAAGTACAAGACTTCAGCTATCGCTGAACTTTATCATTCGCTGATATTATATGATAAAGCGTTGAATCAACGAAAAGTTGATCATGAAGTCCTCCGTACAAAGTACTGTTGTCTTAACCACCCTTGCACGACTCCGTACGATATGTCAGAAAAGTACCTCCTTATTGTCTGAAATCGTACAACCACTCTGATACTACACTGTTCATTCATGCGGCTACTAAGGTTGTCTACAAAGGTCAATGACATGCAACCAATGAGCTGCTGCCACGTGTAAAGTGTAAACTACTATGCATTAAATGCATGCAGTATATAAGAAGATGAACTCACTTCATTTTGAAGTAACTTGCTAACTCTAGACAAGTTCATTCTTCTTATCTTGAGATAGGTTATTATTAGTAATTTCATTCTCTTTCTTAGTGCAAGAAACTTAGTGTTCCAACTTGTTTAGATTTAGGTTTATCATTAATCTTGTTCCGCAACAAGCTGTAAATTGTTAATGATTTATCAATAAACAATTTAGAAAAGTAAAATCTGTGTTTGTATTCACCCCCCCCCCCCTCTACAAACTTGTATAGCCTTTCGGGACCAACAAGTGGTATCAGAGCGGATTTGTTTAATCTCATAAACAAGATCTAATCTATACTAAGATATCTCTTCCTTGCTATTTCTGAAAATGGCTACCAACACAAACACAAACTATATTGACAATGGTTCTCTTGCAAAACCCCCTAGATTCTCCAGAGATAATTTTAATCTATGGAAAAATAGGATGATTTTCTTCTTAGAAGGTGTAGACCCTACTATGTCTTATTATCTTGAAAACGGCCCATATATCCCTGTAAGAATTGATGTTGCAGTTCCAGTCACTGAGAATAGACCTGCTATTCCAGAAAGCTGATTCCTAAAGAAATTCATATGTGGACTGATGAAGATAAGAAGAAAGTGGCTATCGACACAAAAGCCAGATCCATACTATCCATGGCTCTTCATGACGAAGTCTACCATTCCGTCATGAACCTGAAAACCTCAAAAGCAATGTGGGACACAATCTGTGTTCAGTATGAAGGTACTTCTGAAGTCCAGGACTCTCGAAAGATCAACCTGGTAAGACAGTATGAAAGCTTCATTTGTGGTAAGAATGAATCTCTCTCTGAAGTACACCAACGTTTTAACTGTTTAATAATAGATCTGAAAACTGTTGGTAAGGAATATTCTAACTTTGAAGTGCTGACAAAGTTTTTAGAATGTTTACCTGAAAGCTGTGACAGTTATTCTATGTGTCTCAAGCTGTCAAAGGATCTAAAATCAATGACCCTTTCTACCTTATATGGCACGATGCTGAATCATGAGCAATCGAGTCATCTTAAGAAGAATCTTGTAAAAGATTCCAAAAGCACCCTTGTTGCTTTAATCTCAGAGGAACCTTCCACTTAGCGACCCTCGGTCACTATCACTGAGTTGGAGAGTAACTCTGAAAGGTCATCAGATTCTGACTCTTCAGATGATGAAGAATCTTTGGCTCTCCTCACTAAAAAGTTCAGGAGATTCGCCAAAAAGAAAATGTTCAGAAAGAACAAACCCCTTTCCATTACTGACAAGCCAAGATCATCAGCTCTTGTTGATAAGGCTACTGCTACTTGTTTTAACTGTGAAAAGATAGGACATTTCGCTAACGAGTGCAGGTCAAAGAAAGTTTCTAGACCCTCAGCTTTTCCAAAGAAAAACTTTATTCCCAGGAATAGAGATGACAAATACGCTAAGCTGAAAGAAAAGTATGCGAAGCTGAAAAGCTTTAAGAAGAAAGGCAAAGGCCTGATGGCTAACTATGATTGGGCTACTTCTGATGAAGAAGAATCATCATCTGACTCTGAAGATGATGAAGCCAATCTCTGTCTTATGGCAAAGATTGAAGATGAGGAAGAAAGTTCAGACATTCCCTCCACTTCAACCTCTGCAACTCAGGTATCACCTTCCTTCTTTACAAATATTGCAAATATCGATGAAGCTGATAGTCTTCGTAAGATCGATCTCTTGACTAGAAGTTTATATGAAGCCATGAATGGCAAAACAGTAGTTGAAAATCAAAACCTTGATCTCGCTGAACAGCTTAAAAACTGTCACCTTCAAATAGAAAATCTTTCTAAAATTGAAGAAGATTTTAAAGATTAAGTTCACCTAAATCAGCTAGTCAAAATCGAGCGCGAAGAAGCTATCGCTGCATTAAGAACTGAAAAAGCTACTGTTGATGGATGGTATAATTCCTCAACAAAGATAACTGAGATAATTAAGTCTCAGATTCCCCTGAGTGATAAACGTGGTCTTGGTTACAAAGCTGATACTCAAGAACCAACCACTGATCGTTCCATGCTCTTATTTGGAACTTTTGTATCCTCAGTCGCTGATACTTCATCCTCTCAGTGTTCCTCTTCTAGACCGCCTATCCCTGAGGAAACTCCTACCTCTGTCTTTAAAGATAAAGGTAAAGGAATTGCTTTTAACCAAAATCCTCAGAAGGGTACCTTAGTACCTAAGCTGAATGCTTCTAAAGCTTCAGTGACCTATCCCTCTGGATCAAGGAATCAGATCTCTGGATCTACTCAGCGTGGATTTATTCAGCGATCTACTCCTAGACTCAGAGTGGATGTGCTTGGTAAGAAATCCGAAGAACTGAATGTTCCTCCCATTTCTAAAGCCAATAGCTTATTTGGTGCTGGTCCTTCTATTTCAAAATCTAAAGCTCAGTATTCAAATGGTCCTAGAACTACTTTTAGTTATAGGAAATGTTATCACTGTGGACTTACTGATCATATTGCTAGTAAGTGCCCCACAACCACCAAAGCTGAAAAGATAGCTAAGGTGAAGATCACTGCCCCCAAGGCAAAGAAGACCACTGAGGTTAAGAAATTAACCAAAGTGAAGACTGACAAAGCTGAATCTTCAAATGCTGCGAAGACTGCTGAACCTTCCATTCCAACTACTTCCACTGACAAACGTGTATACATGGTTAAGTGGGTACCCAAGAAAAACTAATCTTTCTTTGTAATGCAGGTTAAGAAGGGTATCTGGTATCTCGATAGCGGATGCTCTAGACACATGACTGGAAAGAAAAGCCTGCTCGCTGAATACAAGGAAAAGAAGGGTCCCTCTGTGACTTTTGGGGGAAATGGAAAAGGACATACCCGAGGGTTTGGTGTACTCTCAAATGGTACAACAACCTTCAGAAGAGTCACATATGTTGAAGGGCTGAAGCATAATCTTCTAAGCATCAGTCAGCTTTGCGACAAGGATAACAAAGTGATTTTCACTAAGGAATCCTGCTTTGTCACTGACAAAAAGGAGAAGATAGCTCTCAACGGTTATCGTTTGGAAAATGTTTATGTAATAAACATGGACTCAACAACCACTGAGAACTCCTGTTTCTTCTCAAAAGCCTCATCTGATGTTAACTGGCTATGGCATAAGAGGCTCTCTCATCTGAATTTCAAGACACTGAATACTCTTTCTTCAAAAGAGTTAGTCACTGGTCTACCTCAACACTCATATGCCAAAGAGTCTTTATGTTCAGCGTGTGAGAAAGGCAAGCAGACCAAAGCAAGCTTTAAGTCGAAGCAAGTCTCCTCAGTGTCATCTCCTCTACAACTTCTCCATATGGATTTGTTTGGTCCTGTTAACAAACAATCCATCGCTGGAAAGAAATATACGCTGGTCATAGTTGATGAATTCTCTCGCTATACATGGGTTATGTTTCTCCGTTCTAAGAGTGACACCCCTGAAGAACTCATCACCTTTGTTCGGAAGATGGAAACCCTGAACAACTTGACCGTTCGCTCAATAAGGAGTGATCATAGAACTGAATTCAAAAACAGTTCTCTTGATTCCTTCTTTGAGAGTAAGGGTATTTCTCACAACTTTTCCTCAGTGAGAACACCGCAACAAAATGGAGTCGCTGAAAGAAGAAATAGAACAATTATTGAAGCTGCACGTTCAATGCTCAGCGATTCTCACCTGCCTACTCAGTTTTGGGCAGAAGCTGTCAACACTGCTTGTTTTACGCAAAACAGGTCGCTGATAGTCAAAAGATTCAATAAGACAGCCTATGAACTTTTTCATGGGAGAAAGCCTTCAATTAGCTTTCTTCACATCTTTGGATGTCAATGTTTCATACTGAATAACAGAGATGCCCTTGGAAAGTTTGATCCTAAGGTTGATGATGGAATCTTTCTTGGATATTCTTCAATCTCCAAAGCCTTCAGAGTCTTCAATCGTAGAAGACAAACTGTAGAAGAAACTATTCACGTCACGTTTGACGAATCCCGTTCAGCGAACTCTTAACCGTCCGCTGATACTGAAGAACTGAATCAATGGATGTTTTCTCATCTTGGTGATTCAGAAGATGTTCCCACTCCTCATACTCATACAGTTGAAGATGATAGTCCTACTATCATTCCAAACATGCAAAATAGTGAAGCTGAAACATCTTGGGTCTCAGCTGTTCCTTTAAACACTATACCTGCTTCTGAACCAAATGTCTCAGACATTCCATCTATTTCTCAGCAATCAGTAAATGAAATGACAAACGCAACCACTCCTCTCTTGGTTGATACTCCAGAAGTTGCTGAAGCCTCAACTTCAGCTCCTCCAGTTCAGATTGAGTCAGCGACTTATGCTCCGGCTCAGCGATGGACTGTAAATCACCCAATTGATCAAATTCTTGGTGATCCAAACGCTGGTGTTCAGACTCGACGAAGTGCAGGTAATATTTGTTTATTTGTTAACTTTATTTCTCTAACTGAACCAAAGAAAATAGATGATGCCCTCAAAGATCCAAACTGGGTCAGCGCCATGCAAGAAGAGCTGACTGAATTCGAAAGAAACAAAGTTTGGAAACTTGTTCGAAGACCAACTGACAAGACAGTGATAGGCACTAAATGGGTCTATCGAAACAAGTTGGACGAACATGGAACTGTAACCCGCAACAAGGCTCGTCTTGTTGCTCAGGGATACAGACAAGAGGAAGGCATAGATTACGACGAAACATTTGCTCCAGTAGCAAGACTAGAATCTATTCGTCTATTCTTAGCATACGCTGTACACAAAGACTTCAAAGTATATCAGATGGATGTTAAGTCAGCGTTTCTAAATGAAAAGCTGAATGAAGAAGTCTATGTGGAACAACCTCCAGGATTCTCAGATCCTAAGCGTCCAGGTTATGTTTATAAACTGGATAAGGCACTTTATGGCTTAAAGCAAGCTCCTCGTGCATGGTATGAAACTCTCTCTACTTATCTCCATATTGAAAAATTTGAGCGAGGTAAAATTGACAAAACTCTATTTTTTAGAATAGTGAAAGGTCATATCATTCTTGTTCAGATATATGTTGATGACATTATATTTGGTTCTACTAACCCTGATCTTTGTACTCGTTTCGCTGATAGAATGAAAGAAGAGTATAAAATGAGCATGATGGGTGAGCTAACATATTTCCTTGGTCTTCAGATAAAGCAAAATGAAAAAGGAACTTTCATTAATCAGGGAAAGTATGTTAAAGTTATGCTGAAGAAATTCGATTTAACTCAGAGTTCAGCTATGAAAACCCCTATGGCACCACCGCTGACACTAGATAAGGATACTAATGGTATTCCTGTTAATGTCACGCTGTATCGTGGGATGATCGGCTCTCTTTTGTATCTTACAGCTAGCCGACCCGATATTATGTACGCAACCTGTTTGTGTGCACGATATCAAGCTGAACCTAAGGAATCTCATATGATCGATGTAAAGCGAATTTTTCGATACCTTAAGGGTACTGCGAATCTAGGTCTTTGGTATCCCAAAGACTCAGGGTTCGATCTAATCGCCTATTCAAATAGTGATTTTGCAGGTTACAAAATGGATAGGAAAAGCACCACAGGAGGATGTCAGCTCCTGGGTGGAAAGCTGGTGAGTTGGACAAGTAAAAAGCAAAACTCAGTGTCCACCTCCACAGCTGAAGCTGAATATGTAGCCGCTGGAAGCTGTTGTTCTCAGGTCTTGTGGATGAGAAATCAACTACTAGACTATGACCTTCAGTTCTCAAAAATTCCAATCAATTGCGACAGCACAAGTGCCATCGCTATAGCCAACAATCCAGTGCTACACTCAAAGACAAAACACATCGAAATCAGGTATCATTTTATCAGAGATCACGTGATGAATGGTGATATAGAACTTCATTTTATCCCAACCGATTATCAGTTAGCTGATCTGTTCACCAAACCTCTTGATGAGACAAGATTCAACTTTCTCATCAGCGAGCTTGGAATGCTGAACTTTGAAGAGTAAAATCTTCAGCGGTTCACATTTGATCAGCGATACAATTATAAAAACTTGTATAGTTCTCGGGATAAAATCAACTTGTATAACCTATTCTATCATTTTCTCTCTGAATAAACTTGATTCGCTGATATCAAGGTATGTTTTCTTTCACTGACAATCGCATGTGAATGCAAGATTTCAAAACAAATTGCATCGCTGAATATCTCTTCCTTAGTCAGCGATATTTTGAAATTTCTAAAACCAACACTGATATTTCTATTCAGTGCTTCATGTTTTTCAAAAGTGTCCCTGAGTTTTTCAAAACCTCAGAGACATCCTAAAAGAATATGAAAGGACAGTTGTGATGTCATTGCAACGGATAAGCTCTGGCACGTTCTTTTTCTGACACACGTTTGCACGTTTTCGTTTACCTTCCAATCAAATGCAAACACGTGACCGTGTCATGATGAAAATCTTTTCCCGCTCAAGATTTCTCTCTCTAATCTCACTATATAAACACATTCTTGGTTTATATTTCCTTTTACGCGAACTTCTTCCTCAAGAAAAGAATTCACTGTTGCATTTTGCTCTCAAGTATTTCCAGAAACTGTTCATCATCTTCTTCAACATCAAAGGTTAATATGTTCTTATTATTTACCTGTTGTTATAACTTGTTAATGATCTTCTCATTGTTTTTAAAAGATCAAACAAAAGAACTTCTTAAAATGAAATCATTTCTTTCATGGTTTTATGAACACAACCTTTCATGGTTGTTCTTCAAGTTTAAACGCAAAATCTTAAACTTGTTCTTCATATATTCGTTTCCAGAAACTGGAAAACAAGACTTTTAATAGGTTTGTATTTCTTTTTCAAAAACCAAGAAAAACTGTTGGTCCCGAAAGGCCTATACAAGTTTGTAGAAGGGGGGGGGGGGGGGGTTGAATACAAACACACTATTTTACTTTTCTAAATTGTTTATTGATAAATCATTAACAATTTACAGCTTGTTGCGGAAACAAGATTAAGGATAAACCTAAATCTAAACAAGTTGGAACACTAAGGTTTCTTGCACTAAGAAAGATATGGAGATTACTAATAAAATCCTATCTTGAGAGAGATTTGAACTTGTCCAGAGTTAGCAAGTTACTTCAAATGAAGTGAGTTCATCTCTTTATATACTGCATGCATTTAATGCAATTCAGTATACGCTTTACACGTGTCATCAGCGGATTGGTTGCATGTCATTGACCTTTGTTGACAACCTTAGTAGCCGCATGAATGAACAATGTAGTATCAGAGTGGTTTTACGATTTCAGATTTTTCGGAGGTTCTTTTCTGACATTTCGTACGGTGGCGTGCAAGGGAGGTTAAGACAAAAGTACTTTGTACGGAGGACTTCATGATCAGCTTTCGTTGATTCAGCGATTATCATTTACTATTCAGCGAATGATAAAGTTCAGCGATAGCTGAAGTCTTGTACTTGATACTTCATGTTGAGTGGACAAATCTGAGTCTTCGCTGATCCGCATCAGTTCATTAGTAGACTTGTCGCTGGTTCTTGAGCTTGATCTTCGACTTCAGCGTAGAACCTTTGTTGACGTGAAACTTGTCTCCAGAGATTATAAGTAAACAACTAACTTATCAGCGATCACCATAAGGACTGAACAGACTCAGCGCATTATGGTGAACAGTGTTCGCTGAATGTTTAATTTAAAGAGCGAGAGTTCCTATCAGCGGTACTGTAAGATCTTAGTACTTATCAGCGATAGTGAAACTCTGATACATATTGTTTACATACAATTTTCACTAAGTATTTAAGAGAGGGTCATTATCAAATCACTGAGGGTTTGGATCAACAATCTCCCCCTATTTGATTATGACATAGCAACAAAGAAAATTGCTATTTAATGAAAACATAAGGATAAAAAGAACTCATAAAATATTTGTCCCTTTTACTGTTTTCTGGGATCTTTTCAGTACCGATGGAGTAAAGTACATTCGCTGAAATCTTTCTTTAAATCTTTGAATCAGGTTACAATGAAGAACAGAAAGATTACAAGTACAAGCGAAATAAATTACAGGTACAGAAGGATAACTGATACAATAGAGAAAAAGGAGATTATATCAGTTTTCAAAAGGTTCTTCCTTAATGAGAAGTTCATCAAGGGTCGTCTTTTCAGTGGGAATCATCCAGTCAGGAACCGTTACACCTTGTTTTCTTTTCTTCAGCGCTTCTTGAAAGATCAAGGGTTTTAGGTGTCGTGCCTGAATTTCCTTTCTGAAGTCACACCAGTAGATAAGATCTCTGAGCTGTTCGATTGGAGTGATTGGGAGCTCAGCGATCCGTTGAAAGCATTTTCGTCCGTCGTAGTCAAGAAAGAATATTCCATAAGGATTACTGATGACTTTACCAGGGACGAAAAGTTCACATGGTGGCAGAGAGATGTCAAGGGCAGATAGATCAGGATCAGGACCAAGTACTTCAGCGCGAGAGAAACCAATTCCAGTTTCATTTCGTATGACAGGTCCTGAATTTGAATCTTGACGTTTCTTCCTTGGAGAACCTCTTTTTCTTTTCGGCTTTAGATCAGGAACAGGAGGAATATCCACACAGGAAGATATCAAGTCGATCTGTCTGTTTATCAGCTTTTCGAAATGATTCTTGTACTTTGATTGTGATGGTTGGATAGCTAACCTCATCTCCAGCCATTCAGAGAGACCATACCTTTTTACAGTGTCAGCACGAAAGGTTTCAGATGTGCCATCTTCTCTGAACAGTTTGATGTCAACAATAGGTACTCCGATAGATGTTCTTCCAGAGATGAATACCTTGTTGATCTTCGCTGGACGATATCTGAAGTGAATTTTCTCTTTACACCAGATCAAGGTGGTCTGAGAAACTTCAGTTTTCTTTTCCACGATCTTCTGGGCTTCTTCCCACAGCTTACGTTGGATTTGAATGGGAACACGCTTCAGCTTGGGGTCTTTGACAGATTCTTGAGTGAGCTTGATGGCGTATTCTATGTCTTTCTCTTCAGCTTCCTTTCTTTCAGCAATGAGGCGTTCAGCTCTAAGGTGGTCCTGATATTCAGCTTTTGAAATTCTGAACTTAGGAGGAACTGAAGGCAGTTGATCAGGCCTTAGAATGATTCGCTGATCCTCGAATCGCTTTATTATTTCTTCTCTTCTCTTTTGATCCTCTTCACTCAGCTTTTGAGGAGCTGAGGAAGGTCTCTTATTGCGCGAGAGAGGTTGTTCTTCTAGTTCATCAGTCTCAGAGATCAAGTCCAAGACTGGGATTATTTCATCAGCAGCAGCTGGCTTTATTTGTGAAGTCGCAACAGTAGAACCTTCAGCGACATCCTCAAACAGGGGAGAGGACTAGCTGAAAAGCAGCGATCTTACAGATAAGAATTGGGTAGAAGAACTTGGGTAGAAAAAGATAGAAAAAAAATGTGGATGTGTATATAGGTTTGGAGAACTTAGTGAGCTATTGAGAAGTTCAGGGAAGGAAAAAGTAAAGTTTTAGTTTACCTGACAAACCGGCTTTTCAAAGAGAATCGCTAGATTTTCATCTTCAGCGAGGCCTTTGTCTTTGCTTTTCTCAGCGCCAGAGGCTGAGGGCTTTGTCTTTGTCTTCTCCCCTGATGGTTCTTTTATTGAGATTCCTTTAAGAGCTTTGATCCTTGGGGCAGGTTTGACGATAAAGAAATCATCGTCATCTTCATCATCATCATCATCCTTTCTTGGAGAGAAGGATGGTTTGTCGTCAGGGATGTCGATGTCTTCATCTTCTTCTGCTTCGGAATTCTCAGCATCTTCTTCGAGTTGCTCCCCCTCAGATACAGAGGCGAGCTTCTCGGTTCCCTCAGGGTTTTCGTCTCCCTGAGGTCCAGTGGTCAGATCTTCATTTCTCTCTCCCCTGATAGATTTATCATGGGAAAGGTCTTCAGCGCTTTTGTTGTTCAGATCTTCAGCGCTTTTCTCCTTGGAATGTTCAGCGCTCTTCTCCCCCTCTTTTTCATGATGACTGGGGGAGGAATGGGCAGACTCAGCATTGGTGTTATCTCTGTCTTCTGGGCCAGAGAGTTTCACACAACCTTCAAGCTTTGCTATTCTGTCTTCTAGGCCAGAGATAGCAGGCGTGATTTTCCTCAGCTCTGTGCGATCCTCCTCTGTGAAAGATTCCAGAATAGGGACAGGGGCAGGAGCAGGAGCTGGATTATTTTCCTTTTTTACCAGTGTCTCGATCATCGTCTTCATAGAGCTAACATCGGTCTTTACAGAGCCTAAGTCAGTCTTGACCTCTGACATATCACCCTCGAGTTTTTCAACCGATGTCTTCAGCGTTGTTACTTCGCTGGACATGGTCGAAACTGATGTTTTGAGGCTTGTGTAGTCAGTGTAGATGTCACAGAGCACCTTGGCAAAATCGCTGAGCGTCTTATCAAGACTCTTGATGTCTTCAGTGGAAGATTTCTTCTCCACCACCGTTGTCAGCTTTGTCAAGTTCTCTCCAACGTTTGTTACAGCTGTTGAGTTGTTGGAGAGTGTGGTGGTGAGACTGGACAGCTTTGTTTCCACGGACTTCAGCGAGGCGTTGATGTCTCCCAAATTAGGACCTGTAACATATAAGTACTTGTGAACAAAGGAAAGCTCAGAAGTTTCAGGTTTAGTTACAGTGTTTAAGGTGGGATTAGTACCTGCAGGAGGATTGATGAACTCGTCGAAGTTGCAAGTTCCTGAATAGTGTTCCATATCCTCTTCGAAAGTACGGTGAGGTATGGTGAACTCTGCAGGTCCTTTCTTCATCATTTGTTGAGAAGCATCAGCGGCGGCTTCTGGAATGATGGCATCTCCAGTGTTTGCTGGAGGAGTGTCCAAGTGAGTGGAGGGAGAAACGAAGGTTAAGATTGGGGTTCGGGTTCTGAGTTCAGCATTGGAATCGCTGACAATTACTTCATCAGTCTTTTGAGAGACTGAGGGAGGTTGGGTAGTTTCCAAGTTTCTAACCTCAGCGTTTGGAGACGCTGAAGTCTGGATTGGAGGGATGGCTTGCACGGGTGTGGCAGAGCGTACCACGGAACTTTCCTTCAGCTCTTCAGAACGAGCCGAGGAGTCTTCAGTATGGAATTGCTGGGGTTGCTCCTTGGTTTTCTTGATCCTTTTGGAATCAAGTTGGGTGTGTGAGGGTTTCCTTTTCTTATAAGGAGAGGATGTTGTGGCCGGGGTATCAGCGATTGGTATTGTCGCTGAAGGAGCCACAGAAAGCGGAGAATTTAGAAGAGAGAGAAGAGTAGAGAGACGTACCTCATTGGCGACAGGCTTGAAGTCGAGAACCTTAGGGCCAATCTGAGAAAGTTTCAGATCACCCTCTTCAGGATAGCTGTCCTTCAGGCCATATTGAAAGATGGCGCTGATGAATCGTGGGTAAGGAACCCATGCTGGTCTGTCAGCGGCAAAATCGACACGTTGAATCAGGTCTTCATAAATAATGGAGGCCCAGTCAATATTTAGACCTTTCAGCAGTGCGTATCCCATGGACTGCTGAGGTTGGGCGGCTTGATCAGAAGATCCGGATTTCGCTGTCATGCAGCTGATCAGGTGAGCGAAGATGAAATTCATCTCGCTGGGCATTTTGGATTTCTTTATCAGCGTCAGTTTCTTCTCAGGCTTCTTGTCCCTTCCAATATCCCATATATAACCCATTGCGTCAAGGAAAGCAATGATTGCTTCTCTGTCAGCATGCTTTTTGTGGTCAGGGAATGGAATGAAGGGTTTTTCTTTGGAGGCATTTGGGAAGTTTAGGGCTTTACGGATAATTGCGGGTGTGATCTTGATGGTGCCATACTCAGTATCGCTGAGTATGCAGTCTATGGTTTTGGATGGATCTTTGGCAGAAGGTAGCTCAGTGTGTCTGGCAGAGTACCAGAACTGGGATAAGAGCCGCTGACTGGCAGGAGGTGTTATGGTCAGGGCTGTGTAGATGGGGCTGTTCTTCAGAAAACTTACAGCATCGTCCAGATGTGATACTTGCTTCCGAGGAGGAAACTCGAGAAGAGCTGAGAGGTTGTTGGCCTTAGTCCAATCGAGTTGATCCAGCTCGAACTTCACCTGGGGAGCTTTGAAGATTTCCATTTCCTCAGAGTCAGTGGAGATGGATTCAGCGGTAACATTCAGCTTTGAAGATGCCATATCACTGTATTATCAGTTCAACCAAAGATGTTAACAGATAAGAATTATCTTAATGTGGAAAGAAATTTCCGTTAAGATTTTTCGAATCTTGTCCATTTCATTCAGACAAAAAATGTCTTAATGAAGATTAGGGTTTTTCTTGATTAAAAGAAAAGTAAAACCCATAAAATCTTGTATTCCAGTTTCTAAAAGAAAAATGGATACGAATGAAGAACAAGTTTAAGATTTAGATTTAAAACTTGAAGAACAACCATGAAATGGTTGTGTTCATAAAACCATGAAAGAAATGATTTTATTTTAAAAAGTTCTTTTGTTTGATCTTGTTAAAACAAAGAGAAGATCGAAAACAAGTTATACGCATTTGATAAAAAAATAAGAACATATTAACCTTGAAGTTTTGATGAAGAAGATGATGAACAGTTCTTGAGGTTTTTGAGAGCACAAATGCAACAGAGAATTCTTTTCTTGCGGAGAAAGATTGTTCGCGTAAAAGACAAATATAAACCAAGAGTTGTTTATATAGGGATTTTTAGAGAGAGAAAACCTTGAGCGGGAAAAGGTTTTCATCATGACACGGACACGTGTTTGCATTTGATTGGAAGTTAGAACAAAACGTGCAAACGTGTGTCAGAAAGAAATCGTGCCGAGTGTTATCCGTTGCAATGACGTCACAACTGTCCTTTCACATTCTTTTAGGATGTCTCTGAGGTTTTGAAAAACTCAGGGACTCTTTTGAAAAATATGAAGCACTGAATAGAAATATCAGTGAAGGTTTAAGGAATTTTCAAAATATCGCTGTTAAGGAAAAGATATTCAGCGATGCAATTTATTTTGAAATCTTGCATTTACATGCGATTGTCAGAGAGAGAAAACATACCTGGATATCAGTTTAACCAAGTTTATTCAGAGAGAAGATGATGAAATGGATTATAAAAGTTGATTTTATCCCGAAGCCTATACAAGAATGTATAAACGTATCGCTGATAAATGTGAACCGCTGAAGATTTTATCCTTCAAAGTTCAGCATTCCAAGCTCGCTGATGAGAAAGTTGAATCTTGTCTCATCAAGAGGTTTGGTAAACAAATCAGCTAACTGATAATCAGTTGGGATAAAATGAAGTTCTATATCACCATTCATCACATGATCTCTGATAAAATGATATCTGATTTCTATGTGTTTTGTCTTTGAGTGTAGCACTGGATTGTTTGCTATAGCGATGGCACTTGTGCTGTCGCAATAGATTGGAATTTTGGAGAGCTGAAGATCATAGTCTAGTAGCTGATTTCTCATCCACAAGACTTGAGAACAGCAGCTTCCAGCGGCTACATACTCAGCTTCAGCTGTGGAAGTGGACACTGAGTTTTGCTTCTTACTTGTCCAACTTACCAGCTTTCCACCCAGGAGCTGACATCCTCCTGTGGTGCTTTTCCTATCCATTTTGCAACCTGCAAAATCACTGTCTGAATAGGCGGTTAGATCGAATCCTGAATCTTTGGGATACCAAAGACCTAGATTCGCTGTACCCTTAAGATATCGAAAGATTCGCTTTACAGCTTTCATATGGGATATCTTAGGTTCAGCTTGATATCGTGCACACAGACATGTTGCAAACATAATATCGGGTCGGCTAGCTGTAAGATACAATAGTGAGCCGATCATCCCACGGTATAGCGTGACATTGACAGGAACACCCTTTGTGTCCTTATCAAGTATCAGCGGTGGTGCCATAGGGGTTTTCATAGCTGAACTTTCAGTTAAGTCGAATTTCTTCAGCATATCTTTAACATACTTTCCCTGATTTATAAAAGTTCCTTTTTCAGTTTGCTTAATCTGAAGACCAAGGAAATACGTTAGTTCACCCATCATACTCATTTTATACTCATCTTTCATTCTATCAGCGAAACGAGTACAAAGCTCAGGGTTAGTAGAACCAAATATAATGTCATCAACATATATTTGAACTAAAATGATATGACCTTTTACTTTTCTAAAAAACAAAGTTTTGTCAATCTTACCTCGCTCAAATTTTTCAATATGGAGATAAGTAGAGAGAGTATCATACCATGCACGTGGAGCTTGCTTTAAGCCATAAAGTGCCTTGTCCAGTTTATAAACATAACCTGGACGCTTAGGATCTGAGAATCCTGGAGGTTGTTCCACATATACTTCTTCATTCAGCTTTCCATTTAGAAACGCTGACTTAACATCCATCTGATGTACAGTGAAGTTTTTGTGTACAACATATGCTAAGAAAAGACGAATAGATTCAAGTCTTGCTACTGGAGCAAAAGTTTCGTCATAATCTATGCCTTCCTCTTGTCTGTATCCCTGAGCAACAAGACGAGCTTTGTTGCGAGTTACAGTACCATGTTCGTCCAACTTGTTTCGATAGACCCATTTAGTGCCTATCACCGTTTTGTCAGTTGGTCTACGAACAAGTTTCCAAACTTTGTTTCTTTCGAATTCAGGCAGCTCTTCTTGCATAGCGCTGACCCAGTTTGGATCTCTGAGGGCATCATCTATTTTCTTTGGTTCAGTTAGAGAAATAAAGTTAACAAATAAACAAATATTACCTGCACTTCTACGAGTCTGAATACCAGCGTTGGGATCACCAAGAATTTGATTGATTGGGTGATTTACAGTCCATCGCTGAGCCGGAGCATGCATCGCTGACTCAGTCTGAACTGGAGAAACTGAAGATGAGGCTTCAGCTACTTCTGGATTATCAGCTAAGAGAGGAATGTTTGCGTTTGCCACTTCATTCACTGATTGCTGAGAAATAGATGGAATTTCTGAGACATTTGGATCAACTACAGGTATAGTGTTTATAGGAACAGCTGAGACCCAAGATGTTTCAGCTTCACTATTTTGCATATTTGGAATGATAGAAGGACCATCATTTTCTACTGTGTGAGCATGAGGAGTGGGAACATCTTCTGAATCACCAAGATGAGAAAACATCCATTGATTCAGTTCTTCTGTATCAGCGTTCGGTTTAGAGTTCGCTGAACGGGATTCGTCAAACGTGACGTGAATAGTTTCTTCTACAGTTTGTCTTCTTCGGTTGAAGACTCTGAAGGCTTTGGAAACTGAGGAGTATCCAAGAAAGATTCCATCATCAGCCTTAGGATCAAACTTTCCAAGGGCATCTCTGTTGTTCAGTATGAAACACTGACATCCAAAGATGTGAAGAAAGCTGATTGAAGGCTTTCTCCCATGAAAGAGTTCGTAGGCTGTCTTTTTGAATCTTTTAACTATCAGCGACCTGTTTTGCGTAAAACAAGCAGTGTTGACAGCTTCTGCCCAAAACTGAGTAGGAAGGTGAGAATCGCTGAGCATTGAACGTGCAGCTTCAATAATTGTTCTATTTCTTCTTTCAGCGACTCCGTTTTGTTGTGGTGTTCTCACTGACGAAAGGTTGTGAGAAATACCCTTGCTCTCAAGGAAGGAATCAAGAGAACTGTTTTTGAATTCAGTTCCATGATCACTCCTTATTGAGCGAACAGTCATATTGTTCAGAGTTTCCATCTTCCGAACAAAGGTGATGAGTTCTTCAGGGGTGTCACTCTTAGAACGGAGAAACATTACCCATGTGTAACGAGAGAATTCATCAACTATGACCAGCGTATATTTCTTTCCAGCGATGGATTGTTTGTTAACGGGGCCAAACAAATCCATATGGAGTAGTTGTAGAGGAGATGACACTGAAGAAACTTGCTTTGACTTAAAGCTTGCCTTGGTCTGCTTCCCTTTTTCACACGCTGAACATAAGGACTCTTTGGCGTATGAATGTTGAGGTAGACCAGTGACTAACTCTTTGGATGAAAGAGTATTCAGTGTCTTGAAGTTGAGATGTGAGAGCCTTTTGTGCCATAGCCAGTTAACATCAGAAGATGCTTTTGAGAAGAAACAGGAGTTCTCAGTGGTTGTTGAGTCCATGTTTATAACGTAAACATTTTCCAAACGATAACCGCTGAGAGCTATCTTCTCCTTTTTGTCAGAGACAAAGCAGGATTCCTTAGTGAAAATCACTTTGTTATCCATGTCGCAAAGCTGACTGATGCTTAGAAGATTATGCTTCAGCCCTTCAACATATGCGACTCTTCTGAAGGATGTTGTACCATTTGAAAGTACACCATACCCTCGGGTATGTCCTTTTCCATTTCCACCGAAAGTCACAGAGGGACCCTTCTCTTCCTTGTATTCAGCGAGCAGGTTTTTCTTTCCAGTCATGTGTCTAGAGCATCCGCTATCGAGATACCAGATACCCTTCTTAACCTGCAATACAAAGGAAGATTAGTTTTGCTTGGGTACCCACTTCACCATGTATACGCGTTTGTCAGTGGAAGTAGTTGGAATGGGTTCAGCAGTCTTCGCAGCATTTGAAGATTCAGCTTTGTCTTTCTTCACTTTGGTCAATTTCTTGACCTCAGCGGTAGGAGTCACCTTGACCTGAATTGCAACTGGTTTGGTCTTCTTGGGTGCTATCTTCACCTTAGCTATCTTATCAGCTTTGGTGGCTGTGGGACACTTACTTGCAATATGATCGGTAAGTCCACAGTAATAACATTTCCTATAACTAAAATTAGTTCTAGGACCACTTGAGTGCTGAGCTTTTAATTTGGAATTAGAAGTGCCAGCACCAAGTACACTATTGGTTTTTGAAATAGGACGAACATTCAGTTCTTCAGATTTCTTACCAAGGATATCTACTCTGAGTCTAGGAGTAGGTCGCTGAACTGATCCAGAGGTCTGATTTCTAGAACCAGATGAATGAATCACTAAGGCTTTGGAAGCATTCAGCTTAGGTACTAAGGTACCCTTCTGAGGATTTTGATAAATAACAATTCCTTTACCTTTGTCTTTAGAGACAGAGGTAGGTTTTGAATAAACCATTTTCTCCTTACCTTTTGAGGAGGTAGGAGTTTCCTCAGGGATTGGTGTAACCGACGAGGAGTACTGAGAAGAAGAAGTGTCAGCTACTGAGGATACGAACGTTCCAAATTTAAGCATTGAACGTTCAGTGGTTGGTATTGGAGTATCATATTTATAACCCAAACCACGTTTATCACTCAGAGGAATCTGAGCCTTAATTATCTCAGTGATCTTTGTTGAAGAATTACACCATCCTTCAACAGTAGCTTGTTCAGCTTTTAATGCAGCGATAGCTTCCGCTCGTTCGATTTTGACTAGCTGATTTAAATGGACTTGATCTTTAAAATCTTCTTCAAATTTAGAAAGCTTTTCTATTTGAAGGTGGCAGTTTTTAAGCTTTTCAGCGAGATCAAGATTTTGGTTTTCAACCACAGCTTTGCCGTTCATGGCTTCGTATAAACTTCTAGTCAGCAGTTCGATTTTACGGAGACTATCAGCTTCATCAATATTTGCAATATTGGTAAAGAAGGAAGGTGATACCTGAATGGCAGATGTTGAAGTGGAGGGAATGTCTGAACTTTCTTCCTCTTCTTCAATCTTGGCCATGAGACATTGATTTGCTTCATCATCTTCAGAATCAGATGATGAGGCTTCTTCATCAGAAGCAGCCCAATCATAGTCAGCCATCAGGCCTTTTCCTTTCTTCTTAAAGCTTTTCAGCTTTGCATACTTTTCCTTCAGCTTTGAGTATTTGTCATCTTTATTCCTTGGAACAAAGGATTTCTTTGTAAAAGCTGAAGGTCTCATGATTTTCTTTGACCTGCACTCGTTAGCGAAATGACCTGTCTTTTCGCAGTTGAAACAAGTAGCAGTAGCCTTATCAACAAAAGCTGATGACTTAGGCTTGTCAGCTATAGAAAGAGTTTTGTTCTTTCTAAACATTTTCTTCTTGGCGAATCTCCTGAACTTTTTAGTTAGGAGAGCCAAGGATTCATCATCATCTGAAGAATCAGAATCTGATGACCTTTCAGAGTTACTTTCTAACTCAGTGATAGTGACCACGGGTCGCTGAGTAGAAGGTTCCTCTGAGATTAAAGCAATAGGGGTGCTTTTGGAATCTTTTACAAGATTCTTCTTAAGATGGCTAGATTGCTCATGATTCAGCAATGTGCCATATAAGGTAGCGAGTGTCATTGATCTTAGATCTTTTGATAGCTTGAGACACATGGAATAATTGTCCCAGCTTTCAGGTAAACATTCTAAAAACTTTGTTAGCACTTCAAAGTTAGAATATTCCTTACCAACCGTTTTAAGATCTATAATTAAGCAATTAAAACGTTGATGAATTTCAGAGAGAGTTTCATTCTTACCAGAAATGAAGCTTTCGTATTGTCTTACCAGGTTGATCTTTCTTGAATCCTGGACTTCAGACGTTCCTTCATACTGAACACATATTGTGTCCCACACGGCTTTTGAGGATTTCAGGTTCATGACGGAATGGTAGACTTCGTCAGGAAGGGCCATGGATAGTATGGATCTGGCTTTTGTATCTATAGCCACTTTCTTCTTGTCTTCATCGGTCCACATGTGTATTTCCTTTGGAATCAGCCTTTCAGGAATAGCAGCTCGAGTTGCAGTGGCTGGAACTAAAGGATCAATAGTTACAGGGATGTGTGGGCCGTTTTCAAGATAGTAGGTCATAGTAGGGTCTACACCTTCTAGGAAGAGCATCATCCTATTTTTCCATAAGTTGAAGTTGTCTCTGGAAAATCTAGGGGGGTTTTGCAAGAGAACCATTGTCTATATAATTTGTGTTTGTGTGGGAGGCCATTTTCAGAAAATAGCAAGGAAGAGAAATATCTTAGATTAGATCTTGTTTATGAGATTAAACAAATCTGCTCTGATACCACTTGTTGGTCCCGAAAGGCCTATACAAGTTTGTAGAAGGGGGGGGGGGGGGGTTGAATACAAACACGCTATTTTACTTTTCTAAATTGTTTATTGATAAATCATTAACAATTTACAGCTTGTTGCGGAAACAAGATTAAGGATAAACCTAAATCTAAACAAGTTGGAACACTAAGGTTTCTTGCACTAAGAAAGATATGGAGATTACTAATAAAATCCTATCTTGAGAGAGATTTGAACTTGTCCAGAGTTAGCAAGTTACTTCAAATGAAGTGAGTTCATCTCTTTATATACTGCATGCATTTAATGCAATTCAGTATACGCTTTACACGTGTCATCAGCGGATTGGTTGCATGTCATTGACCTTTGTTGACAACCTTAGTAGCCGCATGAATGAACAGTGTAGTATCAGAGTGGTTGTACGATTTCAGATTTTTCGGAGGTTCTTTTCTGACATTTCGTACGGTGGCGTGCAAGGGAGGTTAAGACAAAAGTACTTTGTACGGAGGACTTCATGATCAGCTTTCGTTGATTCAGCGATTATCATTTACTATTCAGCGAATGATAAAGTTCAGCGATAGCTGAAGTCTTGTACTTGATACTTCACGTTGAGTGGACAAATCTGAGTCTTCGCTGATCCGCATCAGTTCATTAGTAGACTTGTCGCTGGTTCTTTAGCTTGATCTTCGACTTCAGCGTAGAACCTTTGTTGACGTGAAACTTGTCTTCAGGGATTATAAGTAAACAACTAACTTATCAGCGATCACCATAAGGACTGAACAGACTCAGCGCATTATGGTGAACAGTGTTCGCTGAATGTTTAATTTAAAGAGCGAGAGTTCCTATCAGCGGTACTGTAAGATCTTAGTATTTATCAGCGATAGTGAAACTCTGATACATATTGTTTACATACAATTTTCACTAAGTATTTAAGAGAGGGTCATTATCAAATCACTGAGGGTTTGGATCAACAAAAACCCTAATCTTCATTAAGACATTTTTGTCTGAATGAAATGGACAAAATTCGAACCATCTTATTGGAAAATCTTTCCACATTAAGATTATTCTTATTTGTTAAATCTTTGGAACTGATAATACATAAATGGCATCTGCTGGCATTCCTACCGCTGAGAACATTGCTGCTGCTGCCGCTGAGGAATTGGAAATCACCAAGGCTCCTCAGGTCAAGTTCACTCTAGATGAACTTGATTGGACTAAGTCAAATAACCTCTATGCGCTTTTCGAGTTTCCTCCTCGAAAGCAAGTCACACATCTGCATGATGCTGTGAACTTCCTAAAGAATTGTTGCCTCTCAACAGCCCTGACAATAACACCTCCTGCACATCAGCTACTACTTTCTCAGTTCTGGTATTCTGCCAGATACTCTCAGCTACCATCAGCCAAAGATCCCTCAAAGACAATTGACTGCATCCTTTGTGATACTGATTTTAGCACGATGAAAATCACCCCTGTCATTATTCGCAAAGCCCTGAGCCTTCCCACTACTACGAAAGAAAAACCTTTTGTTCCTCTCCCTGACCACAAGAAACATTCAGATAGGGAAGCCATCACTGCATTCTTCGATACAATGGGCTATGTATGGGAAACTGGGAGGGACAAGAAGCCTGAGAAGAAGCTGACCCTCATCAAGAAATCCAAAATGCCCAGCGAGATGAATTTCATCTTCGCTCATTTGATAAGCTGCATGACTGCAAAGACCGGCTCCTCTGACCAAGCCGCTCAACCTCAGCAAGCAATGGGATATGCATTGCTGAAAGGTCTACATATAGACTGGGCATCAATAATCTACAATGATCTGGTACTCAGAGTAGACTCTGCCGCTGACCGATCTCCATGGGTTCCATATCCAAGGTTCATCAGCGCCGTCTTCCAAACTGGCCCGAAGGACAACTACCCACAAGATGGAGACGTGAAACTCTCTCAGGTTGGTCCTAAAGTTCTCGACTTCAAACCGGTGGAAAACGAGGTACGTCTTTCTACACTTTTAACTCTTCTCAATCCTCATTCTTCTTCTACTTCTGCAGCTCCTTCAGCGAACAAACCCCTCGCTGATACCCAAGCTGCAACCTCCATTCCTTCTCATAAAAGGAAACACTCCTCTACCAAACTTAGTTCCAAAAGAACTAAGATAACCAAGGAGCAACTCCAGCAATCTCATGCTGAAGACTCCTCAGCTCATCTTGAAGAGCTGAAGGAAAGTTCAGTGGTACGCTCTGCCACACCTAAACAAACCACCCATTCCATCCCAACTTCAGCGTCTCTAAACGTTGAAGTTATAAACTTGGAATCTACCCAACCTCCTTTAGTCTCTCAAAAGACTGAAGAAGTATTTATCAGCGGATTCAACGCTGAACTCCGCACCCAACCAACATTCTCAACCTTCACTTCTCTCTCTACTCCATTGGTCTCTAATCCAGTTGTCACTGGAACAACCGTCATTCCTCCAGAAGCTAAAGCTGATACTCTTCAAGGAATGATGACTACAGGACCTGCAGAACCATCCATGTGTGTACGTACTCTCGCTGACGACATGGAACTCTTTTCAGGGCACATAAGTTTTGACGACTTCACCAACCCTCCTACAGGTATATACCAACCCATAAACACTGTAACTGAACCCCAAACTTCTGAGCTTTCCTCTGTTCACAAGTACTTATGTGTTACAGGTCCTAATTTGGGAGACATCAACGCCTCTCTGAAGAACTTGGAGACGAAGCTGACAGGTCTCACCACTACACTCTCCGACAACTCTTCAGCTGTAACAAACGTTGGAGAGAATCTTACAAAGCTGACAACAGTGGTGGAAGAGAAAGCCTCCAAAGATGACTTGGAGAAGGTTGATAAAACTATCAGCGACTTTGCCAAAGTGCTCGCTGATATCTACACAGACTACACCTCTCTCAAGACTTCAGTTTCATCCATGTCCAGCGAGGTCACAACGCTGAAGACATCGGTTGGAAAACTCGAGGGAGAGATGACTGCTGTAAAGACTGACGTCAGTTCAGTAAAGACTGACATGGGTTCTGTGAAGACTGACATTAATACAATGAAGACAATGATGCAGCAGATCCTGAATAACACGTCCGCCCCTGCCCCTGCACCTGAAATTTTTTCTGCGGCGGATCGTGCTGAACTCTTGAAGATCAGTCCTGCTATTTCTGGCCTTGAAGACAGAGTAGCATCGATTGAAGTTTATATGGGGATCCCTGGCCAAGAAGACAAGGAACCTAAAACAGCTGCTGAGTCAACACATTCCTCCCCCATTCATCATGAGGAAGGGGGGAGAAGAAGAACTCTGAAGACCTTCCCCACGATGAATCTATTGAGGAGGAGAAGACTCAAGACCTTACCCTTACTGAAGAGGGTGAGATGACAGCTGAAGAAGCTGTTGCTGGACCTCAGGGAGATAAACACCCTGAGGGAACCGAGAAGCTTACCTCTGTATCTGAGGGGGAGCAACTCGAAGAAGAAGCTGAAGAATCTGAGTCTGAAGCTGAAGATGAAGAACCGTCGACATCTCTGATGAAGAACCATCCTCTTCTCTAAAGAATGATGATGATGATGATGACTCCTTTATCGTCAAGCCTGCTCAGAGGATTAAAGCTCTTAAAGGGATCGTGATAAAAGAATCTACAGGGGAGCGGACCAAATCAAAGCCTTCAGCGTCTGAAGCTGACAAAGGCTAAGGAAAAGGTGTCGCTGAAGACGATGACAATCTGACGATCTTGCTTCCAAAGCCAGTTTGTCAGGTACACTAAATCTTCCTTACTGCATCCCTCCTCTCTATACACTTTATCAGTTCTACTCGCCAAAGCCTATACACTTAAACCAATTTCCTTTCTCTGATTCTACCCAAGTTCTTATTCATAAGATCGTTGTGTTTCAGCTAGTCCTCTCCCCTGTTTGAGGATATCGTTGAAGTTTGTACAGCTGTGACTTCACCAACAATAATCCCAGCTGCTGCTGAAGAAATAATCCCAGTCTTGGATTTGATCTCTAAGACTGATGAACCTGAAGAACAGATGCCCGCTCATACAAGCAGACCTTCCTTGGTTCCTCAAAAACCAAGTGAAGATGATCAAAGAAGAAGAGAAGAAATAATAAAGAAGTTTGAGGCTCAGCGAATCATTCTGAAGCGTGATCAACTTCCTTCCGTTCCTCCAAAGTTCAAACTTTCTCAAAAGGAATACAAGGATCACCTCAGAGCTGAACGTCTAATCGCTGAAAGAAGAGAAACTGAAGAAAAAGACAGAGAATACACCATCCAGCTTTCTCAACAATCAGTGAAAGACCCCAAGCTGAAAAGAGCTCCAATCGAAGTTCAACGTCAGCTATGGGAAGACGCCAAGAAGATGGTGGAAGAAAAGAGAACTGTGTCCAAATCTACTTTGATCTGGTGCCAAGAAAAGGTTCACTTCAGACATCGACCTGCCAGAATCATCAAGGTACTCATCGCTGGAAGATCAACCCTCAAAGTTTCAATCGCTGAAATCGAGATATTCAGAGAGAAGGATCAGTACGAAAAATTCTATGCTGAAGCCATCACGAAGTACGGTCTCTCTGAATGGTTGGAGATCAGATTAGCCATACAGAAGTCTCAGTCTAAGTACAAGGAACATGTTGAAAAGCTGAAAAACAAACAGATCGACTTAGTCTATTCTTGTGTGGATATTCCTCCTCCTCCTCCTCTCGAAAGTCGGAAAAGAAGGGCCTCAGCGAAGAAAAAGTCTAAATCTTCAAATGATGGTCCTCGTATAAGAAACGAAACAGGTATTGGTTTTTCTCGTGCTAAAGTCCTTGGTCCTGACCCTGACCTTTCCGGACTTGACACATCTCTTTCTCTTGGTGAGACTTTCATCCCTGGGAAAGTCATAAGCGAACCCTATGGGATATTCTTTATTGACTATGATGGACGAAAGCGTTTTCAACGCATCTCTGAGCTTCCCATCACTCCCATCGAACAGCTGAAAGATCTTATCTACTGGTGTGACTTCAAGAATGACATTCAGGCACGGCATCTTAAACCCTTGATCTTTGAAGAAGCGCTGAACAAAAGAAATCAAGGAGTAACAGTTCCTGACTGGATGATTCCCACATCAAAGACCCTTGATGAACTTCTCATTAAGGAAGAACCTCTATAAGCTGATAGGATCGCCTAATTCTTCTATTGTATCAGTTATTCTTTTGTACTTGTAATTGTATTCGCTGTACTTGTAATTTTTCCACTTTCCTCTGTAATCTTTACGAAGTTTAAAGAAAAATTTCAGTGAAAGTCATTTACTCCATTAGTACAGAAAAGATCCCAGAAAACAGTAAAAGGAACAAATATTTTATGAGTTCTTTTTATCCTTATGTTTTCATTAAATAACAATTTTCTCTGTTGCTATGTCATAATCAAATAGGGGGAGATTGTTGATCCAAACCCTTAGTGATTTGATAATGACCCTCTCTTAATACTTAGTGAGAATTGTAAGTAAACAATATGTATTAGAGTTTCACTATCGCTGATAAGTACTAAGATCTTACAGTACCGCTGATAGGAACTCTCGCTCTTTAGATTAAACATTCAACGAACACTGTTCACCATAATGCTCTGAGTCTGTTCAGTACTTATGGTGATCGCTGATAAGTTAGTTGTTTACTTATGATCTCTGAAGACAAGTTTCACGTCAATATAGGTTCTATGCTGAAGTCGAAGATTAAGCTCAAGAACCAGCGACAAGTATCCTAATGAACTGATGCGGATCAGCGAAGACTCAGATTTGTCCACTCAACGTGAAGTATCAAGTACAAAACTTCAGCTATCGTTGGACTTTATCATTCGCATATATTATATGATAAAGCGCTGAATCAACAAAAAGCTGATCATGAAGTCCTCCGTACAAAGTACTGTTGTCTTAAGTTAAGTACAATCACTCTTAACCACTCTTGCACGTAGGGGTGTTATTCGGTTGGTTAAATCGGTTTTCGGTTTTTTCTGTTCGGGTTAATCGGGTTTTAAGTGTTTATAAAACTAACCGATAACCAAACCAAATAAGGTTCGGTTTAATCGGTTTCGGTTTATTCGGTTTCGGGTTATTCGGTTCGGTAACCGGTTAATCCGAATAAGGATTAATATTTTTTCGTTGGACACTTTCTCAAATTAATTGTCCGTTGCTTTTAATATATAATTGTATCATACAATAATACTCAATAATTGACTTATATTAAGTAAAAATGTCATCTATCAACCAATATCTACTCAATGATATATACATTTTTTCAATGCAACGATGTAATCAAAGAAAAAAAAACGTAAGCTAATAAAAACCTTATCTACTATCAATAAAAATATTATATAGCAATAATATATGTAAAATAATAATAGCATAACATGTATTTGGATTATTTTTTATAAACATGAAATATATAAAATATTTGTAGGATGTGTTATTCGGGTAATTCGGTTTAACCGAATTAGGAAAAAATTAACCGAAAACCGAACCGAATAAGAATTCTTATTCGGTTAACCGAACCGTTTAACCCAAAAACCGAATAACCCGAAACCGTTTAACCCAAATTTCATTCGGTTCGGGTGGGTTATTCGGTTTCGGTTATTTTTAACACCCCTACTTGCACGACTCTGTACGATATGTCAGAAAAGAACCTCCTTATTGTCTGAAATCGTACAACCACTCTGATACTACACTGTTCATTCATGCGGCTACTAAGGTTGTCTACAAAGGTCAATGACATGCAACCAATGAGCTGTTGCCACGTGTAAAGTGTAAACTACTATGCATTAAATGCATGCAGTATATAAGAAGATGAACTCACTTCATTTTGAAGTAACTTGCTAACTCTGGACAAGTTCATTCTTCTTATCTTGAGATAGGTTATTATTAGTAATTTCCTTCTCTTTCTTAGTGCAAGAAACTTAATGTTCCAACTTGTTTAGATTTAGGTTTATCCTTAATCTTGTTCCGCAACAAGCTGTAAATTGTTAATGATTTATCAATAAACAATTTAGAAAAGTAAAATCTGTGTTTGTATTCACCCCCCTCTTCTACAAACTTGTATAGCCTTCGGGACCAACAGTATATTAGGAACTGGAACCAGAATCAATCACATCGGTTCCGGTTTCGGAACCGGCAGTACCGAAGCGGTTCTGGTTCCAAAGGCGGGTACCCAGTTCCGATGCTCACCCCTAATGTAGAGTGGGAACTCAAGAATCCAATGAAGATGAGACTGTTGGTAAAGATTTAGATTCATAAGTTTTTAAGATTGTTTGTGGATATGTGTTCATAAGAATGTATTGGAACAAAATTTTCGTTGATGTATCAGGTTTAAATTATACATAAGTGAACAAAACAGTTCATAATAGCTCTTGCCTACATGTTCGTCCAAATGTGAATACACGTTCATACATATTCATGCATGTTTTGTCCAGTTCAAACCCAGTTCATACATGTACAGTCATGCATACGAAAAATGATCATACAATTTAAAAAAACCCACTTCGTACATGTTCATCGATATTAATTTCAAACAGGTGTTTAGTTTACTATACCGGATGGAGTTCATTTTTAAACATGAACACGATGTTTATACGGTTATATAAATTTAAGATGGTTAATGTGTTATATATATTAATGGCAATTTCTGATATTTGATGTATGTCATATATGAACATTTACCTTTCCATTGATGGAGGTCGGTTTCGATTGATGGAAGAGTAATTTCCGACTTGTTATATTTGGAATGGAATCTATATGATTTTTTACTAAAATAACTTTGTTTGATAAGGTTCGCCTATAATAAGTTAGGGAAATTAATTAAAATGCCCCAAGTTGAAAAATGTCTTACAAAAATGCCCCAAATCTCTCTCATTTTGCCGAAATACCCCATAATCCCGCGATTTACGCCTCTATCGCGCACCCGGCCCAATTGGCCCGCGATTGGAGCGCACGATGGGCCGCGATGGTCCCGCGATGGACTTCAAAAATGTCCAAGTTGACAAGTTTGGTCCCTGTCCGCGATTTTCACTTTTGGTCCCCCGATTTTTAGGCTATGATTTCATGTTTTTGAAGTTTTTCACGTGTTTTTGCATGCTTTTACTGTTTTTTTTCCACACTTATTGTCTGAGTTGTTTCAATTATGTTCAATTATTGTACTGAATTTTTGGAGTTTTTAAGTCTTTCTTTAAAGTAATGTTTTCCATTTTAAGTTATTTAATAGGGAAATTAATTAAAACATCAATTATTGCAATTCATCTTCCCCACTAAAACGGATACAGTGCATCTAAACAGAGAAATCTATTACGGGTAGGCGTCCTGGAGGCCAGTGATCCAGTTAACCTTTTCCTTGATCATGTCCTCCATTCCAGTGTAGCTTTCTTCGATTTCTGTTAGTTCCTCTTCTACTTCCTGAATCTGTCGTTGCACATACCGAACGTGAGCCCTAGTCATTGTCAGTTCTCATTTCTTCTCCTCTAGATACTCCATTTTCCCCTACTGAAGCTCCCTGTTATGGTTCCACATAACTTTTACCCTCCGGATATCAGCGTTCGCCTCATCAATGGACGCTTGCATTGTGGGAGGAATTCGTTGAGTTTCTGGAAGACCCTCCGGCTGGGTACAATGATACGTTGGTGGGGAGTTTTTCCAGCTATTATTGAGGTAGTATTGCTCCCATGCCTCGCCCCATTCTTCTTCCTCCTCAGCCGTGAATGGATCATCGGTCGCAGTTCGCCCATGCTATCTCCATTCCTCGTCTGTTTCCGGTACCTTCCAGGTACTCCGGAAAGCTCCATCGTTCAGTGGTTAGGTGGCTGCCGAACGTGAAGTGCCAGCCCCATTCGCCGACCTTTTCCCATTAGATCTTGAACCTCCAGTCATAGTGTTAATAAAAGTGAGACAATGTTTGTAAACGGTGTAGAGGGTAGAAAGGATAGATAGCAAGTTATGAATTACTAATTCATCAGGTCATCTACTTATAGTCATGAAAATGTAGGTTTAGGGTTTACGGATGTGGATATGGTCAAAAATTTCGTCTGAAAAGTTGCCTGCATGATTCGTCTGAATAGTTCACTGCAAGATTCGACTGAAAAGTGACTGCAATATTCCACTGAAAAAGTGACTGCAAGATTCGTCTGGAAAAGTAGTCTGCAAGATTCGTCTGAAAAGGTAGCCTGCAAGATTCGTCTGAAAAGTTGATGCAAGATTCGCCTGAAAAGTTGCCTGCAAGATTCGTCTGAAAAAGTGAATGCAAGATTCGCCTGAAAAGTGGAAGGTTTCTGTTGAGCCATTTGCTCCTTGTGGCTATAAATACCCGTGTTAGTTCCAACTGTAAAGGTCACAACATCCATACAACATTTTGATATCATAATAGTATCGTCCCTCACCAAACAAATGGCACCATCTTCTAACCCATCGTCTTCACAAGAAATGCCCAAGCGACTCAAACTGGCGATAGCAACAAGGGAAGCGGAGATAGCGCAACTGACAGAAGAGTGGAATCAAATGATGGCCAGGAAGGATGCACACCTGAAAATGATCGAAGAGGAAGAAAAGGAGATCAAAAGGATGAAGAGGGAGATAAAAGATAAGGATCAAAAGGAAACTCAAAAGCAAGATAAACAATTAAATAAAAATAATTTAGCAAAGTTAGGGGACCTTTAAAAATAATTTAGCAAATATTGGGGACCTAAGTTGTAAATTAGCAAAGTTTGGGGACCTTATGTGTAAATTAGCAAACTTTAGGGACCTAAGTTGTAAATTAGCAAAGAATAGGGACCTAAGTTGTAATTTAGCAAAGTTTTGGGACCTAAGTTGTAATTTAGCAAAGATTAGGGACCTAAATTGTAAATTAGAAAAGTTTAGGGACCTAAGTTGTAAATTAGCAAAGTTTGGAGACCGAAGTTGTAATTTAGCAAAGTTTAGGGACCTAAGTTGTAAATTAGCAAAGTTTGGGGACCTAATGTGTAAATTAGCAAAGATAAAGGGACCTAAGTTGTAATTTAGCAAATTATCTTTAGTAAACAGTATTTAGAATTGTAATATTTAACACAATACTCTAAAATAAACACAAACTCAAACATATTTAAAAAAAATACTATAACATATTTAAAAAAACACAATACTCTAAAATAAACACAACACACTAAAATCTACAACAAAACAAACGCAATTTTTAAAATAAACACAACACACTAAAATAAACACAGCACACTAACATCTTTTCAAAATAAACACAATTTTTAAAATAAACACAACACACTAAAATCTTTTCAAAATAAACGCAATTTTTAAAATACACAATACTCTAAAATAAACACAACACACTTAACTATTTTAAAAATAACACAATATTCTAAAAATAACACATTCAAACACATTTAAACACATTCTCTAAAATAACAACATACATAACATATATTTAAAATAAAAATAATAAAAACTACACGAGAACGTACCAAACTTGCAACACGAGACATCTTCAAAATCACGAACCGAGACCCAAGCGCGTATGAAACACGAGAGATTTTGAGAGTGGTGGCCGGATGTGGTCCCAAACCACTCTTTATATAGCCGCGATTCGAGGGTTAGGGGGGGGGGTTGAATGCATTAAATATTAGGGTTTCACCCCAGGCCGACACGTGGTGCGGCAATCCCACGATCGCGGCCTGGGCGTAGAAATTGTAACTTTTTATCGTGGAGTAGAGGGTATCGCGGGTACCGCGGGATAATTTCGAGGGGTAGTTTGGGAAGGTCCGGGATCGCGGTTAAAATCGCGGGATTATGGGGTATTTCGGCAAAATGAAAGAGATTTGGGTCATTTTTGTAAGGGATTTTTCAACTTGGGGTATTTTAATTAATTTTTGAATAAATTATCTTACGTGATCAATTAATTACATTCGTGCGATGAGTAATTTCAACCATCGATTTAAACAATTAATAATGGTGATTGGTTCATAAATAATACCAAATATTGGGTTAACAAAATAACTCAACCCTGAGATGCACTGGACCAATTCCTCTCTAAACGGAAATTTAATGGCGATCATTTGATTAAAAGATCAACGGTTCAGGATCCACTTATCATACTTCTCATGTTAAACTCAACTTCTCACACGATTCTTCGCATATATATATATATATATATATATATATATATAGAGGCGGGTTCAAACGAGGAGCGTACCAATTTAAGAGAACGTGAGGAGCAATTGACAGTTATGAATCACATGTGATTCGCAGTTGTGGATCACATGTGATTCACAACTGATCTGGACTCGAATTGACAGTTATGAATCATTAATGATTTACAGTGTTGAATCACATGTGATCCGCGACCTGCAGCATCGCGCCACGCCTCTCGCCACTTTTGCGCGAATTTTCGAGAAAGTTCCGATTTTTTAGCGTTGTAAATCATATGTGATCAGAAGCATGGGAGTGCTCCTCACGTTCTCACGTTTTGACGCGCTCCTCACATGAACCTTCCTATATATATATATATATATCAGGTTCAGGGGAAAAGGCTAAATAAATGAAAAACCGAAAAATCATGAAAAACGGATGAAAAAACATATCAATATGGATGTCAAATTAACGAGAAAAATATGAACGAATTTTTGGTGTAATCTGTTTCTTTTGAATTTTGATCATATATCGTATTTTTTCGATTTAAAAAAAATAAGAGGTGGGAGATTTTTTTAATTTAAAAATAGAGTTGTAACCGCTCATTTAATTATATCAATCGGATCAATTAATCTAATGGTTGATGAAGTGTTATAGAATTTTCATTTATTTATGGTTTTCCGTTGAACCCCCGACTCTCTCTCCCCCCCCCTCTCTCTCTCTCTCTATATATATATATATATATATATGTGTGTGTGTGTGTGTGTGTGTGTGTGTTGTGATAACTGTGAGAACTATTAGTTTAAGATACAGGTTGACACGACCTTTTTCCATCTAAAGCTAGAATTTAATATACTGATTAACATATATTTGTTTCACAATATGTTTGTGATAGTTTCAACCATCGGATTTGTACATAGTACATATAGACATCCAATTAGTAAAACACTTAGAAATAAATCTTTGCCACAAAAACAAGTCAAGTCCGATACTACTTCACAGATCGGATTAGAAATAGGAATAAGTTTAGAAATTCGATGTATCAAAAAGATTTAATCACAAAACCATCGGATTTATAACCATCGGATTACCTGCTTAGAATAAAGGTTGAAATCCGATAGAAGCTTTTATGCAACCATCGGATTCTCAATCACACCGGATCTAACTACTTCTTTGAATTATTCCAAGCACTTAATATCCGACAAGTCTATTTTCATACATATCTAGAACTGGAAACTGTTGTATAACTTATACTTCAAAATAGACAAAATATGATTTTTACTTGTAAAAGTCTTGCAACTATCTTTATTGATACAAAAGAGAAAAGTCGTCAGCAAAGTCGAATGATCAGTTGAAGAATGGTCAGATTGTTACCAAAGCAGATTGGTTTGTCATCTAGCCAAAAGAAGACTAGTTCAAGATACAGTCAGTTTGTAGTCTGACGAATACTACAACAGGCAAGCCGGATTTCGAAATATAAACTTGTCCAACAAGTTTATTTCACCAACTCTCACTAAATCCCATCCTAGTATGGGAACAAGCAAAAGCATGTCAGCCAAAGTATGTTCTAAATATTATTTTATTAATGCTACTCATGCTTTACTGTTCCCTCTACATACGAAGGGATGACAAGGGTTAACAGTTGTCTACATCAAATCAAAAGGTTGAAACGAAAAGTGCAAGCATATATGGATCAACAAATCCAATGAAGACACGTGTTAAAGTTGAAAGAGTGCATTTAATGCAATTGAGGCTATAAAAGGTATCATTGTGTTAGTTTGAAAATCATCCATTTTGAAAGAACATCTCTGTGATTGCTTCAAAGTAAATCAGGCGTCAATATCTGAGAGCTATCTTAGTCTCTCAGATTTGAAAGAGAACATCATTCGTCTCTCTTTCAATGTGTAAATTTGTCATTCTCAAATAATTTAGGATAAATGTTTTGCCTCCTAGTTTCCGCAATAAACACCTGTCGGTTGAGCTTGAGCCTACCCTCGTCCTAGACCAATCCAATTAAGCCTGATTATAAGGCCCTTTCTGCTTAGGCCCAATAGCCCAATATTATCATTTTATATATTTTATTTCATGTAATGTAGTTTTTGTATATTTTCATTGAATATGTGAACTTGTATTATTTTTATTTCATATAATGTACTTTTGTATATTTCTTTTAGGAAAATTAATTAAAATACCCAAAGTCAAACCAACTGTTACCAAAACTTGTATTATTTTTATTTCATATAATGTACTTTTGTATATTTCTTTTAGGAAAATTAATTAAAATACCCAAAGTCAAACCAACTGTTACCAAAATACCCTAAAATTTTTCAATTTTGCAAAAATACCCAAAATACCCGCGATGGGGTCCCGCGATCGCGGGATACGCTGACGTGACACGTATTTTGGGCACAAATGCCTCGCGAAGCCCCTAAACTTTGGCCGCGGTGTACTTTTGGTCCCTGCCCGCGATCGCAGCCCGCGATGGGCCAAAATTTACAGTTTTGGTCCCTGAAATTTTCAACTTTTGGTCCCTGAAAATTTACACTTTCAGCCCCTATACTTAGACGAATCTTGATGCTTTTACTGTTTTTTTCCACAATTATTGCAATTTAAAGACCGATTTGTGGTTGAAATTCAATTGCATGTTTCAATTGCATGTTAAATCAATGTTTTTGGAATATCAGTTTGTGGATGAAATGAGAGATTGGTTTTCTGATATGTTGGTTGTTTCATTCATAAATAGACGTAAAATTCAAGCCATAATTCTCACACAACGATTTCATTGTTGCAATATTTCTTTCTGCAATATTTTGTGTTTGAGATACTACTGAAAAAATGAGTTCATCTGTTGCAAAAGCTAAGCTATATTTCTGTTTTGATGGTGAATGGGTGCAAGATAACAATGAGTGGAATTTTGCTTATAAATCTAAGCATGGTGTAAAAGTGTCAGTAAACTATACTTATCAGAAGTTTGTTGCATACGCCATGCAAAAATGTGGAATCAACTCTTATGATATTTGCAAGTTAGTGTTTAAAAATGGCGATGGGTCATTTGTGGATTTATCCAACGATGGGGATATCTCTACTTTTCTGCACCTTGCAGTCGATTCAGAAAGACCCCCATTACTCTTTGTGTATCCCGGCGTATCCGACGGTGACGACGACGGTGACGAGGAGGGTGACGACGACGAAGACCTCCAAATAGAGCAGCCTGATTCTCAACAACAACAACCACCACCACCATCACCACAACCACACGAATGGCGTACTGCTGGAGTTGCTGATGACGAAACCCACGTTTTCAGAACGGGTAATTCTGAAATAGACAGATCAGACACCGATAATGATGATCACGAAGAATATACCCCTAGTAGAAAATCATGTAGTCAGATAAATGACTTTTTTGATATGCCCCCTATTCTTCCAGACTCCCATACCCAGACACAAAGCTACGAACCTACACCTTATATTCGTAGCGAAAGTTTAACAGCAGGTCAGATATTCGATTCGAAGGATCTCTTAGCAAGTCAGATCGGACTCAAGTTCTTGGAAGAGGGTTTCCAAAGTCGCGTGCGGGCATCTGACAAAATCAAATACGTAGTTGAATGTGCTAGAGAAAAGTGTGAGTGGAGGTTGTACGCGATTCACACGGGTCCCAAAGGAGGGGCGATAATGATTAGAAAGTTGCACGATGTACACACTTGTACGAGGACGCAACTTAATCCCCACCACAAACAAGCCGGCAAAAAGACTTTGGGTGCGATCCTGAAAAACAAATTTCTTGATGTTAGTAGGTCATTGCGTCCAAAGGACATCGTCCACGACGTTCACCGGCAGTTCGGCGTCACGATTGATTACCACCAAGCGTGGCGTGCGCGCTGCCATGCACTGTTTATGGTGAGAGGCACGTTCGAGGAGTCGTATGAACGACTCCCGACATATTTATATAATTTGCAGATGCAGAACCCTGGTACTGTCACGCAGCTACGGACCGATTCACGTGGACGGTTTGAGATGTGCTTCGTGGCCCTTGGACCCGCGGTACGTATTTTAACACGTCATATGTTTACACATTATAAACTATAACATTTACACATTATAAACTATAACATTTTAACCTATGTTTTTGCAGATCCGCACATTTCTGGAAAATCTACGTCGTGTCCTGATAATAGACGCAGCCCATTTAAAGGGTTGTTACTTGGGTATGATGTTCCTGGCGGTTGCCATGGACGGGGATAACTCCATCGTTCCAGTAGCTTTCGGCGTAGGCAAGTCCGAAACCGGGGACGAGTGGACTTGGTTTCTGTCCATGTTGAGACAAGCTATCGGAGACCCGCAAGGGTTGGTGTTTATGTCTGACAGGGCTCCTTCCATAAGCGCCGCAATCTCTGCCATGTACCCAAACGCCCCTCACGCCATATGCTGTCGACATTTGGAGATGAACGCCAAATCCAAGGACAAACGTATTACCACCTACAAGGATGTCTATTGGGCGGCATGCAGAGCATATACGGATCGGGAGTTTAACAAGTACATGAATATGCTACGATACAGTGTCAAGGAAGCAGCCAAAGTCTTTGACGATGCTGGACCGGAGAGGTGGTCCGCGGCCCATTTTCCTGGACAACGGTATGACATTCTGACCTCGAATAGTGCAGAGTCTGTGAATGCACTCTCCCGTTTTGCGCGTAGATGTCCGATTGTTAATCTTATGGACTACTTTCGGGCCTTTCAACAAGAGTGGTACCAAATTCGACGCCTAAAAGGAGCTAAGATACAAAATGCACTCGCACCAACGGCGGAGAATATCGTTCAGTACAGGGCGCGTCGTGCGGCGACATGGCCGGTAAGAGCAATCGGGTATGGGAAGTACGAGGTGCACTATGACTATATTCACGCGATTGTGAATATGGAAGACCACCTTTATTCGTGTCGCGAATGGGATAAATCTGGGTTACCGTGCGGCCATGCCATCGCTGCAGCAACATATATGGGTCGTACAGATTGCAGCGACTTGGCTGTACCTTTCTTCACGTCCGAATATTACCGGAAAACATACGTGGAGGTAATAAACCCAGCTGGACCCCCTGCAGCATGGGTGTATCCACCCGACCCGCTTCCACCATGCTATCCACCTTTAATGGATAAGAACAGGGCCGGGAGACCGAGAAAGAACGACCGACGTCCATCACGTGGTGAAAGTTCGATACAACGAAGATGTACTCGGTGCCAATGCGTAGGACACACTCGTGGAGAGTGTCCAAATCCCGCCCCTTCAACCGTGCCAATGAGACATTCTGTCAGTCACACCCCGGGCCCGTCACAGCTTGAACCATATGGAACAAACCCTTATGATACTGTTGATCTAAACACTGATTTGTAAATGATATATATACACACATACATATGCTTCTAAATTAACATTGATAACACAGCTAGTTTGTAAATGATATATATATATATATATATATATATATATATATATATATTCGTATTATATATTTACACACATAAAGAAAATAGGAGACCTTCAATTTTTCTTAGTATTTTCTTGACCTTGTTCTTGCATCCATGGCAGTGAATGTTAACTCTGAGTACACATGTCTGTTTATTTATTCATATTAGATACGTTTTAATTTTAACAAATTACCCCATTATAGTTAATTATTTAATTTATGGTACATCTCATATTTTTTTTTTCAATTTTGTTTTACACTCCTATCGCATTAACATAATAATCATATATTAACTAATTCATTAAATCGTTTTAAATTATTATTATTTGAATGTGTTTATAGATATCGTGAATGGCAATAGGAGAAGGTAGAATTGTTTATAAATGGGGTTTTGACAAGTTGGTATCACTGGACTCATTTAAGAATTGTGAAAATGGGTATTTGGCGAATGATGATTCATGTGTGTTTAAAACACTTCAGCTCCAAACACACATGAATCATCATTCGTCAAATACCCATTTTCACAATTCTTAAATGAGTCCAGTGATACCAACTTGTCAAAACCCCATTTCATATTATATATACACACACACACATACATATGCTTCTCAATGAACATTGATAACACAGCTAGTTTGTATTCCATCCAACAAGCTCTTCATCTTCAATCTTTCTGACCCTTCTTCAACGGCTTCTGCTTTTGCAACCACGTATGGCCATTGTGTACCACAACCCGCACACACTTTAGCAAATGAGTTGAGGGTTGTCATATATTCTACAAGAGGAGTAGGCCCACGAATGAGGTAACCTCTGACTTGACCTTGCATGATGTATCCAACCTAACCGTGGTTCAGCGGCTTAAAAACTACTTTTCAGAGAAATTAACAACAACAAAAAATACAAAACAACAACACAGTAAAAAAAATACAAATAACAACACAGTAAAAAAAATACAAAACAAAAAAAAATATAACCACCACCTACTTAAAAATTGATTTAGTTTCATCAATCCAAGCTTGCTTCTCGTTTACCTTCGCTTGAATAATTGCGAAGTCTTGCAGAATATGGTGAATTGCTTCTTGTTCTCGACGAACACGAGCCTCCCGAGCTTTTATATCCCCTTTCATCCTTTTGATCTCCCTGTCTTCCTCTTCGATCTTTCTCAAATGGACTGCCTTCCTGTCCATCATTTTTTTCCACTCTTCTGTTAGTTCATCTATCTCCTTTTCCTTTTTTGCTATGGCGACCTCGATTTGAGGTGGCATTTTTTCAGGAGTAGACTTAGGGTTTGATGACGATGCCATTTGTGGATGAAATGAGAGAAGAGAAATCAAGAGAGAAAGCAATTCAAAGAAAGAAAGCAAGAGAGAAATCAAGAAAGAAAGCAAGAGGAAGTGTGAATTGTGAATTGCATACTACTGATATTTATGGATGAAATCTCAAACATGCAAATGAATTTCAACCACAAATCTGTCTTCAAAGTACAATAATTGTGGAAAAAAACAGTAAAAGCATGCAAGATTCGTCTAAGTACACGGGCTGAAAGTGTAAATTTTCAGGGACCAAAACTGTAAATTTTGGCCCATCGCGGGCTGCGATCGCGGGCAGGGACCAAAAGTGCACCGCGGCCAAAGTTGAGGGGCTTCGCAGGGCATTTGGGGCCAAAATACGTGCCACGTCAGCCCTAGCCCGCGATCGCGGGATCCATCGAGGGTATTTTGGGTATTTTTGCAAAATGAATTTTTTTTGGGTATTTTGATAACAGTTGGTCAAACTTTGGGTATTTTAATTAATTTCCCTTTCTTTTATAAGATGTATTTTCCTTCAAAGATATTGCCGTGTTATAGTTAATATTGGAGGTTCTAAATTTAAATTTTATTTCTTTTGATTCACAATACTTGTTCAAATAAAACTTAATAAATATAATTTATTAATAATATTAAATAAAAAAACAGAAAGAATTGGATCATTATTGCTTATTTTTTTTAACTTATTTGCTTATTGTTTTTCCTCACCATAAATAAGCTATTTTTAGTGTTTGGATTGAAAAAAAGAAAAGTGCTTACGACTTTCCCGACCACAAATAAGTTGTTTTTGATAAGGTAATCCATTCTAACTTATTTGAAACTGCTTATAACATATTTGTTCAAATTACATTTTTACCCCCAACTATTTTTTAACACGACATAAGTTGATAAACACTTTTAAAAATAAACATAAGTTGTTTTATATAAGCAATCCCAAACACCCCCTAAGACTTGTTGCACCAACTCGTTTTTCACAACTAGATACAATTAGCTGAGGGACCACCTATCTTTGTTTTAAAATCTAGTAATGAATGCAACTAACTCTCTAACATAAAAACACGAAAATTAGAACATGGTATTATTTGTATATAATTGGTAATTGTGTTAAGTTGAGAATTTATATAATAATGATAAAAGAAGTTAAGAATATAATTATAAGTCTATGATAATACTTTTTTTTGAATTTTAATTGTTGTATTGTATCAATATTATGGTCAAATAAATTGTAAGGGCACTATATATGATAAAGGATAACTAAGTTATCCTCTCATACTCATCTGCTGTTGTTATTATCTCCTTATTTATCTCCCTAATTGTTACTTTAGATTAGGTTTATCCTTGTAATCTCTTTATATAAATACCTCCTCTATCAATGAGAAAATACATCTTCTCAACATAATTCATATCTCTCTATATGGTATCAGAACACTGATCCTCACCTCCCTCAGCTATTCTCGTTCCCTCTATCAACATCCCCATGGGTTCTCATCACACCCTCCCAAACACCAACGACCCAACCAAACCTCTTGTAGTCGTGAACGTTCATTCCGTGCAAAAACTTACGCCTACAACCTATCTCACATGGAAATCTTAGATTGAAGCTCTCCTCATAGGATATGACCTGTTTCACTTTGTGGACAGATCACATCCACCACCCACGAAGACCGTAACCAAGGACGACAAAACCTTGCCAAACCCAACCTATACCTCTTGGTTTCGACAAGATAAGCTGCTGTTTGGCGCACTCGTTGGCACCCTATCGCCTACTCTCGGTACTCTTGTCACTAGGGCCACAATAACCAAAGAAGCATGGGACATCCTAGCCAACACATACGCCAACCCATCTCGTGGTCATGTCAAGTAACTAAAAGCCCAACTCCGTAACATCACTAAAGGATCGCTATCCATTGAAGACTTCATGCACAAGATCAAACGAACCGTAGACGAATTGGCACTCTTGGGCACCCACATATATATCTCAAGAATATGTAACCGACCGTGTTCTAGACGAGCTTGATGAAAGTTACCAATCGGTCATCGATGCAGTTCATGCACGTGACTCTCCGATCTCCTTCGAAGAACTCAATGAAAAACTCATCAACAAAGAACTTATGCTTGCGGCTCGAACAAAACCAGTTGAGTTTCAAACCATTCGAAGGGAAGTGCCAATGGTGCAATGAAAGAGGCCATGTTCTTGCTTATTGCCCATCATTCAAGCAACTCCACCCTAGTATTCATCTCCCACCACGTGGCAACCGAGCCCGACCTCAAGCTCATGCAACCACTACCCACAATGCCTCTACTCCTCATGGCACACCGGGATGGCTTCTCGACAGCGGAGCAAGTCACCACGTCACCACCGATATTGCCAACCTCTCGCTTCACTCACCTTACGATGGGACGGATGAAATTGTAATTGGCGACGGGTCTAGACTTCCGATCACACACACCGGTTCTTCTGCTCTCCATGCTCCCTCTCACTCTTTTAAACTATCTAGCATTCTCTGTGTTCCTTCCATGCATAAAAACATCATCTTTGTTCGACAATTTTGTCATGATAACAATGTCAAATTTGAATTCTCACCCTCCTCTTTTTATGGCAAGACACCTAGCACTGGGATGATCCTCTTCCAAGGTCAAACCAAAGATGGAGTCTACGAATGGCCTAAGTCCTTTCCTTTTCAACCTAAAGTCTACAAAACCACCAAGAATGTTGATTGGCACCATCGTCTTGGACACCCTTCTGCACCAATTTTAAAGCAATTACTACCTATGTTACCAATTTCTTATACTCCGGTCTCGCATTGTAATGCTTGTTTAGTTAATAAAAGTCACAAACTCCCATTTCGTTTATCTACCCTTGCCACGTCTTCTCCATTTGAAGTTATTTTTAGTGATGTTTGGTGCTCTCCTATTCACTCGTTTGATAACTTCAAATACTATGTAATTTTTGTTGATCATTACACAAAATATGTTTGGCTATACCCTATGAAAAACAAATCTGATACTGCCACCATCTTTCCCAAATTAAAAGCCTTGGTGGAAAACAGGTTTAACACAAAAATCAAAACACTTTACTCCGATAATGGTGGTGAATATATGAAACTCGCCTCCTATCTTGCTCACCATGGCATCACTCGCCTCACCTCACCACCCCACACACCTGAACACAACGGGTATGCGGAGCGTCGTCATCGACACATAGTCGAGACGAGCTTAGCTCTCCTAACACACGCATCCATGCCGTTAGAATATTGGTCTTATGCCACTCTTACATCAACTTACCTTATCAATCGAATGCCAACCTCCACCCTCAACAACCAATCTCCTTATCAAAAACTATTTGGAACAACCCCTAAATACACCAATCTTCACAATTTTGGGTGCCTCTGTTATCCACGGCCATACACTCCACATAAACTTGCCTCAAAGTCAATAGCTTGTGTCTTTCTTGGCTACTCACCCAGTCAACATGCCTTTCTCTGCCTTGATCCAACCACTCGTCGCCTCTATTCATCCCGACACGTAAGGTTTGTGGAAGACACCTACCTGTTTTCCCAAACCTATCCCACCACCCCCATAACAAATACACAACTCGAAGAATGGTGTCCCTTTACGGTCGCCACCATACCAACCACCGCCCTACAACCACCCATATCGTCCCCCACACCATCAACACCGATATCACCAACCCCTGAACCCACAACACCCCAACCAACTGATAATGCCGTTTTACGACATTATTTCGATCCCGAATTCGGTCTGTTTGTTGTAAGTTCCCAAGTAAAATAGTAGAATTTAATGGTTTTTGATGAGAAAATACAGGTTTTTATGAATGGTTGATGATGGAAGAGTTTCGGATCAATCGGAGCAAGTTTACAACAGTCCGGAGCGAAAAAGAAAAAAAATCTGAATTTCTGGACCAAACAGTGCCTTGCACGTTTTCAGGCGCGTTTCCACACGCGCTCCCAGTCGCGCAGCTTTTTGCCAAAAGCACATTCCAGTGCTCTGCGCGTTTCCACACTCGCCGTCAGACGCGCTGAGGCCCTGAGCGTTTTTATTCTATTTATCTGCTAGGGTTGAGGGCATTATTCATCAATTACGGCTTGGGACTCTTTCTGGGCGATTTTGGGAGCAAAGAAGCGATTTTTGAAGGCAATTAGAAGGCGAGAAACATCAATTAACAAGGATCGAAAGGCGAATCGAGTACGTTCATCGGCGGCTTAGGCTTTTTCAGGGAGTTCTTAGATTTCATTTCTTAGTACAAAACATGTTTACTTTCATTTCTACCTTTACTTTCCAGAGTTTTGAAACCCCCTATATGAACTAATCCGTTCATGTTGGGGGGTTGGTTTGAATCTTGGTTGGATAATCGTTTAGCTTTACAGTAGGTATGATTGATATGATATAGATGGATGTCACATGTAAGATTGTTCTTAATGCTTGTAATAGTCCGATCAACTGTTACTTGATTTTATGAACCTTTAATCTTTGAGAAAAGTTTTTAGGTTTGATTAATCTTGCATGTCTTGGTTGAATTTGAGATAGTGATATAATAATTCATTCCTTGTGGCTTTTAATTACTGATTGTTCAATTACTTTTGTTAAGATCGAATGATGATACAATGTGTTGAATGATATTTGCTATAGCTTGATAAAGTATAGTGATGGAATGTGATTATGTCTGTCATCTTGAAGTTATGTCAATCGTGTCAAATCTGTGAGTTAAGTGATTGTCTACCAGAGGAATCCGACCCTCCAACTCTCCTTCTTATCTGAATTAATTAAAGTTTTAATTCGTGTTCCGATAATCAACAAACCAAATCAATTTGCATTCGTCTAATTAATAATATATACAGTCATTGTGGTACTTGACACCTGGTTCATTTGGTTCGATACTCGTACTTTCAAAGTACTATTACTTGATTCGACCCGTACACTTGCGGTAGATTTAAGGGGGTGTAAACCATCTTATCACCAACCCCCAACGTCCGAACCTTCCACCCCCTCCCAACAACCAACAGTACCAACACCGCCCCCTCCGCCACCCTATCCACCCGCACCATCACCACAAGAGCCACAAACAACATCTTTAAGCCGATCAATAAACTAAATTTCAATGCACAACTTCACCCAACTGAGCCAAGAACGGTCAAACAAGCCTTATCAGATCCAGCATGGAAAGAAGCCATGTCTACCTAATACAACGCTCTTATCAACAACGGCACATGAGAGTTGGTCCCTCCCTCGTCGGCTCACAATCTAATAGGTTGCAAATGGGTTTTTCGGGTCAAGTATACCAAAGCGAGAACGGTTGAACGCTTAAAAGCTCGTCTTGTTGCCAAAGGTTTTCATCAACGTCCCGGCCTTGATTATACGGAAACGTTCAGCCCGGTCATTAAACCCTCAACTGTGCGTCTCATCCTCACACTTGCCACCACTAATGGATGGCCATTAAGACAACTCGACATCAATGATGCCTTCCTTCAAGGCACGCTCAAAGAAGACGTGTACATGGCTCAACCCCTAGGTTTTGTGGATAAGACCAAACCACATCATGTATGTCGGCTTAGAAAAGCAATTTACGGTCTAAAACAAGCACCCCGTGCTTGGTACACCAAACTTTGAACCTATCTTCTTGTCGTTGGCTTCACAAACTCGGTGATGGATACCCCACTGTTCTTTACAAAAGGCACTAACCCCCCTATTTATATACTTGTGTATGTTGATGACATAATTGTTACAGGGTCATGCAAAGCTACAGTATCCAACTTCATAACTAGTCTCGCAAACAGGTTCTCACTTAAGGATCTCGATGACCTTGATTATTTCCTCGGTGTCGAAGTTCAAAGGTGCCCCCACGACTTATTTCTATCCCAACAAAAATACATCGTTGACCTCCTTGAACGCGCAAAGATGACTGATTGCAAACCGGTTTCGTCCCCTCTTGACCTCAATGCCAAACTCACTCTCGGCATGGGCACCACCCTCGACAATCCAACGGAATATCGAACCATCATCGGTGCTCTCCAATATTTAGCTCTCACTCGCATTGATGTCGTTTTTGGTGTGAACAAACTCTCACAGTTCATGCATAAACCAACTACCGTACATCTTCAAGCCTTGAAACGTTTACTTCGATACCTTCAAGGCACGATTGATCTCGGCCTCAACATATATTCTAACTCTCCGCTTCAACTTCATGCATTCTCTGATGCCGACTGGGCAGGTGATTGAGATGACTACATCTCCACTGGTGGTCTTTGTAAAATCCCAGAAATTCACAAAAATTTTAAACCTTAAATTTATCAGAGTTTAGCACTATAAATCAAACTTTCATTTACATCGAAGAATTCACGACGAGTTTCAAACCTATACAAGTTTATCATATTCATCAACTAGTCTAAATTCCTGATCAAAACACAAATCCAAAAGCGTAACTCTGACACTTCTCGACACTCATCCCTGCTTATCCCGTCCTGAGCTAGTACCTGGTAAGAAAATTTAATTTTGAACGATTAGGCTTACGCCTAGTGAGAACATCAAATTTTCAAATCAAAATCTTTATAAGCTTTGAAAACCAAAACTGTAAACAAAGCGTATAAAGTAACCTGATCCCAACTTTCTTACCGAACTCATAACCTTTTTCAATCACAGGAATCATACCTGATTCCATGAGTATGACAACACTAAATATGTCACAGTATCATATTCGCGAGCACCATTACAAATCACCATGGATTCTAGTTTATAGATCATGTCCAAGAACTTACAATTAATCGCCATGCCTTTTTCTTGGAATGGAAGCAGAAATAGCAATTATATATTGCCTATTTCTAATTCACCGAAAGCAAACGGAAACAACAATTATACTTTGTCTATTTCACGTTTCCACGTCTCAATTACGAATAGCAATTATACTTTGCCTATTCCCTACAGTTAATATGAATAGCAATTATACTTTGCCTATTCCATTCTCAACAAGAATAGCAATTATACTTTGCCTATTCCATTATTTCAACATGAATATCAATTCTATCTTGCCTATTCAATCATTTCAACATGAATAGCAATTCTACCTTGCCTATTCAATCATTTCAACATGAATAGCAATTCTACCTTGCATATTCAATCATTTCAATATCATGATAAAGGGAAGAACAATTATACCTTGTCTATTCCTCATTCTTAAATACAAACGAGAATAACAATTATATCTTGCCTATTCTAAGTTATCAATTAATACTAGTGTCTATAGATCCATTACACTTCTTAGCATACGTGCATATTTACGCGAACACACAAACATTTCATATCATATTCTCAAAGCTAAGAATCCCAAAAATCTATCATACCTTTATTCTCATTTGTCCCTCTTCGGCGACCTAGCACGGGGGTTCCGCTACCCGGTTAGCGGATGGGGTCAAGGGGAAACGCCCTTACGGGGTCTAAGGGCATCGCCCGTAGAAAATTTTCAGAAAAGCTTATTCGGCTAACACATCAGAAAAGGTATTCTGGACTCAAAGTCCGGAACCATCTGGAATCCATTCCCAAGTCCGGAACTATCAGGAACCGGAACTCAAATTGAAACCGGATCCTAAACCGGATCTCACCGAAACCGGATCCCAATACCGGGACTCACCGAATCCGGATCCCATACCGGGTCTCACCAATTCCGGATCCCATACCGGGTTTCACCAAATTCCGGATCCAATACCGGATCTCACCAAATTCGGATCCCATACCGGATCTCACCAATTTCGGATCCCATACCGGATCTCACCAATTTCGGATCCCATACCGGATCTCACCAATTCCGGATCCCATACTAGAACTTCGATAACTGGACTTCGATTGGCACGTCGATTTTACTCTAAAAACTCATCTAAGTTCAATTTCTTGGTCGATTTCATTTCAATACATGTTTATCAAGTTATTTAGATAGTTTGCTACCAAATATCTCATTCAATTTCACATAAAATTGTTTAGAAAAGATGAACTCACCTGGGAGATCGATAGAAGCAATACAGACACAAAATCAATTTTCTTCACCGCACGAATCAGCAACCTACTCAAAATCAGATTATCATAAGATTATAACATCTTGAGTAACTTGAAATCGAGAAAGAGAGTAATCGAATTTCCTACCGGTAAATCAAGACTTCGGTCTTTCGTTCTCCTTTTTCCTTGAAACCGACTCCTCAGGGGATGGAAATTAAGATCATCTCAATTTCCACCTCCTTTCCACTTAAATGGATACCAAAATCACTAATTGACACAATTAACCCTCAAAGTTCCAAATTTCTCAATTTTACTTAAACTTTGAATCAATTGAAATTTCAACCTTTTGAGTTTTACATTTGCAAAATAGTCTAAATCTTAGGCTAAATTACAATTCGACCCCATTCATATTAAATATAATATAATGGAAATTCGAGATGTTACAGTCTCATTGTTTACATTGGTAAAAATCCCATCTCGTGGAGCTCGAAGAAACAGAAATCGGCATCAAGATCATCCACGGAGGCTGGATATCGATGTGTCGCCCAAACTGCTGCAGAAATTGCCAGGGTCAAGCATCTTATGGGTGAGCTACACATCGGTTGTTCCAATAATCCGGTTATCTATTGTGACAATGTTGGAGCGATGAAACTTAGTGCCAACCCAGTTTTTCAGTCACATATGAAACATCTTGGTGTTGACTACCACTTCATTCGTGAACGTGTACAAGCTGGCATTCTACGAGTTGTCAATGTAGCCAATGAAGATCAACTGGCGGACGCCTTAACCAAACCATTACCGCGAAGCCGTTTGAAAATGATTCTACCCAAGATCGGACTTTCCCTTCGGTCGTCCACCTTGAGGGGCCATGATAAAGGATAACTAAGTTATCCTCTCATACTTATCTGTTGTTGTTATTATCTCCTTATTTATCTCCCTAATTGTTACTTTAGATTAGGTTTATCCTTGTAATCTCTCTGTATAAATATCTCCTCTATCAATGAGAAAATACATCTTCTCAACATAATTCATATCTCTCTATACTATATATATCTTGCTAGAAGTGACAAAAAATATTGTACATTGTTATCTTGCATAAAAATAACTAATTAAAATAGGATTTATTTAATACACATGTGTGTTAAATAAGTGTTCAAAATAAAAAATACCACAATGAAAGTGTAAATATCAAAATTTTAACGAATTAATGATAATTTGATTTCTAATAATATAGAAACTAATTAATTTCGTCGTATAAGTGGGTGAGGGTAAAAGTGGGTTCGGGAACCCGGTCCTAATTTTATTTTTTTTAAATATAACCGTTTACCAACGGCTATTTTTTTATTTTTATTTTATTTTTCAAATTATTAACACTATATATATTAACCTCTACCACTTTCATTTTTTCACACCAAAAAACTCTATACTTTCTTCCATTATTTCTTCTATTTTTTCATCACTTTATTTTTTAGACAATATGGATTCGCCACAACCCACTTCATCGACCGCATCATCATCATCCATAGACACCGACGAGGAATTTGAGCAGGAAAGGGAAATTTTTATAGGGTTGGTTCGAGAAGCTGCAAAATTAATTTATGGTAGCACCGTCTCATCGTCAAGAAGAGAACCGAGGGTCGGGAACATAGAAAGAGGTCGGGTAGCTGCAAACAAGCGGCTTTTGCGGGACTACTTTGGCAAAAACCCGGTTTATACACCGGATATGTTTAGACGGCGGTTCAGGATGAGCAGGCAACTATTCGAACGAATAGTTGAAGATTTAGCAGGAGAGTATCCGTATTTTACACTTCGGTTGGACGGCAGACACAAACAAGGTTTTTCTCCGATACAAAAGTGTACTTCCGCTATTCGGCAATTGGCGTATGGAGTAGTTGCCGACTCACTTGACGAGTACTTGAGGATGGGAGACAAAACGTCACGAGATTGTCTGCACAAATTCTGCACAGGTATTATTGAACTCTATGGTAAAAAATATTTACGCAAGCCTACTTATGTTGATATTCAGAAGTTGTACACCGCGCATGAAGCTAAACACGGATTTCCCGGCATGCTCGGCAGCATAGACTGTACTCATTGGGCGTGGGCAAATTGTCCGGTAGCATGACGAGGTCAATTCATGAGAGGTGATCATGAGCACCCGGCAATCATGCTAGAAGCAGTGGCCTCCCATGATCTATGGATCTGGCACGCATACTTTGGTGTTGCCGGTTCCAACAACGACAACAATGTTCTCAATCAGTCGCCCATCTTCAACGATCTCTATGATGAAAAAGCACCCGAGTGCCCTTTTGAGGTGAATGAAGTCACCTACAACCACGAATATTATCTAGCGGATGGGATATATCCGGAATGGGCTACTTTCGTAAAATCATTTACGTGCCCACATGATGATAAACGAAAAAAGTTCAAGTCCGCGCAAGAATCGACACGTAAAGATATTGAACGAGCTTTTGGCGTGCTTAAACAACGTTGGCATATACTTCATAACCCGGCACGCGGATGGCATCCGACAAGATTGGGAAACATTATGTACGCTTGTGTCATATTACACAATATGATACTCGAAGACGAAGACCATGCCATTTGTGGTGTCGATGAAAACGACATTGTAGCGGATGATATCGAAACACAAATCAGTGAGGAACAACGCGCGACAAATGTTCGAGAAGTCAAAAACCGGGAGACTCATAATAACCTTCGGTCGGATTTGGTCGAACATATTTCGCGTATCCGACTTCCCAACAACGACGACGACTAGATTTTTAATGTTTTGTAATTTTTAATTTTATTTTGTAATTTTTAAATTTTTAATGAATGTTATGAATTTTTATTTTTATTATTTATCTTATTTTTATTTATTAAAAAATATATGAATATTTTTATTTTGTTAAATAATTAAATGTATAAATAAAAGAATTAAAAAAGTTGATGTGGCGCTGAGGTGGCATCAGGGTTCAGAGGGTATGATAGGTAGCGGTACTCCACTTTAGGGTAAGAAGGGTAGGAAAGAGAAAAGCTGATGTGACGCTGAGGTGGCATCAGGGTTCAGAGGGTATGATAGGAAGCGGTACTCATGGTCTAATAAGTTTGATTTTTATCCGTTGCAATTTTCGTTCTTATGATTTACAATTTATTATTGTTTTCATCTCAACACTAACTTTTACCTTTTAGTACAAAGAACCAAAATAGTAAAGATTTGGAAAACACAATAAACAAAATAATATAAATTACAAATCATATGAACGAGAATCATCATTTCAAAACCAAAAACGAAAATCATAATCTATAATACTATATTATAAAGTATTTGAGAAAAACTTTTAAAAACAAAATTTTATGCATTAAGTACCGTTAGTTGATGCATATAGCTTAAAGTTCAAGATTACAAGTAATAATGCATGAGTACAACTTTTTAAAGCTGTATATTTGAATTCAAATATAAGATAAGCATCTCATTTTAAATAGGGAAAAGTCCAAAAAAACCCAATAGACTTTACTGTTTAGAATGATTAAGTCCTTGGACATTATTTTGAAACAAATAAGTCATTGGACATTTCAAAACCTGTTAAATAAATCATTAGACTTTCTGAACCTGTTAGATACATCCTCATGACCTATAAAAATAATTAATGTGGTAGAATAATAGAAAAAATCCAAAACACTCAACGGACGTTTATATTCCGAATGATCAAGTCCCTAGACATTTTTCGAACGGAAAAATTACTTACATTTATAAAAGTCACCGAGGAATTTGATCGGTTTCATCTTCCTAGACATTTTTCATCAAATCTCCCCCTCCGTCCGTTCATCAAAGTCACCGATGAACTTGATCGGTTTCATTTTCCTCTTCGAAAGCTCAAACGAACACGATCCCCTTTCTTCATATGTCTTTTTTCTGCAGATCCCTCTCCTCCGATGAACAACACCTTCCATCTCCATTTCAAGCTTTAACACATATCCACTCCCACCATAGTAGACTTATCGTCCCCCTTCTTCGATGAACCACACCTTCTGAAACCTTGTTCTAAACCAGAACTCTTAAGGAAAAAATCAAAAACCACAACTGATTCGTTTCTGAAATGGGGCAATAAAAAGAGACTCGGATGGTAGATGATGAGAGACCGTGGGATTCGTCGGAGAATCAACTCTGCTTTATTTCATTTCCCTCCGATAATAACAATAATAAATAATCTTCTCATCCACCACCATCTACCCGTCTCACAAGGTATAAACTAACTCTCCATTAACTTCCTACGATTGATCCAGAAAACCAAACAAGAATTTTCCCCAAATTTTCTACAAATCTGATATGGGTTTGTTTTTTAGATGTAATACACAAGTGAAACAAACAAACCTGATTGTTGTAATTGCTGGTTTGGAGGGACGGAGTCGTCACCTACAACGGACTAAGATGGTGGCGACGGTGGTCGGGAGGGAGGGAGTCGTTACCTGCAACGGTGGCGACGGTGGTCTGGAGGGAGGGAGCCGTCACCTGGAACGACCTGATATGGTGGCGACGGTGGTCTGGAGGGCGGTAGCGACGACGACGTCGGCTAGGATGGCTTGAGGGCGAGGGCGACGACGACGGTGGTGTAGGTCGACCGGAATGAGACGCAGGTTGGGGGGAGATGGATGGACAATGGTGATTCAGATGGGGGAGACGACTCATATTTTTTAGGGTTTTTTTAATTTTAATTTATAAATTTACCTTCTATACAGTAGTGGTGGCCAAATTTCGGTTTCGGGCCGGGCCGGGGAAAAAACCGGGCCCAAACAGTGAATGCAAAAACCGGTTTTGCCGAAAACCGGGTCGGGTCGGGCCGGGTTTAACCCGGAAACCCCTGACCCGTTTAATTGTATATAAAACCGGTTTCTATAAAACCGGGCCGGGCCGGGCCCAAAACCGGTTCTTGATCGGGCCTTAGATTTTTTTTTTATACTTTCTTTGTATAATAAATTAATTAGTAAACTTTAAAAAGTAAAAAATTGGATTGGATCACTAAAATACACTTTAAAAATACGTTTTATTTATAATATATATCACTAAAATACACTTTTTACGTTTTATAATTTATATATAATTTTAAGTTACAAACTTACAAGTTACATTGTTACAATACATAAATTCTAAACACCCGAAGGTCCCGCTCCCGAACTCCCACCCCCATCACCCCATCCGTATGGATTGTAATTGAATGGATTGTATGGAGCCGTAGTATGGATTCTGATCTGGATTGTATTCTTCAAGAGTATTGTACTTCTGCAGTCGTGTAATAGCCGTCCGATCGTCAAGGCGGTCGGTGTCTAGTTCTTCATCATCATCGTATCGGGAGACGTCACCGACACTACTAACATCAGAATTGTCGGAAACGGTTCCAGGCGTACTGATTTTCATCGGCTTCGTTTTCGGCTAAGTTTTCTTCCACGCCGTCGAGATCATTCTCCAGGTTCGTTTGATTTTGAATGCGGTCTTCTCCATCCAAGTAATCATTCAGACATATGCAACACTCCACCGATTGCGCGGTTAATCTTGTCCGACGCACCGATATGATCCTGCCACTAAGAGAAAAAGCCGACTCCGAAGGTACGGTACTAGCTTGGATTGTTAGTATATCAAGTGCAATAGTCGCCATAATCGGGAAACTCGGTTGTTTATTTTTCCACCATTCTAATAAATCTAGTGATTCAACATCTAAGACGTTTGTGGAGGATGCCGTTATAAAATTAGTACGTGTGTATTGATTGAATTCACCCAAATTATCCCCATCATATCTAGCTTTTTTAGTAGATTCCACGGCAACCGATTGCATTAAAGTTGACCTTAAGTCTTGTCGGTTTCGGCCACGGCTACTACTAGAACCCGGTGAAAACATTTGAGGTGTAGGGGTTTGTTGGCTTCCTCCCCCATAATTAACTCTATAAATCTCAAATAATTGATGAAAATCATTATTAAATTGGCGTATGCGGTTCCTTGAAAAAGAATCACTTGTAGAAGAATCCAAACCAAACGAGAAACATATTGATTGTATTAAAACTTCGACACCCGTAACATTTAAATACGGGTTTAATGCCGCGACACAAAGAAAAGTGAAGGGGATCTCTTTAAAATATTTTACCAATTTTGCTTTCATTGGTTTCACCACGTCGTTAAAGTACAAATCCGTTTCGTATTGAGCAATTTTACTTGCCAAAATATATATTTGATTTAAAAGTAAATGACTCGTTGGATAATAAACACCGGATAACATAGTTGTTGCAGTTTTGAAATCGCCCAAAATATCGTGAAAGCCATAAATCATTGCCCAATCATCCTCAGTTATCGTGTTATCCGGGTAATGAACGTTATAAAATGCTTGAATATATTGTTGTTGTCTTATTAAATTATCCATCATTTTCCAAGTCGAATTCCATCGAACCGGCATATCGTGCACCGGTCCCAAAGCTTTAAAACCGAATTGATTGCAATATTCTCTATATGCGTTTTGCATTTTTTATTTCTTGTGAAAATCCGGCGTAACATAAGCCTAAACTTAGTTAAAGGCTCACTAAGACAACTTAAGCCGTCTTGAACGGCTAAGTTTATTATGTGTGCGCAACAACGTGTATGAAATAATTTTCCCTCTAAAATAGGGATAAAGCCAAACGTAATTTATCTACGCATGCCGTATTATTACTAGCATTATCAAACGAAATACTAATAACTTTATTTTTTAAATTATAATATTGAAGACATTTCTTAATTATAGTAAACTGACGCTCACCCGAATGTGGCGAACCAAACTGCTCAAACGTGATTACACGTTTGCATAATTGCCACGATCCCGGCACAATCCAATGTGCCGTTATGCATATATAAGATTGTGGCAATCCGAATGGTGCGCTCCATATATCACAAGTTAAAGAAACTTTGTTGGGTAAGTTTAAAAACATTTGTCGCATATTTTTTTTAGCCGTATTCCAAAGTTTTAAAGCATCACGCCGAAGAGTTTGACGACTTACCGAACCATTGTAGCGTGGTTGGAACCCATTTTTGATCATGTTTGTAATGTGAGGATTGTCGAAATGTCCGAACGGCAACCCCATTTGAATGACACATTTCATTTGCATTTGTCGGGCGATATCATCATTATACGACCATACTTGACCGGAATTGTCAAGTATGGGTTGAGTTGGATCGTCACCCGATTTCAACCTCTTGCATCTCTCATCGAAGTGGCGCTTTAACGTGCTATTTGAGTCGGGTTTAAGGAAATCTCCACACCGTTTGCATTGCGCTTTTTTTGTATCGTCGGAAAACTTCACCAAGTTGAAATACTCCCAAACCGGTGCTTTTCGTCCATGGTCGGCAACAACGGTGTAATTTTGTTCGGCCATTTTTTTGAGAGTTGAGACTAGAGAATTGTATGCGTTTTTTGCGAGAAGCGAATATAGCAAGAGCCGAGAAATGAGAATTGTATGCGTTTTTTGCGTTTTGTAAGCAATGTAAGGTGGTGATGACTTCCATAACACCCCTAGTATTTATATGGGGTTGGAGAGTGAAAATTGAGGCAAAAAACGGTCAAAAACCATTCCCAACGGCTCTCTAACGGTCACTAACGGCTATATTTTTTTTTGAAAAAAATCGGGTCGGACCGGGTCGGGCCAAGAACCGGGTCTCGAACCGGTTTCGGGTCGGGCCGAAGAATTTTCTAAAAACCCAAACCAGTCCCGACTTTCGGGCTGGAAACCGGGTCGGGCCGAAACCGGTTCTTGGTCGGTTTCGGTTCGGGTTGGCCTGTCGGGTCGGGTCGATTTGGCCACCACTACTATACAGGTTGCAAGTTACAATAAGATTTATAAAGTTCAATGGTTTATTTGTTTAAAAAAATTGTCCAATGACTTAATCATTCCAAAAAGAAAAGTCCATTGAGTTTTTTTAGACTTTTCCCTTTTAAATATAAAAAATCTAAAACAAATTTATAAAAATAATTATCGTTTTTCAAAACCACATAAAAACGTATTATAAAATTGATAAAGAATAAAAATGAAACATTAAAATTAAGATGTTCTTAGTTTTCAACGAATCATATGAACAAAAAAGATAATTTATTCAAATATTTATTTGGAGACATAGAAAGGAAGCAAAGAGCATATTCTTATGGGCTTTTTGAGTCAACATAAAAAGTCAAAACACAAAATATGACCGTTGGAGACTCTCCAATTTTTCAAAAAACAATTCGATAATGGATGGCATCGAATCATATACTTCTAAAAAGCCATTAACAAAGCTTCATTATGCATTAAAGCAGAAACCTTATCGTCTTCTTCATTCCACCTCCATTTCTCTCTCTTGATTTCAACCTTCAGTTGTGATCAACAACAAACACCTTGATCTGAAACCGCCAACAATGTCGACGAATCAGAAATTGGTTCAGAGAGAAACGGAAACTGAAGATCACAATCAGAACAGTCGGTTACATCATCCATATGCGTTTCATGTTTCTGGTCCTCGGAAAGTTTCTGTCCCAAATTGGCGAGATCTCATCAATTCCAGTTGGTTAGTTTCTCGATTCTTCGTTATTTTTTGTTTTAATTTGTTGATCGATCTGTTTTTGTTTCTCTGATCTGTAGTAATTGAGTTGTTTCTGTTGCTGAAATCTACATTGATTGGAAAATTGGATAATCTGAGAATATTTGAGGATTTTGTTAGGGTTTGTGTTTAATTTGGGGGATTTTGTAACTTTGGAGGCTAAATTTCGACGATTACTGGATATCGTGATGTATAAACATAGATTCGTTTTCTATTTGTTACTTTACCCTTAGTTTCGTATATTGATTTTGTAAAAGGATCGTTATTAGGTTTTGTTTGCAGGTTCATTTGAACATCATATTTGACCTTTGTGGTTCAAATTAGGGTTTTTTAACTTGAAAATAGACATTAATTAGGTGTTTGTGATTGCTTATTTAAAACAACTTATGCTTATTTTTATAAGTGCTTATCAACTTATATGGTCACAAAAAGGAGTTTTTAATAAAAAAAATGTTTGGACAAATAAGTTGATAAGGAGTTTCAAATAAGTTAGGATGAAGTAACTTATCAAAAACAACTTATTTGCAGCGTGGAAAAGTCATAAGCACTTTTTCTTTTCTCAATCCAAACACTAGAAATAGCTTATTTGCGATGTTGAAAAGCCATAAGCAAATAAGGAAAAAAAGCAATCCCAAACACTCCCTTACTCTGTTTATGTCTGGAAATTGATAATCATATTGGAAACATTAGAATAAAAGCATTTTGGAGGTATAGAAACCTAATTACTCAGTTTCGTATATTTATTTCCCGCTCTAAAGTTGGATACGGGATAGGATGTACACAAACCTGTTGGCTCCTTGAAAGAAAATACTAGCAGTGGTGGGCCCATAAATTTATGCACTTTTAAGGTGGATCAAGCGCCCACAAAGTCATGGTTTGACCAAAGGAAAGTCAATGAGGTTTGACCGGGGGAGTTAATTGTGTTGATTTGGGATATAAAATATTGGGAAACTAATTAAAATACCCCAACTTTGAAGTTGACTTACCAAAATACCCAAAAAAATTCAAAGTTTACCCAAATGCCCTAAATTTCCGCGGTGAGTGCCCGTCATCGCGGTCAGGGACTGAAAGTGATAATTTTTGCAACATTATTTACTCTTCCAGTCCCCACTGCGGGTCATCGCGGGCCTCGATCGTGGGCCATCGCGGGCCGCGGCGGGCCATCGCGGACATCATCGCGGAAATTTAGGGCATTTGGGTAAACTTGATTTTTTTTTGGGTATTTTGGTAAGTCAACTTCAAAGTTGGGGTATTTTAATTAATTTCCCTAAAATATTCTTTTAAATAGAATCGACCTTGATCTTTAAGATAAAGGCATGGGATCCCATAAGAATTGTCATTTTTGGTGAGAAGTGTGAGAAGTATCTTTGAATCGTTAGATCACTTTTAATCAAATGCCCTCCCATGAATTGTGCCTTAGAAGGGAATTGTTCCGGTGCATCTCATCTAATGTTCGTCCATTTTACATCCAACGATTAATAACCACTTCTCACTAAATTTAACACTTCTCTCCGGAACCCAACCCTGTACATATGTTGTTTTGAAAACGAGATAAGGAGCATTGATTTCTAAGATGAATTGGCATTCAGAAGGAAAATAATCATGAAGAAAAGTAATCGATGGAGAAAAATTAACTTAAAAATCCGCTCGGGCGTAAAAGTTGTTATGTCTATAATTGTACTTGAGGTGGAAGCTATAAGTTTGTTGTTAATATTTTAGTGAGAGAATTGTTGGGCCTCAGTTAATGTCGTAAAGCCGAACTTAACAAGATAGAAAATTAAGTTTTCGATAGAAATAAGATTTGAACCCACAACTTCTTGTATGTGGAGTCTTAATCCAACCATCTAGACCATCTCACCCATATTTGATTTCTGTTATAAACTTGGTCTGTTTGGTTTGGTTTGGTTTGGTTTGGTTTACAGAACATACTAAAACATTACTTTTCATACTTATGTAGGAAAGATGGAAACTACAAGAGGACTGTCATTGCCTGCTTTATCCAAGCAGTTTACTTGCTCGAACTCGATCGACAAGAAAAAAGAACCGAAGAAAACGCTCTAGCTCCAAAATGGTTCATACCCTTTAAATATAAACTTTCACGGACTTTAATTGACGAAAGAGATGGATCTATATATGGTGCAATTCTGGAATGGGATAGATCAGCAGCGTTATCGGATTTCATCCTCATTAGACCAAGCTGTGCACCTCGTGCGGTTTTAGCTTTAAGAGGAACACTTCTAAAAGGCCCGACTCTTAGGCGTGATATAGAAGATGATCTCAGGTTTCTCGCGTGGGAAAGTTTAAAAGGTTCCGTGAGGTTTAACGGGGCGTTAGAAGCTCTGAAATCGCTTGCTGACGCTTATGGAAGTCATAACGTTGCCGTTGCTGGTCACTCGTTAGGGGCGGGATTCGCACTTCAGATTGGGAAAGCGCTTGCCAAAAACGGGCTTTTCATTGAGACCCATTTGTTTAATCCGCCATCGGTTTCGCTTGCCATGAGTTTGAAAAACGTTGGGGAAAAAGCGGTGGTTGTTTGGCAGAAAGTCAAGTCAATGCTGCCTTCTGCTGCTACTGGTACTGGTACTGATACTGATACTGGTGGTGTTGGTTCTAACAATGTAGTGGCGTTTAACAAATGGGTGCCTCATTTGTATGTCAATAATAGTGATTATATATGCTGCTATTATACTGATCCAGCTGGTGGAGAAAGTGGTGGTGCCGCTAGCGAAAAGGAGAACGTGAGGCCGTTGTCGGCCGCCAACGGACAAGTGGCGGCGAAGCTATTTGTGTTGTCGAAAGGGAAGCAAAAGTTCATGGAAGCACATGGATTGGAGCAATGGTGGTCAGATGATTTGGAACTTGAATTGGCTTTGCAGAATAGTAAGCTTATTAGCAAGCAATTGAAGTCATTGTATAGCCTTCCTCCTAGCTCCACCACAAACCGCCGATGACCGTTGTCCGAACCGCCAGTGACCACTGTCGGAACCACCAATCACCGCCGTTGGTGCTTTTGATTGAACTATGAATATATGTGTATTTGATTAAAGTTTTCTACATAAAAATTTAAATAAAATTGTTTTTTGTATCGGGCTAGAGTTTTGTTTTCCCTTATTAAGACGACGTTTGTTGATAGAAAGACCGAATTTGTTTCACCTATCGAGATATGTGGGTCAAAACGTTGGTGGTGGTGGTCGTCAAAATTCTAGGGTCTGTTTTCATTTGTTTATCAGCTTAATGAGTTTAATGGTTTATTTGCTCGTTTTTTAAGCAGTGATTTTTGGCTTAATTTTAAAGTATTTATAATAAATGATTGAAAATCCATCATGCATATTATGTTCATTAAGCTACTATCGGCTATCTAACTCCCGGGAAATCGGGGTTTTTATAGGTTAAAAACAACCGGTTCATCTTCTTAAAAAAAGCATATTGGATATTCGAATATTTACAGAAATTTCCCAATATAGTCAAATGTCGGTTCATCTTCTTATTCACCTTTTAGCCCATTTTTTATTTTTTATTTTTTATTTTATCAATTGTCCTACAATTAGCCAAAATTTCGCAACTTGGAGAATGTATTTTTTTGGATGAATTATGGGGCCCACAACATTTGAAACTTGTATAGAAGACTCTTGTTCGAGTTCGATAAGAGGAAGATGACTTCGATTTTTAGCAATGTGATGGAATCAACTAAAGCTTGCGTAAGAGGCTGTTGTTTGGTAAGAAATTAGGGTTAAAAATGAAGGGTGTGGGTAGAAGATTGCTAGAGAAATTTTTGTTGAGAGTGAAGAAGGTAGAAGATTGATGGAGCGTAAAAGATCAGTCAATTTAGGAGAGGGGTATTTGAGGGAATTTTAGGGCTGAGTGTATACAATACAACAAGGGGTTGGGAGCTTAGCGAATAAGTCCTGATGTTTCTGAATTAAGCCACAAACAAACACATGTGTATGGCTTACCAATTAATCTATACAGACTATTAAGCCCATTAAGTCAGTTTCAAACCGGTCCTAGAAGGCATTAGGTCAAATTCCATGGTTTGAGATTTTATCTATTTTATATGGTTTTTATCATTTTTGAAAAGCTTCTACAATTCTTTTTATAAAAAAGTAATAACTGTAATAGCATCTCCAATCCAATAATTAAAAATTAAATATTAAAAATATTAAAATTGATGGCTATTTGAACACTTAAAAACAACTCCAACTACGCTAAATATAACACTAAAAACATCTTTAAATTATAATAATAATAAACAAAAAATATATATTTATTATACCTAGTAAAACATAATAATTATAATATGTACTTAATTTTTATAATCAATAAATAATTATCACTTGAACTCTAAAATAGTTTATTTAATAAAATATCGTTAACATTAAAACGATAATTTTTAATTAATAAATATTACGTTAAGAAAATTAAATTACAATAGTTTAATATTATGACTATTTTAACAGAACCATAAATTATTATCTAAACTTTTAATTTGTTTATTGGTTTATATTTTCTGCATTATAAATCTATATTATCATACTAGATATGTATCCGTGCGCGATGCGGCGCGAAGTATCTCGAATCTAAAACCGAGAATTCGGAAAAATAAGTTTGTTTCATGTTCATATTTATTCGCTTTTAAATCGCATATTAAATGTATAAAATTAAAGGTCAATATGGTTAATTGATCAAAAAAACAAAAAATATTCGTTCGATAGTGGGTCTTCAAACACATAACATTTGTGCTCATTTTGAAAGTTTTGATGAATGGTTATAATGGTATAATTTATAAAAAAAGAAAAACATATTTGTTTAATGTATTTTAGTTTATGTATGTTGGTATGGTAAGGATGTAAAATGAAAAATGAAAGGAGAATGAATATAAAGTAAATTAAATAACTAATTATAATGGTATAAAGTGTAATTTAAAAATAAAAAATAATTTTATTTTTAATTATAATGTTGAACGTTGGAGGTTTTAAAGCTTTTAAACTTGTACATGATGTATTGAAATTTGTACTTCTTAAAAATTCAAGAATAACCGTAACTGGAATTATTTTTAAAAAAGTATAATAGATAAATATTGATAAGAGCGTAAAATGTACAAGTTTAAAAGAAATCTCGGTACGTCATTCTTGAAAAATCTTGATACATATTTATGATATTTCACAATATTATTAAGTTAAAAAAATATTCAATAATAAACATATTTTGAAATTATTGACGAGAATATTGTAATAATATAATTTGTAAAAAAATGCATTTATTAATATGTTTTAGTTAAACTATGATTATGTATTTTTAATATTATAAGGGTGTAAAATGAAAATGAATAATGTAAGAGATATAAAACAAATTAATTCGTACATGTTCATGATATTTAATAATATGATTAAATCCAAAAATATTCAATATTGGGCTCATTTCGAAGGTATTGACGAGACGATTACAATGGTGTAATTTGTAAAAAAAAGAAATGTATTTTTTTTAATGCATTTTAGTTCATATACATTATTTATGTTTATATGATAAGAGTCTAAAATGAAAAATAAAAAAGTAAGTGATTAAAAGTAAACTACATACCTAATTATAAGGGTAGTAAATGTAATGTATAAATTAAAAAAATTGAATTAAGGAGAGATTTAAGGAAGAGTGAATGTGGGTGTGCTAATTGAACTTATAATGTAAACTACGTCCAGATATATGTTTAGGCGAGAAAATACTAAAATCGGCTCACCAAAAATCGACACGTGGCATGCTAGTTACTTATTTATCATATGTATAGATTATGTTTTATGTTAATATCTTGGAACAAAACTATATCTAGTATTATGATTTTTTTGTTAAGTTTTTGCTAATGAAATTTCATGTTGTTACGTGTTCTATGATTATACAAATGTTATGCTTAGGTTTCCTAGACCAAAATTATAAAAAAATTATGAGTAAATTATAGTTTTCGTTCCTGTGGTTTGTTAGTAATTGCCATTTTCATCCCTATGGTTTAGAAATTGCCATTTACGTCCCCTGGTTTGCAATTTATTACTAATTTGTCCCTAGATTAATTTTTACCTTTAAGCACAAGGGACCCAAACAATACAGAATTGTAAACCACAAGGACCAAAACAACAATAAATTATAAATAATAAGAATGTAAATAGCAACGAACTATAAACCATAGGGACGGAAATTGCAATTTTTAGCAAACCACAAAGATGAAAAACGGAATTTACTCTAAAATTATTTATATTTTACTTTTTACTAATTTTCATTTTTAATAAAACAATTAATTATTTAAATATAATTTACAATTTGCAAATACAAAATAACTAAATTATAAACTTAATACAAAATATTACTTAATATATTAAACTATTAATCTACATTTATAATTATAAATGTTAACTTATTTTATTGACCTTCAAATATATTGATCTCCATATTTTTAGTCTTTCAGTATAAGGCTGAAGATGAAAAGTATTGAAAACACATCCATTTAATTGTATTTGGTGTTGCACATAAGATAATCTAACACTCCGTTAAATATATTTGTGAGAAAAATAAACCGACTCAATGAGTCAATGGGACATCCAAAATTATTTTTGCATCATCCATGTCTCCGCTAATCTTAATGAACTAGTACGGGCCTCCCATATTTTTTCAAAAAATGGTTGTCAAAGCTCGTCACTCTAACAGTCTAACTTGGGCTGTAAAACGAACCAGAGGTTTGGTGATACTCACGGTGAACCGTTCGGCTGAAAGTTCGTTTATTTAATAAATGAACGAACTTAAACAATTTTTTTTGTTTGTTTAGTTAAACAAACGAACATGAACAAATTATAGACCGGCCGAGTGAGCCTATCCAAAATTATTTTTGCATCGTCTATATTCATCCGTTAATCTTAATAAGTCGGTGCAAGCCCACCCATTTTTCGGAAATGGTTATCAAAGCCCGTTATTTTGACAAGCCAACATGTTCGACGCCTATTTGGGACATGGGATAAGTAGGGTTTCATGAAATAAAAAATCCGTGGTTCCAAAATTTACAGTGCTCTTCTTGTTCCATCAATTAACTGAACACGCATCATTATTTTATTTAATATGACTTATTTTATTCATCTTTAACTTTTCTTATTGATGATATCTATTAGGATAAAATCAATTTTGGAACAACATGTTTTTTTCTACCTATTTTTCCTTTTCATACACATAGAAGAAACTTTGCAACTAAACATATCAAGGTCCAAGCATGTGGCAATGGTTTCACATTTAGACATTTAGTGGTGCAACATCTAATAATTATGTCATATCCATTCTAAGCCAAGAAATTGAAGAAAAGGGAGGTCACATGTATAAGTCAAAGTCAAAGTCAAACTCAGGATGTCAATAGAAAAGGGAAACCAAATGGCAGGATCACAAGGTGCTACCACATGGAAAGGAAGGACATATCACAAGTAGATAGGAAGAAAAATCCTTTGTCCTAAATTTTTATGTTTTATTCTTATTTTTTTAAATAAAATTAAAATACAATCATTTTATATATTTTAAATTTATTTAATTTATTAATTTTACATTCTATTTGTAATGAAGTGTATTCATGTAATTATTAGACAACAATAAAATATGAAAATCTTGGACAAGATTTTTTATCTCAAATTAGAGAGATACATAGGACCCCCCATAAAGTGCTTATATTTATAGTTAATTTATGATCAAAATATGAATCAAAATATTACATTATTCTTATGCAAACCAGTTACCTTTATCAGTTAAAAGGAATATCGAAATAGTTAAACCGAAATCTAAGGTGTTGGAATTGGTCAGAAGGTCAACGTAAAAGCCAAAGCTAGAACAACAGGCCGAGTTCGTAAAATATGAAGTGATCGCATGCCAAATGTACATTCACACTGAACACAAGATGGTACGTTGTGCATCTGAGAGTGATTTTCTGTAACACACAATCAATAATTAACTTGAGAAAGAATATTGTTGAATCGATTTTGTAATTAAATGTTATGCTTTAATTTAGCATGTGCTAAAGGTTATATTCGTACAAGTACAAAGTTCTTATAAAATGCCTAAATTTACGCCTAACAAAATTCATACCTATGAATATACGGCCGTAACCGTTATTATTTTCACATTTGCATGAAACAATCTCCATTTTGAAGCAAGAAAAAAAAAAGAAAAAAAGCGTAAGTTTCAAGAAATACGTATATACATACATGCATGTGTACAACAACAAAGTCAAGAAAGGGCTGGAAAGTACCCACTACAGCTTTTGTGAATTAGGGTTGAGTTTACGTGAGACCAACCTATTTTCGTGAGATTACATTTTTACACTTAAAACTTCACAGAAAAACATTGTGAAGGTAAGAAAAATCCGAACCTTCACATCAAAAACACTGTGAAGGTTATCTTCACTATGTTTTGCTATGAACTTTTAAGTGTAAAATTGTAGTCTCATGGGTCTCACGAAAACAACTTGGTCTCACATGATCCCAAGTTTATATATATATATATATATATGGATATTTTTAATGTAAATCTTATAAAGATTGTAAACCTTGTTAACCAATTTGGATCATTGATTTAGTCGATAAGGGTATTCTTTTTTTTTTCCAATTTTCTTTAGGTGATAAAGGGTAGATGCAACCGCTTTAATCAGAGACGTTCAAAAGATTCATCTAGGGCTATGGATTGGTTTCACGGTTTGTAACCTCTTTTGGTTTATAAATAAATTAGTCTCTCTCCGTGTGTGTGTGTGTGTATATAGAGAGAGAGAGAGACTACTTATTTTGTAAACCAAGAAAAATACAAAAATATGAAACCTAATCCTAGTCGTAGATGAGAAATCTGGATGTGCATGATGAAACCGGTGGCATTTTTGAAATTTCTTATGAAATTAAGGGTACAATGGTCAAAGTGAAATATATGAAAGGGCAATATAGGAAAATTGCTTCGTCGTTTAGATTAGGTAAATACGAAAAACACACAATTAAAGGGATTTCAAAATCGTGCGAAATCCGGTTCCATATTGCATGGGACAACCGATTCAGAGAAATTTAAGAGGATATCGAAGAAGATAGGAAAATAATTGTATCTAGTATGTGAAAATCTTATACGAAACTGTTTCAAAAATTATGGCAAAACAAAATACGGCTCCAATTCTGAGAGGTTAGGGTTTTTAAATTGTATACTGAAAAGGAAAAATGCAATAAAAGCAGTGCTAAGCCGACACTTAAAGAAGATTGACCACCGAGCCGATAAAGCATTTGAAGACACTGAAAAAGTACGACTTGAAACGACTTGGCAAACCAACATAAGTTTCATAGATTGTAGAGTCTTCATTATGAGACACATGGAGAAGTACATGGGTGGAGGGAGTCGGAGTTGGTATACAGGACTGGCGAAGGAAGGACCCGCACAAGACAAGAAAATAGAGAGCCTTCGGAAAAAGCACACCGCCAAGATTTTGTTGTGTGACAGGAACACACGACGAGTGTAACACCCTAAAAATTGGGGTAAATTTAAACCTGGATAAATATGGATAAAGAGGGGAAACAGTATGACGTTTACATTACGAATTATCAAGGAGGTACAATTCAACAACCTAGTAGTATAAATTACAACGACTTATATTATAAACGGGAGTTTCTATCTCTCTTCCAAAAGAATGTCGGTTTAACCAAAAGTGTATGCCTCTAAATACTCCACAAAAAATGTTGTTTCCACTTCTCGACTCTTCGCTTAAACCCGAGAAGTCCTACCGCTAGAATGACCTGATATATACGTCATTTTAAGAAAAAGCGTTAGGCTAAAGCCTAGTGAGAACAAACAGTTGATAAGACATAAAAGTAAGAATTGAACAATAAATAAATTCATAAACTTGTTTGTGTCTCAAACCTCTTTGATATCATAAAAAGACTGTTTGGTCTGAAATGTACTTTGCCATGACGGATGTAACACCCTAAAAACTAGGTAAATTTAAACCTGCGGAAATGCGAAAAGTATACGGCTAACATAGACCAATCACCCAATAAAGGGGAATAAAGTATGGCGTTTACATTACAAAGAATTGAGCGAAATAACCTCCAACAACCTAATAATCTAAACTAACAAGACTTAGATTATATTCGGGTGTTGTCTAATCGCTTCCAAAAATTGTTCCCAAAGTCTAACATGTACGCCTCTATGTACTTCCAAAAATGCTATCTCTGGTCACGACTCTTCGCTCAAACCCGAGAAGCCCCACCACTTGAGAGTCTTGATCAACACACCTAAGAGAAGAAGTGCTGGGATAAAACCCAAATGAAAGTAAGAACTTAACAAGTAATGATGGAATCAAATTAAGGTAACAATATAAGAACGTGGGATAACCCTTAGGTGAAAACCATTAGATTACAAATACCTCAAGTATTGTAGAGGAAAGCCCATCAGCCAAAAGCAATGACATCAGACGAATTAGCTACATGACCATCAGTTATATCAAACGCATAATGATAAGTTTAGAAACAAGCGCAACCCCGAAGAGTCTATAGCTTGTGAGTCCCCAATTTCAACCCCTCTAGGTCTATACATTGGGTCCCCCAAATCCACTCAAACAAGCACATTAGAATTACACCTTATTGTTCATGAGACGATGCCCGACCATATAGGCCCACATCTTACTTATCATGAATCTCGATGCCTATTCCGTGCTACGATGTGGAAAACTAGCATTCCACATCGTGTATAACGACTCTAGTGCCTATGGATCCATTACACTCAAATTACTAAACCAAGACTCACATATAATCCAACAATAATATCATCATAAGATTAAGCTTAATGGTAACATTGAAGTATACTTCCCCTTTTTGAAATACCAACACGAGACTTCCACATATGATTGTAAAACACCATAATTTGTCAAGTTAAGGTTTGAACCTCATTTCAACATAAAAACCCTTTTTTCATGAATATTACATCAAAACCCCCAAATATTCCAAAACCCTAGATTTTGACCTAAAATAGTCAAAATTATTTTACGTCACAAATTTGTAAATCAAAAACAATAGTCCTAGGTAAACCAAGGACCATCACACATTTTACCTTTACAAACCATTTTACCCAATAAACCCCTAAATTTCTCAAAACCTATTTCTAGGTCGAAATGTGATAATCTTGAAAATGAAGTGAGAGGATGTTGAGATGTTAAAACTCCATTATAAACATGTATGTGAGTTAAGAGTAGAGGATGAACTCACCTTATAGGGTTTTATAGAAAACCCAAACCCTAGGAGATGGAAGAGGAGTCTTCTTGAGCCCTTGAGAAAGCTTGAGTGTATTATACACTTAATAACCTAAATATTGAGAAGAATTTCTCATAAATGAGGTGGGTGAAAACCATAAATGAAGAGATATGAAGAGAGGAAGGGACTTACCATACTTGAGAGCAAAATCGCACCTACACATGAGTGGAAATCGGCCCTAGCTGAGAAATGGTAGAAATGATCAAACTTTCTGATAAAACCCGTTAGGAAACAACCCCTCAGCTCCCGCTCGCGACATTGCCCTGGGCATTGTCGTGGGGCACAGTCGATGCCACCACCCAACCTTCTGCCGAAATTCAATCCTTCACCGCGACATTGACCCCAACGACTATGCCCTGGGAATTGTCGCGGGTCATAGTCGTCGGCCACCAAGGGCGTGCTGTCCGAAAACCCCTTTGTCGTCCAAAATCGTTTCTCGAGCTCGTGAACTGAAGTCGGCCAAAATGTAACACTTGCATGCATTAAAGCCATGCATGATCATCCAAAAAGTCCAAGGATGTACGCATACCATTCTCGTCGCTTGCTTGGTTCGATTGGGATATTAGGCGACCCGATGTTAGAGATGCCTAGAATTACTATCGTGCTAAACCACAAAATTTGGGAAAAGAGTACTTCGTTAAATACTTGAAGATTCGGGGTGTTACAACAGGGGGAGACCCGATTCCCATGGAACGTGGTGGAACACAAAAGTAGGCCACAATTCTATGTTTAGAGCTTCTTTAGTAGTGCAACCACTATCGATCTATAATTCAAGTCCTCCAATGCACCACAATATGCTCAATGCTAGAAATAATTCAATTATGGGTTACACGGTCATCAATATCAACCATACACGGTCTATAGTTTGAGTCCTCTAGTGATTTATCGCCCATATCTAGCTAGTGAGTAGAATCAAACAACTACTCAAAACAACACTTTAAAAGTTTATCTTTGTGCCTACAGATCCATTGACAACTAAACAAGGCCAATCACAACATCATTAATAACCAACATAAACACTAATATAAAAGCGTTCACATGAATATTTCATATAATAAGATTACCAAGTTGAACCATTCTGATGCACCAAAACTCAATAATAGGCATTTAATGGTCATGGCCTTCTACACAAAATACACCTGAAATGGGGTTTTAGACCTCATATGATCAAATAAACAACATTTACCAAAGTGCTCAACAACCATCTATTCCTAAGAGCAAAACCTCATTTTTGGGAAAAACCCTAATTTTCCCCAAGTGACTTCCAACCACATTTTATGGAGAACCAATATAAATAATGTTACATTTAGCTCCAAACCATGAAAATATACATCATTTTTCAAAACCAAGTCAAGACTACAAAAACCTCCAAAACCCATTTTTAGGTCAAACTTGTAAAAATGGAGAGGATGAAGGTAGGAGATGATTATTAGTCTAAAATCATTATTTTGACATGTATAAAGTTTTCAGAAAAGAGAATGTAACTCACCTTTAGGTTTTGTTAGAAAACCTAGAAACTCTAGATGAAGAGAAGTGGAATGCTTGAGCTTGGATGCGTGCTTGAAACCCTTACACTTAAGATTGATGTAGCATAAGATGAGTAATAAGTGATCAAGATAATGGTAGATGGAATAAATTAATGAGGGGGTGATTGGGGTGAAAACCTACCAGAAATGAGAGAAAAAACGATCTCCCAAAGCTTCGAAAATAAGATTCAAATGTCTAAAAATTGAGACCTCTACTTTTATAACCAGACCCCCGGCCGCGAGTGTGCCATGCGATAGTGACATTGTCACTGTCGCTCGAAATGTACTGAAGCCCCATGGCCTCCCCGCGAGAGTGACCATATGTCACAATCGTAGGCATTCTCGTTTAATCTGTACCGAGGGTTTCTTTCCTCAGGCGATAATATCCCGCGATCTTGAAATCTTCTCACTAGCGCTGGCATTACTGATCCTCCAAAAATCGAGATTTATCCAAAGCGAACACCCTCTAGGTGGTTCAGCCCGTTGGTGGTCGGTGGTTCAACCCTGGTGGTTCAGATCAGTGGTGGTCGACAGTGGTTCAAAGTGATGGTCTATGGTGGTTCAGATCGTTGATGGTCGACGTTGGTTCATATGAGACTAGGTAAATCAAATAGGGAAGATGGGGATAGTTTTGTCATTTTGAGAAAACGGGATGGAATGAAATTGAATTCCTTCTCAAATATGATGGAATGACCAAATCCATGAATGGTGGAATGTGCGGAATTCAATTCCATTCAATATGTAAACCAAAAGCGTGAATGGAATTTGGTCAATGAAATTGATCATTTAAATTCTTTCAGATTTTTGTAGGGATCCTTTTACCAAAAGCCCCTTTTTACAATGTTGGTTAACAAATAGACAACATATATAAACACATCCAAAAAGAAGGTAAACAAATAAACTTAACACTCTATATAGGGGAGGGAGCAAATGCAAACCAAACCGTTTGTACAAACTGTCAATTTCATTGTTTATGTAACACCAACATTAAAAATAGAGGTAAAGTTAAACATGTAATTATTACGTGAAATTGACATCTATATAAATAAATCACCCTGAGCTAGGAAAATAGTGAAAGTTTACACATCAATAATTGGAAAATAATAAATGACAACCTACTAATCTATAGTACTGAAACTTAGATTACAGACGGTTGTCACTATAATCACCCAAAAGAATGCTACCAAAGTTTGTACGCCAAATCGTCAAAAAATGTCAGCTACTAATTTTTTTTTGCCACTATTGGCTTCCAACTCTCTTCTCACGCTTAGCAACCCCGCCGATAATAGAACCTGACATACATGCCATTTTAAGAAGAAGCGTTAGGCTTGTGGCCTAGTGAGAACAAACAGTTCAATGAATAATCTATAAAACGGTAGACAAAAATAAAGCTTTCATCAATTCGAATAATAATAATACAACTTTACGATCCCTTGGAAAAGGCCTTTAACATCATAAGGTGAAGAGGGAGACCCGATTTACCATAGTCGTGACAGAACACAAAAGCAAGTCACGGACTTAGGTTTAATCATAAGTCATGGATGGTACATTATTGATGTAACAACCCGATATTTCCAAATATACACATATAACATAAAAGGCATAACGTCGTTACATAACAAGATACATCATATATCAAATAAGGTCCCTTAGTCTTTACAATCCAAAATAAGTGTAACAACCCAGAAATTTAATAAAATATAAGATTTAACATTTCAATCAAAAACGGTCCCAAAGTCTACAATACATCTAAATTACTCTAAACTCGCAGCGGAAACTACCTTCACAACTGAGATACTACAAGAAGCTCGGCGGTACTCTACAAGTCTTCACTATCTCTCGCCCCTTTGCCACGACCCAACCTTCCAATATCATCAGATGAAACTCCATACACGGTTAATACCTGAAAATGGTTTTTATTTTTGAAAAGCGAGGGTTAGACCATAAGGTCTAGTGAATTCCCTCCTAAAAGCGTGACCACAAAACATTTTTAGAAACACGTTTCCTTGCAAACAGTACTTAACAAGTTTGAGCTCAAACAAGGGTATACACAGTGGTACGGACCAATAACACCTTACAAAGCCAGGCACGGCAACTCATCACCTTACAAAGCCAGGGACGGCAACTCATCACCTTACAAAGCCAGGGACGGCAACTCATCACCTTACAAAGCCAGGGACGGCAACTCGGGGGTCCTCCACTGTGTAACCAGACTCTATCACAAGCATAAACACTTAGAACATGCTTTAAACTTACTCGAGGAATATCCTCCTTCCACATTACAAACTAACACTTTTCATGCATAAGAAAACATAAGATTCATGATAAACAAGTAACTCAATTTCAGACATATCAATTCTTCGCATTTCATTTTAAAAGATAGAAATAATGCATAAGGGAACTCACCTGATGCTCGGCTAAACGACTCACTACTTGGAGCTCACTTAAACACCAAACGATCACCTGAATTGGGGTTAACAAATGAGGTATTAGACTCCCCAATTATGCTCTAAAACATTCCCCATAATGTCCTAAGACAATCCCCTAAACCAAGCCTCGAACCCAAGCTCAAACGACCAACGAAGCAAAAACGGAAAACAAAGAAACAGAGCCTGGCGCCGATGGTGGCGCCGATCCATCGGCGCCGAGATCGGCGCGGATCTCTGGTTTGTTTTCCCTGCACGAATTTTCTTCCAAAAGCCAAGGGTTTCTCATCTCTAAATTCCCCCAACTCAGTTCTAATTCTCCCAAATCGACATCATGGATATAAACAACATTAAGAACCAATTACCAACAATTAAAATAATATCTAATCCATTAAATCCATCTAATGATTCACCACTTTTATCCTCAAAAACTCAAAACTCCATTAAAGCCCAAAACCTTGCTGGAATCAACTTCCACCATTGAATTGGTGAAGGATTCTCAAAGAAGGTAACAAAACCCATAATCTAACTCTAGAATACTCCATTAATACTTCTAACTAAACATCACCACAAAGAGAAAGAAAGTGTAGAAGGAGAAATTATACCTTGAAGATGCTACCATCAATCCTTGAAGCCTTCCTTCTTCCACACCCCTACATTAGGGTTTTGGCTCTCAAACTCTCTTCTCCCCTTTTCTTCTATCGATCCACAGTACCAAACACAAAAGAAATGAAGAACATAGGGTTTCCTCTTATTTAACTCTCTCATTTCACCCTTGAGCACTAAAGTTTCAATCTTCTCACTTTGGCCACCAACTTTCAATGCCAACTAGAAAATCGGGTTATTACAACACTCCCCCCTTAAAGAATTCCGTCCCCGGAATTCCTCATTGGAAAAGATGCGGGTGCCTTGCCCACATCAAAACTGACACTTCTCCAGAGTACAACCACATTCTGACTCAGTCAACCACCTCACTAAATTCGAAACCCGGAACCATGGGTGCATTCCCTTCAGTTCTTACGGTACCCTAACTCGTAGGCTACCGCTCCTACCCGATCGGGCTTGACAACATAAGATTAACTAAGACTTATCATGCATCTATACTTCTTTTAAGGAGGGACTCGGTTAAATCCTCCGCCACAACACGAGATTCATCTATCGGAGACAAACACACCTTAGACAGCTTGACACAAGACCAAACCTGTACGTCCCGACGACTCACTACCCAAAATTCCTTCATTGCAATACAAGCAATTCTAGATTACTTCTCCCAACGAAACAATCGTCAATGCAGAGTGATATTTCCCTTTCTTGGGCCACCTCGACCACAGTCCGTCGACTACCACACCACTCCCGACTTATACGCAACTAGGAGTAGGAACCTCCATACTCCCTCCTTGATGCGATCACTTATCCGAATTCCACTTATCCTGCAAGCACATCGATTTCTCACTACTTGCCACAAGCGTTCAGACACAAATATAACTTCGATTACCCTCACTCAACCAAGAGGAGTAACCATGGTCACACCATACTATTCTCACTAGATTAATCACTGCACGACCAATTCGTTTAAATATTTCTCACAGAGTCACTAACTCAACTCATACACAATTTCCTTCATCAATACTCTTCCCAAAGGTTCGCACACTTATGAAAGACAATCTACACAACGCTGCACCTTTTGGCATTGCTGTCAAGTTTATTACTTCCAAATTTACTCACTTAATCCGACATACTAACTTCACCTCCCCACGTTGGCGTGGAGCACAACCCACCAATCATTACTTGCCCCTCTCTCTCGACCTTCCCACATGCTGATACCACTTTCCTATTACTCGCCTAACCAAACAGTTGCACCAAGATCCTAACTTAGGGCATTCAACCAAGTCGTCTCGAAACGACACCAGTGTTCGACGTCACTACACATTCTTGATCTCCAACCTTTACTTCCTCGAACAATCCTTTCACACATGAGGAACCACTCACATTCCTTAAGGATTTCGCATCTACTACACCCCATTTTGACTAACATCTCATCACCTTCTTCAAACTTCCAATGATCCCAGAAACATGCTTACTTAGCGACTCTTACAACTAGAAACACTTGGTTTCTATTTTGGGTAACCACCCACCACCACTCCGTCATTCTATTCCTAACATACTCATACCACGACGTCAACTTACTCCCACGTGCTCCAACAATCTGGTTAACAAACCGAACACCTCATCTGAAACCCCCAAAAGGTTTCTATTCGATGTTTCCTCTCTTTCTAACATCACATCACTACGACACTAGCTGGCACACTTAGCTTGACAACTACGGTCACTACACATCCGAGCACTCTTGGCCCATAACATCACCCTGCAGACCAAATCTCTCATGATCATTCACACAATTCGAACTTGCCTTCACATCCTCCCGTATACACAATCGAGTCTTTCTCGCTACTTAGTCCTTTCCCAACTTGTCGAACTATAACTCCCGAGTTCCTACATAACTCAAACATTCTCACTACCTTATCGACACGCTCACGAGGAGCATTCTCCCCAACAATACCGAATCTAATCCAAAGGTCTCTCAACCAGGGCACTCCATCCGACCACTTATTTCCATTCTAACTTAATACGCTAAAGATGCCTCGAAAGAATGTCTCGCTAAAATGAGTCCACTTTTAGACCTGTCGCACGAACTTAGCTTCCTCAACCCTTTAACCATGACATACACAATGATCTCTTTTTCTTATGCCTTACAAATAACAGTTCCTTAATTATAGTCCACCTTTCCAGTGTCTCCTGACATCTTCTCACCGCAAGCTTGTCTACACTTGATCTACCATACCGTCCTCAGTTCCTCTCGTGCCTACACAGAACGCCCATCACACTCCGCTACAGCCCAAAAGAACGGTTTCTCCAAAATCATCAATCAAGACCTTTAGCCAAGTCCTCATAAAGTACTTAGCACCGAGAACTACCACGAGCTCCTAACTTTCCAACACAGTCGACCCACTCAATGCAAACAAGCCTTCACGATGCCATTACACACCCAAAAGATACTACTCCCTTCATGCTGCGCACAACCCCTTTTCATTTGAAGTATAAACGTTTCCCGACCTTACCTATCCTGGGTCTAGACGAACCACATGTCCAGGTCAACTCCCCAAAGCACACCCGCTTCGATTACACTAATCATTTCGTTCTTATATGGCTCATCAAACCCCATAAGAAATTACTTATGCAACCACGATCTATCACCTTTGAAACACTCACACAAGGTGGTCCAGCGTCATGCCGGATACACAACCTTCTCCGAACAACTTCTCACATCCTAGCACGAACACTCACAAGATAACCACACTATAGCTACTTCTCCAATACCAACCTCCTGACACTATCCAACAGAACGGTCATTGATTCAACAACGGCAATCGACATGCAATTGTCCAGTCGCATCACGACAGACAGGGATTCCCGAAGGGATCTATTTCTCCTAACTCCTCGAACAATTTCTCGTTCCTCGCCAACTCATCGCGATTTATTTCCGCTGTGCTAGACACTTTACGCGCAAGCGAATCATCAAAACCTCAATGGACATCACATCTACATTGGTGATCTTCCATTCTCCTAATGCCCTAACTAGGTGTTCCTACACCATATCATTTACACATTCTTGGACGACCTCCTTCGCTTGCCCGCAACGGGTTCATTCTCACGATTCAGTTTCCTGACAACGCCTCTAACTTAAGACATGATAAACAGTCGCAAACCTCCATATCAATGGACTACATGTGAAGATTCCATTCGTCCTAGACCACCTAGATTCCTAACAGAATCCACTTCGTCCAACTCTTCATAACCAACTTATACCCCACCGCTCTCACTTGAGGAAACACAAGACCCCTTTTTTTTAGCGTAGAATTTAATTACCCAAACATCTTAGTACTCCGACTCAAAGCCGATAACATTACATCAAGTAACGTAACGCTACTTATTACCATTTCACCAACAGAAACACTCTAACCATTCAACTTTTACCGCAGTTAAAACTATTCTCACATAGCCAAGCGATAGCTAGAACTACAATCATACCGACATTCCCAAATTCACTGCCTGAGACTCCCGGTATTCACCCACTTCCTCTAACGGGAACACTAAGGTCATAACTCGACCACATCTTATCCAACTGAAAATTTTCCTCACCCAGAGCCTTTCTTCAACCTCAAACGCAATACCCTTCCCGACCTAGCGAGTTCATAGCCTTCATGCATAATGACACAATGATTGAAATCGTTTTGAACACCCTTTTTTTTAAAAAAAAAAACAGTAGACACAAAATCATAAAACAAGCTTGAGTATGTATGACCCAACACCACTCAAGACGATTAGTAAAAACGCAACGATCGCAAGGATCGCTCACAGGCACTCTTACGATACTTCGTACCCTTGTCTATCCAACTCGTTGCCGACACAACGGTCATCTCCAACGAAACCTTTTCCAATACGGCTAGAGAATTCAGAACGAAATCACTTACCCAAGGTGGGTCAGTTAACTCCAACACTCGCTTACATGAAAATAACGAGTCAGCACTCATTTTGTTTGTAAAACAAACCTCGCAATAAAATGTTTTCAATATTTTCGTAACGAAGATTCTCTCCACAAGAAAAACGTGAAATAATTCATAAATCACTAAGCTCAAAGCTTTATCGTATAATGAAAACAAGTTTGTCTTTTACTTTAAAGAAAACACGCTCGCACGCGTCAACTCATTTCCCCAAAACAAGAAAACATATCATGCACGCACATGCTTTTTAACATGAAAGAGTCTCGTATAATAGTTTTAGCAGCAAAATGCATGGAATTCAATATGCAAAAGGAAGGCTATTCACTCTAACTAAGTCAATCGTTGCACCCACTTTAACTCTTCACTGGTACCATACTACAACCAACAACCGCTTCCTTACTTATGCTACAACTTGTAGCACAAGTGCTTCATAACCCTCCTGACTGATCACTCTTACATGGTTTAACAATCGACCACTTAGCTCACCTTCTATTCTCATACATACCTCAAAACAACACTGATATCTTACAATCATTAACCTTGCTACTAAACCGTTTGACTAAGGAATCCAAGACTAGATTCCCTCACTCGATCTTGAATTGAAGGTTTTCAAGATGCCAACATACTTCTCACTTCCTATCCCAGAGAGTTTACCTCCAGACAGCTCATCAACATTCTAGACCACACTCCTTCTAGAAGTTACAAACACCACAATACAAGGGGTCTCCCACGACACATCAACTCTTTGCTATCAAGCACAAGGTTAGAACCTTCTACATACTGCCACTCTCACCACCCATCCCGACAATAGCGATTGATTACACCCATGCACCTGTAAATCCATAATAGCATTGGCCAGATGCTACTTGAATTTACCTTACATGAGGGTTCTCACTACTATTGTCAAGATATCCTATGATCACGGTCATTCCTAATGGCTTCCTATATCTCAGTTGTGTCCCACTCTACTCCACAGTTTAAGTTTAGGCCCATCCGGTCGCCTAAATCCCTTAAACTATGGCTCTGATACCACTTGTAACAACCCAGAAATTTAATAAAATATAAGATTTAACATTTCAATCAAAAACGGTCCCAAAGTCTACAATACATCTAAATTACTCTAAACTCGCAGCGGAAACTACCTTCACAACTGAGATACTACAAGAAGCTCGGCGGTACTCTACAAGTCTTCACTATCTCTCGCCCCTTTGCCACGACCCAACCTTCCAATATCATCAGATGAAACTCCATACACGGTTAATACCTGAAAATGGTTTTTATTTTTGAAAAGCGAGGGTTAGACCATAAGGTCTAGTGAATTCCCTCCTAAAAGCGTGACCACAAAACATTTTTAGAAACACGTTTCCTTGCAAACAGTACTTAACAAGTTTGAGCTCAAACAAGGGTATACACAGTGGTACGGACCAATAACACCTTACAAAGCCAGGCACGGCAACTCATCACCTTACAAAGCCAGGGACGGCAACTCATCACCTTACAAAGCCAGGGACGGCAACTCATCACCTTACAAAGCCAGGGACGGCAACTCGGGGGTCCTCCACTGTGTAACCCGACTCTATCACAAGCATAAACACTTAGAACATGCTTTAAACTTACTCGAGGAATATCCTCCTTCCACATTACAAACTAACACTTTTCATGCATAAGAAAACATAAGATTCATGATAAACAAGTAACTCATTTTCAGACATATCAATTCTTCGCATTTCATTTTAAAAGATAGAAATAATGCATAAGGGAACTCACCTGATGCTCGGCTAAATGACTCACTACTTGGAGCTCACTTAAACACCAAACGATCACCTGAATTGGGGTTAACAAATGAGGTATTAGACTCCCCAATTATGCTCTAAAACATTCCCCATAATGTCCTAAGACAATCCCCTAAACCAAGCCTCGAACCCAAGCTCAAACGACCAACGAAGCAAAAACGGAAAACAAAGAAACAGAGCCTGGCGCCGATGGTGGCGCCGATCCATCGGCGCCGAGATCGGCGCGGATCTCTGGTTTGTTTTCCCTGCACGAATTTTCTTCCAAAAGCCAAGGGTTTCTCATCTCTAAATTCCCCCAACCCAGTTCTAATTCTCCCAAATCGACATCATGGATATAAACAACATTAAGAACCAATTACCAACAATTAAAATAATATCTAATCCATTAAATCCATCTAATGATTCACCACTTTTATCCTCAAAAACTCAAAACTCCATTAAAGCCCAAAACCTTGCTGGAATCAACTTCCACCATTGAATTGGTGAAGGATTCTCAAAGAAGGTAACAAAACCCATAATCTAACTCTAGAATACTCCATTAATACTTCTAACTAAACATCACCACAAAGAGAAAGAAAGTGTAGAAGGAGAAATTATACCTTGAAGATGCTACCATCAATCCTTGAAGCCTTCCTTCTTCCACACCCCCACATTAGGGTTTTGGCTCTCAAACTCTCTTCTCCCCTTTTCTTCTATTGATCCACAGAACCAAACACAAAAGAAATGAAGAACATAGGGTTTCCTCTTATTTAACTCTCTCATTTCACCCTTGAGCACTAAAGTTTCAATCTTCTCACTTTGGCCACCAACTTTCAATGCCAACTAGAAAATCGGGTTATTACAACAAGATAATTCATTACAAACTTTTTCCCTAGTTACATTACATCATAACTACAAAACATGTCATGATCTTCAAAAATATACGCCTTCTCAAAAGCTATTCACCGATTACCCTGCTTACTTGTCCTTACTTGATCCACGACCTGGAATACATATTTTAAAAACAAAATGAGGGTTAGACCTAAAGGTCTAGTGAGAAAATCCCTGTTTCTTTGAAAATCCTTTGCACACCACCATTCACATAATACAAACACAATTACCAGTTATGACTCAATCATCATGTATTTTCCCATCTCATTCTCTTGGCCATATTAGTTGGTTGCAAGCTAACTAATAAATTAACTTCGATGTACGACAATTACAGCCAACAACGCTGTACGAATATTACAGCCAACACACCGGTCCTAAGCCCGGCCAACTTATTCTCGTATAGTAGAATACTCATGTAAATACAATATTTCAATATATTATGTTTCAGACATAAGCACATAATCACACCATCTATTAGATTCCTAATCCACACATAAATGTATTCCAGTTTAAAAACATTTTAAAGTAAAACTCACCTGTTTTGCTTATCACCAAAATCCTTTCCAAGCCTTTTCAACAGATTCAATCTTTCACTTCAAATTCACAGTATCTGAAACAATTTAAATACAAGTATCTCTTTACCATATAGAACACAGAAGACTCTCTAGCGGCTGAGAATCCTATTTAACCTATCAAAGTCTTATCCTTAATTGTTTCCCTACGACGACTTAACACGGGGGTTCCGCTAAAAAACCATAGCTAAAAATATCTGAAATCTCAAAAATGATCAAACAGCTCAAAGTTTCCGGACAACCCAAACAACCCGGACAACACAACCTTTCCGGACAACATGAACAATCCGGACAACATGACTTTCCGGACAACCTCAATAATCCGGACAACCCAACTACCCGGACATCATATCAATCCGAATACTATCCGGTAACTCATTTCATCCGGAAAACTAGTGAAAATAGAACTTATCCGGATAAAGAACCCGTCCGGACACCACCAACAAAACTACCCGGACACATTCATACTGTGTCCGGAAACCTCTGTCGGTTTGTTCAATTTCGACCCAGATTCAACAGAAATCACTACTGGACACGAAATCGTTTATTCTACTCCGATAGAAACTATCTATTAACAATTATACACATAATTTGTAAAGGAACATACCTGTAATCACCTCCAAGCACACCAAATGAAGCCCTAACCCTTCCTTTTTCTTCTTCCTCTCTTTCTCTCAAAACACACACATCACCTACTGATTTTTCTGCTGTAACTGAAATATCTGAAGCTGGAAGAGATAATATCTAACTATAGTTACCATTTAGACCTTTAGCTAATCACAAATAACAAAAACACCTTTAAACCTCTAAATTAACCAAACTTACCCTAAACCTTAAACTTTAAAGTTAACTAAATTAACTGAAAAGAGGATTTAACTAACGAACTTACCCGGGGTATTACAATTGACATCAACCCTATTCATGTCTTTAGTCATTTCGTACATCAACCCTATCAAAGTCTTTAGTACGATATGAGTTCAACTCTATCCAGGTTTTTTGCTCAAAGGATCACCAAGTTTAACGCTATTCGGATCTTTATCATGGGACCGCACCAACTAGACATGCACATTCCTTTAGAAATCACATTATAAAATAATGCACCTTTCTAAGTTCTTGGGCATCACATCCCACACATACATATCAAAATAAACTTCTATATAGTCTCACACATTCATACCTTATGGACATCATAATATTCTCACCACACACACAAGCATGTAAGAAAATCATTATTGAAGAAAAAAATATTATTGAGGGAAAATCCCTATTTCACCCATAGATAAAAAATATGGCCATCCACATTTGTGAGCCAAAACTCACCAAAATCAAGAAGTAAGTATAATAAACCATTTTCCATAATCATTTCATCAAAAGTCAAGTTTGGCCAAAACCCTAATTTTAACCTAACTTTTCCAAAATCATCCAAAACGAGAAAACCTAAACACTTGGTAGAACCCTAGAAAGATGAGGATGAACACTTGAGGCTTGAACCACTAGATATTTCCCTTACTTAATGTCAACCAATCCTAAAAAGAACAATAAATGTTCTTAAAGATCATTCAATGGTAATAAATGAAGAGGGAGGAAGAGGCTCACCTAAAACCAAAGAAAATCGTCCTAAACAAAGTTTTCAAACCAAAAAAAGACTTACAAATTAAAACTGCTAAATTTATACCCCGTGAGACCTGCCGACGAGATTGACATGCGACTGCCGTTGTGTAACGACCTAGTTTCCAAACATACATAATATACATCAATTAACATATTATACATAACATTGTTTCATAACAAAAGATACATAATAAATCACGTACGGTCCCTTTAATCTCGAAACTACAAAATACATAAATTTTCCTAATCATCATCGGTCATCAAAACCATCCTACATCTTATCCTTTCCTTTGCCGCTATAAGTTCCTCGACCTGGAATACATATTTTTGAAAACAAAACGAGGGTTAGACCAAACGGTCTAGTGAGATAATCCATGTCAGTTTAGAAGTCCTTTTTATAAAATACACATATACGACAACTAATTAAATACCAAATAAGACTCGTATATCGTGCACAACTCCTCATCCTCATTCCCCATGGCCATATTAGTTGGTTGCGAGCCAACAACACCGCTGTACAACAACTACAGCAAACATCCGCCGGCATAGTTCGGCAAGTGCTCTCGTGTAATGTAATGCACATATAAATACAATATATATCTCAATATATCATATTGTCATTTATAAAAACCTTTCATCACATTCCAACCATATATATATATATATATATATATATATATAGTGCGTTTCATTTAAAAACTAAATAGATTGTACAAACCCTGCAAACCACTATATTAGAAAACAACAGATATATTTATGGTAATTATTATGATTTATTAATAATGATTGTGATATATATGGAAGATGATTACGTTCATTAATTATGATCATGACTTTAGATTAGGAAACATAATAAAATCAGATATTGATTAGAGTTGATGAACGGCTAAGATTGATTTGCAGGGTTTGTACAATCTATTTGATTTGCAGGGTTTGTACAATTTATTTGATTTGTAAAATCAGATATATATATATATATATATATATATATATAGGTGGGTTCAAACGTGAACGCTAACTATTTACGAGAACACGAGAACGACCGTCCATATACAAAATCACATGTGATTCACGTACAAAATCACATGTGATTTTACACTACCTGGAAATCTGGACGTGAATCACATGTGATTTTGTACAAAATCCAGGTAGTGTAAAATCACATGTGATTTTGTACAAATCACGTACAAAATCCAGGTAGTGTAAAATCACATGTGATTTTGTACGTGAATCACATGTGATTTTGTACATGGACGGTCGTTCTCGTGTTCTCGTAAATAGTTAGCGTTCTCGTTTAAACCTTTCTCTCTCTCTCTATATATATATATGTATGCTGATATGCAATAAATGTTATTCGTTGGTTTTTATTCTATTACTTATTTTAAAGTTAAATCATTTTTAATAATAAACATCTTTTTGAAGGTTTTCATATGTTTTAATTATTAGGCTGTGAAAGATGGGGTCCAATTCTTGTGGGTAGTTTTTCCAATGGTCAATAAATAAGAAAAAAAAAGAGATTTTATCGATTTTTTTGTCGAAATTGTTGCTAAGAGTATCTTTAATAATTATGTTTAAATAAGAAAAAAAGAGATTTTATAATTTTTTGTTTCAATAACTATGTTATTTTGTATACTAAAAAAATGAGAGAGATTAAAAAAATCTTTAAATTTAAAGAAATCTATAAAACTTTAGAGAAGAGATAAATTATATTATAATTGTTTCGCACAAATATTTTTTTTTAAAATTAAATATGTAAGAGAGGAGAACAATATTTTATTATATGTATTTAATATTATATTAATATAGTTAATGATGGGATTGCTAAAATTAGGGGTGTTCAAAAAACCGTTCGACCCCTCAAACCGGTCAAACCTCCTAAATTGGTCGGACCAAACCGTCTAAACCGCGGTCCGGTTTAACCGGTCTGGGCACTTGATGACAAACCGCTCGGTTTGAAAATTTAATAAACCGTCACTTGCGGTTTGATTTATGGTCTGAGGTGTTAAACAGCCCAAACCGGACCGCGAACACTCCTAGCTAAAACATATTAGTTGTTGGAAATTGATGTAACTTCTTTTAGAAATTTTAACTTTTCATACACTTTTATAAATAAATATTTTGCATAATTGTTGTAGATGATCTTAATATACCCATTTATATGTTCCCAACGTCATTGGTATAAAATTTATATAGTGTGTATGAAAAAAATATAAACCGAGTAATGTAGACAAAGAAATGGTGAGGATCTGGTTCTCGATGAAGGGAAGTTGAATCTGCCATGGTCACGAGCTTGTTGGGGAACGTCATAATTTTCCAAAGAAGAGAGGGAAGAAGGAACACTAACGGGCTGTTTATCAACAATAGATGGTAAGCGCTATCTGGAATAAGAGGTCTGACCAGACTAATCGGCTCTGTCTAAATTAAGCGTTGTTTAGGAAATGATTGTTTACCAAATACTCCGTATTTGGTGCTGACCGACAACAAATGACCATTATAACCCTGTATATGATAAAGTGCTAAAATACAATGCAATTATTTTTTTTAAAATGTTGTTTTCCTACTATTTCTTTATTAAGTACCGTCGATTAAAATGACTTCTATACCCTTTTGTTTAAAACAATTGTTAATTATGTTTATCAAACACTTTACAAAACACTATATTTATTTTATTATGATATTTCTGTAATTATGTAATTGCAAAATTATCACGTAATCTAAATACCTGAATTTATTTATATCAATATAAACTATGCACAGAGTTCAAAAAATTTATTAGAATATTATTATATTCAAAAGCACTGCACATTTTTTTTACAAAGGTCATTGTTAAGCCCTCTATTACACAACCCAAAATCAATATTCCAGAGATAAACCCAATTGTGTCACCGACTCACCGTCTCCTTGCTCCCATTTTCTTATCATTGATGTCTTTGCTTCCAGTTCGATGGTTGTCGTCTCTTTCCCTCTACTATTTGATCGATGTCGTCTTTACTTTCTCCTCCCGGTTGTTGCCATCTCCTCACTTCCTCTCCGTCTTCCGGTCGCTGCTGTCTTTAAAACCATTCTTATTAAATAGGGTTTTGTTCTCTGTTAACCCTTTTTTTGTTTGATTTGATGGGTTTTCGTCATCTCATGTTTTTCCAGTATCCATTGTTGCTGATTATGGTAGTGTTTTGTTGAGCAATGGAAAGAAAAGGAAGAAAGTGAGGGATAGGGATAGAGGGTAAATAAGGAAAAGGGCTATAGATCGATCACTTACCCTGGAAAAGATATGTTCTATTCATTTACCCTAGTCAGCACACGGTCAGAGCATAAGTTTGTTGGTGGTAAACACCCAACCTCTTACCTAAATAAGAACCTCTTTTGCAGTAAGAGGTGGTAAGAGCTTAGTAAACAGCCCCTAAGAGCTTTTCTGTATAAAAAACCAATGGAAACCGCACAAACGAATGTAAAGACACTCTCATACCCATGATCTCAGTTAAGGACCATGATCCTTTAATTACTCCTACACCTTATCTTAACCAACCCACCATGACTTACACAACTGCCTAGGACTAATACTTTGGACTCATGCATAAATTAATCTATACTACTTTATAAAAAGAATATAACAGTTCCTTTTCAACAATCAGTTTTTCAACGTACGGCTTTGCAGCGTTTCATCTACTCCCGGTTCTCCTCTTCCCTTTCTCTTTCCCACGCCATCGGCTCCTCCAGCACATGTTCAAGGAGTTTCAGCTCCTGATTTCTCTCACACGATTACATCCCACGAAGTCGCCTTCAACCTCCGGTTATGGAGTTTCAAATCCCTCCTATAAATACATGGAATATTTTCAACATTTTGTACGGTCGTTCATCTTCAAAATCAAAACTCAGATTTAGCAAAATCGATTTGGCACTAAGAGCATCTTCGTTCCTGGTTCTACGATTTATCAAAATCGATTTGGCATTGCGCGAATTTGGCAAAGGTAATTCTTTGAACTGTGTGTCCATCTCTTCTACCTCTCCACTCCTTTTCTACGAACACCATTATTTTTCCTCTGGTTGTTCGCAAAATTTATAAAGGTCAGGATCTTCCATGTGATTGATTGACTTCGTTTCTCTTCGATTATCTTTTTTTTTCTTCAGTTTATTTAATACATAGTTGTTATGTGGTTTAATTTGAGTTAGGGTTTTCTCTCCTAGGTTTGTTCTCAACTTCACTCACTTTACTTTGACGGAATCAGTCTTTTGGAATGTAAGAACTTGGCAAATTTTGGTTTGGGCAGGGAAAGCACAACAGGAGGAAATTGGTGATGAAGCCAGCCTAAGAGTTCCATTTGCAATGGAGCTTGTATAGGTATAGAAGACCTCATTAGGATGGGACTGAATCTAAGTGAAATCATCATCGGATACACAAAAGCAATCAACAAGGTTCGTCAAACTGTAAAATTGGAAAAGTGGAAAATCGTCTATGTTTGTTATTCCTTGTAAAATTGCCGAGATTTCTTTAGGAACCTGCTTTCCTTCATTAAATCAAGCATTTTCCTTATGTTCAAGTAGATAGTTTGACTTACAAGACTGTTGAGTGTTTTATTAAGCCACTTGCAATCAACAAGGTTTGATTTTGGAATGTAAGAACTTGGCATAAGTCTAGATTATGAGGAGGAGAGAATGGAAAATGCGATGGATACGTTATTTATACAAAATTCTAGCTCTCATCCAGAAACTCTCATCCATAAATAGAGTTATACTTTTAACCTTGTAGAGTCAAACCATTTTGTTTTAAATTTAAATTTGATATAGAAACTTTCTACATATATAAGGTAATCATGTTTCTGTTTACAATGGTTATTTCAAGTTCAATTATATATCTTGATTCTTGAAAATGAAGAAGCAGCATATAATTTTAATGTTCGAAACACCTCTGTTCCATTATGTTTCCTAAGGACTGTTGCTTTATTTTACATTAGTTAACTTTTATTTAATATTTTCCTATCTTCTCTATGTATACGATATATTATTTGAAGTCTTTACTAATGAACTAAATACAAGTAGAAAAGTTATCTTATAAGTTATAAGATGAGAATTATAAATACATATATATGCTTGAAGGTGATGTAGTTCATGATCTCCTTTGGTGTTGTACATGTTCATTCACAACGTGATGTTGTACATGTTCATTCACAACGTGATGCTTTTCTCCCACAGTCCCACTTATTCTAGGAATGATAACCGTCCAACTTTTCACCGGAATACAACCCTCGTGTATTGTTTCTTACTTCTAGATTTAATGATAAATTTCGTCTCCTCCTTGCAATATTTAAGTTGTGGGATTCTCTGCCACAATGCAAATTCAACTCACCAACTCTTCTTAAAACTCAAGAAATTGGTGGAGAGCTCAAGAATTAGAATGAACCTCTACTGTAAAGTTGGATGGTTGTCATTCCTAGAATTTCAAGTTTTATATATTTTCTTTAAAATATATCCTCAACTTGTCAGATTAAATAAGCTTTCATCTATCAGGCGAAAGACCGTGTGAGAAGTTAAGGTTAACGTGAGAAGTGGATCTGAACCGTTAATCACTTTAATCAAATGTCCTCCCATGAATTGCGGCTTATAAGGGAATTAATCCGGTGCATCTCGGTACATCTTATCTCGGTGCATCTCATCCTAATGTGCGTTAATTTCTCATCCAACGTTTGATAACCACTTCTCACGTTAACCTCAACTTTTCACCGGAACACAACCCGCGTTTATCATACATAACCAACAGAGTTTATTCAATATCTTAGGATCCATTTCAGTTGTAATTATTTGTCGCAAAAACATTTTGTTCTGCCATATGTTCCTATGGAGCAGAGTGTTCTGAATCAAGGGACATTTTCTAGGATGTATGAAGCTTGTGCTTATGCTTTGAATGTAGTAGGGTCTATATAAGTTACACAAGTAAGGATTCTAAAATCAAGTTCAAATCTATCTATATTTGCTTGGGTGTTGGAATGCACCATAAAGAAAAATATGTGCATTCTGAAGCAGATTTCACTCAATGATGTGATTTTTTTGTGGAACTTTCTATGATTCTTTTATGTATAAAGAATTGCTTTGATTTTTCCCCTAGATCTTTGCCCAGTCACTTGCATTCATCTGCACTACAAATCACTACAAATCCTACGATTGATTATTATTGGCCATCTTATAAGGTTTTTGTGTACCTCTCTATGCATTCGTGGACATATTGATGTAATTTCGCCTATCTGAGCATGCGACCTGTTTCAATAACAATGAACTTTCCACTAGCTTCCATTCCATTCTACAGTCTGCAAGGAGGGCATGCAGGATTGTTTTGAAGCTTCAAATATATGGATGCAAGTAAGTGGAAGTTCTTAACTATGAGTAGTATAGTTTATTTTTGTTGAGGTCCTTCTTCAAACATTCTATTATTTTAGAAGAACTGAGTTGTGGAATAAATACAGGGTATGTTGGAAATTTTAAGAATAAGGATAAAGCAGCAAAGCAAAGCAAACCAAGGAAGACAGTCGCTGAGGGCTCGAAATCAGCAACGAGAGAGGGAAATCTAAAGTGAAACCAGTAGCCCTGCTAGATGTAACACCCTAAAAATCAGGGTAAATTTAAACCTTAATTTATAACAAGATTTAAACATAAACCTTCCAATTCTTTATACTTAAGCAGAGAACTAGCTATGAGGGTCATATTTACAAATATCGAATTCTTCAAATAACCTATTAATCTAATCATGTCACTATAATCAGATTAACTAGGTTATCTAAGCAATCCATCAAAAGCCTCATTGCGTTAATTAACTTCTCCGCTATCTCAAAAGCTCTCGTCCCACTTCCCATTATTTCCCCGAGCTAGTACCTGGTAAGAAAACATATTTTGAAACGATTAGGCTAACGCCTAGTGAGAATATTCAGTTTCAAAATAATATTTTTAAAATCAATGTAAACAAGGCATAACAAACCTGGTTTACCCTTTTCTTACCATTCGTTTCAACATCTTACAATGACGGGGTTAAACCCGATTCCATGAATATGACCGACACCAAGTCAGTCATGACATCATGTTCAAGAGCCTACTACAAATCTCCGCGGATTCTAGATTAATGCTCATATCCAAGAAATCACAATTACACATGTCAATTTCTTGGAAAGGAAGTAGAGATTACAATTAAGCCATGCCTATCTCTTTCCTTTCTTAGAAATCGGGAATTACGATTAGTCCACGCCTATCCCACGATTTCTCATCAATGTGAAATGGAAATTACGATTAGTCCACGCCTATTCCTCATTTCACCTAAACGGGAATTACGATTAGTCCACGCCTATTCCACATTTATCATACACACTGGAATTACGATTAATCCACGCCTATTCCATGTGTTTATAAAAACTAGTGCCTATGGATCCATTACACTTATTTGTACTTGTGCAGGTTATTGCTTAATATAAATCATTTTCAAATAACGTTAATGAAGTTAAGCAAAACCATTAATTTCAAGATAACCAATTTTGCTTCGTATCAAAACTCATTCAGGAAACATTCATTATAAAATATACCTTACCATAAATTGAAATACGTTTATAAAAAGGGTAAGGTAAGAATGAACTCACCTGATAGCAGTAATGTCACTATTACTTCACTTCTTAAAGTTGTAAAGACTTTCCGCTACTAAACTTCCCAGAGTCTGAAACATCCAAATACATATTGTACTGATATCAATCTACTGATTAGGACTCTTAAAATCCTAAATAACCAAAATCTCATCGCTTATCGCAACCCAAAGAAATGCACCTACACTTGTCGCAACCTACTACTTGTGACACCATACTTATCGCAACATATTGTTGCGATATCCCTCTTATCGCAACCAACTGTTGCGACATAACATCTTATCGCAACCAACTGTTGCGACATAACATCTTATCGCAACCAACTGTTGCGATATACTCACCTTATCGCAACTTACTGTTGCGACAATCATCAATATCGCAACACCCATCTTTATCGCAACTAACTGTTGCGATGTTCATCTTTGTCTCAACTAACTGTAAACGTATTTAAGCCAGAAATCTATATTTTAAGCCATAACAATTTCTACAAAAGTGCAGATATGCTTAACATCATTAGTAGAAGAGACCTATGAACCCAGAATTTTCATTCTTTTCAAAACATCAAAACCCAATTTCTAAACCCATAAAAACTACATAAGCTTAGTAAGAACAAATATTGTGAAGAACATACCTTTGTTTTTCACCAATTTGCACGCTTAATTACTACAGATTCTTGTTCTTGTTTTCCTCTTCTTTCTTCTTCTTTCGGTTCTCTCTCTCTCTCTCTCTCTCTCTCTCTCTCTCTCTTTGTGTTGCCGTGAAGAAACACACACACACCAAAAGTATATTTTCTTAAAAGTGGAAATATCTTATCCACATATGGTGTGAATGAGGCGGTGGTGATTAAGTGGTTTCACCACTTGACCAAAACAACCCCTCTACTTTCATCACTTGGAAATTAACACCGTTTAACTTATAAATTAAAATTAAAGTTTACCCCTTAACTTATAACTCTGTAAAACAAATAATATGACTTACTCGGGGATAAACTCTAAAATTAATCTATCAAATAATTATACTCAAATTATTCAATAAACCAAACGTAACACTTTATCTAGAAAATCGAGATGTTACAATACTCCCCAACTTGAAAATGATTTCGTCCTCGAAATCAAAGCTAGGTAAACAAGTGAGGATATCTAGTCTTCATAACCTCTTCCGACTCTAATGTCACATTAGCACCTCGATGATGTTTCCATTGTACCTTTAACATAACTACCTCCTTATTATTACGTAACTTTTTAACCGATCTTTCTAAAATCGCTTCCGGTTCTTCTACACAACGGCTCTTTTCATCCACTCTTACGTCAGCAAGTGGAATCACATCATTCTCTTCGGCTAAACATTTCCGAAGATAGCAAACATGGAAATTATTGTGGATTCCTTCCAATTCAGGTGGAAGATCCAACTGATATGCTTGCCGTCCAACTTTCTTAGTTATGGTGAAAGGTCCTAGAAAACGAGGACTCAACTTTCCACGTTTACCAAACCTTATCACGCCTTTCCATGGGGTTACTTTAAGCATCACGCGCTCCCCAACTTGGAATTCTTTTGGTCTTCTTTTCGGATCCGCATAACTCTTTTGTCGATCTTGAGCTGCTTTCATATGCTTCCTAATTTCCTTCACTTTATCAGCCGTTTCTTGCACAAGTTCAGGACCAACAAACTGCTTTTCTCTGGCTTCTAACCAACACACTGGAGTTCTACATTTCCAACCATACAAAGCTTCGAAAGGTGCTCTTCCAATACTGGAATGATAACTATTGTAATACGCAAATTCTACCATAGGTAAATGTGTATCCCAGTTACCTCCAAAATCTAACACACACGATCTGAGCATATCTTCCAAAGTTTGAATGGTTCTTTCACTTTGCCCGTCCGTTTGTGGATGGTATGCAGTGCTCAGATTAACTCTCGTACCAAATTCTTCTTGTAGTGACTGCCAAAACCTTGAGGTAAACCGACTATCACGATCAGAAACTATAGACACCGGTATACCATGCCTCGACACCACTTCATCAATATAAAGCTTCGCCAATTTATCTATTGGTGACGCTTCTTTCATTGCCAAAAAGTGAGCACTCTTGGCCAATCGATCCACGATTACCCATATAGTGTCGTTACCCTTTTGCGTCCTTGGTAACTTTGTTACAAAATCCATGGTAATCTTTTCCCACTTCCATTCCGGAATCTCCAAATATTGGAAACTTCCGTAAGGCTTTTAATGTTCGGCTTTTACTAACAAACATGTCACACACTTTTCTACGATTCGTGCCACATCTACTTTCATAGATGGCCACCAATAGTGTAGCTTCAAGTCCCTATACATCTTAGTACTCCCAGGGTGTATAGAATACTTGGATTTGTGGGCGTCTTCAAGAATCAACTCCCGATTTCCTCCAACCTTTGGCACCCAAACACGACCTTGGAACAGTTTAATTCCATGGCTATCTTCAGTCAGTTGAAGATGGTGTTTGCTCATAATTTCATCTTTCAGATTTTCTTCCAATAAAGCTTCCGCTTGAGCCTCCTTTATTCTTTCAATCAAACTTGACGTCACGTCAATTCTGGCGTTAGTTGATTTCAAGCACCCACTGTATTCTTTTCTACTTAAAGCATCGGCTACAACATTAGCCTTACTGGGATGGTAATGTAATTCACAATCTTAATCTTTAAGTAGTTCTAACCAACGCCGCTGCCTCATATTCAACTCCTTCTGATCAAAGACATGCTTCAAGCTCTTGTGATCAGTGTAAAATGTGCACTTCGTTCCATACAGATAATTACGCCACAGCTTCAATGCAAAAACGACCGCTCCTAATTCCAAATCATGGGTAGGGTAATTCTTCTCATGCTCTTTAAGTTGTCTTGATGCGTAAGCAATCACCTTGCCTCGTTGCATCAACACACACCCTAAACCCATCTTTGACGCGTCACTATACACCACTAGATCTTTCGTTCCTTCTGATAGTGCAAGAATAGGAGCTTCACACAACTTCTGACGTAAAGTTCTGAAAGCCGACTCTTGTTTTTCAGTCCAAACGAACTTTACATTCTTCCGAGTCAACACAGTCAAAGTAGAAGCAATCTTTGAGAAGTCTTTAATAAACCTCCGATAGTTACCTGCTAGACCCAAGAAACTTCTTATTTCAGACGCGCTCTTCGGTGTCTCCCAGTTTGTCATTGCTTCTATCTTTGCCGGATCTACTTTGACTCCTTCCGAAGTAATCACATGCCCTAGAAATTGTACCTCTTTTAACCAGAATTCACATTTCGAGAACTTTGCGTACAATTTCTCTCTTCTCAACACTTCTAAGACTTCAAGAAAGATGGCGTTCATGATCTAATTCATTCTTCGAATAAACAAGTATGTCATCAATGAATACAATGACAGACTTGTCTAAGAATGGTCGACATACTCTATTCATCAAATCCATGAACACAGCTGGAGCGTTTGTCAACCCAAATGGCATTACAAGAAATTCATAATGCCCGTACCTCGTTTTGAACGCCGTTTTAGGAATATCTTCATCTCGTACTCGAACTTGATGGTACCCTGACCTCAGATCAATCTTTGAAAAGCATCCCGCACCTTGGAGTTGATCGAACAGGTCATCAATCCTCGGAAGCGGATACTTGCTCTTAATTGTCACCTTATTCAGCTCCCGGTAGTCGATGCACATCCTCATAGTGCCATCCTTTTTCTTAACAAACAAAACCGGAGCTCCCCAAGGTGAAGAACTTGGTTTAACAAACCCCTTGTCCAACAACTCTTGCAGTTGAGACATCATCTCTTTCATTTCGGCTGGCGCTAAGCGATACGGTGCACGCGCTATTGGTGCCGATCCAAAGATAAAATCAATACGAAACTCAACTTGTCGTTCAAACGGTAGACCTGGAAGATCATCGGGGAATACGTCCAGGAATTCACGTACCACCTTAATGTCTTCTACTTGTTTCTTTTCTGAACTCACATCTAGAACATACGCAAGATAGGATGAACATCCTTTCATTAACGATTTACGCGCTTTAGCAACAGAAATTAATGGAACTTCCCCTTTTCGTTTTCCCCCAAAGATGAGTACATCATCCTTATCAGCCATCGGAATCCGAATTAATTTCTTTGCACAATGTATTTCTGCCTGGTTGACTGTTAACCAGTCCATACCCACAATTACATCAAACCCTCCAATTTCCATCAACAACAAGTCGATCGGAAATTTTGTTTCTCCTACCGAAATAAAACAACCTTCAAGTCTTTCGCGAACCAAGACTTGACCCCTGTTAATGCCAAAAACCGCACCAAAGGGACAACTTAAGGTCGATGTGGACTTAATCAACTAAAGAAAGGATCTTTCGACGAGACGTGCGACGAGGGAAAAATAAATGAGACAAAGGGTTTGATGACGCAGGAAAAACCTCAATCGAGGAAAAAACCTGCGGACGACAGCGGGTGTCGTCGCTGCACTATGGTCGCCAATCAGGGGCGATGTCCTTCGGTACTGGCGTCGGTCGTACAAGGGTTACAATACAGATGAAGGAAATGCTTCAAAATGTAAAGTACAAGTGTTTGAAATGTAAAAACAATGTTTGTCGTGTGTGAATACAAAGTGTAAACTGTTGGTCGAAGGCTGATGTCGTGCGTCGGGAACGATAACTTGAGCTGTTCTTCGAGTGTTCTTGAGTTCGCAGCGTAGTTCTTGAGCTTGAGTGTTAGTTTCTTCGAGCTTAGAAGTCTGTAGTGAATTGTTTCTCCAGATATTCTATGCTTAGATGTTCGATGTCAGGTCCCTTCAAATGATGATTGAACTTGATCTTTATAGTCTTTGGGAGCTTTAATTAGCTCATTAAAGGCTTTGATGGCTTGTCGTAACGGTCATTGTCTTCAATGTGGGATTAAATGCTTGTTAATGACTTCGTCGGTTATATCCGTTGCCTCATTAATGACTTTGACTCCTGCATTAACCACTTAACAAACATAACAATTATATTATGTGTTAGCTTGGTTGAGGTCGCATGGTCTTTATGCGACGGTCGTGCGGAGCGGGCGACGTCGAGGTCGAGTGTCGCGATGAACTCTCGACTTACCTTTCAGGAGGGACGACGGATGTTTTCTGGGTCTTTGTCGGGACCTTATCTTAATACAAGATATGGTTCATAACGAGTGTCTTACCTTTTCTGTTCGTGGTCAAGACCTGCATTAATAAACAAAAGAAACAGATGTTTGACTGTTAACGGTTAGTATAATCGTACGACCGTCTTAAGTCTCGGATGTCGGTCTTATGGAAAATATGACTATCGCCAAAATATAAGACCATTTGGTCATAGGACCAGGATGTCAGGACGATGTTGTCGTAGGACCAGCGCGATTTAACACCGATGACAGGAGACCGTCGACGTAAGACCGACGAGTCGTAACTGGCGACGCATAACTGGCGACATAAGACTAGTGACGTGTGACTAGCGATATATGACGTGCGATCACAAGATGTAAAGACACTATCCTGAGTGACTATTGACGCATGATGTCTTTTAATAACCAACTATCGTGTATGTTGGGGATATGAATATAATGGGTATTATCCTTGTCGGTCGGGGGTAATCAATGTCCATAGGTCATGTCGAGGGGATTTCCCAAGTCGGTTGAGGGTGTGATTTTTTTACCCAAACAGTTAGCCCCCCGAGATCTGAATTTCAAAGCCAGTGGAATTTCAGATCTCGCACTAAAGTAAAATGCGTTGCTACGGAGACGTGTTATTTTCGCTAAGATCATCAGAGGAAAACTGACTTGGTCAGCCAAAGAAGGCGATGCAAGTTGTGCTTGCCCTTCGAGGCCGGGAAAGAAGAAAGAATGCCCCGACAGCTGGGTCGGGAATCTTGAAGAAGACAAGGACGGTAGTCCTGAAGGAACCGTCTTCGCGGGCTGATGTTTCGTCGAGAGTTGTTACGCCTAAAGAGGCGAGGGAGTCATCCAGCCGTTCTGGTGCGATGGACGCGACACCAGCAAGTTCGGCGCTTCCGGCGATAGTGACGAAGCCAGTGTCTATGGTGTTGTCCCCAGCGTCTGCCAACAAGGGAGACGGGTCATCGGCCGATGGTGTCCTAGACGGGACGACGTTGTTGGTGTCCTAGACGGGACGACGTTGTTTCCTCATCTGAGGAAATATTTGCTCCATCTATCAGGGAACGCTTTCCTATCGAGGAGACAGGGGTCCATGTCGCCGGGTTGGTGTTGTCGGTCGACGTGGTCCTGTGGTCTGGCGTTCACAACCGATATGGTCGTTTAGAGACATATGTTCTGGCGCTCGAGCCGATTTGGTCGTTAAAGACCTTTGATCTGGCGTTTACAGCCGATACGGTCGCTAGAGACCTATGATACGTTGTGTCTAGCATTTTTAGCTAGTTGTAAGTTTCGCTTTAGCGATAGTCGGTAAAAAGTTTACCTTTCTATTGAACCTGATTCGTACATGTCATGGACAGATGTAATGTCGACTGTAAAAATTCATTAAGTACAAAAATGAACAAGAAGTCGTGCGACTTGGGCATCCATTGTAATACAACGACTAGAACGTAAGTCATAAGACTTTTATATTCCTGAATCGTATAAGCAAACATAAGCGCATACGATTACAACATTCATTCATGAAGTTTTTCTAAGTTGAAGAACTTAGATTGTGGGGTCGCTAGACCTTATGATCGTGTGATTTGATCATACGATGAACTTTGAATCATGTGTTCCTGTGATGGAATGATCAAGTCCTGATTACTTATGTCGTGCGACCTTGCGAGGTTAAGATCGTACGATGGACTTATATATCGTTCGATCCTGCGAGACTAAAGTCATATAATAGACTTTAGCAACTAATGTCGTGCGATCCTGCGGTAAAACAATGTCAGAGCTAGCCAACTACCCTCCGATGTTTAAGTCAGTAGTCGCTATGATGGATAAAAATTATGTGAAAGCAGGAAAAAAGGCTTAGGGGAAATACCTTTTCAGGTGCGTTGCATTCCCACTACGTGGGATATCTTAATTGCCGAGGGTTAGAAGCCGATAGGCCTTTTTATCCATGACTTTTGAGATATGACAAGGATCTTCCCATTTGGTGGAAAGCTTACCTGCATTGAGCTTTTGAGTGCTTTGGAACACTCGACGGGGAACGTAGTCGCCTTCTTGAAAGACTTTAACTTTGATGTTCCCGCTGAAGTGTCGCTTGACCGTTTGCCCCTGGGTGTTGTGGTCGACATCTTGATGTCGCGGTCTTCACAGAACTATCGAGCCATGTTGATTACGAACTGGGATCCTTTGTCGCAGACAAATTCGGATGTCGCTCGACCAATTATCTTCTTGGTCTTCCATCTGGATGACATCGCCATTTTCGATGGATGACGTCGCCAGATGAGTCATTGGAATGCTGTCGAGTATTGGTTCGACCAAAGCATACGCAAGGTTTGCTAAAGTGTCGGTTTGAGTATTCTGGTCCCTTGGAATCATGACTGGTGATTGCGAGATTCAATGTACAAGTTGTCTTTATTGACGACATATGTAATGACTAGCGATCATGAGATTTCGACATGCGAGTCGCTTTTATTGGCGACCGAGAATTTTAACCTGTTTTGTCATGGCTGGCGATCATAAGATAAAAAATGGGAGACGTCTTTTATCGACGAGTATATATCGTAGGATCTGCGTTTCAAGCCGTAGAGACTTTCGTTTCTTACGATGTAAATCGTAAGACCTGTATTTATATAATCTTGCGAGCCTGCAATGTAAAATCGGGGGTGGTCGTTGGTTTGACCAATGATCCTTTGATACTTAAATCAACATTTATATGTTAGATTAAAATAATTGAACGAGGAAAATATACTTGGAGTATATATATACAGGGTTGTTATACCATATTCCATCCAAGCGGGATGTCACAGTTACCGTAACTTGGAGTCGAGAAGCGCCTTTTTTCCAAGGACTTTTGAAATCGAAATATGGTGTTTCCCATTTTGTAACGGGCGTTTCGAGCCCCCGAGTCCTTCGGATGATGCGATACATGCGATACATCTACCGAGCATTTTTTCTTATCTGTCATTTTCCTGCAATAGAGAACAGAGGAAACTTCCAAAAAACCGTTAGTAAGGCGCACGTTCGTCGAGGATTTTCTCTAGATGAGGTCCCACGGATGGCGCCAAACTGTTAATGCCAAAAATCACACCAAAGGGACAACTTAAGGTCGATGTGGACTTAATCAACTAAAGAAATGATCTTTCGACGAGACGTGCGACGAGGGAAAAATAAATGAGACAAAGGGTTTGATGACGCAGGAAAAACCTCAATCGAGGAAAAAACCTGCGGACGACAGTGGGTGTCGTCGCTGCACTATGGTCGCCAATCAGGGGCGATGTTTTTCGATACTGGCGTCGGTCGTACAAGGGTTACAATACAGATGAAGGAAATGTTTCAAAATGTAAAGTACAAGTGTTTGAAATGTAAAAACAGTGTTTGTCGTGTGTGAATACAAAGTGTAAACTGCTGGTCGAAGGCTGATGTCGTGCGTCGGGAACGATAACTTGAGCTGTTCTTCGAGTGTTCTTGAGTTCGCAGCGTAGTTCTTGAGCTTGCGTGTTAGTTTCTTCAAGCTTAGAAGTCTGTAGTGAATTGTTTCTCCAGATATTCTCTGCTTAGATGTTCGATGTCAGGTCCCCTTCAAATGATGATTGAACTTGATCTTTATAGTCTTTGGGAGCTTTAATTAGCTCATTAAAGGCTTTGATGGATTGTCGTAACGGTCACTGTCTTCAATGTGGGATTAAATGCTTGTTAATGACTTCGTCGGTTATATCCGTTGCCTCATTAATGACTTTGACTCCTGCATTAACCACTTAACAAACATAACATTTATATTATGTGTTAGGTTGGTTGAGGTCGCATGGTCTTTATGAGACGGTTGTGCGGAGCGGGCGACGTCGAGGTCGAGTGTCGCGATGAACTCTCGACTTACCTTTCGGGAGGGACGACGGATGTTTTCTGGGTCTTTGTCGGGACCTTATCTTAATACAAGATATGGTTCATAATGAGTGTCTTACCTTTTCTGTTTGTGGTCAAGACCTGCATTAATAAACAAAAGAAAAAGATGCTTGACTGTTAACGGTTAGTATAATCGTACGACCGTCTTAAGTCTCGGATGTCGGTCTTATGGAAAATATGACTATCGCCAAAATATAAGACCATTTGGTCGTAGGACCAGGATGTCAGGACGATGTTGTCGTAGGACTAGAGTGATTTAACACCGATGACAGGAGACTGTCGACGTAAGACCGACGAGTCGTAACTGGCGACGCATAACTGGCGACATAAGACTAGTGACGTGTGAGTGGCGATATATGACGTGCGATCACAAGATGTAAAGACACTATCCTGAGTGACTATTGACGCATGATGTCTTTTAATAACCAACTATCGTGTATGTTGGGGATATGATAATAATGGGTATTATCCTTGTCGGTCGGGGGTAATCAATGTCCATAGGTCATGTCGAGGGGATTTCCCAAGTCGGTCGAGGGTGTGATTTTTTTACCCAAACAACCCCCGTTAGCTATCTCGACTACTAAGGCATCTTCCAAGGTAGTGACAGGCATAGCTAACTTGTGATTGAACGACTTGGACACAAACGACAAATTTGCACCACAGTCAAATAAAATGCGCGCGGGAATGGAATTAACGAGAAATGTACCCGAAACGACGTCTTTTGATTCTTTGGCTTCGTCAGCTGTCATATGAAATGCCCGACCCGTTGGCTTAGGAACATTTGATTTCTTGCTTTGGTCTCCACCCTTTTTCAGCTTTGGGCAATCCCGGCGGAAATGACCGGGTTGTTTGCACTCGTAGCATGTAGATACTTGAATAGGACAGTTATTCAAAGTATGTCCACTTTTACCGCACTTATAACATTCTAGTGTTGTCACCCGACATGGACCGTAATGCTTACTCCGACACTTTGGGCACCAACTCGGCTCCCGACGAGATTCATAACGAACATTTTTACCAAAGGATTTTGACTTCTGAGAAGACTCTGACCGGCCTTCCCATTTCCGTTTCTCTCCCACTTGCGTCTTTTCTTCCTTGTCTTTAGCATAGACATCTTCCATAACTTTGGCTTCCTCAATTGTCTCCCTCAGCGTTGAAGCTTTAGCATTTCGTACCCGGGACATCATGTCCGCTGGCAAACCCTTCAAATAAGCTTTAATCTTATCTTTCTCAGTTGGAGCCACATGCCCCACTAAGTTCAGTTTCTCCATGAAGGATTCAGTGTACTTTCGAACAGTTGAAGTACCTTTCTTAAGAGTCCGAAACTCTTCTTCAATTCTATCCATTTCATTTTCATTGCAATATTCTTCCAAAATCTTTTTCTTGAATGACTCCCATGTCATAGCAGCTAAGACTGGAGCCGTCACAATAGTCGTCACTATATTCCACCAAGTCAACGCATTACCTCGTAACATTTGAGACCCAAATCTGACCTTTGATTTCTCATCACATTCACAAGCTCGGAAAGCTTGTTCCATCTCTCTAAGCCAATTCATGCATGCCACTGGATTGTCTGCTCCGATAAACTCTGGCGGTTTACAGCTTAGAAACGTTTTATATGAACAGACTCTTTCCACCCTTCTTTCTACATCTATCACAGGATTACGAATTTGATTTATTACACCAGTATCAGTCTTCGTCCGACGTAACTCCGAACTTCGATCATTCAGCGCTTTCATAAACATCTCTGTTTGTTGAGCCATTGATGTATTCATCATTCGTGTCATGTTCTCCATCATGCGAGACTCCACCGTCGATTCAGGCGTTTCCTGGTTGGCGGTACTGGTACTCGTTCTGTGCGTTTGACTTTCCAATCCACCTATTATAGGTGGCCTCGGCGGACTTTCATGAGTCCCAACCATTTCAGGTCGCTTTTCCACCGACCAATCAATCACAGCCCTATCCTCCGAAGAATTAGGGGACCTTGGTGGTGTATTCACCATTGTTCTGACATAATACAAGAAATAACCATAAGAAATGGTTACATATAACCAAACTTACGAAACGTACTTTACCGTTTATTAGTCACTGTAACAATTTAGATACAAGTATGCTTATGTAACAATATATCCATAATGACAGTAGCTAATTGAAATTGCGAACATACTATACATGAGAATCCTCGTTACCATCGTTACAGTACTAATTTCACGTATTTCCGTCGACTCTAAGACTATCCTGTCTTAGTACTTCTACCCATATCTCACAAATCATAACTTAATTCATCTCAGCTTAAGTCTAGGTATCTCATTATCATACCTAGTTCACTTAAACTAATGCTCTTATACCATATTGTAACACCCTAAAAATCAGGGTAAATTTAATCATTAATTTATAACAAGATTTAAACATAAACCTTCCAATTCTTTATACTTAAGCAGAGAACTAGCTATGAGGGTCATATTTACAAATATCGAATTCTTCAAATAACCTATGTTAGAGCATTGTTGTATTCAAGATTTACTGTAAAGTCAATGTACTGTATGAGTCTATACAGTATTGTGAATGCCTTTATACCTTGTATGTCATGGGTATAAATAGGCTTGTCTAGTTCATTTGTTAGTAAGCTTTTGTAATCTTTTAGAAACCTTTTGTAATCCTTTGAGCTCAATACATGGATGACATATTTGCTCTCTAGATTCTCTCTCACTACATTCATATCTTATTGCTAGAGATCTGGGATTTATCAATTGGTATCAGAGCTAAACAGAAGATTCAAGCAGATCGAAGACCAAATTGAAGAATTTTTACACTAAAGTTGAAGAATTCGGATTGGGTGTTCATCACTATTCATCTAATTTTTTTTAAATTTTGATCTTTTGAATCAATTTCTTGCATCACTGAACTCGGAATTGATTACTGATCATCTTTAATTCTTGGATCAACATCAAAAACTGCACAGAATCATCTGATTTGATCAATTTTTAAGATTTTGTTCGAAAACCAAAAATTCACTGTTTTGATCTTAATCTGTTCAAATTGATCGAATTGTGAATTGCAATCAACAGAAAAAGTGTGCGGATTTCAATTACGAACAATTTGATATAAGATTCATTACAATTGATCAAGAATTGAAGAAGTTATGGCAGATTAAGTGATTTTGAAGTTCGAAGTGCAGAATTCGGATCATTCTTGGTGAATTCGGATCATTCATACTCAATTCGGATCATTCATAAAGAATTCGGATTGTTCTTGGAATCACAAGTATAGAATTCGACTCAAGAAGCATTCGAATTCATAGAATTCGAACCCTGCTACATTCGAATTGAGGTGAATTCGAACTCTGTTAAGTTCGAATTGAGGTGAATTCGAACCCTGTTAGATTCGAATTGAGTGAATTCGAACCAAGTTAAGTCCGAATTGGGTGAATTCGAACCCAGTTAAGTTCAAATTGAGTGAATTCGAACCCAGTTACATCCGAATTGAGTGAATTCGAATCCTTCTTCATCCGAATTCATTGAATTCGAACCCTTATTCATCCGAATTCAGTGAATTCGAATCCTTCTTCATCCGAATTCATTGAATTCGAACCCTTATTCATCTGAATTCATTGAATTCGAATCCTTCTTCATCCGAATTCATTGAATTCGAACCCTTATTCATCCGAATTCATTGAATTCGAATCCTTATACATCCGAATTCATTGAATTCGAACCCTTATTCATCCGAATTCATTGAATTCGAACCCTTATTCATCCGAATTCAGTGAATTCGAATCCTTCTTCATCCGAATTCATTGAATTCGAACCCTTATTCATCCGAATTCATTGAATTCGAACCCTTATTCATCCGAATTCATTGAATTCGAACCCTTATACATCCGAATTCATTGAATTCGAACCCTTATACATTCGAATTCATTGATTTAAAAAAAAAAAAGAGTTTTTTGAGAAAAAATTTTATCCCGAAATTTTTCCTATAGTGTATTTCATACACTGTAAGAGCTTTTCAAGAAAAATTTTTATATAATTTTTTTTTGTGTATTTTCATACACTGTCTGCTTGATCTTCTGAACGATCAATTTCTAGCAATATTCAAAATGGTTTTACAACAAGTTATTGTTAAAAGCAGTGGTGAAGATTTGAAGCAAACTCTGAAAAAGGAGATTCCTCCAATTGCAAAAGTTTTTGTTAAACCAAATGTAAAGTTGCAACAAGTCATTATAACAGAAACATCTGTTAATTCACATGTATCTGTTAAACCAAATAATGAAGTGTTGCAACAAGTCATAATAACAAAAACACCTCCAAAGCCACTTGAAAAAGCTAAGGCAAATAATGGAATTTTGCAACAAGTTATTTTATCAGAAACATCTCCTATATCAGAAACTCCTGTTAAAGATAATGCTTCAAATTATTCAACTCCTATTTTAAATAAAGCATTGGAAGAAGAAAATGTTGATCTGAAAAGACAAATTTTAGACATTTCTTCTTCAAATGCTAAACTTACTAAAAGAATAACTGATCTTGAAGTTTATATTGCAGATCTTGAAGCAAAGAAAGACAACTCAAGTCTGCACGATCAAATCGAGAATCTTCAAGAGAAAGTAACAACTCTTCAAAAAGAAAATGCCGATTTGAAGAGTAGAGAAGAAAAGAGAGTTAAGTGGAACTTAAAGTTACATGCTCAATTGAAAGAAGTTAAAGATATAGGGAAAATTTTGGACAGTGAAAATGCCGATCTAAAGAGAAAACTGTCTAATTTTTCTTTTGAAGAAAAGAAAGTTTTTGAAGAAAAGAAAGAGACTGAGCTGAAATGTATAAAACTTTCAAAACAAGTTTCAGACTTTGAGAAAGTTTTATTTTTAGAAAAAGACAAGCTCGAAAAAGAAAGAGCTAAATTTGAAATTGAACGAAATTTTTTTGAGATCAAAAGTTCTGAACTTTCCATGAAAATCTCTGAATTAGAAAATATTTTGGAAAAGGAAAGAAAAGATTTCACGAAAAAGAAAAATCTCTTTGAAAAGGAAAGTAAAACCCTTAAAAAGAAAAATATGGAAATTTTCAAAGAGATTACTGATAAAAGAAGGTTTTTGGAAAAAGATTTTGAATCGGAACGTGTATATTTTGAAGATGCGATTATTAATCTTACCAAAAGATTATCTGGTTTATCAGTTGATATTATGAAGGATCAGTTGATCAAATCTGATCTCCAAAAGAAATTTGATCTAATTTCTAAAGAGAAAAATGTTTTAATAAACAAAGTCAAAGAACTTGAAGACGTCATTTTTAAATTTGATGTCTCAAAGCAGGCCAGTCATAATTCTATCTTTCAGACTCCATTTGTTGATTCAAATGATTCTGAATGTTCTTTTAAAACTGCTTCAAGTTCAAGTTTTAAAAACATTCCTTCTAAACAATTTAATAGATCAACAGATTTCTCAAAAGGTCAGATTCGTTCTTCTAATCTTTTCTATAATCCTCTGTTTGATAAATCGGATGATATTCTTAAAGTGCCTAAAATTAATACTTCCAAATCTGAAGAAGTTCCAGTCTTCAAGAGGGTGAAGATGGAATGGAGAATCAAAGGCACAACAGTTCCAAAGAAAGATGTGCCAAAATCATCTGTATCCACATCAAATGCAAAGAAGAACAATACGCCAAAAGGTAAATCTTATGCTAAACCTAATCCTATTCATCATGTAAATCATCTGATTAGGTTGGCCCATAAGAAAATCTGTTGTTCTTACTGTGGTTCAAATGATTTTGTGCATAAAGATTATACTTCTCATTGGTACGGTACTTATAGTATTCCTTCAAATAAATCTACACCTAACCCACTAGGACCCAAATGCCATTGGGTACCAAAATCTGCTTAATCTGTTTTGCAGGTTCTTCATGTGTTGTACTGAATTGTAGATACATACCACACACATGACTGAAAACAGAAGAGAAGCGGCGTATTTTTTGAAAAATATTTGTACCATTAAGGGGGAGACAAATATTATTGGCTTTTGAACATATCAGTTCAAAACCCGTGCTTCAACGACTATGGCTTCTGGACAAATCAGTTCAGGACCCGTACTTCAACGACTAAGACTTCTAAACAAATCAGTTTAGAACTCACACTTCTCAGGTGATATCCTTAACTGTCACATCTTTTTGTTTCAAGGAACGTGGCAAAAGGTAACATTGGATTATATTTGTTTCTACTGATTTGAAAACTTGAAACTTTACAAATTTAATTCAATAAGATGAAATTTTCAATTTTCATTCAATGAATTAAATGTGTGCTAAAGGATGATTTTACAAGAAACTTTGTACTATCTGAGTTAGATTTGTTTCAACTCTCACCTCTAAAATAAATCGAAAGGTCAGCAAAACATGAATGAAATTATGCTGAATGCTCAAAGTTATGTGAATCTGGATATATATATATAGAATATAATGCTCAAAAAGCCTATATGTCAGAATGATGGATGGAAATGAAAATATGGGCAAAGCACTATATTTTAGAACCAAGTGATTGAGATAAAATTGTTGCACTATCATTTAGTTTGAAAGTTTGTGCCTGTGGCCTTTCTGGTTTGGGAGAGTAAGTCCTAAGGGGTGCTCGACACCTAGTCCCTAAGATCAACTGGTCTGGGATCGGCTGACCCAAATCCTGCAATAGAACCAGATAGAAAGCCATGTTCTACTGGTACAAATGGGTTTAAGATATATCGATGTGGCCTTTCTGGTTTGGGAAATTAAGTTCTAAGGGGTGCTCGTCACCTAGCACCTAAGGCCAACTGGTCTGGGATCTGCTAACCCAAATCCTGCTATAGAACCAGATAGAAAGTCATGTTTAACGGTGTATCTTATTCTTACTAAACTTTTTGATCAAAAGATGCCAATGAGCACAAAATCAAAGGATGCCAATGAGCACAAAATCAAAAGATGCCAATGAGCACAAAAGAAAAGATGCCAATGAGCACACATCTCTTGAAACTTGGGAAAATACAAAGTCGCGATAAACCCGTAAATTTGTGAAAATTCTGATTTTGGACAAATAGTGTGAGTAGAGCAAAATATTCTTATATGTTTTAGAATTGCATATGCTTGAAGCTAATCATATTTCCCATGCTAGCACACCAAATAGATTTAATAAAGGGATTGAAACTGAACATTTTTTAACTTGATATACAATGATGACTTGTTCTTGAATCCAAACACATGCATTTGATTTCATTTGATTGAAATATTGTTAAATTTCATTAAGTTGAATTTCTTTTGTAAAGCATTCAAATGATCAAATGTTAGTAGTTATAAAATGAAGTTCAATGAATTTTATTTTCCTTGTGTAAATTTGTTTTAAAATTTGTGCTACAATTTCAAATACTGTACGTTATTGAAATATATGCATACTTTCAGGGGGAGAAAATAAATTGCTCCAGAATTCTTATTTTGAGGGGGAGCAAGGTTATTCTGTAAGGAGGAGATTGTTAGCAATTCTCAAAGACACGACTGAAATTGAAAATGGTTTTCGATGCTCACCATCATCGAAAAAGGGGGAGAAAAGTTTAATTTCAATTTCATGTCAAAGAATTTTCAAATCAAAGATATTTCAAGTCAAAGATTCGTGAACAAAGACTGAAGATTGGGGAGAAGGATCATGTGAAGTCCAAATGTTGCTGAATTTGGTTATCTTAGTTCTGAGTGGTTATCGGAATGCGCTTACACCTAAAAGTTCAACAATGTGGATGGTTTCACATCTTTCTGATCCAAACTCTAATCGTTTCTGATTTATCTTGTTCCGAATTGATGGTTCTATATAAAGATATGAAATCCATGTTCAAGACTTGAAGACAATCTGTTGAAGATTGTATTGAAGAAGGTTGATTTTTCAAAGAAAAAGACAATGACTTTTCATGTTTGTCTGAAGATTCTTCAAAGCTGAGTTCTTAAAGAGTGTCAAAGCATATAGTTCGCCGTGAACTAGTGGAGATAAAGCTATTTGAAGATGGTTTGATAGAGTGTCTGTTTGAGAAGATTGACTTTACAAAGAGCTGAAGACTGCTGTTATTTTTTTTAAATCTTGAATCCAAAGGGGGAGATTGTTAGAGCATTGTTGTATTCAAGATTTACTGTAAAGTCAATGTACTGTATGAGTCTATACAGTATTGTGAATGCCTTTATACCTTGTATGTCATGGGTATAAATAGGCTTGTCTAGTTCATTTGTTAGTAAGCTTTTGTAATCTTTTAGAAACCTTTTGTAATCCTTTGAGCTCAATACATGGATGACATATTTGCTCTCTAGATTCTCTCTCACTACATTCATATCTTATTGCTAGAGATCTGGGATTTATCAACCTATTAATCTAATCATGTCACTATAATCAGATTAACTAGGTTATCTAAGCAATCCATCAAAAGACGCATTGCGTTAATTAACTTCTCCGCTATCTCAAAAGCTCTCGTCCCACTTCCCATTATTTCCCCGAGCTAGTACCTGGTAAGAAAACATATTTTGAAACGATTAGGCTAACGCCTAGTGAGAACATTCAGTTTCAAAATAATATTTTTAAAATCAATGTAAACAAGGCATAACAAACCTGGTTTACCCTTTTCTTACCATTCGTTTCAACATCTTACAATGACGGGGTTAAACCCGATTCCATGAATATGACCGACACCAAGTCAGTCATGACATCATGTTCAAGAGCCCACAATGAATCTCCACGGATTCTAGATTAATGCTCATATCCAAGAAATCACAATTACACATGTCAATTTCTTGGAAAGGAAGTAGAGATTACAATTAAGCCATGCCTATCTCTTTCCTTCCTTAGAAATCGGGAATTACGATTAGTCCACGCCTATCCCACGATTTCTCATCAATGTGAAATGGAAATTACGATTAGTCCACGCCTATTCCTCATTTCACCTAAACGGGAATTACGATTAGTCCACACCTATTCCACGTTTATCATACACACTGGAATTACGATTAACCCACACCTATTCCATGTGTTTATAAAAACTAGTGCCTATGGATCCATTACACTTATTTGTACTTGTGCAGGTTATTGCTTAATATAAATCATTTTCAAATAACGTTAATGAAGTTAAGCAAAACCATTAATTTCAAGATAACCAATTTTGCTTTGTATCAAAACTCATTCAGGAAACATTCATTATAAAATATACCTTACCATAAATTGAAATACGTTTATAAAAAGGGTAAGGTAAGAATGAACTCACCTGATAGCAGTAACGTCACTATTACTTCACTTCTTAAAGTTGTAAAGACTTTTCGCTACTAAACTTGCCATAGTCTGAAACATCCAAATACATATTGTACTGATATCAATCTACTGATTAGGACTCTTAAAATCCTAAATAACCAAAATCTCGTCGCTTATCGCAACCCAAAGAAATGCACCTACACTTGTCGCAACCTACTACTGCGACACTATACTTATCGCAACCTATTGTTGCGATATCCCTCTTATCGCAACCAACTGTTACAACATAACATCTTATCGCAACCAACTTTTGTGATATACTCACCTTATCGCAACTTACTGTTGCGACAATCATCATTATCGCAACATCCATCTTTATCGCAACTAACTGTTGCGATGTTCATCTTTGTCTTAACTAACTGTAAACGTATTTAAGCCTGAAATCTATATTTTAAGCCATAACAATTTTTACAAAAGTGCAGATATGCTTAATATCATTAGTAGAAGAGACCTATGAACCCAGAATTTTCATTCTTTTCAAAACATCAAAACCCAATTTTTAAACCCATAAAAACTACATAAGCTTAGTAAGAACAATTATTGTGAAGAACATACCTTTGTTTTTCACCAATTTGCACTCTTAATTACTGCAGATCCTTGTTCTTCTTTTCCTCTTCTTTCTTCTTCTTTCGGTTCTCTCTCTCTCTCTCTCTCTCTCCCCCTCTCTCTCTCTCTCTCTCTTTGTGTTGCCGTGAAGAAACACACACACACCAAAAGTATATTTTCTTAAAAGTGGAAATATCTTATCCACATATGGTGTGAACGAGGCGATGGTGATTAAGTGGTTTCACCGCTTGACCAAAACAGCCCCTCTACTTTAATCACTTGGCAATTAACACATTTTAACTTATAAATTAAAATTAAAGTTTACCCCTTAACTTATAACTCCGTAAAACAAATAATGTGACTTACTCGGGGATATACTCTAAAATTAATCTATCAAATAATTATACTCAAATTATTCAATAAATCAAACGTAACACTTTATCTAGAAAATCGAGATGTTACACTAGACTTGTTCGTAACAGAACCCAGAAAAATGTGAAAGGGAGTTCGATTGCACAGTTAATAGAGGCTAAAACAACAGTAAAGGATTAATAGCAACAACAAGAAACAGAGGATACACCAACAACAAAATATCAAACCATGTAGGTGGTTTTTCAATTTATTTCTTGTGTTAGAAGTGCATATCACAAGGGTCTTTTAGTTGTTTTAGTTATGAGTTGTTGATTCTCTTGGTTGGTATTTAAATTTTTGATTACTTATTGTTTTGCATTAGGGAAATTAATTAAAATACCCCAAGTTTGAAGTTGACTTACCAAAATACCCTAAAAAATTAATTTCTTACCAAAATGCCCTTTTTCCCCGCGATAAGATCCCGCGATCGCGGGCAGGGACCAATTGTGAAATTTTTTGCAAGATATATTTACACTTTCAGTCCCTGGCCCCCGCGATCGAGGCCCGCGATGGCCCGCTATGGGGACTGAAAGTGTAAATAATCTTGCAAAATTTTACACTTTCAGTCCCTGCCCGCTATAGAGGGCTCCCTCCACAGAAAAAAGGGCATTTTGGTAAGAAATTAATTTTTTGGGGTATTTTGGTAACTCACTTTCAAACTTGGGGTATTTTAATTAATTTCCCTTTGCATTAACCATTCAAGTACTTTTCATTGGAGATGTGGGATAATTGTTCTTCAAGAACAATGTTATCTTTTCCATGATTTGTTTTGTGTTAGCAACATATTATACAAATAGAAAAAAAAACGTCATGATCTTGATTTTATTCATGATTTCGTGTTTGTGTTCTTTCCTTGGGAATTAAATACGAGTAACTATAACATATCGGTATAACTTTCTAAAGCCAAATTATCTAAGTTTTATTTTTACAAATTACTATTGTTGATTTGCTGAAGTACAACTTGTTAGAAACTTAAACTCAAATTATGTGCGATGCATTGATTTTTTTTTTCATTTTTAACTCCAAGTTATTCTCCTATAGTGCCTTCCTCTTTGTCTCTCCAAGGTTGTCCTTCAATTCGATTCACACTACTATTTTGTTCTTTTTTTATTTAATTGCTAAAATGGCCTCTTGAATTAAGGGATAGGATCGGCACCAGAGGCAGTGATTATGTTATGTTCGAGGGTATTCAATTCAACAAGGTTTACCGAAATATTGACAGAGGTGAGTGTGATTTTATACATAGATAAAAAATTTTACAAACTTTTAATTCCAGAGCTCATGAAATATTACGAATTCGGCCAAACTGTCTAGGCTAAAGAGAAGACAAAAAAGACAGTAAAATTACAGAAACAAATGGTATTTAGTACAAATGATCGTTAACGATCGCCAAAGTGACAAGTAGAATGGAGAGGATTTGTTGAGTATATGTTATGGTAATTTGTAATCGTTCGGATTTACCTGAATAATAGTTGGTTTTATTTTTATATTTTAAATCATGAAAGAAAATTAATAACTGAGCTATTCTTAGTTAATTAAATATAAGATGCATTAGTTGTAATTTTGTTTTGTTCGCGCATAGAATTTAGATTCTTAATCGGTAGTGACATTAATCGTTTATATCTGGTTTATAAGAAAATTTTACATACAGCTGCATTGCAGCGGGCACATATTTGGTTAATGCCTATTTGATAAGAAATAATACAAAGCAGGTAGCAAGATTGAGGATTTGAGTATTTGGTTTCAGAATCAAATTGCGTCCCGCTGCATCGCGCGGGTACGATGACTAGTATGACTTAAAAGGAATAACAAACATAATGACAACAACTAATCGTCCAACCGAAAAGGTCTCTTTTGATCTCGCTTGGCCCGTGTTGATGTGTTCGTAATAGTACGACACAAATATAATCAATATTCAACGATGAGAAACTTTTAAAAATCTTATAGTATTCGTTTGATTGTTCGGAGAAACTTTTAGTGATATAACAACGTGGATTTATAAAATATATATTATTAACTATTGTAATTGATATATTTATTTTCAAACTACCCTAGTACAAATGCAACCATTAAATTTGGTTAATTAAAGTTTAGAATAATATATCGTTTAATCATGAAGTTAACATTTATAAATATTTTATATATAAAAAATTAAATTTTGTAAACGGGGGAAAATCTCAATTCCTCAGTGGGGATCCCTGTTCCCCGATGGGGATGAGGATGGTGTAACAACCTGTCAAAACCACATAGCATATAACACGTAAATTATACATAACACGCCAAACTGGGGCTACAAACTGGGTCTTATAATATAAAACTATATAACTGTCTGAAGTCTACTATAAACATTTTGCTAATAACTTTCTCATACAAAAGATTCACATAGCCACATATCAAAAGCAGACTTCAACTTTCGTCTCGATTATCTTCAAACAAGATAAATCAAATAAGGCGATCTCACATTTTAATCTTCTTTACCTCCTAATTACCAATGTACTGAAATGCATATTTTTGATGTAATCTACGTGCCCTAAGTTTACCTCTATTGTAATCCTAGGGGTGTGAAGGGTAATTTCCCTATTTATCAGGGTTTAGTTTGCTAAATTAGAGGTAAAACGGGGCAAACTCTCTTTACACCCCTCATTCGGGAGCGACACCTACTACAAAAAGAGGAATATTTGAGTTATGAGGAAATGTTTTGATAGTAAGGACTTGAAGGTCAAGGAAGATTTGTGGTAAAAACTTCTAATCCAAGGTAAAAAAATTGTTCCTTTTATGGTTTTCTTTTCTCCTTTGGGGCTTATCTTCTATGTTAAGCTTTCAATTAGTTTTTCCATGTGAGATTGGGGGATTCTATTGTAGAAGTTCGTTTCAATTATTCTTTAATGGAAATTTTGGGGTTTTGACTCACAATTTAATTTTGAAATCCATGGAATAATCTCATCACCAAACCTAATAGGTTTGTTTTAGATTAGGGATTTCTTGTTTTATGGAGTAATTACATTGAAAATCAATTATTGGCAACTCTTGTAAGTTCTCGTTTCGGTTTTATGGCGTAAATGCTTGTGGAAACCTTTTCTCTATTGACGAACTCGTTTTGGGGAGGTTGGTTTATGTTTGGTATTTGATTTAAAGTGATGAAATGGTTATAGTAAACGATATTAGATTATATTGGTGTTTTAAAAGGTTTTGGGTTATGATTGTTGTGTTTTTGGATCCTCAAATCGGTGATGGAAAGCTTAGATGAGAAATTTTGGTTGAAAATCAACTCTAGAAACGAGCAGGTCGATCAATAGGTTTGGTGATAGGTGAGTTTACACCCCCCCCCCCCTAATCTAACCGCAAGTGTACGGGTCGAATCAAGTAATATGTACTTGGAAGTACGAGTATCGAACTAAGGGAATTAGGGAATGAGTATAACGATTACTATATTCACTATTAACTGGACGACCTAAAAGGTGAATTGTTGGAAATTTGAAAATTAGTTAACTACTAGCAAATAATTCAAGAACAGATAATAAACGACTTAAAGAAATTTTTTATGGAGAAAATAGTTGAGGGATGGAATTCCTATGGTGTTCACAGATGAACACTTTACTTAAAACAATTATCAAGCATTCCTTTTAATGAATACCCGATCATCTAAATTCACCGTTGTTCTTTCTCAAGTAACAACAGATTTTATTTTGAAAGCACAAATTTTATCTCTTGATCTCAACCTATGAAATCAAAACACATTAAAATCAAGATTTTAACGGGACTAAGGCTTACTTGGTATATCTCTATCCAATTTCTCACATTAGACATGTAATTCTAGTTCTAGTTAACAATTAACTCTCTCGAACTTAATTGATAACAAACAAATCAGATAAAAGTTGATCAGACTCACAAAAACATTAAAACCCAAATCACATACTTCATTAACTATGAAAAACTGATAAAACAACCCCCAAGTTATATGTTCATATTCTTAAACCAAAGTCAAACCAACCCCAACATCTAAAGAATAGTTCATGTTGGGGGTATTAATAAACAAAGCGAACGAAGAATCCATGAATTCAAGAAAACGTTCTCTTGAAATATTCGGATTATAAAACACTCTTGATTGTGTAATACCCACGAAGACCGGCGAGAAATAAATCGCTTCTCCAATCGTTTCCTTGCTTCAATTCGGTGTTTCCCTCTTTCCAAAAACTCCCCAAGTCGTTCCTTGGTCGCTCTCTACTCGATAAAATGAATAATAATCCAAAACCCTAGAAAATTAGGCGTTAAAAACGTGCAACACCTTAAAGATAGTTTTGAAGTTAATTGAAGTTAAGTCAACTAACTTCACAACTAGCCCTAATTTCAGCTCTTAGGTGAGTTGGTCAAGTAGCTTTAGCTTCAGTAACTAGCATCAAACTTGCCTCCTCCACTCTTTTGGGCGCACAACTTTTACTTTAATTTTCACCCAATTTCTCAACCGAAAACTTTTCAAACTTGGATCTTGAGGATTCTCGTGATTGATCTTTTACTCCGAAAAAATTACTTCCCGTGCACTTTCTTGGCTTTTTCATGGCATAACATAAATCCTGAAATACTTGATTTAAACTATCAAAAACTAGCTTTCTTCACTTAGAAATAAGCAATATTGCTCGGAAAGTGATATGAAAATAACACCAAAATTTGGTGTTATCATTTGAAAACCTCAGTCGCGACTTGAGGTCGCATGGCACCCCGCGAGACGCAAAAACAGTGAATTTGGTTCTCATTTTCGCGTGATTTTGGTTTTTTTTATCTCAAATGGGCTTTTGTGGGACTTTATTAGGCTATTATTGGAACAATTTGGAGGATAAATAGAGTGGTTTTAGCGGTTTTATTATCCAATTGTATTCGATCGATTCAGGTGTTCAGTTTGATCCTAAGTGGCTATTAAGACGTGTGGTGAAGTATTGATCCCCATGTGAGTTCCATTAACCCCTTTTATGCACGTGGAATGTTTATAATTGATTTCCAAACATTTAATATGGTTCTATCATTTTGGCATGAATTACAATTATGGGTGCATACAACAAACGTTTACTTAAACTTGTTTATTATTGAACAAACTTTGCCAAACGTGGTTTATATCATGATATTATGATTTGGTTTTGGTTTTGGTTTTGGTTTTGGTTTTGGTTTTGGTTTTGGTTTTGGTTTTGGTTTTGGGTTGTACAATGGGATTAGGGTACCTTGGGATAGTGGAAATCCCATGGGAGTTATATTTGTCCGTGTGCTTCGAATTCCTTTCTTGTGCACATTGGATTGACATCTACTGGAGGCATGAGGTTCTATTAGGCCCCCTATTATAGACATCAAGGTGGAGTCATGGTTGGCTATGAACACTGTGCAAAACCCCGTGGTTTATATTAAATGTCTATTTATAGGCGGGTTTACACCCCCCTAAATCTAACCGCAAGTGTACGGTGTCGAAGTCAAGTAATAGTACGGAAAGTACGAGTATCGAACACAAGGAACTAAGTATCACAATGACTATAAGAGCTATTAACTGAACGGTCGCAATTTTGAGTTGTTGATATTAAACTAATTAATTGCAAATAAATAAATCAAGACGAGACAGTAGATAAAATTAAGGGGCTTTGGATAGAGAAAACAGTTGAGGGTTGGAAATCCTAAGGTTTTCGCATATAAACATCTGACTCAAAACAATTACCAGTTATCCCCTTAATGAATACCCAATCTCTAAAATCACCGTGGTTCTTTCTCAAGCAACCACGAATTTTATTTTGAAGGCACAAGTTTTATCTCTCGATCTCAACCTATGGGATTCAAAACACATTAAACTCAAGATTTTCAACGGGACTAAGGCTTACTTGGTATATCTCTATCCAATTTCTCACCTTAGGCATGCAAATTCTAGTTCTAGTTAACAATTAATTCTCTCGAACTTAACTGAAAACAAACAAAACAATTGAAAGTTGGCCAAACTCACAAAAGCATTAAAACCTAAATCACATGCTTCATTAATTAGGAAAACTGATAAAAATCTCAAATCATCTGTTCATAAGCTTAACCCAAATTCAATCCAACCCCCAACATCTAAAGATTAGTTCATGTTGGTGGTGGATAAAAACATAAAAAAAGAGAAATCGTGTGTGTAAACATAATGATCGTGAACGTGAAAAATATAATGATGAACTCTCTTCTCTCGGCTCTAATCCTCTTTGCGTGGTGAACTTCTCCTCAACCGATCCTCTATCGTGGCTCAAAAGGCTGTGAAAAACCTCTGTAAGTCGCCCTCGAGCAGCCTACCATCGCACGTCGAGAAATTATGACCTAATTCCGGAAAACACCAAAGTATAGAAAAAACGAGCAGGGACTTACGCTGTTTGTCCCGCGGCTTCAGGCCGCGGGGAAAGCCGCGCGCTTTCCTGATGTTCCCAGGTCAGTCTAGTTCATGGATCTGGGTACGGGTCTCGGGCTTGGATCTTGGGCTTCCGTTGGGCTTCGTTTTGGCTCTCTTTTGGACTCTTTTCTGCTTCTTTTCTCGATGATTGCTGCCTTTTAGATTACCTGTACATTTCACTCGATAACCCATAAAATTCCGCCTCTTTGCTCAAACACAAGCCAATCTCATTGGTTTGTGGACCGAAAATAACGCCAAAAAGTGGCGTTATCAACAACCCCAAACCGAGCGTTGCTTGTCCTCAAGCAAATTAGCGATAAAATAGAATAAAAGCACATATCAGTGAAATAATAACTGCACAACTCCCAATCGGTACCACGTAATGCACTGGTGATTTCCCATACCCGTGAATGCCTATCTCACCCTCGCCTCATCCTTATTCTGTTTGATTTATGGCCTTCCATTGTGAGTTGAAATCGTGACTGCTCCGATTGCATTAAGGTCGTACTAGGTCCAAACATACTAGGGAAAACATTTCGCCTCAACCCTACCTCACGGGATACTCTCATTTCACTCGAACCTAGGTTGTCGCACATGTTGTCATGTATAAGGAATTTAGGTACAATAATACTTGATAAGTACATGACAACTCTAATGAAAGACGCACAAATGTCCAAGAAGTTGATCTCAGAAAGGAATCAAGTAGCAAGACAGGGAATATTGGTAAGGTGGTCGTATACCCTAATCGCATTTTCTAGAAGATTATCCAGGTCTTTACAAGGGTTGTAATGGGGCTAGGGTTATGGCTAAGGAACGAAGGGTAAACGGATCAAAAGTCCTCGGTGTGTCAACCATTAGCAGTTTTGGACTTCTTGACTTCACTTTCTATCACTTGGCCCTCTTTGTCACTACTGTCTCTTATTTAGCTGTTGTAAATACTATCTAACTAACTGTATTTATAAACTATTTTTTTTCATTTTGGGGCATCATTGGCCCTCTTTATTTGATTGGGGCTGCATTGGCCCTCTTTTCTAACTTTTGGGTTAAACTGACCCAATTTCTTCTCATGACTGGCCTGTACTTTTTCTTTTCTGCTCTATCTTTCGCTGTTCATTACTGCTTCTGATCGACACACTTTCGGATAAGGGTTGGCTAAGGTTTTTGGCTAGGGTTTAATGGTGGGTCTGAAATGAACAAGTGGTGAGTGTTTGGCTACAAAGGGGTTTTGGGTACACACATAATGGGTCGAAAGGAACGATAGATAAAAAAATGGGTTAAACATACACACAATGTCTGGAATCATCTCTTAAGGTCCACATGATATGGTCTACTACACCCTTACCCAATATCCCGATGGTTGTCTTTGCTACTCAATGCAATATTATAGCGAGATCAATCTATAATCACCACAAGGAATTCGAAAAAGTGTATATGAATTAAGTGTATGAATCCCTCGAACTGAATAACGTCTTTTAGGCTCAAATCTTGCTATTGGGTGGTCTCCACTAATGTCCCTAGTCATGTCTTTTACCGGTCCTTCCCTAATGGTCACGTTACTATCACGAGGTTCTTCCCACAATGTTCGGTCTCAAACATCCAAAACAAAAATTTAGCTACTATGATCTAAACATTCAGAAGTGCAGGAAATCTACGTGCATAAACGTGGGCCCGATTGGGCAACCCCAAACCTTACCCACACATTGTCCCCAATGTGTAAGTATCGGTGTAGGCGATGCGACACAAATCATTGTGCAGTTATTACAGTCATCAAGCAGGAAAGGCAAAGCATTAACACAATACATCAATGAGTGAGCCCAGAGTTTTTCAAAAATGGCCACCCCAAACCTAGGCCGTGGCCTAGGTTTGTCAAATAAAGCTAACCCCAAACCTCGGCAAAACCGAGGTTTGCAGAAGAGTAAAAGTGAGTGTGTAGATGTCGAAAGGTGAGGCACCCCAAACCTAAGTGAAACTTAGGTTTGTTGCATCTCGTTTAACTAATAAGGAAACAACGCATCATACACCACTCATTAACATACAGAGTTAGAACATACCTGTCTGACCGGACGGAGGAGATTCTCATGAAAGATTTGAGCGCCCAGTTGATAGACATCGGAGAAGATGGAGAGAGAGTTGGGAGAAGCCGTAAGAGACGGAAAACAATGCAGCAACAAAATATGAAAGCAAAAGGATAAAAGAAAAAAAAGAAACGAAACGACACAACGCAAGAAAGGGAAAGACACTGCACGAGAAGCACCCTAGATGCGTCAGGGGAGCCGCGCGGTTTAGGCCGCGGCCTGAAACCGCGTGGAATCCCGCGTAAGTGCCTTTTTCTCAAAAACTCTAGAGGATTGCGCGGTTTGGGCCGCGACCTGAAACCGCGCCCAAACCCGCGTAAGTCTCTGTTCATCTTTTTTTTTGTAAATATTTAGCACTCAAAAACACAAATCATAAAAAGAGAAAATGAACAAAAATCAAACCTCGGTGGGTTGCCTCCCACCTAGCGCCTTGGTTTCGGTCGTGGCTCGACCTTCCTTCTGATCACTCCTTCGGCTTTCCTTGATTACATGGTTCCTCTTCACCTCTATCTCTTACACTCTCGAACATCTTGAACATTACCTTTTCGTCGCCAACCCTTAAGGTCATCTCGCCTTCTTCCATGTCAATCAGTGCTTTGCTCGTGGCCAGGAATGGTCTCCCCAATATTAGCGGAACCTCTTTATCTTCATCAATATCCAGTACCGTGAAGTCTACCGGAAAGTAGAATTTGTCAACTTTAATCAGCACGTCTTCTATCACTCCATATGGATATTGGATTGATCTGTCAGCGAGTTGGAGGGTCATATTTGTTGGCTTCACTTCCCCCAAGCCAAGTTTCCTGAAAATAGATAAAGGCATTAAATTTATACTTGCTCCTAGATCACATAATACCTTATCAAAATAAAGATTTCCAAGATGAATAGGGATAGTGACTGTAACACCCCAAAACAGGGGTTAACAAAAACTTCCATAAAATGGAATAGTGGTACACATTACTAAAGTAAAAGTATACCTAATTAACATTTCATAATCATTAATACAAACATTTAGTTAATTATAACTACTATTGGACCACTAGCTTATCTGATCACTACTATGGCAATCAAATTACAATAAGGATGTCGGAAGGTTCTATCATAAATCTTCCACTCTTTAACTCTCCAACAATGATCCCATGCTCACAAACCCCGTTCTAGACCTTCTTGTGTCCGGAACCACTAATATCTGTAACACATAAAACACATAACAAGTGTTAGGCTTTTAAAGCCTAAGTGAGGTTTACACATAGCACATTGAGCATAATCATAGCATGTAGGAATAACAATTCGATACATTCACAAAATTGGATTCCATGGAGAAGGCCCATATCGCTACCCAGTTACATCATAATTGAAGATATACCTTGATCGGTACCCCACGGTATTGTCACAAGGCATAACACAACGGAAAAACCCCACGGTATCCGAAGGTATGAATCAATTACACTTACCCCACGGTGTGTAAGAATATATCCTCCAATGCCTACTAGGTGCTCCTCCAATTATGTGAATACCAAATATGTTAATCCAAGTAATATTTAAAGCATATTTAACACTTAACAATGGTCCAACCATTTAACATAATCAATACTACTTCCATGTAGTTCATATACATCCATATGTATCAAATCACATTCTATATAACATCAATAATAAACATCCATGTTTACAATTCAATAATAAGTCCATTTTGACCATTAAGCCATCATTACTTCATTAAGACATATATTAAGCCATCATCATAATCACATACCAATGATGTATAATCAAACCCAAACCTCTACACTAACATTTACCATGGCATTCTAAGTAATAAAACACAATGAATCCACCATAACTTACTTGAACTCTTCTTGTTTCCCTCTTAACCATTAAGAGCTTATTAATCAAGATTTCTCATTATCAATACCAAAATCAAGATAAAGAATGGTAGTAAAGTATAATACAATCAATTAGATACAAGTTACTCACCTTAATTCTTCAATTGGTATAACCCTAACTTGAAGACTTGGACCCAATTACTCCAATCAAGATGAAATGAAGATGGAAAGCCCTAATTGAAGTTTAATTGGTAAGATTCATCTACTAATTGCTTGAATTGGATTATGATTGAGAGATGTGTGCTTACCTTAATCTTAGATGGAAATTTCGTCTTAGAAGTGAAGAGCAGTCGTAGAGTTCTAATTTGAGAAAATGAATGCATGAATGACTAAGGATAAAGAGGTGGGTTTAATCCCCTTTTAGCACGTCAGGCGCCGAGCACCCGCGCCGATGCATCGGCGCCAAACCATCGGCGCCAGCTTCTGTTTGCTAACCTTCTAAATTTCTACTGATTTGGCCGTAACTTCTTCGTTAGAACTCCGTTTTACCCCGGAAAGTACCGTTGGACTCGTATTCAAATTACCCATCCAACTAATCCATAAAATCTAATATTTCACTTTATCGTCTATTTGTCCTTAATTTCCTTAAGAAATAAACTTACTGATTTCTATCGGAAGTTGTCAAATAACAAGTAACAATCACGGAAATTACTTAAGAAATCAATTATAATCTAAAAAGTCAAAATATAACTAAATATTAGGACTATTATTACTTACAAGGATTTTCCGGGTGTTACAATTCTCCCCCACTTGAAATAGATTTCGTCCTCGAAATCGAAGCTAGGTAAACAAATGAGGATCTTTAATTTTCATATCCTCATCCAATTCTAAAGTCATATTAACACCTCAATGATGTAATATCATACCCTTAGGTCACAACTTCTTAACTGATCTTTCTGTAACCCCTTACAGTTTCTCCAAACAACTACTCTTACCATCCATTCTTACTTTAGTAAGTGAAATCACATCATACCAACATAAAATATTTTGTACATCTCTTCCCTTTAAGTCTTACATACTTAATTCACAAATGAAAGTCCATAAATAACGAGGATTCATCTAATCATATTTTCTGAACCTTACTTCTTTCCTCATTACCCACTCCCCAACTTAGATTTACAAACCTCCTTAGAGTACTGTTATCATCAAATCCTTATCCGACTATTTCTTGGTCTACCATACCGATATCATTTCTCTCAAGCTTACACGAAAAATCCACCACACATAGCTACAGTCCAAAAGGACAGTTTCTCTAGAATCATTAGCTAAGACTTTTAGCTAAATCCTCATAATACCGAGAACTATATTCAATGCATTTCTTTACATCCAAGGAATACTCTAACACTTTTGACTAAACTTCATAATGAAATACTACACCTTAACGGTTACAGTATTCTTTTCGATAATAAAGTGAAGTATAAAAACTCACCTAAAATCCAATGGGATCAAGAAGAACAAGAGTTCTCCTTTCACCCCATCATTACCACAACTCAATCTCCAGGTCTCAAAATAACATTAATGTATACTACCTGAAAATCCACGTACTTTAAATCAAGCATACTTATCACTTTTGAATACTTCAATAATCATGGCAAACCATCATTACATCCATGACTTGTACGTTTCTTCGGTACAAAATGTTACCATTTCTTCACCTCAATATCGCACTACGCGACCACATTGCAACCAAGCACTAAAATATTATATATCAAAGGTGATAATTCCATTGAACCTATAGTATAACTACATTCTTAGGTCCGACCTTTCTATCATTACTTCCTACGTTAGCATGGAGTACTACCCTCAAATCAATATTTGTCTCTTTCTCCCAACTTTTCCACATACCGATAACACTTTCTCATCTTTATTAAACTTCCTATGATTCAAAATCATAAACTTATTTAGCGACTCACCCAACCAAAATCACTTTGGATAAATTCACACTACCGCTCGACATTCTATTCCAATAATAGCCAAATCACTACACCATCTTACAACCACATATTCCAACAGCTTTATTGACAACTAGTACTATTCATCTGGAATCCCCGAAAAGGCTTTCATCTAATGTTCCCTCTTTATAACTTCTTATTACTGGTTGACACTTTTATCTTGACAATTAATGCCACTACTCGTTCGTACATTCTCCACCCATAATATCTCACAGCAGACCAGATCCCTCATGGTCATTCGTACACAATTCAAATTTACCTTCATGCTCTCCCGCACAATTAACTGAATCTATTTCATTACTTTATTCCTCCCTAACTTTAGTTTGAACTACAACTCACGAGTTTCTAATTAACTTAAACTTACTCGCTTCTTACTAATTTTTTGTGATTCCAAACCATTATATATACAGTGCACACTCCATCGCAAATCGACATAGTCCATACCCTTACCATGTTCGTGCCTAATTCTTCATTCTAAATAAACCATCTACGTCATAAGTAGAATGTTCATCTACAACAATAGTCTTTCACTCTCCTAACACCCCCCACAAGGTGATCCTTCAACTTTTAATCTTCTGATTCTAACTTAATCGTTCATACATGATCTCCAAAGAAAAATCAATGTATTCACATTATGTAAATTTTAATCATAATACAATTCATGTAATTCCAACCTCCCAAGCCTATGTCAAGTTAATTAAACCGACGAATACCCTTAAGACTCAACCGAGTCCAAAACCAAGCCATCTGCTCAAAGGGTCTATTGATCATTTATCAATATCAACTCATGAAATTTAAAATACATCTAATCCCACATCATGCAACACACGCTTCGAGACGTGATAATCTCACGACCCCTTCATTGCTACTTCCTAATGAAGTCAATTCATATATGTATCTATATGTACACGTATATACAACTCTATATACTCCACATTATATATATATTTTGCCAAAGTTCATTTATCCTAAAAGGTACTATGAATACAAGATCCTCAAACGGTCCTCACACATAAGACCAATAGTTAAACCGACACTTATTAAAAAAAATACGATTAAGCATATATCACACCATAATTATTGCACAACCACAATAAACTTCTAAAAGCGTACTTTGACCACCTAACTTTCACTTATGTAATAATTTAACCAAAACCTCTTCCACTCGTGATTTATTCGCCAATCACTCAAAATCCCCACATGTGGTGTTTCACAAGATATGTATTGTCCGCATTCTATAACATTCTGTAACATCCCCAGTTCACCGTACACGATAATGTCCGCTTTGCGCATACCCTCTGCATAACAGCATGCTGGTACCGCTCACGGTTTTGTTTCTGCCCGCACAGGCATACGCGGGACGCACCCAGACCGCACCCTGTGACAGGCAAAAGGCCTCATACACCTTATGCAACTGTTGACTTCAACGTCAATAGTCAATCTGTCTATACTTCCATAACCTATTCTTTAACAAGGGTCCCTAACTGAACCTAATCCTTCTAATATATCACAATTCAATTCACATCCCATAGTCTTTATTTCAAATTTAATCGTACAACATTAATATCACGAGATTACCATAGATTCTTATTTGACGTCGAGGATATTTCCTTTCGGTCTCACCACACTACTCATAGCGATTTGCTAATTCCATCATCTTGATGACTACTAGTCTTTCCTCCGGACACAACCGTCCCTCGACAACCGACACTAAAGTCCACTTTCGACTTTCCCACTGTTCACCTCTTCCTTGAACACAAATACCTAAACTATAAACATTCTCCCATGATTTATTTAACACCTCTCCACTATCGGAGTTCTTTCTTAGCTTATAGTGTAATATTCTACGACCTAGTGAGTTCATAGCCTTCATTCATGACAACGCGATAAATAAATTATTTCGCACCTTTTCTTATTTTAAAAAAATAACATTTGGAACAACTTGGGCATACATGATCCCAACATTCACATAACTCCAATGTACTGCACAACGATCTCGAGAATCGTTTGCATACTACTTTCCATAAAACTTAATCTTTCTCAATCAAAACAATGCTATTACGACAGTAATATATTAAATGAAAATCTTTTCACATTACAAAAGTGTGAAAGAAAAAGAATTTTTTTTACCGACACGAAGTAAGCTAGTCGGTTCTCACACTTGTTTATATGATATCACCAAGTCAATACTCTTGTTGGTTATATAAGTTTTGTTGTCAACGTTTTCTTGACTTTTTGCTACGATTTAACTTTTCATGTAAAGTATGAAGTATTTTGCAAATTGCCAAGCTCAAATTTCGTTGTGCGCCGTAAATGAAATTGCCTTTTTCTTTTAAATACACACTTGCACAAGCTGACTCAACCTCGATTAAAATTGATATTTATGCATTTGTTTTGAAATCAAGAAAACTCATGTAACACACACTAGGACACCATACATAAAACTCTACTAGCAGATGAAGGCTACTCACTCAAACAAGGTCAATCGTTTTACTCACGTACCTTATCATTGTCACTCTACTTCCGGCCAGTGATCGCCCTCTCGGCCTTGTAAGACTTGCTATACATGCATTCCACGGCCCACTTACTCAACCATTTCATACTATTCATGTCTTGATCAATCAACTCACATTCTATCTCTACACATTTCAATTCACCTATTAAAGTTTGACTCGGCGTACTTTCATGAGTCCCGCCAGTCCAGGCTGTCCTTCCAACCTTCAATCATTTACCGCTCTGTCCTCAAAAGAATTAGAGGACCTTAGGGGTGTATTCACCATTGTTCTTTTATAACACAAACGCATATCCACAAGAAATGGTTACATCTATTTAAACATACAAAACATATAATACCAAACGTTAGTCACTGTAACAATTTATAAGCAAGTATACTCATGTAGTAATATATTCATAATAACAGTAGCTAATTGCGATTGTGAATATATCATACATCAGAATTCTCGTTACCATCGCTACAGTACTAAATTCACGTGTTTCCGTCGACTCTAAGACTATCCCGTCTTAGTATTTCTACCCAGATCTCACAAGTCACAACTTAATTCATCTCAGCTTAAGTCTAAGTACCTCCTCAGCATACTTAGTTCACTTAAACTAGAGCTCTGATACCAACTTGTAACACCCCAAAACAGGGGTTAACAAAAACTTCCATAAAACGGAATAGTGGTACACATTACTAAAGTAAAAGTATACCTAATTAACATTTCATAATCATTAATACAAAGATTTAGTTAATTATAACTACTATTGGACCACTAGCTTATCTGATCACTACTATGGCAATCAAATTACAATAAGGATGTCGGAAGGTTCTATCATAAATCTTCCACTCTTTAACTCTCCAACAATGATCCCATGCTCACAAACCCCGTTCTAGACCTTCTTGTGTCCGGAACCACTAATATCTGTAACACATAAAACACATAACAAGTGTTAGGCTTTTAAAGCCTATGTGAGGTTTACACATAGCACATTGAGCATAATCATAGCATGTAGGAATAACAATTCGATACATTCAAAAAATTGGATTCCATGGAGAAGGCCCATATCCCTACCCAGTTACATCATAATTGAAGATATACCTTGATCGGTACCCCACGGTATTGTCACAAGGCATAACACAACGGAAAAACCCCACGGTATCCGAAGGTATGAATCAATTACACTTACCCCATGGTGTGTAAGAATATATCCTCCAATGCCTACTAGGTGCTCCTCCAATTATGTGAATACCAAATATGTTAATCCAAGTAACATTTAAAGCATATTTAACACTTAACAATGGTCCAACCATTTAACATAATCAATACTACTTCCATGTAGTTCATATACATCCATATGTATCAAATCACATTCTATATAACATCAATAATAAACATCCATGTTTACAATTCAATAATAAGTCCATTTTGACCATTAAGCCATCATTACTTCATTAAGACATATATTAAGCCATCATCATAATCACATACCAATGATGTATAATCAAACCCAAACCTTTACACTAACATTTACCATGGCATTCTAAGTAATAAAACACAATGAATCCACCATAACTTACTTGAACTCTTCTTGTTTCCCTCTTAACCATTAAGAGCTTATTAATCAAGATTTCTCATTATCAATACCAAAATCAAGATAAAGAATGGTAGTAAAGTATAATACAATCAATTAGATACAAGTTACTCACCTTAATTCTTCAATTGGTATAACCCTAACTTGAAGACTTGGACCCAATTACTCCAATCAAGATGAAATGAAGATGCAAAGCCCTAATTGAAGTTTAATTGGTAAGATTCATCTACTAATTGCTTGAATTGGATTATGATTGAGAGATGTGTGCTTACCTTAATCTTAGATGGAAATTTCGTCTTAGAAGTGAAGAGCAGCCGTAGAGTTCTAATTTGAGAAAATGAATGGATGAATGACTAAGGATAAAGAGGTGGGTTTAATTCCCTTTTAGCACGTCAGGTGCTCGGCGCCGATCACCCGCGCCGATGCATCGGCGCCAAACCATCGGCGCCAGCTTCTGTTTGCTAACCTTCTAAATTTCTACTGATTTGGCCGTAACTTCTTCGTTAGAACTCCGTTTTACCCCGGAAAGTACCGTTGGACTCGTATTCAAATTACCCATCCAACTAATCCATAAAATCTAATATTTCACTTTATCGTCTATTTTTCCTTAATTTCCTTAAGAAATAAACTTACTGATTTCTATCGGAAGTTGTCAAATAACAAGTAACAATCACGGAAATTACTTAAGAAATCAATTATAATCTAAAAAGTCAAAATATAACTAAATATTAGGACTATTATTACTTACAAGGATTTTCCGGGTGTTACAATTCTCCCCCACTTGAAATAGATTTCGTCCTCGAAATCGAAGCTAGGTAAACAAATGAGGATCTTTAATTTTCATATCCTCATCCAATTCTAAAGTCATATTAACACCTCAATGATGTAATATCATACCCTTAGGTCACAACTTCTTAACTGATCTTTCTGTAACCCCTTACAGTTTCTCCAAACAACTACTCTTACCATCCATTCTTACTTTAGTAAGTGAAATCACATCATACCAACATAAAATATTTTGTACATCTCTTCCCTTTAAGTCTTACATACTTAATTCACAAATGAAAGTCCATAAATAACGAGGATTCATCTAATCATATTTTCTGAACCTTACTTCTTTCCTCATTACCCACTCCCCAACTTAGATTTACAAACCTCCTTAGAGTACTGTTATCATCAAATCCTTATCCGACTATTTCTTGGTCTACCATACCGATATCATTTCTCTCAAGCTTACACGAAAAATCCACCACACATAGCTACAGTCCAAAAGGACAGTTTCTCTAGAATCATTAGCTAAGACTTTTAGCTAAATCCTCATAATACCGAGAACTATATTCAATGCATTTCTTTACATCCAAGGAATACTCTAACACTTTTGACTAAACTTCATAATGAAATACTACACCTTAACGGTTACAGTATTCTTTTCGATAATAAAGTGAAGTATAAAAACTCACCTAAAATCCAATGGGATCAAGAAGAACAAGGGTTCTCCTTTCACCCCATCATTACCACAACTCAATCTCCAGGTCTCAAAATAACATTAATGTATACTACCTGAAAATCCACGTACTTTAAATCAAGCATACTTATCACTTTTGAATACTTCAATAATCATGGCAAACCATCATTACATCCATGACTTGTACGTTTCTTCGGTACAAAATGTTACCATTTCTTCACCTCAATATCGCACTACGCGACCACATTGCAACCAAGCACTAAAATATTATATATCAAAGGTGATAATTCCATTGAACCTATAGTATAACTACATTCTTAGGTCCGACCTTTCTATCATTACTTCCTACGTTAGCATGGAGTACTACCCTCAAATCAATATTTGTCTCTTTCTCCCAACTTTTCCACATACCGATAACACTTTCTCATCTTTATTAAACTTCCTATGATTCAAAATCATAAACTTATTTAGCGACTCACCCAACAAAAATCACTTTGGATAAATTCACACTACCGCTCGACATTCTATTCCAATAATAGCCAAATCACTACACCATCTTACAACCACATATTCCAACAGATTTATTGACAACTAGTACTATTCATCTGGAATCCCCGAAAAGGCTTTCATCTAATGTTCCCTCTTTATAACTTCTTATTACTGGTTGACACTTTTATCTTGACAATTAATGCCACTACTCGTTCGTACATTCTCCACCCATAATATCTCACAGCAGACCAGATCCCTCATGGTCATTCGTACACAATTCAAATTTACCTTCATGCTCTCCCGCACAATTAACTGAATCTATTTCATTACTTTATTCCTCCCTAACTTTAGTTTGAACTACAACTCACGAGTTTCTAATTAACTTAAACTTACTCGCTTCTTACTAATTTTTTGTGATTCCAAACCATTATATATACAGTGCACACTCCATCGCAAATCGACATAGTCCATACCCTTACCATGTTCGTGCCTAATTCTTCATTCTAAATAAACCATCTACGTCATAAGTAGAATGTTCATCTACAACAATAGTCTTTCACTCTCCTAACACCCCCCACAAGGTGATCCTTCAACTTTTAATCTTCTGATTCTAACTTAATCGTTCATACATGATCTCCAAAGAAAAATCAATGTATTCACATTATGTAAATTTTAATCATAATACAATTCATGTAATTCCAACCTCCCAAGCCTATGTCAAGTTAATTAAACCGACGAATACCCTTAAGACTCAACCGAGTCCAAAACCAAGCCATCTGCTCAAAGGGTCTATTGATCATTTATCAATATCAACTCATGAAATTTAAAATACATCTAATCCCACATCATGCAACACACGCTTCGAGACGTGATAATCTCACGACCCCTTCATTGCTACTTCCTAATGAAGTCAATTCATATATGTATCTATATGTACACGTATATACAACTCTATATACTCCACATTATATATATATTTTGCAAAAGTTCATTTATCCTAAAAGGTACTATGAATACAAGATCCTCAAACGGTCCTCACACATAAGACCAATAGTTAAACCGACACTTATTAAAAAAAATACGATTAAGCATATATCACACCATAATTATTGCACAACCACAATAAACTTCTAAAAGCGTACTTTGACCACCTAACTTTCACTTATGTAATAATTTAACCAAAACCTCTTCCACTCGTGATTTATTCGCCAATCACTCAAAATCCCCACATGTGGTGTTTCACAAGATATGTATTGTCCGCATTCTATAACATTCTGTAACATCCCCAGTTCACCGTACACGATAATGTGCGCTTTGCGCATACCCTCTGCATAACAGCATGCTGGTACCGCTCACGGTTTTGTTTCTGCCCGCACAGGCATACGCGGGACGCACCCAGACCGCACCCTGTGACAGGCAAAAGGCCTCATACACCTTACGCAACTGTTGACTTCAACGTCAATAGTCAATCTGTCTATACTTCCATAACCTATTCTTTAACAAGGGTCCCTAACTGAACCTAATCCTTCTAATATATCACAATTCAATTCACATCCCATAGTCTTTATTTCAAATTTAATCGTACAACATTAATATCACGAGATTACCATAGATTCTTATTTGACGTCGATGATATTTCCTTTCGGTCTCACCACACTACTCATAGCGATTTGCTAATTCCATCATCTTGATGACTACTAGTCTTTCCTCCGGACACAACCGTCCCTCGACAACCGACACTAAAGTCCACTTTCGACTTTCCCACTGTTCACCTCTTCCTTGAACACAAATACCTAAACTATAAACATTCTCCCATGATTTATTTAACACCTCTCCACTATCGGAGTTCTTTCTTAGCTTATAGTGTAATATTCTACGACCTAGTGAGTTCATAGCCTTCATTCATGACAACGCGATAAATAAATTATTTCGCACCTTTTCTTATTTTAAAAAAAATAACATTTGGAACAACTTGGGCATACATGATCCCAACATTCACATAACTCCAATGTACTGCACAACGATCTCGAGAATCGTTTGCATACTACTTTCCATAAAACTTAATCTTTCTCAATCAAAACAATGCTATTACGACAGTAATATATTAAATGAAAATCTTTTCACATTACAAAAGTGTGAAAGAAAAAGAATTTTTTTTTACCGACACGAAGTAAGCTAGTCGGTTCTCACACTTGTTTATATGATATCACCAAGTCAATACTCTTGTTGGTTATATAAGTTTTGTTGTCAACGTTTTCTTGACTTTTTGCTACGATTTAACTTTTCATGTAAAGTATGAAGTATTTTGCAAATTGCCAAGCTCAAATTTCGTTGTGCGCCGTAAATGAAATTGCCTTTTTCTTTTAAATACACACTTGCACAAGCTGACTCAACCTCGATTAAAATTGATATTTATGCATTTGTTTTGAAATCAAGAAAACTCATGTAACACACACTAGGACACCATACATAAAACTCTACTAGCAGATGAAGGCTACTCACTCAAACAAGGTCAATCGTTTTACTCACGTACCTTATCATTGTCACTCTACTTCCGGCCAGTGATCGCCCTCTCGGCCTTGTAAGACTTGCTATACATGCATTCCACGGCCCACTTACTCAACCATTTCATACTATTCATGTCTTGATCAATCAACTCACATTCTATCTCTACACATTTCAATTCACCTATTAAAGTTTGACTCGGCGTACTTTCATGAGTCCCGCCAGTCCAGGCTGTCCTTCCAACCTTCAATCATTTACCGCTATGTCCTCAAAAGAATTAGAGGACCTTAGGGGTGTATTCACCATTGTTCTTTTATAACACAAACGCATATCCACAAGAAATGGTTACATCTATTTAAACATACAAAACATATAATACCAAACGTTAGTCACTGTAACAATTTATAAGCAAGTATACTCATGTAGTAATATATTCATAATAACAGTAGCTAATTGCGATTGTGAATATATCATACATCAGAATTCTCGTTACCATCGCTACAGTACTAAATTCACGTGTTTCCGTCGACTCTAAGACTATCCCGTCTTAGTATTTCTACCCAGATCTCACAAGTCACAACTTAATTCATCTCAGCTTAAGTCTAAGTACCTCCTCAGCATACTTAGTTCACTTAAACTAGAGCTCTGATACCAACTTGTAACACCCCAAAACAGGGGTTAACAAAAACTTCCATAAAACGGAATAGTGGTACACATTACTAAAGTAAAAGTATACCTAATTAACATTTCATAATCATTAATACAAAGATTTAGTTAATTATAACTACTATTGGACCACTAGCTTATCTGATCACTACTATGGCAATCAAATTACAATAAGGATGTCGGAAGGTTCTATCATAAATCTTCCACTCTTTAACTCTCCAACAATGATCCCATGCTCACAAACCCCGTTCTAGACCTTCTTGTGTCCGGAACCACTAATATCTGTAACACATAAAACACATAACAAGTGTTAGGCTTTTAAAGCCTATGTGAGGTTTACACATAGCACATTGAGCATAATCATAGCATGTAGGAATAACAATTCGATACATTCAAAAAATTGGATTCCATGGAGAAGGCCCATATCCCTACCCAGTTACATCATAATTGAAGATATACCTTGATCGGTACCCCACGGTATTGTCACAAGGCATAACACAACGGAAAAACCCCACGGTATCCGAAGGTATGAATCAATTACACTTACCCCATGGTGTGTAAGAATATATCCTCCAATGCCTACTAGGTGCTCCTCCAATTATGTGAATACCAAATATGTTAATCCAAGTAACATTTAAAGCATATTTAACACTTAACAATGGTCCAACCATTTAACATAATCAATACTACTTCCATGTAGTTCATATACATCCATATGTATCAAATCACATTCTATATAACATCAATAATAAACATCCATGTTTACAATTCAATAATAAGTCCATTTTGACCATTAAGCCATCATTACTTCATTAAGACATATATTAAGCCATCATCATAATCACATACCAATGATGTATAATCAAACCCAAACCTTTACACTAACATTTACCATGGCATTCTAAGTAATAAAACACAATGAATCCACCATAACTTACTTGAACTCTTCTTGTTTCCCTCTTAACCATTAAGAGCTTATTAATCAAGATTTCTCATTATCAATACCAAAATCAAGATAAAGAATGGTAGTAAAGTATAATACAATCAATTAGATACAAGTTACTCACCTTAATTCTTCAATTGGTATAACCCTAACTTGAAGACTTGGACCCAATTACTCCAATCAAGATGAAATGAAGATGCAAAGCTCTAATTGAAGTTTAATTGGTAAGATTCATCTACTAATTGCTTGAATTGGATTATGATTGAGAGATGTGTGCTTACCTTAATCTTAGATGGAAATTTCGTCTTAGAAGTGAAGAGCATCCGTAGAGTTCTAATTTGAGAAAATGAATGGATGAATGACTAAGGATAAAGAGGTGGGTTTAATCCCCTTTTAGCACGTCAGGTGCTCGGCGCCGATCACCCGCGCCGATGCATCGGCGCCAAACCATCGGCGCCAGCTTCTGTTTGCTAACCTTCTAAATTTCTACTGATTTAGCCGTAACTTCTTCGTTAGAACTCCGTTTTTACCCCGGAAAGTACCGTTGGACTCGTATTCAAATTACCCATCCAACTAATCCATAAAATCTAATATTTCACTTTATCGTCTATTTTTCCTTAATTTCCTTAAGAAATAAACTTACTGATTTCTATCGGAAGTTATCAAATAACAAGTAACAATCACGGAAATTACTTAAGAAATCAATTATAATCTAAAAAGTCAAAATATAACTAAATATTAGGACTATTATTACTTACAAGGATTTTCCGGGTGTTACAGTGACACTCCCTGGATCCTTAAGCTTCGGGGGAAGCTTATGTTGGATGATCGCGCTACACTCTTCAGTAAGTGCCACCGTTGCATGCTCCTCAATCTTCCTCTTGTTGGAGAGGATTTCTTTTAAGAACTTCACGTATGAAGGCATTTGTGCCAACGCATCTGCAAAAGGGATGTTAATATGCAATTTCTTAAAAACTTCAAGAAATTTAGAAAAGTTTAGATCATCCCTGTGGGCTTTAAGACTATTTGGATATGGCACTTTTGGAGCTGTCGGCTTGACCGGTGGCTGCTTTGGCATAGTTGGCTGCTCTTTCTTCTTCTCTTCACTCTTCGAGTTCTCCTTAAACACAATACCTTCATTGGCTTCCAACTCATCCATATCTACGATCTCCACATCTTGCCTTTTGGGCTCGGTTTCCTTTGATGATGGTTCTCGTGTAGGATCCTTGATCAGCTCCTTGCCACTTCTCAGATAAATGGCGTTGCACTCTTCCCGGGTTTTCCTTTCGGTTTGACTCGGAAATGTCCCAGGAGCTCGGTTTTGTAGGACTTCAGAAATTTGTCCCACTTGCCTTTTAAGGAGCTTAATAGATGCCGTATTCTGATCAGTAGCCGCCTTGACTGTGTTAACCGTGCTTGCTAATTCTTCAAGTGTGTTATCCATCTTGGTCACGAACTTCATCATCATGTCCTCTAACCCCGGTTTCTTCTCCCCGGATGGTCCTTCATCAAATCTTCGTTGGTTGTAACCTGGAGGACGGTAAACATTGTTAGAATTAGGAGAGTTAGAAAAGTTGGAATGATTACCTTGTTGTTGTTGACCGGGTTGACTCCATGAAAAATTAGGGTGTTTCTTCCACCCCTCATTATATTTGTTCGAGAACGGGTCGTTCCTCGGCTGGTTGTTCCGGTTTTGTAAAAATTGAACCTGTTCAGGTTCTTGAGCAACAGGGAACACTTCTGGATTACCTCCCTTCAAATGGTTTGTGATGGCGGCTATTTGAGCTTTCAACATCTTCAACTCATCATTCTCTTGCACACTCTCAACTCTTCTCACTGCTGATCTTGGAGTAGAAAAACTATGTTCAGCCAGATTATCGATCAGCTCGCATGCTTCCTCATAAGACTTATCCATTAGGGCTCCACCCGATGCAGTTGTGATGTCGTTTTTGAACTGTGGGTGAAGTCCACTGAAGAACGTTTGGATGATGACCCAACCTTGCAACCCATGATGAGGGCATTTATTGATCATATCTTTGTACCTCTCCCAAGCTTCATACAATGTCTCTTGATCCCATTGAGCAAAATGGGTGATTTCAGCCATAAGTTGGGCGGTTCTGCTTGGTGGGAAGAATTTCTGGAGGAAGGCTGCTTTCAGTTTCGCCCAGGTGGTGATCGAGTTCGGTTGGATACTTTCTGTCCAAGTTTCGGCTCTGCCTTTGAGTGAAAAGCTGAATAGTCTCATCTTGATGGCATCCTCTTCCATCCCATTGATCTTGAATGTGTTGCAAATCCTCTCAAATGCACGGAGATGTGCATGAGGATCTTCTGTTGGGGCTCCTCCATACTGATTTTGTTGTACCATCACGATGGTACTCGGTTTGAGTTCAAAAGAGTTCGCCCCAGTACTGGGCCCTTGGATGCCTATGCGTGCGGCTGCCACGTTCGGATCGGCAAACGACCGCATAGGGCGTCTCTCAGGAGGAGCTTCGTCGCCCATCTCGATCTTGATATGTTTTTAGCTTTTGATTCTTTGCGTAACTTACGGGCGGTTATTTCGATCTCTGGATCGATCGGTTCGATTCCCTTCCCTCGGGTTTTCCTTGGCATAAACCAATTAGTACCTGAAACGGAAAGTAAACAAAATTAGTAATCCAAAAACTGAAAGTGATGAAATAAAATAACAAAAAAAATGTTCAATGTAATAGCGCTTATAGCTGGTAGTGCTATCAGTTGCAACTAGTTCCCCAACAACGGCGCCAAAAACTTGATAGGCGGGTTTACACCCCCCTAAATCTAACCGCAAGTGTACGGTGTCGAAATCAAGTAATAGTACTGAAAGTACGAGTATCGAACACAAGGAACTAGGAACTAAGTATCACAATGACTATAAGAGCTATTAACTGAACAGTCGCAATTTTGAGTTGTTGATATTAAACTAATTAATTGCAAATAAATAAATCAAGACGAGACAGTAGATAAAATTAAGGGACTTTGGATAGAGAAAACAGTTGAGGGTTGGAAATCCTAAGGTTTTCGCATATAAACATCTGACTCAAAACAATTACCAGTTATCCCCTTAATGAATACCAATCTCTAAAATCACTGTGGTTCTTTCTCAAGCAACCACGGATTTTATTTTGAAGGCATAAGTTTTATCTCTCGATCTCAACCTATGGGATTCAAAACACATTAAACTCAAGATTTTCAACGGGACTAAGGCTTACTTGGTATATCTGTATCCAATTTCTCACCTTAGGCATGCAAATTCTAGTTCTAGTTAACAATTAATTCTCTCGAACTTAACTGAAAACAAACAAAACAATTGAAAGTTGGCCAAACTCACAAAAGCATTAAAACCTAAATCACATGCTTCATTAATTAGGAAAACTGATAAAAATCTCAAATCATCTGTTCATAAGCTTAAACAAAATTCAATCCAACCCCCAACATCTAAAGACTAGTTCATGTTGGTGGTGGATAAAAACATAAGAAAAAGAAGAGAAATCGTGTGTGTAAACATAATGATCGTGAACGTGAAAAATATAATGATGAACTCCCTTCTCTCGGCTCTAATCCTCTTTGCGTGGTGAACTTCTCCTCAACCGATCCTCTATCGTGGCTCAAAAGTCTGTGAAAAACCTCTGAAAGTCGCCCCCGAGCAGCCTACTGTCGCACGTCGAGAAGTTATGACCTAATTCTGGAAAACACCAAAGTATAGAAAAAACGAGCAGGGACTTACGTAGTTTGTCCCGCGGCTTCAGGCCGCGGGGAAAGCCGCACGCTTTCCTGATGTTCCCGGGTCAGTCTGGTTCATGGATCTGGGTACGGGTCTCGGGCTTGGATCTTGGGCTTCCGTTGGGCTTCGTTTTGGCTCTCTTTTTGGACTCTTTTCTGCTTCTTTTCTCGATGATTGTTGCCTTTTAGATTACCTGTACATTTCACTCGATAACCCATAAAATTCCGCCTCTTTGTTCCAACTCAAGCCAATCTCATTGGTTTGTGGACCGAAAATAACGCCAAAAAGTGGCGTTGTCATCTATATCGTATTGTTTGGGCCTTTGTGGTCGATTCTATGCTATCTTGAACTCTTAAATGGTGTTTGGAGAGAGAATTTACTAGACCTTATGGTCTAACCCTCGTTTTTCAAACTTTAAACCATTTTCAGGTAAGAGAATAATTGGGAGTTTCTTCAAAGGAAAAGAGGTGTGAAGCCGTCAGATGGGGCGAGACTTAGAGAGTTTTATAGTTTACCATTAGACTTATTATAAATCTCAGTAGTGGATGGATTACCCGCTGCGAACCTTGAGATCATTGTAAAACTTTGACTTGGTATATTTGGGACCGTTATGGTTATATTTTATGTTTATGCTATTATGGATTTTGAGTCGTTACAAAAAACAAAATGAGGTTTAAACCTGTGGTGTAGTGAGATAATCATTGTCATTTCAATAATATAATAAAATGAGTTTATATAAAACCTTTTGAATAATCACGCAGATAGTTGGCATCCAGGAACAACAGTTAATCGTGTAGTTGGCGTTCAAGCACAACTTGGGAAATCATATAGTTGGCGTTCAAGCCCAACTCGGGTAATCGTATAGTTGGCGTTCAAGCACAACTCGTTGTTAGTTGTAAAGTTGGCACTTAGGTACAACATCACTATTAATAATAATGTTGTCGTTAAACCACAAGCAAATTTAATAATACCGTAACACATTATACGGAAACAAAATCGTTCATACCAATAATGTATCATATCATCATATCAAACATTTGATAACTACACATTTCAATTTGAAAATGTTATAAGAAAACTAACTTTGATTCGATATACATCAATATAAGCTTAATCGGCACAAAAGATCAAAACCGAACGCAAATCCCAAAACCGAACACTTGAATCAGAATAATGTATATACGGTTACGAACTGGTGGATTGATGTAACACCCTCAATTATGGAAAGATAGAATAATTAAAAACTTTCATTAATACATTAGTTAAAGGATAAATTCCTTACTCTAAACTGATATTTGGTTACCTCAAATAACAATTATAGATTTTTAATCAAAATAATTACTTCCAACCTTACACGGGGACTAGATTAAGGACGGGTGGTGGTAAAACCAAAAATAATCGCTATCTCCAAAGTACATAAGACGTCTCTAATTAGCCAATTCCTTCATGTGCCTCTAACTAGCAATCAACTTATTACAGTGACGCTAGCCATTCGCAAACTAGGACCTGAAGCACATGCTAACAAATAAAAATGGTTAGGTTTAACGCTCGTGAGTTCAAACAATTTTTATCATTATATGAAACTGTTAGTCCCATTATTAACAAGCAACAATTCAAGAGATGATAGTAATAAGTAACAAGATGAGATACAAGGATGCATGTGTTTTTTATTCATATGAAGAGGACTACCTAGAGAGAGAATGGTTCTCTCTCTAGAACACACACACTACACCATTGACCTACATTGTAAAATGTTCTCTTACCCTAATTATACACACTAATCCTATATATACTGCCTTGTTACACACTTAAGCCCATGCCCATATCTCCTTAAACCCAAACCCATATTACAATTATAAACCTTTACAAAACTATCATATAATTAGGACATTTTGTGTCCTAACAGAAACTATAATGAAAGACTGCTTATTTAAATAATAATTTCTAAGATAAAATATTTTAAACATAAAAAAAACATCTTTTCAAAACCTCTATTTTCATGATAAAAACCTAGTAATTAAACACCCATGAAATATGAAACCAAAACACAATACTCACACGAAATGCAAATAAGGATTAATATCCAAATATTGAAAACATGGATAAAACTCTATTATCCAAAACATTAACACGTGAAGGAGGTCCAATATACCAATACCACAAATTACGTTACTCTCCAAACCTAAATAATACTAAAACATGGATAATACACTATCCTAAAATAAAGTCTAACAGTGACGGGGGATACTTGTATCAGTCGAATGTGGCGAGCACAAAGTAAGCCATCCATCGACGTCATTAAGTATCACCTAAAGATTCGATTGACCTTAGTATCTATACCTATGAATAATACCTCAAGGCTCATGTCCTTGGTGCCTCCCCCCACGGTAGCACCTCATGGCTCATGGTTACTTAGTGCCTACCACTTCGGGTAGCACCTCAAGACTCAAGTTCTTATTGTATACTAAACTAGGTCAAAAGCCTCAAAACAAGGGTCCGAGATTCAACATCGCATTACCGACACAACCACTATCACAACACTGCTCACATGCCTATGAATTCAATGTATTACAGTCTAAATTACATGACTCCAAAGGAATGACCATTGGACTCAAAACATATAAGTTACAAATAAATATGTCATAACTGCATTTAGTCCCAAAATCTCGACAATGAGAAAATTAAACTGGATAAATGTCCCCCAAGACTCATCGGAGTCAAAACCGAGCCAAAATTTCAACAACTTGATTTGACTATTACATGAAAGTGATCATAAACAATAAGCGTATTTAATCAATGTTTATGCAAACCCATGGTCTAAAGAAATGATTAACTCAAAAACCAATTATTGGTTGAGACAAGCCATTGTCCAATTGAAATCATGTCATTCATATTTCCAAAATATCTCATAACATAACAATATGCATTTTCCAAACCAAATACACTAAAATGCATTATCACCAAATAGTCCTTGCTTATAAGATAAACCATCAAAATAACCCACACTTATGATTATTTATCAAGATGTCCAACAGCCCAAATATAGGCATTTTACATGATTTCTAAAACCAAATATACCCAAGACACAAATTTAATCAGATAATCGACGCATTTAATAAATATCAAGAAAACATCTTAAGACTTCAAATAATTATTTTGGCATGTACATAGCTTTCACATAGCAAATTGAACTCACCCTGCTAGGTTAAATAAAAACTAGGTTCCAAACCCAAATCTTAAGTTGCTAAAGGTGGGGACTTGAGATCCAAACATCTACTAGCAAAAGGGTAACACCCCCCATCTCCCAAAATGCCCTAAAATAGCCAAAATCCATAAATGTGTAGAATACACCAAGAATGATTTTCTAGGAGTCTAAAATGAAGGATTTAGACAAGAATAAAGGTTAAGATGAACTTATAAAGGAGTTTTAGAAAAACCCCAAAACCTAGCCAACAATGGTGGAAAGGTTGGTGAGAAAGATGAAGATCTTGAGTTCCGTCCCACAAGAGTTCAATCTCTAGCTCCAATACTCTTTAATCCTCATAAAATAAATAAATTTAGAGAGGTAGAAGCTTAAGAACCAAATGAAAGGAAGGAGAAGTGAGTGGGTGTAGCAAAAGTGAAGAGAAAAAGGATAGAGGCTCGTGTTAAAAAGAACCGGCACCCCTAAATTTTGTGCCCATCCTCCCCAGGCGTGAAGGATTTTTCATCGGCAATCTCCCCGGACGTCAAAATTTTTGCCTTGGGCGTGAAACTTCTTCAGAAATCTAAATAGTTTGATTTTCCTAACGCTTAACAATACATATGATGCCTAAACGACCCCCAAAGACCCCAAAAAGACATGGAAGAAAAACGAGAAAACCTCAACTAGTGGCCAAAACGACTTGCCACGCGACTTCAACACGAGCAAAGTCGCGTCGGGGTTCTGTTTGGGTTTTCTCCCCTGATTTCGGCTTGCATCTCCCAACTTCCATAACCCATACTCTAAACCACGTGAAAACTCAGATAAAAAAACATATTTTTAAGATTATGATAACCTCCAAACCATTCGTTTTCACAACAAAGTAAATTACTTTGAATCAATCCCATGGGATCCATTTAAACAAAACTCAATTGAAAATCTAACCTACATACTTCCAAGTTCCAACACAAAAACAAAATCCAATACTAAATACTTTAAATCCAATAATCAAAGAAGAATCCATACCCTGCTACACAAAAATGGAAGGATTTGTAAACACAAAAGCTAAGCCCCAAACTTGCACTTTTTCTCATAAGTGTGATGCTCCTCACCAACACAAACACACAAACTTGGTTTGGATGAAATCTTATAAAAATAAAGAGAATCCGGTGGTGGTGGGTTTATATACCACCAAAACTTTCCAAGATAAACCCCTTCTATATAGTAGATAACACCATAAGTTCATGAACTTGAAATAAACCCATAATTTACTTACCAATACATTATAAACGGGAAATGAATTTTGTTCCCCGACGGAAAATCGAGAGACAGGAAGGATGGGGGTTGCAATCATCGATATCCAATCCCCGATTTTATTGCCATCTCTACATTTACATAAAATAAATTTAAGGATACCAAGAAACCAAATTAATTAACAAGGTATTTGTCATAATCTTTTCTTGTTATATGAACTTTTATTATCTCTTTAATTAAAAGTTATTATTTTAACATGTTTTAATAACGCTTATTTCAATAACGATAACACAACAATTGTGGCCACTGAGGTTTAATCAAGGCTGATGTCTTATGGTCATAATTTGTCAAGGGATTAGTCTAAGAATAGCCTAGGACACCCTTCCAAAAAAAAATTATTATTATATACGAAACTTTGAAATAATTAATCTTCTAGATGATACACCTTTTTCCATTGCCCCCATGGGCCATGGGACGTTATTTTGAGGGTTAAAATTGTATAAATCTAACCCACGCGTTTAATATAAAAAGTCCGGTACTTTATATAAAATATTTATCCTAAAATTTTGAAAAAGAAAAATAAAAGATAACTTAATTTTTGGGAATATTAAAGAGAAAATTGCATTAAAATGGAACCAACTTTCACTCATTTCCTATTTTGGGAAACCAACTTTCAAAATCATCATTTAAGGGTCTGGAGCAAACTTTATGTTTATTTAAGGGTCCGGTTAACTTGTTGACATGCTAATAATGACATCACCCTACTTTTTTGTGAACTAAAATTCCACATCATTATTTAAATTATAAAAATAAATCTAAAATGTGACACGGCATGTAATCTTTTCATTTGAAAAATATGGGGTAATTTGGTCTTTTTACAAGTTTTACTACCGCCCTTGGGTACGGGATCGAGTAAGGCCGAGGTGGCAATTCGGGCTAGTGGGTAAGAGCGGGTAAGGGGTACCGGGGGGGGGGGGGGGGTAGGGAGCGGGTTCGGTGAGCGGGTTCGTGAACCCGATGGGGTGTGTGAGGAGGGTGGGTGTGGCGGGGAGGTAGCGGGTTCAGCGGGTATGGTGGGTAGGCGGTACTCCACTTTAGGGTAAGGAGGGTAGGAAAGAGAAAAGCTGATGTGGCGCTGAGGTGGCAAGCGGGTTCAGTGGGTTCATTGGGTAGCGGTACCTAGTGGCCTAATAAGTCCCGACTTCTTCCTCACGTCTCCGGCGAGGATTTTTCCTCACATCTCCGGCGGGGATTCTTCCTCACAACTCCGGGTATGGCAAGCAGTGGTGGTGGACTGGTAGATCTGGCCAAAACAGGAGTTGGTTCCTATTCCAGAAACATTTACAAAACCTACCTGAAACTCCGACGAAGTTAAACCCATCTCTTGTCCCTTTGAGTTGGTAGAACCATTTGCAAAACCCCTTGGATTTGGTCCCTGTTACAAAACCCACAACATCCAGCCACCCCTTTAAATGGAAAAATCTTTTTTGGACTAAGAGAACCCTTTTGACGAGATGGTGTAGTGATGCGGAGGCAGAGATTGGTGAAGGTGAAAGACGAACGGGTGGGGTAACCGGCGGAGATTGGTAAGGAGAAGCAATAACGGTAAAAAATAAGGCTCCTGTCGAAGAAAACAACATACCTGCCGGAGAGACGAAATGCGCCGGAGTAGCAATGCGTCTGTAGGTTTCCAATTTTCCAATTTGATTTCGTAATTTTTTAATTATTTTTTAATAATAATGAGTTGGCAATTAATATCCAGCTAATATGTATTTTTAATTATTACTTGCCATGTCATATTAATTTACCTGTTACCTGCTACCTGCTGAGCAGGTTAATCGGACCCTTAAATAAACATAAAGTTTGCTCCAGACCCTTGAATGATGATTTTAAAAGTTGGTTCCCTAAAATAGGAAATGAGTGAAAGTTGGTTTCATTTTCATGCAATTTTCCCAATATTAAAAAAGCTAAATATAAATTAAACAACATTCTTGAGTTTAATCATTTAAGAACTATAAAACTTATGATGAGAACTTCTACTTTAATGTTTTGTATCATATGATTTTTTTCCATCTAAGTATGATATTTAATGCATTAATTAATATATATTTGTTCCTTAATATGTTTGTTTCATATGTATTCTTTTAGACCGTGAAACTTTTTTATGTATGTCTTTTGTTTTAAAAACAAATCAAAAAAGTTTACATTGTAAACATATGAAACAAATATATGTTATCACTATACTAAATGATAATTACAGATGAAAATTTTCATATGAAATAACACATGATGTATTCTGAAAAATCTTGTGATTTTAGGAGTTCTTAAAAGAAACTGGCTCTTGTATCATTCAGTTATATTTATTTTAAGTTTTATTTGTTGACAATTTTGCGAAGTTAAATTATGTATATATAGCCATATATATATATATATATATATATAGGGTCTGGTTCAAAGAAAAAACTCAAATAACTGAAAAACTAAAGACACTCTCATGGTCACTGATCAACACAATCTAAAGGACATTAATAATCAGCAACTAAATTAATTAAAATTAAGGAAAAGGGTATTAAAGGAATTTGACCACTATATTAAAATTAAGCAATTGATTTGTCTGATGATCCGATTAATAAAACAATCCCAATTCTCTTTTTATTCTCCAAAGCTAGAAGTTGTGTGCTTACCGACACATCAATGGCGGTCCGAGCAAACTCGATGTTTTTCATCACTTGACAAGCAACAATTCACGTAATTGATAGAGATTGTAACAAGATGAGATATAAGATCAAAGTGGTGTATTATTGATATTAAGAGACTACCCTAGAGAGAGAATGGATCTCTCTCTAGATTACACACACTACACCTTGGATGTCTACATTGCGAATGGTTACCTTAACCCTAATTACACACATTAATCCTTATATACTCCCTTGTTACACAATTAAGCCCAAGCACATAATATAATAACCCAAGCCCATATAACAATTATAATCCTTTACAAAACTATCATATAATTAGGACATTTTGTGTCCTAACAATCTCCCCCTATAGTTTTGTAAAGGAATCACCATTCTCGAAAGATCTTCATTTCTTCTCCCCTTTGATTTCTTTAGAAAACCAGAGTGATGCAATTCTTCAAATGTAGTCTAGGCTCCCCCGTGAAATAAACTCTTACTCTTTATATTTCAACTTTGAAAAACCGGATTCGATGTGCGCCATAACTAGGGGTGAGCATAACCGGGCACCCAACTAAATTATATGGAACCGGAACCGGAACCGGAACCAGAACCAGAACTGGCGGTTCCCAGAATGAAGGAACCGGAACCGGAACCGCTTACATCGGTTCTCTATATATTGGAACCGGTCCCGGAACCGGTGGTTCCGGTTCCGGGTACCCGCTATCAATTTTTTTTAATTTTTTTGTAATATTTCATACAATAAAAATGTAATTTTAAGTCTATTACAAACTACAAAGTATCAACTTAAAGAAATAAACACAACAAATGATGAAAAATAATCAGATAAAAACTAATTATTACATAAATAAATTGAAAACTTCGCCGTATTGAATCTTGACATCAACAAAACGACTTACAAAACACATAACGTCCTTACGTCAATACTTAACAAATAAAACATTTTGATCAAAACGAATAAAACACCTAACAAAACCAATAACACATCGTTAAATATTTAAATACAATAAATATATAAATAATTTTATCAAAAAATAGCGGGTACCTGTCGGTTCCGGTTCTGGGTACCCAGTGGGTCTAGGTACCCGGTCCCGGAACCGGTCGGCGGGTACCCAGCGGGTAACGGTTCCAAAAAAATGAGAACCAGAACCGGAACTAGTGCTAATCGGTTCCGTATTTTAGGAACCGGAACCGGAACCAATCACATCGGCAGTTCCGTAGCGGTTCCGGTTCCAAAGCCGGGTACCCAGTTTCGATGCTCACCTCTAGCCATAACCTCGATCGAGTGCACGAAAAATATCTTTATAAATGTTGAAACTCTAGCTCGTACTGATAAGCTCACAAGAAAGATAACGAGCGAGTTGTTGCGTGACAAACCAAAGTGCAATCTTAGTTTATAACACCAAATTCGTCGATAAACCGCGAGTTGAATAGGAATTCAGCTTAAGAGCTTGATTCGGATTTGCTCGAAGGAGGAAACATAATGAAGCATACACTACAAGGTAGGGTTTAGAAGAACTTCACAAGTAACATTGTTCATCAACTGTAGAAAAATGCTCATCTCCAAAATATCAGAACACTGAATGATGAAAATCCGGAACTTCAATCTTCAAGAAATAGCTGAATGATTATAAGCACTCAAGAGTCTGAATCACAACCAAAGCACCAGAACAATGATTGCAAGCAATCACAATTCTGATTGATCAGGTCAGAAGAATGATTAAGAGCACCCAAAGGTCTAGCATCGTCAACAAAACTCCAGAATAATGATTGCAGATGCTCAAACGTCTAATCCAATTCAAGCAAAGACTGAATTCCAACACCTACCTTCTGAAAATCTTGGCAAACTTGAGCTCCTTTAAACTTTGACAGTTGCTATATATGTATGTGACAACCTAAATATGGGAATGATGTCACACACGCTTTATGCTAAGGTCCATGAGCAATGCCCCCCTCCTGAGACTAAGCACGAGGGTTTCGCTACCAGGTTAGCGGATGGAGTCAAGGGCCAACGCCCTTGCGGGGTCGAGGGGCAGCGCCCCTAGAGAAAAAAATTCCACTATTGAATGGGTGATTACTTGGGCTAGGATACCATTGTTATCGCAAGAAATAGACGCGATAACACATTTTATCGCAGCCTTGTGATAACCCCTTTTTATCGCAAGCTATATCTGCGATAAAACCCTTTTAATCGCATGTCATTGTTGCGACAACCATTTTTGTCACAACTTTGCCTCGCGATAACCAAATAAGCCGTTTATCGCAACAGAGGGTTGTGATAACTTACTGTTCACACTGTTTTATCGCACCCCAGATACGCGATAAAATTACTGTTCACTCAAGTTTATCGCAGGCCACATTTGTGATAAAACTCCTCGATAATTTTTGTCGCACCCCAAAGGCACGATAAAATTTCTGCGATTCTTCTACTTGCGAGGAAGATGAATTTTTTTCTGGTGCGATAACTATGAACATAGCTTGGTGCGATAATATTAAACATGTAAACTCAGATCGAACAGAAAGCTAAAAAATGTCCAAATCGATAAAAAATGATGGACTGATGATCGTATGATGTTCAGAAACACTATTCAATCAATTCTTTACATTAAGCACTTATCTAAACACAATTATACACACAAAAGGCATCAAAAACTTACTGTTTCATCAAGGAATGGGCCGTAATGTAACAACCCAAACATACTTAACATAAAGCAATAGCCAAAAAGCCCATAAGGGTCCCAAGTACATCATAAACTCCAAAATGGATTACATTGTTTACGGTCCTCAAACAAATACAACCGAGATGCTAGCTAACCAAAAACTGAAACATGACGGTCTCTAATCTCACATCGCCGCCTCAAACCTTCTCTTTTTCCTTTGACGTTGCACCTACACGATCCTTACCTGAAAATGGTTTTTAGTTTTGAAAAGCGAGGGTTAGACCATAGGGTCTAGTGAATTCCCCCGAAAATACGTTCACAACTCATTTACAGCAAAATATCTCTTTACAAAAACAGTAACGTATCAAATCATCTTTGCAACAACGGTATGCACAGCGGAGAGAAGACCATGGCAAACACCCTACAAAGCCGGGTACGGCAACACCCTACAAAGTCGGGTACGGCAAACCAAGTAGCCCCCTCCCCCACGGTGCAACCCAACTCCACAATTGATAGTTCAATAAAAAAAACATGCGACTTCACATACTTGAGGACAACCCTCCTTTATTTGCAAAACAAGACATTTCATGCCAAGAAAACATACGTTCGTAAAGCTTGCGTAAACCAATTTCAGTCATACAAATCTTTGCAAATCATTTTAAATAAAAGTGGTGCATAAGGGAACTCACCTGATACTCGGCTAAACGACCCACTACTCGGAGCTCACTTAAACACCAAATGATCACCTTAATTGGGGTTAACAAAGGAGGTATTAGACTCCCCGATTATACTCTAAAACATCCCCCATAACGTCTTAAGACAATCCCTTAAACCACGCCTCGAACCCAAGCCCGAACGGCCAACGAAGCAGAAAACGAGAATCGCCCAACAGAGACTTACGCGGTTTGCTACGCGGTTTGCAAACCGCGTAGTAAGCCGCGTAGCCCTCTGGTCGAGCATCCTCAGTTCTGCTCACCTGGGTCACCTCGAAAACTTACTCAAATTCCTCCAAAATTGATTCCAACTGATTGGTAACTTCCCCACATGAACTCTAAAACTATAATACATTAAGGAGACAATTCATATTTCTTAAACCAATCAATTCCTCAATCAAATCATCATGAAATACTCTTTTGAAACACAAATCCCTTTTTAAAAAAAGAATTAAACTTAAGAACCTCCATTGGAAGGGTGGAATATCACCAAGAGTTCACAAACTCCTCAAGGGATTCATCTAACACACCCTTCCACTTGGTTTTGTCTCAAAATACTTAAAGAAGAAGAAATTGCAACAAGAATCTTACATCTAAGCTCCATTTCCCAAAACAAATCAAAGAGATGAAGATGGAGGTATACCTTAGAAGAAACTTCTTCAATCCCTAGCTGCAACACCTCTCCAAGCCTTCAATGGAGGAATTCTTGAGCTCCTCCTCCTCTCCAATTTCTTCTCAGCCGCCAAATAACCAAGATGAGGGTTTTGGAGGGTTTTATCTAACTTAACTTTTCCTTTTCACACATTTGCCACAGAATTTTCGAATCTCCACAATAGGCTCCCCAAAAGTCTTTATTTATCTAATAAAACCACAAAGTTGAAATATGGGATGTTACATCACCTCCCCCTTAACAGGATTCCGTCCTCGGAATCTCCTCACTGAAAAGGTGCGGGTACCTTGCCCTCATATCGGTCTCGGTTTCCCATGTTGCCTCAGAATTTCTTAGGAAGTTACAACTACATCTCTACCAGACTAACTTCTTTGTCTGTCAAATTCTCAACCAACATTCCCTAAACAAGGGTTAAGACATACCAAAAACACTCCAAATTTTCGCCGAGTGCCTCTAAATCAATCAATAATTCCCAGTTCTTCCGAAAACTTTCACTACTCCATTACAATGTAGTCCAATTCAATCTCCTATTGAAACACACTACTCCAAACCATGGGAATATTTTCCCCATCCAACTGTTCTCCCGACTTGAGATTGACAATGCTCAAACCTTCTAATCCCGTCATCTTAGTTCCATTCACCTATCCATCCACTCCTGATCAGCATTGACAACGTACAGTATTCTTTGACATCGCTCCTAGGCCAACAACTACACTCTCGGGTCTGTAGTACGCCCAACCACACACTTGTAATCTCTTCGTTCAAACATACTACGCATCCAAAATAATCTCTTTAATAGAAAACGACTCTACTCGAGTTAACACCGCAATAACCCGAATCTCTAAACGGAGACTTATCACTCTCTTCGTCGACATTACACACTATCACTCTCATATCGTTACCGCATTCTCGCCACCACATAACATTCATATCAAAGGAAGGACGCTCTCCTACCAAAATAGCGTTCGCCTGGCACAATTGCGTTTCCTCAAAGTCACACCGATCACACGTGCCTTAACAGTTACAAATCAACGGTCCAAACTCCCAACAATCGCTAAGCCGTAATTCTATTCTATTCACAATTATATCCTTCGCCCAATTCCACCGAACGGTTCCACTTTCTAGGAACTACCACCAAAATCACTTGCCCTCCACGAAGGGGAGTGACCAAGCTCACTCTAACTATCTCACTTAATCAAACACTGAACAACACGCTCGTGTGAAACATTCTCCTCGATGATACCGCATCTAATCCCACGGTCTCTCAACTAGAGCACCACATTCGACCACCTGTTTCCATTCTAACTTGGCCACATTAAGATGCTTTATAAAAGCGTTTCTCTAACATGTGCCAGTTTTCCAGACCGGCCGCACGAATTTAGCTTTCTCAACCCTTTAATCATGACATACGCAACGATCCCTTTTCTTATGCCTTTCAAATAACAGTCCTCTAATTAAAGTCCGCCTATTTAGTGTCTCATGACATCTTCTTATCGCGAGTCCGTCTATACTTGATCTGTCATACCGTCATCATCTTCTCTCATGCTTAAACAGACTTCCCATCACACACTGCTACAGTCTAAAGGAACGGCTTCTCCAAAATTATCAGTCAAGACCTTAAGTCGAGTTCTCATAAGGTACTTAACACCGAGAACTACCAAGAGTTCCTAACTCTCCGACAACGCCGACCCGCTCATTGTATTTCATTACATCCACGAAATACTCCCACGCTCCTGACTAGACTTCACGACGAAGCACTACAGCTTAACGGTTACAATATCCTGATCGACAATCAAGTGTAGTATGAAAACCCACCCAAAAATCCAATGGGGTCAAGAAGAACAAGGGTTCTCCTTTCATCCCGCTACCTACCGCAACTTAATCTCTTGTTCTCAATCTAGTATCAACGTATACTACCCGCAAAACCACACACTTCAACCAAGCATACTCACTACCTTTGACCACTCCATTATTACGGCAATTCATCATTACACCTAAGGCTTATACGTTTCCTAGGTACCAAAAGCTACCATTTCCTCACGCCACTATCTCACCCCGCGACCGCATCGCAACAAGCTAACATGTGGCCTTTACCTACACAGAAGATCTTACTTCCTTCTAGGATCATTCCCTCACGCATAAGGAACACTTTTCATTCTTTAACGGTTTCTCAATAACACTTTCCACGAACTCCCGAAATTCCATCTCATAAATCAAAACATGAGAATACAAGTTGTAAGTATCTCAACACTTACCACTCCCTAATTATTCTTACCCCCAACACGACCACACCGACAGTTTCCGATCTCAACTGTCTCTCTTGGCTAGTGTAGTAAAACCACTGACCCTTACCGTCCCCAACAGTACAATTCCTTCTCTTTTTCACAAGCAACTATAACTTGACTCACTCATTTCAACTAATAAACTCCAATTTGGTTGCAATTCATTTCGTTCTAACACTCATAAGTTATCAAATTCAATCACTTAATGTCGTAACTTAGCATCATATCTCGATATGCTGGCATTCGCCACATCCTTCGGCCTAAGCCGACCTCTTAATTAACCACTCCACTGAGTAACTCTACCATTCACAACTTACCAAAGAATTTAAAATTTTCATATTCCATCATACTATTATCAACTTCTCACTTGCGGAAATACAAGACTTTTCTTAACGTAAAGTTTAATTGTCAAAACATCTTAGTACTCCGACTCAAAGCCGATAACATTACATCAGGTAACGTAACGCTACTTATTACCATCACACCAACAGACACACCTTGATCATTTCAAACCTTACCGCAATAAAACCATTCTCGCATAACTAAGCAATAGCTCAAACTACTATCATACCGACATTCCGAATTTTCACTGCCTGAGACTCCCGGTATTCACCCACTTCCGCTAACGGGAACACTAAGGTCATAACTCGACCACCTCTTATCCAACTGAAAAAATTTTCCTCTCCCAAAGCCTTTCTTCAACCTCAATCGTAATACCCTTCCCGACCTAGCGAGTTCATAGCCTTCATGCATAATGACACTACGATTGAAGTCGTTTTGTACCCTTTTAAAAATACAATAGACACAAAATCATAAAACAAGCTTGAGTATGGATGAACCAACATCACTCAAGACGATTAGTAAAACACAACGATCGCAAGGATCGCTCACAGGCACTCTGACGATACTTCGTAACCTCGTCCATCCAACTCGATGCCGACACAACGGTCATCTCCAACGAAACCCTTTTCAATACGACTAGAAAATTCAGAACGAAATCATTTACCCAAAGTGGGTCAGTCAACTCCAACACTCGTTTACATGAAAATAACGAGCCAGTACTCATTTTGTTTGTAAAACAAACCTCGCAATAAAATGTTTTCAATATTTTCGTAACGAAGATTCTCTCCACAAGAAAATCGTGAAATAATTCGTAAATCACTAAGTTCAAAGCTTTATCGTATAAATGAAAACAAGTTTATCTTTTACTTTAGAGAAAACACGCTCGCACGCGTCACTCATTTCCCAAAACAAGAAAACATATCATACACGTACATGTTTTTTAACACGAAAGAATCTCGTATAATACGTTTAACAACAAAATGCATGGGATTCAATATGCAAAGGAAGGCTACTCACTCTAACTAAGTCCACCGTTGCACTCACTTTAACTCTTCACCGGTACCATACTATAACCAACAACCGCTTCCTAACTTATGCTATAACTTGTAGCACAAGTGCTTCATAACCCACCGGATCAACTACTCTTACATGCATACCACAAAACAACACTGATCTTTTACAATCATTAACCTTGCCACTAAACCGCTTGACTAAAGAATCTAAGACTAGATTCCCTCACTCGATCTTGAATTGAAGGTTTTTTTTTCAAGATGCCAACATAATTCTCACTTCCTATCCTAGAGAGTTTACTTCTAGACAGTTCATTAACATTCCAGACAACACTTCTTCTAGAAGCTACAACTCTCACATCTCAAGGGATCTCCCATGACACATCAACTCCTTGCTATCAAACACAAGGTTAGTACTTTCTACATACTTCCACGCTCACCACCCATCCTGACAATAGCGATTGATCACACCCATGCACCTATAAGTCCATAATAGCATTGGCCAGATGCTATTTGAATTTACCTTACATGAGGGTTCTCACTACCATTGTCAAGACACCCTACGATTAAGGTCTTTCCTAATGGCTTCCTATATCTCGGTTGTGTCCCACTCTACTCCACAGTTTAAGTTTAGGCCCATCCGGGCACCAAAATACCTTAAACTATGGCTCTGATACCATTTGTAACAACCCAAACATACTTAACATAAAGCAATAGCCAAAAAGCCCATAAGGGTCCCAAGTACATCATAAACTCCAAAATGGATTACATTTTTTACGGTCCTCAAACAAATACAACCGAGATGCTAGCTAACCAAAAACTGAAACATGACGGTCTCTAATCTCACATCGCCGCCTCAAACCTTCTCTTTTCCCTTTGACGTTGCACCTACACGATCCTTACCTGAAAATGGTTTTTAGTTTTGAAAAGAGAGGGTTAGACCATAGGGTCTAGTGAATTCCCCCGAAAATACGTTCACAACTCATTTACAGCAAAATATCTCTTTACAAAAACAGTAACGTATCAAATCATCTTTGCAACAACGGTATGCACAGCGGAGAGAAGACCATGGCAAACACCCTACAAAGCCGGGTACGGCAACACCCTACAAAGCCGGGTACGGAAACACCCTACAAAGCCGGGTACGGAAAACCAAGTAGCCCCCTCCCCCACGGTGCAACCCAACTCCACAATTGATAGTTCAATAAAAAAAACATGCGACTTCACATACTTGAGGACAACCCTCCTTTATTTGCAAAACAAGACTTTTCATGCCAAGAAAACATACGTTCGTAAAGCTTGCGTAAACCAATTTCAGTCATACAAATCTTTGCAAATCATTTTAAATAAAAGTGGTGCATAAGGGAACTCACCTGATGCTCGGCTAAACGACCCACTACTCGGAGCTCACTTAAACACCAAATGATCACCTGAATTGGGGTTAACAAAGGAGGTATTAGACTCCCCGATTATACTCTAAAACATCCCCCATAACGTCTTAAGACAATCCCTTAAACCACGCCTCGAACCCAAGCCCGAACGGCCAACGAAGCAGAAAACGAGAATCGCCCAACAGAGACTTACGCGGTTTGCTACGCGGTTTGCAAACCGCGTAGTAAGCCGCGTAACCCTCTGGTCGAGCATCCTCAGTTCTGCTCACCTGGGTCAGCTCGAAAACTTACTCAAATTCCTCCAAAATTGATTCCAACTGATTGGTAACTTCCCTACATGAACTCTAAAACTATAATACATTAAGGAGACAATTCATATTTCTTAAACCAATCAATTCCTCAATCAAATCATCATGAAATACTCTTTTGAAACACAAATCCCTTTTTAAAAAAAGAATTAAACTTAAGAACCTCCATTGGAAGGGTGGAATATCACCAAGAGTTCACAAACTCCTCAAGGGATTCATCTAACACACCCTTCCACTTGGTTTTGTCTCAAAATACTTAAAGAAGAAGAAATTGCAACAAGAATCTTACATCTAAGCTCCATTTCCCAAAACAAATCAAAGAGATGAAGATGGAGGTATACCTTAGAAGAAACTTCTTCAATCCCTAGCTGCAACACCTCTCCAAGCCTTCAATGGAGGAATTCTTGAGCTCCTCCTCCTCTCCAATTTCTTCTCAGCCACCAAATAACTAAGATGAAGGTTTTGGAGGGTTTTATCTAACTTAACTTTTCCTTTTCACACATTTGCCACATAATTTTCGAATCTCCACAATAGGCTCCCCAAAAGTCTTTATTTATCTAATAAAACCACAAAGTTGAAATATGGGATGTTACACGTAAATCGTGAATCGTTGTAGAAAGATTGTATCGATGAAAGATTTCTTCGATTTGGCTTTGATACCACTTGTTAGTCCCATTAAAACAAGCAACAATTCACGTAATTGATAGAGATTGTAACAAGATGATATATAAAATCAAAGTGATGTATTATTGATATTAAGAGACTACCCTAGAGAGAGAATGGATCTCTCTCTAGATTACACACACTACACATTGGATGTCTACATTGTGAATGATTACCTTAACCCTAATTACACACACTAATCCTTATATACTCTTTTGTTACACAATTAAGCCCAAGCCCGTAATATAATAACCCAAGACCATATAACAATTATAACCCTTTACAAAACTATCATATAATTAGGACATTTTGTGTCCTAACAGCTTCTCATTCTTCATCGCATCTTCACTCTCTCAATAGCTCACAACCAGTTACTACCAGAGAACATGCCCCAAGTTTGATCAGATAATGCAGGCTACCACCACCGGCAAGCAAATCAACTCTCCAACCACCGCCGTCGGCGCCGCTCTCCGTCATTTCTTCCACGACTGTCTGGTTTTCTGATGGCTATGCACTTGTGCATATATATAAATTTAACTAAAACCACCAAAAATGGAAAAGATAATGATGAAGAAGAAGCTGCCATTATCAATTTTGCACTATTGTTGCTTCATTCTCTCCCTCTTCTCCATTTCCACCTCTTCAAGATCCTGCATATATATGCATTTGTGCATATCCATCACAATGAAAAAGGGGATTTTCTAGAGGGTGAGTGGGAGAAGGAGAGGTGGGTGCGCTGTAGAAGAAAGTTGTAACACCCGTAATTTTCGGATAAGCATAATTTCGAATCAGTGAGAAACCGATCTTTTAAGAAAAATATGAAAAATACGATTTTGGGTCAAATCTTAGATTTTATGGTCTTGTTGGATGAGGAATTCAAGTACGAGTCCAACGGTTCTTTCTGGAGCTAAAACGGAGCTAAAACGAGGAAGTTATGGCCAAAACGAGTTTCGGTACACATTGAGCTATAGTGCCCAGCGATTGTGACACTGTCACAATCGCCGTGTCACTATCGCCCAAGTGGTACCGAGAGTTGTGGGAGTTGAGCGATTGTGCCCTGGCGATTGTGACACTGTCACAATCGCCGTGTCACTATAGCCGACGGGTTCCAGGGTGTTTTAAACCCTTTTCTTCCTTCTTCTTCCTCATTTTCATTTATCACTCTCAACTCTCTCAACTCTCTCTAGAAGTCGGTTTCTCTCACTAGAAACCCTAAAACCCCTCTCCTATCCTCTTCATCTTCTTCACCCAAACCATACCCATTTCCACCATTGTTGATGATGTAGAAGCTTGAAGCTTTGTGGGAGTTGTGGAGCTTTCGTTGGAGAATCTAAGTAAGAAAAGGTAATACTTCCCTACCCAAGATTGTTATTGTGGTTGATTTCATCTTCTTTCTATCTTATGATGTTATGGGTCGATTTTGGTGGTGATTGGTTGAAATAACCTCCCTCTTCTTCATGTATAAAACTAGGGTTTGGTATAAGTTGGGTATTTTAGTATTTTATGGATGGATGATGATTCCTATGGTTAGACTTGGGTATTGATGGTTGGAAACTCATAAATCTAGGTTTTGGAAGTTTTGGCTTGAGGATGCAAACTTCATCAAAGGAGCTTACATTGGAGAAACTCTAGATTTAGCTAAATCTAGCAAGGTGAGTTCAAGTTACTTTGCGAAAACTTTGTACATGCCAAAATGAGTATTTTACGAATATGTGTGTATTTTACTTGAAAAGATATGTGGTTGAGTTATTTGGATAGTTTAACTCTTTTGAAATGTTTATCTTCATAAATGTGTAAAACGCCCATATTTGGGGCTTTTGAATATTTGGATGGTTAGAAATCATATTTTGTCTTTAAAATGTTAATTGCTCAAAATGAGGTTTATTTGACGGTTTAATCATGTTAGTGTAAATTGATTTTATAAACCATGTGGGAAATGCCCGATTTAGTGTCAAGAGTTATTTTGGAGAATTGTAAAGGTGTGAGTCCTTTTGGGGAAAACCCTTTTTGCTTAACCGTGTCAGGTTTTGGGTTAATAACGGCTTTGTGGTACTTGTTTACCTAACTGAGGTTTAGATGCATATTATTGCACATTATTGATATTTGCATGCTTGGGTGTTTTGTCATTCCGGATTGAGCATGTTTTGGTAGACTGTGTTGCATTGGATCCATAGGCACATGAGTCACTTTTATTTGATGGTCTATCTCCTTGTGCACTCGGTTGTGTGGTTGGTTGACTTCGTCCCTTCACACAACAAGACGTGTTTTGTCCGTCACATGGTGCTGGAAGGCTGATATCAGCGGGCACTATTGGGAACGCATGGGTATATGCGTTAGGCCGTAGGGCCACTAGTGAGTAGGCAATAGGGGACACTGGAGTCCCTGAGGTGAAACTCGTCTAGACTGGATATGCAATATGGTCCCCTGTAAGTCCTTGAGGTGTAACTCTACGGGGTATGCAATAAAGGCAATTTATTATGGTCCGAGGATTGTGATGTCTATATGGCATGGGAACTAGGACCGCGGCTTGAGGTGTAATCCAGTAACATCATAAGTGACCTAACTTTGTGTGCCCGTCACTTTTGATGGAATCGGGTCTCCCCCGTCACCGAAAGGTGTGGTTTTGGATATAATATTTTATCCTTATTTTCGGTGATGCACTTGATTTATATGAAATGTCTTCATGGTTCATTAACAGAGTTTTTATGCCTCATTTATTTGGATGTTTTAAATATTGGAATTTTGTCCATGTTTATAATTCTTGGGATATTTACGTCTAAACATGTTTTGAGTGAGTTGGAGTTGGAATTCGTTTTAGAAAACACTTTATACACTTTGGGAACTTTTCTCCTAGATTTTGTGTGCGTTGGAAAATGAGTCATTTAAGCCCGCTTGGGAAACCCTTTGGAAATAATAATCTCTGTCGCAACTTTCAACGAAAGATTTATCTAAATCATGACTAAAACCACAACCTTCCGATTTATGATTTTTATGTAGTCATGATAAAATGCTTGAACTCACTAGGCGTAAGCCTAACCCTTTTTATTTGTCGGCATGTGCAACAGGCTCAGGTTGGGGTAACTCTAGCTACTTTATGAAGTGGCGGGTGCTAGTAGTGTGCACGAGAGGTGAAGCGTTTAGTGAAGTCTTCCGCACTTGTTTGGACTAGAAACTTTGTGTTGTGTTATGTGACACCCATTTAGGTCGTTTTATTTGGGGAATTTTAATGTTTTTAATTCCAAGGTATTTTGAGGAATAAATTATAGAAATGAATTTATCTATTTTGGTTGATTATTAAATTTTAAAGTTAGTTGCTCGTTCCAAATTTGAGGGTGTTACAAGTTGGTATCAGAGCATAAGTTTGAGAGATTTAGGTGTTGATTTTGGATACCTAGACTCAAACTAGCGTTTGTTTAAGTAAATGAGAGTGAAATTCACCTTTAGGCACTTTAAGATAGGATGTTTCGAGGTCAATGGGTGTTGCTAGAAACGAGAATCATGTCGAGAGTAACAAGGATAATCATGTACGGTGCGTTCATAGTGACACCTGGCCAGTGCCATGGTGAACCTACTAGTACATGTGCATACTTGAATTACTTTAATGTGATGATCGTTGGGGTAGCGAAGGAGATTCTAAGATAGTAGTCGTTTGAATAGATGGACGATTCTAGTATTAGTCACTTGAAGTGACGATAAGCATGCTATTTGCTTTAAGTAGACCGTTTCGGGTCAAGATTGATGGTTGGACTAGAACTATAGGCTTATTGAGCCGACTTTGATTTGAGGAAAAACCGTAAGGATAATTGATGTAATTTACGACCTTGCCTTAAGAGGTTAAAGCATCCGGATGACAATAGGGGATCGGAGAATTTTGGAGGAGTATGAGTGGAGACGTTGAATGCCGACTAAGTCATGCACAAAGCTTATTTTGAAAATAAACTGCATCAATTATTTCTTGTGTTTCAAATCCTTATATGGATTGTGTTATGAATTTTGAGAAATGTTTAGCACACACACAAGATTTCAAATCATGGTTTTGAACGTGCATGAAATCGTTTTATTGCGGGAGTTGCAAACTCCGCCGGAATTTGTTTTGCTTTATTTCATTGTTGTTCAACATTTGTTTTGGATATAACGACAATCATATTCTATGATGTTTAAGATGTTGGGAAATAACTACGGCTTGCGACTTTAACATTGGATCTCCTCCACATATGTTAGAGTTGGGACGGAAAGTTATCTTCCATTATGTCTATATAAAAATATTTTGGAGAATTTGTTTAATGTGAGTTGTTAAACAAGGCTGTTTATATGGAATTACCAAAGAAGGAGATTTTTGGGATTTTGGCGTTTTAGTCATGGTTTTGCTTATTGCAATTTGACTTTTGGAGGCGTAACGTTTGGTGTCATTATATTGACTTGTGATTATTGAGCCCATTGAATTTCATGGAGTTTTGTTTTATGACGTATTGAGTCGTGTGAGTGTAATTTCACAATGTGCACACTCCATTTACTTAAGTGAAAATTTATGAATTATGTTGGGCATTTTGTCCCGCTCGAGCTTCGTTGAGAAATAATAATTTTATGCCATAAGGCGACCAAAGAGACAAGTTTTGGAACTTTAGTGTCGCGTAATTTCTGTTTCAAAACTTTGTACTAGCACATTTCGTTGCAATCTGTTCAGTATGTGGATTGATTTATACATGACATAAGTAATGCATGAATGAACACCTTGGTAGTACTTTGTACAATTTACTTAGTGCGCATTTAGTCAGTTGATTGTTTTATTATCATTTTCATGTAAATGCATTATATCGACTAGGGGTATGCATCGCTTGGTAACCATGGTTTCTCAACACTTTGATAATCGAGTCGTGCATGAAAACGTTTTGTTAATTCATTGTGTAAATGAAGACCATTTGGTCAAAGTATGCGTAATGTGGTAGAGATCATGCATAGTTCACAATATACTACACTTTGAAAACACAAAGGTGTGAGTCGTTGACATTTGGTCAATTTTGGTTCGAGGAACATTTTGGAAAATTATAAGCCTTTTTGGTTTTGGAGAAAATGCGTATTTTGAGTATTTCATAACAAATAAACTTTTAGGCACTAACGTTTTATATTTCGAATACAAAACTTTTGATGTAAATGCTCCGTAATGGAGATTTTGGAAAATCAATTGCCTAAACCTAGGGTGCATGGAATTGTTTATGTTTTGAACATTAATGCACACTGTTTGTATGACTTAAGGTCGAAAGTTGATTTGAACCCTTTTTGGTGTCAATAAATTATAAGCACTTATTTTCTCCTAAGTTTTGGGAAAACACATTGATGCATGCGAGCCTTGTCAGAAACGTTTTACTCATGTGTCATTGTATGACCGGATGAGAAAATTTTGGAAACGGATTTAAAGAAATTCATCTTTTGAAACTTTGTCGTGAACCATTTGTTGCATGTTAATCCATTTCAAGAAAAACTTCTAGGAAGATGTTACAAGATTGCATGCCTACCCCAATTTGAGGTTCCCCTAATGTTTTAGTCGATATCTTCAAATGATGAAAACGTATTGGTTTTGTTTTGACCAAAGTGTATTTATGAAATCGTTCCATCTTTTTTGTAAAATAAACTGACACGCGCAAAATTTTGAGTAGTAACCTTGTTCCATGCCATTTTATGGGTGAAGGGAATTTTGGAGTCAAACGCCGTTTGAACTTCTTTTGAAGTACGTGCGGAATTTTTGTTGCATACAATTTAAAATGGACAGTTACTTTACGTGCATGTCATGAGTCAATCCATACTAGAACCGTGGTGGTTCATTTTAAAGAAGTTGTTTATTACGCTTTTGCGTTATGTGAATAATCTGAACTGCAATGATTTTTTTTTTCAACATGATTTTCATACGTGGGACGAGTGTGTCCGTTTTTGCGTAACTACCGAATTGATGATAGTAGTTTTCTATGCGTACGATTTATTTGATATGAAAATCTTTGTGTTGAAAATTTTGTTAAAGGCTTTGTTGATTGACATATTTGATTTAAACAATTCGTTTGAAAACCTTGAACTCGTTAGGACCTTGGAAAGGGTAAGTGACCCAGTTAAGGGTAAGTGCGTGTAGCACTTCGGCGGTGGAAGGTTGGGTATTCCACGCGTGGTGTGACTATAGGCCGGATGATATCGGTAACAAAGTCAATATATTTGTGGTAAATGGAGGGTTAGACTTGCGGTAACGCATTTCGAGGTTGGTGTAGCCGTTTTGTTGACAACCTTAGTTTTGTGGAAACACTCGATAAACGGGATTCATGTGTGGAGTCATGTTAGAGTTCAAAGCTTGGTGATATAATTAGGTGTCAACCCTGTGGGCTTGAGGTCGGTAACCGTTGGTGTAATCAGGGGATTGTAGCCAATTTTAAATGAAGTATTGGTAATGGTAGTAGTAACCTTAAGATGCTCAATTGTGACGAGCGGTTTTGGTGAAATAACCTTCGTGTGTGGTTAATGAACCTGTCGGTTGATGATTAATGTTGAGGCGGATTTTGGAGTCTATTAGAACTCGTTGGAGTTAATCGACGGTTAATGGTAGGAATGATCGGAATTGAGGATGATGTTGGATTCGTTAGTGAACAACCTTGGAGTGGTTAGAGCTTGAAACTGAAATCAAGATGTATGGAACATCTAAGGTTGGGAGACAACCGAAGTTGTCTGACTAGGAGTTATTCCAGTGATTGGAGTGTTCTTCCGGACATAAGTACAGTGTACGTGAAGGGGGCTTTGTGGATAAGCAATTGTTCGAGGAATTGTCTTTATAGACTGTGTGGAGAGAATTTAGATTCCAGTTAGGAACTGATAATTTATGGTCGGCGTTGAGTCGGTTAACTTTGGGTTGTAAAGCATTTTAGATTTCGAGGACGAAATCATCCTAAGGTTCGGAGGATTGTAACACCCGTAATTTTCGGATAAGCATAATTTCGAATCAGTGAGAAACCGATCTTTTAAGAAAAATATGAAAAATAAGGTTTTGGGTCAAATCTTAGATTTTATGGTCTTGTTGGATGAGGAATTCAAGTACGAGTCCAACGGTTCTTTCCGGAGCGAAAACGGAGCTAAAACGAGGAAGTTATGGCCAAAACGAGTTTCGGTACACATTGAGCTATAGTGCCCAGCGATTGTGACACTGTCACAATCGCCGTGTCACTATCGCCCAAGTGGTACCGAGAGTTGTGGGAGTTGAGCGATTGTGCCCTGGCGATTGTGACACTGTCACAATCGCCGTGTCACTATAGCCGACGGGTTCCAGGGTGTTTTAAACCCTTTTCTTCCTTCTTCTTCCTCATTTTCATTTATCACTCTCAACTCTCTCAACTCTCTCTCTAGAAGTCGGTTTCTCTCACTAGAAACCCTAAAACCCCTCTCCTATCCTCTTCATCTTCTTCACCCAAACCATACCCATTTCCACCATTGTTGATGATGTAGAAGCTTGAAGCTTTGTGGGAGTTGTGGAGCTTTCGTTGGAGAATCTAAGTAAGAAAAGGTAATACTTCCCTACCCAAGAGTGTTATTGTGGTTGATTTCATCTTCTTTCTATCTTATGATGTTATGGGTCGATTTTGGTGGTGATTGGTTGAAATAACCTCCCTCTTCTTCATGTATAAAACTAGGGTTTGGTATAAGTTGGGTATTTTAGTATTTTATGGATGGATGATGATTCCTATGGTTAGACTTGGGTATTGATGGTTGGAAACTCATAAATCTAGGTTTTGGAAGTTTTGGCTTGAGGATGCAAACTTCATCAAAGGAGCTTACATTGGAGAAACTCTAGATTTAGCTAAATCTAGCAAGGTGAGTTCAAGTTACTTTGCGAAAACTTTGTACATGCCAAAATGAGTATTTTACGAATATGTGTGTATTTTACTTGAAAAGATATGTGGTTGAGTTATTTGGATAGTTTAACTCTTTTGAAATGTTTATCTTCATAAATGTGTAAAACGCCCATATTTGGGGCTTTTGAATATTTGGATGGTTAGAAATCATATTTTGTCTTTAAAATGTTAATTGCTCAAAATGAGGTTTATTTGACGGTTTAATCATGTTAGTGTAAATTGATTTTATAAACCATGTGGGAAATACCCGATTTAGTGTCAAGAGTTATTTTGGAGAATTGTAAAGGTGTGAGTCCTTTTGGGGAAAACCCTTTTTGCTTAACCGTGTCAGGTTTTGGGTTAATAACGGCTTTGTGGTACTTGTTTACCTAACTGAGGTTTAGATGCATATTATTGCACATTATTGATATTTGCATGCTTGGGTGTTTTGTCATTCCGGATTGAGCATGTTTTGGTAGACTGTGTTGCATTGGATCCATAGGCACGTGAGTCAGTTTTACTTGATGGTCTATCTCCTTGTGCACTCGGTTGTGTGGTTGGTTGACTTCGTCCCTTCACACAACAAGACGCGTTTTGTCCGTCACATGGTGCTGGAAGGCTGATATCAGCGGGCACTATTGGGAACGCATGGGTATATGCGTTAGGCCGTAGGGCCACTAGCGAGTAGGAAATAGGGGACACTAGAGTCCCTGAGGTGAAACTCGTCTAGACTGGATATGCAATGTTGTCCCCTGTAAGTCCTTGAGGTGTTACTCTACGGGGTATGCAATAAAGGCAATTTATTATGGTCCGAGGATTGTGATGTCTATATGGCATGGGAACTAGGACCGGGGCTTGAGGTGTAATCCAGTAACATCATAAGTGACCTAATTTTGTGTGCCCGTCACTTTTGATGGAATCGGGTCTCCCCCGTCACCGAAAGGTGTGGTTTTGGATATAATATTTTATCCTTATTTTCGGTAACGCACTTGATTTATATGAAATGTCTTCATGGTTCATTAACAGAGTTTTTATGCCTCATTTATTTGGATGTTTTAAATATTGGAATTTTGTCCATGTTTATAATTCTTGGGATATTTACGTCTAAACATGTTTTGAGTGAGTTGGAGTTGGAATTCGTTTTAGAAAACACTTTATACACTTTGGGAACTTTTCTCCTAGATTTTGTGTGCGTTGGAAAATGAGTCATTTAAGCCCGCTTGGGAAACCCTTTGGAAATAATAATCTCTTTCGCAACTTTCAACGAAAGATTTATCTAAATCATGACTAAAACCACAACCTTCTGATTTATGATTTTTATGTAGTCATGATAAAATGCTTGAACTCACTAGGCGTAAGCCTAACCCTTTTTATTTGTCGGCATGTGCAACAGGCTCAGGTTGGGGTAACTCTAGCTACTTTATGAAGTGGCGGGTGCTAGTAGTGTGCACGAGAGGTGAACTGTTTAGTGAAGTCTTCCGCACTTGTTTGGACTAGCAACTTTGTGTTGTGTTATGTGACACCCATTTAGGTCGTTTTATTTGGGGAATTTTAATGTTTTTAATTCCAAGGTATTTTGAGGAATAAATTGTAGAAATGAATTTATCTATTTTGGTTGATTATTAAATTTTAAAGTTAGTTGCTCGTTCCAAATTTGAGGGTGTTACAAAAGTAGTGGGGAAGCTCTTCCGGAACGATCCTTCATCATGCTTACACTGAATCGATTTCAGAATTGTGCTCTTCCCAACACCTCTTTCAATACCAAATTGTAGGAAGACGGTAGGTCATGGAGGTAATATTCTGTCGCTGAAGCTTGCGTTGTTCGTGCAATCTTATTCCCATGTTTAAAATCCAAATCAAAGAGGAGTAATTTACGTATTCAACACAGATTCAGACGAATTGTGGAACTAGGGTTTCAGAGTGAGTAACTGTGTGTAGTTTTTCACAGAGAACCTGATTGAATTCTACATGATTATGGTATTCTAGACAATGTGAGTGAAAAAGATTAGAGTTTTGATCGATTGGATACGTGGGGCGTATTTGGTTGCAATTGCATGAACCTTGAAGAATTTCTTCGTAGACCTGTTAACAGAACATCATGAATTCAACTTTAACATAAATGAAGGTGGAAAATATGGAGTTCAAGGAGTAGAGAAATGGAATACCTAGAGTTGTGGGTTTAGTAGAGATGGAAGGAGAAGGAAGATGTGTAGCGAAAGAAGAAAAGGGTTTAGCTGTTGTGAGAAAAGTGGAGGACGCCATGGATAAGATGATTGGGAAGTAATTGGGGATGAAAGGATCTGAAGTTGGGGAACAGAAAGATGGTTACAAATAGAGTAAATCGCGTTTTTTGTCCCTGTTTCAGAAGCTTGAAAGAGAATTTGAAACCCTAGAATGGGAAAGGGAAAGGGGGATGCGAAGAAAGAGGGGGTTTTGGGTGTTTTATAACATATTCCAATATTACCCCCTAATGCATTGTACACCCTTATGAAATATACGATCGGTTTATTTTTAATTACAAAATTGCCATTGAGATAATAACCACTAGATTATCTCATCCTATGTGTGTAAGGGTGTTCTTTTGAGGTTTTCTTCTGAACCTCCCCCTCTCTCTCTCTCCCTATATATATATATATATATATATATATATATATATATATATATATATATATATATATATTTCAGATAATCAAGATTGAAGTTCAGAATCTATCCTTAGAGATGCAATTTCACACCTAAATTCACACTATTTTATAATTAGTTTTTTTTACAAGTGTTAGAAAACCCAAGTCTTTTATGAGTTTGTATATCATCTAAAATTAGAAAATTACTAGATTAAAGTTGTTAAGAGCATTTTCAGTAATTATGTTAAAAAATTTCTAAAATAAAATTTTAGCATGGAAGATAACATAACTATTGGAACAAACAAAAATACTAAAATTCTACTTTTTCTATTTTAACATAGCTGTTAGAGATGCTCGTATATGTCTTTGCTTGTTATAAATAACCAAATGAAGCAACCAAATATCTTTCCAAAGCCAAATCAGACTTTGAAACGGTCAAAAATATCATCAATGACAAATTGACAATAATTGAGGGAAATTACAAGATGTTCAAAAGTATTCCACAGTAATTTAACTATATATTGTCAAGAAAACACCAAAAAAATTGAAACCGATACACACACCGATGATTTCTTCTCGAGTTAAAGCAGAGACTCCGTTACCGGGTGATCACCGACGGCCTATCCAAATGCTCTCATTTTCTAAGATCAAGGTATATTAATTATTCATTCAACCTTTAACTGAAAAAGAAAGAATAAACTTAAATCATTAATGTTTTGGTAATGTTAAAACTATAATAAATATAAATTCTTTTTACTGGGCAAAAGTTGATTTCCAGCAACCCTAACCGGCTCCACACGGAACCTGCCTCCAAGGACACCAATGTAAGGGGACATTTTTTGGCTCATTCAGCGGCTAAGGCTAGTGGAGGGGTCTGGGATCGAACCCATGACCTGTTATGTATTGGACAAAGTCACCTCACCCATTTGCCAACTGAGCTACACACCAGAGGCTATAAATTTATTTTATGATATAATAATTATAAAATCAACTCCTTTTAAGAAGGATGAAAATACCTTTTCCCCTTGTTTGATGGGGGGTTGTTTTGCATTCAAAGTCCATTGAACTTTGCCTTAAAACTGTATATTCTGATTTGGTGTCGTGGTTCAAGTATTGATTATTGTCGTCATCTTTAAATATTCTCAGCAAAATAATTAATAATAAATAATTAATTATATGATCAGTAGAATTAAATTAAAAATAGCTACTTTATTAATTTCTTCAAAATTAAATAATCAATAAATAACTTAGAAATGTATCAAGAGTCAACCAGAGAATTTAATGGGGGGGGGGGGGGGGGGGATGAGCTCCTCTACAATCATTTATGTACTTATGTTCACCTGCTATAGTTCTAAGCACATGGAGGGGTTTGTACCCCTTTTCTTTTATATTTTTAAACTAATTAATGGCCTGTAACATTTACAATGATTTGAATTCATATATATTATATGGAGTTGGATTCAAAACAGAACGTTAACTATTTAAGAAAACATAAGAACGACTGTTAATGTACAAAGTCATACATGATTCACGTACAAAATCATATATGATTCACGTGACTTTAATTGCCTCGCGACTTAAGTCGCGGCCAACGTTGCCTGCCTCCAATTTTTTGTCGTTAATATAAAATCACATGTGATTTTGTACATGATTTGCTATTTTGTGTTTTCTTAAATAGTTAGCAATCTCATTTAAATCTTCTTCATATCTATATAGGGTCATGTTCAGGGGAAAACCTCAAAAACGGAAAATTAAGGAACACTTTGGTAGCCCTCCATCTGGACGGTATGTATTTGTGCATACAGATAATTTGTAACATGCACACGTGCATATATGCACAAATGCATGATGCACTTGTGCATAAAACCAAAAAAACAACTTAACTTACTTGTATGCACAAGTGCATACCCTGTAGATGAAGGGTTATTAGGGTGTTCTTCAGTTTTTGATTTTTTTGAGGTTTTCCCTTGAACATCCCTCTCTCTCTCTCTCTCTCTCTCTCTATATATATATATATATATATATATATATATATATATGGTACAAACCATGTATTTGTTGCACCCCTTACAAACCACAGTTTGCATATGTGCAGAACCAGTCTGCATATATGCATTGTCCCAGATGAATGTATGTTCATTATATGTATATTCTTGCACGTATGTATATGCATATATGCAGACTGGTTCTACACATATGCAGACTGTGGTTTGTAAGGTGTGCAACAAATGCGAGGTTTGCATTTTACGGAGCCTCTCTCTCTCTCTCTCTCTCTCTCTCTATATATATATATATATATATATATATATATATATATAAACTCATGGTTATAACTTTGAAGGAGGTTGTTCTTCATCTTTTAAAAATCTGATGGGAATATAAAGGGTGTGTACTAAAGCCACTTGAATAATATAATAGATTTTAGGAAAAATAATTAATTCAACAATAGGATATATAGGATATATTCCTCTTGTCAAGCTATATAAATATACCAATATATACGTAAGAGAGACAATATTATGTATATGAAAGAATTATATACAAGGTTTTTCTTTTATGAAACAATATATACAAAGTTATTTAGTGTAATGCATTATATATAAACTCAATTAATTTACTATTTATATTCGACATTTCGTTTTGGACTTGTTGCTATTTTTTCATTTATTTTAGATATTGATCGAAATATATCACTATTAAACGAAAAGTTTTTACCTACAATTTTTTTCTTGGGAAATCTGTCGCTAAAGAATGATTCGTCACAAAAGCGTCACAAAAAATAGTGGGTAATAAAAATCGGTACCAGATTACCCAGGGATTCTCTGGGTGATCCATGAGTATTTTCTTGAAACATCGGATTCTACCGAACCATTGATATTGGAAATTTTACTGGGTAAATTTTGTGGATAAAAATCATTTATTTTATACTGATATGTTAGTTTTTATCCGATTGAAATTGTGGTAAACCAGTTATGTAAATTATCGCTAAATTAAGTGTTCTAGAGTATGATATATGATTGATTTAAGGTATTCAAAATCATGCAACCAGGAACTCTGTGTCAAGATCCTTGCCTGTTTTATGATATATATATATATATATATATATATATATAGGGATGGGATCGGGAGAGAACAAGGAAAAATGAAAGAACCGAAGAACTCATCCAAGCCATTAGATTAAGATGATCCAATGGTTATGAATTAAAAGGTAGTTATAACCAATTTTTTTAATAAAAAAAAGGTATTTACCCTCTGTTTTTAAATTCAAAATTGGCGAAGTATGACAGAAATTAAAGCGAAACAAATTACACCAAAAAATTCATCATTTTATTATCTTTAATTTGACATCCATTTTGATATATTTTTTCATCCGTTTTTTCATGGTTCTTCGGTTCTTTCTTTTTTCAAGGTTCTCCCTTGATCCCTATATATATATATATATATACACGCACGCTTTTATAGTTTATCATTATATGATGTGGCCAAATTGAAGGTTATCTTGGCTTTCCTCTATAATCCATTTATAGTCAAGGAGACAGATGAAAGTAAGAGAACAAATTGTACCTGGTTTTTTACTCTCACTATTGGTTGTTCTTTTCATTCTGTTGGTCTCCTTCGTGGTGGAACATCACAAAAATATGGAAACCTATGAATGTTTTAATAATCATTCATTTGTCCGGTATGCACATGTGAATAAAAGTAATTTATCTGGCATGTATATTCACATAGAAACCACGAGACATTTTCAATTACTTTTATGCAAATGTGTACACATGATGAATTGTTATTAGAATATTTCTCAGTATTTAATCTTTTGTGATTTCCCCGTGAACCTCTCTCTCTATATATACATACATATACATACTATATGAATACATCCACACACACTAAAAGAAAGAAAAAAGGTTAGTGTATGTAGTTTGGAACGTTGTAGGAATTAGGATTGTGCATCTTCTGTTTAAATTATGGTTCTTTGAGTGAATTAACCACGATTTAATCGTCCACGAAGCCTTCTTATAAAGATCTGAGAGATGGAAATATCATGATATCGGCATATCGGCCAACTTATAACTACTATAAACATTAAAACGACAAACATTTGATTCCCAAATTGTGTCTTAAATTAACTGTTTGATTTGTTAGAAAGTTTGTAAACTTAATTCAAGATTGGCCTTTCTTGAATTGAAGCTGATCATACATAAATTAAGATAGATACTTCAATTCAATTCAATACCTTGGTCAATAGGTTTACCTATTCTTATATATCTGCCCTTTGAAACCCCAGTTGAAATGGTAATCAAGATTGTGACATATAATTAATTAAGAAGAAAACAAGTCTAATTAATCAAAACCACAAGGGTTGCGGCGTACTAGCTAAGACCCTGGGAGATGTGGTGGAATATATATCTCATCTGCCCAGGGTTCGAATCCAGTCGTACACAGCAATTGTGGCCACTGAGGCTTAATCAAGACTGATGTCTTACTATACGGTCGTAGTTTGCCAAGGGATTAAAAAAAGTTTAATTAATCAAGATTTACTCAAGAATTCAATCGATCGAGGCTATGAACCCTCGCCTCATTGTAATAAACAAAAACTATTACAATTATCAACTAATTTACAAGATACAACTGGGCTTTACAGTATCTGCAATGTCTCAAGTTGGACTGCTTCATTCACCTTGAAGTTATTTTAGAACTCTATACAGTTTTACCATCAACTCTTCTGCATGGGTGTGGAGAGAGAGAGAGAGAGAGAGAGAAAAAGATTATGTATGATCAGATATAGTTAACAAACATGGACAAAGGAACCAAGCATAATCCTCTTTTCCTCAAGTCAGTGTTTCCATTGTTGTTCTCTTGGTCAAACACCATTTCACTGCTTTGATGTTCCCTCTTTTGTACTTGTAAATGGCCATCAACCCCACCTCTTTTTCCCTACAATTATTCAACTCGAAATCTGATTCAGAAACCATTGTTTTTTTTTCTCAGAAAAAGAAGTAGGCAACTTTTGTTTTTTAAGAGGTCTGAAGTCTTATTTCACTTCTGCTTAATAAAAGATGATGCTTTAAAAGGTTATAAGACATTAGGTTACCTCTTCGAATTTCAGACTTAAGAGCCTCTGAAATCTGAAGAAGAAAAAACTGTCTGAACATTAGGTTACCAATTCAGACTTCAGAGGTATTAAGAGGTTTTTTTTTCTAAAAACAAACAGCCCCGTAGTAACAGTTGGTAGAAAATTACCAAAGAATTCTCTATAATATCATCTACTTTTATCTGATTAAACCCCATATCTTGACTTCCAACCTATCCATAGATCAAAGAGAATTAATATCATAAAAGAAGTATATATATATATATATAAGAGAATTAAATCATTTTATGGTCCAGACCTTGGGGCTGTTGACAGGAGAACTAGCAGTATCTTCTAAAGAATCATCATAAAGAATCTCTCTTGTTCTTCTACTAGTTTTCTTGAAGAGATTCAATTTCTTAGTGAAGTTGGGGGCTGCACCACTCATCGATTGATCGATATTGTTTATCAACTTAACATGAGAAACAGCATCAGATAACACTGGTTGATCATCAAGATCAGCAAATGAATTATTGTGATGATGATCTTTTTGTTGGGCAGCCATAAAATCTTCAAAATAAGAAGTCCAGCCACTCTCTTCTTCAGCTGTTGCTGTATATGATTCAGCCATAGATTTGTTCATGGATGAATGATCTGAGTCCATAGAGAGAGTCAAGAGAGAGAGAGAGAGATATAGAGAAAACAATATGAATGAAGATTGGTTATATAGAAGTGAAGGATAATAAAATAATATAAGAAAAAATGGTAGTCATTTGTAGAATCTTGGTGGGGGCAAGTGAGTTGGGGAAGTTAATTGCAACAGAAGAATTAATAGAAAATTAATATATGAGAGAGAGAGACGTGCAAAGAAGGAAACAAATATGATAGGGGGCATAGAGGGTTGACCTTTGTAGCTTCACCAAATGGAAGACTTTCAAATGTTAAAAGTACCTTTGAAATTTGATGGTTTTTTCCAACAAAATGCATTGAATGTTTTTAACAGAAAAACACACAAGCAAACTACAACCACATATGTATATATATACTTCTAGAAAATAAGGTATACGGAAAAACTACAAAAGTTAAAAATCGATCAGAAAACACTTTTTAACCTATAGATAAAAATAAAATCAATGTATTTGTAAATGATTTAAAAGTGGAGGAGATTGAGAGAGAGAGAGAATATTGAGTGTATGAATCTTAAATATTCTCTTATCTCCAAAACAAAAATAATATCTCAAACTGTAAGAGTATCTCTAACAGCTATGCTAAAAAGTGAGATTTTAACAATTTTTTTGCTCCAACAGCTATTCTATGTTGTATACTACAATAGAAAAAGGAGAAGAGAGAGGATAAAAATCTCTAAATTTGAAGAAATTTCTTGCAAGTTAAAATAAGGGAAAAGAGGAAAGAGAAATAACATTTTAATCTTTCCACGAATAGGCATATGGGTAGGAGAGAGAAACAATATTTTATTGAGTAAATTGCAATTTTGGTCCCTATGGTTTATTGTTTTTCTCACTTTTGGTCCTCATAAAAATTTTATTGCAACAAAAAAGTGCTCGGTTTTGGTTCCTGAGTACTAACACTGTTAAGTTGCCTCTGTTAGAGCCCCTCATGTGACTTACATATGAGGGCATTTTAGTCCTTTTACAAACATCAGACGACAGGGACCAAAATTGCAATTTACTTTTTTTTATTCTTATACAATTTATTTAAAATATATTAATTATATTATACAAAACAATTAATAAATAAATATCACATGATTTAAAAATAACATATTTAATAAAATAATAAATATTTTAATTACGTAATAATTTGTTTACGTTTTGTCAACAAAAACTAATAAATTTGTTACTTTTAAATAATTAATTTATAATTTGTTTACTCTAAAATAACCAAAATTGCATAGTTATATAAATAATCAAAATCGCGTACCAAAGACGAAACTGAATTTCAACTATTTATATAAATATGCAATTTTGATTATTTTTATAAAATATAACATATATAATATATAATTTAAAAATCTAGCGCATATAAAACGATTTATGAAATTTCATTTAAAAAGAGTAATTATAACTAAATTTACATCTTATTGAACTCGAGTTTCTTTTAGATTTTTTATATATATTAAAGCATGTGAATTTTGTTAAGGGTGTTTTAGAAAGAATGAGCGATCAACCCATTCTTGTGTTTTTATTGTTGATCCTCTTTCTCAAATATTTATAACTTAATTCTTATAAAAAACTTCATGTTTTTATAATATTTTTATTGAATAATTTATTTAATATTAAAAGTGAAATTTAGTAAAAACAAAAATATAAATTATTTTAGAATAAATTTGCAATTAATTAATTAATATTACTTGAGAGTAAACAAACTATTATTTAATTAATAGTTATTTTAGATTAAAAATTTATTAATTAATTATTTTAGAGTAATAAATTTATTAGTTTTGGTTGACGACGTAAACAAATTATTTCTTAATTAAAATTTTGCCATTTTATTAAATATGTTATTTTTAAATCATGTGATATTTATTTATTAATTATACAATATAATTACTATATTTTAAATAAATGGTATAAGAATAAAAAAGTAAATTGCAATTTTGGTCCTTGTGGTCTGATGCTTGTAAAAGGACTAAAATGCCCTCATGTGCAAGTCACATGAGGGGCTCTGACGGAGGCAACTTAACAGTGTTAGCCCTCAAGGACCAAAACCAAGCACTTTTGTATATCACAGGGTATTTTTCTTGCAATAAAAATTTTATAGGGACCAAAAGTGAGAAAAACAACAAACCACAGGGACCAAAATTGAAATTTACTCTATTTTATTAGATGTATTAAATATTATATTAATATATTTATGTTAGGATTGCTAAAGTAGACTACATGTTGTTGATGGATGTAACTTTTTTCAGGGACTTTGATTTTTTATACTCTATTATAGGAAAATTATAGCATAGTTGTTGGAGATACTCTAACCAACATTGACTTTTGATTTTAAGATTGATGGTTTTTAAAAAAGTTTGTTTTAACACTAAAAATTTAAAATTGTGATGAAAACCATTAACATCAGGTATATGCTTAACTAATTTATGTTTATTTAATTAAATTGTTACTCCTAATGGTCAACATAGTGACCTCAAATGATATCAATATATTTTTTAAAGGTATATCATAGATGTCTTTGATGGTGGAACAAATTGACGATGTTATGCAAAAATGAAGATAGTATTAACTTATAAATAATTATTGATTGACCTTGCGCTAGTATTACCGGGAAAACGGTTTTATATAAATTAATATTTTTTGAATTCAATGCTATATTATCGAGGGCCCATTTTTTACATCTCGCCTAAGGCCTAAAAAATGTCATGAACGGGCCTGCTTCTCTCTCTCTCTCTCTATATATATATATATATATCACACATTCTCTAACTTTCACGGTTGTCGTAAACAATTTATTCCTCCCTTTCCTTCCCTGTAACTCTTTTTGCCGTTCATTTCTCCAAGTTTACCCTATCTTCAATTGAGAGGAGTATCTAAATTGAGAAGATCACTCAAACATCTCGTTGTTGAATAACTCGGTATGATTCCAAATCCTCTTTATATAGTTGTTCATTAATAGTGATCAAAAACCTTGGTGACCTTTGAGGATTATGTACATGTGAATGAGTAACAATATTCAAACATTCATCTTTTCTACTATGTATTTTTGGATTTTATGCACATATGATGTTAGGTCTTAATGTCAGTTGAATCGAAGTATAGGGACCAATATCGTCAATTCTTTGAACTATCCCTTTGGGGATATAAATAGCTTGTTTTGTTTCATAATTAGGGTTAATGACCTAATTACTTTTCCTGATTACCTTTTGTACGGCTACAGTGTTCATCATATTTTCTGCTATTGAATGAAGTGAGATTTATGACATATCTATCATATTGTGTTGATTCATTGATTTACACTTGTTAATATGGGATCCACAATTGGTATCAGAGCGGAAAGACGATTGATTCAAAGGTAATATCTCTCATTTTAGTGTCATTCAAGTTTGTCGACTGTTTCATTGAAAAAGGTATTTTTTTTGTTTTTGATTCGTGTGTTAAAACTCGAAATTGATACTTAAGAAAGCCTTCTTCTTGCGTTTCTAGAGTCATGTCAAATTTTGAACGTGTTTGATCAAGTGTTTGTTCATTAATTTAGAGATTTTTCAATTATGGGTTCCTACACTCTGTTTCTTGAAAAAGTCTCAATTTTTTCTCAAAAGTGGTTTAATAATCTATTTGGTTAGTTGTTTGTGACTTCTTTAGTTGTTGGTAGAGTTATTTAAATGTTTGCAGAAGATCCCCAAAGCTTTCCAGTCAAAAAGTTGAGTTTTGGAACTCCAGGTACGTGTTTCTTATTCGAACCGGTTGAATACGGGACTTAATTTTGAGTCCCGATCTCTTTGTTCCCGCACCCACACCGGATCTAGTACATACCGGATTCAAACCCGGTTCCGGACGCATACCGGATTCAAACCCGGTCCCGGACGCATACCGGATTCACACCCGGTTCCGGTCGCCATACCGGATTTCATACCGGTTCCGGATCCAATCGACTTCGGATCTCAACCAATCCAGATCCTATCAATTCCGGTTCCGGATCTCATCTACACACTTTGGTAATTCTTTTCTTTTCATCTGTTTGAATTTGTTTCCTACCTTTCTGTGTTTTTTCCGTTATTTAATCTCAGTTAAGCTACTCGTTAACTTAGGATCGATTTAGTCTCTCACTCCCTTAGGATTTGCGTTAGATCACTCCTTTTACCTTTGAATCACTCAATTCGTCTTACGATCGTATAACTGCCCGAAAATGAACACTCAAGACGCATTAGCTATAGGATCTGAACTCAAACCTCCGATCCTGTACCAAGGGGAGTATAATGTCTGGAAAGACCGCTTCATGTGCTTTATCGAGACCAAGTCCCTCTATGATGAGATTCTCCGATCGTTGACCCACAGACCAATTGCTCCTCCAATGATGGATGTTCCAGCGCAAGAAGGCGGAGCCCTAGCTCGTCGGGTGGTCAAAACATATGACAAGCTGACCGTCGAAGAGAAGAGGAAAGTAGATGGCGACAGACTGGCTAAGACGTACCTCATCTACAGTCTTCCAAACAACATCTACTGCAACATCGACAGTCATAAAGACACAACCAAAGGAATATGGGATCAACTGGCTAAAATTATGCAAGGTAGTCGCGAGGGAAATCAGCTGAAGATAACCAACTGCCTCACTCGATATGAAGCGTTCAAGGCCAAACGAGGGGAATCACTAACCGAGACTTACGAACGATTCTGCACGCTCATCAACGATCATCACAAAAACAACATCTTTAAGACGAACCTCGAGACCAACATCAAGTTCTTGAGCAACCTTCAGTCTGAATGGAAGGGATTTGTTCTCCATGTTCGTCACAATCGTTCCTTAGAGAATGTTCTGCTGCACGAACTCTATGAGATGTTGTTACAAGATGAAGATGACGTTCGTGAACTCATGGGAGATCAGAAGTCTAGCGAGAAGAACAAAGAAGACCGTCTTGCTCTCGTATCTCACAAAAAGGACAAACACGTCCAACGAAGTTCTTACAGAGAAGAAGCACACAATGAGACTGAGCACGAGGATGAAGAACCTGAAAGTGATTCTTATCCAGAGCTAGATGGCATCAAGAAAGTTGTTGCCTTACTATCCCGGGAGTATGCGAGGAAGAAATCTTTTAAGAAACCATCCAACAACAACCAACGTTACTCCACCAACAATAAGCGTCGAGACTACCGAGATAAGTATGAATGGATGCGAAAGTCAGATGATGGAAGGAAGAAGAATAATGAAGGCAAGAAGTCCGAAAGGAAAGTTAGACGACCGAGATGATGATGAACCGGTGAAGTGTTACAACTGCGGAAAGCGAGGACACTTTGCCAGAGACTGCCGGAAACCTTTAGTGCGCAATGTTGAGTACTACAAGAACAAAATGCTGTTGGCAAGGCAGAAAGAAGCAGGTAAAGCACTGCTGGCAGAAGACGATCACTGGCTCATCTTGACTGAAGATGAATGGGAAGAAGCTGAAGCTCATATGTGCTACACTGGCACTCAAACAGAAAAATCCGACACCGAAGATGAATCTTCCGGAAAGAACAAGGAAAAAGCCAAATGTTAGGTATGTGGTTCTTCTAATGCTAATCTCATTGATCAGATGCAAGTTATGGTGCGTACCTTAGATGCTTTTAAACTAAAGGTTAAAACCAAAGACGCCCAAATATCTAAGCTAGAAGCAGACGCTAAAATTAAATACGACACCATAGATAAGCTAGCTATTGAAAAGGCTGAAGACAAGTGTGTGATAGACAACTATCAATCCGAATACTCAGCCATTTCAAAAAGAGCAGAATCCCTAGAGACCCAACTATCTGAATTCACACAAAAGTTAGAAAAGTCTCAGGAGGAGTATTCTAAGAGTGTTGTTCTTCAAGAAAACGTTCAAAAACAAAATGAGTTGTTGACTACTAAGCTTAAGGATCTTGAATCCAAACTTTATAAACTTGGTCAATTGGAACAAACCATTCATTTGAATAAACCAAAGGAATTCAAGTATTACAACTCTCAATGGGGACTCGGATATGATAATCCGTGTTACCTTAAGAAAAACTTATCAAAGGTTCCCACCCTTTATGAATTCAACTTTTTGGGCCTAGATAAGCAATATCCTGAGTATAAGATCAAGTGGACTAAGCCGTCCCAAGAGGATGAGGAAAAGGAAGACCTTAAAAGAAAAACATGAATTCCTCTACCAAAAGTAGGGAAAAAACCTGAAAATATTGACAACAAATCGGAAGATGAGCCACCTAAAAAGAATATAAATGTACAAGTTCCTTTCGTGTACGAAACTCTAAATGCGTCTTATTTGAAAAGAAAAACCCCTTACCTCTCAAATGATTACTTCGACATTTGTTCTCTTGCTAAAACTGTGGAAACTCCAGTTCCAGTTATGACAACACCAGATTTAGGATCTAACGATCAATCAGAGTTCAAACGTTATGTTCCACCTCTGATTTTGGAAAACATCATTTTTAAACTCAAAGAATCAATTGTGAGGGATAAGGTCATTTTTTAAACCGAAAGAATTGTACTTTTATCCACTATAGACAAGCTCAAATAGAACAAAACCGAGTCATTATCCGAATCAGAAAGAGCGAGTTATAAAACCGAGATTGAAAAATTGACTTCTCAACTGTCCTCCTTGGCGGCAGAAGCTTTAACAGAAAGAATGGCTAAGGAAAGTCCAGTGGATACTCCAATGAAGCCTCCCTCTCCTAAAACCATCTCGATTGACCCGTCACCTACTTGTTCGGATAGTTCCTCGTGTAAAGCTTTTCTAGGAGTGTCTAATGACACCAATGACAAGAATTTGAGTTACCAAGATAAAGGTAATGCGATTCAACCAATTTTGTTCAAAGGAATCTTTTTCCATATTTTAATAATCCCTTTGCGGATGATTCCACATCCGACTCTGATGGTGAAACCCCACTTGACTTTGCACGACGGTTTTCTGAGTTTATGAATTCCTCTGTTTGTCATGATGATGATGTTTCAAAAATTGATTTTGCTCCAAAGCTTGCTAGTCACACTCAATTTTTAGAGAAAATGCACACACCGGTTAATTTTAAAAAAAGGAGAGTGTTCTAACTCCAAAAACGTTTCTGAGACCATTTCCTCAAAATCTAAATCTAAACGTCGGTCCAAGAAACGATCCAAAACCGGTAAGAGTTCTAAAAGACAACCCTATTACTCCAGCTCCTCTGACAATAACTCTAATGTCATTTCAGATAAAACGGGTCGGGGGAGAGCTGTTCAGCAAGAGTGGTAGAGAAGAAGTCTAAATCTTTTAATTCAGTTTCGCATATTAGGAAGAACAATAACAATCATGATTTTTCTTTTAATAAGTCCGTTGAACATGGTTTTCAATTTCCGTTTAAACTAAATTCAGTTCAGTAATTAATTCAGATTTCGCGTGATTGTGTTTGTTGTTCTTTGTGTGGAATGAATGATTTTGTCAATTCTAAACATGCATCTGATTGGTTTGGTACATATCATGTGTTTAATTTTCGTTCTAAATCCCGAAAAGGACCCAAATCTAAACGGGCCCCGAGAAAAGGTGTTGCACCTAACGTATCAGGACCCATTTATAAATGGGTTCCTAAGAATCCCTAATTTCTGTTTTGCATCCCAGTCATGTGTGGTTTCTTGATTCCAGTTGCTCCAAACACATGACTGGTAAACGGGAGCTTCTCACCAACTTCAAGGAGAAGTATTGCGATGACGTACGTTTTGGGAATGACAACGTAGCCCCGATCATGGGCTATGGCGACCTAGTTCAGGACAAGCTCACCATCAAGCGAGTGTCCTACGTCGAAGGCTTAGGTCACAACCTTTTCAGCATCGGCCAATTATGCGACAAGAATCTTGAAGTCAACTTCAAGGCCAAGCAGTGCAGTATTCGGAACGAATACGGAACGAAGATCCTGGCTAGAACTCAAAAAACGAATCTGTACACGATCAACCTCACCTCTCTGAAGATTGATAAAGTTGTGTGCCTCCGTCCAAAGCCACTAATCAACAGAACTGGCTGTGGCATCGGAGGCTTTCCCATCTGAACTTCAAGCACACATAAACAAGCTGGTGCTCGGAGGACTCGTCAAAGGAATGCCAGAACTACGATTCGAGAAAGAACATCTCTGCTACGCATGCGAGATGGGTAAGATGAAGAAGGTCTCTCACAAACCGAAGGCGGTTCCTAGCACGTCCAGGCCATTGGAGCTTCTTCACATGGATCTCTGCGGCCATATGCGCGTTCAAAGCATAAATCACAAGAAGTATGTACTGGTGATGGTGGACGACTTCTCGAGATACACCTGGGTCAAGTTTCTCCGCTCGAAGGATGAGACTCCCAGGTTAATCATCGACCATCTGAAGGGTGTCCAAAACAACATGCAGTTGACCGTCATTTCAATTCGCACGGATAACGGCACCGAGTTCTAGAACCGTTTTGTGGGTGAATATCTCACATCGGCTGCGATTTCACACACTTTCTCTGCTGCCAGGACTCCTCAACTGCTGTTCTTACACAACCAGCAGTCGCCGCACCGTTACATCCAACTCCATCTCTTGAGGCGGTACAAGACTTACCTCTAGGCTCATATGTTGATCCCAACAGTTCTCAGCCGTCCATGGACCCGCTACCTCACATAAGGAAATGGACTCGAGTACACCCACCTGAATAGATCATCGGTGACCCTTCTGCTCCCATTCAGACCAGAGCAACGGTGGAAACTGAAGAAGCCGCCCCCGTACTACTGAGCAACACTCAAAAATGGGCGGCAACGGGAAATGAGTGTCTCTTTTCCATTTTCCTCAACAACGTTGAACCCGCAACGGTTAGAGACGCCTTGAACGACCCGGTCTGGGTTATACCCATGCAAGAAGAACTGAACGAGTTTGAAATCCTCAAGGTATGGCGCCTAGTCCCTCGCCCGAAGAACAAGACGGTTATCAGAATCAAAGGGATCTTTAAGAACAAGAAGGACGAGAACGGGATCGTTGTTCTGAACAAGGATCGATTGGTAGCTAAAGGGTATATACAACAGGAAGGGATCAACTACGAAGAGACGTTCGCACCAGTTGCCCGAATCGAAGCTATTCGGATGTTCCTCGCGTACGCCGCTCACAAGAATTTCACCGTCTTCCAAATGGACGTGAAAACGGCATTCCTCAACGGTAAACTCAAGGAGGAGGTGTACGTCTCCCAGCCAGACGGTTTCGTCAGTAACTCTCATCCAAATCATGTCTACCTTCTTGACAAATCACTCTACGGACTGAAGCAAGCACCGAGAGCCTGGTATGATGCATTGTCTACATTTCTCGTAAACGCGGGCTTCTCGAAAGGTAAAATCGACACCACTCTCTTCATTAAGAGAGAAAGTAAGGACATTATTTTAATTCAAATATACGTCGATGACATTATCTTCGGCTCTACGAACCCACAATACTGTCACAACTTTTCAGTCCTCATGAAAGCACATTTTAAAATGAGTATAATGGGTCAGATAAATTTTTTTCTCGGTCTTCAAGTTAAACAATTGTCGACCGGGATATTCATCAATCAATCTAAGTATATCGCGGATATTCTTCGGAAGTTCCACATGGAAAATTGTACACCCATGAAGACTCCAATGTCACCGGGTACTAAGTTACACGCCAATCCTGACATAAAGGATGTGAATCCTAGTATGTATAGAGGAATGATAGGTTCGTTGATGTATTTAACTGCAAGTAGGCTAAATATAATGTTCTCTACCTTTTTGTGTGCTCGGTTTTAGTCCAAACCGAAAGAGTCACACCTTATAGCAGTTAAACGTATTATTCGCTATTTAAAAGGTACTGTTGATCTTGGCCTTTGGTATCCTAAGGACACAAGTTTCGAACTCACAACTTTCTCAGATGCTGATCATGCGGGAAGTATGCTTGACCGAAAGAGCACCACGGATCACGTCCGGTTCCTCGGCGACAAGTTGGTTAGCTGGGCCTCGAAGAAGCAAACGTGTGTCTCCACCTCCACGGCGGAAGCGGAGTACGTGGCCGCGGCTAGTTGCTGCTCTCAAGTCATCTGGATGCGCACTCAACTGAAGGATTACGGGTTCCAGTACTCGAACATTCCAATCTATTGTGATTCCAAGAGTGCCATCGCCATCACCAACAATCCGGTCCAACATACGAAGACCAAGCATATTGACGTGCGCTATCACTTCATCAAAGATCATGTGGAACGAGATACGGTGGAACTATATTTTGTAAGTACAGAAAATCAGTTGGCAGACCTGTTTACAAAAGCTTTGGACGAAAAACGATTCAATGAACTCGTGTCCAAGCTGGGTATTCTGAATTTGAAAGTCTGATTCAACCTTGTACTTTTCACACCATTTATTCACTACGGGATAACTGTCTCTTGAAAAGTTACACTTGTCTCGTCGTGTAGTTTCGGTGTGTCAAGCACATCGGTGACTCGTCTTCTGTATTTATTTTATAGTTACTCATTTTGTTTCTCGATGTTCTGCATGTTTCTTTATGTTTATTAGTTTCGTCTTTGTTTTCGTTTACTTTCCCGAGCTACTAATCTCTTGTTCTGAAGGATACACATCAGAGACCATGTCCCCAAGGTAAGTTCCTCGTTATTTGGGAGAAAACATAATTTCCAACAGTTGAGGGGGGGAGATATATTTTTTTTGAGGGAGAGAAGTGGAACTTTTTAAAAAGTTGGTGGGATGAGATGTCGATTTTGAAAAGTCAAGGGGATAGTTGTCTTTTTGAAAAGTTGAGGGGGAGAGAGGTCATTTTATAAAGTTGAGGGGGAGGATTGAAGTTTTTCTAAACCCGAGGGGACAAATTGTAAATCTTTGAAAATCAGGGCTAATTTTAAAGGTTTTCAAACTTTGGGGGTATTTTTTGTCAAAGTGTTAAAGTTGAGTTTGAGTTGGAACCGGGAGAGGTAAGGATCCGGTACCGGGTTCACTTCCGGTACCGACCGATATAAATATCGGATTTTTGACTACGGTCCATTCATAAGTTCAAAAATTCGCGCCAAACCTCTCCTAACCAACTTCTTCTCTCAAAGTGTGGGTTTTGCTCCAATCGGACTCCAATCTTCGCTCAAATCAACATGTATGTGTTCTAAACTATGATTATTCTAATTCGAGGCTTGAAATCGATCAAATCAGTCACGGAAATCGATCGATTCGATCGTGTTTGTTCAAGTCGGTGCCGCCTAGGGTTCTAACCTTTCGGTTCGATCATTCGATCTCGAATCGACCTGGTTCTTGCTCGATTTAGCAAACACGACATCCGAATTGATCGATTTCGACTCCCGTTTCAGTATCGACTTAGTCGATTTGGTTAGTTTTCGATCGAAACCCGTCGTGGGACTCCCGGAGTGGGTTCCGGGGTTGCGTGGTCCCAGACTCGTACGAGTTCCGGGTTCCGCCATCTTTAGGACCGCTTCAGGGTTGCGGTGAGTCCCGACTTCATTTAGTCCCGGTCTCATAAGAGATCTGGGTTCCGCCATCTCCCGTACCGACTCCCGGGTTTGGCGTGTCCCGATATCGACTCGGTTATCTCCCGGAGTAGACACCGGTTCCGGTACAAACCGGTTCCGGATGTCACCCGGGGTACCGGTCTCGGCCAACTCCGGTTCCAGAATCCATTTCGGTTCCGGTATATGGTCATTCCGGGATTGCTCCTTGCTTTTATGATTATTCATTCTGGTTGGGTTTAACTTGTTATTATACTCTCACTCCGGCTCGTTATGATCCGGTTAGTGACCTATTTCGGGTCGTACTTGACTCTCGGTTTTTTTTTCTCAAATCCGAGAATACGAGCCCCGAAACATGCGTTTGGTTTGGATATGCCATGGAAACTCAACACTATCAGTTCTTTAACAGGTACTCTCATGGCTCAACCAAACTAACCCCAAGCTCATGCCCCACTCCTCCCGACATGTCCAAACTTGTCATTCCATGCAAGCAACTTTCACTTGGACATGACCAACATCATTTGCCAATGTCCGGTCATTGTGGAGATCCTCAAACGCCACCCAATCAACCATGCATTGACGGCGACTGCCAACATACCGATTGTATACGTGCAACAATTATGGAGGTCTCTCACCTCAGTTGCACATGACCAAGACACCGACCTCCACAGTCGCATTGCTGACACTCCGGTGGTCATTTCTCGAGACCTCCTGCAGACCTTCCGGAGGCGACATCCGTTCCCGACCGTGTTAACTTTGATGATGTTGTCTCCGATGTTGTTTTATGCCAAGAACTGCACGCACTCGGTTATGCTAGCGAGCTCAACCACCCTTTGCGTTTTTCCAGAATACATCTACAACCGCTATGGTACACCTTGTTCACCATTCTGAACATGTGTCTCTCATCAATCATCAAGGGCATCGATCAGACAACCGTCAACCTATTACGACTCTTCCACGGCGTGGCCTACAACAGGCACATAGATTAGGCTTCCATCCTATAGACCGAACTGCTCGACAAGATTCAGAAGAAGCAACGCAACAAACGACTTTCGTGCCTTCCGTTTCCCAGATTCCTGCTGCTCATAGTAGCACACTTCATGGCCATTGATCCATCTATTCCACGGCGCGCTGACCATGAGGTATTTATCGCAACTCGCATAACTAGAATTCAGAACAAGCAACCGATACCTGACCTAGTCCCGATGATCATACCCACCGACTTGCTAGCTCTTACTGACCCTTTGGCACTGAGTATGATAGAGTATAGGCGAGAGAACAAATTAGTCGCTCCGATGGTCCAACCAGATCCGGCAGAACCTGCCCAAGGAGCGCGACCCGAGCGACGTGAGGGTCCTTGTACTAGAGGTGGTAGGGTCCGGAGAGCAGGGGCTCCCGGACAGGGCGTGTTGTGTTGATCCAAACCCTCAGTGATTTGATAATGACCCTCTCTTTAACACTTAGTGAAAATTGTAAGTAAACAATATGTATTAGAGTTTCACTATCGCTGATAAGTACTAAGACTTTACAGTACCGCTGATAGGAACTCTCGCTCTTTAGATTAGACATTCAGCGAACACTGTTCATCCAGTAGCTCTGAGCCTGTTCAGTCTCTATGATGATCGCTGATAGTTTAGTTATTTACTTATGATCCCTGAAGAGAAGTTTCACGTCAACAAAGGTTCTACGCTGAAGTCGAAGATCAAGCCCAAGAACCAGCGACAAGTCTACTAATGAACTGATACGGATATCAGCGAAGTCACAGAATTGTCCATTCAACGTGAAGTATCAAGTAGAAGACTTCAACAATCGCTGAGCTTGATCATTCGCTGATAAAGTACTGATTCAACGAAAGCTGATCATGAAGTCTCCTTACAAAGTACTATTGTCTTACCTCCCTTTCACGTCTCCGTACGAACTGTCAGAACGGACATCCCTTTTCCCTATGATCGTACAACAAACTCTGATTCTACACTGTGCACCATGCAGCTACTAAGGTTGTCTACAAAGGTCTATGACATTCAACCACTCAGCTGCTGCCACGTGTAAAGCAATACTGCCATACATTAAATGCATGCAGTATATAAGAAGAACCCTACTTCAGAAATGAAGTGCTCGGGCCATCTTCTTCTTCCTTACTACTGTGTGTTAGGTTATTACACGTAATTTCCTTATCTCCTTTCTGTCTTTATTCTAGTGCAAGAAACTTAGTGTTCTTAACTTGTTTAGATTAGGTTAATACTTAATCTTGCTCCGCAACAAGTTGTAAATTGTTTTGAGATTTATCAATAAACAATTTAGAAAAGTAAAAATCGTGTGTTTGTATTCAACCCCCCCTTCTACAAACTTGTATAACCCTTCGGGACCAACAAGTGGTATCATAGCGGATTTGTTTAATCTCATAAACAAGATCTTATCTATACTAATCTCTTCTTCCTTGCTATTTCTTAAAATGGCTACCAACACAAACACAAACTATATTGACAACGGTTCTCTTGCAAAACCCCCTAGATTCTCCAGAGATAACTTTAATCTGTGAAAAAATAGGATGCTTCTCTTCTTAGAAGGTGTAGACCCTACTATGCCTTACTATCTTGAAAACGGCCCATATATTCCTGTAAGAATTGATCCTGAAGTTCCAGCCGCTGAGAATAGAGCTGCTATTCTAGAAATTCCCAAGGAAATTCATATGTGGACTGATGAAGATAAAAAGAAAGTGGCTATCGACACTCAAGCCAGATCCATTCTTTCCATGGCTCTTCCTGACGAAGTCTACCATTCCGTCATGAACCTGAAAACCTCCAAAGCCATGTGGGACACAATATGTGTTCAATATGAAGGTACTTCTGAAGTCCAGGACTCACGTAAGATCAACCTGGTAAGACAGTACGAAAGCTTCATTTGTGGTAAGAATGAATCTCTCTCTGAAGTACACCAACGTTTTAACTGCTTAATAATAGATCTGAAAACAGTTGGTAAGGAATATTCTAACTTTGAAGTACTGACAAAGTTCTTAGAATGTTTACCTGAAAGCTGGGACAGTTATTCAATGTGTCTCAAGCTGTCAAATGATCTAAAATCCATGACTCTTTCTACCTTATATGGCACGATGCTTAATCATGAGCAATCGAGTCATCTTAAGAAGAATCTTGTAAAAGATTCCAAAAGTACCCCTGTTGTTTTACTCTCATATTTACCTTCCACTCAGCGATCTACTATCACTGTCATTGAGTTGGAAACCAACTCTGAACGTTCATCAGATTCTGACGCTTCAGATGATGATGAAACTCTGGCATTCCTGGCTAATAAGTTCAGGAGATTTGCTAGAAAGAGTAATTTCAGAAAGAACAAACCTCTTGCTATTACTGACAAGCCAAGATCATCAACCCCTGTTGATAAGGCTATTGCTACTTGCTATAACTGTGAAAAGATAGGACATTTTGCTAGCGAGTGCAGGTCAAAGAAAGTCTCTAGACCCTCAGCTTTTCCCAAGAAAAACTTTACTCCCAAGACTAGAGATGAAAAATACAAAAAGCTGAAAGAAAGGTATTCAAAGCTGAAAACCTTTAAGAAGAAAGGCAAAGGCCTGATGGCTGACTATGATTGGGCTGCCTCTGACGAAGAAGACTCATCTGACTCTGAAGATGATGATGAAGCCAATCTATGTCTCATGGCCAAACTTGAAGATGAGGAAGAAAATTCTGACATTCCCTCTACTTCAACCTCTGCTACTAAGGTATCACCTTCCTTCTTTACCAATATTATAAATATTGATGAAGCTGATAGTCTTCGAAAGATCGATCTCTTGACTAGAAGTTTATATGAAGCTATGAACGACAAAACTGTTATTGAAAATCAAAACCTTGATCTCGCTGAACAGCTTAAAAACTGTCACCTTCAAATAGAAAAGCTTTCTAAAATTGAAGAAGATTTTAAAGATCAAGTTCATTTAAATCAGCTAGTCAAAATCGAACGTGAAGAAGCTATCGCTGCATTAAAAGCTGAAAAAGCTAGTGTTGATGGATGGTATAAATCCTCAACAACGATAAATAAGATAATAAAGTCTCAGATTCCCCTGAGTGATAAACGTGGTCTTGGTTACAAAGCTGATACTCTAGAACCAACCACTGACCGTTCCATGCTTAAGTTTGGAATGTTCGTATCCTCAATACCTGACACTTTCTCATCTCAGTGTTCCTCTTCAAAACCTCCTATCCCTGAGGAAATCTCTACCTTAACTTCAAAAGGTAAAGAGAAAATTGTTTATCCAAAACCTACCTCAGTCTCTAAAGACAAAGGTAAAGGAATTGCTATTAACCAAAAACCTCAGAAGGGTACTTGTGTACCTAAGCTGAATGCTCCTAAAGCTTCAGTGACTTATCCCCTACTTCTAAGAACAAGATCCCTGGATTTATTCAGCGATCTACTCCAAGACTTAAAGTGGATATAACTGGTAAGAAATCTGAAGAACTGAAAGTTCCTCTCATTTCCAATGCCAAAGGTATACTTTGTGCTAGCCCTGCTCATTTAAAACTAACAGCTAAGCATGCAAATGGTCCTAGAACTACTTTTAGTTATAGGAAATGTTATCACTGTGGACTTACGAATCATATTGCTAGTAAGTGCCCTACAGCCACCAAAGCTAAAAAGATAGCTAAGGTGAAGATTATTGCCCCCAAGGCAAAGAAGACCACTGAGGTTAAGAAATTAACCAAAGTGAAGACTGATAAAGCTGAATCTTCAAATGCTGAGAAGACTGCTGAACCTTCCATTCCATCTACCTCCACTGACAAGTGTGTACACATGATGAAATGGGTGCCCAAGTCAAACTAATCTTCCTTTGTTTGCAGGTTAAGAAGGGTATCTGGTATCTCGATAGCGGATGCTCTAGACACATGACTGGTAAGAAGAACCTGCTCACTGAATATAAGGAAGAAAAGGGTCCCTTTGTAACTTTCGGTGGAAACGGAAAAGGACATACCCGAGGGTTTGGTGTACTCTCTAATGGTACAACAACCTTCAGAAGAGTCGCATATGTTGAAGGGCTGAAGCATAATCTTCTAAGCATCAGTCAGCTTTGCGACATAGATAACAAAGTAATCTTTACTAAGGAATCCTGCTTTGTCGCTGACAAAAAGGAGAAGATAGCTCTCAGCGGTTATCGTTTGGAAAATGTTTATGTAATAAACATGGACTCAACAACCACTGAGAACTCCTGTTTCTTCTCAAAAGCCTCATCTGATGTCAACTGGCTATGGCATAAGAGGCTCTCTCGTCTGAACTTCAAGACACTGAATACTCTTTCTTCTAAAGAGTTAGTCACTGGTCTACCTCAACACTCATACGCCAAAGAGTCCTTATGTTCAGCGTGTGAGAAAGGCAAGCAGACCAAAGCAAGCTTCAAGTCTAAGCAAGTTTCCTCGGTGTCATCTCCTCTACAACTTCTTCATATGGATTTGTTTGGCCCTGTTAACAAGCAATCCATCGCTGGAAAGAAATATACACTGGTCATAGTTGATGAATTCTCTCGCTATACCTGGGTAATGTTTCTCCATTCTAAGAGTGACACCCCTGAAGAACTCATCACCTTTGTCAGGAAAATGGAAGTCCTGAACAATATGACCGTTCGATCAATAAGGAGTGATCATGGAACTGAATTAAAAAACAGTTCTCTTGATTCCTTCTTTGAGAGTAAGGGTATTTCTCACAACTTTTCCTCAGTGAGAACACCGCAACAAAATGGAGTCGCTGAAAGAAGAAATAGAACTATCATTGAAGCTGCATGTTCAATGCTCAGCGATTCTCACCTGCCTACTCAGTTTTGGGCAGAAGCTGTCAACACTGCTTGTTTTACGCAAAACAGGTCGCTGATAGTCAAAAGATTCAAAAAGACAGCCTATGAACTTTTTCATGGGAAAAATCCTTCAATTAGCTTTCTTCCCATCTTTGGATGTCAGTGTTTCATACTGAACAACAGAGATGCCCTTGGAAAGTTTGATCCTAAGGCTGATGATGGAATCTTTCTTGGATATTCTTCTATCTCCAAAGCTTTCAGAGTCTTCAATCGTAGAAGACAGACTGTAGAATAAACGATTCACGTCACCTTTGACGAATCCCGTTCAGCGAAATCTAGACCTTCTGCTGATACTGAAGAACTGAATCAATGGATGTTTTCTCATCTTGGTGATTCAGAAGACATTCCCACTCCTCATACTCATCCTGTTGAAGATGATGGTCATACTATCATCCCAAACATGCAGAATAGTGAAGCTGAAACATCATGGGTCTCAGCTGTTCCTCTAAACACTATGCATGCTTCTGAACCAAATGTCTCAGACATCCTACTTCTCAGCAATCAGTGAATGTAATGACATCTGTTTGGGCAAAATTTCACAGGTCTCGACCACGACTAGAAAAGGTAAGACACATGTTATGAACTATATCTTGTATTAAGATAAGGTCCCGACAAAGATCCAAAAAACTCCGTCGTCCCTCCTAAAAGGTAAGTCGAGAGTTCCTCACAACACTCGACCTCGACATCGCCTGCTTCGCACGACCGTCGCATAGATTCATGCGACCTCGGCCGACTAACGCGTTATACGACTGTTATATTTGTTCAGTGATTAATGCAGGAGTCAAAGTCATTAATGGATAACGGCTATAACCGACGAAATCAGTTATGAGCATCTAATCCCACATTGAAGATGACGACCGTTACAACAATCATCAAAGATCTTAATGATTCAATTAAAATCATCCGAAGACTCTAAATCCCAAGTTCAATCCTCAGTTTCAGGACATCGGATGACACATGAAGAGAGATAGAACAAGAGCATCGGACATCGAACAACAGAAGCAAACGCAAACACTCGAAGAATATTCATTCGAAGCAAAGAGATCATTCATAGAAGATCGCTCTCGACGAACGACTTTCAGTCTCGACCAACAGTTTACACATTGTTTTCACACACGACGCACACTGTTTTTACATTTCAAACACTTGTACTTTACATTTCGAAGTTTTTCCCTTCATTTGTATTGTAATCTCTGTACGATCGACACCCGGAACACCAAGGACATCGCCCCTGATTGGCGACCATAGTGCAGCGACGACTTCCACTGTCGTCCGCAGGTTTTTTCCTCGTTGAGGTTTTTCCTGCGTCATCAAATCCTCTGTCCAATTTACATTTTTGTCTTTGTCGCACGCCTTTGTCGAATGATTCCTTTCTTTAGTTGTTAAAGTCCACATCAACCTTAAGTTGTTCCTTTGGTGCGATTTTTGGCATTAACAGTTTGGCGCCATCCGTGGGACCCCATCTAGAGAAAATCTTCGACAAACGTGCGTTTTACTAACAGTTTCTTGGAGTTTTCTTTGTTCTCTGTTTCAGGAAAATGGCAGCCCCTGGAAATCAGCAGCATGTCATTGCCCATATGTACCAGGAACTTGAAGTCGCTCGAAATCAAATCAACGCCATGGCGGAGCAAAGTCGCAGAGCAGCTGAGGAGATCGCACGACTAAGGAATCCCTTTGGACCTCAAAATGGTCCTGGGCCATTCGTTCAGGATCGTTCGGTCAGAATGGTCCTCGACCATTCGCGCATAATCCAGGTCCAGGATCAGGTCCGTTCGCTCAGAATCAGCATCCAGGTCTGTTCATGCAGAACCAGCAGCCGGGACCGTTCAATCCAAATCCCCAGTTCGGGACGGTTCCTCCTCAGCATATAAGGCCACCACCCATGCAGAATGGATCGCAGCCATTTCAGAATGGGTCGCAGCCGTTTCAGAATGGGTCGCAGTCGTATTATGTTCCTTTCAACGGAGACGCCAATGGCTTGTCGCATGGCAATGGCACCAGTTCAGAAATCAATCCGCAAGCAGGGGCAAATCTCGACCCCAATGACCCCGTCGCCCAGCGATTGAAAATACTAGAAGATCAGAACGAGCGCGTCTTATCTTTGCTCGCCAAGCTACCTGGGGCAACCGTGCCCGTTGATGTCGACGAAAGCAGAGGCTAAGACCGCGACCAAGTTTTCTCAGTACCCCAAGATATCCTCTTATGGATTCAAAGGATCCACTAAAGATTTGGTCGAAGCTCTGAAGACCGCCCAGGCGACCATTCGATGGCCAAAGAAGTCCGACCAGGACGACCCTAAGAAAGACAAATCTAAATGGTGTGACTTTCATGTCGACCATGGTCATGTGACGGATGATTGCATAGCTCTCAAAAAAGAACTAGCGTATCATGTCCCGAAAGGAAATCTCAAAGATATCATCGATGACGTCGTTACTCCAACTAGCGACCATCGACCATCAACCCCCGAGCATGCGAAAGCCGTCAATTGTATCACCGGTGGTTCCGACGTATGTAGTCTGACGTACTTTGCGGCCAACGTCACGCCAATCAAGCACCTGACGATCGGCCTGTCCCGCGTTCATCAAGGCCTAAAGGAGATTTGGAGTTGGAAGCTATGAAGATCGTATTCGACCAAGACGACCTCGGTGACTCGTACCAGAAACATCATGACGGGTTGATCATTCAACTCACGGTTGGTAATTGTTTAACTCGACGAGTCTTGGTCGATGGGGGCAGTTCAGCGAACGTCATCTTCCTTGGCACCATCAAGGCCATGGGAATCGATCGTTCGGAAATCACCCGACGTTCAAAAACTTTGGTCGGTTTCAATGGAGAAGCGACAAGCACCTATGGAGATATCGTCTTGCCAGTCTACGCCGGAGGAATCAACAAGCAGACCAAATTCAGCGTCATTGACTGTGCGTCAGCCTATAACATCATCTTAGGCCGACCATGGATCCATGAAATGAAGGCCGTTCCCTCGACGTATCATCAGACTCTGAAGTTCCCTACGCCGTGGGGAATCCAGGAGATAAAAAGTGAGCCGGAAGTCGCTCGTGATTGCTATAAAACCACTCTGAAGCCGCGAAAATAGACCTTCTATTGTGGCGACTCACGACAACATTTAGTGTATCGTCTTAAAATCGCCACAAGGGGGCAGGATGGTAGCAATAATCAAGACGTCCCACGTAGTTGGGCACGACGCGTCAGAAAAGATACGTCTTCTAAACCCTTTTCTATTTTTTCATACGATTTTTTAACAACGACGGTTACTGACTTAAGCATCGGAGGGTCGTTGGTTAGCCAACGACCAACCTCTGACATTGTGTATTCCACATAATCGCACGGCAATAATCAAACGACTCTAGTTTTGCAAGGTCGCACGACATAAACGATCATGTCTATGACTTGATCATCCTTCTACAAGGGCACACAATTCAAATTAATCGCACGACTTAGTCGTACGATCGCAAAGACTAACGATCTCATGATCTAAGTTTCTTAACTTAACTTAGAAAAATTTCATACTTTGAATATATGCTTTAGTCGCATGTGCTTATGTTTGTATATGCGATTTAAAAGTCTATTGGCTTACGTTCCAGTTATTGTGTTACAATAGATGCCTAAGTCGCATGATTCCTTGTATATTTTTTATGAATTTGACAGTCGATGTGATATTTTATAAAGCGCAAGTTCAAAAGAAGCCCAAGTTCCATTCATCGAATAAACTGTCATTTACAAAAAGCTCGACCACCAACGACCGAGCAACAAAGAAACAGAAATAAACGAAGATATATTTCTAAATTTGAGGAGGGGCATCAGTCGCATCCTTGCCTGAGGTCCCGCCCTGAAGATTCGTCTACCACCTCCTCCTCGACGTCCTTCTCGTCATCCGAATCAAGGTCTCTCACAGTCCCGAAGCCCCTCAAGTAAATATCGAGCTCTTCCGACGCCGAAGCAAGAGGATCCTTTCCTAACAGACGTCGCCTCATGATTGCCACCCTAGCAGTTGTTTGGGTAAAAAATCACACCCTCGACATGACCCACGAACCACAATATCTACAAAAGACATACCCCCGGTCGACAAAGGTGGTACCCATTATTACTATATCCTCGACACACACTAATCGGGTATTAAAAGACATAATAGATCAATAGTCGTCTTACGTCTAATGATCGCACGTCACGCGTCACACGACACATGTCGCACGTCGTAACCACGACCAAGGTAAGGAAACCCCTTAATCCTTTTTCCGCGATGAAGGTAAAATCATAGTACTTTATCTCTTAATCGAAAGTCTTTTACCTTACGACACTCGACCTCGACGTCGCCCGCTCCGCACGACTGTCGCATAAGATCATGCGACCTCGGCTGACTGACATATAACAATACTGTTACATTTGTTTGATCTTTAATGCAGGAGTCAACACTCTTAATGAACAACGGCTATAACCGACGAAGTCATTAACAACCATTAACAGCATTAAAGAAGACGACGACCGTTACAACAAGCCATTAAAGCCTTTAATGAGCTAATTAAAGCTCCCAAAGACTATAAATATGAAGTTAAATCTTCATACTAAGGGATGGAACACAAAAGAATCATAAGACACACACACCAATGTATCACTAAACTCTGAAATCATACGGCGAACTCAAGAGCACCCGAAGTGAAGAACTTTCTCCCGAAGAAGTCACTCTCGGCGCACGACAACAGCCCTCGACCAGCAATTTACACTTTGTATTCACACACGACAAACACTTGTACTTTACATTTCGAAGCATTTCCTTCATTTGTATTGTAACCTTTGTACGATCGACACCAGTATCGAAGGACATCGCCCCTGATTGGCGACCATAGTGCAGCGACGACATCCCTTGTTGTCCGCAGGTTTTTTCCTCGATAGAGGTTTTTCCCGCGTCATCAAATCCCTTGTCTCTTTATTTTTATTCTCGTCGCACGTCTCGTCGAAAGATCCTTTCTTTAGTTGTTTCAGTCCACATCGACCTTAAGTTGTCCCTTTGGTGCGATTTTTGGCATTAACAGTTTGGCGCCATCCGTGGGACTACATCTAGAGAAAATCTTCGATGAACGTGCGTTTCTACTAACGATCTTGCAAAGTTTTGTTGCATTCAGGTACATGGCAAATCTTCAAGATCCCCCGATTCAACTTCAACCAGAATTGAATACGGCTCGAAGCCAGAATCAAGCCCTGATAAAAAAAAATGCTCCATCAAAGTATCGCGTGTATCGCATCATCCAAGGGACTCGGGGGCTCGGAACACCCGTCACAAACTGAAAAAAATACCACGTTTGGTTTTGAAAATCTTCGGTAAAAGGCGTTTATCGACTCCATGTTACGGTAACTGTGACGTCTTACTTAGAACAAATCGATATATATATATACTCTAAGTATAGTTTCATCGTTTAATTATTTTGATCTAATATATGATCATTGATTTAAGCATCAAAAGATCATTGGTCCAAACCAACGACCACCCCCAATTTTATATTGCAGGCTCGTAAGATCATATAAACACACATCTTACGATTAATATCGCGAGAAATAAATGTCTCTACGATTTAAATACATGTCTTACGATTTATATCGTAAGAAACAAAAGTCTCTAGGACTTATATCGCAGGTTACGATTTATAGTCGTCGATAAGAAACGACCCACGTTTTAAATCTTATGATCGCCAGTCATGGCAAACGCAGGTTGAAATTCTCGGTTGCCAGAAAAAGCGACTCACATGTTAAAATTTCATGATCGCTAGTCATGACATATGTCGTCAATAAAGACAACTTGTACATTGAATCTCACAATCACCAGTCATGGTAAGACGCATGTCAAATCACAAAAGTCGCCAATAAGTGCGACTCGCACATTTTTATCTCATGATTGCCAATAAAGGCAAGTCGCAAGATTAACCGTATAGTCACAAGCAAAAGTCTTTCAAGAAGGCGACTCTGTCCTCCGACGAGTGTTGCAAAGCACTCAAGAGCTTAATCCAGGTAAACTTTTTCACCAAGTGGGAAGGCCCTTATCGTACCTCAGAAGTCGTAGATAAAGGTGCCTATCGGCTCCAAACCCTCGACGGACGAGATATCCAACGCAGCTGGAATGCGACGCATCTGAAAAGGTATTTCTTCTAAATCCTTTTCCTTCTTTCATACGATTTTTTCTCATCACGACGATTACTGACTTAAGCATCGGAGGGTCGTTGGTTAGCCAACGACCAACCTCTAACATTGTTTTATCGCAGGGTCGCACGACATTAGTTGCCGAGTCTACTATACGACTTTAGTCTCGCAGGATCGCACGATATATATTACTAAGTCTATCGTACGACTTTAGTACACTTTCACAGGATCGTACGACATAAACGATCAGGTCTATGACTTGATTATCCTTTTGCAGGAACACATGGTTCAAGTTCATCATATGACCAAATCACACGATCATAAGGTCTAAGCGACTCCACAGTCTAAGATCTTTAACTAAGAATAAATTCATGTTCTGAATGAATGCTTTGATCGCATGCGCTTATGTTTGCTTATACGAAAGTCTTATGACTTATGTTCTAATCGTCGTATTACAATGGATGCCCAAGTCGCACGACTCTTTGTACTTAAAGAATTTTTACAGTCGACATTACATATGTCCATGACATGTATGAGTCGAAATAATACTCAAGTTCAAAAGAAAGGTAAACTTTTTACCGATTATCGCTAAAGCAAAACTTACACAACGTAACATAGGTCTATAACGACCATATCGGATCGAAACGCCAGATCAAAGGTCTCTCACGATCATATCGGCTGTAAGCGCCAGACCATAGGTCTTTAACGACCATATCGGCTCGAAACGCCAGATCGAAGGTCTCTCACGACCATATCGGCTGTAAGCGCCAGAACATATGTCTCTAACGACCGTAACGGCTGTGAACGCCAGATCACAGGACCACGTCGACCGAGAACGCCAACCCGGCGACATGGGCCCCTGTCTCCTCGATAGGAAAAACGTTCCCTGAAAGACGGGAGCAAATATTTCCTCAGATGAGGAAACAACGTCGTCCCGTCTAGGACACCAACAACGTCGCCCCGTCTAGGACACCATCGTCCGATGACCCGTCCCCCTTGTCGGCAGACGCTGGGGACAACACCTTGGACAGTAGCTTCGTCACTGTCGCCGGACGCGCCGAACTTGCTGGTATCGCGTCCATCGCGCCAGAACGGCTGGATGACGCCCTCGCCTCCTTAGGAGTGACAACTCTCGAGGAAACGTCAGCCCTCGAAGACGGTTCCTACAGGACTACCGTCCTAGTCTTCTTCAAGATTCCCGACCCAGCTGTCGGGGCATTCTTTCTCCTTTCCCGGCCTCGAAGGGCAAGCGCAACTTGCGTCGCCTTCTTTGGCTGACCAAGTCAGTTTCCTCTGATGATCATAGCAAAAGTAACGCATTTTACTTTAGTGCGAGATCTGAAGTTCCAATGGCTTTGAAATTCAGATCTCCGGGGGCTAACTGTTTGGGTAAAAAATCACACCCTCGACATGACCCACGAACCTCAATATCTACAAAAGACATACCCCCGGTCGACAAAGGTGGTACCCATTATTACTATATCCCCGACACACACTAATCGGGTATTAAAAGACATATTAGATCAATAGTCGTCTTACGTCTAATGATCGCACGTCACGCGTCACACGACACATGTCGCACGTCGTAACCATGACCAAGGTAAGGAAACCCCTTAATCCTTTTTCCGCGATGAAGGTAAAATCATAGTACTTTATCTCTTAATCGAAAGTCTTTTACCTTACGACACTCGACCTCGACGTCGCCCGCTCCGCACGACTGTCGCATAAGATCATGCGACCTCGGCTGACTGACATATAACATTACTGTTACATTTGTTTGATCTTTAATGCAGGAGTCAACACTCTTAATGAACAACGGCTATAACCGACGAAGTCATTAACAACCATTAACAGCATTAAAGAAGACGACGACCGTTACAACAAGCCATTAAAGCCTTTAATGAGCTAATTAAAGCTCCCAAAGACTATAAATATGAAGTTAAATCTTCATTCTAGGGGATGGAACACAAAAGAATCATAAGACACACACACCAATGTATCACTAAACTCTGAAATCATACGGCGAACTCAAGAGCACCCGAAGTGAAGAACTTTCTCCCGAAGAAGTCACTCTCGGCGCAAGACAACAGCCCTCGACCAGCAGTTTACACTTTGTATTCACACACGACAAACACTTGTACTTTACATTTCGAAGCATTTCCTTCATTTGTATTGTAACCTTTGTACGATCGACACCAGTATCGAAGGACATCGCCCCTGATTGGCGACCATAGTGCAGCGACGACATCCCTTGTTGTCCGCAGGTTTTTTCCTCGATTGAGGTTTTTCCTGCGTCATCAAATCCCTTGTCTCTTTATTTTTATTCTTGTCGCACGTCTCGTCGAAAGATCCTTTCTTTAGTTGTTTCAGTCCACATCGACCTTAAGTTGTCCCTTTGGTGCGATTTTTGGCATTAACAGTTTGGCGCCATCCGTGGTACTACATCTAGAGAAAATCTTCGATGAACGTGCGTTTCTACTAACGATCTTGCAAAGTTTTTGTTGCATTCAGGTACATGGCAAATCTTCAAGATCCCCAGATTCAACTTCAACCAGAATTGAATACGGCTCGAAGCCAGAATCAAGCCCTGATAAAAAAAATGCTCCATCAAAGTATCGCGTGTATCGCATCATCCAAGGGACTCGGGGGCTCGGAACACCCGTCACAAACTGAAAAAAATACCACGTTTGGTTTTGAAAATCTTCGGTAAAAGGCGTTTATCGACTCCATGTTACGGTAACTGTGACGTCTTACTTAGAACAAATCGATATATATATACTCTAAGTATAGTTTCATCGTTTAATTATTTTGATCTAATATATGATCATTGATTTAAGCATCCAAAGATCATTGGTCCAAACCAACGACCACCCCCAATTTTATATTGCAGGCTCGCAAGATCATATAAACACACATCTTACGATTTATATCGCGAGAAATAAATGTCTCTACGATTTAAATACATGTCTTACGATTTATATCGTAAGAAACAAAAGTCTCTAGGACTTATATCGCAGGTTACGATTTATAGTCGTCGATAAGAAACGACCCACGTTTTAAATCTTATGATCGCCAGTCATGGCAAACGCAGGTTGAAATTCTCGGTCGCCAGAAAAAGCGACTCACATGTTAAAATTTCATGATCGCTAGTCATGACATATGTCGTAAATAAAGACAACTTGTACATTGAATCTCACAATCACCAGTCATGGTAAGACGCATGTCAAATCACAAAAGTCGCCAATAAGTGCGACTCGCACATTTTTATCTCATGATTGCCAATAAAGGCAAGTCGCAAGATTAACCGTATAATCATAAGCAAAAGTCTTTCAAGAAGGCGACTCTGTCCTCCGACGAGTGTTGCAAAGCACTCAAGAGCTTAATCCAGGTAAACTTTTTCACCAAGTGGGAAGGCCCTTATCGTACCTCAGAAGTCGTAGATAAAGGTGCCTATCGGCTCCAAACCCTCGACGGACGAGATATCCAACGCAGCTGGAATGCGACGCATCTGAAAAGGTATTTCTTCTAAATCCTTTTCCTTCTTTCATACGATTTTTTCTCATCACGACGATTACTGACTTAAGCATCGGAGGGTCGTTGGTTAGCCAACGACCAACCTCTGACATTGTTTTATCGCAGGGTCGCACGACATTAGTTGCCGAGTCTACTATACGACTTTAGTCTCGCAGGATCGCACGATATATATTACTAAGTCTATCGTACGACTTTAGTACACTTTCACAGGATCGTACGACATAAACGATCAGGTCTATGACTTGATTATCCTTTTGCAGGAACACATGGTTCAAGTTCATCATATGACCAAATCACACGATCATAAGGTCTAAGCGACTCCACAGTCTAAGATCTTTAACTAAGAATAAATTCATGTTCTGAATGAATGCTTTGATCACATGCGCTTATGTTTGCTTATACGAAAGTCTTATGACTTATGTTCTAATCGTCGTATTACAATGGATGCCCAAGTCGCACGACTCTTTGTACTTAAAGAATTTTTACAGTCGACATTACATATGTCCATGACATGTATGAGTCGAAATAATACTCAAGTTCAAAAGAAAGGTAAACTTTTTACCGATTATCGCTAAAGCAAAACTTACACAACGTAACATAGGTCTATAACGACCATATCGGCTCGAAACGCCAGATCAAAGGTCTCTCACAACCATATCGGCTGTAAGCGCCAGACCATAGGTCTTTAACGACCATATCGGCTCGAAACGCCAGATCGAAGGTCTCTCACGACCATATCGGCTGTAAGCGCCAGAACATATGTCTATAACGACCGTAACGGCTGTGAACGCCAGATCACAGGACCACGTCGACCGATAACGCCAACCCGGCGACATGGGCCCCTGTCTCCTCGATAGGAAAAACGTTCCCTGAAAGACGGGAGCAAATATTTCCTCAGATGAGGAAACAACGTCGTCCCGTCTAGGACACCAACAACGTCGCCCCGTCTAGGACACCATCGTCCGATGACCCGTCCCCCTTGTCGGCAGACGCTGGGGACAACACCTTGGACAGTAGCTTCGTCACTGTCGTCGGACGCGCCGAACTTGCTGGTATCGCGTCCATCGCGCCAGAACGGCTGGATGACGCCCTCGCCTCCTTAGGAGTGACAACTCTCGAGGAAACGTCAGCCCTCGAAGACGGTTCCTACAGGACTACCGTCCTAGTCTTCTTCAAGATTCCCGACCCAGCTGTCGGGGCATTCTTTCTCCTTTCCCGGCCTCGAAGGGCAAGCGCAACTTGCGTCGCCTTCTTTGGCTGACCAAGTCAGTTTCCTCTATTGATCATAGCAAAAGTAACACGTCTTCGTAGCAACGCATTTTACTTTAGTGCGAGATCTGAAGTTCCAATGGCTTTGAAATTCAGATCTCGGGGGGCTAACTGTTTGGGTAAAAAATCACACCCTCGACATGACCCACGAACCACAATATCTACAAAAGACATTCCCCCGGTCGACAAAGGTGGTACCCATTATTACTATATCCCCGACACACACTAATCGGGTGTTAAAAGACATATTAGATCAATAATCGTCTTACGTCTAATGATCGCACGTCACGCGTCGCACGACACATGTCGCACGTCATAACCACGACCAAGGTAAGGAAACCCCTTAATCCTTTTTCCGCGACGAAGGTAAAATCATAGTACTTTATCTCTTAATCGAAAGTCTTTTACCTTACGACACTCGACATCGACGTCGCCCGCTCCGCACGACTGTCGCATAAGATCATGAGACCTCGGCTGACTGACATATAACATTACTGTTACATTTGTTTGATCTTTAATGCAAGAGTCAACACTCTTAATGAACAACGGCTATAACCGACGAAGTCATTAACAGCCATTAACAGCATTAAAGAAGACGGCGACCGTTACAACAAGCCATTAAAGCCTTTAATGAGGTAATTAAAGCTCCCAAAGACTATAAATATGAAGCTAAATCTTCATTCCAGGGGACGGAACACAAAAGAATCACAAGACACACACACCAATGTATCACTAAACTCTGAAATCATACGGCGAACTCAAGAGCACCCGAAGTGAAGAACTTTCTCTCGAAGAAGTCACTCTCGGCGCACGACAACAGCCCTCGACCAGCAGTTTACACTTTGTATTCACACACGACAAACACTTGTACTTTACATTTCGAAGCGTTTCCTTCATTTGTATTGTAACCTTTGTACGATCGACACCAGTATCGAAGGACATCGCCCCTGATTGGCGACCATAGTGCAGCGACGACATCCCTTGTCGTCCCCAGGTTTTTTCCTCGATTGAGGTTTTTCCTGCGTCATCAAATCCCTTGTCTCTTTATTTTTATTCTCGTCGCACGTCTCGTCGAAAGATCGTTTCTTTAGTTGTTTCAGTCCACATCGACCTTAAGTTGTCCCTTTGGTGCGATTTGTGGCATTAACAGCGGTCAGGCGAGCTATAGCAAAAACGGACTTACCCTCGTCCCTAGCAGCTTGCACCTCTTTCTCCAAACTCTCCACCTTGGACTTAGAATCCTCGGCTTTCTTTGTAATCGTAGCCAAGGATTCCTTAACCTTGTCCATCTCCTCCCTCTGATCGGCAACCATGGACAGGGTCTGTGTCAAGCGATGATTGGCCTCATCCTTTGCCCGTCCAACGGCCTCTAGATGTTTCAAGGAGTCATCGAGACGTTTTGACAGAGCCTCTTCACGCTCTGCGGCGACCATCGCCCTATCCAACGCCGCGTTCTCCCTCTCGTGCGTTGCAGACATTAGATCCTTTATCTTCATTGTCTCACCCCGCAAAGCTAGGGAAGCCTGGAACGCCTGCAAAATCATTGTAAATAAACATACGACAACGAACAACGACACCGACAAACGAATCAAGTCCTGAAAGAAAGAGTTACCATGAAAGCCAGCCCTACGACATGAGCTCCCGTCTCCTCGATAGGAAATCCCACGAAACGCTCCCTGAAAGAAGGGAGCATATATTTCCCCAGATGAGGAAATAAGTTCGTCCCGTCTAGGATACTGCTGGCCATAAAGTCCGACGGCAATGTAAATCTAACCGTCGTGACCTTAGCCCCTCCCGTCGGCTGATCCTTGCCCTTGCCGGCCAACAAAGGACCCGATATGGCTGACGGGGACTTCGCTGTTTCCGCCGGAGGCGCAGAACTAATAGGTGTCGCAGCGATCGCATCAGAAGACGACTTCTTGGGTGATGTGACCTTCGCCTTCTCAGGCGTAACGACTCTAGACGAGTCGTGAACTCCCGAAGACAGTTCCCTCGAAATCGTCGTCCGCGTCTTCTTCGGAACATCTGGACCAGCGGACATAAGATTATGCCTCTGCTCCTTACCCTTACGAGCAAGCTCGAGCTCAGCTGCTCTTTTAGCAGAGACACGCAGCATCCGTGGTTGAGACTCCCCTGGAAACCACAGAAGAAAAATTATGAAAATCAAGGGAAGAAGAATCGAATTAACACAGAAAGAAATAAGAAGGTACGCTTACCAGTCATCTCTCTTTCTTCTTTCGACTCCCCTTCTTCCTCACGTTTCTCCCCCTGATTTTCTCCTAAGTATACCAAATCCTCGTCGTCGTCCACCAATTGTTGTACGACAAACGACCGTTCCCCAGTGCTGAACTCTAAGAACGCGTCGATTTTTGCTTGAGAATTAGCGCAAGGCTTCACGTCCTTGAACTTTATGGCTGTCGACATTTAAAAAACAAGTTAAAAACCAAAAACACGGATGACAGACAACAAAAAAGTACTTAGCTCACCCGATGTATTCCAACTGGCCCTAATCCAATCACTCTCAGAGTCAAGGGTCGACTTACGCACAAATGCGTACCGAGTCTTCCACCCGCGATCGTTCACAGCGGTCCTAAGGACCAAAACCCGATCACCTTTAAGTCTAGAGTATAAACTGCAGCGATGACTCCCATCCTTCTTGACTTGATAAGCCAAAAGTAGGTCGCGTACATTCATGGGAGATTCCCAATTCTTAGTGACACGCTTGATCACTTGTACAACTCGCCAAAACTTAGGCATTAGCTGACCCGATGCTAAATCAAATTCTAGCATAAAAGCCTTAGCTAGAGGTGAGTAGGGCCATTCAAAGCAAATCTTAAAGGGATATTCGTATATCACGATATAACACTCGGGACATTCGTTCCATCGAATCTGACCTGCACAAATTAATTCGACCCACGCAGGGATTTTAGCTAACCTCTTAAAGTCATCAAGATCCGACTGTTCTTGAATATTGCTCTCAGGGTCCATCGACACCTCTAAAAACAGATTGGAGAAATCGAATAAATCGTACCTTATATATAAGCGCTCTAAGACCTCGAAAATCCTAACTGAGTCGCAGATTCTCGCAGGATTAGTAATGATCGGGCAAGAAGACCGAGAGGAAATCTTCGCTTAAAACTCTTTGGAATCGTAAAACCGAATAGACCCATTGAGGTCTCTATTTGTGCAAACGATCGAATCCCTTGATGATTGCCACGCGCCCTCGTCCCTTCGTATGACCACACGGATCGTCGACACCTGTCAAAGACAGTCGGTAAGCACAATCGTGCGTCAGTATGACGTCACGACCTCGTTTTCTGTTAGAATTGAACCAATCCGGTTCCGAGACAACCAAGGTATTTTTCAACACAAGACCCTGAACACCCGACAGGCAAAATTTAAAATTTGAATTTGCCATCCTACTTTCAAATTTTGGGGGCAAACTGTTTGGGCAAAATTTCACAAGTCTCGACCACGATCAGAAAAGGTAAGACACATGTTATGAACTATATCTTGTATTAAGATAAAGTCCCGACAAAGATCCAAAAAACCTCCGTCGTCCCTCCTAAAAGGTAAGTCGAGAGTTCCTCACAACACTCGACCTCGACGTCGCCTGCTTCGCACGACCGTCGTGTAGATTCATGCGACCTCGGCCGACTAACGCGTTATACGACTGTTATATTTGTTTAGTGATTAATGCAGGAGTCAAAGTCATTAATGGACAACGGCTATAACCGACGAAATCAGCTATGAGCATCTAATCCCACATTGAAGACGACGACTGTTACAACAATCATAAAAGATCTTAATGATTCAATTAAAATCATCCGAAGACTATAAATCCCAAGTTCAATCCTCAGTTTCAGGACATCGGATGACACAGGAAGAGAGATAGAACAAGAGCACCGAACATCGAACAACAGAAGCAAACGCAAACACTCGAAGAATATTCATTCGAAGCAAAGAGATCATTCATAGAAGATCGCTCTCGACGCACGACTTTCACTCTCGACCAACAGTTTACACATTGTTTTCACACACGAGGCACACTGTTTTTACATTTCAAACACTTGTACTTTACATTTTGAAGTCTTTCCCTTCATTTGTATTGTAATCTCTATACGATCGACACCCGAAACACCAAGGACATCGCCCCTGATTGGCGACCATAGTGCAGCGACGACTTCCACTGTCGTCCACAGGTTTTTTCCTCGTTGAGGTTTTTCCTGCGTCATCAAATCCTCTGTCTCATTTACATTTTTGTCTTTGTCGCACGCCTTTGTCGAATGATTCCTTTCTTTAGTTGTTAAAGTCCACATCCACCTTAAGTTGTCCCTTTGGTGAGATTTTTGGCATTAACAACGTCTGCACCTACTCCTTTCTTAACTGATATACCAGAAGTTGCTGAAGCCTCATCTTCAGCTCCTCCAGTTCAAGTTGAGTCTGCGATTCATACTCCGGCTCAGCGATGGACTGTCAATCACCCTATTGATTAAATTCTTGGTGATCCAAAAGCTGGTGTTCAGACTCGACGAAGTACAGGTAATATTTGTTTATTTATTAACTTTATTTCTCTGATTGAACCAAAGAAAATAGATGATGCCCCCAGAGATCCAAACTGGGTCAGCGCTATGCAAGAAGTGTTAGGACACTGAAGTTGTCCTTTATAATAGAAAGTTTTGTAAAGCAATAGCTGTGTTAAAGGGCTTATGCTTAACTGTTGTAGCAAGTGATGAAGACTATAAATAGGTCTTTACTTGTAGTTTGTAGTAGTGAATTCATTAATACAAGATGTAGATCTCTAATCACTTTGTGTTCTCTCTAGGTTAGATTTCCTTTTCAATAATGTTCTTCATCATCTTGTTACACAATACTTGGATTGTATGAAGATCATGGACCTAACAAGAAGAGCTGACTGAATTTGAAAGAAACAAAGTTTGGAAGCTTGTTCGAAGACCAACTGACAAGACAGTGATAGGCACTAAATGGGTCTATCGAAACAAGTTGAACGAACATGGAACTGTAACCCGCAACAAGGCTCGTCTTGTTGCTCAGGGATACAGACAAGAGGAAGGTATAGACTACCACGAAACATTTGCTCCAGTAGCAAGACTAGAATCTATTCGTCTATTCTTAGCCTACGCTGTACACAAAGACTTCAAAGTTTATCAAATGGATGTTAAGTCAGCGTTTCTCAATGGAAAGCTGAATGAAGAAGTCTATATGGAACAACCTCCAGGATTCTCAGATCCTAAGCATCCAGGTTATGTTTATAAACTGGATAAGGCACTTTACGGCTTAAAGCAAGCTCCTCGTGCATGGTATGACACTCTCTCTACTTATCTCCATATTGAACAATTTAAGCGTGGTAAAATCGATAAGACTCTATTCTTCAGGAAACTAAAAGGTCATATTATTCTTGTTCAGATATATGTTGATGACATTATATTTGGTTCTACTAACCCTGACCTTTGTACTCGTTTCGCTGATAGAATGAAAGAAGAGTATAAAATGAGTATGATGGGTGAGCTAACATATTTCCTTGGTCTTCAGATAAAACAAAATGAAAAGGGAACTTTCATTAATTAGGGAAAGTATGTTAAAGATATGCTGAAGAAATTTCATTTAACTCAGAGTTCAGCTATGAACACCCCTATGGCACCGCCGCTGACACTAAATAAGGATTCTTCTGGAATACCTGTTAATGTCACAACGTACCGTGGGATGATCGGCTCTCTTTTGTATCTTACAGCTAGCCGACCTGATATTATGTACGCAACCTGTTTGTGTGCACGATATCAAGCTGAACCTAAGGAATCTCATATGATCGCTGTAAAGCGAATCTTTCATTACCTTAAGGGTACTCCTAACCTAGGTCTTTGGTATCCCAAAGATACAGGGTTTGATCTAATCGCCTATTCAGATAGTGATTTTGCAGGTTGTAAATTGGATAGGAAAAGCACCACGGGAGGCTGTCAGTTCCTGGGTGGAAAGCTGGCGAGTTGGACAAGTAAAAAGCAAAACTCAATGTCCACCTCCACCGCTAAAGCTGAATACGTAGCTGCTGGAAGCTGTTGTTCTCAGGTCTTGTGGATGAAAAATCAACTACTGGACTATGACCTTCAGCTCTTGAAGATTCCAATCTATTGCGACAGCACTAGTGCCATCGCTATAGCCAACAACCCAGTGCTACACTCAAAGACCAAACACATCGAAATCAGGTATCATTTTATCAGAGATCATGTGATGAATTGTGATATAGAACTTCATTTTATCCCAACCGATTTTCAGTTAGCTGATCTTTTCACCAAACCTCTTGATGAGACAAGATTTAACTTTCTCATCAGCGAGCTTGGAATGTTGAACTCTGAAGAATAAACTCTTCAGCGGTTCGCATTTGATCAGCGACAGGATAAAACCAACTTGTATAACCCATTCTATCATCTTCTCTCTGAACAAACTTGATTCGCTGATGTTAAGGTATGATCTCTCTTTACTCGCTGACGTTCGCAAATGAATGCAAGATTTCAAAACAAATTGTATCGCTGAATATGTCTTCCTTATCAGCAATACTTTGAAATTTCTAAAACCAACACTGATATTTCTATTCAGTGCTTCATGTTTTCAAAATGTCCCTGAGTTTTTTCAAAAACCTCAGAGACATCCTAAAATATGAAAGGACGTTTGTGACGTAATCAAACGGATAAACCCTGGCACGTTCTTTTTCTGACACACGTTTGCACGTTTCGTTTACATCCAATCAAATGCAAACACGTGTCCGTGTCATGATGAAAAACTTTCCCACTCTAGTTTTTCTCTCTCTCTAATCTCACTATATAAACACATCCGGGTTTATATTTTTTCTTTACGCGAACAACTTCTTCTTCAAGAAAAGATTTACTATTGCATCTCGAATTCTCGTTTCAAGAACTGTTCATCTTCTTCTTCGACAACAAGGTTAATATTCTTATTATTTACCTGTTTTAACTTGTATCTGATCTTCTCATTGTTTCTACAAGATCAAACAAAAGAACTTTTTAAAATGAAATCATTTTCTTTCATGATTTTATAAACACAATCTTCATGGTTGTCTTCAAGTTTAAATCTAAAATCTTAAACTTGTTCTTCATATGTTTTTCCAGAATCCTTATCTCTAAAGGAAACTGGAAAATAAGACATTCACTAGTTCTTGTCTCTTTTTGTCAAAACTAGAAAACCCTAATCTTCATTAAGACATTTTTGGTCTAAATGAAATGGACAAAAATAAATACCATCTTATTTTGGAATGTCTCTCCACATTAAGACTGTATTCTTTATCTATATTCTTTGGATGACATGATAAAACAGCAATGGCATCTTCTATTGCTGCTCCTACTGCTGAGAAATCTCCTGCTGCTGAGAAACTGACTCTCCCCAAAGCTCCTCAGGTCAAGTTCACACCTGAGAAAGTAACTTTCAACAACAACAACCTCTATGCGCTTTTCGATTTTCCTCCTCGAAAGCATGTCACGCATCTGGATGATGCTGCGAATTTTCTGAAAACCTGTTGCTTATCCAAAGCCCTAACCTTCGTACCCCTTGCTCATAAATTCCTTCTATCTCAGTTCTGGTATACTGCCAGAACAGCTCAGGTTCCTTCACCCAAAGACCCTAAGAAACTCTTTGATGTCATTCTCTGTGACACCAAATTTGGCACAACCAAAATCAACCCCGCCATTATCAGGCGTGCACTCAGCCTACCCACTGCCACCAAAGAAAAACCCTTTGTCCCTCTGCCTAACCACAAAAACCATGCTGATAGGGAAGCCATTACTGCATTCTTTGATGCAATGGGTTACGTATGGGAAACAGGGAGGGATAAACAACCTGAGAAGAAGCTGACCCTGATCAAGAAGTCCAAAATGCCGAGCGAGATGAACTTCATCTTCGCCCACTTGATAAGCTGCATGACAGCGAAGTCCGGCGCCTCTGATCAAGTCGCTCAACCTCAGCAAGCAATGGGCTATACATTGCTGAAAGGTCTCCATGTTGACTGGGCCTCAATCATCTATGACGATCTTGCGTTCAGAGTAGACATGGCTGATAGACCAACATGGGTTCCATATCCCAGATTCATCAGCGCCGTCTTTCTACAAGGACTTGGGGACAAATACCCAAAAGAGGGTGATCTGAGACTCTCTCAGGTTGGCCCTAAGGTGCTCGACTTCAGCCCCATGCCAAACAAGGTACGTCTCTCTACTCTCTTACCTCTTCTAAATCCTCCTTCTTCTACTTCTACAGCTACTTCAGTGGAAATCCCCACCGCTGATACCCAGGCTGCACCCTCCACTCCTTCTCGTAAAAGGAAACACTCATCTTCCCAACTTGATTCCAAAAGGATCAAGAAAACCAATGAGCAACCCTCCAAGACATCAACGGCTGAAGACTCCTCGACTCATCTTCTACAAGAGTCGTTGGATAGTTTCGTGGTACGGTCTGCCACAGCTGCTCAAGCCACCCCTTCCATCCCGACCTCAGCGTCTTTAAACACTGAGGTTATAAACTTGGAACTGAACCCACCTCCTTCAGCCTCTCTACAGACTGAAGTGATTATCAGCGGATCCAACGCTGAACCCCGCACCCAACCAATCTTCTCATCCTTCACTCCTCCCACTTTCTCTTTGGACACTCCACCAAATTTCCCACCGTTCTCAGGAACCAACGTCATCGTTCATGATTCAGCTGCTGATACTTTACATGCGATGATGGAAACAAACTTAGGATCTACAGGCACCTCCATGCGCCAAGGCACTCTCAAAGGCGACATGGAATACCATTCAGGGTTACGAGGCTTCGACAACTTCGCCAACCCGCCTGCAGGTATACACATAACTCAACCTACTCCTCTCTCAAAACCCCAAACTTCTGAGCTTTCCTCTGTTCATAAGTTAATAACTGTTTCAGGTCCTAATTTGGGGGATATCAACACCTCTCTGAAGGCCCTGGAAACAAAGGTGGAATCTTACAACACCACTCTCTCCACAAACTCTTCAGCGGTTACAGACGCTGGAGAGAACCTCAAAAAGTTGACCGAGGTCGTTGATGAGAAAGCCTCCAAAGCTGATATGGAGAAGGTGGATGGAAGCATAGGAACTTTTGCTACCACTCTCGCTGAAACTTCCACAAACATCAACAATCTCAACCTCACCAACACCACCCTCGCAACAAACTTCACCACTATGTCCAATGAAGTCACATCATTGAAGACAGAGGTTGGTACTCTTAAGGGTGAGGTCACCACAGTCAAAGATCTCCTTCAGCAGATACTCAATCGCCTAGATGCCCCAAAGTCTCACTTTACTCAGGCCGATAGAGAGGATCTCCAAAAGATTAGTCCTACTATTTCTGGCCTAGAAGCAAGAATAGTTGTGATTGAAACCTTCATGGGACTTACTGGCCTGGAAGACAGTAATCCTATGACTGATGATCAATCTGTTTCCTCCCCCACTCATGATGTGGAAGAGGGGGAGAAGAAAGCTGAAGATCTTCCCCATAATTCAGAGGGGGAGAAAAATGAAAATGTTGTTGCTGCTGAACAACCTCAGGGAGTTGAAAACCCTGAGGGAACCGAGAAAACTCCCTCTGCTCTTGAGGGGGAGCAACTCGATGAGGAAACTGAAGCTGCTGCTGATGTGACCGAACCTTACGCTGATGAGGACGCGTCTGAAGAAGAAGCTAAAGACGATGAAGCTGTCGACATCTCTGACGACGAACCATCATCAACTCATAAAAATTATGATGATGATGACGACGATGATGATGATGACTTCTTCTTCGTTGAGCCCAAGAAGGTCCCTGAGAAAGGGATTTCGATAAATGAACCTTCAGGGGAGACGACCAAGACAAAGCCTGCAACGTCTGAAGCTGACAAAGGCAAAAACAAAGGCCTCGTTGCAGAAGGCAATCTGGCCATCCTTCAGATAAAGCCAGTTTGTCAGGTACAATATCTTCTCTTCCCTTACACTACATCCCTTCTCAATCTCAATCCTTCTATCCATAAAACCTCTATACACTTAAACCCCATTCTTTTCTCTATCTCTTTCTTCCCATAATCTTATATAAACGATCGTTGTGTTTCAGCTAGTCCTCTCCCCTGCTTGAGGATCCAGCTGAAGTCCCCACTGCTGCACCAACAATAATCCCAGCCACAAGAGCTGAAGAAATAATCCCGGTCTTGGATTTAATCACTGAGACCGATGAACTTGAAGAACAACTTCTCTCTCACAAAAACAGACCTTCCTTAGCTCCTCAAAAGCTAAGTGAAGAGGATCAGAAAAGGAGAGAAGAAATGATTAATAAGTTCGAGGATCAGCGAATCATTCTCCCTCGCCATCCAGCTTGCCCAAGAATCGGTGAATGACCCCAAACTGAAAAGAGCTCCTATCGAAGTCCAACATCAGTTATAGGAAGACGCCTAGAAGATCGTTGAAGAAAAGACCAAGGTATCTGATTCTACCTTGGAATGGTGCAAAGAAAGACTGCACTATCGATATCGGGCTGCCAAAATTCACAAGGTATTCATCAGAGGAAAATTGACCATAGATGTTCCAATTGTTAAGGTCGATGTATTCAGAGAAAATGGTACCAAGGAAAACATCTACGCTTCTACGATCAATAAGTACGGTTTCTCTGAATGGTTGGAGATGCGAATAGCCATTCAGCGATCTACCTCACAATATAAGAGCCATGTCGAGAAAATCATAAATTCTCATATCGACTTGGTTTCTTCTGTTGTCGATATTCCTCCTCCTCCTCCTCCTCTTACGACTCAACAAAGAAGAGCCTCTGCAAAGAAAAAGTCCAAACCATCAGATTCAGGTCCTCCTATCCGAAATGAAACAGGTATTGGTTTTTCACGTGCTGAAGTACTTGGTCCTGATCCTGATCTCTCAGCGCTGGATACCTCTCTGCCACCTGGTGAACGTTTCGCCCCTGGTAAAGTCATAAGCGAACCTTATGGTATCTTCTTTCTCGACTACGATGAAGGACAACGTTTTCAATGTGTCTCTGAGCTTCCCATCACTCCCATTGAACAGCTAAGGGATCTCATCTATTGGTGTGAATTTAGACGCGATCTTCAGGCACGATATCTCAAGCCCCTGATCTTCAAAGAAGCACAAGAAAGAAGAAATCAGGGAGAAACTGTCCCTGACTGGATGATCCCTACAACAAAGACCCTTGATGAACTTCTCATTAAGGAAGAACCCTTTGAAAGCTGATAGGATTTCCTTGTATTTCTTCTATCCTTATAAGCTTATATCTTTTGTACTTGTAATTTAAATTTGCTGTACTGTAATTTTTCCACTTCCCTTTGTAATCTTATACGAAGTTAAAAGAAAATTTTCAGCGAATGTACTTTACTCCATCAGTACTTAAAAGATCCCAGAAAATAGTAAAAGGGACAAATATTTTATGAGTTCTTTTTATCCTTATGTTTTCATACTTAGCAATTTTCTCTGTTGCTATGTCATAATCAAATAGGGGGAGATTGTTGATCCAAACCCTCAGTGATTTGATAATGACCCTCTCTTTAACACTTAGTGAAAATTGTAAGTAAACAATATGTATTAGAGTTTCACTATCGCTGATAAGTACTAAGACTTTACAGTACCGCTGATAGGAACTCTCGCTCTTTAGATTAGACATTCAGCGAACACTGTTCATCCAGTAGCTCTGAGCCTGTTCAGTCTCTGTGATGATTGCTGATAGTTTAGTTATTTACTTATGATCCCTGAAGACAAGTTTCACGTCAACAAAGGTTCTATGTTGAAGTCGAAGATCAAGCCCAAGAACCAGCGACAAGTCTACTAATGAACTGATGTGGATATCAGCGAAGTCACAGAATTGTCCATTCAACGTGAAGTATCAAGTAGAAGACTTCAGCAATCGCTGAGCTTTATCATTCGCTGATAAAGTACTGATTCAACGAAAGACGATCATGAAGTCTTCTTACAAAGTACTATTGTCTTACCTCCCTTGCACGTCTTCGTACGAACTGTCAGAACGGACATCCCTTTTGTCTATGATCGTACAACAAACTCTGATTCTACACTGTGCACCATGCGGCTACTAAGGTTGTCTACAAAGGTCTATGACATTCAACCACTCAGCTGCTGCCACGTGTAAAGCAATACTGCCATGCATTAAATGCATGTAGTATATAAGAAGAACCCTACTTCAGAAATGAAGTGCTCGGGCCATCTTCTTCTTCCTTACTACTGTGTGTTAGGTTATTACTCGTAATTTCCTTATCTCCTTTCTGTCTTTATTCTAGTGCAAGAAACTTAGTGTTCTTAACTTGTTTAGATTAGGTTAATACTTAATCTTGTTCCGCCATAAGTTGTAAATTGTTTTGAGATTTAGAAATAAACAATTTAGAAAAGTAAAAATCATGTGTTTGTATTCAACCCCCCCTTCTACAAACTTGTATAACCCTTCGGGACCAACATGTTGAGAGAAAACATAGTGAGGGGACATGACGCGGGCGGTGCTGAAAGGTCGATAAGTAGGGATAGCTCGTCCCATCTCCAACCCACTCCACCTCCTTCACCACAACACGAAGAGCCCGAATTACATGAGGTGGAGGTGGTCGATATCATTCGCGAACAGGAACAAGTACAAGAAGAAGAGACAGCCTCCTCTTCCAGCTCCGAGACGGGCTCTGGCTCAGAGTCGGGTTCCGAATCTGGTTCTAAATCATGTTCGGCATCCGGTTCTGAATCAGGGTCTTTGGAATCCACGGAATCAGACAATAACAACGATGATCAATTCCACATGGAACCCATCCGCAGACCTCAAGCCGAATCTGGAGAGATAAGGAGAACGGAGGGAGTATCAGTCGAAAATGAAAATATTGGTGAGCAAGTGAGGGAAAGGATGAGTAAGAAACATAATGAGAGATTGTTGGTCCCGAAGGTCTATACAAGTTTGTATAAGGGGGGGGGGGGGGGGGGGGTTGAATACAAACACATGTTTTACTTTTCTAAATTGTTTATTGATAAATCATTAACAATTTACAGCTTGTTGCGGAACAAGATTAAGGATAAACCTAAATCTAAACAAGTTGGAACACTAAGTTTCTTGCAGTAAGAAAGAGAAGGAAATTACTAATAATAACCTATCTCATGATAAGAAGATGAACTTGACCAGAGTTAGCAAGTTACTTCAAAATGAAGTGAGTTCTTCTTATTATATACTGTATGCATTTAAAGCATGGCAGTTTATACTTTACACGTGGCAGCAACTCATTGGTTGTAGGATCTGACTTGAGTAGACAACCTTAGTAGCCGCATGGTGAACAGTGTAGTATCAGAGTAGTTGTACGATTTCAGACAATAAGGAGGTTCTTTTCTGACATATCGTACGGAGACGTGCAAGGGTGGTTAAGACAAAAGTACTTTGTACGGAGGACTTCATGATCAGCTTTTCGTTGATTCAGCGCTCTATCATTCTATATCAGCGAATGATAAAGTTCAGCGATAGCTGAAGTCTTGTACTTGATACTTCACGTTGAATGGACAAATCTGAGTCTTCACTGATCCGCATCAGTTCATTAGGAGACTTGTCGCTTTCGACTTCAGCGTAGAACCTATGTTGACGTGAAACTTGTCTTCATGGATCATAAGTAAACAACTAACTTATCAGCGATCACCATAAGGACTAAACAGGCTCAGAGCATTATGGTGAACAGTGTTCGCTGAATGTTTAATCTAAAGAGCGAGAGTTCCTATCAGCGGTACTGTAAGGTCTTAGTACTTATCAGCGATAGTGAAACTCTGATACATATTGTTTACTTATAATTTTCACTAAGTATTTAAGAGAGGGTCATTATCAAATCACTGAGGGTTTGGATCAACAATCTCCCCCTATTTGATTATGACATAGCAACAGAAAAAATTGCTATTTAATGAAAACATAAGGATAAAAAGAACTCATAAAATATTTGTCCCTTTTAGTGTTTTCTGAGATATTTTCTGTACTGATGGAGTAAAGTACTTTCGCTGAGATCTTTCTTTAAACTTCGTATCAGATTACAAAGGGAAGTGGAAAGATTACAAGTTCAAGCGAAATAAATTACAAGTACAAAAGAATAACTGATAAAATAGAAGAATAAGGCGATCCTATCAGCTTATAGAGGTTCTTCCTTAATGAGAAGTTCATCAAGGGTCTTTGATGTGGGAATCATCCAATCAGGAACCGTTACTCCTTGATTTCTTTTGTTTAGAGCTTCTTCAAAAATCAAGGGTTTAAGATGCTGTGCCTGAATGACGCGTTTGAATTCACACCAGTAGATGAGATCTTCCAGCTGTTCAATGGGAGTGATGCGAAGCTCAGAGATACGTTGAAAACGTTGTCGTCCACCATAGTCAATAAAGAATATCCCTTAGGGTTTGCTTATGACTTTCCTAGGGATGAAAGTCTCCCCAGGAGGAAGAGATGTGTCAAGTGCGGAAAGGTCAGGTTCTGGACCAAGAACTTCAGCACGAGAAAAACCAATACCTATTTCGTTTCGTATAAGAGGACCTGAGTCTGGAGGTTTAGACTTTTTCTTTGCAGAGGCCCTTCTTTTCTGATTTGCGAGAGGAGGGGGATGAGGAATATCCACACAAGAAGAGACTAAGTCGATCTGTTTATTTATCAGCTTTTCGACATGATCCTTGTACTTAGATTGAGACTTCTGGATGGCTAATCTGATCTCCAACCATTCAGAGAGACCGTACTTTGTGATAGCTTCAGCATAGAATTTTTCGTACTGTCCGTTCTCTCTAATATCTCGATTTCAGCGATTGAACCTTTGAGGGTTGATCTTCCAGTGATAAGTACCTTGTTGATTCTGGCAGGTCGATATCTGAAGTGTACCTTTTCTTTGCACCAGATTAAAGTAGATTGAGACACAGTTCTCTTTTCTTCAACGATCTTCTTGGCGTCTTCCCATAACTGACGTTGAACTTCGATTGGAGTTCTTTTCAGCTTGGGGTCTTTCACTGATTGTTGAGTAAGCTGGATGGCGAGTTCTCTGTCTTTTTCTTCAGCTTCCCTTCTTTCAGCGATTAACCTTTCAGCTCTGAGGTGATCCTTGTATTCCTTTTTTGAAAGTCTGAACTTTGGAGGAATAGAAGGAAGTTGATCACGCTTCAGGATGATTCGCTGATCTTCAAACTTCTTTATCATTGCATCTCTCTTTTTCTGATCCTCTTCACTCAGCTTTTGAGGAGCCAAGGAAGGTCTGTTTTTGTGAGAGAGCATCTGTTCTTCAGGTTCATCGGTCTCAGAGATCAAATCCAAGACCGGGATTATTTCTTCAGCGTTGGGAGTTGGAATTATTGTTGGTGAAGTTGCAGCTGTAGAAACTTCAGCGATATCCTCAAACAGGGGAGAGGACTAGCTGAAACACAGCGATCTTAAGAATAAGAACTTGGGTAGAACAGAGAAAAGAAATTGGTTTGTGTATAGGCTTTTTGTGGAGAGTAGAGCTGATAATGTGTATAGATAGAGGAGGGATGCAGTGTAAGGAAGTAAGATTTAGTGTACTTGACAAACTGGCTTTGGAAGCAAGATCGTCAGATTGTCTTCTTCAGCGAGGCCTTTATTTTTGCCTTTGTCAGCTTCAAACGCTGAAGGCTTTGTATTGGTCCGCTCCCCTGAAGGTTTGTTTATCAAGATCCTTTTAAGAGCTGTAGTCCTCTGAGCAGGCTTGACGATAAAGGAGTCATCATCATCATCATCGTCATCATCATCATTCTTTGGAGAAGAGGATGGTTCATCATCAGAGATGTCGACGGCTTCTTCATCTTCAGCTTCAGATTCAGATTCTTCAGCATCTTCTTCGAGTTTCTCCCCCTCAGATACAGAGGTAAGCTTCTCGGTTCCCTCAGGGTTTTCATCTCCCTGAGGTCCAGCACTTTCTTCATTTGTCTTCTCCCCCTCTTCAGTAAGGGAGACGTTTTCAGTCTTCTCCCCCTCGATAGATTCATCTTGGGGAAGGTCTTCAGAGTTCTTCTCCCCCCCCTTCCATATGATGAGTGGGGGAGGAATGCGATGACTCAGCAGTTGGTTTTGGTTCCCTGTCTTCTTGGCCAGGGATCCCCATATACGTTTCAATCGCTGCTACTCTGTCTTCTAGGCCAGAAATAGCAGGAGTGATCTTGAAGAGTTCAGCATGATCCGCCGTTGTAAAATGTGAAGGTGCAGGGGCAGGGGCGGTCATGTGATTCAGGATCTGCTGTACCATCATCTTCACTGAACTTACGTCAGTCTTTACAGAACTCACGTCAGTCTTTACAGCAGACATATCTCCCTGAAGAGTTCCAACCGATTTATTCAGCGTTATGAACTCGCTGGACATGGATTGAACTGTTGTTTTGATAGAGGTGTAGTCTGTGTAGATGTCAGCAAGAACTTTGGCAAAATCACCAAGAGTTTTATCGACCTTCTCCAAATCAGCTTTGGAGGCATTCTGTGCAACCACTGTTGTCAGCTTGTTGAGATTCTCTCCAGCGTTTGTTACAGCTGAAGAGTTGTCGGAGAAAGTAGTGGTGAGACCTGTCAGCTTTGTATCCGGGTTCTTCAGAGTTGCGTTGATGTCTCCCAAATTAGGACCTGTAACATATAAGAACTTATGAACAAAGGAAAGCTCAGAAGTTTGGGGTTTAGTTACAGTGTATATGGGTTGGTGTGTACCTGCAGGAGGGTCGACGAAGTCATCAAAACTTATGTGACCTGAATAATGTTCCATGTCGTCAGCTAGAGTGCGTGTACGCATGGTCATTTCTGCAGGTCCTGTATCCATCATTCCTTGTTGAGTATCAGCTTTAGCTTCTGGAAGAATGACGATTGCTCTAGTGATCGTGGTGAAAAGTGGATTTGAGTCCAATGGAATAGAGAGAGAAGCGAAGGTTGAGAAAGTTGGTTGGGTGTGGGGTTCAGCGTTGGATCCGTTGAGAATCACTTCTTCAGTCTGTAGAGAGACTGAGGGAGGTTGGGTAGATTCCAAGTTTATAACCTCAGTGTTTAGAGACGCTGAAGCTGGGATGGAAAGGGTGGCTTGTTCAGGTGTGGTAGAGCGTACCACTGAACTTTCCTTCAGCTCTTCAAGATGAGCTGAGGAGTCTTCAGCAAGAGATTGCTGGGGTTGCTCCTTGGTTTGCTTAGTTCTTTTGGAACCAAGTTGGGTAGAGGAGTGTTTCCTTTTTCTAGAAGGAATGGAGGTTGCAGCTGGGGTATCAGCGGTGGGTTTGTCCACTGAATGAACTGCAGAAGTAGAAGAAGGAGAATTGAGAATAGTTAGGAGTGTAGAGAGACGTACCTCGTTTGCCACTGGCTTGAAGTCGAGTACCTTAGGACCAACCTGAGAGAGTTTCAGGTCTCCTACTTTCGGGTAGTTGTCCTTCAGGCCTGTTTGGAAGACGGCGCTGATGAATCTTGGATATGGAACCCATGATGGTCGGTCAGCGGCAGAGTCTACTCTGAGTATAAGATCATCATAGATTATTGAAGCCCAGTCTATATGAAGACCTTTCAGCAATGCATAACCCATTGCTTGCTAAGGTTGAGCGGCTTGATCAGAGGAGCCGGTCTTTGCAGTCATGCAGCTTATTAAGTGTGCGAAGATGAAGTTCATCTCGTTGGGCATTTTTGACTTCTTGATGAGGGTCAGCTTCTTCTCAAGCTTCTTGTCCCTTCCAGTTTCCCATACATAGCCCATTGCATCAAAGAATGTAGTGATGGCTTCCCTATCAGAATGTTTCTTGTGGTTAGGGAGAGGGACAAAAGGTTTTTCTTTTGTGGCGATGGGAAGGCTCAGGGCTTTGCGGATAATGGCAGGGGTGATCTTCATGGTGCCAAAATCAGTGTCACAGAGGATGCAGTCGATTTTCTTTGAAGGGTCTTTGACTGATGGTAGCTGAGTGTGTCTGGCAGAATACCAGAACTGACATAGTAGTAGCTGAAGTGCAGGAGGTGTTATGGTCAGGGCTGTAGAGAGGCAATAGTTTTTCAGGAAATTTACAGCATCATTCAGATGTGTGACTTGCTTTCGAGGAAGAAAACTCGAAAAGCGCATAGAGGTTGTTTGTTTTTGTCCAATCAAGTTCTTCAAGAGTGAACTTAACCTGAGGAGCCTTGATGATTTCCAATTCTTCAGCAGCAGCAGTGTTCTCAGCGGTAGGAATATCAGAAGATGCCATTTCTGTATTATCAGTTCAACCAAAGATATAACAAATAAGAATAATCTTAATGTGGAAAGATTTTCCAATAAGATGGTTCGAATTTTGTCCATTTCATTCAGACAAAAATGTCTTAATGAAGATTAGGGTTTTCTTGTTTTTGAAAAAGAAATGCAAACCCAATAAAATCTTGTTTTCCAGTTTCTTTTGAGGATTAGGATTCTGGAAAAACGTATGAAGAACAAGTTTAAGATATTTGCAATTAAACTTGAAGAACAACCATGAAAGGTTGTGTTCATAAAACCATGAAACAAATGATTTCATTTTAAGAATGGTTTCTTTTGTTTGATCTTTTAAAAACAATGATAAGATCCAAAACAAGTTAAAACAGTAGATAATATAAGAATATTAACCTTGTGTTCTTTGTAGAAGATGAATAGTTCTTTAGGAGAGAAAACTCGAATGTTCAAGATGCAACAGTATTCTTGAGAAAACTTGAGTAAGAAGTTGTTCGCGTAAAAGAGAAATATAAACCGAAAGTGTGTTCATATAGTGAGATTAGAGAGAGGGAAAATCTTGAGTGGGAAAAGATTTTCATCATGGCACGGACACGTGTTTGCATTTGATTGGCTGGTAAACGAAACGTGCAAACGTGTGTCAAAAAAAGAACGTATCAGGGCTTATCCGTTGCGATGACGTCACGGATGTCCTTTCATATTTTAGGATGTCTCTGAGGTTTTGAAAGCTCGGGGACACTTTTGAAAACATGAAGCACTAAATAGAAATATCAGTGTTAGTTTTAGAAATTTCAAAGTATCGCTGATTAAGGAAGAGATATTCAGCGATGCAATTTGTCTTGAAATCTTGCATTTACATGCGATTGTCAGCGAAAGAAAAACATATCTTGATATCAGCGAATCAATTATATTCAGAGAGAGAATGATAGAATAGGTTATACAAGTTGATTTTATCCTATCGCTGATCAAATGTGAACCGCTGAAGATTTTACTCTGCAAAGTTCAGCATTCCAAGCTCGCTGATGAGAAAGTTGAATATTGTCTCATCAAGAGGTTTGGCGAACAGATCAGCTAACTGATAGTCAGTTGGGATAAAGTGAAGTTCTATATCACCATTCATCACATGATCTCTGATAAAATGATACCTGATTTCGATGTGTTTTGTCTTTGAGTGTAGCACTGGATTGTTGGCTATAGCGATGGCACTTGTGCTGTCGCAATAGATTGGAATTTTCGAGAGCTGAAGGTCATAGTCTAGTAGTTGATTTCTCATCCACAAGACCTGAGAACAACAGCTTCCAGCGGCTACATACTCAGCTTCAGCTATGGAGGTAGACATAGAGTTTTGCTTTTTACTTGTCCAACTCACCAGCTTTCCACCCAGGAGCTGACAGCCTCTTGTGGTGCTTTTCCTATCCAATTTGCAACCTGCAAAATCACTATTTGAATAGGCAATTAGATCAAACCCTGAGTCTTTGGGATACCAAAGACCTAGGTTCGCAGTACCCTTAAGGTATCGAAAAATTCGCTTTACAGCGATCATATGAGATTCCTTAGGTTTAGCTTGATATCGTGCACACAAACAGGTTGCGTACATAATATCGGGTCGGCTAGCTGTAAGATACAAAAGAGAGCCGATCATCCTACGGTACAGCGTGACTTTAACAGGTATTCCATTTAAATCCTTGTCTAGTGTCAGCGGTGGTGCCATAGGGGTTTTCATAGCTGAACTCTGAGTTAAATCGAATTTCTTCAGCATATCTTTAACATACTTTCCCTGATTAATGAAAGTTCCTTTTTCATTTTGTTTTATCAAGGAAATATGTTAGCTCACCCATCATGCTTATTTTATACTCTTCTTTCATTCTATCAGCGAAACGAGTACAAAGGTCAGGGTTAGTAGAACCAAATATAATGTCATCAACATATATCTGAACAAGAATAATATGACATTTTTCTTTCCTGAAGAATAGAGTCTTATCTATTTTACCACGGTCAAAATTTTCAATATGGAGATACGTAGATAGAGTGTCATACCATGCACGAGGAGCTTGCTTTAAGCCATAAAGTGCCTTGTCTAGTTTATAAACATAACCTGGACGCTTAGGATCTAAGAATCCTGGAGGTTGTTCCACATAGACTTTTTCATTCAGCTTTCCATTTAGAAACGCTGACTTAACATCCATCTGATATACTTTGAAGTCTGTGTGTACAGCGTATGCTAAGAATAGACGAATAGATTCTAGTCTTGCTACTAGAGAAAATGTTTCGTCGTAATCTATGCCTTTCTCTTGTCTGTATCCCTGAGCAACAAGTCGAGCCTTGTTGCGGGTTACAGTTCCATGTTCGTCCAACTTGTTTCGATAGACCCATTTAGTGCCTATCACTGTCTTGTCAGTTGGTCTTCGAACAAGTTTCCAAACTTTGTTTCTTTCGAATTCAGTCAGCTCTTCTTGCATAGCGCTGACCCAGTTTGGATCTTTGAGGGCATCATCTACTTTCTTTGGTTCAGTCAGAGAAATAAAGTTAACAAATAAACAAATATTACCCGCACTTCGTCGAGTCTGAACACCAGCGTTTGGATCACCAAGAATTTGATCAATTGGGTGATTTACAGTCCATCGCTGAGTAGGAGCATAAGTCGCTGACTTAACCTGAACTGGTGGGGCTGAAGATGAAGCTTCAGCAACTTCTGGAATATCAGCCAAGAGAGGAGTAGGTGCAGATGTCAATTCATTCACTGATTGCTGAGAAGTAGATGGAATGTCCGAGACATTTGGTTCAGAACCAGGTATAGCGTTTAAAGGAACAGCTGAGACCCATGATGTTTCAGCTTCACTATTCTGCATATTTGGAATGATAGTAGGACTATCATCTTCAACTGTATGAGTATGAGGAGTGGGAATATCTTCTGAATCACCAAGATGTGAGAACATCCATTGATTCAGTTCTTCAGTATCAGCGGACGGTTTAGAGTTCGCTGAACGAGATTCGTCAAACGTGACGTGAATAGTTTCTTCAACAGTTTGTCTTCTTCGATTGAAGACTCTGAAGGCTTTGGAGATTGAAGAATATCCAAGAAAGATTCCATCATCAGCCTTAGGATCAAACTTTCCAAGGGCATCTCTGTTGTTCAGTATGAAACACTGACATCCAAAGATGTGAAGAAAGCTAATTGAAGGCTTTCTCCCATGAAAAGGTTCATAGGCTGTCTTATAGAATATTTTGACTATTAGCGACCTGTTTTGCGTTAAACAAGCAGTGTTGAAAGCTTCTGCCCAAAACTGAGTAGGCAGGTGAGAATCGCTGAGCATTGAACGTGCAGCTTCAATAATTTTTCTATTTCTTCTTTCAGCGACTCCGTTTTGTTGCGGTGTTCTCACTGAAGAAAAGTTGTGAGAAATACCCTTACTCTCAAAGAAGGAATCAAGAGAACTGTTTTTGAATTCAGTCCCATGATCACTCCTTATTGAGCGAACGGTCCAGTTGTTCAGGGTTTCCATCTTCCGAACAAAGGTGATGAGTTCTTCAGGGGTGTCACTCTTAGAACGGAGAAACATAACCCATGTATATCGAGAGAATTCATCAACTATGACCAGTGTATATTTCTTTCCAGTGATGGATTGTTTGTTAACAGGGCCAAACAAATCCATATGGAGAAGTTGTAGAGGAGATGACACTGAGGAGACTTGCTTTGACTTAAAGCTTGCTTTGGTTTGCTTCCCTTTCTCACACGCTGAACATAAAGACTATTTGGCGTATGAGTGTTGAGGTAGACCAGTGACTAACTCTTTTGAAGAAAGAGTATTCAGTGTCTTGAAGTTTAGATGAGAGAGCCTCTTATGCCATAGCCAGTTGACATCAGATGAGGCTTTTGAGAAGAAACAGGAGTTCTCAGTGGTTGTTGAGTCCATGTTTATTACATAAACATTTTCCAAACGATAACCGCTGAGAGCTATCTTTTCCGTTTTGTCAGCGACAAAGCAGGATTCCTTAGTAAAGATTACTTTGTTATCCTTGTCGCAAAGCTGACTGATGCTTTGAAGATTATGCTTCAGCCCTTCAACATATGCGACTCTTCTGAAGGTTGTTGTACCATTTGAGAGTACACGAAACCCTCGGGTATGTCCTTTTCCATTTCCACCGAAAGTCACAGAGGGACCCTTCTCTTCCTTGTATTCAGCGAGCAGGCTTTTCTTTCCAGTCATGTGTCTAGAGCATCCGCTATAGAGATACCAGATACCCTTCTTAACCTGCATTACAAAGGAAGGTTAGTTTTTATTGGGTACCCACTTAACCATGTGTACACATTTGTCAGAGGAACTAGTTGGAATGGAAGGTTCAGCAGTCTTCGCAGCATTTGAAGATTCAGCTTTGTCAATCTTCACTTTGGTTAATTTCTTAACCTCAGTGGTCTTCTTTGCCTTAGGGGCAGTGATCTTTACCTTAGCTATCTTTTCAGCTTTGGTGGCTATGGGCACTTACTAGCAATATGATCAGTGAGTCCACAATGATAACATTTCCTATAACTAAAAATAGTTCTAGGACCATTTGAATGCTGAGCTTTAGATTTTGAATTAGAAGGACCAGCACCAAATAAGCTATTGGTTTTTGAAATGGGAGGAACATTTAGTTCTTCGGATTTCTTACCAAGGACATCCTCTCTGATTCTAGGAGTAGATCGCTGAATAGATCCACGCTTAGTAGATCCAGAGATCTGATTCCTTGATCCAGAGGGATAGGTCACTGAAGCTTTAGAAGCATTCAGCTTAGGTATACAGATACCCTTCTGAGGATTTTGGTTAAAAATAATTCATTTACCTTTATCTTTAAAGACAGAGGTAGGTTTTGGATAAACCATTTTCTCTTTACCTTTTGAAGAGGTAGAAATTTCCTTAGGGGTATGCAGTTGAGAAGAGGAACACTGAGAGGATGAAGTATCAGCGACTGAGGATACGAAAGTTCCAAATAAGAGCATGGAACGATCAGTGGTCGGTTCTAGAGTGTCAGCTTTGTAACCAAGACCATGTTTATCACTCAGAGGAATCTGAGACTTAATTATCTTAGTGATCTTTGTTGAGGAATTATACCATCCATCAACAGTAGCTTTTTCAGCTTTTAAAGCAGCGATAGCTTCTTCGCGCTCGATTTTGGCTAGCTGATTTAAGTGCACTTGATCTTTAAAATATTCTTCAATTCTAGAAAGATTTTCTATTTGAAGGTGACAGTTTTTAAGCTGTTCAGTGAGATCAAGGTTTTGATTTTCAACTACAGTTTTGCCATTCATGGCTTCATATAAACTTCTAGTCAAGATATCGATCTTTCGAAGACTATCAGCTTCATCAATATTTGCGATATTGGTAAATAAAGAAGGTGATACCTGAGTAGCAGAGGTTGAAGTAGAGGGAATGTCAGAATTTTCTTCCTCATCTTCAAGTTTGGCCATAAGACAGAGATTGGCTTCATCATCTTCAGAGTCAGATGATTCTTCCTCATCAGAGTCAGCCCAATCATAGTCAGCCATCAGGCATTTTCCTTTCTTCTTAAAGCTTTCCAGCTTCGCATATCTTTCTTTCAGCTTGGCGTATTTGTCATCTCTAGACCTGAGGTTAGAGGATTTCTTGGGAAACGCTGAGTTTCTCGAAACTTTCTTTGACCTGCACTCGTTAGCGAAATGTCCTATCTTTTCACAGTTAAAACAAGTAGCAGTAGCCTTATAAACAGGAGCTGATGATCTTGGCTTGTCAGTAATGGAAAGAGGTTTATTCTTTCTGAACATTTTCTTTTTGGCGAATCTCCTGAATGTTTTAGTGAGGAGAGCCAAAGATTCATCATCATCTGAAGAGTCGGAATCTGATGACCTTTCAGAGTTACTCTCCAACTCAGTGATAGTGACCGAGGGTCGCTGAGTGGAAGGTTCCTCTGAGATTAAAGCAACAGGGGTGCTTTTGTAATCTTTTACAAGATTCTTCTTAAGATGACTCGATTGCTCATGATTCAGCATCGTGCCATATAAGGTAGAAAGAGTCATTGATCTAAGATCCTTTGACAGCTTGAGACACATAGAATAATTGTCCCATCATTCAGGTAAACATTCTAAAAACTTTGTCAGCACTTCAATGTTAGAATGTTCCTTACCAACAGTTTTCAGATCTATTATTAAATAGTTAAAACGTTGGTGTACTTCATAGAGAGTTTCATTTTTACCACAAATGAAACTTTCATACTGTCTTACTAGGTTGATCTTTCGAGAGTCCTGGACTTCAGAAGTACCTTCATACTGAACACGTATTGTGTCCCACATAGCTTTTGAGGTTTTCAGGTTCATGACGGAATGGTAGACTTCGTCAGGAAGAGCCATGGAGAGTATGGATCTGGCTTTGGTGTCGATAGCCACTTTCTTCTTATCTTCATCAGTCCACATATGAACTTCCTTGGGTATCAGCCTTTCTGGAATAGCAGGTCTATTCTCAGCGGCTGGAACAGCAGCATCAATTCTTACAGAAATATATGGGCCGTTTTCAAGATAATAAGGCATAGTAGGGTCTACACCTTCTAAGAAGAGAATCATCCTATTTTTCCATAGATTAAAATTATCTCTGGAGAATCTAGGGGGTTTTGCAAGAGAACCATTGTCAATATAGTTTGTGTTTGTGTTGTTAGCCATTTTCAGAAATAACAAGGAAGAGAAATCTTAGTATAGATTAGATCTTGTTTATAAGATTACACAAATCTGCTCTGATACCACTTGTTAGTCCCGAAGGGCTATACAAGTTTGTAGAATGGGGGAGGGGGGGTTGAATACAAACACAGATTTTACTTTTCTAAATTGTTTATTGATAAATCATTAACAATTTACAGCTTGTTGCGGAACAAGATTAAGGATAAACCTAAATCTAAACAAGTTGGAACACTAAGTTTCTTGCACTAAGAAAGAGAAGGAAATTACTAATAATAAACTATCTCAAGATAAGAAGATGAACTTGACCAGAGTTAGCAAGTTACTTCAAAATGAAGTGAGTTCTTGTTGATCCAAACCCTCAGTGATTTGATAATGACCCTCTCTTATATACTTAGTGAAAATTGTAAGTAAACAATATGTATCAGAGTTTCACTATCGCTGATAAGTACTAAGATCTTACAGTACCGCTGATAGTAACTCTCACTCTTTAGATTAAACATTCAGCGAACACTGTTCACCATAATACTCTGAGTTTGTTCAGTACTTATGGTGATCGCTGATAAGTTAGTTGTTTACTTATGATCCCTGAAGACAAGTTTCACGTCAACATAGGTTCTACGCTGAAGTCGAAGATCAAGCTCAAGAACCAGCGACAAGTCTCCTAATGAACTGATGCGGATCAGCGAAGACTCAGGTTTGTCCACTCAACGTAGAGTATCAAGTACAAGACTTTAGCTATCGCTGAACTCTATCATTCGCTGATATAGAATGATAGATCGCTGAATCAACGAAAAGCTGATCATGAAGTCCTCCGTACAAAGTACTTTTGTCTTAACCACCCTTGCACGACTCCGTACGATATGTCAGAAAAAGAACCTCCTTATTGTCTGAAATCGTACAACCACTCTGATACTACACTGTTCAAACATGCGGCTACTAAGGTTGTCAACAAAGGTCAAGGACGTACAACCAATGAGCTGCTGCCACATGTGAAGTGTAAACTGCCATGCATTAAATGCATGCAGTATATAAGAAGAAGAACTCACTTCATTTTGAAGTAACTTGGTAACTCTGGACAAGTTCATCCTTCTTATCTTGAGATAGGTTATTATTAGTAATTTCCTTCTCTTTCTTAGTGCAAGAAACTTAGTGTTCCAACTTGTTTAGATTTAGGTTTATCCTTAATCTTGTTTCCGCACCAAGCTGTAAATTGTTAATGATTTATCAATAAACAATTTAGAAAACTAAAATATTAGTGTTTGTATTCAACCCCCCCCCCCCCCCCCTTCTACAAACTTGTATAGCCCTTCGGGACCAACAGTTCTTCTTCTTATATACTGCATGCATTTAATGCATGGAAGTTTATACTTTACACGTGACATCAGCTCATTGGTTGTAGGACCTGACTTGAGTAGACAACCTTAGTAGCCGCATGGTGAACAGTGTAGTATCTGAGTAATTGTACGATTTCAGACAATAAGGAGGTTCTTTTCTGACATATCATACGGAGACGTGCAAGGGTAGTTAAGACAAAAGTACTTTGTACGGAGGACTTCATGATCCGTTTTTCATTGATTCAGCGCTCTATCATTCTATATCAGCGAATGATAAAGTTCAGCGATAGCTGATGTCTTGTACTTGATACTTCACGTTGAGTGGATAAATCTGAGTCTTCGCTGATCCGCATCAGTTCATTAGGAGACTTGTCGCTGGTTCTTGAGCTTGATCTTCGACTTCAGCGTAGAAACTATGTTGACGTGAAACTTGTCTTCAGGGATCATAAGTAAACAACTAACTTATCAGCGATCACCATAAGGACTAAACAGGCTCAGAGCATTATGGTGAACAGTGTTCGCTGAATGTTTAATCTAAAGAGCGAGAGTTCCTATCAGCGGTACTGTAAGGCCTTAGTACTTATCAGCGATAGTGAAACTCTGATACATATTGTTTACTTACAGTTTTCACTAAGTATTTAAGAGAGGATCATTATCAAATCACTGAGGGTTTGGATCAACACAGATATAGAGAGAAGAGGTCACCCACTCGGGTCGCCTCCACCCAGCCTCCTTTAAGCCAGGCAGCCACATCCGCTACCCCGACTCATTCATTGAGACAGGGTATTGAAACAGACATCGTGGGCCTAGCGACGCAATTGCACACCCCACTCAGCCACTCAGTTTCCTCTCAAAAGGATACTGTTTCATTTTCACTAGGGGACGTAGCACAACGACCACCGGTCTCTCACTTGGAGAGTTCTGGTGTTGAAACAAGAGAGCTCCTGCCCCGGTTCTCGACTTCTTTGGGCGCACAATTGAGTCTAGAGCCACTTGATAATATTATTTCCTTGGCTAGGACACAGAACATATCTACTGCTACCGTCGAGATTCTTCGTGACTCGACCGAAATACCCCGAGTAAGTCTACCTTATGGTGGCTTGCAAGGACAGGGTGGAAGTCCTGCCACGGCTATCCTTACGCCAACCGTGAGTGCAAGCGGTACTGCGGTGCAATCCACCATAGTTACTACAACTGGTAAGCTAAGTGCTCCAGGCGTTAGTCTCCCGGAGTTCGTCTCCAAGGAAACTCTGGACGGCGCCTTAAAGGCTGTCCAAGCAGAGATTTTGAAGAAGCTTGCAGAGGATATGGACTTCATCAAACGATCCATAACGGGTAAAAGAATTGCAGTTGATCCCCCTTCGCAACCACAGGTTACAATTCCTCACCCGAAACCTAAAAGTCGCTTTACTCGATAAGCTTTTGTCCCAATCCAACACAAGTACATCCTCTGAATCCGACCTCGTGAGTCTTCTACGCTCACAAACTCAACCCTCAGTCACTCATACAGATGCCCAAACCCAACTAAACACTAAGCTTGATACCTTTACCACAACCCTAACTGATGTTAAGCGCACCCTCAAAACCTTATCCGAGAGGGTTGCCAGCCTCGAAAACACCTGCAAGGGTCAAGCCCATGGCTCGAAAAGAAGACATGAAGATCAGGAGGATTCTGATCACCATGAGAGGGGAGATGAGACAAAGACTGACTGAGCTGCCAACCTCAGCAACAGAACCTTTAACCGACACTCCAGATGAAACTGAACCACACCAACAGCCAGACGAATCGGATATGGTTCAAGACATGGAGTTGTCTACACCGGTTAGAGATCAAGTGCCAGAGTCAGCAGACCCGACGGTTGAAAAGCCCGAGGGAGAACCAGAAGATCTTGTAACGCTGACGGTTCCGGAAAGGCCAATCCTGGAATTGATAGATGAGGACTCGGATGGCAATCCGGAAATGGAAAAAAAATGGAGAGAGAAAGTAGTTTCAGCCATTCAATCTGAGACGGATGCTCTATGGAATTTCTCAGATGATGATGAGTTTATGAACGACGAAGACTATGATCAGTTCCTCATTCAAAGCGAACAAGTAACAGATTCTCAACACGATACACATGACACTACAGATACCTCTGAAATTCCAATTCCCGAACCGGAAACGGCTCAACCTCAACCAATTCAACCAGTTCGTTGGAAGAGAGTCCGAATCCTGGTTCCATACTTAGAAGAATCGCACAAAAAGATATTCGTACACTGGATCAAACCACTTGACCCGGTTATGTGTCACGGGATCTCAGATCTGTCTGAATCGGTTCGTTATCAATATTTGGAGGTGATGAAAAGAAGCAGAATGGTCTACGAAGACAGAACCAGTCATAGAATAACCGAAATCGTGAAGATCGTGTCCAATAGAGTTCTGAAGGTATGGTTCTCAATTTTTACTGTTAAAAGGGATGATGGAAAGGAATGGGTATTCTCAGAAGCCGATATCAGACACCTGAACCTGAACGACTTCCCGGTACTTCTCAAAGAGTTAAAAACCTGTACTATCCGACCACTGCCATACACCAAAGCCCTTGAAACCATAAAGAGATTCATGAAGTGCACCATTACCCTCGCTTACATCAATGACTTTCAGATGGGGATAGAAAGCAATCAGAAGAAAGTGAATATTCTGAAGCCCAATCTGACTCTTCCCGATGCCGAAGACTTACAGGTACATACTCTCCTGCCCAAACCGGAAACAGGGATCGTGTATCTGAATGAAAAAGGGAAGAAACGTTTCATGAGGATCAGTGAGGTGCATTAGTTCAGTGAAGGGACTTTGATGAAGATTCAAAATGTGCTGAAGAAGATTATTGAAGAAGAGGAAAGAGATTCGTCAGAGAATTACGCCAACGTCAAAAAATATCTTGCCAAAGAGCTCCTCAAGGAGATTGAAGAAAGGCTAGAATTCAGAAAATCCACCCGGCACTTTGAAATCCTTTTTGCTATCAGGAAGCGATATGTCCCGAACTGGCGTGAGATAGAACTTCAATTCAAAGGGGGAGATTGTTAGGTCTTAATGTTTGTTGAATCGAATTATAGGGACCAATATCGTCAATTCTTGTAACTATCCCTTTGGGGATACAAATAGCTTGTTTTGTTTCATAATTAGGGTTAATGACCTAATTACTTTTCCTGATTACCTTTTGTACGGCTATAGTGTTCATCATATTTTCTGCTATTGAATGAAGTAAGATTTATGACATGTCTATCATATTGTGTTGATTCATTGATTTGCACTTGTTAATCTGGGATCCATATATGAATATAATGAGTTATTCACTCATGGAGGCAGAAACTCGAAAACATTAAATATTACATCTTAGTCACATATGCATTAGCCCAAAAATTTAAGAACAACGTGTTGAGTCGGTCATGTGTACATGCAACCTAAAAACTAAAAGACATTGAATACGGTGTCTCATTCACATGTTTGTTCAAGTAGAAAATGAAGAGCGGTGAATATGATGACTCATTCACATGTGAATATAGTCTAGAAATTAAAATACGATTAATACGACGATCATTCACATGTACATGCAACACATAATTGAAAGTCAATGAATACGATGACATTCACAGGTACATGCAACCCAGAAAATGATGAACAAAATAGAAGAATTTAAAAAATACAAATAACACAACCACTTGTGGAATTTATTTTAACAAAAAAACGTTTGTGTGATCCCAGAACAAGAATTCAATATATCACAATAAAGATTAATTGGTCATCCCTCTCATTAAGATCAAAATACCCTAAGTACAAAGTGATGAGTTGTAGAGAGAAAGTGTACAAAGGTACTTGGTAGAATGGAATGACACACAGAGAAATCTAAGGACAAAAACAATATATAGTTTGTAAATAGGAAAGTTTCATAAGGGACCCTCTACTTGATACAAGGTGCTAGTTATGGCACTAATAGTTTGTAACTTTTTTGGAGGATAAATGAAGTTCCCATAATTTGTGATAACTTTCCTTTATCTAAGGGATTTTAATAAATGGAAATGATGACCCTTAATGAAAATGTGTACCACATTGCCATTTTTCATGTAATAAATAGTTATTTGATAGTCTTTGGATTAAAACCAATTGGTGGTTATTAATTAGGCGTTCCTCAGTTTTGTGGTTTTTCCTTGAATCGAACCCTATATATACTATATATAAGCAACTTAAACAGTTACATGTTGAAAAAATAAGAGGTATTGATTGTGTTGCACTATGTATAAGTTTCTAAAGCCCCACCCCCATCATCCCGTTCTTTTCTGGCTTCCAACCAACTATTTTCTCCTCATTGTGCCTGAATTACCTTCCACGTCTGCTCTCCATGAATCTCCCTACCACTCTCAATCACACCATCAATCAACGAAAGGAGGACTCTCAATTTTGGGTTGAATTTAGCGCTCTAGATCTCTTTTTCTAGAGATAAACTATTCCATAGCACAAGTTATTTCATCTACAACTTCATCTCTCCTCCAGATAGTAACTTTATCTCTAGATTTTGTTCGATTTCTGTTTATGTAAATGGGTTCTCCATCTAACTGTTGTTGTCATGTAATACTTTGACATCAGGATACTCTCAACGATTAGACAAAAGTGATTGATGTTCATGGTGACAAACCCTCGATTGTGGTATCTATCCATCTACTTTCTTTCATTCCCATTTCCTTTCATACCATGTTTCCTTTCTAAATCATGAGCCTAGCAGTGGAAACCGTTGGCTATGTTTGTCTTTATTCAATTCAACAATCGTAGTTTGTTAGCGGAGCATGTTGGAGAAAATGATGAAGTTGAAGCCTTTTTTCGTTTCATGGTGGTGTGGTATTTGTTCACGGCATCACGTTTCTCTTATGCTGGTAGAAGTTGGTTTTGGGTTCCCAGGAGGTTATGAAACATTTAATTCGCTTTAATAAGCCTTCAATTGAATCTATCAAGGTCTACTATCCCTCTTTCAACTCCATAACTTCACCATTTGTCTACTTATATGTTGCTCATTTGATTTTGTAAACCATAATTAGAGAGATACTAATCATAATGGTAATATATGCATTTGATGATGAACACTGTCGAGATGGTGATATGATTGAATGTGTTCGTATCTCACATCAACCTGCTTTTGATCACCCCTTCCTCAAAATTCATAACATTCAGGGTTTCCTTTCTTTTGCTTTTCCTATGAAGAAATGTATTAATGTATGTATATCAGTATATGTGTTGATTTAGAGGATGATATATGATGGATGATTATAGATGAGGCTAATTTATCATCCAAATTGGATAAATGATGTAACACCCGGAATTTCGGTATGTGTAGAAATGTACCTATAGTAAGGTTTATACGAAGCTGTGACTTGAAATCTGAAGCCTTGGTGTAGGGAACCATTTCTAACTAAAAGTTTTGTTAGTATATCGTAAACAGTTGAGACCTGAACCACAGTACAGAGCGTGCAAGAGTGCCTGTGATGATGACAATGGTCATAATCGCGTGGCACAGTCGCTGGGAGAAGGTGCCTTGCGGTACAATCTCGACGATAGTACCGACGATTGTGCCAAAGGTCATAACGATGGGGCATGATCGCGGAAATCGTACCGAGTGGGGGAAGGAACGGGCGAGTGTGACGGCGAATGGGACAAATGTCACTATTGCCGTGTCACTATCGCGGTCGGGAACTGAGCACAATAAATACGTTTTTTCTTCACTTCTTTCTTCATTTACTCCACACCCACCTCAAGTCTTTCTCTCAAAAGCTAATCTCTGCCATAAATCCGATTTGAAAGCATTTAAGAGCTAGGAATCTTGATCTTTGAAGGAAGCATCTATCTCTTCACCTAGAGTTGGAAGCAAAAGTTAGCAGTTCCTCACTTCATCTTCTTCACCAAGCTATTGCTAATGGTTTCTAGGTTTTTGACTAAAACCTAGCATTTGTGAGTCATTCTCTTTTACCAAAACTATATACATGCTAAAATTGTGGTTTTGATCTCCCAAACTCTCCCAAGTTTTTTATGTTTCTCATTTTATAAGCTAAACCCATTTTGGAGGATTTTTGGAAAATCTAGGGTTTTGGAAAATATCATCAACATTTATATTGTGATGAGTTTTTACTTATATTGTGATGGCTTTGAGATGTTTGATTCTTACATACTTGTATTGGTGAATTTTGGGTAAACCTAGACTAAACTAGGGTTTGGTCATTGTCTTGTTTAACAAGGAGATGACTTTAAAGAAAGATTCCACATATAAAAATTATGGATAGTTCTATGTTTGAGCTAATCTTGTTAACTAATATGTGATGGATAAACTTTGGGTCTAATAACAACAAATGTGTTTGTACTAGATGAACTATCAATGTAAGTATGTCATATTTAACAAGTTGAGGTGTGTGTTATTATGAAAATGTGTTGGACTAGAATGCAATGGATCCACAGGTATAGAGGTCTTGAAATGTGATGATGATGAGGTATTGAATCCCCGTAGTGTACCAGAAAATAGGCATGGGGTTGAGATGGGTAATAGTTGTGGACTTGAAAGTCGGGCAACGACCAACGACCGTTAATTGTAATTTCTCGTGAATGAGTGAAATCTAGAATCAATGAAATGAATGTTTATTTTTAGTGGGGCTCTTGAACATAATTGGGTAACCTACTTTTGTGTTCTATTATTAACATGGAAATTGGGTCTCCCCCGTCATCGCAAGATGTGTTTGTGTTGTAAAAGTTTGATAATGAGAAAGTGTCTACACTTGAAGTGTTCCAAGTTTATATTTCCAGAAAAAAAAAGTTTTTCTATTGTGCCTCTCCAAACTCCATTGATCTTGATTTCATCAATCAGAATGGCCATCAGGTAACCCCATCTACTAACATAAAGTCAACTGGGTTTCTTGAAATCATATGTATTTCACTTCTCTATATATATAAGCTAATTGCTCTCATGCTTGATAATTTATTCACTTTGGTCTTTTTTGGTGATCTTTTGTGGGCTGAATAACTATTAACATGATGTCATTTTTACAAAGCAAAAATAGGCTTGAGCCCTTTTCTTTTGAAGTCGGTTTTGCAGGTATAAAATGGTTGAGCCTTTTGCTTTTGAAGCTGTCGTGAATGTGAATTTTGTCTAGCATAATCCAATGGCTTTTGAACCTAATGTTGTTGCTATGGATTTTGTCATCGAGGTTTCGAGTTTGTTGCCGCTGTAGTGCTCGGAATTTTGTCTAGCATAATCATATGTATTATTCAACTCAATATTGCACTATGTTTCCTTTTTCATTTAAACTAGTGTGCGCCCCGCGCCTTGCGCGGTAGCAAATAATATTTTAAGGAATTACTTGATCGCATTAAGTAAAAGGTAATTCATCGGTTAATACTAATGAGATACGATTTAAAACAAAAAATGCAATTCCATAAGTGGTTCATTTTCATCTACTAATTACCATTTGTTGTTACGAATAAATTGAGATTTATTGGTAATAATTTTGTTGTTATATTGTTTAACTCAAACGACACACCAAACATATTGTTGTTACGAATGGTTTGAAGAATTTTTTTTCCCAAAAAGGGTTTGACTAAACTTAGTGAACTCTATGAGTTTCCACAAATTAAACATATATCCCTCTCTTGTTGTCAATATATGTTAACATGTTTCATAAAAATGTTAATCTTCTTATCAGTGTGAGATTACCAAACTCATTTCAAATTTATATACAACTTTCCTTCATTATTTCTTGTAGTCCATTTCATTCTCCAATCTAGCATTCCCTCATCAATGTGGAATGACTAAAATAATACCACAATACAAGATTTAAGAATAAAAAAATCTTTCAATGTCACTTCAAATACCCTTGGTTATTTTTTTTATACATATAAATAAAGAAAGATAGAAAATGTAAATATTTTTCTATTTATATATATATATATATATATAATTATGTTATATAAATATTTATAATATCTTTTGTAAAATATCTATTGAGGTATTAGTCAAAAGACGTTTCACAATGGTACCTCAAATTATTTTGGTTATTTCTTATATATATAGATAGATTGTTTTATTCAATATTTGAAAATTCTAAAATCTTAAGGCTTTTGGGTCGTACCTTATTGATTGTTTAATTGTGTTTGTAAACAAACTTCGTTTTAACAATCATTAATCTCTTTTTAATTTTCAATGACACCTTCTCCTATTAATACACTCTCATTTTCTAATATATCACAAGTCACTATTTAAGCTACACCTAAGCCACAATCCACTATTTGATACTCAACTCTCATGGTGCTAACTCGTATCTTTTGGGTTTTTTTCTTTTATCTATTTAAAGATATGAAATGTTTAACTATTACATGAAATTTTTGTCATGTAAATAAAAAATAACTATTTAACCCAAAAATGGATCAAATTTTGTATGAACCATCAAACCATATCTTATCCTTTATATAGCCACTCACACTTCCAACTTTTCACTTTTGTCACCAATGTGGGACAATGAAGAATCAACCACATTTCACTATTTGATGAATACTTGATTCTCATTATTCCACCTCATTACTCTTGGGTTTTCCTTTAAGGATATGAAATGTTTAACTATTACATGAAATGTTTAACTATTACATGAAATGTTTTGTCATGTAAATAAAAAAAAACTATTTAACCCAAAAATAGATCAAATTTTGTATGAACCTTCAAGCAAATATCCTATCATTTATATACCCACTCACACTTGCAACTTTTCACTTTTGTCACCAATGTGGGACAATGAAGAATCAACCACAATTCACCATTTGATGAATACTTGATTCTCATGATGCCACTTCATCAACCATGGATTCTCCTTTTATATATATAAAGATAAAGAAGATATGAAATGTTTAACTATTACATGAAATGTTTTGTCATGTAAATAAAAAATAACTATTTAACCCAAAAAAGGATCAAATTTTGTATGAACCATCAAGTCATATCTTATTCTTTATATAGCCACTCACACTTCCAACTTTTCACTTTTGACACCAATGTAGGACAATGAAGAATCAACCACAATTTCACCATTTGATGAATACTTGATTCTCATGATGCCACCTCATTACTCTTGGGTTTTCCTTTTATATATATAAAGATAAAAATAAAGATATAAAGATTTAAGAATATGAAATGTTTAACTATTACATAAACTGCTTAACTATTACATGAAATGTTTTGTCATGTAAATAAAAAATAATTATTTAACCAAAAAATGGATCAAATTTTGTATGAACCTTCAAGCCATATCCTATCCTTTATATAGCCACTCACACTTCTAACTTTTCACTTTTGTCACCAATGTGGGACAATGAAGAATCAACCACAATTCACCATTTGATGAATACTTGATTCTCATGATGCCACCCCTCCTATTAATACACTCTCATTTTCTAATATATCACAATTCACTATCTGAGAATACTAAAATCTTATGGCTTGACATAATGTCATCACATCCATCTTTTTTATACAAACATCTTTATTCCAATGTTTCAACTTCTTACCAATATGGGATAGCTACAACTAAACCACAATCCACTATTTGATACTCAACTTTCATGGTGCTAACTCGTATCTTTTGGGTTTTTTATTTATCTATTTAAAGATATGAAATGTTTTGTCATGTAAATAAAAAATAACTATTTAACCCAAAAATGGATTAAATTTTGTATGAACCATCAAACCATATCTTATCCTTTACTCACACTTCCAACTTTTCACTTTTGTCATCAATGTGGGACAATGAAGAATCAACCACAATTCACCATTTGATGAATACTTGATTCTCATGATGCCACCTCATTACTTTTGGGTTTTCCTTTAAGGATATGAAATGGTTAACTATTACATGAAATGTTTAATTATTACATGAAATGTTTTGTCATGTAAATAAAAAATAACTATTTAACCCAAAAATGAATCAATTTTTGTATGAACTTTCAAGCCATATCATATCCTTTATATAGTCACTCACACTTCCAACTTTTCACTTTTGTCACCAATGTGGGACAAAGAAGAATCTACCACAATTCACCATTTGATGAATACTTGATTCTCATGATGCCACCTCATCAATCATGAATTCTCCTTTTATATATATAAACACTAGAATTCAAATATTTTGTTTTAGCTTTGTCTCGTGAAATCACTCATAGGAAACTATTTAGCTTACTTTTGAATTATTTCTTTGTTGCATAACCATTTTTGTAAATTGTAAATGTAAAAGGTGGCGTATTCTAAGGGTTTCACCAACATGTAGTTATACCTCTTATAAAGGTATAATATCATGTTCATCCTTGATTGGATTGTTGACGAATGTTATATTAGGTGTATTTTTTTATTCGTAAATATTTGTTATATTGCTCATATTTCTAAGATTTGGTGTCAACTCCTCCCAAATCACCACATTTGAGGATACTGACCGTCAATCTAGATGAGAACAAGAGATTTGGGGAACTTCGATGTCGACAACATACATCGGACCTTTTCAAGCATAGTCCTATTCATCCGCTCGGCTACCCCATTAGATTGAGGATCGTCTCGAGTGGTGTAGTGACGGTGGATGCCTTTACGTGAATAAAAGTCATTGAGGTTACCACTAGTTAATTCTCCACCTTTGTCAGATCTAAGCACTTTTAACTTCTTGTCAGTCTTGACCTCTACTCGTGCCAACCAAGTCTTGAACGTATCGAAGACATCTGACTTTAACTTTAACACATACACCCAAAGCTTATGTGAGAAATCATCAATAAACGAAACAAAGTATTTACCTCTACTGAGGGACGGAGTACTGGATGGTCCCCAGACGTCTGTATGAACATAATCGAGGATTCCTTTAGTGTTGTGTTTTCCAACACCAAAATAAACATGCGTCTGCTTTCCTTTGACACATCCCGAACAAAACTCCAGACTAGCAGGAACAGAGACTTTAAAGAGCTTTCGCTTGCACAAAATCTCTAAGTTCTTCTCGGATGTGTGACCCAAGCGAAGATGCCATAAGAGAGCACCATCAAGATTCTGAGAAATTTCGGCCACAGACGATTCAGAAGAAATAGACTCGCCAATCAAATGGAAAAGATTATTTTCCGCCCATTCGCCTTTCATTACAATAATACTCTCTCTAGAGATGCGCAAACTCCCGTCTTCAATTCAAATGTTGCAGTCCAATTTGGACAGTTGTCCAACAGAGATCAAGGAACGAGTCATGGATGGAACAAATTTGACATTATTCAATGTCTGAATACACCCATCGAACATCTTGATCCGCACAGTACCGATACCCTGAGTGACACACGAAGTACTGTTTCCGGTGTAAATACTGTTACCTTCAACTTTTTCGAAGGTTGAGAAACAGTCCCGAAATGGTGTCATGTGGCAAGATGCACCGATATCTAACACCCATCGCCTGTCACCTTGCGGTGGTGTAACTGTGGCAGAGAAGCCATCTTGCTCCTTTTCGGCTACAACGGCTGAGGTGTCCGCATTGTCTTTGTTTTTAAGACTCGGACAGTCCTTAACACAATGACCTGGCTTGTGGCAATAATTACAGTTGCCACGCGTCTTTGATTTCCCTCGAGAACTAGGTCGGCGAGACGGAGAGCGCCCACGGTTTCTTCCTCTTGAAGACTGTTGATCGTCTCGGCCTATGTTAGCAAATAGGCCTTGACTGTAATTATTCTCTCTGGGATTGTTACCGATTCGCATCTGAATTCTTTGATCTTCAGAAATCATTCATGTTTTCACATCAGACAAAGAAAGAGTTTCTCTTCCATAAATAAAACTGTTAGTGAATTGGGAATATTTCTCGGGAAGTGAATACAACAGGATCATAGCAAGTGCTTCTTCATCTTTAGCAAGAAGCGCATCCGTTGCCTTCAACTTCATGATGATGTCTTCGAATTCGGTCATGTGCGTCTTAATTATTGTGCCTTCCTTCATTTTGAAGAAGAGACACGACCGCATCAGTAACAATCTGTTGGTTAAATTTTCTTGAGATATAAATTCTCAAGCTTGCTCCAAATACCTGCAGCTGTCTTTTCAGACACAATCTCAGATATAACATTATCTCCCATAGCCATCTGCAAAGTAGTAAATGCCCATGCTTCCATTTCTTTAACCTTAAGGTCAGACATATTAGGGTCTAACTCGTCTTTAGCAAATACTACGGGATGGACTCCATTTTTCCTAAGTGTCGCGGATGTTGTGAACTTCCATTTACCAAAGTCACTATCCTCATTCCAAGTCTGTATACGAATCCCAGGTCCGGACAAATTAAAGGTACCTTCTTGGTACGACTTTTGGGACTGGTTAGATGGACCGACACCAAATGGGTTTTCTACTTCAGCCATAGAGAAAACAAAACGTGCAAACTAGTTTATGTATATTTTCCACACAAACCCAAATTTAGATCCGAAGCTCTGATACCAATTGTTAGGAAAAATTTATCGTGCCAAAAATACGAGAAGCTCACCAATGATTCCTAAGGTCCCAAAACGAGTAGAAATCCAAGTGCACAATAAACCCAACAACAAATGCGGATAACAATAATCTAGATGTTACACAATAGTTCTCTAATGTAGAAAATTAAACCCACACGAAATATATAAATATAGATAAAAACGATGAAAGCGTTAGTATCTATAAATATATATAGCGAGATATATATATATATATATATATATATATATATATATATATATATATAGGGCAAGACCACAACCAATAACACCGGAATTTAATGTGGTTCCACTATCGCTGTGATAGTGTACGTCCACCAAAGAGAGAGAGCAAGAGTTATTATCAACCCAGAAGAATTACAAAGTGCGCCGTACAAGGATCTTAAAATCCATGATCAACTAACAAATCTTCTCGAACACCACCGAATATCAAGAACGCTCTTTACCTCACATAAACTATATATATCGAAAACGATATATTAGAGAGAGTGTTTGGTGTTTTTAACTAGAGAAGATCAAGAGGAGGGATGATCAAAATATGGAAGAGGAGGGGTGTATTTATAGGGAAGGAAATACTTGGGGACCAAGTTGAACTTGGAGGCCAAGTATAAGGGTAATATGGTAATTTCCATATACATCAATAATATCATGTGTAGCATCTTTTAATATATATATATATATATATATATATATATATATATATATATATATTAATATATATTATAACAAGAAGAAGAAAGGAACGATTCAGCCTCGATTTGCTTAGCAATCTGTAGACAAACCTAATTTAAAATCGACATACTTGATTGGAGCTCTATTCAGTCTCGATTTGGTTAGAAATCTGTAAATCGACACCATGAAGATCGATTTGGTTCGAGATTAATAGGCTTGAGAGGCGAGATAGGGGAGCGATTGAGGGAGTGAGGGGCATGTTTCAGGGGACGATACTAGAGCTCTGGAGGCGATGTCTACGAATCAGATGCTAGGTCACCACTTTTTGATTTAGAGGCTTATCAAATATAAGAGCCTCTAAAAACTTAGAAAAACAAACACTCTTAATTGTTAGATGTCTGACCGATTCAGATAAAAAAGTTAATTAGGAGCTGAAAATCATAAAACAAACAAGGCCTAAGTCTCATTAGATTCATATCCTTCGCTACTGCGCCGATGAATAAAGTTTGGATGCAAATATTAAATAAATCCGCAAATTTATTAAAAGAAACTGAATAAATACAAACCAGGGGTAGACCCAGAATTTTTTTCATACGGTGGCACCATATAACACAGACAAAAAATAATTACAAAAAACACGGTTTTTATCGATGTATCTACATCTTTTTACCGACGTTCAATATTGTCTGATGTGTTTTTAGCCTAATTCCATCGTTTTGAGAGATTTTTAAAACTTTTTGTTTGATTTCAAGAGATTTTAAGTTTTTTTATTGGTTTCGAGGATTTTTGGTTTTCTTTTTGTTAATTTCACAAGTTTTTCTCGGTTTTTTGATTGATTTCAAGATTTTTTTTCCCGGTATTTTAGTTGATTTCAAGAGTTTTTTTTTGGTTTTTTAGTTGATTTCAAGAGTTTTTTTTGGTTTTTTTGTTGATTACGAAGTACGGTTGCATCTTCTTGAATTTCCAAAATAATACGATAGCACCTTCCAAAACGATACGATTGCACCTTCTTGAATTTCCAAAATAATACGATAGCACCTTCCAAAACGATACGATTGCACCATTTTACAAAACTAATTTTTTTACCTTTCGCCGGAGAAATAATACGATGACACGTGCCACCGTATTCCATGAACTAGGTCCGCCCATGTTACAAACGCCTCCTCAAATTCAAAATCGGATATTTGTTTAGAATAAAGAAACTTGTTTTTACATAAATAAATGGATAATCTAAATAATCTTCCTAAAATAACTCAAAATCATAACTTCCATTTATAAACCATTTTAACCAATTTACCAATACGCCCCTCTAATTAAAAAAATTAAAAGACATAAAAATTCATTGATTGGTTAAAATAGGTGTACAAAGTTTGCATGTTAAAGGAGGTTTTTAAAAGATCCATTCTCTCTCTCACTACAAAACATGTGTGTATATATATATTTATTTATTTATTTATACATATATATAATATTATATATGAATTAGAAATTTAACGTCATAAATCACGTCTTAAAAACGTCATGGCTTTGCTGTGGCTCCTAAGACTTGAGGCTTGGCCTCGCCACAGTGTCACGGCTCACGTCATTTAGAACATTGATATATACATACATTTTTTGGGTTTTCGGACGGGACAGGTGAACAAAAATCAAAACCAACCCTAAATCATCCTCTAAAAATTAGATTTCAAATTTTTAAATTTCAAGATATTCAAGTTTTGCATAAACAACTCATTTTTAGTTCCGGTTTCCGGACCGTTCGTGGTTTACACCCACTAGTTTTTTGTTAGGCTATCAACGTCTTTTTATAAAAGAATAATACAAAACATTCTTCTTACTTCGAGAGCGACCATTTTCATTTTCTATCCTTTACTTCTTTTTAGTCGTTTTGTGCCCCTATAACAAAACAAAAGTTCCCTATCTCATTCACAAAACAAACAAAATAACTATCAAAAAAAATTCATTCTTACCCTTATTTATATCCAATGAACAATCATTAGAAAAAATGGCACAAAGTTTCCTCGAATTAAGTTGGAAGCGATGGAAGCGAAGAAAGGGAAATCAAGAAGAGTTCTAACGATATGTTGTGGCGTAGTAGCGCTGCTTTTATTTATATTTGTTATTGTTTCTATAATCTTGTTGTTCACAGTTTTCAAACCGAAAAACCCTAAGGTCACAACCCACCCCACAAGCCTCGAAAATGTCGAATTCCAGTTATACCCTAACGTTAGCATAAATGCAACAATAGTGTTAAACGTGACGATCAACAATCGCAATTATGGAAGTTTCAAGTTTCATAGCTCAACGGCATATGTTGATTATCGAGGGACCCTTATAGCTGAGATCCCAATTGAGCAAGCCAAGATCCCGGCTCATGGTAACTTTACCATAACCGCATACGCTAATGTGACTGCAGAGAAAATGGTGATGAATCCGGATTTCTATAATGATATGGGTTCGGGTCATCTTAACTTCACCTCAACGGCAACTTTGAAAGGGAAAGTAAGTATGTTTAAGATCATACAAATGGAAGCAAAGGTGACAAACATTTGTGATATTTGTGTCGAGATTGTAACTAGAAAAGTTGAGTCAAAATGTCATGCAAAAGCCAAACTGTAAGTTATTGCTTATTATTTTTGCTTAATGATTTGTATCATTAATAATCAAATATCTAAAATAAATATTAATAAGACAATGTCAAGAAAAATTGGGAATTTGAATTGATCTTTTCAGTATATACTAATGAATTAATTGTTAGATCATCTTCAATGATTTGTATATTTTTTGTACCAAGTTAAATGTCGTGCAAACATTAATCTTTCTCTAACCAACATAAATCATGGAAATTACGGATAGAATAATTCAAGTATATTCTAGAGTAAATTACGGATTTTGTCTCGTGGTATGTCGATTTTTATAGATTTCGTCCCTAAACTTCATTAATTAAGGAAATGATACCAATGGTATGCAATTTCCGTTTTTTTTTGTTCATAGCCCAAATGAACCTCTACCTTCGTCCGTTAACTCAGCCCACATGCAAAGCACATGAGGGAAAAATCGTCCATCCCCGTGGTATGTCTTCTTCAACCATCCCTAAACCCAGTTGTTACAGAAAAAATTAACCCACAAAAAAACCATTAAAGCTCAATCCCCTTCTTCAAGGTCCTGTTTTCTTTATCTGTAACAACAAATGAGAGAAGGAGAAATGATGATGCTGACGTCACCCACTCATTACATTGGAAAAGCAACCGCCAGTGGAGGGATGGACGATTTTGCCCTCGTGTGCTTTGCACGTGGGCTGAGTTAACGGATGGAGGTAGACCTCCGTTTGGGCTAGGGACAAAAAAACCGGAAACTGCATACCACTGATACCATTTCCATAATTAATAAAGTTTAGGGACGAAATCCATAAAAATCGACATACCACGGGCACCAAATCTATAATTTACTCTCTATTCTATATTTCTAATTTATATAGATTTTCAAGGTTACCTTTATATTTGTTAGTTGTAGAAATTTGACACATTATATATTCGGCAAGTTCAAACCAAAAGTTATACATTTTATGGGAAGATGAAGTCTCAATATCATATATGATTACACGCAACATACACAAACTTAATCATATATGATTAAATAGATGTTGCATTGGCAATGCATAGACATTTAATCATATATAATTAAACACACTCAAAGAAGTGAAATCATATATGATATTGAGACTTCTTGACTACTCGCAAAATGTTTAACTTCTAGTATTATTTTATATATATATATTATGGGAAAAAATGATAAAATTAAAATAAATTGAGAATATTGTTTCTCCAAAAATTCCATCAAAATTTAAAACGAGTGCAATGCCTTTAAAATTCCATTCAAAGATACGTCGATTCGCACTTGTGGGGTTTTAAGCAATTTTCAAATAATTTTAATATAAATATTTAATTTCTTTACTCTTTTTAGTTTCTGTTTGACAACTAGGGTAGGGGTTAAATCAAATGAGGATCACAAATATGTTACAAATCCATAAGAATCAATATAAAAGTATTTGTTACATGATATTTTTTCATCAAATGTTAGGATTTAAGATATTTTGCTTCACATATATTTGTTTCATAATATGATAGTTTCACATTGATTTGTTTCACCATATGAATATCGCTTACGTTTATTTTTCATTTCAATAGGTGAATCAAAAAACATTTTCCACATCTTTTATTTTCACAAGGTGAACATGAACATATGTGAAACATCTTATATCATAAGTTTTGATGAAAAAAATCATGTAAAAAACTATTTTTATATTGGTTCTCACGGGTTTGTGACATATTTGTGGTTCTCATTTGATTATCATCCTAGACAACTATAATATATATATAGAGGCTCACTAAAATGTAAACTATGAAAATGTGTAAACTATGTAAACTAATCTAGACCGTAGATCATTTCAATCAATGGTTGTAATTGGGCGGTGGCAATCTAGTAATAATCTATGAAAACGGTGGCAATATGGTCAAAATAGAAGAGTGAAAAAGGGTAAAAATGTCAAAAATTCGTAAACCGATATGACATAAAATTGGAAACCGTGAAATTAGGGATTGATGGGTATTGCTTCCATGTTTCAAGGCCACATCACTCCAAAAAAAAGATTTGATTCTATGAAATTAACTGCATCAAATATTCTTCTGAGATTTCTTTTTGACATTACTCTGTGAAAACGAAAGCGAAGTCGAAGAAGATGGATGGCGAACCGAGAGAAATTAGAGGTTAGGGTTTCTTCTAAATGTATGAAAATGTCGATCTTTGTTCATATGTTGACAATGATGATTGATTTCTGCAGATAGGAGGACGAGCAACCGAGTAAAGATACGAAAATCCTTTTCCAAGTTCAAGAATTGTTGGTCCCGAAGGGATATACAAGTTTGTAGAAGGGGGGGGGGGGGGGGGGGTTGAATACAAACACACGTTTTTACTTTTCTAAATTGTTTATTGATAAATCAAAACAATTTACAACTTGTTGCGGAACAAGATTAAGGATAAATCCTAAATCTAAACAAGTTGGAAAACTGAGTTTCTTGCACTAAGAAAGAGAAGAAAATTACTAATAATAACCTATCTCAAGAAAGACGACTTGACCAGAGTTAACAAGTTGTTTCAAAACTGAAGCGGGCGTCTTCTTATATACTGCATGCATTTAATGCATGGCAGTTTACACTTTACACGTGGCAGCAGCTGATTGGTTGTAGGATCTGATTTGAGTAGACAACCTTAGTAGCCGCATGGATGAACAGTGTAGTATCAGAGTGGTTGTACGATTTCAGACAATAAGGAGGTTCTTTTCTGACATTTCGTACGGAGTCGTGCAAGGGTGGTTAAGACAAAAGTACTTTGTACGGAGGACTTCATGATCAGCTTTTCGTTGAGTCAGATCTTTATCAGCGAATGATAAAGTTCAGCGATAGCTGAAGTCTTGTACTTGATACTTCACGTTGAGTGGATAAATCTGAGTCTTCGATGATCCGCATCAGTTCATTAGGAGACTTGTCGCTGGTTATTGAGCTTGATCTTCGACTTCAGCGTAGAACCTATGTTAACGTGAAACTTGTCTTCAGGGATCATAAGTAAACAACTAACTTATCAGCGATCATCTCATAGACTGAACAGGCTCAGAGCTATATGATGATGAACAGTGTTCGCTGAATATCTAATCTAAAGAGTGAGAGTTCCTATCAGCGGTACTGTAAAGTCTTAGTACTTATCAGCGATAGTGAAACTCTGATACATATTGTTTACTTACAATTTTCACTAAGTGTTTAAGAGAGGGTCATTATCAAATCACTGAGGGTTTGGATCAACATTCTCCCCCTATTTGATTATGACATAGCAATAGAGAAAATTGCTATTTAATGAAAACATAAGGATAAAAAGAACTCATAAAATATTTGTCCCTTTTACTGTTTTCTGGGATCTTTTCTGTACTGATGGAGTAAAGTACATTCGCTGAAATTTTTCGTTAAACTTCGTAAAGATTACATAGGGAAGTGGAAAAATTACAAGTACAGCAAATAAAATTACAAGTACAAAAGATGTAGACAGATAAGGATAAAAAGAATTACAAGGCGATCCTATCCGTCAAAAGGTTCTTTCTTGATGAGAAGTTCATCGAGGGTCTTTGATGTGGGAATCATCCAGTCAGGGACATCTACTCCTTGATTCTTTTTGTTCAGAGCTTCTTCAAAAATCAAGGGCTTCAGGTGTCTAGCTTTAATGTCGCGTCTGACTTCACACCAATATATGAGATCTCTGAGTTGTTCGATGGGAGTGATTGGAAGCTCATAGATGCGTTGAAAGTGATGATTTCCTTCATAGTCTAGAAAGAATATACCATAAGGATCACTTACAACTTTGCTAGGAATGAAAGTTTCTCCAGGTGGTAGGGAGGTCTCAAGTGCTGAGATATCAGCATCAGGGCCAAGAACTTCAGCACGAGAGAAACCAATACCCGTTTCATTCCGTATAGGAGGACCTGAGTCTGAGACTGTCTTTTCCTTTGCAGAGACTCTTCTTTGTTGAGGAGGAAGAAGAGTGGAAGGAGGAACATCCACAGCAGAAGAAACCGAGTCGATCTGAGTATTTAAAATTTTCTCGACATGGCTCTTGAACTTTGAGCGCGATCCCTGAATGGCTAATTTCACTTCCAACCATTCAGAGAAACCAAACTTCTCTAAAGTAGTAGCATAGAAGGTTTGCTTGGTTTTGTCTTCTCTGAATACATCAATTTCAACAACAGGAACGTCAACTAACAGTCTTCCTCTGATGTTTACTTTGATGATTTTGGATGGTCGAGATCGATAATTCAGTATTTCTTTACACCATTTCAACGTCGTATCAGATACTTTTGTCTTTTCTTCAACGATCCTTTGGGCATCATCCCATAGCTGACGTTGGACATCAATGGGAGTTCTTTTCAGCTTGGGGTCTTTCACTGATTGTTGGACAAGCTGGATGGCGAGAGCCTTATCTTTTTCTTCAGCTTCCTTTTTATCAGCGAGTAAACGTTCAGCCCTGAGGTGATCCTGGTATTCCTTTTATGAAAGTCTGAACTTTGGAGGAATAGAAGGAAGTTGATCACGCTTCAGGATGATTCGCTGATCTTCGAGTCTCTTGATCATTGCATCTCTCTTTTCTTGATCCTCTTCACTCAGCTTTTGAGGAGCCAAGGAAGGTCTATTTTGGTGAGAGAGCTGCTGTTCTTCAGGTTCATCAGTCTCAGTGGTTAAATCCAAGACTGGGATTATTCCTTTAGCAGCAGCTGGTTGTACTTCAGAATCCTCAAGCAGGGGAGAGGACTAGCTGAAACACAGCGATCTTACGAATAAGAACTTTGGTAGAATAGAGAAAAGAAATGGGTTTAAGTATATAGGCTTTTTGTGGAGAGTAGAGTTGATAAAGTGTATAGATAGAGGAGGGATGCAGTGTAAGGAAGTAAGATGTAGTGTACCTGACGAACTGGCTTTTGAAGCAAGATCATTAGATTTTCATCGTCTTCAGCGACACTTTTTCCTTTGCCCTTGTCAGCTTCAGATGCTGAAGGCTTTGTCTTGGTCCGCTCCCCTGAAGGTTCGTTTATCGAAGTCCCATTGAGAGCTGTAGTCTTCTGAACAGGCTTGACGATAAAGGAGTCATCATCATCATCATCATCGTCATCATCACCCTTATCACTGGATGATGGTTCATCGTCAGATAAGTCGACAGCTTCATCGTCTTCAGCTTCGTCTTCATCAGATTCAACCTCGTCATCGTAGGGTGAGGTTACATCAGTAGCAGCTTCAATGTTCTGCTCTTCGAGTTGCTCCCCCTCAGATACAAAGGAAGGTTTCTCGGTTCCCTCAGGGTTTTCAACTCCCTGAGGTTTTGAAGAAGTAGCATCAGCTTCAGTCTCAATACCCTCCCACTCAGCATGGGGAAGGTCTTCTTTATTTTTCTTCTTGTTGATCCAAACCCTCAGTGATTTGATAATGACCCTCTCTTATATACTTAATGAAAATTGTAAGTAAACAATATGTATCAGAGTTTCACTATCGCTGATAAGTACTAAGATCTTCCAGTACCGCTGATAGGAACTCTCGCTCTTTAAATTAAACATTCAGCGAAACTGTTCACCATAATTGTCTGAGTCTGTTCAGTACTTATGGTGATCGCTGATAAGTTAGTTGTTTACTTATGATCCCTGAAGACAAGTTTCACGTCAACATAGGTTCTACGCTGAAGTCGAAGATCAAGCTCAAGAACCAGCGACAAGTCTCCTAATGAACTGATGCGGATCAGCGAAGACTCAGATTTGTCCAATCAACGTGAAGTATCAAGTACAAGACTTTAGCTATCGCTGAACTCTATCATTCGCTGAAATGAAATGATAGATCGCTGAAACATCGAAAAGTTGATCATAAAGTCTTCCGTACAAAGTACTTTTGTCTCAACCTCCCTTGCACGCCTCCGTACGATATGTCAGAATAGAACCTCCTTATTGTCTTAATCCGTACAACAAATCTGATACTACACTGTTCATACATGCGGCTACTAAGGTTGTCAACAAAGGTCAATGACATGCAACCAACCAGCTGATGACACGTGTAAAGTATATACTGACTTGCATTAAATGCATGCAGTATATAAAGAGATGAACTTACTTCATTTGAAGTAACTTGCTAACTCTGGACAAGTTCAATCTCTTATCTCAAGATAGGTTATTATTAGTAATTTCCTTATCTTTCTTAGTGCAAGAAACCTTAGTGTTCCAACTTGTTTAGATTTAGGTTTATCCTTAATCTTGTTTCCGCAACAAGCTGTAAATTGTTAATGATTTATCAATAAACAATTTAGAAAAGTAAAATCTGTGTGTTTGTATTCAACCCCCCCCCCTTCTACAAACTTGTATAACCCTTTGGGACCAACAAGTGGTATCAGAGCAGATTTGTTTAATCTCATAAACAAGATCTAATCTAAGATATTTCTCTTCCTTGCCATTATCTGAAAATGGCCACCAACACAAACACAAATTATATAGACAATGGTTCTCTTGCAAAAAACCCTAGATTTTCCAGAGATAACTTCAACTTATGGAAAAATAGGATGACACTCTTCTTAGAAGGTGTAGACCCTACTATGCCTTACTATCTTGAAAACGGCCCATACATCCCTGTAACAATTGATCCTTCAATTCCAGCCACTGCGAATAGACCTGCTATTCCAGAAAGGCTGATTCATAAGGAAATACACATGTGGACCGATGAGGATAAGAAGAAAGTGGCTATAGATACAAAAGCCAGATCCATACTATCCATGGCTCTTCCTGACGAAGTCTACCATTCCGTCATGAACCTGAAATCCTCAAAAACCATGTGGGACACAATATGTGTTCAGTATGAAGGAACGTCTAAAGTCCAGGACTCAAGAAAGATCAACCTGGTAAGACAATACGAAAGCTTCATTTCTGGTAAGAATGAAACTCTCTCTGAAGTTCACCAACGTTTTAATTGTTTAATTATAGATCTGAAAACTGTTGGTAAGGAATATTCTAACTTTGAAGTGCTGACAAAGTTTCTAGAATGTTTACCTGAAAGCTGGGACAATTATTCTATGTGTCTCAAGCTGTCAAAGGATCTAAAATCAATGACCCTTGCTACCTTATATGGCACGTTGCTGAATCATGAGCAATCGAGCCATCTTAAGAAGAATCTTGTAAAAGATTCCAAAAGCACCCCTGTTGCTTTAATCTCAGAGGAACCTTCTACTCAGCGACCCTCGGTCACTATCACTGAGTTAGAAAGTAACTCTGAAAGGTCATCAGACTCTGATTCTTCAGATGATGATGAATCTTTGGCTCTCCTAACTAAAAAGTTCAGGAGATTTGCCAAAAAGAAAATGTTTAGAAGGGACAAACCTCTTTCCATAACTGACAAGCCTAAATCATCAGCTTTTGTTGATAAAGCTACTGCTACTTGTTTTAACTGCGAAAAGACAGGAAATTTTGCTAACGAGTGCAGGTCTAAGAAAGTTTCTAGACCCTCAGCTTTTACAAAGAAATCCTTTGTTCCAAGGAATAAAGATGACAAATACTCAAAGCTGAAAGAAAAATATGCGAAGCTGAAAAGCTTTAAGAAGAAAGGCAAAGGCCTGATGGCTAACTATGATTGGGCTGCTTCTGAAGAAGAAGAATCATCATCTGACTCTGAAGATGATGAAGCAAATCTATGTCTTATGGCTAATATTGAAGAAGAGGAAGAAAGTTCAGACATTCCCTCCACTTCAACCTCTGCTATTCAGGTATCACCTTCCTTCTTTACCAATATTGCAAATATTGATGAAGCTGATAGTCTCCGCAAAATCGATCTCTTGACTAGAAGCTTATATGAAGCCATGAATGGAAAAACTGTGGTTGAAAACCAAAACCTTGATCTCGCTGAAAAGCTTAAAAACTACCACCTTCAAATAGAAAAGCTTTCTAAAATTGAAGAAGATTTTAAAGATCAAGTATATTTAAATCAGCTAGTCAAAATCGAACGAGCAGAAGCTATCGCTGCATTAAAAGCTGAAAAAGCTACTGTTGAAGGATGGTGTAATTCTTCAACAAAGATCACTGAGATAATTAAGTCTCAGATTCCACTAAGTGATAAACGTGGTTTGGGTTACAACTATGAAACTCCAAAACCAACCACCGAGCGTTCAATGCTTAAATTTGGAACGTTCGTATCCTCAGTCGCTGATACTTCATCTTCTCAGTGCTCCTCGTCCATTACACCAATCCCTGAGGAAACTCCTACCTCCTCAAAAGGCAAGGAGAAAATGGTTTATTCAAAATCTACCTCTGTCTCTAAAGACAAAGGTAAAGGAATTGTTATTTACCAAAATCCTCAGAAGGGTACTTCAGTACCAAAGCTGAATGCTTCTAAAGCTTCAGTGACCCATCCCTCTGAATCAAGGAAGCTGATCTCTGGATCTATTCAGCGATCTACTCCTAGACTCAGAGTGGATGTCCTTGTTAAGAAATCCGAAGAACTGAATGTTCGTCCCATTTCTAAAGCAAATAGTTTACTTGGTGCTGGTACTTCTAATTCTAAATTAAAAGCTCAGCATTCAAATGGTCCTAGAACTACTTTTAGCTATAGGAAATGTTATCACTGTGGACTCACTGATCATATTGCTAGTAAGTGCCCCACAACCACCAAAGCTGAAAAGATAGCTAAGGTGAAGATTGCCCCCAAGGCAAAGAAGACCAACCCTGGTGCAAATCAGGTCAAGGTGAATCCTACCACTAAGGTTAAGAAATTAACCAAAGTGAAGAAAGACAAAGTTGAATCTTCAAATGCTTTTGAAGACTGTTGAACCTTCCATTCCAACTACTTCCACTGACAAACGTGTATACATGGTTAAGTGGGTACCTAAGAAAAACTAATCTTCCTTTGTATTGCAGTTTAAGAAGGGTATCTGGTATATCGATAGCGGATGCTCTAGACACATGACTGGAAAGAAAAACCTGCTCGCTGAATACAAGGAAGAGAAGGGTCCCTCTGTGACTTTCGGTGGAAATGGAAAAGGACATACCCGAGGGTATGGTGTACTATCAAATGGTACAACCTCCTTCAGAAGAGTCGCATATGTTGAAGGGCTGAAGCATAATCTTCTTAGCATCAGTCAGCTTTGCGACATGGATAACAAAGTAATCTTTACTAAGGAATCCTGCTTTGTCGCTGACAAAAAGGAGAAGATAGCTCTCAGCGGTTATCGTTTGGAAAATGTTTATGTAATAAACATGGACTCAACAACCACTGAGAACTCCTGTTTCTTCTCAAAAGCCTCATCTGATGTCAACTGGCTATGGCATAAGAGACTATCTCATTTAAATTTCAAGACACTGAATACTCTTTCTTCAAAAGAGTTAGTCACTGGTCTACCTCAACACTCATACGCCAAAGAGTCTTTATGTTCAGCGTGTGAAAAAGGGAAGCAGACCAAAGCTAGCTTTAAATCAAAGCAAGTCTCCTCAGTGTCATCTCCTCTACAACTACTCCATATGGATTTGTTTGGCCCTGTTAACAAACAATCCATCGCTGGAAAGAAATATACGCTGGTCATAGTTGATGAATTCTCTCGTTATACATGGGTTATGTTTCTCCGTTCCAAGAGTGACACCCCTGAAGAACTCATCACTTTTGTTCGGAAGATGGAAACCCTGAACAATTTGACCGTTCGCTCAATAAGGAGTGATCATGAGACTGAATTCAAAAACAGTTCTCTTGATTACTTCTTTGAGAGTAAGGGTATTTCTCACAACTTTTCTTCAGTGAGAACACCGCAACAAAATAGAGTCGCTGAAAGAAGAAATAGAACGATTATTGAAGCTGCACGTTCAATGCTCAGCGATTCTCACCTGCCTACTCAGTTTTGGGCAGAAGCTGTCAACACTGCTTGTTTTACGCAAAACAGGTCGCTGATAGTCAAAAGATTCAATAAAACAGCCTATGAACTTTTTCATGGGAGAAAGCCCTCAATCAGCTTTCTTCGCATCTTTGGATGTCAGTGTTTCATACTGAACAACAGAGATGCCCTTGGAAAGTTTGATCCTAAGGCTGATGATGGAATCTTTCTTGGATACTCCTCAGTTTCCAAAGCCTTCAGAGTCTTCAATCGTAGAAGACAAACTGTAGAAGAAACTATTCACGTCACGTTTGACGAATCCCGTTCAGCGAACTCTAAACCGAACGCTGATACTGAAGAACTGAATCAATGGATGTTTTCTCATCTTGGTGATTCAGAAGATATTCCCACTCCTCATGCTCATCCAGTAGAAGATGATAGTCCCACTATCATTCCAAACATGCAGAATAGTGAAGCTGAAACATCATGGGTCTCAGCTGTTCCTATAAACACTATACCTGCAGTTGATCCAAATGTCTCAGATACTCCATCTACTTCTCAGCAATCAGTGAATATACTAACAACTGCATCTATTCCTCTCTTAGCTGATACTCCCGACGTTGCTGAAGCTTCATCTTCAGCTCCTCCAGTTCAAGTTGAGTCAGCGTCTCACGCTCTGGCTCAACGATGGACTATAAATCACCCAATTGATCAAATTATTGGTGATCCAAACGCTGGCATTCAGACTCGACGAAGTGCAGGTAATATTTGTTTATTTGTAAATTTTATTTCACTAACTGAACCAAAGAAAGTAGATGATGCCCTCAAAGATCCGAACTGGGTCAGCGCCATGCAAGAAGAGCTTACTGAATTCGAAAGAAACAAAGTTTGGAAACTTGTTCGAAGACCAACTGACAAAACTGTGATAGGCACTAAATGGGTCTATCGAAACAAGTTGGACGAACATGGTACTGTAACCCGCAACAAAGCTCGTCTTGTTGCTCAGGGATACAGACAAGAGGAAGGCATAGATTATGACGAAACATTTGCTCCTGTAGCAAGACTTGAATCTATTCGTCTATTCTTAGCATATGCTGTACACAAAAACTTCAAAGTACATCAGATGGATGTTAAATCAGCGTTTCTAAATGGAAAGCTGAATGAAGAAGTCTATGTGGAACAACCTCCAGGATTCTCAGATCCTAAGCATCCAGGTTATGTTTATAAACTGGATAAGGCACTTTATGGCTTAAAGCAAGCTCCACATGCATGGTATGACACTCTTTCTACTTATCTCCATATTGAACAATTTGAGCGAGGCAAAATCGACAAAACTCTATTTTTCAGGAAAGTGAAAGGTCATATCATTTTAGTTCAAATATATGTTGATGACATTATATTTGGTTCTACTAACCCTGAGCTTTGTAATCGTTTCGCTGATAGAATGAAAGATGAGTATAAAATGAGCATGATGGGTGAACTAACATATTTCCTTGGTCTTCAGATTAAGCAAAATGAAAAAGGAACTTTCATTAATCAGGGAAAATATGTTAAAGATATGCTGAAGAAATTCGACTTAACTGAAAGTTCAGCTATGAAAACCCCTATGGCACCACCGCTGACACTTGATAAGGACACTAAGGATGTTCCTGTCAATGTCACGCTGTACCGTGGGATGATCGGCTCACTATTGTATCTTACAGCTAGCCGACCCGATATTATGTTTGCAACATGCTTGTGTGCACGATATCAAGCTGAACCTAAGATATCTCATATGAAAGCTGTAAAGCGAATCTTTCGATATCTTAAGGGTACTGCGAATCTAGGTCTTTGGTATCCCAAAGATTCAGGATTCGATCTAACCGCCTATTCAGATAGTGATTTTGCAGGTTGCAGAATGGATAGGAAAAGCACCACAGGAGGATGTCAGCTCCTGGGTGGAAAGCTGGTAAGTTGGACAAGTAAGAAGCAAAACTCAGTGTCCACTTCCACAGCTGAAGCTGAATATGTAGCTGCTGGAAGCTGTTGTTCTCAAGTCTTGTGGATGAGAAATCAACTACTAGACTATGATCTTCAGCTCTCCAAAATTCCAATCTATTGCGACAGCACAAGTGCCATCGCTATAGCCAATAATCCAGTGCTACATTCAAAGACAAAACACATCGAAATCAGGTATCACTTTATCAGAGATCATGTGATGAATGGTGATATAGAACTTCATTTTATCCCAACTGATTATCAGTTAGCTGATCTATTCACCAAACCTCTTGATGAGATAAGATTCAACTTTCTCATCAGCGAGCTTGGAATGCTGAACTTTGAAGGATAAAATCTTCAGCGATTCACATTAGATCAGCGACACTACTACTTTAGATAAAATCAACTTGTATAACCCATCCGATCATTTTCTCCCTGAATAAACTTGATTCGCTGATATCAAGGTATGTTTTTCTCTCTCTGACAAATCGCATGTAAATGCAAGATTTCAAAACAAATCACATCGCTGAATATCTCTTCCTTAACAGCGATATTTTGAAAATTTTTATTCAGTGCTTCATGTTTTCAAAAGTATCCCTGAGTTTTTCAAAACCTCAGAGACAACCAAGAATATGAAAGGACAGTTGTGACGTCATTACAACGGATAAGCCCTGGCACGTTCTTCTTTCTGACACACGTTTGCACGTTTCGTTTACTCGCCAATCAAATGCAAACACGTGTCCGTGTCATGATGAAAATCTTTTCCCGCTCAAGATTTTCTCTTTCTAAAATCTCTATATAAACAAATTCTTTGTTTATAATTCTCTTTTACGCGAACAACTTATCCTCCAAGCTAACAAAGAATTCACTGTTGCATTTGGCTCTCGATTTTTCTTCAGAACAACTGTTCATCTTCTTCATCAAACATCAAAGGTTAATATGTTCTTATTTATTTACCGAATGCAAATAACTTGTTTCTGATCTACTCTTTTTTTTAACAAGATCAAACAAAAGAACTTCTTAAAAATGAAATCATTTCTTTCTTGGTTTTATGAACACAACCATTTCATGGTTGTTCTTCAAGTTTAAATGCAAAAATCTTAAACTTGTTCTTCACACATTCGTTTTTCCAGAATCCCAATCTTCAAAGAAAACTGGAAAACAAGATTTTTTTGGTTTGAATTTTTTTTTCAAAAACAAGAAAAACCCTAATCTTCATTAAGACATTTGTGTCTGAATGAAATGGATAAAATTTGAACCATCTTAATGGAAAATCCTTTTCACATTAAGATTATTCTTATTTGTTAACATCTTTGGTTGAACTGATAATACAAAGAAATGGCTAAGTCTGACATTCCTGCTACCACTGAGAACATCTCCGCTGATTCTGAGGAAGTGGAAATCCTCAAGGCTCCTCAAGTCAAGTTTGCCCTTGACAAACTGGATTGGACTAAGGTGAACAACCTCTCTGCGCTTCTCGAGTTTCCTCCTCGAAAGCAAGTCACACATCTAGATGATGTTGTGAAATTCCTAAAGAATTGCTGCATCTCCACAGCCCTGACCATAACACCTCCTGCACATCAGCTTTTGCTCTCACAATTCTGGTACTCAGCGAGACACTCTCAACTACCTTCAGCCAAAGATCCCTCCAAAACAATCGATTGCATCCTCTGCGATATAGAATATGGCACCATGAAGATCACCCCTGTCATCATTCGCAAAGCTCTCAGCCTTCCCATCGCTACCAAGGAAAAACCTTTTGTTCCCCTCCCTGACCCCAAGAAAAACTCAGACAGGGAAGCCATCATTGCATTTTTCGATGCAATGGGCTATATATGGGAAATCGGCAGAGACATGAAGCCCGAGAAGAAGCTGACGATTATCAAGAAATCGAAAATGCCCAGCGAGATGAATTTCCTCTTCACTCATCTAATCAGCTGTATGACTGCAAAGAGCGGCTCCTCTGACCAAGCCGCCAAACCTCAGCAAGCAATGGGATATGCACTGCTGAAAGGTCTCAACATAGACTGGGCATCGATTATCTATGATGATCTAGTTCTAAGAGTGGACACCGTCGCTGACAGACCTCCATGGGTTCCTTACCCCCGATTCATCAGCGCCATCTTCCAACGTGGCCTGAAGGAAACCTACCCAACTGATGGTGACCTGAAACTCTCTCAGGTCGGCCCAAAGATACTCGACTTCAAACCAACGGTGAATGAGGTACGTCTTTCTACACTCTTGACTCTTCTTAACCCTAATACTTCTTCTACTTCTGCAGCTCCTTCAGCGGACAAACCCACCGCTGATACCCCAGCTGCTACCTCTATTCCTCTTAAAAGGAAACATTCTCACACCCCACTTGATTCTAAAAGGATCAAGAAAACCAAGGCGCAACCCCAGCAATCTCATGCTGAAGACTCCTCAGCTCCTTCTGCAGAGCTGAAGGAACGTTCAGTGGTACGCTCTGCTACACCAGAACAAGCCATCACTTCCATCCCAACTTCAGCGTCTCCAAACGTTGAGGTTACAAACTTGGAACCTACCCAACCTCCCACAGTCTCTCAAAAGATTGATGAAGTGATTCTCAGCGATTCCAACGCTGAACTCAGAACCCAACCTCCAGTCTTATCCTTCGCTTCTCCCTCTACTCATTTGGTCTCTCCTCCAGTTATCGCTGGAGCTGCCATCATTTCTACGGAAACCAAAGCTGATAATCCAGAAAAAATGATGAAGACAGGACCTGCAGGACAATCCATGGGCACGTTTGAAGACGACATGGAAAACTTTTCAGGAACCCGTAATTTTGACGAGTTCATCAATCCTCTTGCAGGTATACAACAACCCCTAAACACTGTTACTAAACCCCAAACTTCTGAGCTTTCCTTTGTTCCCAAGTTTTTATCTGTTACAGGTCCTAACTTAGGAGACATCAACGCTTCTCTGAAGTCCGTGGAGACAAAGCTGACAGGTCTCACCACCACTCTCTCCAACAACTCTTCAGCTGTAACAAACGCTGGAGAGAATCTTCAAAAGCTGACACCGGTGGTAGAGAAGAAGGCTTCCACAGATGACATAAAGCAAGTTGATAAGACTCTCAGCGACTTCGCACAGGTGCTCGCTGACATCTACACAGACTACACCTCTCTTAAAGGTTCAGTTTCATCCATGTCCAGCGAGGTCACAACGCTGAAGACATCCGTTGGACAACTAGAGGGAGATATGTCTGCTGTAAAGACTGACTTAGGCTCTGTAAAGACCGATGTTGGTTCGATGAAAACGATGATCGAGCAGCTGCTACAAAAAGCGAATACTCCTGCCCCTGTCCCTGAATCTGAAAATTTCACAGCGGAGGATCGCACTGAGCTGAAAAAGATCAATCGTGCTATTTCTGGCCTTGAATACAAATTAGCAAAGATTGAAGATTGTATAGGTTTCTCTGGCCAAGAAGACAGAGAACCTACCAATCCTGCTGAATCTTCTCATTCCTCCCCCAGTCATCATGAAAAAGAGGGGGAGAAGAGCGCTGAAGAACTCTCCAAGAGCGCTGAAGACCTTTCCCATGATGAATCTATCAGGGGAAAGAAGACCGAAGACCTCACCTTCGCTGAAGAGGGTGAGAAGACTATTAAAGCTGAAGCAGCCGCTGGACCTCAGGGAGATGAACACCCTGAGGGAACCGAGAAGCTCGCCTCTGTATCTGAGGGGGAGCAACTCGAAGAAGACGCTGAAGAATCCGAAGCAGAAGATGATGAAGCCATCGACATCCCTAATGATGAACCATCCTCTTCTCCAAAGAATGATGATGATGATGACGAAGATGACGATGATTTCTTTATCGTCAAAACTGCTCCGAGGATCAAAGCTCTTAAGGGAATCTCGATAAATGAACCTTCAGGGGAGCGGACAAAGACAAAGCCCTCAGCCTCTGGAGCTGAGAAAGGCAAAGGCAAAAGCGTCGCTGAAAATGACAATCTAACGATCTTGCTTGAAAAGCCGGTTTGTCAGGTACACTAAACATCTCTTACTCCATCCCTCCTCTATCATACACTATCAGTTCTACTACCCAAGCCTTTACACCTGAACAAATTTTCTCTCTCTGATTCTACCCAAGTTCTTACTTGTAAGATCGCTGTGTTTCAGCTAGTCCTCTCCCCTGTTTGAGGATATCGCTGAAGACTTCACAACTGCGACTTCACCAATAATACCAGCTGCCGTTGAAGAAATAATCCCAGTCTTGGATTTGATCTCTGAGACTGATGAACCTGAAGAACAGACTCTCTCGCACAAACGCAGACCTTCCTTAGTTCCTCAAAAGCTAAGTGAAGAGGATCAGAAAAGAAGAGAGGAAATAATAAAGTGATTCGAGGATCAGCGAATCATTCTGAAGCATGATCAACTTCCTTCAGTTCCTCCAAAGTTCAAAGTTTCCCAAAAGGAATACAAAGAACATCTCAGAGCTGAACGCCTAATCGCTGAAAGAGAGGAAGCTGAAGAAAAAGACAGAGAATACGCCATCAAGCTTACTCAAGAATCTGTCAAAGACCCCAAGCTGAAACGTGTTCCCATTCAAGTCCAACGTAAGCTTTGGGAAGAAGCCCAGAAGATCGTGGAGAAGAAAACTGAAGTTTCTCAGACCACCCTAAACTGGTGTAAAGAGAAAATACACTTCAGATATCGTCCAGCGAAGATCAACAAGGTATTCATCTCTGGAAGAACCTCTATCGGAGTACCTATTGTTGACATCAAACTTTTCAGAGAAGATGGCCAATATGAAGCTTTTCGCGCTGACACTGTAAAAAGGTATGGTCTCTCTGAATGGCTGGAGATGAGGTTAGCTATCCAAAAGTCACAATCTAAGTACAAGGACCATTTCGAAAAGTTGATAAACAGACAGATCGATTTGATATCTTCTTGTGTGGACATTCCTCCTCTTCCTGATCTTAAGCTGAAAAGAAAAAGGGCATCTCCAAAGAAGAAATGTCAAGATTCAGACTCAGGTCCTGTCATACGAAATGAAACTGGTATCGGTTTCTCTCGCGCTGAAGTGCTTGGTCCTGACCCTGATCTATCTGCCCTTGACATATCTTTGCCACCCTGTGAACTTTTCGTCCCTGGTAAAGTCGTCAGTGATCCTTATGGAATATTCTTCCTTGACTACGATGGACGTAAATGTTTTCAACGGATCGCTGAGCTTCCAATCACTCCAATCGAACAGCTCAGAGATCTCATCTGGTGGTGTGACTTCAGACAAGACATTCAGGTACGACACCTAAAACCCTTGATCTTTGAAGAAGCGCTGAACAAAAGAAAACGAGGAGTAACGGTTTCTGACTGGATGATCCCCACTGAAAAGACCCTTGATGAACTTCTCATTAAGGAAGAACCTCTGTAAGCTGATAGGATCGCCTCTTTCATCTATCTTATCAGTTATCCTTTTGTACTTGTAATTTATTTCGCTTGTACTTGTAATTTTTCCACTTCCATCTGTAATCTTTACAAAGTTTAAACAAAAATTTCAGCGAACGTACTTTACTCCATCAGTACAGAAAAGATCCCAGAAAACAGTAAAAGGGACAAATATTTTATAAGTTCTTTTTATCCTTATGTTTTCATTAAATAGCAATTCTCTCTATTGCTATGTCATAATCAAATAGGGGGAGATTGTTGATCCAAACCCTCAGTGATTTGATAATGACCCTCTCTTATATACTTAGTGAAAATTGTAAGTAAACAATATGTATCAGAGTTTCACTATCGCTGATAAGTACTAAGATCTTCCAGTACCACTGATAGGAACTCTCGCTCTTTAAATTAAACATTCAGCGAAACTGTTCACCATAATTGTCTGAGTCTGTTCAGTACTTATGGTGATCACTGATAAGTTAGTTGTTTACTTATGATCCCTGAAGACAAGTTTCACGTCAACATATGTTCTACGTTGAAGTCGAAGATCAAGCTCAAGAACCAGCGACAAGTCTCCTAATGAACTGATGCGGATCAGTGAAGACTCAGATTTGTCCAATCAACGTGAAGTATCAAGTACAAGACTTTAGCTATCGCTGAACTCTATCATTCGCTGAAATGAAATGATAGATCGCTGAAACATCGAAAAGCTGATCATAAAGTCTTCCGTACAAAGTACTTTTGTCTCAACCTCCCTTGCACGCCTCCGTACGATATGTCAGAATAGAACCTCCTTATTGTCTGAATCCGTACAACAAATCTGATACTACACTGTTCATACATGCGGCTACTAAGGTTGTCAACAAAAGTCAATGACATGCAACCAACCAGCTGATGACACGTGTAAAGTATATACTGACTTGCATTAAATGCATGCAGTATATAAAGAGATGAACTTACTTCATTTGAAGTAACTTGCTAACTCTGGACAAGTTCAATCTCTTATCTCAAGATAGGTTATTATTAGTAATTTCCTTATCTTTCTTAGTGCAAGAAACCTTAGTGTTCCAACTTGTTTAGATTTAGGTTTATCCTTAATCTTGTTTCCACAACAAGCTGTAAATTGTTAATGATTTATCAATAAACAATTTAGAAAAGTAAAATATGTGTGTTTGTATTCAACCCCCCCTTCTACAAACTTGTATAACCCCTTGGGACCAACACTTCTCCCCTTCATCATTATGGGGAAGGTCTTCTTTAGGCTTCTCCCCCTCTTCCACATCATGGTTGGGGGAGGTAGCGGACTTTTCAGCAGCAGCAACACCAATAGGATTACTATCTTCTTGGCCAGTAATTCTTATGCAGTTTTCAATCGCTGCTACTCTGTCTTCTAGGCCAGTAATAGCAGGAGTGATCTTGAAAAGTTCAGCATGATCCGCCGGAGTAAAATGTGAAGGTGCAGGGGCAGGGGCAGGGGCGGTCATGTGATTCAGGATCTGCTGCACCATTGTCTTCACTGAACTTACACCAGTCTTTACAGCAGACATCTCTTCCTGAAGATTTCCAACCGGTGTGTTCAGCTTTATGACCTCGCTGAACATGGTTTGAACTGTTGCTTTGAGAGAGGTGTAGTCGGTGTAGATGTCAGCAAGAACTTTGGAAAAATCACCAAGAGTACCATCAATCTTCTTCAAATCAGCTTTGGAGGCATTCTGTTCAACCACTTTTGTCAGCTTGTTGAGATTCTCTCCAGCGTTTGTTACAGCTGAAGAGTTGTATGAGAGAGTAGTGGCGAGACCTGTCAGTTTTGTATCCAGGTTCGTCAGAGAGGCGTTGATGTCTCCCAAATTAGGACCTGTAACAGATAAGTACTTATGAACAAAGGAAAGCTCAGAAGTTTGGGGTTTAGTTACAGTGTATATGGGTTGGTGTATACCTGCAGGAGGGTTGGTGAAGTCGTCAAAACCTCTGTGTCCTGAAAAAAGTTCCATGTCGTCAGCTAGAGTGCGTGTACGCATGGACATTCCTGCAGGTCCTGCATCCATCATTCCTTGAAAAGTATCAACTTTAGCTTCTGGAAGAATGACGGGTGCTCCAGTGATCGTGGTGAAAACTGGATTAGAGTCCATTGGAGTAGAGAGAGAAACGAAGGTTGAGAAGGTTTGATGTGGAGCTGATTCAGTGTTGGATCCACTGATAATCACTTCTTCAGTCCTATGAGAGACTGAAAGAGGTTGGGTCGATTCCAAGTTTATAACTTCAGCGTTTAGAGACGCTGAAGCTGGGATGGAAGGGGTGGCTTGTTCAGCTGTGGCAGAGCGAACCACTGAACTTTCCATCAGCTCTTCAAGATGAGCTGAGGAGTCTTCAGCATGTAAATGCTTGGGGGGTTGCTCCTTGGTTTTCTTGATTCTTTCTAGAAGGAGTGGAGGTTGCAGCTGGGGTATCAGCGGTGGGGATTTCCACTGAATGAGCCGCAGAAGTAGAAGAAGGAGGATTTAGAAGAATTAAGAGAGTAGAGAGACGTACCTCGTTTGCCATTGGCTTGAAGTCGAGTACCTTAGGACCAACCTGAGAGAGTTTCAGGTCTCCTACTTTTGGGTAGTTATCCTTAAGGCCAGTTTGGAAGATGGCGCTGAGGAATCTTGGGTATGGAACCCATGATGGTCGGTCAGCAGCAGAGTCTACTCTGAGCACAAGATCATCGTAGATTATCGAGGCCCAGTCAACATGAAGACCTTTCAGCAATGCATATCCCATTGCTTGCTGAGGTTGAGCGGCTTGATCAGAGGAGCCGGTCTTTGCAGTCATGCAGCTTATCAAGTGTGCGATGATGAAGTTCATCTCGCTGGGCATTTTGGATTTCTTGATGAAGGTCAGCTTCTTCTCAGGCTTCTTGTCCCTCCCTGTTTCCCAAATATAACCCATTGCATCAAAGAATGCAGTGATGGATTCCCTATCAACATGTTTCTTGTGGTCAGGGAGAGAAACAAAGGGTTTTTCTTTTGTGGCGATGGGAAGGCTCAGTGCTTTTCGGATAATGGCAGGGGTGATTTTTATGGTGCCAAAATCAGTGTCACAGAGGATGCAATCGATTTTCTTCGTGGGGTCTTTGGTCGATGTGAGCTGAGTATGTCTGGCAGAATACCAGAACTGAGATAGTAGTAGTTGATGAGCAGGGGGTGTTATGGTCAGGGCTGTAGAGAGGCAACAGGTTTTGAGGAAATTCACAGCATCATTCAGATGTGTGACTTGCTTTCGAGGAGGAAACTCGAAAAGCGCATAGAGATTGTTTGTTTTTGTCCAATCGAGTTCCTCAAGTGTGAACTTGACCTGAGGAGCCTTGGTGATTTCCAGTTCCTCAGCAGCAGCAGTGTTCTCAGCAGTAGGAATATCAGTAGATGCCATTGCTGTATTATCAGTTCAACCAAAGATATAACAAATAAGAATAATCTTAATGTGGAAAGATTTTCCAATAAGATGGTTCGAATTTTGTCCATTTCATTCAGACAAAGATGTCTTAATGAAGATTAGGGTTTTCTTGTTTTTTGAAAAAGAAATGCAAACCCAATAAAAAGTCTTGTTTTCCAGTTTCCTTTGAGGATTAGGATTCTGGAAGAACGTATGAAGAACAAGTTTAAGATATTTGTGATTAAACTTGAAGAACAACCATGAAAGGTTGTGTTCATAAAACCATGAAAGAAATGATTTCTTTAAAAAAAAGATTCTTTTGTTTGATGTGTTAAAAGCAAAGAATAAGATCATAAACAAGTAATGTAGGTAAATAATAAGAGTATTAACTTGATTCGTCAAGGAAGAAGATGAATAGTTTCTGGAAATTTTGAGAGCTCAAAATGCAACAGTAAATCTTTTTCTTGCTTGGAGGAGAAGTTTTTCGCGTAAAGAGAAAAATATAAACCCAAAATGGTTTATATAGAGAGAGTAGAGAGAGAGAAAATCTTGAGCGGGAAAAGATTTTCATCATGACACGGACACGTGTTTGCATTTGATTGGAAGGTAAACGAAACGTGCAATCGTGTGTCAGAAAAAGAACGTGCCAGGGCTTATCCATTGCGATGACGTCACAACTGTCCTTTCATATTTTAGGATGTCTCTAAGGTTTTGAAAGCTCAGGGACACTTTTGAAAATATGAAGCACTGAATAGAAATATCAGTGTTGGTTTAAGAAATTTCAAAGTATCGCTGTTAAGGAAGAGATATTCAGCGATGCAAGATGTTTTGAAATCTTTGAGTTCTAGGCGAACGTCAGCGAGTAAGAGAGAAAACATACCTTGATATCAGCGAATCAATTATGTTTAGAGAGAGAATGATAGAGTGGGTTAAACAAGTTGATTTTATCTTATCGCTGATCAAATGTGAACTGCTGAAGATTTTACTCTTCAAAGTTCAACATTCCAAGCTCGCTGATGAGAAAGTTGAATCTTGTCTCATCAAGAGGTTTGGTGAACAGATCAGCTAACTGATAGTCAGTTGGGATAAAATGAAGTTCTATATCACCATTCATCACATGATCTCTGATAAAATGATACCTGATTTCGATGTGTTTTGTCTTTGAGTGTAGCACTGGATTGTTGGCTATAGCGATGGCACTTGTGCTGTCGCAATAGATTGGAATTTTCGAGAGCTGAAGATGATAGTCTAGTAGTTGATTTCTCATCCACAAGACCTGAGAACAACAGCTTCCAGCAGCTACATACTCAGCTTCAGCAGTTGAGGTGGACACTGAATTTTGCTTTTTACTTGTCCAACTCACCAGCTTTCCACCCAGGAGCTGACAGCCTCCTGTGGTGCTTTTCCTATCCAATTTGCAACCTGCAAAATCACTATCTGAATAGGCGATTAGATCAAACACTAAGTCTTTGGGATACCAAAGACCTAGGTTCATAGTACCCTTAAGGTAACGAAAGATTCGCTTTACAACGATCATATGAGATTCCTTAGGTTCAGCTTGATATCGTGCACACAAACAGGTTGCGTACATAATATCGGGTCGGCTAGCTGTAAGATACATGAGAGAGCCGATCATCCCACGGTACAGTGTGACATTAACAGGTATTCCATTTGAATCCCTGTCTAGTGTCAGCGGTGGTGCCATAGGGGTTTTCATAGCTGAATTCTGAGTTAAATCGAATTTCTTCAGCATATCTTTAACATACTTTCCCTGATTAATGAAAGTTCCTTTTTCATTTTGCTTTATCTGAAGACCAAGGAAATATGTTAGCTCACCCATCATACTCATTTTATACTATTCTTTCATTCTATCAGTGAAACGAGTACAAAGGTCAGGGTTAGTAGAACCAAATATAATGTCATCAACATATATCTGAACAAGAATGATATGACCTTTCACTATTCTGAAAAATAGAGTTTTGTCGATTTTACCTCGCTCAAAATTTTCAATTAGGAGATAAGAGGATAAAGTGTCATACCATGCACGTGGAGCTTGCTTTAAGCCATAAAGTGCCTTATCCAGTTTATAAACATGACATGGATGCTTAGGATCTGAGAATCCTGGAGGTTGTTCCACATAGACTTCTTCATTCAGCTTTCCATTTAGAAACGCTGACTTAACATCCATCTGATATACTTTGAAGTCTTACTGTACAGCGTAGGCTAAGAATAGACGAATAGATTCTAGTCTTGCTACAGGAGCAAATTTTTCGTCGTAATCTATGCCTTCCTCTTGTATGTATCCCTGAGCAACAAGACGAGCCTTGTTGCGGGTTACAGTTCCATGTTCGTCCAACTTGTTTCGATAGACCCATTTAGTGCCTATCACTGTTTTGTCAGTTGGTCTTCGAACAAGTTTCCAAACTTTGTTTCTTTCGAATTCAGTCAGCTCTTCTTGCATGGTGATGACCCAGTTTGGATCTTTGAGGGCATCATCTATTTTCTTTGGTTCAATCAGAGAAATAAAGTTAACAAATAAACAAATATTACCTGCACTTCGTCGAGTCTGAACACCAGCGTTTGGATCACCAAGAATTTGATCAATTGGGTGATTTACAGTCCATCGCTGAGCAGGAGCATAAGTCGCTGACTCAATTTGAATTGGAGGAGCTGAAGATGAGGTTTCAGCAACTTCTGGAATATCAGCCAAGAGAGGAGTAGGTGTAGATGTCATTACATTCACTAATTGCTGAGAAGTAGATGGAATGTCTGAGACACTTGGTTCAGAAGCAGGTATAGTGTTTAAAGGAACTGCTGAGACCCATGATGTTTCAGCTTCACTATTCTGCATGTTTGGGATGATAGTAGGACTATCATCTTCAACTGTATGAGTATGAGGAGTGGAAATATTTTCTGAATCACCAAGATGAGAAAACATCCATTGATTCAGTTCTTCAGTATCAAAAGACGGTTTAGAGTTTGCTGAACGGGATTCGTCAAAAGTGACGTGAATAGTTTCTTCAACAGTTTGTCTTCTTCGATTGAAGACTCTGAAGGCTTTGGAGATTGAAGAATATCCAAGAAAGATTCCATCATCAGCCTTAGGATCAAACTTTCCAAGGGCATCTCTGTTGATCAGTATGAAACACTGACATCCAAAGATGTGAAGAAAGCTAATTGAAGGCTTTCTCCCATGAAAACGTTCATAGACTGTTTTATTAAATCTTTTGACTATCAGCGACCTGTTTTGCGTAAAACAAGCAGTGTTGACAGCTTCTGCCCAAAACTGAGTAGGCAGGTGAGAATCGCTGAGCATTGAACGTGCAACTTCAATAATAGTTCTATTTCTTCTTTCAGCGACTCCGTTTTGTTGCGGTGTTCTCACTGAAGAAAAGTTGTGAGAAATACCCTTACTCTCAAAGAAGGAATCAAGAGAACTATTTTTGAATTCAGTCCCATGATCACTCCTTATTGAGCGAATGGTCAAGTTGTTCAGGGTTTCCATCTTCCGAACAAAGGTGATTAGTTCTTCAGGGGTGTCACTCTTAGAACGGAGAAACATAACCCATGTGTATCGAGAGAATTCATCGACTATGACCAACGTATATTTCTTTCCAGCAATGGATTGTTTGTTAACAGGGCCAAACAAGTCCATATGGATAAGTTGTAGAGGTGATGACACTGAGGAAACTTGATTTGACTTAAAGCTTGCTTTGGTCTGCTTGCCTTTCTCACACGCTGAACATAAGGACTCTTTGGCGTATGAGTGCTGAGGTAGACCAGTGACTAACTCTTTTGAAGAAAGAGTGTTCAGTGTCTTGAAGTTTAGATGAGAGAGCCTCTTATGCCATAGCCAATTGACATCAGATGAGGCTTTTGAGAAAAAACAGGAGTTCTCAGTGGTTGTTGAGTCCATGTTTATTACATAAACATTTTCCAAACGATAACCGCTGAGAGCTATCTTCTCCTTTTTGTCAGCGACAAAGCAGGATTCCTTAGTAAATATTACTTTGTTATCCTTGTCGCAAAGCTGACTGATGCTTAGAAGATTATGCTTCAGCCCTTCAACATATGCGACTTTTCTGAATGTTGTTGTACCATTAGATAGTACACCAAACCCTCGGGTATGTCCTTTTCCATTTCCACCGAAAGTTACAGAGGGACCCTTCTCTTCTTTCTATTCAGAGATCAGGTTTTTCTTTCCATTCATGTGTCTTGAGCATCCGCTATCGAGATACCAGATACCCATCTTAACCTGAGTTGCAGAGGTTGAAGTAGAGGGAAATTCAGAATTGTCTTCCTCATTTTCAAGTTTGGACATGAGACATAGATTGGCTTCATCATCATCTTCAGAGTCAGATGATTCTTCTTCGTCAGAGGCATCCCAATCATAGTCAGCCATGAGGCCTTTGCCTTTCTTCTTAAAGGTTTTCAGCTTTGCATACCTTTCTTTTAGCTTTTTATATTTTTCATCTCTATTCCTGAGAATAAAGTTTTTCTTGGGAAAAGCTGAGGGTCTAGAGACTTTCCTTGACCTGCACTTGCTAGCAAAATGTCATATCTTTTCACAGTTATAGCAAGTAGCAGTAGCCTTATTAACAAGGGTTGATGATCTTGGCTTGTCAGTAATAGTAAGAGGTTTATTCTTCTTGAAATTACTCTTTCTAGCAAATCTCCTGAACTTATTGGCCAGGAATGCCAGAGTTTCATCATTATCTGAAACGTCAGAGTCTGACGATCTTTCAGAGTTAGTTTCCAACTCAGTGACAGTGATAGTCGATCGCTGAGTGGAAGGTGACTCTGAGATTAAAGCAACAAGGGTGCTTTTGGAATCTTTTACAAGATTCTTCTTAAGATGACTCGATTGCTCATGATTCAGCATCGTGCCATATAAGGTAGAAAGGGTCATTGATTTTAGATCCTTTGACAGCTTGAGACACATTGAATAACTGTCCCAGCTTTCAAGTAAACATTCTAAGAATTTTGTCAGCACTTCAAAGTTAGAATATTCCTTACCAACAGTTTTTAGATCTATTATTAAACAGTTAAAACGTTGGTGTACTTCAGAGAGAGTTTCATTCTTACCACAAATGAAGCTTTCATATTGTCTTACCAGGTTGATCTTTCGAGAGTCCTGGACTTCAGAAGTACCTTCATACTGAACACAGATTGTGTCCCACATAGCTTTTGAGGTTTTCAGGTTCATGACGGAATGGTAGACTTCGTCAGGAAGAGCCATGGAGAGTATGGATCTGGCTTTGGTGTCGATAGCCACTTTCTTCTTATCTTCATCAGTCCACATATGAATTTCCTTAGGAATCGGCCTTTCTGGAATAGCAGGTCTATTCTCAGCGGCTGGAACTGCAGCATCAATTCTTACAGGAATATATGGGTCGTTTTCAAGATAGTAAGGCATAGTAGGGTCTACACCTTCTAAGAAGAGAATCATCCTATTTTTCCATAGATTAAAATTATCTCTGGAGAATCTAGGGGGTTTTGCAAGAGAACCGTTGTCAATATAGTTTGTGTTTGTGTTGGTAGCCATTTTAAGAAATACCTAGGAAGAGAAATCTTAGTATAGATCATATCTTGTTTATGAGATTAAACAAATCCGCTCTGATACCACTTGTTGGTCCCGAAGGGCTATACAAGTTTGTAGAAGGGGGGGGGGGGGGTTGAATACAAACACACGTTTTTACTTTTCTAAATTGTTTATTGATAAATCAAGACAATTTACAACTTGTTACGGAACAAGATTAAGGATAAATCCTAAATCTAAACAAATTGGAACACTAAGTTTCTTGCACTAAGAAAGAGAAGGAAATTACTACTAATAACTTATCTCAAGAAAGACGACTTGACCAGAGTTAACAAGTTGTTTCAAAACTGAAGCGGGGCGTCTTCTTATATACTGCATGCATTTAATGCATGGCAGTTTACACTTTACACGTGGCAGCAGCTGATTGGTTGTAGGATCTGATTTGAGTAGACAACCTTAGTAGCCGCAAGTAGAGGTGGCCAAACTGACCCGACCCGACCCGACGGGCTGACCCGAACCGAAACCGGCCAAGAACCGGTTCTGGCCCGACCCGGTCTAGAACCGGTTTCAAGCCCGAGAGCCGGGACCGGTTCGCGTATATAGGAATTTCCTCGACCCGACCCGGCCCGACCCGGGACCGGTTCGTGACCCGGTTCGTGGCCCGACCCGATTTTTTTCAAAAACCAATGTGACCGTTATAGAGCCGTTTGGAACCCCTTGTGACCGTTTTTTGCCTCAAAAAACACCCTCCAAACCCCTTATAAATACTAGGGGTGTTATGGAGATCATCACCACCTTACATTGCTTACAAAACGCAAAAAACGCTTACAATTCTCATTTCTCGGCTCTCGTTATATTCGTTTCTCGCAAAAAACACATACAATTCTCATTTCTCGGCTCTCGCTTTATTCGTTTCTCGCAAATAACGCATACAATTCTCTAGTCTCTACTCTCTAGTCTCTACTATCAAAAAAATGGCCGAACAAAATTACATCGTTGTTGCCGACCATTCACGAAAAGCAGCGGTTTGGGATAATTTCAACTTGGTAAAATTTCCCGACGGTACAAAAAAAGTGCAATGCAAACGGTGTGGAGATTTCCTAAAACCCGAATCAAATAGCACGTTAAAGCGCCACTTCGAGGAAAGATGCAAGAGGTTGAAATCGGGTGACGATCCAACTCAACCCATACTTGACAATTCCGGTCAAATATGGTCGTATGATAATGATCTCGCCCGAGAAATGCAAATGAAATGTGTCATTCAAATGGCGTTGCCGTTCGGATATTTCGACAATCCTCACATTACAAACATGATCAAAAATGGGTTCCAACCACGCTACAATGGTTCGGTAAGTCGTCAAACTCTTAAACGTGATGCTTTAAAATATTGGAATAAGGTTCAAAAAATTATGCGAGAAATGTTTTTAAACTTACCCAACAAAGTTTCTTTAACTTGTGATGTATGGAGCGCACCATGCGGATTGCCAGATTCTTATATATGCATAACGGCACATTGGATTGTGCCGGGATCGTGGCAATTATGCAAACGTGTAATCACGTTTGAGCTCTTTGGTTCGCCACATTCGGGTGAGAGTCAGTTTTCTATAATTATGAGATGTCTTCAATATTATAATTTAAAAAATAAAGTTATTAGTATTTCGTTTGATAATGCTAGTAATAATACGGCATGCGTAGACCGATTACGTTTGGCTTTATCCCCTATTTTAGAGGGAAAATTATTTCATACACGTTGTTGCGCACACATAATAAACGTAGCCGTTCAAGACGGCTTAAGTAAACTTAATGAGCCTTTAACTAAGTTTAGGCTTATGTTACGCCGAATTTTCACAAGAAATAAAAAATGCAAAACTTATATAAAGATTATTGCAAACAAGTCGGTTTTAGAGCTTTGGGACCGGCGCACGATATGCCGGTTCGATGGAATTCGACTTGGAAAATGATGGATAATTTATTAAGACAACAACAATATATTCAAGCATTTTATAACATTCATTACCCGGATAACACGATAACTCAGGATGATTGGACAATGATTCATCGCTTTCACGATATTTTGGGCGATTTCAAAACTGCAACAACTTTGTTATCCGGTGTTTATTATCTAACGAGCCCTTTACTTTTAAATCAACTTTATATTTTGGCAAGTAAAATTGCTCAATACGAATAGGATTTGCACTTTCACGACGTGGTGAAACCAATGAAAGAAAAATTGGTAAAATATTTTAAAAAGATCCCCTTCACTTTTCTTTGTGCCGCGGCATTAAACCCGTTTTTAAATGTTACGGGTGTCGAAGTTTTAATACAAGCAATATGTGTATCGTTTGGTTTGGATTCTCTTACAAATTCTAGCTTTTCAAGGAAACGCATACAACAATGTAATACTGATTTTCATGAATTATATGAGATTTATAGAGTTAATTATGGGGGAGGAAGCCAACAAACCCCTACACCTCAAATGTTTTCACCGGGTTCTAGTAGCAGTCGTGGCCGAAACCGAGAAGACTTAATGCAAACTTTAATGCAATCGGTTGTCATGGAATCTTCTAAAAAAGCTAGATATGATGGGGATAATTTGGGTGAATTCAATCAATACGTACGTACTAATTTTATAACGGCATCCTTCACAAACGTCGTAGATGTTGAATCCCTAGATTTATTAGAATGGTGGAAAAGTAAACAATCAAGTTTCCCAATTATGGCCACTATTGCACTTGATATACTAACAATCCAAGCTAGTACTGTAGCTTCGGAGTCGGCCTTTTCTCTTAGTGGCAGGATCATATCGGAGCGTCGGACAAAATTAACCCCAAAATCGGTGGAGTGCTGCGTATGTCTGAAGGATTACTTGGATGGAGAAGACCGCATTCAAAATCGAACGAACCTGGAGGATGATATAGAAGGCGTGGAAGAAAACTTATTCGAAAACGACACGGATGAACTACTAAGTACGCCGTCTGTAACCGATACTTCTGATGTTGGTAGTCTCGTAGATGACGAAGATGTAGACATCGACCGTCTTGACGATCAAACGGCTATTACACGACTGATGCAGTACAATACTCTTGAAGACTACAATCCAGATCAGAATCCATACTACGCTCCATACAATCCATTCAAATATAATCCATTCAATTACTATCCGGGACCGGGTGATGGGAGTGGAAGTTCGGGAGCGGGACCTTCGAATGTTTAGAATTTATGTATTGTAACTTGTAAGTTTGTAACTTAAAATTATATATAAATTATAAAACGTAAAAGTGTATTTTAGTGATATATATTATATATAAAACGTATTTTTAAAGTGTATTTTACTTATCCAATTATTCCAATCCAATTTTTTTTGTTAAAGTTTAGTAATTAATTATTATACAAAGAAAGTAGTTTAAAAACATAAAAACCACAGGCCCGATTTGAAAACCGGTTCTCGGCCCGACCCGGCCCGGTTTTCATAAAACCGGGTTTATATACACTTAAACGGGTCAGATGTTTTCGGTTTAAATCCGGCCCGACCCGACCCGGTTCTCACCTGACCCGGTTCTTCTTGTTACTGTTTGGAACCGGGTTGTCCCCCGACCCGACCCGGCCCGAACCCGATTTTTGGCCACCTCTAGCCGCAAGGATAAACAATGTAGTATCAGAGTGGTTGTACGATTTCAGACAATAAGGAGGTTCTTTTCTGACATTTCGTACGGAGTCGTGCAAGGGTGGTTAAGACAAAAGTACTTTGTACGGAGGACTTCATGATCAGCTTTTCGTTGAGTCAGATCTTTATCAGCGAATGATAAAGTTCAGCGATAGCTGAAGTCTTGTACTTGATACTTCACGTTGAGTGGATAAATCTGAGTCTTCGCTGATCCGCATCAGTTCATTAGGAGACTTGTCGCTGGTTCTTGAGCTTGATCTTCGACTTCAGCGTAGAACCTATGTTAACGTGAAACTTGTCTTCAGGGATCATAAGTAAACAACTAACTTATCAGCGATCATCTCATAGACTGAACAGGCTCAAAGCTATATGATGATGAACAGTGTTCGCTGAATATCTAATCTAAAGAGTGAGAGTTCCTATCAGCGGTACTGTAAAGTCTTAGTACTTATCAGCGATAGTGAAACTCTGATACATATTGTTTACTTACAATTTTCACTAAGTGTTTAAGAGATGGTCATTATCAAATCACTGAGGGTTTGGATCAACAAGAATACACGGGATAATCCCGTCGACATCGACATGGAGGGCGGTTCTATGAATGCTCCCACAGAGGAAGGTATGAAAACTAATTGTGATACCATAGGATGAAAAAACTGATTACGGTTTTCCAAGTGGTTTTTTGATCTGTTGTGTGAAACCCGCAAACAGATAAGTGGCTTTATGCTCTGTTGTCTGAAAACCCCAAAATCTTTTACAAAAATTCTTGTTGTTTGGGTAAAAAAATGGGGATTGTGTGAAATATGAATGAAATTGTGTGTAACAAACATGTATGAAATAATGTGAAATAATAAAATTTCATATAACGTATCTCGTTTTGGGTGAAATCATATTGTGGGAAATCTGTCAAGTGCCAACGGCAAGGAATTTCGAAACATATGAAATCACACTTTCGATAGAATATGGGGCGATTGTGTGAAAAAAAACAATGTTCTTCGTAACAATATGTTTATGTGAAACATGATTGAATGTTTGTGAAATCAGAATATTTGTAGGTAAAGTGTTTTCTGCCATTTGGTTACATTGTTGTTTATGAAATCAGAATATGTGAAATGTTTAAAAGAAGGATCTGTGAAATAATGAGAAATCTCAAAAAGTATATGAAATAACTTCCGTATGAAAAGCAGACAACAATATTGCTAAATCTGTTGTGATGGTATGAAAAAAATAATAGTTTTGTGTGAAATAAGATTGTGTAAACTATTGATCAGTTGAAACCCAGACGATGAGCATAACACACAGTCCGGAGATTATTGACGTCCCCGACCGCGGTCGTAAGAGGTCAAACACTAAGGGTATTGAACTTTTTAAATATGATTTCATGTATATGATACGCTAAACATATTTTGATTTTACGGTGAACGACTGATTTGATGAATGTTCAACCAATAAGCTGATTCAGCACATTATGTAGGGACAAAGGATGAGAAGGATAGTAATACAGACATCAAGGGAAAAGGTCTGGAGCGGTCGCTGAAGAGAGGTATGAAATTTTATAACCCTTTTATAAAGAATACAACGAACAACTCTACTATCAGAGATTGTGATTTATAGACTTCAATGCATATCATGATTGTTTAATGGACAAAATATGCAATGTGACTTATAGTATTTCATGCATTCAGGTTTATTTTAATATATTTACATACTTAGTTTACAATATTAAAAAAACTGCAGCACGTGCAACCCACCAAGAAGACGTACCGGGAAGGGTTCGAAGGCGCTCGATAACGACTGGTATGAATCTTACTTTTGAACAAATATGATTCGAACACAATATTTGTGAAATGAACATAGTACGTACTACATTACATATGAATTGACATTTCATACAATAACAAAACATGGATGTCGTTTAGAGAAAGATCTAAGAAAAAGAAGTAGGAGATGTGGGCAAAGTAAGGATAATGTTGCGAAATCATCTGCCAAGAAAGGTAATATATTAAATAATTTGATCTAAACAAACATAAATATATTAACGAATATTATGGTGTTATCTCACTCAACAAAAGCAACTATCGAGTACCCGGACGACGACGACGATTTCATACACCGTGTGAAACTAACAAAAACAGGTACGTATATTGAACTTCGCGGACATAATCCTACACTTTGTAATTTAGTTTACAATATAACAAATATACATGTTTTCATGGTATAGATATTGTTGCCATCAAGAATGCTAGTCCAACGGCAAAGGGAAGGAAGATAAAAGGTAAAAAGGAAGAAAGAAAAGGGAAAAGGCCAACAAAGGTGAACGGGATTAGAACGCGCACATCTCCTGTGACGTTAAATAACACCTGCATGGTTTTAAAGGATGACCAAAAAAAGGCTGCGGAAGAAATGGGACTTGGTGAGCTTCTGAAAATGACCGTGGATGGCATCCCGTCGAAGTTAGGTTACTACGTTGTGGACAACTTGAATACGGATCGCATGGAGCTAAAGTTAGAAGGACTCGCGATTCAAATCAACGAACGGACGGTAAACAAGATACTAGGGCTGCCATGCAAAGGAATAAACCTGGACGCGAACGATGTGGACCCAAAGAGTACAGAGTTGATAAAGAGATGGGCAAGTTCATACAAAAAAGATAAGCCCCGATGAAAACAGTATGAAAACAGTGTCATACATAACGATGTCAACCATATTTCATATATGAAAACAGTGTTATGGTTATGAAAAACAATGTCTTAAAAAATTATTTGAAGCAGATTTCGTGTTTTTATATGCATAAACAAATATTACGGATTGTTGAACCTATGAAAATTGGATCAAAGATTAATAACATGGACAATTACTAATTATTTTCATATTAACAGTACCTGCAACGTATTAAAACAGGTGGTGCATATATGAAAAATCGCAACAAAATACACAATATATACATCTAGCCCGTATATCATTGCTTCGAACATAAAAAATCAAAAAAAAAACATAGATCGTTTCACAATTTGTCAACAGATATTCTGGAAAAATAATTATACATCCACGTTAAAAAGACTATGAAAATAACGTTACTGTTCTTAATCGGTGTAACATCGTGTGGATTTTGGCAATCCATATCTTCAACCTCTTGAACTACATCTTCATCGTGCTCTTCATCGGAAGCAACTGAAATAACGAAGTCGGCAAAATCATCTTCGGCCATAATCTCGTCATGTATATTTTGTTCTCCATTATTTCCTTCTTCATGAACGTTCGACATGGTGCCAACTACTCCAGAAACTAAGAACGGTGAATATATTTTTATGAAAAGCTTTGATTTTACGGTTGTGCTTATGAAAGCCTATTATCATGGAAGAAGATACATATCACGATGGGAGGAAGAAAAAGCCCACGAATTATTTGGAGAAAATAATAAAATAATATTAAACACAATCCATTCCTAAAATATATGAAACTGCCGTAATTAATTGTATGCTATAAAAGAAGAATTTGCCCTTTTAGTGATATTGATCATGATCAAAATTGAATGGTTGAGATTAGTTTACATAGTTTACATTTTATTGTCCCTCTCTCTCTCTCTCTCTATATATATATATACACATATACGTATATAGGGTTTAAATCAAATGAGAACCGCAAATATGTCACAAACCCGTGAGAATTGATATAAAAAACATTTACATGATTTTTTTCCATCAAATACTAGGATTTAAGTTATTTTGCTTCACATGTATTTGTTTCATAATATGATAATTTCACATTGATTTGTTTCACCATATGAATATTTTTTATGTGTATTTTTCATTTCAGTAGGTGAATCAAAATTCTTTTTTCACATCTAATCCTTTCATAAGGTGAACACGAACAAATATGAAACAATACGTTAAATAATAGGTTTTGATGAAAAAAAGTTAGGTAAAAAATATTTTTATATTGGTTCTCATGGGTTTGTAACATATTTATAGTTCTCTTTTGATTATCATCGTGTATACACACACAAACACACACACACACACACAGAGAGAGAGAGAGAGAGAGATAGAGAGGGAGAGAGAGAGAACTTCAAATAAAAACCCAATTTTTATTATGGATATGAGGACTAATCTTGACCCTCCATCAATACTGACCTAATAACTCAAATTAAGTAGACTTTTTAACTAAAATTATTAATTAAGGCGATTAGAGATAAAAATGTAAGTTAATTTCAATCTTACGCCTATCTTATTTGAATTTTTATTTTCTTTTTTAATTAAAAGTTTTTATACCCTTAAAGTTTAAAATAAATTATCTTAAAAGTTACTAATATTTTAGTGTAATAACCGTGTTCCTAGTTTAGATAAACATAAGTTTTGTGGTGCAAAGTGTGAGAAAGAAAAGTTTGGTGTGTTGGTGGTAAAGTATAAAAAGGGTGAAAAACCCTAGAAACTTCATTCTTCTCTAAGAGAGATTGTGTGCGGCTAGGTGCGATTGTGGGTGCAAAAGTAGGGAAATCAAATCGGTTCAGAGTTTCCTCTATTGAGTGTGTGGAATCATCTTGCAAGGTAATAATCATTCCCTATTTATTGTTATCTCGTTGAAATCAAGAGTTTAGTGTGTTGTTATCAACTGGTAAGAATGGAGTCTGTGTGTTTTGCTAAGTGATTAAAGTAAAGAATCAGATAATGTAGCTCACGAATTGGATGTTAAAGTGGTGTTTCCTTAATCCTAATAGTTTAACACCAATTTGGGATTTTGCGTTTTGAGCGACTAGAGTGTGAGGGTCTTCGTAATCGATACGGGAAAACCAGTACAGTACCGGAACCGGAATGATCCGGAATTACTGGACGTGGCCTTAGGATCCAGAATATGTGTGTGGGTGTAGTGGATCCAGAACCAAGTCCGGAATTTATTTTAATTGGGGCCGAAGCCCGGAATGTAAATGATAAGTAGGATCCGGAATCGCGTGGACAAAAGAGATCCGGAATCCAATCGTGTGGGATCCGGTACTACTAATCAATAGAGTTCCGGAACTTTCCTCATGGACCCGGAGTGGGATTTAGTTTAATAGAGTTCCGGAATCTTGGGCTTACCGGATTGGTCGTGCGGCCCAGCGGATCCGAAAGTAGTTAGGATCCGGAATCCATGTCTTGGATTCGAAAGCCTTTTATCTTGGGCTTGGTCAATTGTGGACTCAGTATTATTAAGAGAGACCCGAAATTAATTGGTTGGGTTAAAAACCAAAGGATCCGATATTGATTTGCTTGATCCGGTATGGGCTCTTGAGACTTGGGCCAGAATTAAATGTAGCATGGGCTTGACCTTAGGTAATGAATAGTGTCCCGGAATTAATTAGTGGACCAGATTTGGGTAGTGGGCTTAAATTGCAATTTTGATCCGGAATTTAATTTATGTATCGAAGTGAGCCGAAACTGAGTATGAGCCCAAGAGGGTTTATGAGAGTCAGGTTGCGTAGAAAACTGTTCAGGATGGGTTGAGATTTACTCAAGACTCACTATTATTATTATTATTATTATTATTATTATTATTATTTTAATATTAGGTGTCCCATCTAGAGATTGGAAGCCTAAGTAAGAGGTCGTGAAGCGAGAAGGACGGGTGAGTTTCCTTAATCCTTTTTACGTGAAATGAAAGTTAAATGTTTACTGATTATGGCATGTTTTACGAGCATAACCTGTTTACACGTTTTATAAGTTATCACATGAAAGAATGTTTTGAAAGGTTTATTTGCATGAATGAATGATGTTTAAAGATATCACATTTCCGTGATTTATTATGAGCTATGTGGAGTCAGTCTGCACAGTGGGATCTGAGTACCTCGGGATCCGATGATCCCTTGGGCATTTGTGACGAGCTTGTAGGAGGGAATTTCCTTCCTACTCGGATAGAGGGGAGTCTGCTTGGGCCCCGGTATGAGGCGAGAGGGGAGTCTGCTTGGGCCCCGATCGCGGTTAGCTTATTTGATCCTTAAACACTGTGCAGTACCATGATTGATGCTTATGTGGAGAATGTTAATGAGTTTTATAAAATGGTTTTATACTGTTGATACATGTTGTTTACGGAGGGAATTCACTAGACCTTTTGGTCTAACCCTCGATTTTCAAAACTAAACCATTTTCAGGTAAGCAAATAGTAGGAGGCTCAGGTAAGTAAGCAAGAGCAGGATAGAGTACAGTTGCAGACAGAGACAGTGCTTGTGCCACTTATAGAAGCTAGTATGTTCTCAGTTGTGTATAGGTTGTTTTCGCCAACCTAAGTTTCGAGATTGATGTAATGAAATTTGGGACCCCGTTTTGTAATGTTTATGATTTAATGCTATGCATGTCCTGTTTTAGTTTTGGGTCGTTACATTTAGTCAAACAAATTACATAAAAAAACGAGAATTTTGTGCTCGTCGATATGACATCCATCTAGATATAGTTTTTTTTTCGTTTTAACCATTTGTTTACCTGAAATGTTATATATGTGTTATATTCATTATGAATATTTATGTACGTTCAAGTGTGTATAGCAACTCGATACCGTATGTCCGTAACTCAACACTACCTTCTTCACACTATGTTCGACGTTTTCAGACACCGTGTTCTTCATCACCATAACCCAACACCCATCGAGATCAATCGAGAACCCATCGAGACCGAGTGAGAACCTTCGAGAATCCATTCATTGACTTGGTGTGTGTTTATATGTGTTAAACCATAACCTACCACATTCATTCTACATCAAGAAGTACCCACCGATTAATTTATTATTTGTTTGTGTGTGTAAAATCATAGCCTATTACTTTCAGCTTTTATCGAGATGGATCGGTAACCCATCAAGACCAATCAAGAACACATCGAGAACCTATCGGTACCGATAGTCATCAATCGAGACTAATCGAGAACCCATCGAAACCAATCGAGACTAATCAAGAACCCATCCATTGACTTGGGGTGTGGATGTGTGTTAAAAGCAAAACCTAATACCTTCACTTTTCATCAAGATTGATTGAGAATCTATTGATTAATTTATTGTGTTTGTTTGTGTAAAACCATAACCTATCATTTTTAACTTTTATCGAGATGGGTCTGCAAATCTATCGAGACGAATCGGGAACTCATCCAGATCAATCGAGAGCCCAATAAAGAAAAAGGATATGTAGTATATTCATTATAAATAATATGTGTATTCATTACGAATAATAAGTATATGCATGATTAATGTTATGGTGAAAATTAATATTTATGATAAATATAGAAAATTATTTTGTATACGTAATCATACATAAATATTCATGATGAATAATATGTATATTTATGATGAATAGTATATATATATATATATTCATGATGAATGTTATGTGAAAATGTAAAATATATACATAAATACTCATGATGAACAGTATATATATTCATGTTGAATGTTATAGTGAAGATATATATTAATGACGAACATCACACCAATGTATGAATGTTGAAATGTTGTTGTATAAACGTAATATATATAAATATTCATGAAGAATATATATATATATATATATATATATATATATATATATAGAGAGAGAGAGAGAGAGAGGCGGGTTCAAACGAGGAGCGTAACAATTTAAGAAAACGCGAGGAGCACCGCCCATGTACTGAATCACATGTGATTCACGTACAAAATCACATGTGATTCACACTTGATCGGGGGGCTTCCGCCCATGTAGTGGATCACATGTGATTCACGCCTAAAATCACATGTGATCCGGGTGACTTCCACGCGACTCGTGAACCAGGTCGCCCGCTCCTCGCGTTTCTCGTAAATAGGTACGCTCCCCGTTTGAAACTTCCTCTCTCTCTCTCTCTATATATATATATATATATATATATATATATATTCATGATGAATGTTATAGTAAAAATGTATATTAATGATGAATGTCATAGTGATGTATGAATACTGAAGATTTGTTGAATACACGTGAAAATACATTAGTATCATGATGAATGTTATATTAAGTTGTATAGTCATTATGAATATCATACTAATAGATGAATATTAAAAAAATTAAAGTGTTGTTGTAAATATATGAATGTGCATAAATATTCACACTAAATAATACACATAATATAATTTTAGATAAAAAACAGTAAAAACGAAAAAAAAACTATATTGTCAAATCAAGAGAATGAAAATGCTCGCTTTTTGATATAATTTGTTTAATTAGAATATTAGTTATTTTTAAGACAATTTAATTTAAAAATTAAGGAGGTAAAAGTTTTTTAATTAAAAAAATAAAAAGTCAAAAAAAGGTAGGCGTGAATTCAAGTTTACATTTTTGCCCCTAATCATTCTCAACTAACCTTATTATGTCTTAACCATTGATTTGTTTTTTAAATTATGATTAATGATCAAGATTAGTCCTCATATTTATAACGAAAACGTGATTTTCGTTTGAACCTACCCATAGATAATAATTTGTAAACCTCTAAATGTGTGTAGACTTTGTAAACTTTGGATTTCATAGGTTTCTTGGTGAAATTGTTTATTTTGATGAAAGTGTTTCATATCATTCATTTCCTGATGAAATTATTTCATATATTTGTGTTTTTATGTAAAAACGACAAAATTTCATCAAACTGCGAAAATATATGAAACAGTTTCATAGGAATGAAAAAAAATACATGAAACAACATAAAAAACACAAATATATGAAACAATTTCATCAAGAAATGGATGATATGAAACAATTTCATCAAAATAAACAATTTCATCAAAAAACCTATGAAATTCAAAGTTTACACGAAAAAAAATTTACAAAATAGTGAGCCTCTACATGTGTGTATGTAACAACCCGAAATCCTTAACATACAAGAAATATATATATATATATATATATATATATATATATATATATATATATATATATATATATATATATATAACATTCCAGAACATGTCCCATTACATCACAATACGCTCAAACTTTACAGAATACACAGCAACGTAAATACATTTCCACAACCGAGATGTCTAAAGCTTAGCAAAATACTATAGTGCTCTAGTCTAGCTAACTTCGTCTCTAAATCTTCAGAACTTCTCTTTCCTCACTGGAAGCATCACAAATTCCCTTACCTGAAAATGGTATTAGTTTTTAAAAGCGAGGGTTAGACCATGAGGTCTAGTGAATTCCCTCTCAAAACAGTTTATACAAAACATTTCATAAAATAATGTTTACACCGCCACAAGGCCTAACACATGATCCAAATCAACATACACGGGTAATTACAGTGTTCATAAATCGCCACAATAGCAGATAACAACCACGATCGGGCCCAAACAGACTCCCCTCTCGCCCTCGGGGCCCAAGCAAACTCCCCTTTCTGCCCTTGTGCGTAGGAAATAGATTCCGTACCCACAGGGTTGATGAACACACTCCCAAGGGATTTATAACATCCCAAGGTACACTAATCCCACTGTGCAACCCGGCTCCACATAAACGTATCAAGCAAGGCTAAAAATCACATAGCAATGAAAGCATGTTTATAAAAGCAATAACGTTCCCAAAACAGGTAATTCTTGCGAGGATTTGTCATGAGTTTATAAATAACATCATGCTTGCTCATAAAACATTCCCAAAATATGCGTTGCAATCAAGAAATCATTGTAAGTTTACGATTAGGAACATTCTCAGAAGTTGTACCATATTCAGCGTTAAAATAATTAAAAAGCACTTCCCAATAAAAAGAATAAGGGAACTCACCTGATTATCGGTATCACAAATGCCCCCACCTTCCGTCCCAACGAACGAACACCTAAAGGTTAGGCATAAACCCCAAATATCAGAATAACCTTCCGACTAAAACTGTCCGAACCCCATACTGTCCGGACCCACTATCCGGGAAGTCCCATCCGGAATCCCTATCCGGGAACTTCCCGGATCTCTATCCGGAAACTCACGGGATCTCTATCTGGGAACTCATCTGGAAAATACCGGGAAACCCCCCTATCCGGGAAGTTACCGGGAAACCCCCATCCGAAAAGTTACCGGGAAACCCACTATCCGGGGAAGGCGATTCCAGGACACTTTGGTCTGTCGAAACCCAAAACTCCCAGAAATCAAATTTATGCACTAATTATGCCAATGACTAGTTTAGCAATCATAGGTATTTATATTTTAACCTTAATTAATTGATTCATCCCATCTAAACAACCCCAAATTATCCAAAATCAACCAAAATCCACAATACCCGTTTTTGGGAAGAACACAGTGAGAAACTTGGTTTCTCATCGAATTTCCTTTATCCCAATGAATTAAAGAGTGCTAACAACAAGCAAATAAGAGAATATTTTCAGTGATTTTACCTCTTGTTGAAGAATTTCCCAATCAATTTCTCCTAAACCTCTTCCTTCTCTTCTCTCCCAATACAGCCGTCACTCTTCAAGATAAGATGAGAACAATTAGGGATTCTATCCCTATATATATACTCCCAACATTTACGCTTTAGCCCTTCAGCTACTACATATCGTACTTGGACCACATATTTGTCTAAGATCTGACAATCGAGGTTACGGGTTATTACAAAACCTCCCCCTTAAAAGAATTTCGTCCCCGGACGCTTGGCTCTCCATTCAGGCCCCACTTCACAAGTTACTCTTTGTCCTTTGTAAAATCACCAACGGATCTTCACGAGACTAACCTCTTTAGTCTTTAGTTTCTCAAACTTACGTTCGACGATCTATTCGGGTTCTAACGAATTCTCGTATACTTGCACAACTTGTAATGACACAACCACACCGGCTTTCAACCCAAGCTCTCCAGATAGAGGCGTGAAACACATCATGTATCCCACATATCCATAAAACATACTCATTCTATAAACCAATTCTTCAAATCGGAGTATCACTACAACCGACTCACTAAAACGTGGCTCAATCCTCTTTCCTTTCGTCATACCCCATTTCAACATCCAAACTCAACCGAACCAAACAAGACCAAACCAAACCGGACCAAACTGTACCAAGCCAAACCAAACTGAACCAAACCAAACTGAACCAATACCTTTGGCATCGAACAGACCCCCAACTTAGGTTTCACGATTCGCACTTCCAAAATTAACAACTTTGGTTCCAACTGATCTTCCAAGCACCTATGTATAAGACCACAACCTCGTTAGGTTAGGAATACTCACATAATGTACTTGTAACCCTTCCGACCATTTATACCATATATAAATGTAACACCTCAGGCCAACACCCCGGCCAACCCCACTAGTTAGAGTTCGCTTTGTCCACAAGTCTGGACTCAGGGTTCTTAAAACACGCCTCATCACGACTTTCACATACCGTTTCACTTCCTTAAAGAAGAAATTTCACCGAGTTTTTTTTGCAACCATGACATGAATCATATACTAACATCGGCAACCACCCAATTTGCCAATCTTAGCACCAGGTCAAACTTGAACTTTCCAATCCACCTTCCTATCACGACAAGCTCCTAACACAAAAGTATTTCTTTCCTTCAAAACATGTTGACCACAAGTCAACACTATATACCGATACATACGCTTCCACTACGTCCTCTTTCCATACTTGTATACAACTAACCCACCATCCGGGGTAAGGAATAAATCACCTTGAAGTTTTACATTCACATTTTCACTGCATCCAACAGACGTCCAACTAAAAGGAGCGACCACGCCTACTCCAAACTATTCCAAGTAACACATTGTTGAACCCTACGCTCACTTTGGAATATTTAACATCCCAATACTTATTCAAATCTGACGGTCTTACACTTTGAGTGTCCCGTACAACCACTTATGCCATGCCTTTCCGAAGATATAGATCACATTCCTTCAAGGAAATATTTATTGACTCATACGAGTCTCTCCACACTTAAACCATGACATACACCAAAATGCCACCCTCTCACAACTACACGAGTAGTTCCAATACCTGTCATTAGCACCGCTTTAAACATTTCTCCACCCATATGGTGTCAATACCAATCTTCTCACTTTCAATTCTTCCACTTGCTTGAACATATCGTCCTAACCTCCTCTTGCTAGCCTGGGCATTGCCTGTAACATCCCAATTCTCACAAATACAAATAACATACGTTTTACATTATAAACTGATCAAAAGATACATCATATTTCACATTCGGTCCCATAGTCTTGCAAAAACATAATAAGTAATTCAGTACAAACTTTTTCAAATTAAATTACATGTTGACTAATAACGAAGTCTTGAGTACAAAATACATCCATAACTTCATAACCAACATCTTCACAAAAGCTATCCATCAAGAGTCCTATTTACTTGCTCTTACCCGATCCGCCACCTGGAATACATATTTTTAAAACAGAAATGAGGGTTAGACCTAATGGTCTAGTGAGGAAATCCCTGTGAGTTTAGCAAGCCTTTTAAATCCAATTTATATAAACCTTTGTATCAAAAACTGTTTATATAAATCTTTTCATATAACACCCACATACCACACGTAAATAATTACCAATCAAGACTCGTGCTTCGTACACATCTCATTCAACCTTATTCCTCCCCAAATGGCCAAATTAATTGGTTGCGAGCCAACTAATCTACTGTACAACAAATACAGTAAACACACCGGTCCTCTGCCCGGCCACGTATTATAGTACAATATAATACTCACGTAATTATAATATCTCAATATTTCATAATTACAATCATAGTCATATTCATACCATTTATCAAATATTCGACATCCACACAAATGTATTCCAGTTTAAAACACTTTGAAGTAAAACTCACCTGTTAGCTTAACAAATGCTTCCAAGCCTTTTTCCACAGATTCAGTCTTTTACTCAGGATTCACAAAATCTGTACAAATCCAATACATATATTTCTTTACTACAAATACACACATAAGGCTTACTTTATAGATGAAGAACTTAAAGTAACTTAATTCTTCCGACTTAAGTCGAGTCCACAGTACTTTCAGTCCTTATTCATTCCCTATCCATGAATTAACATGACACATGCTACTGGACACTTAAAAGCATCTAGACTCAACAATTTGACCAAACAACCAAAGCATCCGGAAACCACAGTTTATCCGGATAATACCATTTTTCCGGACAGCATGCCTTTTCCGGACAACAAGACTTTTCCGGACAACCTATACAATCCGGACGTCATCCGGACACCAAAGTAATCCGGATACTATCCGGCATCCAATTCTATCTAGAAAACATAGAAAAAGGAAACTTACCCGGATAAGGAAACCGTCCGGACACCTTTAAAACACCATCCGGATACCACCAATAAAATTACACTGACACATTCAATTCTATCCGGAAACTACTGTCGGTTTGGTCCATTTTGCCCAGAAATCCGACAGAATTCAACCCCAGACTAGATGTGATGATTCTAATCCGATAGATACTTCCTACTAACCATTATAAACATAAATTGTACTAGAAACATACCTTAATCAGCTTCAATAACTCCAATTTGAGCCTTTACCCTTCTTTCTCCTTTCTTTCTTCTTCTTTTTGCTCCCAACACACACACACACACCTTAAATCTGAGTTTCGTTATTATGAAGACATCTGTACTCTTAATTCAGATATTAACAACCATAATTACCCTTTTAGACCCTAATCTATTCAATAATAACCGAAGTACCCTTAACTTAATAATTCATCTCAACTTACCCAAAATAGTAACTTTAAAGTTAAATAATTTAACGGAATAATATTTTTAACTAACGAACTTAGCCGGGTATTACATTATCTCCCCCTTAAAAGAATTCCGTCCCGGAATTCGGTTAAGCGAAAAGGTAAGGGTATTTGGTTCTTATATCTGACTTTGCTTCCCACGTAGCATCCTGACCTCTATGATGTCGCCATTGAACTTTCACTTGTGGTATTACTTTGTTCCGCAACTCTTTAACCTTGTGATCAACTATTGCTTCAGGTTCCTCCACATAGTTTACCTTTTCATCAACTTGTATATCTGGTAGAGAGACGGCCTGATCTGGCGTAACTAAACACTTTCGAAAGTTTGAAACGTGAAACGCGTTATGGATCCTACTTAACTCTGATGGGAGATCCAACCTGTATGCTACCTCACCGATCCTTTCCGTAATTGCAAACGGTCCGATGTACCTCGGGCTAAGTTTACCTTGCTTTCCAAAGCGTATGACTCCTTTCCAAGGGGAGACTTTTAACATTACAAAATCTCCGACTTGGAATTCTAACGGCTTTCGGCGTCGGTCAGCGTAGCTTTTCTGCCTGTCTTGGGATACTTTCAATCTTTCCCGAATCTGAGTAACCTTATCCGCGGTCAACTGAACTATATCTGGCCCCGCTAATTGTTTCTCTCCCACTTCATTCCAACACAGAGGCGTTCGGCATTTTCTACCATACAGAACTTCAAACGGTGCCACTTGAATGCTGGAATGATAACTGTTGTTGTAGGCAAATTCAATCAACGGTAAATGCATATCCCACGATCCCCCAAAGTCAACAATACAAGCACGAAGCATATCTTCTAATGTCTGAATCGTCCGTTCACTCTGACCGTCAGTTTGAGGATGATACGTTGTACTTAACTTTATCTGTGTTCCCATCTCTTTTTGAAAGCTCCTCCAGAATCTTGAAGTAAAACGACTATCACGATCCGAGATAATCGAAATTGGAACTCCATGTCGAGTTACTATTTCATTGATGTACAACTTGGCTAATCGTTCCAATGAATCAGTTTCTTTTATCGGTAGGAAGTGAGCAGACTTCGTCAACCTGTCAACAATCACCCAAATAGCATCAAACCCTTTCGGAGTCCTTGGTAACTTCGTGATAAAATCTGTAGTAATTTGATCCCATTTCCACATCGGTATTTCTAATCGTTGCAATTGACCAAACGGTTTCTGATGTTCAATCTTCACCTTCTTACAAGTAGTACAACCTTCTACATACTGAGCAATGCTTCTTTTTATCCCAGGCCACCAATAAAATTGTTTCAGATCCTTATACATCTTGTTCGTATCCGGATGAATAGAAAAACGAGACTGGTGAGCTTCTTGTAGTACCCGATCACGTAACCCACCCAAACGAGGCACCCAAATTCTGTTCCCCAGACACAGCAACCCACGGTCATCTTTTGCTAGCAATGCTGATAACCCCACTAACCGTTCTGATTTCAAATGTTCTTCCTGATAGGCTTCTACTTGACACTTCAGCAATTCGTCAAAGATATTAGGTAGGAGTTCAGCCCTTAATGAAATAGCTTTTATTGTTCCACTCCTTTCTTGACGACTCAGTGCATCAGCTACCACGTTCGCCTTTCCCGAATGGTAAAGAATTTCACAGTCGTAATCATTCACCAGTTCTAGCCATCTTCTTTGCCTCATATTTAGTTCCTTCTGATCAAAGAGGTGTTGGAGACTCTTATGATCAGTATAAATTTGACATTTGGAACCATAAAGATAATGCCTCCAAATCTTCAATGCGAAGACAACTGCTGCAAGCTCCATGTCGTGCGTAGGATACTATCTTTCATGATCTTTTAATTGGCGAGAAGCATAAGCAATAACCTTTCCATGTTGCATAAGTACACAACCCAATCCCAGTTTGGAAGCATCACTGTAGACAACGAAATCATCAGAACCTTCTGGTAATGCTAATATTGGTGCGGTGCAGAGTTTCTCTTTCAATATTCTGAATGCTTCATCCTGTTCTACTCTCCATTCAAACTTTAGATTCTTCCGAGTCAGCTTAGTCAATGGCGTCGCGATTCGAGAGAAGTCTTTTATAAATTTCCGATAGTAGCCAGCTAGACCCAGAAAACTATGTACTTCCGTTGGCGTCTTCGGCGATTCCCACTTTTCAATTGCTTCTACTTTCGTTGGATCAACTTGTATACCTTTCTCGGAAACTATATGCCCCAGAAACTGAACTTCCCGTAACCAGAATTCACACTTAGAGAATTTAGCATACAACTTTTCTTTCTTCAGCAACTCTAAAATCAAACGAAGGTGTTGTGCGTGATCCTCTTTGGATCGGGAATAGATAAGTATATCATCGATAAATACAATGACAAATTTATCGAGATAAGGCTTACATACCCGATTCATTAGATCCATAAAATCGGTTGGAGCATTCGTCAATCCGAACGGCATTACCAAGAATTCATAGTGGACGTACCTCGTACGAAAGGCAGTCTTCAGAACGTCTTCTTCTTTAACCTTCAGTTGATGATACCCAGATCGCAGATCAATCTTGGAGAAATAGCAAGCTCCAACTAATTGGTCGAAGAGATCATCAATTCTTGGAAGCGGATATTTGTTCTTGATCGTACGCTTATTCAGCTCCCGGTAGTCAATACACATTCTCATTGAACCGTCCTTCTTTTTCACAAACAAAACTGGTGCACCCCACGGCGAAGAACTGGGTCTGATGAAACCTTTGTCGGATAGATCTTGTAGTTGTGTCATTATCTCTTTCATCTCTGGAGGTGCCAGACGATACGGTGCACGGGCAATAGGAGCGGCTCCAGGAATCAGATCTATACCAAACTCTACTTGTCTAATGGGCGGAAGACTATTCAAGTCTTAAGGGAATACTTCAGGAAATTCACTAACAATAGGAATATCTCCCAACTTAATCTTTTCAGGCCTACTATCTATCACATAGGCTAAGTAACTCGGGCAACCCTTGCTGACACACTTACGGGATTTTATCATAGATATTAGGCTAGACTGATGATTCTTACTATCACCATAAATCACTACTGACCTCTTATCAGGTAAAACGACATTGATTATTTTCTTATCACAAACTATGTTAGCCTGATTCTCAGCTAACCAATCCATCCCTACTACCACATCAAATTCGATCAAAGCTATAGGAAATAATTGTATCGGTACTCCACAACCCTCTATATTTATCACACAGTTATAAAAAATTTCTTTAACTGACACTTGGTTATCATTTGCAGTATCTACCAGTAAAGCATGTTCTAACATTTTTGGCTCTAATTGCATGTGAGCAGCAAACGAAGGAGACACAAAAGATCGGTTTGCACCGGAGTCAAACAACACTTTAGCACGTGTAGAGTTTATAAAAAATGTACATGTAACCACATCCGGAGTTTCCTCCGCCTCTTTAGATGTCATTTGAAATGTACGACCCCTTGTTCTCGGCGGTTCTATTCTTGGAACTACTGGTATAGCAATTGTTGGTTTCCCTGATGTTCCACCCTGTTGTATTCTTCTTTGCGGACAATCTGACAGCATGTGATCCGGAGAATTACATGAATAACAAAACCGCGTCACGCGACAATCTTTAACAACATGCCCGGTTTTCCCACACTTAAAACAAACTCGAGATTCCACTTGACAATTTCCCTGATGGATACGATTACATTTTGAACACGGTCTTTCCGCTGGTCGGAACGGCGGACGGTTATCGAACCTCTGAAACCTGGACTTCCTCGGATCATGTGGTGGTCCTTCCCATTTCCTTTTCCCCATACCTTTATCACCAGCATCCCTCCTATTATCCCGCTCCACATCTTCTACGACATCTACTGCGGCTGAGAAGGTAACGGGTCCTTTTGCAGTTACTAGCCTTCTGACATCTGAGTTTAATCCGAAGATAAACCTTTCCGTCTTCATTGCCTCCGTGGCAACGTAGTATTACGCGAAACGAGACTTTTCTAGGAAGCTAGCGGTGTAGTCCCGAACTGATAAGTTCCCTTGCTGTAAGTTCATGAATTCTCCTTCCAATTGTTTAATCGCTGCATGAGGACAAAATTGTTTTCTGAAAGCTATCACGAATTCCTCCCAAGAGTAGGTAGATTGTAGGTCAGACCCTCCTGAATGAGTATGAGCTTCCCACCAGTATAAAGAATCGGCTTTTAACATTGCGGTTCCATAAAGTACTCTGTCTTCCTCATCACACTTACTAGTTTTGAAGATAGCTTCTATTTCCTTCAGCCATCTCATCGCTTTCACTTGGTCCTGGTCTCCTGAGTAAGTAGGAGGCTTACAACTGAGAAACATTTTATAGTCACACTTTTTAAGTACTGTTGCGACAGTAGGAGTAATAGGCATTTCTTCTTCATGTGTAGGATCTGGTCTTTCTGTTTCCGTATTATGAGTCTGGTTAAACATAGCCTAGATATTTGCCTGTAATCTTCCCATTTCTGCTGCTAAATCATCTCTAGTAACAAATTTCGTACCGCGCCCCTGAACTCTGCCCCCAGTTCTGCCTCTGCCTCTTTCTCCCCCTCTTCCCCTTCCTCCGGCTGTTGGATTGATTCTATTCGGGTTTCCTCCTCCTTCCCGATTTGTTTGCCTCGTACCACTTGCCATTATGTTGATTCAGACAAGGTTAATATACACGTAAGCACAAACCCCATATAACAAGGTATTCTAGTTCAACATGTACCTGTAAGATCACAATTACACTGGCCAGGTGTAATATGAAATTACCTTACATGATGTTCCTTCTACCTTTTATACTTAGCATCCCCAGGTTCTAAAATAATAGGGACATCCTACTTCTCATGCAGTTTAAGTCTAGGTACAGATACTAATACCTAAATCCCTTAAACTAGGGCTCTGATACCATCTGTAACATCCCAATTCTAATAAATACAAATAACATACGTTTTACATTATAAAATGATCAAAAGATACATCATATTTCACATTCGGTCCCATAGTCCTATTTACTTGCTCTTACCCGATCCGCCACCTGGAATACATATTTTTAAAACAGAAATGAGGGTTAGACCTAATGGTCTAGTGAGGAAATCCCTGTGAGTTTAGCAATCCTTTTTAAATCCAACTTATATAAACCTTTGTATCAAAAACGGTTTATATAAAACTTTTCATATAACACCCACATACCACACGTAAATAATTACCAATCAAGACTCGTGCTTCGTACACATCTCATTCCACCTTATTCCTCCACAAATGGCCAAATTAATTGGTTGCGAGCCAACTAATCTACTGTACAACAAATACAGTAAACACACCGGTCCTCTGCCCGGCCACGTATTATAGTACAATATAATACTCACGTAATTATAATATCTCAATATTTCATAATTACAATCATAGTCATATTCATACCATTTATCAAATATTCGACATCCACACAAATGTATTCCAGTTTAAAACACTTTGAAGTAAAACTCACCTATTAGCTTAACCAATGCTTCCAAGCCTTTTTCCACAGATTCAGTCTTTTACTCAGGATTCACAAAATATGTACAAATCCAATACATATATTTCTTTACTACAAATACACACATAAGGCTTACTTTATAGATGAAGAACTTAAAGTAACTTAATTCTTCCGACCTCTCCCCCAAACCCGAACTTAAGTCGAGTCCACAGTACTTTCAGTCCTTATTCATTCCCTATCCATGAATTAACATGACACATGCTACTGGACACTTAAAAGCATCTAGACTCAACAATTTGACCAAACAGCCAAAGTATCCGGAAACCACAGTTTATCCGGATAACACCATTTTTCCGGACAGCACGCCTTTTTCGGACAACAAGACTTTTCCGGACAACCTATACAATCCGGATGTCATCCGGACACCAAAGTAATCCGGATACTATCCGGTATCCAATTCTATCCTGAAAACATAGAAAAAGGAAACTTACCCGGATAAGGAAACCGTCCGGGCACCTTTAAAACACCATCCGGATACCACCAATAAAATTACCAGGACACATTCAATTCTATCCGGAAACTACTGTCGGTTTGGTCCATTTTGCCCAGAAATCCGACAGAATTCAACCCCAGACTAGATGTGATGATTCTAATCCGATAGATACTTCCTACTAACCATTATAAACATAAATTGTACTAGAAACATACCTTAATCAGCTTCAATAACTCCAATTTGAGCCTTTACCCTTCTTTCTCCTTTCTTTCTTCTTCTTTTTGCTCCCAACACACACACACACACCTTAAATCTGAGTTTTGTTATTATGAAGACATTTGTACTCTTAATTCAGATATTAACAACCATAATTACCCTTTTAGACCCTAATCTATTCAATAATAACCGAAGTACCCTTAACTTAATAATTCATCTCAACTTACCCAAAATAGTAACTTTAAAGTTAAATAATTTAACGGAATAATATTTTTAACTAACGAACTTACCCGGGTATTACATTACCCGCCTACCAACATCCACTTCATTCCCAATCGTTCCAAACATGACAACCACACTTGTGTTACCAAGCCCAACTAACGGTTTCACCACCGTTCTAATTTGAGATAATCAACCAAGTCCTCTTGTAAAATAACATTCAATGTTTCTCATTTCCTAAGTAGGGTCAACCTGCTTACTAGAATTTCTTCGTCGGTCTTTTATTGATCCCAACACGAACTCACTCAGTGACTCATGCCACTAAAACACCTGGTTCCTCTCTTGGGTAACCACTAACCACCGTTTTATTCTGACAATAACCATGTCATAACCCCAGCTTACAATCCATGCATCCCAACTACATGCTTAATACTTTGTACTCTCACCCGCAACATCACACTGCCGACCAGGTGCTTCCGGCCATTTGCACACATAACAATATTGCTTTCATTTTCACCTAAGTTCATAATTAACCAAGCCTGTCTCACGACCTACTTGTCTCTGAATTTAGACAAACAACAACTCACGATTTCCCGTGCTTGCTTAAATATACGTCCCTCGACAAACCATTGCGAGCTCCACGAAAGTCATCCGAACAACAAGGCACAATCCCTTACAAATTGATTCTCCAAGCGTTGTGCTGACTGCCTCATTCCTATATAGGTCATCAAATCCCTTAGAGCACACATAGCTACAACAACTACTTCACATTCGGCACACCTACACAAAGTGTCCCAACCTCACCGCGTATACATCTCTCCCGACAACCCTTCATTTCCTTAGGTAAATTCCGTGAAATAACCGCATCAGAATTGCTTCTCACATCTCAGTCTCCCCATGATGATCTCAAAACTAGACACTTTTAACAGTCATCCCCTTCAGCGTCCATAACTAACACGGTGAAACTTCCACCATCTCACCGATACGCAAAGAGTCCCAATGGAACCTACCGTTCCCAACACATCGTAACTAACTTTGCGCCCTACAGTCCGTACTAGCTAAGGAATAAGACTCGTATGGTGTGTAGTCTAATTATAGTACCATTCACCACTCTGGCTCATATCTGAAAGCATTTCATCAGGGCACATTATCTACTTATTAACATGCTACTACTAAGAATTTCTCAACAGCCTTCGGCTTCAACATGCGTATGCCCGCTCTACGGGAAATCACATCACCTATTATCCAACATTAACAAATTCAATACCTGGGACTTCCACTGTTTCCCGCTCTCCTCTAACTGAAACACTAAGGTCGTAACCCGACCGAAATCAAATCAATTGAGCAGTTTCCATTTGAACCCCTCCTTGTTCTTAACTGTGTCGTCCACTACGACCTACAGAGTTCATAGCCTTCATGCATGGCGAGGCAACGATTTTAAATCATTTTACACACATGAAAGTTCAGTAGATACCATAATGAGAAATAAATTGGCATATACATAGCACCTCACTACTCAAGCCGAAACGTAAACACAACGACCCTAAGGTCGCTCACATGCCACCCCAAGATAAATCGCGACTTAGTCAACCGAACCAGTATTGACCCAAATAAAACGTGTTTAATAAAACGTTTCTAATACGATTTAAAACCTCAGAACGAAATCACTTATACGGAGCGAGTTAGTCGGCTCCCACACTCTTTTGTATGTTAAAAGTACTAATACTCATTTTGGTTATAAAACTTTTGCGTTAAACGTTTCCGTGACTTTCACTACAGGGTTTACCCTTACATGGAAAAGGTAAAATAATTCACAGATCACCATGCTCAAAATACCATCGCGCGTTGTAAACGAGTTTATCTTTTCTTTAAACACACGCTCGCGCGTGTCGACTCATTTTCAAAAAAAAACAAGGAGTTCATTATGCTTGTAAACATTCTTAGCACAATAAGAATCCATGTATATCATTTAAGAAAGACACCATGCATGAAACTAACTTTGCGATGATGACTATTCACTCTAATAAGGTCCAACATTACTCCTACAGTAACTTATTGTCGACACCCAACTCTCGACCATCGATCGCCTTCTCATTCTCATATCCACTTGTGGTACAGTTGCTTCACAACCCTTCAGTTTTCGTATAGACCAAAGATCCACAATCATGCGATTTCAAAATTTAATCTTTAAGGTCGAATAACGACCGGTTAACTCGTGTCCTACTCTCACACACATATCGATCCATCACTAACATCTTTCCTTCACCAATCTGGCCACTACTCTGCTTGACTAACAGTCAAGGGCTCGTTTTCTTCACCCATTTACATTTGAAGCCTTCAAGATTTCCGTCACAGTTCTCATCCCAACTGATCGACCCATCAAACCAAGGAATGGGGACTCACTAGAAACTAGAAGCTCACCCTTATTTTGTCTTTCATCCTCTTTTGAACCCAGAATTTCCACCCTTGTTCGGCTCATTACCGCTCCGAACCACACTCCTTCTAGAATGTGCCAACAATCTTACTATGCACAACCTCCCGCATCAACACAAAGTCGTGATACCACCACATGGTTGGAATTTAACTATATTTCCCCATCCTCCAATGACTTTCTCAACAATAACAATCTACCATATAATACAAGAACTGGAACAACCGCACTTAACCAACACTCAAACGCAACTCTGCATAATAAGGCAATCTAAGCACGCACATGTACCTATAAATTCACAGTTACACTGGCCAGGTGTAACTTCAAATTTACCTTACATGACAGTTCTCACTACCTTATCCTTAGTGCACCTAGATTGATCTTTCTTAAAGGCATCATATATCTCTGTTGTGTCCCCATCATACAGTTTAAGTTTAGGCCCATCCGGTAACCTAAATACCTTAAACTATGGCTCTGATACAATTTGTAACAACCCGAAATCCTTAACATACAAGATATATATATATATATATATATATATATATATATATATATATATATATATATATATATATATATATAACATTCCATAACGGGTCCCATTACATCACAATACGATCAAGTTTTACAGAATGCACAGCAGCGGAAACACACTTCCACAACCGAGATGTCAAAAGCTAAGCAAAATACTATAGTGCTCTAGTTTAGCTAACTTCATCTCTAAATCTTCATAACTTCTCCTTCCTCACTGGAAGCGTCACAAATTCCCTTACCTGAAAATGGTTTTACTTTTTGAAAAGCGAGGGTTAGACCATGAGGTCTAGTGAATTCCCTCTCAAAACAGTTTATACAAAACATTTCATAAAATAATGTTTACACCGCCACAAGGCCCAACACATGATCCAAATCAACATACATGGGTAATTACACAGTGTTCATAGATCGCCACCATAGTAGATAACAACCACGATGGGGGCCCAAGCAGACTCCCCTCTCGTCCTCGGGGCCCAAGCAGACTCCCCTTGTGAGTAGGAAACAGATTCTGTACCCACAGGGTTAATGAACACACTCCCAAGGTATTTATAAAATCCCAAGGTACACTAATCCCACTGTGCAACCCGACTCCACATAAACGTATCAAGCAAGGCTAAAAATCACATAGCAATGCATGCATGTTTATAAAAGCAATAACGTTCTCAAAACAGGTAATTCTTGTGAGGATTTATCATGAGTTTATAAATAACGTCATGCTTGCTCATAAAACATTCCTAGAATATGCGTTTCAATCAAGAAATCATTGTAAGTTTACGATTAGGAACATTCTCAGAAGTTGTACCATATTCAACGTTAAAATAATTAAAAAGCATTTCCCAATAAAAAGAACAAGGGAACTCACCTGATTATCGGTATCACAAATGCCCACACCTTCGGTCCCAGCGAACGAACACCTAAAGGTTAGGCATAAATCCCAAATATCATAATAACTTTCCGACCAAAACTGTCCGAACCCCATATTGTCCGGACCCACTATCCGGACCTGCTATTTGGGAAGTCCCATCCGGGAACTTCCGGGATCTCTATCCGGAAACTCCCGGGATCTCTATCTGGGAACTCATCCGAAATCTCCCAGGAACCCCCCCCCCCCCCCCCCATCCGGGAAGTTACCGGGAAACCCCCATCCGGAAAGTTACCGGGAAACCCACTATCCGGGGAAGGCGATTCCCAGACACTTCGGTCTGTCGAAACCCAAAACTCCCAGAAATCGATTTTATGCACTGATTAAGCGAATGACCAGTTTAGCAATCATAGGGATTTTTATTTCAACGTTAATTAATTGATTCATCCCATCTAAACAGCTCCAAATTATCCAAAATCAACCAAAATCCACAATACCCCTTTTTGGGAATAGTGAGAAACTTGGTTTCTCATCGAATTTCCTTTATCCCAATGAATTAAAGAGTGATAACAACAAGCACTCTTGATGAAGAACTTCCTTTATCCCAATAAGAGAAGATTTTCAGTGATTTTACCTCTTGATGAAGAATTTCCCAATCAATTTCTCCTAAACCTCTTCCTTCCCTTCTCTCGAAATACAGCCGCCACTCTTCAAGATAAGATGAGAACAATTAGGGAATCTATCCATATATATATATATATATATACTCCCAAAATATACGCTTTAGCCCTTCAGCTACCACATATCGTACTTGGACCACATATTTGTCTAAGGAGCCGTTTACCAAACACTTACCCGAGTAAGCACTTACCAAGTCACATTACCTACCGGATTGATATGGCAAGGACTAAAAATATTACCCGGTAAGAGCGAATGCAACTTATGCAAGGACCGAGAGTCTTACCCCGGTAAGTGAGTGCGACGACTCTTACCATGGTGAGCGCTTACCGTATGAATTGTTGAATACGAAACCGATTTGACGAACTAAAATCTTACCCGGTAAGTAAGTGATGGTGTTAAATTTGATTGGTAAGCGCTTACTCGGGTAAGCGTTTTATAAACGGCCCATAAGATCTGACAATCGAGGTTACGGGTTATTACAGTGTGTGTATATATATATATATTTAATTCTCAACATGGGATGTTTCATTTCCAATTTGATTTTTTTGTTCTTTTGTGTATTTTAAAAATAGGATGTTTTCTTTAGAATATTCAAAAAATTGTATTTGATAAATAAAATTTTTATATATGTTTATGTATACTATATTATTAAATATCTGAGACAAAGTTTTAAAAATTATTTTTTATACATTAAGTACTGTTTATTGATGTATATTATTTATAATTCAACTTTATAAGTAATGGTGTATGGGTACAACTTTTTAAAGTTGTGCCATGTTTGAATTTGTATAATTAACTGATAAATATAATAAAAAGGATAAACATATTATTTTAAATATATAAAATCTAAAATATAATTAGAATCATAATTGATTTATATTATTACCTTTATGAAAAAACATCACATTATTAGTAGACAAACAACAAATTACATCTATATTAAACCTAAATTAAGTTGTAATAAAAATTGAATTAAACAAATTATATAAAAAATAAAAACTTTAAATTGTTAACTTGATAATAATACAGATTTACTTTTTTAAAAAAATTATTTAGTATGCATGTAATAACGAAAAACTCAAAGTAGAAATAACATTAAATACTGCCAAACCGACCCCAAAGTGAACAAGTCATAACATCTAATACATCTCAAGTTTGCAGCGGGTACATAGCTGAGAATTTATAAAGACAACTAATCCAAACGGAAGTCTAGATGTCTAGCAAACAAACACCATAACCATCCAAGGCTCACAACATCCCCTTTCCCTTGTTAGTACTATCAATATAATGCTTATCTGAGAATGTTTGAAGTTTTATAAAAGCGAGGGTTAGATCAAAGGTCTAGTTAGTTCCCTCGCTTATAGTTCACACATAGAAGCCACCATTTGAAATAATTGAAATCATGAAAAATAGTATACACTTTGATAATTGATGCACACTTACACATGATGTGGATGGCACACTTGTGGTCACACACACCAATGAGTAAGTGCTTGGGCTACACACATGCCCATATAGTGAGTGGCATAAAACCAATTCATGCACTCTATTTGGGTCACACCTCCCATGTAAGCCATTACTGTAACAACTGTTATCCTAAAATGTAAACCTTTGGATAAATTGTGGTTAAAGTTAAGAAAAGAAGCTTAAGGGACTTGGATGTAAATATTGAAGGGTATAAAAAGAGGAATGAAATCCCTAATTTGAGGTCATTGTGTATTTGTGCAGCTACAACCGAGAGCATAGAAAGAAGAGAAGGAAATTGAAAGCTTGCAAGAAATCTTGAAGAGTTGCTTGCAAGAAATCCTTGCAAGTAAGTTAATCATCCCTTATTAGCTACCTAATGCTTTGTATGTGTTGATTTGAGAAGGAGAAAACACATGACTTTTAGACTGTGTTCTCAACCTTGGAAAGTATTTGATTTGGCTTAATAATAGGGTATTATTAAACATAAATCGACATAAAATAGATGTAAACTTATAATGTGATAACCCAGATAAGTATTGGAATTGGTTTGTGACAAAGAACCCTTGGTTGAAATCAAATAAGGTAGAAATTGGGTTTTCTATTCGTCTATCCGGAAAGCGCAGCATCCTGCTGAGTTATCCGGATTGTATATCCGAAGGGGATATCCAGGTTGTATATACGGAGGGAGTTATCCGGGTGAGGTTTTCCGGATGAGTTATCCGGAGGGGGATATCCGGATTGTATATCCGGAGGGGGATATCCGGGTTGTATATCCGGAGGGAGTTATCAGGGTAAGTTGTCCGGAGGGGGATATCCGGATTGTATATCCCAGGAGGGGGATATTTAAGAGACTTATCACCCTTGTCCGTTTGGTCGACTTGTAGGGGTTCGGCTTGTTCGGGAGTGAGACTTGGCGTATGTTGATTTCCAGCAATCATGTGAGTTCCCTTACACCCTTTTTATGTGAAAATTAATGTGTTCATAATTTTCCATAACTGATTATGGTATCCAGATTTTGATACGTACATTGAAATTAGACATGTTATTTTATAAATGCGAGAACGTTGTACTGCATACTCATGATTTACATGCTTTCATGATTATATGCTTGTATGTGGAGTCGGGTTGCACAGTGGGGTTGGTTGTACCTTGGATTATTGAGAATCCTTGAGAGTTTGGTGAGCCGTGTGCCTAGAATTTGTTTCTCGCGCACACGGATATGGCATCTATTGGGGGTCGTGGGGATCTACTGGGGGTCCGAGTGTGGACATCACGTGGAGGTGATGGCGTGGAGACCACTGTGCTAATACCCTTATGTGGAGATTGTTATGTTAAGCTGTTATTTTATTTCATATTATGACAGTTTACGTGTTTTAAAGATGAGATTTGTTTAAACTATTTTCGAGAGGGAATTCACTAGACCTCATGTCTAACCCTCGCTTTCCAAAACTAAAAACATTTTCAGGCAAGAGTGGTAGTGGTGCTTCCTCTAAGGGTAAAGTGAAGGCCCGAAGGTAGAGGCATACGAATCGAGTTTAGAGAATTGTAGCTCCTTGTTAACTTAGCTTGTTAGCTTAGTTAGTTTCTCGGTCGTGGAAGTTTGTTTCCGCTACAAGTTTTGTAGTTCTAACTTGGTTTATGTTATATATTTGGGACCCGTTTGGGATGTTAATTATTGTATTGCATGTTGAAGAATAGGGTTGTTACAATTACATATTTCATCATATTTTCATACACGCTTTAAAAAGAATAGTTAGATAAATTATGAAATACCAACATGAAAGTGCATACTAATTTAAGAACATGTAAAATCAGTGATCACTTTAAAGGGTAGTAGAAAAACTCACCTGAAGCCAAGTCTAGATCACACTTTAGGCTTAGAATCCACAAACAAAATACTTGAATTGGGGTGTGGGGTGTCAAACAAGGTATTAATGTCCCAATCATACTCTCTGTAGTTTACTATTAACCCCTTTAAATGCTAGGCTAAGATGTATCCCTAAACCACCTCTCAAGATAAAAGTCGAAAATCCAAACACAGTAAGTTGCGCGACCTGGCACGCAAACTAAGTCGTAGGACAACCCGTGGGACTTACTATCCCTCGTATGCAAGCCATAATTATGCCCCCGTAATCCTCCTTAAAATAATTATGTCCCCATAATTCTTTAAGGAAATAGATAAGGATATTTGGCCTTATCTCCGACTCGGGTTTTATATCGCATATTAACCTTTATTGAACTTCAATTGTACCTTCACTAACATGATTTATTTGTTTCTCAACTCCCTGACCCTCCAGTCTATAATTGCTTTCGGCCATTTACAATATTGAGATTGCAAATAGCAGTTTATCCTCCTCGGCGCATTTACTTGTATGGAACGCCAATTCCCTCTCTCTAATCCACCTCAATGTTAGAACCAGGTCACCCTCTCCACTAAATGTAGGAGGTTTACACGACGAAAATATTTTGTAGTTACAACCCTTAGTAGGTTTAGGATCACTTAGTGTAACGACCCGGATTCCCATACATAGTTCAAATATCATACATTGCATAACGTCGTTAAAACAAGAGATACATTATATAACAAATACGGTCCCCTAGTCTTTTACAAACATTCAGTACATCATTACAAACGTTTACATAGTAAATTACATCATTACTAACAACATGCTATATCTACTAAACACATCATAGTCTTCAACTACATAGTCCTCCAAAAGCTATTCGCGGTTTAACCTTCTTATTTGCTCTTACTCGATCCACGACCTGGAATACATATTTTTGAAACAAAATGAGGGTTAGACTTTGAGGTCTAGTGAGAAAATCCCCGTTAGTTAAAAACCATTTGCACAACATCATACACATAATTCACATAAGAATACCAATTAAGACTCATGCATCATGTATCTTTCCATCTCATTCTCTTGGCCATATTAATTGGTTGCGAGCCAACTAATCAATTTACACCACTGTACTAAATACAGCCAACACCACTGTCCCTCTGTACAACCAACATACACCGGTCCTAAGCCCGACCAACTAGTACCCATGCAGTGTAATACTCATATAAACACCATATGCACATTATTACACTTATTCACATATATGTATTCCAGTTAGAAAACATTTTAAGTAAAAACTCACTTGTTTGCTTATCCAAAACTCATTCCACAAAGAACTCAGCTTTCACCTTCGATTCACAGTATCTGAAATAATTAAACACAAATATCTCTTTACCAAATAGAACACACACGTCTTACTAAAGCTAAGTACTCTAGATAACTCTAATCCTCAAATGTTACCCCCAAACCCGAACTTAAGTCGAGTCCATAATGCATTCAGTCCTCATTCATTCCCCATCCAATAATTAACAAGACACGGGTCATTGGATACCCAAAAGCATCTAAACTCTCAAAATTGATCAAACAGCCAAACTATCCGGAAAACACAAAACTATCCGGACAACAGGGCTTTCCGGACAACACAACCAATCCGGACAACCCCAACTTTCCGGATAGCATGTTCAATCCGGACGTCATCCGGAAACCACAGTGATCCGGACTCCATCCGGTATCTAAAATCGTCCGGAAACTTAATGAAAATAGGAATTTACCGAATGCAAGAATCGTCCGGACACCTTTAGAACACTATCCAGACACTACCAACAAAACTACTCGGATACCTTCATCCTATCCGGAAACCTCTGTCGGTTTGCATATTTTCAGCCCAGAAACCGACTGAATCAACCCCATATATGAAATCGTTTATTCTACTCCGATATAAACTACCTAATAGAAATTACACACATAAATTGTAAAAGAAACATACCTGAAATCACTTCCAAGTACACAAATTTGAAGCTCTAACCTCCTTTTTCTTCTTTTGCTTCCTTTCTCTCCAAAACACACACACTCTCACCTTAAATCTGGATATTTGCTGTTATGAAATATATGATTCCATTAAGGGATAATATCTATCCATATTTATCACTTAAATCCTTTGACTATCCACTAATGACCAAAACACCCCTAAACTTATAATTTAACCCAAACTTACCTTTAACTTCAAATTTTAAAGTTAACAAAATTTAACGGAACTAACATTTAAATAACGAACTTACCTGGGGTATTACATCATCTCCCCCTTAAAAGAATTCCGTCTCGGAATTCGGTTTAGGCAAAAAGGAACGGGTACTTAGTTCTCATTTCTGATTCTGATTCCCAAGTAGCATCCTGACCTCTATGATGTCGCCACTGTACTTTCACTTGTCTGATCTCCTTATTCCACAACACCTTAACTTTACGGTCCACAATGGCTTCTGGTTCTTCTACATTATTCAACTTTTCATCAACCTGTATATCGGGTAGAGACACTGCCTGATCTGGCGTAACTAGACACTTTCGAATATTCGATACATGAAACGCGTTGTGAATCCTGCTTAACTCTGACGGAACATCCAACCTGTAGGCAACTTCACCAATCATTTATGTAATTGCAAACGATCCAATGTACCTCGGGCACAGTTTACCTTGTTTCCCAAATCGGATGACTCCTTTCCAAGGCGAGACTTTTAACATCACAAAATCTACAACTTGGAATTCTAACGGCTTTCGGCGTCGGTCGGCGTAGCTTTTCTGTCTGTCTTGAGCCACTTTCAAACGTTCCCGAATCTGAGAAATCTTATCCGCGGTCAACTGGACTATATCTGGCCCTGCTAACTGTTTCTCTCCCACTTCGTTCCAACACAGAGGCGTTCGGCATTTTCTACCATACAGAACTTCAAACGGTGCCGCTTGTATGCTGGAATGGTAACTGTTGTTGTAGGCAAATTCTATCAGTGGCAAGTGCTTATCCCAAGATCCCCCAAAGTCAACAATGCAAGCCCGTAACATATCTTCCAAAGTCTGAATCGTGCGTTCACTCTGACCGTCAGTTTGAGGATGATACGCTGTACTTAACTTTATCTGCGTTCCCATCTCCTTTTGAAAACTTCTCCAGAATCTTGAGGTAAAACGGCTGTCACGATCAGAGATAATCGAAATTGGAACTCCATGTCGAGTTACTATTTCATTGATATACAGTTTGGCTAGTCTTTCCAATGAATAGGTTTCCTTTATTGGTAGGAAGTGAGCAGACTTTGTCAACCTGTCAACGATCACTCAAATAGCATCAAACCCTTTCGGAGTTCTTGGTAACTTCGTGATGAAATCTGTAGTAATCTGATCCCATTTCCACATCGGTATTTCTAAACGCTGTAATTGCCCAAACGGCTTCTGATGTTCAATCTTCACCTTCTTACAAGTAGTACAACCTTCCACATACTGAGCAATACTCCTTTTTATTCCCGGCCACCAATAAAATTGTTTCAGGTCTTTATACATCTTATTTGTACCTGGGTGAATAGAAAAACGAGATTGATGAGCTTCTTGTAGTACCCGATCACGTAAACCACCCAAACGAGGAACCCAGATTCTGTTTCCCAAACACAACAACCCACGATCATCTTTTACAAGCAATGCTGATATACCTACTAACCGTTCTGGTTTCAAGTGTTCTTCTTGAAAAGCTTATATTTGACACTTCTGCAATTCGTCAAAGATGTTAGGTAGGAGTTCAGCTCGTAGTGAAATAGCTTTTATTGTTCCACTCCTTTCTTGACGACTTAGTGCATCAGCTACCACATTCGCCTTTCCCGGATGATAAAGGATTTCACAGTCGTAATTATTCACCAATTCTAGCCATCTTTTTTGCCTCATATTTAGTTCCTTTTGATCGAAAAGATGTTGGAGACTCTTATGATCAGTATAAATTTGACATTTGGAGCCGTAAAGGTAATGTCTCCAAATCTTCAACGCGAAAACAACTGCTGCCAGTTCCATGTCATGCGTAGGGTACTACCGTTCATGATCCTTCAGTTGACGAGAAGCATAAGCTATGACTTTCCCACGCTGCATTATTACACAACCCAATCCTAATTTGGAAGCATCACTGTAAACAACAAAATCATCGGAACCTTCAGGTAATGCTAGTATCGCTGCACTACAGAGTTTCTCTTTCAATATTCGGAATGCTTCATCCTGTTCTGCTTTCCATTCGAACTTTAGACTCTTCCGGGTTAGCTTAGTGAGAGGCGTAGAGATACGAGAAAAATCTTTTATAAACTTTCGATAGTAACCGGCTAAACCCAGAAAACTTCGTACTTCCGTTGGCGTCTTCGGCGGTTCCCATTTTTCAATTGCTTCTACCTTCGTCGGATCAACTTGAATACCTTTCTCGGAAACTACATGCCCCAGAAACTGAACTTCCCGTAGCCAGAATTCACACTTAGAGAACTTAGCGTATAACTGTTCCTTCTTTAACAATTCTAGAATTAACCGAAGATGTTGTGCGTGATCCTCTTTGGATCGGGAATAAATAAGTATATCATCGATAAATACAATAACAAATCTATCGAGATACGGCTTACATACCCGATTCATTAAATCCATAAAAGCAGCTGGAGCGTTCGTCAATCCAAAAGGCATCACTAAGAATTCATAGTGACCATACCGTGTGCGAAAAGCAGTTTTCAGAACGTCTTCTTCTTTAACCTTCAGTTGATGGTAGCCAGATCTTAGATCAATCTTGGAGAAATAACAAGCTCCAACTAATTGATCGAAGAGGTCATGAATTCTGGGAAGCGGATACTTGTTCTTGATCGTGCGCTTATTCAGTTCCCGATAATCAATACACATCCTCATCGAACCATCCTTCTTTTTCACAAACAGAACCGGTGCTCCCCACGGCGAAGAACTGGGTTTGATGAAACCTTTATCTGAAAGATCCTGCAGTTGAGTCATCATCTCTTTCATCTCTGGAGGTGCCAAACGATACGGTGCATGGGCAGCAGGAGCGGCTCCAGGAATCAGATCTATACCAAACTCTACTAGTCTAACGGGCGGAAGACTAGTCAGATCTTCTGGAAAAACTTCCGGAAATTCACGAACAATCGGAATATCTCCCAACTTATTCTTTTCTAGCTTAATATCTACCACATAAGCTAAGTAACTTGAGCAGCCTTTATTGATACACTTACGAGCTTTCAACAAAGAGATAAGGCAAGACTGATGTAACACCTTAGGCATATCCCACATCGGCCGTGGACAGGAGAGATGCTGGGTATATTAGTAAACCTTGGCCTTACCAGACACAACGCGTTTTGGGGCCACAAGCATGCGGGTTCCTTGGGAACTCTGTGGTTAAGCGTGCTTGGGTGGGAGTAGTACCAGGATGGGTGACCTCCTGGGAAGTCCTTGCGAAGTTCTTGCCAGGTCGCCAAGAACAAAGCCGTGAGCCAGTGGGGCAAAGCGGACAATATTGTGTCGTGGTAAGCGGGGTGTTACAACTGATGATTTCTACGGTCACCATAAATCACTATTGGTCCCTTCTCAGGTAAGACAACATTTATCAACTTCTTATCACAAACTATATTAGCCTGATTCTCGGCTAACCAATCCATTCCCACTACCACATCAAACTCGATCAAGGCTATAGGAAATAACTGAATAGGCACTCCACACCCATCTATGTTTATCACACAACTATCAAATACCTCATTAACCGGTACTTGATTATCATTAGCCGTATCTACCATTAACGCATGATCTAACACTTTAGGCTTTAAATGCATATAGGCAGCAAAAGAAGGCGACACAAACGATCGGTTTGCACCGGAATCAAATAACACTTTAGCACGTGTAGAATTTATTAAGAATGTACCTGTAATCACATCGGGAGTCTCATATGCTTCTTGCTCTGTCATCTGGAAGGCACGGCCCCTTGCTCTTGGTACTTCTGGCCTTGGTACTACCGGTCTAACACCCGTTGGTCTTACTGACGTACCACCCGGTTGTATTCTCCCCAGTGGACAATCGGACCGAAGGTGATCAGGAGAATTGCACGAGTAACAAAATCTAACTACTCGACAGTCTTTAGCAATATGACCGATCTTTCCACACTTATAACAGTTTCTAGGATCCACTTGACAACTTCCTTGATGAAAACGGTAGCACTTTGGGCAAGGTCTTTCAACTGGTCGGAAAGGTGGACGGTTATCAAATCGCTGAAACCTGGACTTCTTCGGATCATACTGCGGTCCTTCTCACTTTCTTTTTTCCCACATTCTTATCATTAGTACTTCTCACTTTATCTTGTTCCACGGTTTCCACGGCGTCTACTGCGGCGGAGAAAGTTTATGGTCCTTTAGCAATCACAAAACTTCTGACTTATGCATTCAATGCAAAGATAAACCTTTCAATCTTCATGGCCTCCGTAGCAACGTAGTATTCCGCAAAACAAGACTTTTCCAAGAAACGAGCGGTGTAGTCCCGAACTGACAAATTCCCTTGCTGCAAGTTCATAAACTCCCCTTCCAATTGTTTAACTGCGGCTTGAGGACAAAACTGTTTCCTAAAAGCTATCACGAATTCTTCCCAAGAGTAAGTAGAATATATATCAGATCCTCCCGAGGTCATATGTGCTTCCCACCAGTATAGGGCATCTCCTTTCAACATTGTAGTTCCATAGTGTACTCTATCCTCTTCAGCGCATTTACTAGTCTTGAAGATGGCTTCTATTTCCTTCAGCCACTTCATAGCTTTCACTGGATCCCGATCTCCCGAGTAAGTTGGAGGCTTACAACTTAAGAACATTTTATAGTCACACTTTCTCAGTACTGGTGTGATTGTAGGTGTAATAGGCATCTCGTTTTCCTGACCAGGATCCGGTGTATCAGCTTCATTATGACGACTTCGATCAAACATGGCTTGTATACTGGCCTGCAGTCTTCCCATTTCGACTGTTAAATCGTCCCTAGTAACAAATTCATTACCTCGCGGCGGAGTTCCACTCCCAGTTCTACCCCCAGTTCTACCTCCAATTCTGCCTCCACCTCTTTCTCCCCCTCTTCCCCTTCCTCTGGCTGTTGGGTTTGTTCTATTCGGATTTCCTCCTCCTTCCCGATTCGTTTGTCTAGTACCACTTGCCATTCTGTTGATTCAGACAAGGTTAATATACACATAAGCACATACCCCATATAACAAGGTATTCCAGTTCAAACATGTACCTGTAAGATCACAATTACACTGGCCAGGTGTAAAATGAACTTACCTTACATGATGTTCCTTCTATATTTTTATATTTAACACCCCAAGGTTCTACAATAATAGGGACATCCTACTTCACATGCAGTTTAAGTCTAGGTACATATACTAATACCTAAATCCCTTAAACTAGGGCTCTGATACCATCTGTAACGACCCGGATTCCCATACATAGTTCAAATAGCATACATTGCATAACGTCGTTAAAACAAGAGATACATTATATAACAAATACGGTCCCCTAGTCTTTTACAAACATTTAGTACATCATTACTAACAACATGCTATATCTACTAAACACATCATAGTCTTCAACTACAGAGTCCTCCAAAAGCTATTCGCGGTTTAACCTTCTTATTTGCTCTTACTCTATCCACGACCTGGAATACATATTTTTAAAACAAAATGAGGGTTAGACCTTGAGGTCTAGTGAGAAAATCCCCGTTAGTTAAAAACCATTTGCACATCATACACATAATTCACATAAGAATACCAATTAAGACTCATGCATCATGTATCTTTCCATCTCATTCTCTTGGCCATATTAATTGGTTGCGAGCCAACTAATCAATTTACACCACTGTACTAAATACAGCCAACACTACTGTCCCTCTGTACAGCCAACATACACCGGTCCTAAGCCCGGCCAACTAGTACCCATGCAGTGTAATACTCATATAAATACAATATGCACATTATTACATTTATTCACATATATGTATTCCAGTTAGAAAACATTTTAAGTAAACACTCACTTTTTTGCTTATCCAAAACTCCTTCCACAAAGAACTCAGCTTTCACCTTCGATTCACAGTATCTGAAATAATTAAACACAAATATCTCTTTACCAAATAGAATACACACGTCTTACTAAAGCTAAGTACTCTAGATAACTCTAATCCTCAAATGTTACCCCCAAACCCGAACTTAAGTCGAGTCCATAATGCATTCAGTCCTCATTCATTCCCCATCCAATAATTAACAAGAAACGGGTCATTGGATACCCAAAAGCATCTAAACTCTCAAAATTGATCAAACAGCCAAACTATCTGGACAACACAAAACTATCCGGACAACAGGGCTTTCCGGACAACCCCAACTTTCCGGATAGCATGTTCAATCCGGACGTCATCCGGAAACCACAGTGATCCGGACTCCATCCGGTATCTAAAATCGTCCGGAAACTTAATGAAAATAGGAATTTACCGGATGCAAGAATCGTCCGGACACCTTTAGAACACTATCCAGACACTACCAACAAAACTACTCGGATACCTTCATCCTATCCGGAAACCTCTGTCGGTTTGCATATTTTCAGCCCAGAAACCGACTGAATCAACCCCAGATATGAAATTGTTTATTCTACTTCGATAGAAACTAACTAATAGCAATTACACACATAAATTGTAAAAGAAACATGTTGGGAACTGAAGATTTGCTAAGTATGGATAGTACTGCCAGAACAACATTACTACTTCCAGAACAAAGTTACTACTGCCAGTAAAGGTTAGTACTGCCAGAACATAGTTACTACTGCAAGACAAAGTTAATACTGCTGGAACAATGTTAATATTGCTGATGCATTAATGCTGTTGGAACAAGGTTAGTACTGCTTGTGCACTTCGAAGTTAATGCTGCTTGGGATCATATTTTGGAATGCGAGAATGTTGGAGATAAAGATGGAATGATTGAAGATAAGCATGAAAGAATATTCTGAAGATCAATTTTGTTTTGATAGTTATCTTGTAATTATTTAGTATAAATAGATGTTGATAGATAGCTATTCGAGAAGGGCGATATACAGAATTCGTTTTCGTTTTAGAGAGAATTAACCTCAAGGTTTAGAACCCTATTTCTAGAGAAGTAGAAGTCGTCTTGTTGAGCCTGTTCAACTAGATTGAGGTTTGGTTGTAACCTTGTGAGTTGAAGCATTGAATACAAACAGATTGTGTTTTCTGATTAGTTGTTCATAAAGTGAGTTGGAATTAAAGTTCTATTCCGCAAGATTCTTTAATTCTGAGTTCTAAGTATTATTAGTCTTGTTAAGATTCGATCCTGACAAGTGGTATCAGAGCTTGTGTTTCTTAGAATTCTACAATTATTATGGACAATTCTATTGAATCAAATAGTACTCTTGTTTCTAAGGTTCCCATGCTCAGACCCAATGAGTTTGACATGTGGAAAATTAGAATCAAGCAGTATATTCTGCTTACTGATTATTCCATCTGGGATATCATAGAGAATGGTCCATGTGCTGAAGGAAGAATTGGACCAGATGGCAAAAGACCTCCTCCAAAGACTGATGCAGAGAGAAAAGTCAGACAAATAGAGATGAAGGCCTTAAGCACTCTGCTTTTGGCTATCCCCAATGAATATCAGCATCAATTTCATCACTGCACTGATGCTCAGATTCTGTGGAATGCATTGGAAAAGAGATTCACTGGCACCAAAAGCACCAAGAGGAATCAGAAGGCAATTCTCAAGCAGCAGTATGAAAACTTTACTTCTACTAAGAATGAGTCTATGACTCAAACTTTTGATAGATTTAATAAGCTGATTGGAGAATTGGCCACAGTAGGAGTCAAGATGGAGGCTGATGATGTTAACAGAAAGTTCTTAAGATCATTAGGTGAAGAGTGGACAATGTATACTGTGTCCTTCAGACAGAATGACCAATTGGAAGATAAAGAGCTTGATGATCTTTACAATGATCTTAGAGTCTTTGAAGCAGAGGTTGAAGCCAAAAAGAAGCCCTCTGGATATGTACATAATGCTGCACTCCTTTCAGCATCACCTGATTCTACTGCTAACCCTGAATCAGTTAGTGCTGCTGGAGGAGTCAATCAGGAAAAGACCAATGATTCAGTACTAGAAGCCTTCTTTTCTAGTCATGTTAATTCCTCATTGATTAATGATGACTTAGAACAGATTAATGCTGATGATCTTGAAGAGATGGATATCAAGTGGCAGATGGCTATGCTGTCTATGAGGGTGAAGAGATTCATAGAGAGGACAGGGAGAAACAACTTTTCCCAAAGAAGAGAAGATGGTGCTGGATTTGACAAGTCCAAAGTTGAATGCTACAAGTGTCACAAGATGGGACACTTTGCCAGGGAATGCAGAGGTGGAACATCTCACAACAGCCATCAACAAACTCAGGCTGGAAGCTCCAATCAAAACAGAAACTCTATTCAAGCTCTTGTCTCTCAACAAGGAATGGGATTTGATTTGAGTGATCAAGCAGAAGAGGCCATCCAAAATCAAGCACTTATGGCTGAAGTTTCAGATCTTCCCACTGAGGTAAAATCTAATCTCTGTACTCAAGCTTGTATAGACACTGTTAAAAGGTATAGAGATCACAATCAGGGAATGTGTGATGACCTTAAGAGATTAGAAAAGGACAGAAAAGACTATGTAGTAATTGTTGAGAAGTTTGAAGAACAGATTAGGGCTTTTCAAGCCAATGAACTTCAACACTCCTATGATACAAACTACTGGAAATGGGAAAAGGATGGTCTAGAGTTCCAGCTTAGAGAATCCAGGGAAGAGTGTGAGAAACTAAAAGGAGAGCTTGAGAAAGTTAAACTTGATGTAGAAAAGTTTAATTGTGCCTCTAAAGTCATGGACAACATAATCAACTCTCAAATCCATAGTAAGTTGAAACCAGGCCTAGGGTACAATGCCACACCCCCACCCTACAACAACAACTAAATCCCTCCTAAGTCAGACCTATTAGAAACCAAGGATAGGAAGGACTTACCTGAAGGAGCCACTGAAGTAGATCTATTAGATGAAGTAGTTGTTGAGGATAAGACTGAAAAAGAAGGATCTGATGAGGAATGTGTAAGTCCATGTGTTAAGAACAATGAGATGAAAAGGACTGGAAAGGGAAAGGGAGTTCATTATACGCAGACCACTGTTGTGAACTCTAATACTTGTGAACATTGTTCTTGCAAGAAATCTCAAGAGAATAGGCCCCAAAAACATGATAAAAAGAGGGGAAATCAAAGAAACTGGAATAATCAGTGGGCTAAAAAATAAGGAGTTGATCTGCAAAGGATTAACAGACCAAAACCTTGTTTTATCTGTGGCAAATTGAATCACCTTGCCAAACACTGTTATTTCAATCCTATTAACCAAAGGATAAACTTTCAAAGAACTTTTCAAAAATCAAATGATTATAGGAAGCCTGTAAGGAAACATGTGGCTAAGAAACAAGCTAAATCCAAATGCCACATGAGGAAAAAGACTGAAAAAGAATGTGTCAATATGTGGGTCCCCAAAAGCACTAATGTTAGTACTGCTACCTCAGATAGTACTGCTGACAAGGATAGTGCTGCTAGAAGCAATACTACTACCAATGCTGCTGCTAGCAGTGTTAGTGCTGCTAACTCTGTTAGTACCTCTTCTAAGAACAATACTGCTGCTAGCAGTGTTAGTGCTGCTAACACTGTTAGTACTTCTTCTAAGGTTAATACTGCTTCTAGTTTTTGTGCTGCTAGACCAATCATATTGACAAAGTACTCCAGTACTGCAGTACCTAAGTTTGAAAATCTCATCAAAACCCAGTGCAAGTACTTTGATGAGCAAGGGAGACCCAAGACCACTTTGGCTTGGGTTCCCAATAAAAACTAATTGATTTATCTTATGTGCAGGGCAACCAACAGCTCAAGGGGAAGAGCATCTGGCATGTTGATAGTGGTTGCTCCAGGCACATGACATGTAACATGGCCTGCCTCAAGAATTTCAAAAGAATTGATGGAGGACATGTTGCTTTTGGGAATAATCCTGCAGGAGGTAAGATAAGTGGTAAAGGTGATGTATCAAAAGGTAAGACGACATTTGAGGATGTTTACTATGTTGAGCAATTGAGATACAACCTGTTAAGTGTATCACAGGTCTGTGACAAGAAACATTTCTTCACACTCCAATCTTCATTGACAACAACAGTGCCATTAGCATTGTTAACAATCCTGTCAAGCACTCAAAAACAAAGCACATAGAGATCAGGTATCACTTTATTAGAGACTATAATGAAAAGAAATTGATTCAAGTTGCTAAAGTTCATACCAATGACCAGTTTGCAGATCTATTCACAAAAGCTTTTGATGTGGGTAGATTCACTTTCTTGGTAGCAAGTGTGGGCTTGATCAACCTTGAATAAATTCATGATTTTTAATTTTTTATACCTGTATTTCTTTGTATATTTGGTGTTACTAACTAGCTTTCTCAGAACCTCGGTATGACTCAGATTGACAAGTGCTGCAAAGTGCAAGTATAGTTACTACTGCCAGTGCAGAGTTACTACTGCTAGTACATATTTTCTACTGCCAATGTGTAGTTAATACTGCTTTGTAGTTAATACTGCTTAGTAGTTAATACTGCATGTGTAGTTAATACTGCTTTGTAGTTAATACTGCCTAGTAGTTAATACTGCATGTGTAGTTAATACTGCTTTGTTGTTAATACTGCTTAGTAGTTAATACTGCTTGTGTAGTTAATACTGCTGTGTAGTTAATACTGCTGTGTAGTTAATACTGCCTTGCAGTTAATACTGCTCAGTCGTTAATACTGCTAAGTCGTTAATACTGCTTTTAAAGAAAATCAGGGCTAGTACTGCTATAAATACTCTTTCAGCCCGCCAAAGTTCATAACGTCTCTTTGCATTCAATTTATCTCTCTCTCGTTCTAACCTTTTCTCCCTAGAATCTCTGTGTTTTCTATCCAAATCCTCAGGAAGAATGACGACAATGAAGTTTGTCGATGAGCACAATGAGATTGCGATGCTTCAGAAGCCAAAGCAGGCCACGGGATTTCATGATATTGTGGATTTTCTCAAGTCCACACACATCTCTCATGCCCTAACAGTGTGCCCAACCATATGTATCGAGCATCAAAAGCAATTTTGGGAGAATGCCACTGTTATATTCGAAGATGTGCAGAAAATCATTCGAACAAGGGTTTGTGACAAACCCTTGAAGGTCACAGAGGAGGTTATTCGCATCACTCTTCACTTAGATGATGCCTCAGGTATAACCTATCTCTCTAATGATGAACTTTTCTCGACCTTACCAAGAATGGGGTATGAAGGTCCCATTGGAATTTTTAAATTCTATAAGTCAAAGTTTTTCACCCAATGGCGATTTCTTGTTCATACTCTTATGCACTGTATTTCAAAGAAAACAACTGGATGGAGTGAGTTTAGTAGTACCATTGCTTATGCCTTGGTCTGCTTAGCCACTGCCAGAAAGTTCAATTTTTCAGCAATGATTTTTAATGATCTTGTGGCAAACCTAGAATCCAAAAAGAGCTTTTACATGTATCCCAGGTTTGTCCAAGAAGTAATTAACCATGAATTGACGGATTTACCTCAGTCTACTGAGGTATATGTGCCAAAACCCCCTAAAGGGAAGGTTTTCTCAAATATGAGAAGAATTCCTAGGGACTCGGAAGGAGTTGACACACCATTGTTCTCTACAATGATGGTTGTGTCCCACACCACTGAAGGTATGGCATCAGGGTCAAGGCCCCCATTAGACACACCCACTGATGGCCAATCCCAACCTTCCATCACCAAAGAAATCCCACAGTCCATTCTTTTAAGACCCACTCCCAAAATCACCAAGAAGTTTGAAAGAAGAAAGGTACACAAGGTTCCTTCCCTTGGTGTATCTCCTAATAGCCCAAAGCCTACAAGCCCTCTATTGGAGCATTCTCCAATAGAGAATATCAAAAGGGTAACCACAGGGGTGTCTCCCAACCCCAAAAAGGTGCTCTCTAAGGAGAAGGATGAGCATGTGGGCTGCAAGGCTGCCACTACTTCTGCTAGCAAAGAGAAGGACAGTGGTAACAGCACTAAGACCTTCCCCACGGCAACTCAGAATGTGAAAACATTCAGAGGACCCAGGCGCCAAAAACCATGGGAGTAGGTTGTGCTTTTGCTAGGCAAGAGACACCTACTAAAACTTCCAATGATCCTGTAAGGGAGGTAAACACTTCTAAACCAGGTGAGGATAGATATACTTATGAGGAATTGATGGAAACCATTGCCAACATCAACATTGATGTCATGAATCAGCAGAAGGAGATTGATGAGCTTAAGAAGGTGGTTCTTTATCAACACACCAAGATAGAGAAGAATAAGAAGATGATCACCAAGCTGCTGCAAAGAAGGAAGAAAGCTCAGTATGTTCTGAAAAGGAGAAGATCAACCACTGATGCTTCCAAAAAGGGGGAGTTAGAAACTGAACTAAACATGGAGGATGCAAAGGTTGAGGGGGAGAATGAGCATAAGGTTGAGGGGGAGGCTGAGCAGGTTGCAGAAGTTGCAAAGGAAGCAGAAAGTGAGAAAGCAGCAGTAACTGAAACTGCAGAAAATGAGAAGGAAGTAGTATCTGAGTTTCAAGCAGCAGAAATAGTTAATGCTGCTGAAATACAGAAAGAAGCAGAAACTGAAGAAACAACAGAAACGGTTAATGCTGCTGAAAATCAGAAAGAAGCAGAAACTGAACCAGCAGCAGAAACAAAAGAAGCAGAAACTAAATCAACAGCAGAAACAACAGAAGCAGCAGAAACAAAGGAAGCAACAGAAACTAAAACGCCTACCTTTGAAGAAGTTGAAGTTGCAGAGGCTTTGATTAAAGCCAAACATGATACTCCTAAAAAGCAAGAAGAAACCCTAGGTGAAAAGCTGGTGTCACTGAAAAGAACAAGAACCAAGTCTATAGCTACCAAGAATAAATTTGTCAAGAAACCCAGGGTAGAACCAGTGGTAGAAGAAGAAAAAGAAGAGGATGTTCCAGAAAAGAAAGAGGATACAAAGGTTGCTGAAGAAGAAGAAGCGACTCCATCAGGTCAATCAAGTAATGCTCAATGTGACATGTATATCACTGTGGTTGATTCTGATCCAATCAAAGTTGACCCATTATCCTCCATGCCTCCTGAGATCATCTTCTGGGATACTTTGGTAGATCAGAGAAAGGAGTACATTAGAGTAAAAAGAGCAGATGGGAAGTTTGAGGTCTGTTCTAGTTGGGGAAGACTTATAAGGATGTGCTCTAGATCAGACTTGGAAGAGATGTTCAAGGTGGGAATGAAGCTTTATGGAAATATGCTGACTGAGAATGGAATGTCCATCACCAAAATGGTACTTGAATACTTGTGTCTAATGTTCAATACAGAAGCAGTTAAGTATTTGACAGAAAGGAAATTTCAAGCTGTTACCAACTGGATGCTTATTGAAAAATGTGGTGTGTATGTCATAACACTTGACTATGCATATCATGAGTATTATTTGGTGGATAAAATATACAAGCACAGCATGACAAGGTTGGATGGAATGCTAAAAGCTAAGTTGGTGTGTGACAAAGATTCTGAGATGGCAAGATACCTGGTAAGAAGGATCATCAATCAAAGTTTGGGTTTGAATCCTGATTTATGCGTTAATGATTAGGTTTTGGAAGCATCATCTGAAGAACTTGACTTCTCAACCTAAAAAGTCAAGTTAGGGGGAGATTGTTGGGAACTGAAGATTTGCTAAGTATGGATAGTACTGCCAGAACAACATTACTACTTCCAGAACAAAGTTACTACTGCCAGTAAAGGTTAGTACTGCCAGAACATAGTTACTACTGCAAGATAAAGTTAATACTGCTGGAACAATGTTAGTACTGCTGATGCATTAATGCTGTTGGAACAAGGTTAGTACTGCTTGTGCACTTCGAAGTTAATGCTGCTTGGGATCATATTTTGGAATGCGAGAATGTTGGAGATAAAGATGGAATGATTGAAGATAAGCATGAAAGAATATTCTGAAGATCAATTTTGTTTTGATAGTTATCTTGTAATTATTTAGTATAAATAGATGTTGATAGATAGCTATTCGAGAAGGGCGATATACAGAATTCGTTTTCGTTTTAGAGAGAATTAACCTCAAGGTTTAGAACCCTATTTCTAGAGAAGTAGAAGTCGTCTTGTTGAGCCTGTTCAACTAGATTGAGGTTTGGTTGTAACCTTGTGAGTTGAAGCATTGAATACAAACAGATTGTGTTTTCTGATTAGTTGTTCATAAAGTGAGTTGGAATTAAAGTTCTATTCCGCAAGATTCTTTAATTCTGAGTTCTAAGTATTATTAGTCTTGTTAAGATTCGATCCTGACAAAACATACCGGAAATCACTTCCAAGTACACAAATTTGAAGCTCTAACCTCCTTTTTCTTCTTTTGCTTCCTTTCTCTCCAAAACACACACACTCTCACCTTAAATCTGGATATTTGCTGTTATGAAATATCTGATTCCATTATGGGATAATATCTATCCATATTTATCACTTAAATCCTTTGACTATCCACTAATGACCAAAACACCCCTAAACTTATAATTTAACCCAAACTTACCTTTAACTTCAAATTTTAAAGTTAACAAAATTTAACGGAACTAACATTTAACTAACGAACTTACCCGGGGTATTACACTTAGAGATATTAGGTTAGATGGGAATGACAACCCACTTCGGTCGTAAGTAGGCTAGACGCCTCCGTTCCCTTCATGCTCTAACTCTTGTCTTGGCTTCCCAACACATAATTCTGTCTTTGGCTCAACAAAGATTGTAAGGTCGATTGCAATATACTAATTTCGTTTATAAAGACCTATTGAGTCACAAAGGTTGGGTTTGGACTTAACCCTGAACTCTCCCACTTGCGAGCTCTCTTGCTGGGACACTTCATGTTTGATCGATATTTCTAGGCCTCTTGTCCTACGATAGATGCGAGTCTTTGGACGACCACAAACCCCAGTGTTAGTCTCAATCATCGGATTTGTGAATAATACAAATAGACATCTGATCATAAAACACTTACAAATATATTCTTGATTTTTGCCCCAAAAAGAGTCTAATCCGATAAGACCCCTTTTATCGGATTAAAGTTCAAATAGTGTTTAAATCTGAAGTCTCCAAAATAAACATCCTCAACATACTCGGATATAGACCATCAAATTAATAACCATAAATAAATCACATAAGGTTGTAATCCAATAGAAGATTCCATCTGTTGTCGGATTTCGATTACACCTTAAAAAATTCTAAGGGTTTATTATCCGACAGGCCTTACTTCATAAATATCTATAACTTGAAACTGTTGTATAGCTTATATTTCTGAATAGACCAAATATGATTTTTACTTATAAAAGTCTTGTAACTATATGTGTTGATCCAAAATGTAAAATCCTTCAACAAAGTCGGAGATTGGTTGAAGACTGGTCACGATAGTCATCAAAGCGGATTTTTTTGTCATCTATCCAAAAAAAACAATAATTACAATATTTAGTTAACTAGTAGTCTGACAAATACAACTACTAGCAAGATGGATTTAGAAGTTCAAACTTCTCCAACAAGTTTGGTTCACCACCCAAATCCTCATCCTAGTATGGGAACATGCAAAAGCATGTCAGCCAAATTATGTTGTAGAGCATTATTTAATAAATGTCATTCTTACTTTATTATTCCTTGTGCATACAAGAATGAGATGGGTTAACATATGTCTACATCAACTACAAAGGCTGAAATGAAAAGTACAAGCATGCATGGATCAACAAATCAGAATTAACATCTGTTAAAGTTGAAGGAGAACATTTAATGCAATGGAGGCTATAAAATGTCTTCATTGTGGTAGTTTGAAAATCACCCATTTTGGAAAAAACTTCTCTATCATAGCCTCAAAGTAAAATTGTGTCAATATTGGAAAGTTATCTTAGATTCTCAGATTTGAAAGAGAACTTTCTTCTTCTCTCTTTCAGTGTGAGTAAATTTTTCACTCTCAGATAGTTTAGTATCAAGGTCATGCCTCCTAGCTTCTAGTATATATCTATAAATTTATGCTTGAATAAAATATAAAATTAAAAAGTGAAAATTTATTGTGTTTGTATTCAACCCCCTTCTATAAACACTTTATGTGTAAGTCATTGTGGTCCATGACCAACAAGTGGTATGAGAGAGGTTTGTTTGATCTCATAAAAAAGATCCAAAATGTCTTCCACAATCCTCAATAGAAAACTCTTATCTTATCCTTCTTATGTTATAAAAGACAAGAAATACCTTGAAAATTCGATGACCTAATTAGATCCAATTCAAGTGTTCTCTCAGACTCCATGTCAAACAATCTTGTCATTTCCTTTGAGAGTGATAAGAAGCCCCTTAAGTTCATCCATTTTGAAAAACTTTTCTTCTTATGACTTAAGAGCTGAAGGACATGTCTCGTATGACTCAAAGAGTCATCTTAAAGATAAAAAGACATGTTTGTGCTTTGTGGGACTTTTCTCTGAACTCTCCACTTCAGACAAGAGGAGATCTGAAAATTCATCATTAATCATACCTCAAACAAATGTTCGGCTTCCCATGCAAAGGTACAAATTTTGGTGACAAATCTAATAGGATCTACTCTTGGGCATGGAATTTGTTTTAATGGTTCTATAACTTTCAGTATAGTTGCTTATGTTCAAGGTTTTAAGCATAATATTTTTAAGTATAAGTCAACTTTGTGACAAAGGTTTTTCCATAAAATTTCTTGAGGATTAATGTTCCATCTTCTCTTCAGAAAATGCAGAAATTGTCTCGGGATTTCGAAAAAATAATGTCTATGTGATTGATATGTCTTCTGCAAAATCCTCCTCCTCACCAAATGTTTGCTTCTTCTCAAAAGCTTATTCTGAACAAAATTGGTTATGGCATAAACGTATTTCTCATCTTAACCTTAAAACTATTTACAATCTTTCTCAAAAAGGTATTGTTAAGTGTCTTCCTTCTCTATTCTTTTCAAAAGAAAAACTTTTTGGAGCATGTGAAAAAGGGAAGCACTCAAAATCCAACTTTAAATCCAAAAGTTATTCCTCCATCACATCACCCCTCTATCTTGTACACATGGACCTTTGTTGACCAGTTAATGTGGTAAGCCTTGGGGGGTAAAAAATACACCTTTGTGACTGTTGATGAACTCTCAAGGTACACTTGGGTATTCTTCTAACAATAAAAAGGTAAGGCTCCATAGAAAATCATTCACTTCATCAAAAAGATTGAAGTACTTAATGGTATCAAGGTTAGATCTTTAAGATGTGATAACGGTACCGAATTCAAGAACATCACTCTCGAAGACTTTTGTTCAAACAAAGGTATTTCTCATAATTTCTTAGCTTTCAGAACCCCACAACAAAATGGTGTTGTTGAAAGAAGAAACAGAACTATGTGTGACGCTGCCAGATCTATGTTAAGTGATACATGTCTTCCTACTTACTTTTGGGCAGAACCCATAAATATTGTATGTTTTAATAATAATAGGACTATCATTGTGAAGAAACATCAAAAGACTCCATGTGAACTTTTTCATGGAAGAAAACCAAACATCAGTTTGTTTCACACTTTCGGATATATATATATATATATATATATATATATATATATATATATATATATATATATATATATATATATATGCATGCTACATTCTTAATACATGCTCACTTTAGAGTGGGATACTCTACTATCTCAAATGCCTTTAGAGTATATAATCAAAGAAGGACGTGTATTGATGAATCAATACATGCTCACTTTGATGAAAATGGAACACCACCTTTATATTCTTTGTACACCTTTAATGAATATGAGCTAAAAGGGTGGATTTCCATGCAACTGCTAAGATCTAACCCTCATCTTCTTCAGACTCTTGAAGACATGTTAAGCACAACCTACCATCCTCAAATAGATGGTCAAAGAGTAAGGATAATTCAAACTCTTAAAGACATGTTGAGGTCGTGTGTCATAGATTTTGGAAGAAAATTGGAACTCACACCTACCATTTGTAGAGTTTGCCTGTAATAATAGCTACCATTCGAACATCGGAATGGCCTCATTCGAAGCCTTGTACGACTAGAAGTGAAGAACTCCGATTTCTTGACTTGAAGCGGGAAAGAAGCAATTCGCCGGATCAAAAATTATGCACGACACGACAGATAATGTAAAGAAGATTCAGGAATGCTTGAAAGCGGCTCAAGATAGACAAAAGAGATACGCAGACAAGAAACGAACACCGATTGAAGGGGATCATTCGATTAAGAGACTGATTCTTATTGAAAGTGTCTCCATGGAAGGGGATCATTCGATTTGGAAAGTGCGGGAAGCTTAGCCCCCGTTTCCTCAGATCATTCACTATTCTAGAACAAGTTGGACTCCGAAGCGTACAAGTTGGACTTACCACCAGAAATGAATGGAAGCCATCATACCTTTCACGTTTGCTATTTACGCAAATGTTTGGCCGAAGAAGAGAGTCTCATTCCATCATCGGAAATCAGGGGGGATAACGGTAATCGTTGTGTGGAGGAACCGAAGTCTTAATTGGAAAGGAAGTCAAAGAAACTACGCCATAAAGAGGTGACCATGGTCAAGGTACAATGGAAACACCAACGTGGTGCTAATGTGACTTGGTGGAGGCTGAAGAAGACATGAACAGGCGACACCTCATGTGTTCGCATAGGGCGACATTTCAGGGACAAAATCTTTTCTAAGGTGGGGAGGATTATAACACTCGTAATTTCCTATAATTAAGATTAATCCCATAAGGTTCTAAGTTGAGTGGTCCTTGTTATGTAACTAATTACATGCTTGTTAAAATCATTTTTAATCGTTAAACATTGCATGGAGTTTCGAGTGTGGGGTTGAGGTGTGCGACAGTGACAACGAGAATTCCATTGGGCACTCTCACATGTCAAAGTCGCAGGGAAAATACCCCTCTCAGTACATATGGCGCGCCAGTGACAGCGAGAATTCCACTGGCACTCTCGCAAGTCAAAGTCGTTGGACTTAGGTGGGTCTCGATACCTTTTGGGGATAGTGCATATGGCACAATTGCCCGCGTGTCAAACTGGGTATAAAACCCACCTACCCTATTTTTCTCTCATTTGTTTTCTATCCAAAATCAGTCTTGTGCGATTTTGGAACCCTTAGAGGCGCTTTTCCCACTCCAAATCCTAAACTCATAAAATTCTTCCCCAAGGTTGGTAAGAGTTTAGTTTGAGCATTAAGAGCTTCTTAAGAGACATCAAGATCCAGGGTACAAGTACAAATCATGTCTCAAGCTTTTTTTCCACTACGTTTCTAGGGTTTGCCAAAGTTTCTAGGTTTTCTTCTAAAAACCTAAGTTGTGAGTTTCTAAAACCTTTGTAAAATCTAGATACATGTCTAAATATGTTTTCCATCATCTTCTTATGTTCCATTTGTTCATACTCTCTGATGTGATAAAATGTTCATATTTTCCTATTTATAAGATTATTGAACTTTTGGTGTAAGTCACCTTATTTGGGATGTTGATAAACACATGTTGGCACTCAAAAGTATATTGGAATTTATTTGGTGGTTTAATACTCTTATGTCAAATTACCCATTTTTGGGTTTTGACCTAACTAGAATGTAGCCTAAAAAGAGGTATTTTTGTATTTATATACACTTTGTTCATGGTCTTGTGCAATATATGTAGTTTTGTCACTTGAGTACACCTTATGAAAGGTTATATGCCTATTTGACCAACTTGAAGGTCTTGGATTATTATGTTAGCTTCTCTCATGTTGATTATAGTGGTTGGACCACAAGCTTACAATTATTGGTATTTTGTACATCTTGCTTGGAGTAAATTTGTACCATGGTATATTAAAATGTGTGTTAGTCCCAGATGGCTTAAAAAGTAATGTAGAAGGGGGGGGGGGGGGGTTGAATACAATACTCAAAATTTTCACAATTTTAATTCTTTTATTGAAAATCTTTCAACAAGAATTACACATAGAAACTTAAGACTGTTGCAGAAAAGAACAGATAAACTATTATAACAATCTTACACGAAGTATACTAACAAAACAACTAAGAACACTTAGAACAAAGCTATAAGGTTATTTAAGCAATATGAAAATCTTGCACTGAGAGAAATCCAGAAAGCGTGATTAGCATGGAGTCTTCATCTTCCTTTTATAGTGAGGATAAGGTACTTAGCATTAAATGCATGGTACTATTATCCTCAAGTCACTTGCAACGTACCAATGGTCTTTGGAAAAGTACCAGTGGAATTCTAAAAAGCTGATAAGTCACTATCACCTTTTTCTTGAAACCATGAATAGAAGTCATGCTGAAAGGACATCTTCTAAAAAGATAATAAAACAAAATGTTACTTTTGCCTTGTATCAGATTTTGTCCCGAAATAAATGATCTTCTTTATGAGTATTCAAGACAATATCACCGAAGGAGTTCCACCGATAATATTGTCAAGAATATATAAAACCATCTGTAAAGAAGTACCACTTCCACAAAGTTCCTACCGAGTTTAAGAAGCATATCGGTGGAAGCTGTTCACCGAAATTATTGAGAGTTTCTTCGGTGGAGATGAAGGCCACCGAAATTGTGAAGACAATTCGGTGGTGATGACTTGTTTGTATGTTGAGAAGAGTCTTCTATTTTCCACAAGTAGAGAGTCTTCAAGCTTGGTTTCGGTTGATCTTCGACTTCACCGAACATTTGCTATTTTGTACAAGTCATTAAAAGAACCAAACTAAAATATTCTAAGTAGAAGTATTAGGGAAAACATCGGTGAGTCAATTTCAAATCCTTGGTGACCCAACAATCTCCCTCTATTTGAATTTGAGCTCCTTTCTTAGAATATTTAAGAGAATTTAAAAGTAAAATGTATTTTGACCCTTTTTACTCTTTTGGGGTTCTTTTCACATAGATCATTCTTTTTGTTCTTTTTGATCTTTTTCTTTTTGTATGAGTATGTATACTATGTACAGTATTTACAAGTAAATGAAAGTAAGGATATGTACCGAAAAAAAACTCAAATAGAGAGATACTTGTATTAAGATAAGTTTTCTCGTACATTTTTACAAAATGAGAAACAAACTCTTTACAAGTCCCAAAGGAAAAGAGAGAACCTATTTCTCGGTGGTTTGCCTCGTTTGATTTCATCCGTCACATTTTTGAAGAAGGCTTGAGCTTCTGGAATGTAAGGAAATAGGTTGTAGACACCTTGAAGGAACAGAGTATCGGCTATGGAAATCTGAGCAAATCTGAAGAAGGATCTTCGACCGAAACCATCATTGAAGTAAAGCCCCGGAATCGGTGCAAGGCTTAGAGTTGTAGAGGGATGTGGTACCGAGGTAGGAAGGGATAGATTCAGGTTGCTGACATTTGGAATCTTTTCTTCAGATGCCATCTCTTTGAATACTTTGTCTATGGGATTCTTGACTTTGGGAACCCGAATGTCTTCTTTCATTGATTGAAGTTTGGCCCTTTCATCGGTGGAAAGGATGATGTTGTGTTTTCTTTTGATCTCCTTCATCTTATCCATCAAACCTTCAATGCATTTGATGAATGTGTCCTTCTTCGGGTTTGGACTTTTGACAAGATGTTGAGAGATTTCGAACCATTCAGTGAGGCCGAAATTCTTGAGGTGGACATATGTCAAGCTTTTCAATGAACCATCATCTCTGTTAATGATTAGCCTGATATCCTTTGGGTTGACTCTGGAAGTAGCAATTTTGGCACTTGTGATTGTGGCTGTGCTCATTCGGTGGTGCATGGTTCTTTTGTACCAGGCAATTTCTTCGTTCTTTTCTTCTTCAAATGCACTTAGTACCGATTTTTTAATTTGGATGGCATCAGTGGACTTCACTTTGGCGGCTTCTTCTTCGGCAGCTTTCATGGATAGAGCTTTAGATTTATCCAAAGCTATTTGGGCAAGTCTAGCTTCCTCAATTTCTTGAGGAGAAAGGCCGAGATCGGTGGAAGTTGTTCGAGGAGGAGGCTTGAGTTTTAGAGTTTCAGCACCTTCAGGTCTTGCCCCATACTTAGCCAATTCTTTCTTTTTCTTTTCTTCCTTTACCAAGTCTTCGGCCGAAATTACCTTCTTTCCTTTATCTTTGGGAGCTTTGCTTGATTGCTCCCCCTCAGATGATGAATTCACTTCCACGACCTTAGGGAATATGATTTTCGGTGAAGAGATGGATTCGGTGGTGCCTGTATGAATTGGTGAGTTTTGAGGTGATTTCGGTGGTGGCGATGCTTTCGGTGGAGAAGGGGTTTTCGGTGGAGGCTTGTTGCTGGTAGATTTCTTGAGAGTGGGAAGTTTTCTTGGTGTAGTAGTGGTTTTCTCCCCCTCAGCAACAGTCGGAAGCTAAAAACCCATCTCATAAAATACTTTATTGAATTTGGAGTGAAGAGAGGCCAAGCTTGTAGACATGGAATCGGGAACCAGAGAGAAATCACCCAAGCTCATTTCCCATTCAGACTTTTCGGTGGTGGAGGCATTTTCGAGGAATGCCACCTTTGAAGACAAAGTATCAAGGGAGTCATTTATTGGTTTAAGGGCATCGGTGATGGCGTTGAAAAGAATTTGAGGCAACTTAGTCTCAAGAGTTGAAATTCTAGAGTTGGCCTAGGAGATTAAAGAAATGGTAGATTGTAGAAAAGTAGAGTGTTGGCCATGGTGAGTGGAAACATAACCACCGATTTCTGGGAAAGAACATCGGTAGCGTAGGGGATCAGTTTATGTAGGCCGATGTGGGAGGAAAACTGCTAGCTCATCGGGATAGAGAATTCTCGGTGGTGGAGAATCCTCCCGAATCGGTGATGGTGATCTATGCGGGGTAGGCGATCGGTATGGAGAAGGAGATCGCCGATGGGAATCCTGATGCTCCGGTGAGGGAGTCTCGGTGGGATTTTCTTTGGTGAACGGGATGATTCGGGGAGAACCAGTGTCCTCCAAAAGAAAATCAAAGAAGTCTCTCGGGGGGGGGATGTAATAGGGGGGAACCCTGAGCGGATTGTGCATCATCATCGATCATAAACTGACCGGGTGAAAGGCCGTGTAGTGTCAAATCTACTCCTTCGAGGGAAGAGGGCTCGAAGTCATCTCCTTTACCAGAAAAAGTGGGTGAAGAGGCAAATGTAGGGACTTCCTTTTCTACAACTGTGGTCTTTTGAGAGACCACAGAGGAGTCGGTTGTGGGTTTAACAAATTCCCTAGAATGGGATGGTTCAGTCAAAAGTACCCGATATCTTTTCAGAGAAGATTTCGGGGGGGAAGACGAGTGCCTCCGCTTAGAAGGTTTTTGAACCGGGGAAGCCGTCGAGGGTTCTCTCGTTGGCGTGGTTCTAGAAGCGGGTGCGAAGGTGTCGGTGGCCTTTTGTTGTTTCTTTTTAGCGCCACCGAACTTTACTCGAGGACGGGGAGAAGGGGCCACGACATTTGGAGTGACCTCGGGAATTTCCAGGTGTCGAAACCCAGGAATTTCCGCATCACCCCAATGTAGTTCGGGAGAGAGAGCAAAAGAAATCATACCTGGTCGTAAATGGCGATCGGTTGCGAGCGGTTTAACATTTAGAGTTTTGGTGCCAACGAGCGGAGACGACCAGTCATATGTGAATCGTCGAGTAGATGAGTTGCGATCGGTATCCAAAGCTTTAGCAAGTTTATGTTGAATGAGCATCGAGATGAAACGAGGATATGCAACATAGCATTTCTTGGGATGCTGGATTACCTCGACAAGTTCAGAAAAGAAGTATTAAGCGAAGTCAACTTTCCTTTGAAAGATGAGGGCATGAGCGAGCTTCGTGATATATGACGGCGATTGATCGTGCCCACTAGTCTTGCGAGAGAGACAATGGATAATATGGGCAAAGAAAAAATTCCATATGCCGCCCATTTTGCTTCGAAGGAGAGTGCCGGGGCCCTTTTTAGATGAATCATCAATAACATACCCAAGAGTTTGAACAACGTCTTCAAATATGTTGTTGGCATAAAAATCATCATATTGAGGAAAGGCTTGGATTTTGAGAGCTAGGCGAACATCATTGACCCCAAAGGTAAGGTCGTGATCGCCTTCGTCGTCGGTGAGAATGGAGGCGTGGATGGCTTCATTAGAGGGGTCGTAAACACACGTTAACCAAAACCGTCCAATGAGCATTTTGCTCATTTTAGGGTTGCAGGTGAAAGCATGGAGGAGAGAAGATCGGGTGAGAAACTTGGTTACCGTAGAGAACTCTGGATGAGATGAGTCGGAATCGAAGCGGGCAACGTGATTGCATGCATTGAACTTGAGGTCTTCGAATCGAGTGGGAACTGCAGATCTGGAGGATGCCATTGAAATGGGTATCGAAGGTTTTTAGAGAGAGGTAAGAGAGAAGAAGGGTTGCAAGTTTCGTGTGAAGGAAATGAGAGGGAAAAAGTATAGGGTTTGAAGAGTATATATAGAGGTGAGAGAAGATGGATTTAAAAAAAATGATGATTGTTTTTTTTTGGGGATTTGGTGATAAAAACGGCTGGAAGGGGAAAAGTCTCACATCACTGACAACTTTTGTGGACTCAAGAGGGCATGGGGAGATGTATTGGATAAGGAACCAAAAAGAAATCAGTGATTATTTGGTGGACACAGTACCGAAGTATCACCGATGATGAGAGTCGGTGTGAAATTTGAATTTCGGTGGAAGGATTAGACGAAAAGATTCCACCGAATTTCGATTTCGGTAGAAGAAAAGAGAAGACCTTTGGTGTTGGATGATTCCACCGAATTGCTGTTTCGGTGGATGAGAAGAAAAGTGAGTCTTTGAAATTACTCTGGAATGTTTCCACCGAATTGAGATTTCGGTAGAAGAGAAGATAATACCTTCGGTGTTGACTTTATTCCACCGAATCAAGAGAGATTTCGGTGGAAGGGTGTGAGAGTGTGTCGGTGGAAATACTGTGGGATGCTTCCACCGAATTGATGTCTCGGTGGAAGGGAGGAAAGTATGACTTCGAGGGATTTCGGTAGAAATGAAATCGGGGTAGAAGCACAAAGAAGTTTGTCCACCGCTGAGAGATCGGTGAAGATATAGAAGAAGAGAAAAACAAACATTTCGGTAGAAGGGATTGTCCACCGATGTGAGATCGGTAAAAAAACACATTTTAATCATGTAGATTGCACATTCCAAGTTCACTTATTAGAAAGTTAAACCTGGTTTCATCAAGGGGTTTAGTGAATAAATCAGCAAGTTGCAAATCGGTGGGAATGAAGTGCAGCTCAATGTCACCTTTGGAAATGTGGTCCCTGATGAAGTGATACCTGATATCTATGTGTTTAGATCTGGAGTGAAGAACAGGATTGTTTGCAATAGCTATTGCACTGGAATTATCACACAGAATTGGAACTTTAGAAAATAATTGATTGTAGTCCCTGAGTTGATTTTTAATCCACAGGATCTGAGCACTGCAACTTCCAGCAGCAATATATTCAGCCTCAGCAGTTGATGTTGAGACTGAATTCTGTTTCTTGCTGGACCAGCTTACCAGTTTTCCACCAAGAAGTTGGAAGCTACCTGTGGTACTCTTCCTATCAATCTGAGAACCTGCAAAGTCTGAATCTGAATACCCAATTAGTTCAAAACCTGAGTCTTTGGGATACCAAAGACCCAGGTGCAGGGTGCCCTTGAGATACCGGAAAATTCGTTTTAAAGCCTTTAAATGAGACATTTTTGGGTTGGCTTGATAACGGGCACACAGACAAGTAGCAAACATAATATCCGGTCTACTAGCAGTTAAGTACAGAAGAGAACCAATCATTCCACGATACAGGGTAACATCAACAGATTCACCTTTAAGATCAGCATTAAGTTTCAAAGGTGGGGCCATGGGAGTTTTCATAGGAGAGCTGTCTAGAAAATTGAATTTCTTCAGAAGGTCACGAATGTATTTACTTTGGTTTATAAAAATTCCTTCTGAAGATTGTTTGACCTGAAGTCCCAAAAAGAATGTGAGCTCACCCATCATGCTCATCTCATATTCACTCATCATAAGAGAAGCAAATTCATCACATAGAGTTTCGTCAGTAGCACCAAAGATGATGTCATCAACATAGATTTGGACAAGAATAATATTACCTGAGGTTTCCTTGATGAAGAGAGTGTTGTCAATTTTACCTCTGGAATATCCATTCTTTAGAAGAAAGTTGGCAAGAGTGTCATACCCAGCACGTGGAGCTTGCTTGAGACCATAGAGAGCTTTGTCAAGTCTGTACACATAGTCTGGATGAGATGGGTCTTCAAAGCCAGGAGGTTGTTTCACATAGACTTCCTCTGCAAGTTCCCCATTGAGGAAGGCACTTTTAACATCCATTTGAAAGACCCTAAAATTTCGGTAGGCAGCATGTGCTAGAAAGATTCTTATTGCTTCAAGTCTTGCAACAGGGGCAAAAGTTTCATCATAATCAATGCCTTCTTCCTGTCGGTATCCTTAAGCAACCAGTCTTGCCTTATTTCTGATAACAGTGCCATCTTCATCCATCTTGTTTCTGAAGATCCATTTGGTTCCAATGATTGTCTTCTTTCGGGGTCTGGGAACCAATCTCCAAACTTTGTTTCTCTCAAACTGAGAAAGTTCCTCTTGCATGGCAGTGATCCAACAAGGATCTGAGAGAGCTTCATCAGTCCTTTTGGGTTCAATAAGAGAGAGAAAATTCACATAGAGACAAATATTTCCAACTCCTCTACGTGTTTGGACACCTGCTTGCTGATCACCAATGATTTGGTCTATGGGGTGATCTTTGGTCCATTTTGTGGCTGGGGGTAAAGGTGATGGAGTATATGGAGTGAGATGAGTTGAAGTAGTGGGATCAGAGGTTCGGTGGAAGACAGGATTTTCGGTGGTAGGAGAAGACTGATTTTCGGTGGAGAGTATGATGGTTGAAGGAAGATTTTCGGTGGGAGGATGTGCATCGGTGTGAGAAATGGTTTCGGTGGGCTGGTCAATTTCGATGGGAGAAAAAGATGGTGACCCATTTTGGTTACTTGAAGGAGAAGGATTTGAAGGAATGGAAGATGTATCGGTGGAGTTGACTATGGGAGCATCACCTATGCATGAGGAGATCCATCTGTGTAATTCATCGTCATCATTTGAAAGTGATGAAGATCTTAGATCATCAAACTTGACATGGATGGACTCATCAATGCATTTTCTTCTGAGATTAAACACCCGATAAGCTTTGGAAGATAGGGAATATCCAACAAAGATTCCCTCATCAGCTTTGGGATCAAACTTCCCAAGATTTTCACGATCATTTAGAATAAAACACACACAGTCGAACACATGAAGAAAGACAATATTTGGTTTTCTGCCATGGAAAACTTCATATGGGGTTTTATCATGCCTTTTAGAGATCACCGACCTATTTTGGGTAAAGCAAGCAATATTAACAGCTTCAGCCCAAAAATAGGTAGGTAGATTTGATTCACTTAGCATGGATCTGGCAGCCTCACACAGAGTTCTATTTTTCCTTTCCACCACTCCATTTTGCTGTGGAGTCCGTACTGCAGAAAAGTTCTGAGAAATTCCTTTCTCAGTAAAGAAGTCTTCAAGAGCACTGTTTCTGAATTCAGTGCCATTATCACTTCTTACTGACCGAACAAGTTGGCCATTCAGAACTTCATTTTTCTTGACAAAATTGATGATTTCTTCAGTAGCATCACTTTTGTACCTGAGAAAAGAGACCCAAGTATATCTGGTAAATTCATCAACAATTACAAGAATGTACCTTTTTCCTCCTAGACTAGGAGTGCTGACAGGTCCACATAGGTCCATGTGCAGCATCTGCAGTGGAAGGGTGATGGAAGAGCATTGCTTTGTCTTGAAGGATGTTTTGGTGAGTTTCCCTTTCTCACATGCATCGCACAGCTTCTCTTTAACAAAATTCAACTTTGGCATGCCAGTCACCAGTTCTTTGTTGGAGATTTTATGAAGAGTTTTGAAATTTAGATGAGAAAGACGTTTATGCCACAACCAGTTTCTTTTGGAAGTTTCATCTGACACAAAGCAGACATTGGATGAATTGTTGCTTAGTCCCATGTCAATGATATAGACATTTTCCATCCGTTTTCCAGATAACACCACGTTGAAGTTTTTGTCCACAACAGTACAGATACAAAGTTCAAAGATAACTTTATATCCAAGATCACACAGTTGGCTAATACTGAGAAGATTATGCATGAGGCCTTCAACAAATGCCACTTTATTGAAAGTGACAGATCCATTAGTAAGAGTTCCATAACCTTTGGTGTAGCCTTTAGAGTTATCACCAAAAGTGACAGATAGACCCTTTCCAGACACATAGTTGATGAGAAGAGATTTGTTTCCCGTCATGTGGCGTGAGCACCCACTATCCAGATACCATATTTGATGGTGCTCAGAAACCTGCATGCACACACAAATTAGTTCTTTGGTACCCATTTTGTAATGGGTCCTTTGGGGTTAGATGAAAATGAGTCTTTAGGTTTGGTTCTATCTATTCTTTCCTTGGGACAATCCTTAGCCATGTGAAACGTGTCACCATAGTTATAGCATTTTCTATAGATAAAAACCTTTTTAATACTATGACCACTTTTCCTGTTTTGGCTTTTAACATTAGTTTTTATGACCTTGTTAGAAGGAAACAAAGCAGAAGGTTTGGATCTAAGAATTCCTTTATCAGTGTTGAGGGTTGGAGAGTTGGAAGATTCTTTGGAGTTTGACTTTTTCAAAAGCACAGATCTTGGAATTTGAAGACAAGAAGAGTTACCAGAAAAATTCTTTGGAGTAAATCTTTTGGGATGGAAATTGGCCACAGATTTGACCATCGATTTCCCTTTGTCAGAAGCTGAAATACTTTTTATGGGAATTTGAGGTTCTCTTTTGGGAATCTTTGAGGGCTTAGGTTCAGAATATTCATCTATGTGAATAGATTTTAACAACTCATGGAGAGGTATGGGAGGATCATCGGTGGGGTTTGATCTTTTCAGCAAGATGACTTTTGAGGAGTTAGAAGATGAGGCTTCATCAATGTTTGATCCTTTTGAGAGATCATGGGTGAGTTTTGAAACTTCATCTGAGTCATGTTTCTCAAAGGATTGATTTGAGGATGCCTCTTTTGCTTTAATAAACATTCCATATTTTAAAGCTTCACCCAGATCTAAAGAATTTAAGGAGATGGAATCACAAGAACTTGAAACAGATGCATCATCCCACACACTAGAGATAGGAACAAGTGCATGGGAAGAAACTTCAGGATGGACTTTGACAAATCCTAGACCGATTTTGCTATTTCCACCGATTTGGTTTTGAAAGAGTTGTTCAAGATTTTTTGAAGAATCTGTCCATTTTCTCACAACCTCTTGCTCTCTTTTAAGTTTCTTAAAAAGGGAGTTCTTTTCTTTTGAAATCACATGATTTATTGTTTTCAAGTCCTCAAGCTCAGTTTTGATTTCCTCAAATTTTTTAAGCTTAGACATGCAAATTTCAAGTTCAGATTTGAGTTCTTTCACTTGAGCAGATTTTCTATTCTTGCTATCTTTGACAGAATAAAAGTCTTTAGTTAAAGATTCATACGCATCTATCTTTTCACCATCAGTCATATTATTAAAAGGATGTACCTGAGCATAAGCTGTCGAGCACCCAGTCGACACAAGAGCCATTGGAGAGGTAGCTTTTTCAGAATCCTCCATCTCTTCAGAAATGGCCATGAAGCACATATTGTGAGAATCACTGTCAGAGGTGTATTCTTCATCCCAGTCATGAGTTTCTGCCATTAGACCTTTTCCTTTTCTTTCAAGACCCTCACTCCTTTCTTTCTCTTTCTTGTACTTGGCTTTATACTTCTCAGCGCGCTCCTGATGGTCTAAGGAAGAGGATTGGGAATCCTTTTTGGAAAAGGTTGATTTGAAAGGATTATTTCTGGGTTTCTCATTCTTTGAAGAATATTTGTCAGAGGATGGGTTCCTAGACTTAGTAACACGCTTGCTCCTACACTCAGATGCAAAGTGTCCTTTCTTGCCACAGTTATAGCACTCTTCATTTGACTTATCAGATGAAGTCTTGGAAGATGAAGATTTTCTAAAATTTCTGGATTTGATGAAAGGACGAAATTTGTTCTTAGAGCCAGCCATCGTTGCCATTTCTTCAAACAATTGTTCAACCATAATTTCCTCACCTTCATCGTCAGCATCACTAAGATATGCCTCCGTTTGGTGGGTAGAGTTATTTTGGCTGTCATTGTCAGAGTCTGATGACGGATAGGTGATTCGAGGAACATTTTGAGATTTCTTGGAGCTTTCACTGACAAGAGCTATAGAAGAGCTCTTTATCTCTTTGATGAAAGATTTTCTTTGTAACTTTGTTTGCTCAAAATTGAAGAGAGTTCCATAAAGGACAGTTAAGGGCATGAACTCAAGGTCCTTGGTAGTTTTAATGCAAGTACATATATTCTCCCAAAAATCTGGAAGACAATCCATGAACTTGCTTAAGACTTCCTCATTATCATATACTCTGTCCAATAACTTCAGATCATTTAAAAGAGAGTTAAAACGATTATAGTAGCTGGGAAGAGATTCACCTTTTTCATGAGTGAAGAGTTCATACTTTCTTATGAGAGAAATATTTTTGCATTTCTTCACTTCCTCTGTACCTTCGTACAGTACACACAGTGTGGTCCACATTTCTTTAGCAGTTTCAAAGTTAACCAGAGAGTGATAGACCTCATCAGGAAGTGAGAGTGCAATAATTGCTCTTAGCTTAGAGTCGAGAGTAACCAAACGGTTTTTCCTCATCAGTATATTTCTTAGGATTTTTTAGGATGTAACGACCAGTAGCACTGGATTTTTCTTCATCAGAATCACTAGAGATTTCTTTTTCTATGGTTTCTTTACCAGGCCTCTGCGTTTCATAGCGAGCCCAAACTCTGGGGATGATAGGTCTCCCTCTTTGAGAATGGTTGGATATCTAGTATACACTCCTTCCATGAATAGCATCATGCGGCTCTTCCACAAAGAGAAGTTGTTAGCATTAAACTTAGGAGGTTTGGTTATGAAGCCATTCTCAGAAAAGTTGTTTAGAAAAGAGTTTTCAATTGTAGAAGAAGAAGAGGCAGCCATCGCAGATCAAGTTTATGGGATTAAACTTTCTGCTCTGATACCACTTGTTAGTCCCAGATGGCTTAACAAGTATTGTAGAAGAGGGGGGGGGTGGGGTTGAATACAATACTCAAAATTTTCACAATTTTAATTCTTTTATTGAAAATCTTTCAACAAGAATTACACATAGAAACTTAAGACTGTTGCGGAAAAGAACAGATAAACTATTCTAACAATCTTACACGAAGTATACTAACAAAACAACTAAGAACACTTAGAACAAAGCTATAAGGTTATTTAAGCAATATGAAAATCTTGCACTGAGAGAAATCCAGAAAGCGTGATTAGCATGGAGTCTTCATCTTCCTTTTATAGTGAGGATAAGGTACTGAGCATTAAATGCATGGTACTATTATCCTCAAGTCACTTGAAACGTACCAATGGTCTTTGGAAAAGTACCAGTGGACTTCTAAAAAGCTGATAAGTCACTATCACCTTTTTCTTGAAACCAGGAATAGAAGCCATGCTGAAAGGACATCTTCTAAAAAGATAATAAGACAAAATGTTACTTTTGCCTTGTATCAGATTTTGTCCCGAAATAAATGATCTTCTTTATGAGTATTCAAGACAATATCACCGAAGGAGTTCCACCGATAATATTGTCAAGAATATATAAAACCATCTGTAAAGAAGTACCACTTCCACAGAGTTCCTACCGAGTTTAAGAAGCATATCAGTGGAAGCTGTTCACCGAAATTATTGAGAGTTTCTTTGGTAGAGATGAAGGCCACCGAAATTGTGAAGACAATTCGGTGGTGATGATGGCCACCGAAATTGTGAAGACAATTCGGTGGTGATCATGGCCACCAAAATTGTGAAGACAATTCGGTGGAGATGACTTGTTTGTATGTTGAGAAGAGTCTTCTATTTTCCACAAGTAGAGAGTCTTCAAGCTTGGTTTCGGTTGATCTTCGACTTCACCGAACATTTGCTATTTTGTACAAGTCATTAAAAGAACCAAACTAAAATATTCTAAGTAGAGGTATTAGGGAAAACATCGGTGAGTCAATTTCAAATCCTTGGTGACCCAACAATGTGGATGAACCATCAAGTAGGCACTAGGAGGATATAGTCTTGGGTGCCACCTTGGAGGTCTGTACCTAGATCTCAGTCATTCGGGGTAATGCCTTGGAGGTAGTCCTCAATGTGCCAAGACTTGTGGTATTCATCATGGGAGTAGACACCAAGGTATATCGACGCTTGAGCTGAAACTTGATTTGGTGCTATGGGTCTCCCCCAGTGATTCCAAGTGTTGAACTAAATGATCATGTTGATGATTTCTTATCGATAAATGTTGTTATATATTATTTTTTTCAAACACATTAGGATTTTTGGCGTAACCTTTGTTTGGTGTCGACATGTATCTCAAGTTTAGTGGCGTGATCGCCAAGAACAACTAGCCGGTCTAGAAGTGAGCTTGGGGAAAATCATTTTTGGGACTCATAATGTAAAAGACTTTATTTTGTGATCGGATGACACCCTTTTGTAATCTTACTTCCTTAGAGGAATTAGACTAGTAGGTTGTTATCTTTTACCATTACAATTACAAACTTGTAATTCAGTAGGTGTACTTGTTTTTTCCTTTTTGGAAAAGCTGATGTCTTGACATTTATACCACTTTTCCGTTTAACAATTTTTTTTGTTTATCCCAAATTTTTGGGTGCTACAGATCATCACTCTAGTGTAAAAACGAAAGGTCTGCTAACATGTGTCTGTTTGTCAACTTTCTCTCTATCTCTCTCATTAAACCCAAGAAGATTGAATATGTCATTCAAGATTCCAGTTGGATAAATGTCATGCAAGAAGAACTACTTCAATTGAGTGAAACAAAGTTTGGAATATTGTTCCAAGACCTCTGGGAAAATTTATTATCGGAACAAATGGATCATTCGAAACAATATGGATGAAGATGGCATCATTATTCGAAACAAAGCCAGACTTGGGGCTCAATGATACTACCAAAAGGAATGAATTGACTATGATGAAAAATTTGCTCCTGTAGCAAAACTATAACCCATTAGAATCTTCTTGGCCTATGTGGATTACAAAAATTTCAAAGTATTTCAATTGGATGTCAAAAGTGCTTTCTTGAATGGAAACAATTGTCAGAAGACGTATACGTAAAGCAACCTCCAGGATGTGAGGATCATATATATCCTGATCACATAAACAAACTGGATTAAGCATTCTATGGACTCAAACAATCCCTACGTGCATAGTATGAATCCCTCTCCTCCTTTCTCCTTAATAATGAGTTCTCTCATGGCAAGATTGATAACACTCTATTTCTCAAGAATTGTGGTATTGATATCGTTATGGTTCAAGTTTATGTGGATGACATTATATTTGATGCAACCAATATTTCTGTCAATGAGAACTTTTCAAAACTTATGCATAGTAAATATAAATGAGTATGATAGGAGAACTAACCTTTTTCTTAGGGTTACAAGTTAAATGAATGACGACATCTTTATCAGTCAAAGTAAATACGTCAAAGATTTTCTAAAAAAATTAACTTTGACCAACGCTCTCCCACGAAAACTCCAATATCACTTCCTAATAAGTTATTTTCTGATCTAAATGGAAAATTAGTAGATATAACTAATTATCAAGGAATGATTGGATCTCTTTTATATTTTATTGCAAGCTGAGTAGATATAATGTTCTCCACATGCCTCAGTGCCATATATCACACCAATCCAAAAGAATCACACTTTTTGACTGTAAAAAGAATTTTCAAATATTTAAAACGAACTACAAATCTTGGGCTTTGGTGCCCCAAAGATACAAAGTTTAAGTTGATTGGGTATTCAAATTCAGATTATGTAGGGTGCTAGTTAGACAGAAAAAACACTACAAGAAGTTGCCAACTTCTTGGTGGAAAATTGGTAAGTTGGTCAAGCAAAATTCAAAACTCAGTCTCTACCTCCATTGTTGAAGTTGAGTATGTTACTGCTGGAAGTTGTACAATTCAAATCTTATGGATGAAAAATCAACTTGTTGACTATGACATTAAAATTTATGTTGTACCCATTATGTGTGATAATTATAGTGCCATTTCCGTTGTCAATAATCCAGTTCTACACTCAAGAACAAAAACAATGATATTAGATATCATTTCATGTGACCACATAACCAAATGAAATGTGGAACTTCATTTTATTCCAGCAGAATATTAATTGGATGATTTATTTACAAAACCTCTAATTGAATCTCGATTTATGTTTTTTAATCAATGGATTAGGAATGTTGAATTTAGAAAATTAGTATACGGTTATTATATTAATTCTCTAGGTTGGTATTCATATTCAAAATAAAATGAGTGAAATTTATTTAATATCATGTCTTTTAAAAAGGATGACTACTATATTTTACATTTCCTATGTGGAATCATCACATCTTCTAATGATGTGACCTTTTGCAAATCCTTAAGAAGATAAGGATATTAAAATCCTGTAATATGTTCAAAAATCCTCCTCGGATTACTTGGTTGTCTTCAAATCCCTGATCCGTTTAAAAGCACTATTCGAATTACCAAGTTTTTCTTAATTCTATCTTATGGGATTTCTATAACGGATCCTTCGTAATCCGATCCTTATCCGGCATCTATCGTCTTAACTTCAATATCCAATGTTTTTCATCTTCATTCATGGTGTTTAAATAGATGTTTCAACGTTTTGATGTTTAACTCTTCTACATATGAAAAACATATCAGATTTAACATATTATATCTCAATCTGAATATTATATCTTATCCATATTGTTTTACTTTAGATGTTTTAACATTTTGATGTTTGACACATCTACATGTGAAAAACAAATGTATTTTGAATCATCGGATTCCAATGACCCTATCTGATAGTTGATACGATTGGATTGTGATTTATTTATGATTCTTCACCCGCTTATATGGTGTGGAACCCTAAGAGCCTAATGCAATCTAAGCGCCACCTTCATCATTGCATGTCAAAATTAGAAGAGTCGGCGCAAGTTTCAAGTCAAACGTCATTTCGAAGCGCCACTGCTAAACTAAAACCATAATGACACTGAAACCATAATGACACTCTCTTGGTTTAAAACCCTCGTTTTAAAGTTGAAAATCACTCTTATCTTCAAATTAACCGAGCTTGCTTCCCTAAACCTTCTTAACCAAGCTTGGTTATCTTTCGAAGAATGATGGCTCTCGAGAACATCATATTATTATCGATTTTTTTGTCAAAAAATCTTTTAGGGTTTGTACTCACTGTTGATCCCAAAATGTGCCAACATCTACTCGAGAATTTATGGCTTTCATGTTCATACTATGTCAAAACTTAAGAAATTTGTGCAAGTGTTCTATCTGAAAAATATCTCACTTTCACTGTGAATGATCTTGCTGTTTTCGGGTTCTGACAAACCAGACTTTGAGAGCTTTCCCAAGGATGTTGATCTTGAAGATGTACTCACTGTGGTTGGTACAGAAAATATGTTAAGGATGCTTATACTACAGGGATGCTTCTTCGAAAATACATGAGTAGTGTCGGGTACTTGTTTTTCTCTCAGCTTACTTTCTTCTTAAGCAACAAGACGAATGGGTATGATCAGATACCCAGTTCCACCACACGATTGGCACACTCCCTTATATTCCACGGAAATATAGACTTTGCTTAATACTTCTTCAATGATCTTAAGAAAAAGATTGTAGTAGCATGAAAATACCGAGAAATCCCATATTTCAGATTCATCTCTCTCATCATTTTGAAGAAGCTCGAGAAGCAGATTCCGAGCAACTTGTCTTTTGATTTGTATGTTGCTCGGATGAACTTTAAAACCATCCACACAATTTTCCATTCATCGAATCTTGCGATCCCAACAGGCGTCGTTCTCTTTGCTCAAACCTCAAGTTAAAAATGGAACGATTCCTCTTGTCGGAATGCAATCAAACTCTTTTTTAAAGCAAAGGTTGCATCCCTCAAGAGAAGCACTTCCAATGCTAACCTCTCCTCTCTGCCAAAAGCCAATCTTGACTCAAAATCTCCATCCGACAGAGTGAATATATTCGACCCGTATCGGATTTGAATATTGGATCATTTGGTCAAAATCATATTGTCCTACCTTTTTATGAGATTATGGTACTAAATGGCTTACTAGTATCTTCCCATATCTCCACCCCAAACCTAGATCATAACTGGGATGATGATTTTGCTCTATCAATATTTCATGACATATCATCTTCCGAAATATACTTTCTTAACCAAGCCTTCCATTCAAGCCACATCCGACCAGTGGCATCTGAACCCATCCATGACAATCAACTCCCCTCGTCAGATTCTCTAAGAATTGAGGACTTCTTTTCATATCCTAACCCTTTTATTCATTTCGACACCAATCAATCATCCACATCTTCTATCCCTCTTACAACCTATTTACCCACAATCTCGGGTCTTACATCATAAATTCAATCACACTTGCCGGATATACAAATGCAAGTATCCAAAATGAGACAATCTCAATTGTTGTCTACCCAAAAGATCATAAACATTGAAAAGATGTAGACAGAGATTGCATCTAGTCTCATACTTGGTTTTTAAACTCTAGGAATGAATTTCACACCATGGTCAAAAGTCAATCCGAACAACTCGCAGCTATCTCGAGAGTCTGCAAATCCAATGGAACTCATCCAACAACCTTCACTAATGAAGATCGGACTCGACTCCTCCATATTGAGCGAACTTAAGAATCCATCATATCCTCTCTTTGGATTCCCACCTCCATAGTAGATTTTCTTATTGCTTCTTCCGGCACTACCGAGGGGGAGAAAACAACAACTTCTTCCAGCAATACTGAAATAGCAATAATTCTATCTACGGAGGAGAGCAAAGCAAGGATTCAGAAACACAGGGGAAGAAATGAAAGAAAAAAGAAAAAGAAAACACACTCCTGAAAAAGACAGAATCCAAACTAAAGAATTGAAGGAAGAGGCTGACAAAAGGATTAAACAAACGATCATCTTTATCTACCACCACCAAGACATTATAATCTAAAACCATTGTAAAACATGTAAATCATCGTTTGATTATATCTTAATGGTATAAAAGAAAGTTTGGATTACTTGTTCATATGATTTTGCTTTATTCTTGTTTCATCTCTTACATATTTTTGTTCCTTTTGTAATCCGATGAAAAGAAAAGAAAGAAAAGAAAGAAATAGAAAGAAGGAAAGAAAATAATGGAAGAAAACAAAACGAAAAACCAAAAATAGAAAAAGGCAAAAAGAATCCGAAAAATGATCAAACAGAATCTATGAGTTTGGACTCTTTTACTCGCTTTTGAGTTTTTGTACCATTTATAATTTCTAAGTGTTTTAGTTTGAAAATGACATCTATTTGTACTATTGACAAATAGGAGGATGAGATTGTTAGTCTAAATCATCGGATTTGTGAATAATAAAAATAGATATTCGATATGACATAGAGATATATTCTTGATCTTTTCCCCAAAAAGAGTCTAATCTGATAAGACTCATTCTATCGAATTAAAGTTCAAATAGTGTCTAATTCCAAAGTCTCCAAAAGAAACATCCTCAAGATACTCGGATTTAGACCATCAGATTGATAACCTTAAATAAATCACATAAGGTTGTAATCCGATAGAAGACTCCAAAAGAAACATCCTCAGTATACTTATACAAGTCTTGTAACTATCTGTGTTGATCCAAAGTGTCAAAAGTCTTTAACAAAGTTGAAGATCAGTTGAAGAGTGGCCAAGATAGTCACCAAAGCGGTCATCTAGCCAAAAGAAGATAGATACAAGATATAGTCAGTTTGACTAATACTACTACTGACCAAGCTGTATTTTGATGTACAAACTTGTTCAACAACTCTCCCAAACTCTCATCCTAGTATGAGAATATGCAAAAGTATGTCAACTAAAGTATGTTCTAGAGCTTAAATTTAATTAATGTCATTCTTAATTTACTGTTACCTTTGCATACAAGGATTGAGTGGGTTAACATATGTCTACATCGACTACAAAGGTTGAAATGAAAAGTACAAGCATGCATGGATCAGCAAATTAGAAATAGACGCATGTGAAAGTTGAAGGAGAACATTTAATACAATCAGCAAAGCAGAACTAGACGCATGTTAAAGTTGAAAGACAACATTTAAAGTCTAGGATCAACACTGGCTTCATCCACTTGGGTCGCAGCCCTCAGGGGTTCACTTCCTCGTCCCCTTTCACGACCCCTTCTTCTACCACAGATAATAGTTCGTCTCGATATGGCCACATATCCGTCCTCAAGGATCTCGTTACATGATTATCCTTATTGATAGAAACATACCTACTTCTTAGTGATCACTCTGACATAGGTAGTTACTGAAAAAGTACACAAATATGAAGCTTAAACCAATAGTTTCAACATAATAAGGCAAAATAAGCACACACGTGTACTTGTAAACTCGCAATTACATTGGCCAGATGTAAAAACAAATTTATCTTACATGATAGCTCTTACTACCCTATTATTCTTGTCCCTGTTGAGGTCCTTCCTAAAAGTTTTCCTATTTCTTAATGCATCCCCTTATTCTATTTTTTAAGTTTAGGCTCGTCCGGTCACCTAAATCCTTTAACTATGGTTCTGATACCAATTATAACAACCCTAAACTCAGAGTAGCAATAACATTAAATATTGCCAAAACTGCCCCACAGTGAACAAGTCATAACATCTAATGCATCTCATAGTTTGCAGCAGGTAAACACATCCCCAACTGAAAATTTATAAAGACATTTAATCCAAATGGAGGTCTAGATGTCTAGCTAACAAGCACTATAAGCATTTTCTATATCCAAGGCTCACATCTTCCTATTTCCCTTGCTAGTACTCTCAATATGATGCTTACCTGCAAAGGTTTTTAGTTTTATATAAGCGAGAGTTAGACCGGATGTCTAGTGAGTTCCCTCAAGTATAGTTCACACATACACGCCACCATTTGAAATAATTGAAATCATGCAAAAATAGTACACACTTTGATAATTGATGCACACTTATACATTACGTGGATGACATACTTATGGTCACGAACACCTGTGACTAAGTATTTGGGCTACACGCCTGCCCTTATAACGAGTGGCATAAAACAAATTCATGCACTTTATTTGGATCACACCTCCCGCGCAAGCCATCACACGTTTCAGCACATTCCCATGCACACTTTATAAACATTCATTAGATAAACTATGAAACTACCAACATGAAACGTGCATACTTATTTCAGAACATGTAAACTCAGTGATCATTCGTACAAAAAGAGTAGTAGAAAAACTCACCTAAAGTCCAAGCCTAGATCACACTTTAGGCTTAGAATCCACAAACCAGATACCTGAATTTCGGTGTTAAACAAGGTATTAGTGCCTCAACCATACTCTTTATAGCTTACTAATAACCCCTCTAAATGCTAGGCTAAGTTGTAGCCCTAAAATACCACTTATGTTAAAAATCGAAAATCCAAACACAATGAGTTGAGTGGCTTGGCACGCGGGATAGGACGCGGGACAACCTGCGGGACTCAGTGTCCGTCATGTGCGTCATGTGCAGGCGTTGTTCGATACAAGGAGTTCCATAACCAATCCAATCGACTTATCCACCAAAAAGGGTTGCATAATACACCAAAATTAGTTACAAATTAACTCTAGAGCTTATCTAAACCAAACCACTCAAATCCCCGTCATAATATCTATACTAATGGATCAAAATAACCAAAATGTATGGGGTTTGGGTCACTTTCACCCCAAATCTACAAAAATAAGGATAGTCTTGACCAAGGATTGCAAAGAAGATTGACCTCTTAAGGTTTTCCTCCCAAATAAATAGATTTCCACACATTACTCACCAAAATGGCACAATTGTCCAACACTTTAGGTTAAACCCAACATTGAGACCTAATCAAGGAAGAAATAGGTTGAAGAATAGACATTCTTACTAGAGATGAAGCTTCAAACCTTGTTGCACCTTTGATTTCCCTTCCTCTCTTCTCTTCTTCGTTCTTTCCAACCATACGCACGCGCGCGCACACACACACACACACACAAAGACCCTTCTTGACCGATTCTAAATGAAACAAATGAAGGCCCAAGACTCTTAATTCCTAAAATTACACTCTAGTCCCTGAAATTGAGACCACAATACTGCTTAACCCTTCAATTTCATGAAAAGGCATAAATCAGGAACTTGGGTTATTACAATTCAATTTTGTATCTTATTCAAATACAAAAACGTTATCACTTTTCAAACCACACAAAACTGTATTATAAAATCGACATGCATGCATGCATACATCAATATCAATAAGTTATATGAAGTCAATATATTGTATCGCATGAGTACACTTCAAATTAATTACTAACACATTTTCAGTAATTTAGGAAATGTTTCAGAATAAGATTCAAAACTTGCAAAATTGTACAGCTTTCCATTCTTGTGTTTGATTGAATGTCATTTTCTTTTGTTGGATCAAGTGTCACATTCATTTAAAGAATTCAATATCAATTGTTTATAGAAATCAAATCATCATATTCATTACTTTTAATAAAAAAAATATATAAATATTTTGTATGTGCACTCGTTTGACCAATAAATGGATGAATCCATCCGACCACAAATTGTTGTCAATTAAATATTCCAATCTATCGACATCACTAGTTTCCAAAAATATGATGGACACGTATATCTATATACGTCTGGAACCCTGTATTTTTCTATTTTTTTCACATGTATAAACTAATAATTAGAAGGGTACTTGCGCAATGCAGCACGATATATCTTGATTTTAATGTTTTAATTTTACTTTTTATCATTGTCGATTTTATAAAACGGTTGTGTGTTGTTTTGAGAAAATTTATAATATTTTTTTTATAAATTTGTACAAAGAATGACGCTTTTTTAGGGGTTCATGATTTGAACATTTTAAAGGGTTTAAGAGATAAGGATTAATTAGGTAACTAATGAGGATTAAAGAATGATGTTTTTTTAGGGGTTTACCATTTGAGAATTTGTAGGAAGTTTGAGATAATGACTAAAAGGAATGAGTTAGAGATAATGACCAATTAAGTAATTAGCATTAGCAGTTGTACATAAAACTTTTTTAGTTGTTTTAAAGATATTTTAAGTAATCAGCAATTAATAGCAGTACATAAGCTTGTATGGATTGTTTTTAAGAGTTTTTTATAAATATTTTATAATATGTATATATAAAAAAACCTGAAAATTAACTACAGTATAAATATTGAAGTTTTGAATTAATTGCAAGAAATATTTAGGTTTTTGAACTGTATTTATATTTGTTTTAATCTAGAAGTATAATGGATATAGGTATACGAATATTCATGATTTTTTTTGTAATCACGTTGATTATCCATTTTATATACCTCTGGGTACTAAGGTGTTCATAGTTTGATCCGCTGTTCTAAAAGGCTCGTCGCAACAGTCGTCATGGCGTGCCGTGCCTTAAGGCTTATGTCTCGCGCCATTCTATGCTCAGGGGCGGAACACAAGCCTTTCAAAAATATCAAAAAATACATTATCCAAGTTAGAAAGTTTTACTCAAAAATAACAAAAATACATTCAACGAACATCTGTTTAAATATGAAAATGTCAAACATCGCTCGTCAAAGTGGAACCCGTCGATCTTTTACGGCCTTGAAGTCTTCCACAATCTCCTCCAAAGTAATCTTTTCAGCAACTTCCCTTTCGATAAACAAAACCAACGAGTCGTTTAGAAACTCATCATCCATTTTATTCCGCATTCTTGTTTTCACAATATTAATGGCAGAAAATGATCTCTCGGTTGTCGCGGTAGAAACTGGGAGAGTAAGTAGTAGACAGAGTAATCGATGAATAAGATCAAAAGTGGTTTCTCTTCTAGTCCTTACCAACCACTGACACAATTCTGCAATAGATGTCAATTGCTTATAATCTGCATGTTGAACGACATCAATAACATAATGTTGAAGTTGCATTTTCAGAATTGTTTTCTCATGATCACTAAAATCTTCAGGATAAAACTTCTCTACTAGTTCACGCACATCAAGACTTCTAAAACTCTCGTATGAATTTTTGGGATCTAGAGTAGAAGCAAGACGAAGCATCTCCATGGAACTATCACTGAAACGGTGATCTAGTTCCATTAATTGACAATTAATCGCTTCATAAAAAATATCCACTCGGTAATGATGCTCAACTTAGCTAACCAAACTATTTTAAATAAAACAAGTCATAAAGTATAGAGATGCATTAAACAATTTCATATAAATTTGAACCTAACTTAGCTAACCAAACAATTTTAAATAAACTTAGCTAACCAAACAATTTTAAATAAAACAAATCATAAAGTCTAGAGATGCATTAAACAATTTCATATAAATTTAAACCTAACTTAGCTAACCAAACAATTTTAAATAAACTTGAATAAAATGAAAAAAACCTGTGATTTAGGGACTGTTGGAAGATTATTTGATGATGTTGAAGTTAAAATCTGTGGGATTTCATTTAATCGCCCCTGATTTGGTTGTTGCTCTTCCTCTTCCATGAGGGCTACAAATACAATTCCAACGATAATCAGAACTCAATAAGTCAATAGAAAATTCAGCAACAAATAATCAAGTATTCAACAAATAATCAGAACTCACTAAGTCAACAGAAAATTCAGCAACAAATAATCAGCAACAAAAAATTAGGGTAAATACTAAATAATGAATAAGACCTCAATTTCATAACACTAATTACTAAATCACTAAATGTCAAAATCAACAACAAAAAATTAGGGTAAATAATCAGCAATTGAGCATTTCAACAACAAATAATCAACAACAAAATTACAAAAATACAAAACAATCAGCAACTAAGCAAGAGAAACAAAATGATTTCAGATTTTCAGCAACAAATAATCAAAACAAAACAATCAGCAACATTTCAATTTTCAGATTTTCAGTGCCTGGACTAGTGGAGAGTGGCGAGTCACAATCAGCAACAGCAAGGTCTGGGGGCGAAGGGCGAGCCGGCGGCGGCGAGGGCTGAGTGACGGTGAGAGACTGAGAGTTGAGAGCATGCTAGCAGCTAAGCAGGTTTTTTTATCGATAAACGAACCACAATGAGAGAGAGGCGGTGAAACTGAGATGTGAGAGGGGCTCTCGGCTGGACTGGGCTAGTGGAGAGTCAAGAGTGGACTGAAAGTCGAGGGGCCCAATTGTTTTTTTTTTGTTTAACTATAGCCTACCAAATTAGAACTACTACTAATTTTTTTTAAAGCCCACATGCCATGGCCTGGAGTAGCCTATAGGGCCATCCGCCACTGGTTATCCTTGTGGCACGCCATGGCCTAAGGTGCGGCCTTTTGTGACGCGATATTTGATTTTCTTTACGTTTTTAATGTCTTATTTTTCATTTTTTAATATATAACCTAATTTAATGTAACAACCCAAACAAAATAAAACCATAGCATAGCATTGAATATAAAACATCCCAAAAAGGGTCCCAAAATTTTCTCAAGTACATTTGTCTCAAAACTAGGTTGGCGGAAACAACCTATTCACAACTGAGAATAATAATGAATGTCTAAGTAGTATAAGTGAAGCAACTATCACTAGAAGCATCCGCACTCTAAATCTTCTCCTTATTCTTGTCGGAGCTTCCTAGTATCGGCTTCCCTGAAAAGGTTTAGTTTGGAAAATGCGAGGGTTAGACCATGAGGTCTAGTGAGCTCCCTCAAGAAGCAACAATTTCAGTAATAAATATTTAAACCACCTCATAACATTCATATATAACAACTTTAAACAAGCCTTCATAAAACCACCACACATGTAAATGGCACACTGAAGCCACTCGGAAGTGACAACGTGTCAGTCTCACACTGCCTTACTAGATCACACCTCCCATGGCATAAACGGGACACACCCCCCGGTATGAGCACTGACGGGCCACACCCCCCCTACTTAGCCAATTTACAACTAACAACAATGTATGCATACATCTTAAGTAACTTCCATACATGCATTTTCATGTAATAAAACATATCATTTTATATTCATTTACTTACTTCAGAAAACACGATTATAAATACGTATTTAGTTAGAGAAACTCGTTGGTCGTCGTAGCGCACTACTTCTCACGTAAGCTTCAGCTTTCTAGGTGAAACACCTATGACATTAAAGAGAGTAAGAACAATAAGTCCTACGTTGACCCTTACTACATTCTGGACAGATCCCCAAAGAAACTTGGCTCAAAAGGACTACTGAATCCGAAACCAAGGTTCCGGACTCCAACCACTTTTCCGGACTCACTTCCGGATTTCTTCCGGATTCCGGTTCCATACCAGATTCCCTTCCGGATTCCGGATTTCGTTGACTCTTCCGGATCCATTACGGATTCCTCTTCCGGATTCCGGTCCCAATCCGGATTCCACCTCCGGATTCCGGTCCCAATCCGGATTCCACCTCTGGATTCGGACTCTGCCAATTTCGAACTAAGTTGGGCTTTCGCTAAAAACATTCTGAGTGACCAAAACTCCATTCTGACCGATGTGCAATGATCGAAAACATTTGAAAAAGATTGCAGGAAACATTAAGACACTACTAGACAACAGAATGAAATGCTCACCCAACATAAGCATCGATTGGGTCCTCATTTATTCTAGAAACTCATCAAAACATGAAACCTACTCGACATCTCAATAAGAGCATGAAATTAGGAGGTTACCTTTCCAAATTGATGCTAGAGTTTACTCTGATGCAAATCCTTTCCTTCCCTTCTTCCCAAAAACCCAAAAGCTAGATTGATTTCTTCTTCCTGCTTCCCCACATACAAGCCGCTCTCAAATGTGAATTGTCTAGGGTTTTATGCCTAAAATGAGGGTTTTATACCCTCTCCCAAAATTACACTTTGGTCCCTCAAGATTTAAGTTTTCACTTTCCGTCCATCGATCTTACAATTCTTTAAATTGAAAACTTGGTTATTACAATACCTCCCCTTCAAAAGAATTTCGTCCCCGGAATTCCATTGTCGAAAAGCTGAAGGTACTTGGACCTCATGTCCGTCTCTACTTCCCAAGTTGCCTCTTGGCCCTTATGAAACCGCCACTGAACCTTTACCAGCCTGATCTCCTTGTTCCTTAACTTACGAATCTTGCTGTCCACAATCTTAACGGGTTCCTCTACGTATGTCAGTCTCTCATCGACACTGATATCCTCCAATGGAATAGCCACATATGTTTGTGACAAACACTTCTTTAGGTTCGAAACATGAAACGTCGGATGAACTCTCTTTAATTCTTCTGGCAAATCTAACTTGTAGGCTATTGCTCCGACCCGCTCAGAAATGACGAAAGGCCCCACATACCTCGGTCTCAACTTTCCTTTCTTCCCGAAGCGTACTACTCCCTTCCAAGGCGAGACTTTCAGCATTATCTTGTCACCCACTTGAAACTCGATAGGTTTCCTTCTTTTCTTTGCGTACTTCTTTTGCCGATCTTGCGCGATTCTCATTTTCTCGCGGATTAGCTCTATCTTATCCGCAGTTATTTGTACAATTTATAGGCCTGCTAACTGCCTTTCTCCCACTTCGTTTCAACACAACGGTGTCCGACACTTCCGTCCGTATAAGGCTTCAAATGGTGCTGCTTAGATGCTCGTGTGGTAACTATTGTTATACGAAAATTCTATCAAAGGTAGATGCACTTCCCAAGAACCCTTGAAATCAATTACGCAGGCTCGGAGCATGTCCTCTAACATTTGAATGGTTCTTTCGCTCTGACCATCCGTTTGGGGATGATATGTTGTGCTCAACTTCACTTGCAAACCCAACCTCCGCTGAAGACTTCTACAAAACGACGACGTAAACCGACTATCACGATCGGACACAATAGATCGCGGCACCCCGTGCCTTGATACGATCTCATTAATATACAACCGTGCTAGCTTCTTCAATGGATCCGACTCCCTGATTGGAAGGAAATGTGCGGACTTGGTGAGACTATCCACAATCACCCATATCGCATTGTTACCCTTCGGAGTCCTTGGTAATTTCGTAACAAAATCCATGGTTATGCTATCCCATTTCCACACTGGTATCTCCATAGACTGAAGTTCCCCATAAGGTCGTTGATGTTCTGCTTTAACCTTCAGACACGTCACGCATCGTTCCACAAAGTGAGCGATATCCTTCTTCATTCCTAGCCACCAGTAAAACTGCCTTAAGTCCCGATACATCTTATTCGTCCCTAGGTGTACGGAATATCGCGATCTATGCGCTTCTTCCAGGATGATTACCCTCAAGTTTCCCAACTTAGGAATCCACACCCGGTCCTTCAAACACCTCAACCCACCACTGTTGACACTGAGCAAAGACGTAATTCCAACGATTCTCACACTCTTCGCATTTTCTTCTGACAACGCCTCCTCTTGAGACTTTTTGACCTCGTCCAGGAGACCTGATGTCGCCTCGGCCTTGAAGGCCACCACTTTGGTCGATTCCCCTCGTTTCTTCCGACTCAACGAGTCAGCAACCACGTTCGCTTTACCTGGGTGGTAGAGGATTTCACAGTCATAATCGCTCAGCTGCTCCATCCATGTAACACCCTCAAAATTGGAACGAGCAACTAACTTAAATTTCAATAAAATACCCCAAAAGAGGAATAAATCATTTCTACAGATCGTCCTTGAAAACACCTCAAAGTTTAAACAAAACAAATTAAACAACTAACAACTCAAGGCGGGTGTTACTTAACCCAATTACAAGTTGCTAATCCCAAATAAGTGCGGAAGACTTCACTAAGCATCTCACTTCTCGTGCACTCTACTAGCACTCATCACTTCACAGTGTAGCTAAAGCTATTCCCAACCTGAACCTGTTGCACATGCCGACAAATAAAAAGGTTAGGCTAACGCCTAGTGAGTTCAAGAGTTTACATCATGAGCAAATCATTTGATAGACCAAAAGATTCAACTTAATTTATGATTTCCAAAAAGGGTTTGTATAAAAGACACCGACAACCCAATTTCCAAACGCGCACCATTCCAGCGAGGAAAACTTCCAATGAAAATCATTACTCCGCAAAGGACTCAATTCCAAAACTCACTCAAGAGGTAGATAAATAATAATATCTCAATTAATCGTCAATGAGAATAATACTCCAATAGTTGAAAACATCCAACAAGGATAAAACATAAAATCCGTCCATCAATCATGGAAAACAATCTATACGCATATATTATGACATCGACAATGCGGATAACAAAATACCCGAAAACAACACCCTTCGGTGACGGGGGAGACCCGATTTCATCGAATGTGGCAAACACATAAATTAAACCACAATTAATAAACACAAGTAAGCTTCATGGATGGGGAACACATGACATCAACCCTCCCTTGGTCTCTAGTCAATTTTAGACATCAACCCAAACCGGGTCTTTAGTCCATCTCCGGCATCAACCAAACTAGGTCTTTAGCCCACCTTAGACATCAACCAAACTAGATCTTTAGCCCATCTCCGACATCAACCAAACTAGGTCTTTAGTCCGTCTCTGGCATCAACCAAACTAGGTCTTTAGCCCGTCTTAGACATCAACCAAACTAGGTCTTTAGTCCAAACCACCAAGTTCAATCCTACTAGATCTTTACCTTGGGAAACCCACCATCCAACACACGCTTACTCGACTTAAATATAAATACATGACCCCAAAAGAATAACCAATGCATTCAAATCATGTAAATCTCAAATATAATGCAATTCATGCAATTCAAACCCCAAGCCCACGTCGATCTTATTAAAACCGGACGAATGCCCTCAAGACTCAACTGAGTCCAAAACCGAGCCCTCTGCTCAAAAGATCTAATGATCGTTTATCAACATTAACTCATGCAAATAAAATGCATATAACTCATATCATGCAAACACACGCTCTGAGGCATGATAATCTCACAACCCCTTCATTGCCACCTTCCCAATGAAGTCAAATCATATATGCATCTATATGTGTGTGTGTGTGTGTGTGTATACGTATATGCAACTCTTTCATAACTCAATAATGCAAAAAACCCACCAAGGTTCATTAGTCCCAAAGGTACTAAGAATACCAAATCATCAAACGGTCTTCACACATAAGACCAACACACAAACCGGCACACGTTCAAATAAAATGAAATTAAGCATATAACACATCCAAGATTCCACCTCGAGTCACTAAAACCGACAAACACTCAAAAGACTCATTTGAATATAAATCAAGCCTTTAAAGGCCAAAATAAACGTTTGGCTAAATACGTGTTCCTCACACGGTTACGTAAACCAAAATACACCGTTTCCCAAAATCTTTACCCTCTTAACTTCTCAATTGGCCATCAGCCCAAAATAAAAGATTTACAACTCCCAAAATATTCATACGGCCAAGATTGACCCAAAACTCCAATTCATACGTTCACATTTTTGAAATGTAACATATCATAATTCTTGCACAATCACACAAACACTAAAAGTGTATTTCGACCAAATAAATTTCATTTATGCAATAAATTAACAAAACCTCTTTCACTCGTGATTTATTCATCTGTTGATCCAAACCCTCAGTGATTTGATAATGACCCTCTCTTATATACTTAGTGAAAATTGTAAGTAAACAATATGTATCAGAGTTTCACTATCGCTGATAAGTACTAAGATCTTCCAGTACCGCTGATAGGAACTCTCGCTCTTTAAATTAAACATTCAGCGAAACTGTTCACCATAATTGTCTGAGTCTGTTCAGTACTTATGGTGATCGCTGATAAGTTAGTTGTTTACTTATGATCCCTGAAGACAAGTTTCACGTCAAAATAGGTTCTACGCTGAAGTCGAAGATCAAGCTCAAGAACCAGCGACAAGTCTCCTAATGAACTGATGCGGATCAGCGAAGACTCTGATTTGTCCAATCAACGTGAAGTTTCAAGTACAAGACTTTAGCTATCGCTGAACTCTATCATTCGCTGATATGAAATGATAGATCACCGAAACATCGAAAAGTTGATCATAAAGTCTTCCGTACAAAGTACTTTTGTCTCAACCACCCTTGCACGCCTCCGTACGATATGTCAGAATAGAACCTCCTTATTGTCTGAATTCGTACAACAAATCTGATACTACACTGTTCATACATGCGGCTACTAAGGTTGTCAACAAAGGTCAATGACATGCAACCAACTAGCTGATGACACGTGTAAAGTATATACTGACTTGCATTAAATGCATGCAGTATATAAAGAGATGAACTCACTTCATTTGAAGTAACTTGCTAACTCTGGACAAGTTCAATCTCTTATATCAAGATAGGTTATTATTAGTAATTTCCTTATCTTTCTTAGTGCAAGAAACCTTTGTGTTCCAACTTGTTTAGATTTAGGTTTATCCTTAATCTTGTTTCCGCAACAAGCTGTAAATTGTTAATGATTTATCAATAAACAATTTAGAAAAGTAAAATCTGTGTGTTTGTATTCAATCCCCCCCCCCCTTCTACAAACTTGTGTAACCCTTCGGGACCAACAAGTGGTATCAGAGCAGATTTGTTTAATCTCATAAACAAGATCTAATCTAAGATATTTCTCTTCCTTGCTATTATCTGAAAATGGCCACCAACACAAACACAAACACAAATTATATAGACAATGGTTCTCTTGCAAAACCCCCTAGATTTTCCAGAGATAACTTCAACTTATGGAAAAATAGGATGACACTCTTCTTAGAAGGTGTAGACCCTACTATGCCTTACTATCTTGAAAACGGCCCATACATCCCTGTAACAATTGATCCTGTAGTTCCAGCCACTGCGAATAGACCTGCTATTCCAGAAAGGTTGATTCCAAAGGAAATACACATGTGGACCGATGAAGATAAGAAGAAAGTGGCTATAGATACAAAAGCCAGATCCATACTATCCATGGCTCTTCCTGACGAAGTCTACCATTCCGTCATGAACCTGAAATCCTCAAAAGCCATGTGGGACACAATATGTGTTCAGTATGAAGGAACATCTGAAGTCCAGGACTCAAGAAAGATCAACCTGGTAAGACAATACGAAAGCTTCATTTCTGGTAAGAATGAAACTCTCTCTGAAGTTCACCAACGTTTTAATTGTTTAATTATAGATCTGAAAACTGTTGGTAAGGAATATTCTAACTTTGAAGTGCTGACAAAGTTTCTAGAATGTTTACCTGAAAGCTGGGACAATTATTCTATGTCTCTCAAGCTGTCAAAGGATCTAAAATCAATGACCCATGCTACCTTATATGGCACATTGCTGAATCATGAGCAATCGAGCCATCTTAAGAAGAATCTTGTAAAAGATTCCAAAAGCACCCCTGTTGCTTTAATCTCAGAGGAACCTTCTACTCAGCGACCCTCGGTCACTATCACTGAGTTAGAAAGTAACTCTGAAAGGTCATCAGACTCTGATTCTTCAGATGATGATGAATCTTTGGCTCTCCTAACTAAAAAGTTCAGGAGATTTGCCAAAAAGAAAATGTTTAGAAAGAACAAACCTCTTTCCATAACTGACAAGCCTAAATCATCAGCTTTTGTTGATAAGGCTACTGCTACTTGTTTTAACTGCGAAAAGACAGGACATTTTGCTAATGAGTGCAGGTCTAAGAAAGTTTCTAGACCCTCAGCCTTTACAAAGAAATCCTTTGTTCCAAGGAATAAAGATGACAAATACTCAAAGCTGAAAGAAAAATATGCTAAGCTGAAAAGCTTTAAGAAGAAAGGCAAAGGCCTGATGGCTAACTATGATTGGGCTGCTTCTGATGAAGAAGCATCATCATCTGACTCTGAAGATGATGAAGCAAATCTATGTCTTATGGCCAAGATTGAAGAAGAGGAAGAAAGTTCAGACATTCCCTCCACTTCAACCTCTGCTATTCAGGTATCACCTTCCTTCTTTACCAATATTGCAAATATTGATGAAGCTGATAGTCTCCGTAAGATCGATCTCTTGACTAGAAGTTTATACGAAGCCATGAACGGCAGAACTGTGGTTGAAAACCAAAACCTTGATCTCGCTGAAAAGCTTAAAAACTGCCATCTTCAAATAGAAAAGCTTTCTAAAATTGAAGAAGATTTTAAAGATCAAGTATATTTAAATCAGCTAGTCAAAATCGAACGAGCAGAAGCTATCGCTGCATTAAAAGCTGAAAAAGCTACTGTTGAAGGATGGTGTAATTCTTCAACAAAGATCACTGAGATAATTAAGTCTCAGATTCCACTGAGTGATAAACGTGGTTTGGGTTACAAATATGAAACTTCAAAACCAACCACTGAGCGTTCAATGCTTAAATTTGGAACGTTCGTATCCCCAGTCGCTGATACTTCATCTTCTCAGTACTCCTCGTCCATTACACCAATCCCTGAGGAAACTCCTACCTCCTCAAAAGGCAAGGAGAAAATGGTTTATTCAAAACCTACCTCTGTCTCTAAAGACAAAGGTAAAGGAATTGTTATTTACCAGAATCCTCAGAAGGGTACCTTAGTACCAAAGCTAAATGCTTCTAAAGCCTCAGTGACCCATCCCTCTGGATCAAGGAAGCTGATCTCTGGATCTATTCAGCGATCTACTCCTAGACTCAGAGTGGATGTCCTTGGTAAGAAATCTGAAGAACTGAATGTTCATCCCATTTCTAAAGCCAATAGTTTACTTGGTGCTGGCACTTCTAATTCTAAATTAAAAGCTCATCATTCAAATGGTCCTAGAACTACTTTTAGCTATAGGAAATGTTATCACTGTGGACTCACTGATCATATTGCTAGTAAGTGCCCCACAGCCACCAAAGCTGAAAAGATAGCTAAGGTGAAGATTGCCCCCAAGGCAAAGAAGACCAACCCTGGTGCAAATCAGGTCAAGGTGAATCCTACCACTGAGGTTAAGAAATTAACCAAAGTGAAGAAAGACAAAGCTGAATCTTCAAATGCTGCGAAGACTGTTGAACCTTCCACTCCAACTACTTCCACTGACAAATGTGTATACATGGTTAAGTGGGTACCTAAGAAAAACTAATCTTCCTTTTATTGCAGGTTAAGAAGGGTATTTGGTATCTCGATAGCGGATGCTCTAGACACATGACTGGAAAGAAAAGCCTGCTCGCTGAATACAAGGAAGAGAAGGGTCCCTCTGTGACTTTCGGTGGAAATGGAAAAGGACATACCCGAGGGTATGGTGTACTATCAAATGGTACAACCTCCTTCAGAAGAGTCGCATATGTTGAAGGGATGAAGCATAATCTTCTAAGCATCAGTCAGCTTTGCGACATGGATAACAAAGTAATCTTTACCAAGGAATCCTGCTTTGTCGCTGACAAAAAGGAGAAGATAGCTCTCAGCGGTTATCGTTTGGAAAATGTTTATGTAATAAACATGGACTCAACAACCATTGAGAACTCCTGTTTCTTCTCAAAAGCCTCATCTGATGTCAACTGGCTATGGCATAAGAGGCTATCTCATCTAAATTTCAAGACACTGAATACTCTTTCTTCAAAAGAGTTAGTCACTGGTATACCTCAACACTCATACGCCAAAGAGTCTTTATGTTCAGCGTGTGAAAAAGCGAAGCAGACCAAAGCTAGCTTTAAATCAAAGCAAGTCTCCTCAGTGTCATCTCCTCTACAACTACTCCATATGGATTTGTTTGGCCCTGATAACAAACAATCCATCGCTGGAAAGAAATATACGCTGGTCATAGTTGATGTATTCTCTCGTTATACATGGGTTATGTTTCTCCGTTCCAAGAGTGACACCCCTGAAGAACTCATCACTTTTGTTCGGAAGATGGAAACCCTGAACAATTTGATCGTTCGCTCAATAAGGAGTGATCATGGGACTGAATTCAAAAACAGTTCTCTTGATTCCTTCTTTGAGAGTAAGGGTATTTCTCACAACGTTTCTTCAGTGAGAACACCGCAACAAAATGGAGTCGCTGAAAGAAGAAATAGAACAATTATTGAAGCTGCACGTTCAATGCTCAGCGATTCTCACCTGCCTACTCAGTTTTGGGCAGAAGCTGTCAACACTGCTTGTTTTACGCAAAACAGGTCGCTGATAGTTAAAAGATTCAAAAAGACAGCCTATGAACTCTTTCATGGGAGAAAGCCTTCAATCAGCTTTCTTCACATCTTTGGATGTCAGTGTTTCATACTGAACAACAGAGATGCCCTTGGAAAGTTTGATCCTAAGGCTGATGATGGAATCTTTCTTGGATACTCCTCAGTTTCCAAAGCCTTCAGAGTCTTCAATCGTAGAAGACAAACTGTTGAAGAAACAATTCACGTCACGTTTGACGAGTCCCGTTCAGCGAACTCTAAACCGAACGCTGATACTAAAGAACTGAATCAATGGATGTTTTCTCATCTTGGTGATTCAGAAGATATTCCCACTCCTCATGCTCATCCAGTAGAAGATGATAGTCCCACTATCATTCCAAACTTGCAGAATAGTGAAGCTGAAACATCATGGGTCTCAGCTGTTCCTATAAACACTATACCTGCAGTTGATCCAAATGTCTCAGATATTCCATCTACTTCTCAGCAATCAGTAAATGAAATGACAAATGCAAGTATTCCTCTCTTAGCTGATACTCCCGACGTCGCTGAAGCTTCATCTTTAGCTCCTCCAATTCAAGTTGAGTCAGCGTCTCACGCTCCGGCTCAGCGATGGACTGTAAATCACCCAATTGATCAAATTCTTGGTGATCCAAACGCTGGTATTCAGACTCGACGAAGTGCAGGTAATATTTGTTTATTTGTAAATTTTATTTCACTAACTAAACCAAAGAAAGTAGATTATGCCCTCAAAGATCCAAACTGGGTCAGCGCCATGCAAGAAGAGCTGACTGAATTCGAAAGAAACAAAGTTTGGAAACTTGTTCGAAGACCAACTGACAAAACAGTGATAGGCACTAAATGGGTCTATCGAAACAAGTTGGACGAACATGGTACTGTAACCCGCAACAAAGCTCGTCTTGTTGCTCAGGGATACAGACAAGAGGAAGGCATAGATTATGACGAAACATTTGCTCCCGTAGCAAGACTTGAATCTATTCATCTATTCTTAGCATATGTTGTACACAAAAACTTCAAAGTACATCAGATGGATGTTAAGTCAGCGTTTCTGAATGGAAAGCTGAATGAAGAAGTGTATGTGGAACAACCTCCAGGGTTCTCAGATCCTAAGCATCCAGGTTATGTTTATAAACTGGATAAGGCACTTTATGGCTTAAAACAAGCTCCTCGTGCATGGTATGACACTCTTTCTACTTATCTCCATATTGAACAATTTGAGCGAGGTAAGATTGACAAAACTCTATTTTTTAGAAAAGTGAAAGGTCATATCATTCTAGTTCAAATATATGTTGATGACATTATATTTGGTTCAACCAACCCTGAGCTTTGTACTCGTTTCGCTGATAGAATGAAAGATGAGTATAAAATGAGCATGATGGGTGAACTAACATATTTCCTTGGTCTTCAGATTAAGCAAACTGAAAAAGGAACTTTCATTAATCAGGGAAAATATGTTAAAGATATGCTGAAGAAATTTGATTTAACTGAAAGTTCAGCTATGAAAACCCCTATGGCACCACCGCTGACACTTGATAAGGACACTAAGGGTGTTCCTGTCAATGTCACGTTGTACCGTGGGATGATCGGCTCACTATTGTATCTTACAGCTAGCCGACCCGATATTATGTTTGCAACATGCTTGTGTGCACGATATCAAGCTGAACCAAAGATATCTCATATGAAAGCTGTAAAGCGAATTTTTCGATATCTTAAGGGTACAGCGAATCTAGGTCTTTGGTATCCCAAAAATTCAGGATTTGATTTACTCGCCTATTCAGATAGTGATTTTGCAGGTTGCAGAATGGATAGGAAAAGCACCACAGGAGGATGTCAGCTCCTGGGTGGAAAGCTGGTAAGTTGGACAAGTAAGAAGCAAAACTCAGTGTCCACTTCCACAGCTGAAGCTGAGTATGTAGCTGCTGGAAGTTGTTGTTCTCAAGTCTTGTGGATGAGAAATCAGCTACTAGACTATGATCTTCAGCTCTCCAAAATTCCAATCTATTGCGACAGCACAAGTGCCATCGCTATAGCCAATAATCCAGTGCTACACTCAAAGACAAAACACATCGAAATCAGGTATCACTTTATCAGAGATCATGTGATGAATGGTAATATAGAACTTCATTTTATTCCAACTGATTATCAGTTAGCTGATCTATTCACCAAACCTCTTGATGAGACAAGATTCAAATTTCTCATCAGCGAGCTTGGAATGCTGAACTTTGAAGGATAAAATCCTCAGCGGTTTACATTTGATCAGCAATAGGATAAAATCAACTTGTATAACCCATCCCATCATTTTCTCTCTGAATAAACTTGATTCGCTGATATCAAGGTATGTTTTTCTCTCTCTGACAAATCGCATGTAAATGCAAGATTTCAAAACAAATCACATCGCTGAATATCTCTTCCTTATCAGCGATACTTTGAAATTACTAAAACCATCACTAATATTTCTATTCAGTACTTCATGTTTTCAAAAGTATCCCTGAGTTTTTCAAAAGCTCAGAGACAACCAAGAATATGAAAGGACAGTTGTGACGTCATTACAACGGATAAGCCCTGGCACGTTCTTCTTTCTGACACACGTTTGCACGTTTCGTTTTCTCGCCAATAAAATGCAAACACATGTCCGTGTCATGATGAAATTTTTCCCGCTCAAGATTTTCTCTTTCTAAAATCTCTATATAAACAAATTCTTTGTTTATATTTTTCTTTTACGCGAACAACTTATCCTCCAAGCAAAGAAAGAATTCACTGTTGCATTTGGCTCTCGATTTTTTCTCAAGAACAACTGTTCATCTTCTTCATCAAACATCAAGGTTAATATGTTCTTATTTATTTACCGAATGCAAATAACTTGTTTCTGATCTACTCTTTGTTTTAATAAGATCAGACAAAAGAACTTCTTAAAAATGAAATCATTTTTTTCATGGTTTTATGAACACAACCATTTCATGGTTGTTCTTCAAGTTTAAATGCAAAATCTTAAACTTGTTCTTCATTCGTTTTTCCAGAATCCCTATCTTCAAAGAAAACTGGAAAACAAGATTTTTTTTGGTTTGAAGTTTTCATTTTTTCAAAAACAAGAAAAACCCTAATCTTCATTAAGACATTTTCGTCTGAATGAAATGGACAAAATTCGAAACATCTTATTGGAAATTCCTTTCCACATTAAGATCATTCTTATTTGTTAATATCTTTGGTTGAACTGATAATACAGAGAAATGGCATCGTCTGACATTCCTGCTACCACTGAGAACATCTCCGCTGATTCTGAGGAAGTGGAAATCCTCAAGGCTCCTCAAGTCAAGTTTGCCCTTGACAAACTGGATTGGACTAAGGTGAACAACCTCTCTGCGCTTCTCGAGTTTCCTCCTCGAAAGCAAGTCACACATCTAGATGATGCTGTGAAATTCCTAAAGAATTGCTGCATCTCCACAGCCCTGACCATAACACCTCCTGTGCATCAGCTTTTGCTCTCACAATTCTGGTACTCAGCGAGACACTCTCAACTACCTTTAGCCAAAGATCCCTCCAAAACAATCGATTGCATCCTCTGCGGTATAGAATATGGCACCATGAAGATCACCCCTGCCATCATTCGCAAAGCTCTCAGCCTTCCCATCGCTACCAAGGAAAAACCATTCGTTCCTCTCCCTGACCCCAAGAAAAACTCAGACAGGGAAGCCATCATTGCATTTTTTGATGCAATGGGCTATATATGGGAAATCGGCAGAGACATGAAGCCCGAGAAGAAGCTGACGATTATCAAGAAATCAAAAATGCCCAGCGAGATGAATTTCATCTTCGCTCATCTAATCAGCTGCATGACTGCAAAGAGCGGCTCCTCTGACCAAGCCGCTAAACCTCAGCAAGCAATGGGATATGCACTGCTGAAAGGTCTCAACATAGACTGGGCATCGATTATCTATGATGACCTAGTTCTAAGAGTGGACACCGTCGCTGACAGACCTCCATGGGTTCCTTACCCCCGATTCATCAGCGCCATCTTTCAATGTGGCCTGAAGGAAACCTACCCAACTGATGGTGACCTGAAACTCTCTCAGGTCGGCCCGAAGATACTCGACTTCAAACCAGTTGAAAATGAGGTACGTCTTTCTACCCTTTTAACTCTTCTCAACCATTCTTCTTCTTCTACTTATGTGGCTCCTTCAGCGACAATACCCATCGCTGATACCCAGGCCACAAAATCCTCTCCTTCTAAGAAAAGGAAACACTCATCTACCCCACTTGGTTCTAAAAGGATCAAGAAAACAAAGGAGCAACCCCAGCAATCTCATGCTGAAGACTCCTCAGCTCCTTCTGCAGAGCTGAAGGAACGTTCAGTGGTACGCTCTGCCACACCTGAACAACCCATCCATTCCATCCCAACTTCAGCGTCTCTAAACGCTGAGGTTACAAACTTGGAACCTACCCAACCTCCTTCAGTCTCTCAAAAGACTGATGAAGTGATTCTCAGCGAATCCAACGCTGAACTAAGAACCCAACCTCCATTCTTATCCTTCGCTCCTCCCTCCACTCATTTGGACTCTACTCCAGTTATCACTGAAGCACCTGTCATTCCTCCAGAAGTTAATGAAAATACTCTTCAAGGAATGATGGGCACAGGACCTGCAGAGATGACCATACGTCAACGAACTTTTGAAGACGACATGGAACATTTTTCAGGAACCCGAAGTTTTGACGACTTCATCAATCCTCCTGCAGGTACACACCAAACCATAAACACTGTAACTAAACCCCAAACTTCTGAGCTTTCCTTTGTTCACAAGTTCTTATCTGTTACAGGTCCTAATTTGGGAGACATCAACGCCTCTCTGAAGTCCGTGGAAACAAAGCTGACAGGTCTCACCACCACTCTCTCCAACAACTCTTTAGCTGTAACAAACGCTGGAGAGAATCTTACAAAGCTGACAACGGTGGTAGAGAAGAAGGTTTCCACAGACGACATAAAGCAAGTTGATAAGACTCTCAGCGACTTCGCACAGGTGCTCGCTGACATCTACACAGACTACACCTCTCTCAAAAATTCAGTTTCATCCATGTCCAGCGAGGTCCCAACGCTGAAGACATCGGTTGGACAACTAGAGGGAGATATGTCTGCTGTAAAGACTGACTTAGGCTCCGTAAAGACCGATGTTGGTTCGATGAAAACGATGATCGAGCAGCTGCTACACAAAGCGAATACTCCTGCTCCTGATCCTGCCCCTGTCCCTGAATCTGAAAATTTCACAGCGGAGGATCGCACTGAGCTGAAAAAGATCAATCCTGTTATTTCTGGACTTGAAGACAGATTAGCAAAGATTGAAGGTTGTATAGGTATCTCTGGCCAAGAAGACAGAGAACCTACCAAAGCTGCTGAGTCAACTCACTCCTCCCCCAGTCATCATGAAAAAGAGGGGGAGAAGAGCGCTGAAGAACTCTCCAAGAGCGGTGAAGACCTTTCCCATGATGAATCTATCAGGGGAGAGAAGAAGGATGCTGAAGAAACCACCGCTGAACCTCAGGGAGTTGAAAACCCTGAGAGAACCGAGAAGCTCGCCTCTGTATCTGAGGGGGAGCAACTCGAAGAAGACGCTGAAGAATCCGAAGCAGAAGATGATGAAGCCATCGACATCCCTGATGATGAACCATCCTCTTCTTCGAAGAATGATGATGATGAAGATGATGATGACGACTTCTTTATCGTCATACCTGCTCCGAGGATCAAAGCTCTTAAGGGAATCTCGATAAATGAACCTTCAGGGGAGCGGACAAAGACAAAGCCCTCAGCCTCTGGAGCTGAGAAAGGCAAAGGCAAAAGCGTCGCTGAAGATGACAATCTGACGATCTTGCTTGAAAAGCCGGTTTGTCAGGTACACTAAACATCTCTTACTCCATCCCTCCTCTATCATACACTATCATTTCTACTACCCAAGCCTATACACTTGAACAAATTTTCTCTCTCTGATTCTACCCAAGTTCTTACTTGTAAGATCGCTGTGTTTCAGTCAGTCCTCTCCCCTGTTTGAGGATATCGCTGAAGGTTCCACAACTGCGACTTCACCAATAATACCAGTTGCTGCTGAAGAAATAATCCCAGTCTTGGATTTAATCTCTGAGACTGATGAACCAGAAGAACAGCTACTCTCGCACAAACGCAGACCTTCCTTAGTTCCTCAAAAGCTAAGTGAAGAGGATCAGAAAAGAAGAGAGGAAATAATAAAGCGATTCGAGGATCAGCGAATCACTCTGAAGCGTGATCAACTTCCTTCAGTCCCTCCAAAGTTCAGAATTTCCCAAAAGGAATACAAGGAACATCTCAGAGCTGAACGCCTAATCGCTGAAAGAAAGGAAGCTGAAGAAAAAGACAGAGAATACGCCATCAAGCTTACTCAAGAATCTGTCAAAGACCCCAAGCTGAAACGTGTTCCCATTCAAGTCCAACGTAAGCTTTGGGAAGAAGCCCAGAAGATACACTTCAGATATCGTCCAACGAAGATCAACAAGGTATTCATCTCTGGAAGAACCTCTATCGGAGTACCTATTGTTGACATCAAACTTTTCAGAGAAGATGGCCAATCTGAAGCCTTTCGCGCTGACACTGTAAAAGGTATGGTCTCTCTGAATCGCTGGAGATGAGGTTAGCTATCCAAACGTCTCAATCTAAGTATAAGGATCATTTTGAAAAGCTGATAAACAGACAGATCGATTTGATATCTTCTTGTGTGGACATTCCTCCTCCTCCTGATCTTAAGCTGAAAAGAAAAAGGGCCTCTCCAAAGAAGAAACGTCAAGATTCAGACTCAGGTCATGTCATAAGAAATGAAACTGGTATCGGTTTCTCTCGCGCTGAAGTGCTTAGTCCTGACCCTGATCTTTCTGCCCTTGACATATCTTTGCCACCCTGTGAACTTTTCGTCCCTGGTAAAGTCGTCAGTGATCCATATGGAATATTCTTCCTTGACTACGATGGACGAAAATGTTTTCAACGGATCACTGAGCTTCCAATCACTCCAATCGAACAGCTCAGAGATCTCATCTGGTGGTGTGACTTCAAACAAGACATTCAGGCACAACACCTAAAACCCTTGATCTTTGAAGAAGCGCTGAACAAAAGAAAACAATGAGTAACGGTTCCTGACTGGATGATCCCCACTGAAAAGACCCTTGATGAACTTCTCATTAAGGAAGAACCTCTGTAAGCTGATAGGATCGCCTCTTTCATCTATCTTATCAGTTATCCTTTTGTACTTGTAATTTATTTCGCTTGTACTTGTAATTTTTCCACTTCCATCTGTAATCTTTACAAAGTTTAAAGAAAAAATTCAGCGAACGTACTTTACTCCATCAGTACAGAAAAGATCCCAGAAAACAGTAAAAGGGACAAATATTTTATGAGTTCTTTTTATCCTTATGTTTTCATTAAATAGCAATTCTCTCTGTTGCTATGTCATAATAAAATAGGGGGAGATTGTTGATCCAAACCCTCAGTGATTTGATAATGACCCTCTCTTATATACTTAGTGAAAATTGTAAGTAAACAATATGTATCAGAGTTTCACTATCGCTGATAGGAACTCTCGCTCTTTAAATTAAACATTCAGCGAAACTGTTCACCATAATTGTCTGAGTCTGTTCAGTACTTATGGTGATCGCTGATAAGTTAGTTGTTTACTTATGATCCCTGAAGACAAGTTTCACGTCAACATAGGTTCTACGCTGAAGTCGAAGATCAAGCTCAAGAACCAGCGACAAGTCTCCTAATGAACTGATGCGGATCAGCGAAGACTCAGATTTGTCCAATCAACGTAAAGTATCAAGTACAAGACTTTAGCTATCGCTGAACTCTATCATTCGCTGATATGAAATGATAGATCGCTGAAACATCGAAAAGCTGATCATAAAGTCTTCCGTACAAAGTACTTTTGTCTCAACCACCCTTGCACGCCTCCGTACGATATGTCAGAATAGAACCTCCTTATTGTCTGAATTCGTACAACAAATCTGATACTACACTGTTCATACATGCGGCTACTAAGGTTGTCAACAAAGGTCAATGACATGCAACCAACCAGCTGATGACACGTGTAAAGTATATATTGACTTGCATTAAATGCATGCAGTATATAAAGAGATGAACTCACTTCATTTGAAGTAACTTGCTAACTCTGGACAAGTTCAATCTCTTATCTCAAGATAGGTTATTATTAGTAATTTCCTTATCTTTCTTAGTGCAAGAAACCTTTGTGTTCCAACTTGTTTAGATTTAGGTTTATCCTTAATCTTGTTTCCGCAACAAGCTGTAAATTGTTAATGATTTATCAATAAACAATTTAGAAAAGTAAAATCTGTGTGTTTGTATTCAACCCCCCCCCCCCCTTTCTACAAACTTGTGTAACCCTTCGGGACCAACATCATCAATCACTCAAAATCCCCAAATGTGGTTGTTTTACAAGATATGTAAACCTCAACACTTTGATTAAATCAAAACCCACTAAACAACTCAACAAGGGATAATTTCATATAAAGCACATAAATACTTTAAAATAAACATTTTGTCATGTACAACGTTTTCACAAATCAACTTGAACTCACCTTGCTAGATTAAGCTAAATCTAGATTTTCCCAAACGTATGCTCCTTTGAAGAAACTTGCATCTTCAAGCCAAAGCCTCCAAAAACCTAGATCCAACATTTCCAACCATAAATACTTAGATCTAACCATGTAGAATCATTCCCCCAGACATAATACATCAAAACCCAACTTATACCAAAACCCTAGTTCTTATAGATGAAGAAAATAAGGTTTTCCTTAACCAATCACCACCAAAATCACACCAAAGAAACTCACAATGGAAGAGAAGATGAAAACCACAAAACTCTAGCTTTTGGGTAGAGAGGTATTACCTTTATCACTTGAATCTCCAAGCAAAAGCTCCTAATCACCCACACAAGCTTCAAGCTTCCATATCTTCAACAATGGTGGAAAGGGTTTGCGTTGAGTGAAGAAGATGAAGGGGAGAGGGAAGAGTTTAGGGTTCTTTCTTGGGAGAAATCGATTTTGAGAGAGAGAGAGAGAGTTGAGTTAGGGTTGAGAAGTGAAATGAGGGGAGAAAGAAGGGAAATGTCTCTCTTAAACACAAAAATGCCATCAGACGCATCGCGGACGTCCGCATCGCCCCCTCGCGGACGTCCGGGCTCAGCCGAAATGTTTTCCTCCAAAACTTTTGTTGCTTCCGCGGACGTCGTGCGGACTTCCGCATGGCACGGACGTCCGGCTTTACCATGAGGACGTCCGCCAAGCCCAAACTGTGTTTTTCGAAATTCCGCGGTGTTACAATCCTCCCAACCTTAGAATGATTTTGTCCTCGAAATCTATATCCCTTACAACCCCAGGCTATCCAATTCAACGCCGACCACGTCCCAATAGCCTTTAACTGAATTCCTAATTTTCCCACATAGACTGCTATGACAAACCTCAAACGACCCTTACAAACAATGTCCTCTCAGGAACATTGTACTAATGTCAGGGTGAACTCTCCATCTACTGGATTATCTCCCAACCAACTACTTCAGTTGTCTCCCAACCTTAGGTGTTCCATACTTCCCTGACGACGGATCCCGACTCTAAATCAATCCGTGTCCACACGCTCTAAATTTTCTCCAATTAGTCCAAGGTTTGATTGCATCTAGAACCAACGAACCTCCAAATCTAAGGTTCCCACTGTCGAATCGGCACTTACCTCTAACGAGTCCCATTAGACTCCAACACCGACGGTCATCACTGACCCATCAGTTACACCACTCCCAAAACACGTCTAATTCCGATCATCTAGTCGACAGATTCTTTTACCACAAGTAGAGGGTCATCCCGCTAAACTATTCGTCACAATCGAACGTAAGTTCATCATAACCGATACCACCACTTATTAAAGTTGGACTACATCTTCCAATCACGCTAGTGGTCCTTGGCCTCGAACTCCAAAAGTTGACACCTAGTCACACCACCAAAACTCGACTCATCACAGAGCTCTACACACGAGCTTCATTCCTCGAATAGTCCCACCAATCTATGGTCATCCCCACGGTCTAAAGGGTCCTACACGACCTTCACACCATACCGACAACCCAAGACATGGTTGCCGAAGTGAACGGTTACCACAGCACTAACAAGGGACACCGCAAGTCCCACCTTTTAGTTGCCCTCAAGAAATGATTTATCCCCGCAAACGACATCATACGGCTCACGACAAACACACGCGTTAGAAACCCAAATCTTTCATCGAAAGGTTCTACACGCCCTCACAGCCAACTGGGGTCGCTCAACCTCACCAAGCCTAAAGAGTTCAAGGTTTTCAAGTGACAGACTCAATAAATATGCCAATAAAGTTTTCACTAGATTTTTCAACACGAAAGTTTTTTTATACTAACATCACATACGTACAAAACTTACCACTACTCAGCTAGTGGATGCACAAATATGGACACACTCGTCCCACGTATGAAAAAAATCATTTTTGAAAACCTTTTATCACAAATCAGTTTACTGCTGAAACGTAAAAACGTATTCGACAATCTTTAAAATGAACCGCCAGGGTCCCATCACGGATTTACTTATGCCACACGCGCAAAGTAAACTCTGACATTAAAATAGCGTCTAGCAGCCTGTTTATACGAACTTCAAACAAAAAGATTTACACGACATCAATTTCCAAAATTCTCTTTTTTAATCATAAAACGACATGAACCGCAATTCATTAACAACTTCGCATGTGTCAGCTTTGTTCACAGAGAAACGAAGCAAATCCTCTACACACTTTGTTTAAAACACGACATGGTCTGGGCCATCTCCCAGTTTTTAAATCGAATAACAGAATATTTTCATCATTTGGAAATATCGGTTTAAACATCGAAAAGAATCTCAAATCAAAATTTTGCATGCCAATCTGCAGCACTTTCTTAGTAGTCACTCTGAAATGGTATAACAGATACCGGATAGTCATTACTAATTTTCAAAGTAGAAATTCATTAACTAAAATTTCAAAACTTCTCACTCAGTCGTATAATGACAAGTAAATAAAATCTTTTGACCAGGCTCGCACACCTCAATGTGTTTTCCCTCAAAACCTCAGAAAACAATACGTGCACATAATTTGATTTACACATAAAATAATTCAAGTTAACTTCAAACCTCAAACCGCCCAAGCGATGCACATTAACGCCCCAAACTAGTGGCTATAAAACTATTCATGTCAATGAATCAATATAGTGCATGTGCAAGAAAGAACATCAACAACACCAACCAATGAGAGTGCATAAAACAGAACATTAGAGATGTACTATCATGATGCTCTTATATGCATTACTCACATCACGTATAAACCAATTTGCACACCTAGCAAGTTGCAACAAATATGCTATCACAATCCTCAAAGGAGAAGCCATACGGCATTAAAACTCCAAAACCACATTTTTTGATGCAAAACGTCATGAAACATATTTTCAACAAAATTCGCATGAGACACAATACTCACTCAACCCATATATTAACGCATGCAATCATTCAAGTATGCATATGACCAAGTGTCACCCATGCACCGCAAAACGTCGTAAAACGAAACTTCATCGTAGTCCTCAAAACTTCCATCAAACTCAATGGAACTCAACAACATCGAACCAAGTAAATGGTGTCGCAGTTTTCGTTTTCAATAATCAAATCGCGTAAAACAATATGACCAAATCATCAAAATTCTCAAAATCCCCTTTTTACGAGATAAAATAACACCTCTTCGTCAAGACTCGCAAAATCCAAATTCCCATTAAAGGTCAACACCAAAACAAGATAATGTAATAATCAAATCGCGTAAAACAATATGACCAAATCATCAAAATTCTCAAAATCCCCTTTTTACGAGATAATAACACCTCTTCGTCAAGACTCGCAAAATCCAAATTCCCATTAAAGGTCAACACCGAAACAAGGGAATGTAACTCTCCGTCCAGACCTTAACATATGTGGAGGAGATCCAATGTTAAAGTCGTAAGTCGCGGTTACTTATCCAAAACCATAAACGACATTAAAACATGGATATCACAATATCCGAAAGTAGTAGTGGACGACTACAAGGAATAAAATAAATCCCGACCAGGTTCACAACCGCCTGTCGTAAAATAATTTCATGCATGTTCCAAAATCCTGGTTTAAAAATCTTGCGTATGTCAAACTTTTTCCAAGAATTAGTAATATCGTCCATCCGACGATTCGAAACACAAGAAATAATCGATGCAATTTATTTTAAAAGTAAAATAAATTTCGTGCATGCATTTTGTCAGCACTCAACGTCCAGGTCACATCCTCCAAGTACTCCGATCACACTATTGTCATCTGGATACTCACACATCTTAACGCAAAGTGGGAAGCCACATCGACTAACTCCACATTTATCCTCGAACCAAGTAAATTCAATAAGCCTACGGCTCCAATCCAACTATCAAGTTCAACCCGAACGGTCCACTTAATGCATTCAACATGCTTACCGCCACTCCAAATGGCGAATGCTAAAGTCGTCAACCTCTTCTTACGACTACTCGCTTAGAACTCCTTCACTACCCCAACGGTCATCACGCTAGAGTCGTCCAAGTACTCTCATGTAACCGGTAGGTTCACTATCACACTGGCCAGGTGCAATTCCGAACGTACCGTACATGATCACCCTTGCTACTCTTGACGTGACTTCTCGCTTCTAGTGACCCCAACAACTTCCGAATATCTTATCTTAGAGTGCCTAATGGTGCAATCTCACTCTCGTTCACTTAAAACAACGCTAGTTTGAGTCTATGTATCCAACAATTAACACCTAATTCTCTCAAACTTATGCTCTGATACCAACTTGTAACACCCTCAAAATTGGAACGAGCAACTAACTTTAATTTCAATAAAATACCCCAAAAGAGGAATAAATCATTTCTACAGATCATCCTTGAAAACACCTCAAAGTTTAAACAACACAAATTAAACAACTAACAACTCAAGGTGGGTGTTACTTAACCCAATTACAAGTTGCTAATCCCAAATAAGTGCGGAAGACTTCACTAAGCATCTCACTTCTCGTGCACTCTACTAGCATTCATCACTTCACAGTGTAGCTAAAGCTATTCCCAACCTGAACCTGTTGCACATGCCGACAACTAAAAAGGTTAGGCTAACGCCTAGTGAGTTCAAGAGTTTACATCATGAGAAAATCATTTGATACACCAAAAGATTCAACTTAATTTATGATTTCCAAAAAGGGTTTGTATAAAAGACACCGACAACCCAATTTCCAAACGCACACCATTCCAGCGAAGAAAGCTTCCAATGAAAATCATTACTCCGCAAAGGACTAAATTCCAAAACTCACTCAAGAGGTAAATAAATAATAATATCTCAATTAATCGTCAATGAGAATAATACTCCAATAGTTGAAAACATCCAACAAAGATAAAACATAAAATTCGTCCATCAATCATGGAAAACAATCCATACGCATATATTATGACATCGACAACGCGGATAACAAAATACCCGAAAACAACACCCTTTGGTGACGGGGGAGACCCGATTTCATAGAATGTGGCAAACACATAAATTAAACCACAATTAATAAACACAAGTAAGCTTCATGGATGGGGAACACATGACATCAACCCTCCCTTGGTCTCTAGTCAATTTTAGACATCAATCAAACTAGGTCTTTAGCCCACCTTAGACATCAACCAAACTAGGTCTTTAGTCCCTCTCTGGCATCAACCAAACTAGGTCTTTAGCCCATCTCCGACATCAACCAAACTAGGTCTTTAGTCCGTCTCTGGCATCAACCAAACTAGGTCTTTAGCCCGTCTTAGACATCAACCAAACTAGGTCTTTAGTCCAAACCACCAAGTTCAATCCTACTAGATCTTTACCTTGGGAAACCCACCATCCAACACACGCTTACTCGACTTGAATATAAATACATGACCCCAAAAGAATAACCAATGCATTCAAATCATGTAAATCTCAAATATAATGCAATTCATGCAATTCAAACCCCAAGCCCACGTCGATCTTATTAAAACCGGGCGAATGCCCTCAAGACTCAACCGAGTCCAAAACCGAGCCCTCTGCTCAAAAGATCTAATGATCGTTTATCAACATCAACTCATGCAAATAAAATGCATCTAACTCATATCATGCAAACACACGCTCTGAGGCATGATAATCTCACAACCCCTTCATTGCCACCTTCCCAATGAAGTCAAATCATATATGCATCTATATGTGTGTGTGTGTGTGTATGTGTGTGTGTGTGTGTGTGTGTATACGTATATGCAACTCTTTCATAACTCAACAATGCAAAAAACCCACCAAGGTTTATTAGTCCCAAAGGTACTAAGAATACCAAATCATCAAACGGTCTTCACACATAAGACCAACACACAAACCGGCACACGTTCAAATAAAATGAAATTAAGCATATAACACATCCAAGACTCCACCTCGAGTCACTAAAACCGACAAACACTCAAAAGACTCATTTGAATATAAATCAAGCCTTTAAAGGCCAAAATAAACGTTTGGCTAAATACGTGTTGCTCACACGGTTACGTAAACCAAAATACACTGTTTCCCAAAATCTTTACCCTCTTAACTTCTCAATTGGCCATCAGCCCAAAATAAAAGATTTACAACTCCCAAAATATTCATACGGCCAAGATTGACCCAAAACCCCAATTCATACGTTCACATTTTCGAAATGTAACATATTATAATTATTGCACAATCACACAAACACTAAAAGTGTATTTCGACCAAATAAATTTCATTTATGCAATAAATTAACAAAACCTCTTTCACTCGTGATTTATTCATCAATCACTCAAAATCTCCAAATGTGGTTGTTTTACAATATATGTAAAGCTCAACACTTTGATTAAATCAAAACCCACTAAACAACTCAACAAGGGATAATTTCATATAAAGCACATAAATACTTTAAAATAAACATTTTGGCATGTACAACGTTTTCACAAATCAACTTGAACTCACCTTGCTAGATTAAGCTAAATCTAGATTTTCTCAAACGTATGCTCCTTTGAAGAAACATGCATCTTCAAGCCAAAGCCTCCAAAAACCTAGATCCAACATTTCCAACCATAAATACTTAGATCTAACCATGTAGAATCATTCCCCCAAACATAATACATCAAAACCCAACTTATACCAAAACCCTAGTTCTTATAGATGAAGAAAATAAGGTTTTCCTTAACCAATCACCACCAAAATCATACCAAAGAAACTCACAATGGAATAGAAGATGAAAACCACAAAACTCTAGCTTTTGGGTAGAGAGGTATTACCTTTATCACTTGAATCTCCAAGTAAAAGCTCCTAATCACCCACACAAGCTTCAAGCTTCCATATCTTCAACAATGGTGGAAAGGGTTTGAGTTGAGTGAAGAAGATGAAAGGGAGAGGGAAGAGTTTAGGGTTCTTTCTTGGGAGAAATCGATTTTGAGAGAGAGAGAGAGAGTTGAGTTAGGGTTGAGAAGTGAAATGAGGGGAGAAAGAAGGGAAAGGTCTCTGTTAAACACAAAAATGCCACCAGACGCATCGCGGACGTCCGCATAGCCCCCTCGCGGACGTCCGACCTCAGCCGAAATGTTTTCTTCCAAAACTTTTGTTGCTTCCGCAGACGTCGTGCAGACTTCCGCATGGCACGAACGTCCGGCTTTACCATGGGGACATCCGCTAAGCCCAAACTGTGTTTTTCGAAATTCCGGGGTGTTACAATCCATCTCCTCTGTCTCATGTTCAACTCCTTTTGCTCGAAGAGATGCTTAACACTCTTGTGATCGGTGTAGATCTGGCACTTCACCCCATACAAGTAGTGCCGCTAGCTCCATGTCATGCGTAGGGTAGTTCTTCTCGTGATCTTTCAACTGTCGAGATGCATAGGCAATCACCTTTCCATTTTGCATCAGTACACACCCTAACCCAAGCTTAGAAGCATCGCTGTAAATTACAAAACCTTCAGATCCAACCGGCAATGACAAAGTTGGAGCACTGCTCATACTTTCCTTCAGTTTCTCAAATGCGGTACTTCGGTCCAAACGAACTTGACGTTCTTCCTCGTCAACGCGGTCAACGGTGTGGCTATTCGAGAGAAGTCATGTATGAACTTTCGGTAGTAGCCCGCCAACCCAAGAAAACTTCGTACTTCCGATGGCGACTTTGGCGGTCCCACCCTTTAATTGATTCGATCTTAGCAGGGTCCACTTTTATACCATCCACCGACACCACGTGACCTAGAAACTGAACTTCTCTCAATCAGAACTCGCACTTTGAGAACTTGGCGTACAACTTCTCTCGCTTCAACAATTCTAAAACCGCTCGGAGATGCTCTTCGTGATCAATACGGGATCGGGAGTAGATCAGGATGTCGTCAATGAAGACGATCACACACTTGTCTAGCAATGAACTACACACTATGTTCATCAAGTCCATGAACACTGTTGGGGCATTAGTCAAGCCAAAGGGCATAACTAAAAACTCGTAGTGTCCATATCTCGTGCGAAAGGCTGTCTTGGGCACGTCTTCTTTTATCACCTTCAGCTGATTGTAGCCCGATCTCAAGTCTATCTTCGAGAAATAGCTCGCACCTTGCAACTGGTTGAAGAGGTCATCAATCCTTGGAAGCGGGTACTTGTTCTTAACCGTTACCTTATTGAGCTCTTGATAGTCTATGCACATCCGCATAGACCCATCGTTTTTCTTAACAAATAGTATCGGTGCTCCCCAAGGCGATGAGCTCGAACGAATGAAACCCTTGTCCAGTAGCTCTTGCAGTTGCGTCATCATCTCCTTCATTTCCGTTGGTGCCAGGCGATAGGGCGCGCGCGCGATTGGTGCCGCTCCCGGCATCAGGTCTATTCTAAACTCTACTTGACGATCTGGGGGCAGACTCGTAAAGTCATTCGGAAACACTTCTGGGTACTCACTCACTACAGGCACATCCCCCACTCCCTTCTTCTCTTTCTTAGCATCTAGCATGTAAGCTAAATACCCCAGTCATCCCTTTCCCAAACATCTCATAGCTTTCATCATAGAAATCATACATGACTTCCTATCCCGACGATCCCCATAAATTACTACTTCCTTCTTGTCATGCAGGGCGATACGAATTAACTTCTTATTACATACTATGTTAGCGTCGTTATCTGCTAACCAATCTATTCCTATAACCACATCAAACACCCCCATTCTCATAGGGTACAAACGCAAAGGGAACAAATGATCATCTACATCAATGCTACACCCCTTATAGACCTCTTTCACCCAGACTCCACTATCGCCCACTATTTCTACCTCAAACCCAAAGTTCAACCTCTTGGGTTTCACTTGCAATTTTCGAATAAAATTAGGCGACACAAAAGAACGCTTGGCGCCCGAATCAAATAGTACTTTAGCAAGAGTCGAGTCAATAAGGAAAATACATGTCACCACATCTGGCGTATCCACCGCTTCCTCTGCCGACATGTGGATTCGCGCGAGTGGGCTCCATCTTCCTATCTCCGTCCCTTCCACCACCATTATTGTTATATCCACCAACAAATCCCTTCCTTAGCTGTGGACAGTCCATCTTGACATAGTATGGCGAACCACACTTATAACACGACCTCGAACTACGGCAATCCCGTGCCATGTGCCCCGTCTTCCCACACTTAAAACACCCCTCCTTATCAGCCAAACATTCCCCTTTATGCATCCGGTTACACTTACCACAAGGTTTTTCTCCTGCTCTGGGTCCCACCCGCAGCTCGAGTCTAGGAGCACTCGACTCTTAACATCACGATTCGGCCATTCCCATTTCCGCTTATCCCCGACTCTCTCCGACATCTGCCTGTTCTTCTCCTTTTCCGTGAGTTCCTCAGTATCTACCGCATCTTGAAAAGTAATGGGATCCTTTACCTGAACCAACTCTCTCACACTGCTCTTCAGTCCCCAGATGTACCTCTCTATGCGCCTCTCCTCAGTAGGCACATACAATTCGGTAAACTGAGCCTTTTCTATAAACTTCGACGTATACTCTTATACTGACATCGTCCCTTGTTCCAACCCCAGAAATTCCTCTTCAAGCTTCTTAACAGCCGCCACCGGGCAAAACTGAGCCTTGAACCTTTTAGTGAATAACTCACAGGTAGTTGTCTATGCTATATCTGAACCCTTACCACTGGTCTTGACGTCCCACCAAAATATGGCATCTGCCTTTAGCATAGACATGGCAAACAACACCTTGTCTTCCTCAGCACACTTACTCGCATCGAAAGCTAGCTCCATCTCGCGTGTCCATCTCAGGGCCAAAACTGGATTGCGCTCCCCGCTGAAGGACGTACGCTTGCACGACGCAAAAGTCTTAAAAATACATCCTTTCGTTGCCTTCGGTTCATTAGCAACAAACGAAGTCGACAAGGAATGATCCCCCACCACAGTCGGAGGTAGGCTAGACGCCTCAGTCTTCGTCTCGTTCCCACTTTTAGTGCGTCCCTCCGACGTAGTCTTAATCTGATTCTCCATCAATACTTGCAGAGTCTCTTGTAGTTTGTCCAACTCAGCCGTAAACTTTTCCTCAGTTACAAACGCTTGGTTCCGGTTCCTCCTCGGACTATTCGGCTGACTCCCTCCTTCTACCGAGGCGGTACTCTCCTGGTGGAGCGGTTCACGCACTTCTGGTGCCCCTACACTGATAGCCCGACGGGTAGCCGACGTTTTCTTCCTCCCTCGTGTCGCTGCACCAGCTCCCTCTGCCTGGGTGGCCGCTCTCCGTGGTGGTCTTCCCCGCCCTCTCCCACGGCCTCCACCTCTCCCACGGGTGGCCGTCAGCCTTGGGGGCACCACCGGCCCATATTCCATGAGGATTTCCTCATCTACCGCTACTGACCTACTTCTCAGGATTCTTTCAGCCATTCTTGCTTACTGAAACATGCCAAAATAAACGATTTAAGGCAACAGACTTCGGATAATAAGGCAAATTAAGCACATCCATGTACCTGTAAGTTCATAATTACACTGGCCAGTTGTAATCCCGGACCTACCTTACATGAATGTCCTCGCTACCCTATTAGTCCTATTTCAGGTATAGTGCTCTCCTAACGCATTCCTAATTCTCAGTTGTGTTTTCTACGCCTTCAGTTTAAGTCTAGGCCCGTCCGGTCACCTAAATCTCTTAAACTATGGCTCTGATACCAATTGTAACAACCCAAATAAAATAAAAGCATAGCATAGCATTGAATATAAAACATCCTAAAAAGGGTCCCAAAATTTTCTCAAGTACATCTGTCTCAAATCAAGGTTGGCGGAAACAACCTATTCACAACTGAGAATAATAATGAAAGTCTAAGTAGTATAAGTGAAGCGACTATCACTAGAAGCATCCACACTCTAAATCTTCTCCTTATTCTTGCCGGAGCTTCCTACTATCGGCTTCCCTGAAAAGGTTTAGTTTGGAAAATGCGAGGGTTAGACCATGAGGTCTAGTGAGATCCCTCAAGAAGCAACAATTTCAGTAATAAATATTTAAAGCATCTCATAACATTCATATATAACAACTTTAAACAAACCTTCATAAAACCACCACACATGTAAATGGCACACTGAAGCCACTCGGAAGTGACAACGTGTCAGTCTCACACTGCCTTACTGGGTCACACCTCCCATGGCATAAACGGGACACACCCCCCGGTATGAGCACTGGCGGGCCACACCCCCTGACTTAGCCAATTTACAACTAACAACAATGTATGCATACATCTGAAGTAAACTTCCATACATGCATTTTCATGTAATAAAACATATCATTTTATATTCATTTACTTACTTCAGAAAACACGTTTAAAAATACGTATTTAGTTAGAGAAACTCACCGGTCATCTTAGCGCACTACTTCTCACGTAAGCTTCAACTTTCTAGGTGAAACACCTATGACATTAAAGAGAGTAAGAACAATAAGTCCTACGTTGACCCTTACTACGTTTTGGACAGATCCCCAAAGAAACTTGGCTCAAAAGGACTACTGAATCCGAAACCACGGTTCCGGACTCCAACCCCTTTTCCGGACTCACTTCTGGATTTCTTCCGGATTCCGGATTCATTCCGGATTCCGTTGACTCTTCCGGATCCATTCCGGATTCCTCTTCCGGATTTCGGTCCCAATCTGGATTCCACCTCCGGATTCCGGTCCCAATCCGGATTCCACCTCCGGATCCGGACTCTGCCAATTACGGACTAAACTGGGCTTTCGCTCAAAACATTCTGAGTGACCAAAACTCCATTTTGACTGATGTGCAATGATCGAAAACATTTGAAAAAGATTGCAGGAAACATTAAGACACTACTAGACAACAAAATCAAATCCTCACCCAACATAAGCATCGATTGGGTCCTCATTTATTCTAGAAACTCATCAAAACATGAAACCCACTCGGCATCTCAATAAGAGCATGAAATTAGGAGGTTACCTTTCCAAATTGATGCTAGAGTTTACTCTGATGCAAATCCTTTCCTTGCCTTCCTCTCAAAAACCCAAAAGCTAGATTGATTTCTTCTTCCTACTCCCCCACATACAAGCCGCTCTCAAATGTGAATTGTCTAGGGTTTTGTGCCCAAAATGAGGGTTTTATACCCTCTCCCAAAATTACACTTTGGTCCCTCAAGATTTAAATTTTCACTTTCCTTCCATCGATCTTACAATTCTTTGAATTGAAAACTTAGTTATTACATTTAACTTGTTTATTATCATTGACTCATTGATTAATAGTACGAAACATATGTTTTTATATATAATATTATGGAGTATATGATATAGAGATTTGCCGTCATAAGTCACGCCTTGATAGACGTCGTGCCCTCGCCGTGGCTCCTAAAGCTTACGGCTTGGCCTCGCCGCCACCCCACGCTTCGCGCTATTTAGAACCTTGGTTTGATCTAAATGGTTTAGCCTTTTTTTTAACAAACTAACTCGTAAGTGCCGGTTTGAGAGTTTTTCAAACTATACAGTTTTTAATGAAATTTGCAGATCAAATTAGTTTCAAAATCCAAATTGAATTAATGCTTCATAAATTCAAAAACACAACAATCGACATGCTAACAACCTGGAACATGTTTTCACACCAATATAAACAATTAAACGATCTTACAAATTTGTAGTGTGAAAATAATAAATGCTTACAATAAAAGTCTTGAATAATTCATAATGAATAGTTGCAACTTTGGTTGCGAACTATGTGGATTTACTCACAAAATTTATTTAGAGAAATTTTCTATCGATGATAATCTATAGATCATCCAGAAAATGTCAATGACGTTTTTTGAGATGGATCACCCAGAGAATCTCTGGATAATCTGTCACTGATTTGCATTATCCACCAAAAATTTACCCACCAACTTTTGTGACGAATCACGATTTAGTGTACGTAGGTAAAAGTCTTTCATTTAGTAGTGACATGGCCGACTCTATGGGTGAGCGAGCTGGATGATGTCTAGGGCATCAAAGCTCAAGGCGCGCCAATTTAGACCCAATAATGTTATTACTAATAAAAAATTTGTGCGGACAAATAGACTCAAACTTTAAACCTCTTTGATACCTAAACACCTCCTTACCACTAGGCTATTGTCACAATTTTATATTTTTACTCCTATTTTAACTTTATTATTTTTCTTGCTAATTTATTTTTACTTTTTTATAAAAAAAATCAACTTTTGTCTTGTTTTCATAACAACACTTGTTTATCTGAAACAAAATAAAAATAATCTTATTCAACAATTAGTATTTCGTATGTGTTTTTGTTTTGAAAAACCATGTGATATATTTGAAAGCTTATTATTCTTTTCACCAAACAGTTTTTAAGGAATTGGTAGGATCAAACTGTACATGAAACAATTAGATTGCCAGCTAATTTCAACTCCGAACCACAAACATATTTTGCTATATTTCCTAAAATCAAACTATCTATGAAATAATTTGGATTATATACTACATAGTTTCAACTATTTTTTTATTTCCATAGTCATAAATATGATTCTCGGAGATTATTATTTATTTTGTTTTCTATTTTTTATTCGATGTTGAATCTCATCAATCCAATTTTTTGTAACCCCTAGTGTGGTTTGTCACCCAAGGCTATAATGGGTAGTTTAGACTACATAACACTCGCTACTCAAGGATGTTAGATATTTAAAAAATATTATACAAATATAGTATTAAGTTTCCTACGTTTTAAGATAAATTAAACATCATTGGTTGAATACAATTACTTTGAGCACAACTATCATTATATGCAGGCCAGACCTTGAAAAACGTCGTGACCTCGCCATGGCTTCTAAGGCTTGAGACTTGTCCTCGCCGCCACACCACACATCACACTATTTAGAACGTTGAAATTAACTTCTTTTTCAATAATAATCGGCGGAGGGATGAGCCACCTAGCTTGACTAGGTTCTAAACCCCATAAAGGTTGTGTGTCCGGTGTTCATTGGATTAGGGGCATATTTTTGGCTATCCTACCAGGTCATCCAAAACCATTGTACCGGCCCTGATGGTATGATTCAACGAACTTTAACGTTGTGTCCTCGAAACGTTTTTATGAAAGAAAGGAAGGGTAATAGAAGGAATGTAAAAAAAAACTTGTGTTCTTGAAACTTTTTTGGAAAAAAAGCAAAGGAAAAAAATAATGATAAGTTTCCTCCCAAATGTGAGAGGAAATGGAAGGAATTTGAGGAAAGAACTTAGAACAGTTTAAAAAGATTACTAAAATTACAAAACTACCTTACTTTTCAGTTTAAAATATATATTTTTAAAGGATAATTTGTAAAAAAAAAAACATATTTCCTTTTCTTTTATGTCATGTTCAAGAAAATGAAAATTTATTTTCTATCTTTCCCTTTCCTTCTCATTTGAAAACACAAATAATTTTTTCCCTTCTTTTTTACTTCCATTTCTTTTCCTTTCATTTCATTTTCTTCCCAAATTTGAGAACTTGGCATAAGGGAGCATAATGGAGCGTTTGTTTTGATGTAATAGTTTGAAGGGATTTATATTTCGTCGAAGGATTTGGAATTGTAGGGATTTAAATTTGGAATTGAATTTAAATTTCATTCCTTATAAATAATTTATAAAAATAAATTACAAATTATGTAACTATCTTCTTATTAATTGATTATTATAAACAAATACTTTTAACATGTTTTAAAACATTATTACATACCAATCTGATAAAATATCGTAAAACATAAATATTAACCACCACCATAGAATTTCAAAATTCAATGTTTAAGGGTTCTAATGAAATCACAAAATTTCAAATTCTAGAAATACTTTAAACAAGCATGGGATTGAAATATAACTCAAATCCAATTTAATCCTAACAATTAAACAAGACCTAAAAGTTATAAAAAAATAACAACCATGACCAGATTAAAAGAAATCTCTCCAAATGATCTTGTTAAAAAAATCTAACCTGCTCCTCACTTTTAATTGTTTTCAAATAAAAAGTTATCGATTTCTTTTAATTTTTAAACTTAAGGGGGTGTTTGGTTCGTTTAAAGAAATGGGAATAAAAATGAAAATGTTAATGCAGAAAAATGAGAATAGGAATGGGTTTTGTATTGATGTTGTTTAGTTAAACATAATATAATTAATAAAAAAATGTTTTATATAATATTTTTAATACGAACATGCAGGGGCGGATCCACCTTGTAAAAGGTGGGGTCCCATCCCCCAATGAAATTTTGCTTCTCTTTATTTTTTTAGGTTAAAAACCTTTTTTTAACTTTTTATCAGTTTTTCGCCAGTAATTTTTCAACAGTGTCCCACGAACCAAAAAAATACATTGAAATCAACTAAAACACCAAAAACCTCTCAGAGTTAACAAGAAAAAATCGAAAAAGTCTTCTCGAAGTAGACAAAAAAACTTAAAAATCCATTGAAATCAATCAAAAAACTTTAAAAATCCATCGAAACAGTGAGAATAGGCTCAAAACACATCGGACGACTTTACAGGCATAATTTACCTTAAAGGTGACCCCACTATGTAAAAGTTTTGTATCCGCCACTGCGAACATGTGACATCCAACATAAAAATAATAAATATTTTTCATTAAACATCGCGAAATATTGTTTTAAACTTTAAATATTCTTGTATTTATATTCGATTGTTGGTCCCTAACTCCAATTTGTATAGCAAAACGGTTTTACCTAACAATGGAATATTTTTCTCTGAAGTGGCCCACATTGATTTCACTATCAAAAATACTATTTTATATCAATGTTTTTTATAGAGATAATTAATGATTGGCATGTATGATTACATTTACAGTAAATTACGTTTTCGTCCTTGTGGTTTGTTATAACATGCGGATTTGATCCTTGTGGTTTCAAAATTTTGTTTTTAGTCCCTATGGTTTACAATTTATTTCTATTTTCGCCCCTCAGGCCAAAACACTACTTTTAAGTATGAAGGACTAATATAGAAATGAATTGTAAACCATAAGGGATGAAAAGAGGAATTAAATTTAAGTCATAAGGATGAAAATGTAATTAATTATAAACCATAGGGATGAAAACTGTAATTTCAAAACCATAAGGATGAAATTAGAAATTTTCAACAAACCACAGGGACTAAAACGTACTCTTACATTTAATTATATACAAACTATATTATAACTTTTAATGAATATTAATAATGTCTAAATTTTCTAATGTTTTATAGGTCTTAAGTTTATAAGATCAATCAATAAAATATTATATCTAACAAGTATTGTAATAAGTTTGTAAGACGTGTTTGAATATTTTAACAAGTTTTTTGAAAATTTTAAAGTAAAGTGTTGTATTATAAGAAGTTTTTGAGAAGTGTTATATAAATACATATTTTTATATGACACTTGCTTTTATAAGACATTTTTTTAGCTAGTGTTATATTAAATAACTAATACCGACATTTATTTCAAAAGTGTTCGGAAAAGCTTGTTAAGACGTCCAAAAACGTCCTATAAAATTATTGCACACTCTTAAATTAGACGTTTTGTCATTGGTTATATAAACTTAAGTCATATAAAGCAGTATATTGGAACACTTTGATAGCCATCGTGGTTTGCAGAAACGTCTGGATTTGGTCCCTCCCTCTAACAACGTCTAAAGAATCTATTAAATGAGGGGCATTTTTGCCATTTTATTGATCTGTTTGTCTTTTATCCAATCATAATGAATTTTATGATTTTGGCCTATGTGGTTTTTGATTAGGTAAAAGACAAAAAATTAAAAAAGAAAGACTAAAACGCCCCTTGTTTAACATAATTTTTGAAAAACCGTCACAAAAAGATATCAAATTCAGACCTTTTTGTAAATCACAATGGTCCTCTTGTAATTTTAAAGGAGATGAAAAGTGTTATTTTTTACAAACCATAGGACCACATTTGTAGTTTACACATTTTATTATTCCCACAAAAGATAAAGTTGATGCTAAATTTTAGGAAACTTGATTTGTTTTCCCTGATTTGCCCTGCATCCTTAAGAGAAGCAGACAAACTTGTCATATGAGATCTTGAGACATTTGATTGAATAAGTTGGATGGTTGAGACATGGGGAAATTGACTCAAATAGCTATTTCACACCATTGACTTCTTTAAATAATCACTTTGTTAACCATATTCTCAAAATAGCCAAAACTTACGCAGAGAAACTTACGCATAGAGTTTTCTCTACGTAAGTTTAATTTTCCTCCCAAAAATTAAAAAAATGGTTTTTTTTTAAATATTTTAATTTTTTTAATTAAACTTACGCAGAGAAAACTCTATGCGTAAGTTTCTCTGCGTAAGTTTTCCTCCCATTTTTTTGCCTTCCATTTATTTTTAATTTTTTGGGATGAAAAATAAACTTACGCAGAGAAAACTCTATGCGTAAGTTTCTCTGCGTAAGTTTTGGCTATTTTGGGAATAGGGTTAAGAAAGTGGTTATTTGAAGAAGTCAATGGTGTAGAATGATTATTTAAGGCAATTTCCCTTGAGATATGCTTTCATATTCTTTTTAATCATATGAGTAAATTACATGAATGGTCCTTGTGGTTAGGTCCAAATCTGGATTTGGTCCACATTTTGAAAAAAGTACACCAGGTATCCTTGTGGTTGTCATTTTGTTTCACATCTGGTCCCTGACGCTAACTCCGTTAAAAAAAGTCCGTTAACTCAGGGGTAAAATGGTCATTTTACCCCTGTCTTCACCATTCACCTTCTCCGGTCACCTTCTCCGGCCCAAAACACGATATAACACCATTTTCTGTCTGTTGATACATCTATATATATATATCGTATATCACAACATTAAATATAAAATTAAGCAAATCGGTAATGGGAAAATAAGATTTTGGTTGGAAATAAGAGAGATTAAACGAATGTCTGGATAAAACCCCTCAATCAATTTTGTTTAGAATTTGAAAATCAAATCGAAGAATATGTACATCAAAACCCTAGATATTGGTGCATACCGCCACGGACGATGCTCAAACCGAAGAAGAGGATGATACAACAAAGATCACAGCCGAGACCAGTTTTATCTGGACAGTTAATCGTAATCACGGTAGCTTCGTTTTCGTTCTCCGTTTGTTTAATTATGACAACGTCTTCGTGTAGTATTCCCATCTGTTTTCGTTCTTGTTTTGGAATTTCTGGAAAGGAAGAAAGACGGTGGTGGGTGGTGGCGGTGGCGGTGGCGGAAGAAATTGGTGATTTTGTGTTTGAAATTTGGGTATATATGTAAATGGGTAATGATTGTGATAACTCAACTAAGGTTTTTGGTGAGTCCAACAGAGTGTATGTTTGTGTGTTTGTGTGTGTGAGAGAGAGAGAGAGAGAGGATGAAGATTCAAAGTATCGGTGCGAGAAAGAGAAGACAAAATCCATGGCGATGGGAGAGTTGAAAATGGAGTCGTTGTTGGAGTTTGACTCCAGAGTACAAAAGCACCAACCCACCTACCTTCCTTATTTATCACCATTTTTACCTCATTTTTAATCATTTACACGTTTTTATGAATGAAAATGGTATAAAATTTGGCCGGAGAAGGTGACCAGAGAAGGTGACCGGTGAAGACAGGGATAAAATGACCATTTTACCCCTGAGTTAACAGACTTATTTTAACGGAGTTAGCGTCAGGGACCAAATGTGAAACAAAATGACAACCACAGGGACGCCTGGTGTACTTTTTTCAAAAGAGGGACCAAATCCAGATTTGGACCAAACCACAGGGACCATTCATGTAATTTACTCTAATCATATTCTTGTATGCAGAACCTTCTTATAAATGAAAATTCATTTTTATTGTATTATATTTTTAACAGATCCAATGAACTAGTAAGCAATCAAATCAAACTGTTAAATAGTCATTCAAAATTTTAGATTGATGTGGTTTTTTGATGCATACAAATAGATGTCACTCTGATGTGATGTGTTTCTAAATAACATGATTATCCACAATTACACAATATAGAATCCAACGACGATATTCTATATTAGTTATTTTATAATTAGAATCCAACCAACAATATTTTATATTAATTAGAGTAAACTGCAATTTTGGTCCCTGTGGTATGTTGTATTTTTCACTTTTGGTCCCTAGAAAATTTTTATTGCAAGAAAAACCCTGTGGTATGCAAAAGTGCTCGGTTTTGGTCCCTCGAGACTAACACCGCTAGGTTACCTCCGTTAAAGCCCCTCGTGTGACTTGCACATGAGGGCATTTCGGTCATTTTGCCTTTTTTTATTTTTAACAAAAAACCATAAATCACAGGGACCAAATTATTATTATTATTATTATTATTTAATATACACCCTCACCCATTGAGCCCACCTACAGGGCCGATTCCGGCCTCCCACCCCAACAACCCATCTTCTCCGGTGATATCTTCACCGTCCGGCCACCGACAACCCCAATTTTCTCTCATTTATCTCCCCTGCAAAACCCACCTGAAAACCACCACCCATCACCATCGTGTACCCGAATTTGAGACCCGCACATATCACCACTGTAAACCCCGATTTGAGACCATCTTCTCCGATGATATCTTCACCGTCCGACTATCGACAACCCCCTCTTCTCTCATTTATTTCCCCTGCAAAACCCACCTGAAAACCACCACATATCACCACCTGAAAACCACCACATATCGGCAAAAAAAAAGAGTAGAGAGATATGAGAATCGAGAGAAAAGATCGAGAGGCCGGCGTCCCTGTGCGATTTTTCGCCTTCCTCTCGATCGCTGCAGCGCCACCACCACCGCACCTTCTCTCTTCTCTCTCTGTCGATCTCACATCCACTCTCTCTCTTCCCTAATCGACTTCTTGATCGATTCCACCTCTCGATTTCACCTCACGGGGGTCGCCGGTGATGGAGATGGAGATGGCCGGTGGGTCGCCGGTGATGGAGATGGAGATGGCCGGTGGCTTGCGCATTGCGACATCTGGGTCTTTTGTTCTCTCTCTCTATATATATATATACACACTATATAAATATATACATATATAATTAATATATTAATATTAAATATAATATAGTATGTAGTAATTGCAATTTGGTCCCTATGGTTTTTGTCTTTAGTGAAAAATAGAAAAATAAAGTAAAATGACCAAATTGCCCTCATGTGCAAGTCACATGAGGGGCTTTAACAGAGGCAACCTAACGGTGTTAGTCCTGAGGGACCAAAACCGAGCACTTTTGCATACCACATGATTTTTCTTGCAATAAAAAAATTTTAGGGACCAAAAGTGAGAAAAACAACATACCACAGGGACCAAAATTGCAGTTTACTCTATTAATTATTTTACCAGGGGAAAAGGTGTATGAAATTAGTCAATAATTGGGGAATATTAGTGTTTAAGAATTATTCGTTGAGTGTGAAAGAATCATGGGGTTTTATAGGAAAATATCACGGATCAAGATTGGATAGAGAGGTGTTTATGGTGTCGTTGATTAACCATTTAAAACAACTATTTGATTCATTATAGCATCTTTAACAACTATTTAAAATGGAAATATAGTATTTTTGTTGCTCTAACAGCTATGCTATTCTCTACGCTTAAAAAAAAATTTGTAAAAATATCTCTAAATTTAGAAAATCTTTAAATACACGGTTTTCCTCCAAAACTAATTATTACCCCTAAAAAGCAAAATTTACTTCTCACAACTTTCCTATTTTAATAATATAATTAAATAAATTGAATAATTTAATAAGTTAAATAATACTAAAAGTTGTTAAAATATCATAGTTGTTGGAGTTGATGTAAACTTTTTTAAAGAAGTTGAGTTTTTTTTACTCTGGTTTAGAAATTTTTTAGCATGGCTATTGGAAATGCTCTTAGGGCTTGTTTGGAAGTGGCTTAATGAGCTTAATGAGCTCTTCAACTTATTCGCTCAGCCATATCGTAGTGTTTGGTAGTGGCTTAATGATTTGGAAGTGAGATGAGCGAATAAGTTTTAAAGGGTTACACTTATGGAGACAGACACCATATTTCCCAATCTTACCCCTCAAATCTCTCACACCAAACCTCTCACCGTCGCCTCCCTTCTCCCTGCTCCTCCACGTCGCTCAGCCTGCTCTTACCCCCTTCTCCCTGCTCCTCCACGCTCGCCTCCCTCCCTTCATCCATCTCAAAACCCTAAATTTGGGAAAACAAAAAAAAGCATTTAGGAGTTTGGTCTTTATGCAGATGGTCTAAAACCCCTGATTCGTCCATTTTCTAGAGCTTGCCGGTATCGTTCAGTGCCGCCATTTCAACTTTTGCCCTTAATTTCTCGCATATACTCATCGTCTCATTTGGCGGTCTCTGCCTCACTGCTCTCAATCATTCATCGTTGCCTTGCTCCTTGCCGCCTATCTGGTATTTCGGTTATTCTTCTGTTAAATTTCTTAGCCCTGATTTTATGTTGCATCTACTATATTGCCTTTTCGATTTGGCTTCTCCTCTGCTCAATTTTAATGCTTTTTTGATGTTGCTAACTTGCTATAGGGTGAATTTTGTGATGGGGGTGGTTAGACGATGTTTGTAGTTAGCTTGAGTATCCGATTGTGTTGCAATTTGTGATTGTCATTCCTGATTTCTAGTCTAATGCATAGAAGACTATTCATAGGGATTTTGATTGTTGGAATCGGTGGTATCCAGAATTTTGATTCGGTGGTATCCATAATTTTGTGATGGGGTGGATTTTGATTTTTGATTGTTGGAATCGGTGTCTATCAAAACGTTTTTGGTTTGGTGATATTGTTCTCAAATGGTGTTTATTATTGAATTGATAGGGATACAAAACTTTTTTGTAATTATAGAGATGCACATAAGTTGTTTGATGAAATGACATGGAGAAATGTAATTTGGGTTTAATAACAATAAGGGTAAAATAGTCATTTAAATCATTCAGACAGTTTATTAAGCACAACAAACAAACATCAAAATATCATAATCTATACAGACAGATAAATCCAGACAGACATCTATATCTATACAAGACTTAATGAAAAATCAACCAAACAACCCCTTAGTATTAATAGAATTCTTTTTCTGAACCAAGTATTGGTAGAATTCTAAAACACATATATTGGATTTGGTTATCTATTTAAAGTTAAGTATTAAGTATTTCAGTTTTATTGGACTTGTATATAATAAAACTGTTAATACAGATATAAATGTAAAATGTTGGTCTTTAAAATATTTTCAATAGAAATTTAAAATAATTGTCTATTAAAAACAATGAGATAATTAATTTGTGAGTTATATTATGATATAACTTAATAAATTTTTTTTGGAAGGGTGTCCTAGGCTATGCCTAGACTTATCCTTTGGCAAATTATGACTGTAAGACATCAGCGTCGATTAAACCTCACTGGCAACAATTGTTGTATACGTCTGGATTCGAACCCTCACATCCCCAGGAACTTAACCAGTACGCCACAACCCTTGTGGTTAACTTAATAAAACTTGTAAGAATTTGTTTTATTATGATAGAACTTATTAGATTGTTTAGTTATGTCCTATTATTTTATTATAACATGTTTATTAAAAATACATAGTTGACAACGCTATAAGCTTAAAAATATGAATTAGTACTCTATTAGAATGGTTCTAGTGCTACTTTCGAAAGAGAAGGTTCGTATCCTTCCTCTTTTTTTTGAAGTATATAATATTTATATACGACAAATGCAACAAATAAACTCACACACCCTCTTCACCTTTAGTGAGGTTTGAACCCCTGACCTCCTAAAATGTGAGGGGCTCCAATACCGCTAGACAAAGACCCTTTCTTTCCCTCAAACGGTATAACAAATGGATCAAGTATGATGGACAACCTAGAGGGGTGAATAAGTTATTACTGTTTTCTTTTTCATGATTTTGTCAGGTTTTACATTTTGGAAGCATTAATGTAAAAATAACTTACAAAACATAGCGCAATCCAACCATAAGGGCGAAAATATAACGAGTTTGAGTAGAATACTACAAACTAAGTATTTAGAGTGGTTAAGATCCTAGGGTTAGGTTCACGTGAGACCAGCTTGTTTTCGTGAGACCGGTGAGACCAAGTTTTTACACTTGAACATCACAGTAAAACACTGTGAAGGTTACCTTCACAGTATTTTGCTGTGAAGTTTCAAGTGTAAAAACTTGGTCTCACCGGTCTCACGAACGAAAACATGCTGGTCTCACATGATCCCAAGTCTAAGATCCTATCCACTTTCCTTTAGATCCATCTCGAGAGGTGATTCACAGAACAACTGTGATGCTTAGAGTTAGAGGTGGTGCAATCGCAAACCAATACATACATGGGTTACTCCTTCACATTCCACTAAAGTCAGTATTTTGATACCATTGTCTTCTCGACAAACAAGTGTAAATTGCCAAAATAATGTTAATATATATATATATATATATATATATAGAGAGAGAGAGAGAGAGAGAGAAAGAGAAAGAGATGTGTGGATTCAAACGATAACATTAACTATTTAAGAAAACATGATAACGACCATTAATGTAAAAAATCATTACAAATTGTGGATTCAAACGATAACCGAGATGCGACTCTGTTTCATAGTTTTGCAACTGTGAAGTTTGATTATTCATATGGGAGAAAAAGTATGAAACTTAAAAATCTTGAAAGTTTCGAAAATATATGGTTATCTAAAAATATGATTATTCATTTAGAAGAGCATATATGAAACTTAAAAATATGAATATTCATATGAGAGAAAAATAAATGAAATTTCAAAAAGCTGAATATTCATATGGGAGAAAAATATATGAAACTTTGAAAATATATGATTATTTTGAAAAAAAATATGATTATTCATATGGGAGAAAATATATGAAACCCTTTATGAAACTTGAAAATTGAAAATCCAACAAACAGATTATGAAACCATTTATGAAACTTGAAAATTTCGAAAAAACAGTTTATGCAAATTAAAAATCTTGAAAATTTCGAAAAAGAGTTTATGAAACTCGAACAAACAGTTTATTAACTTGAAAATTTCGAGAAAAAAAAAGTTTATGAAAGATGAAAATTTCATATAGTCAATAAATAAATAAATAAACTCATAAATTCGTCGTAATTGGGGGGAGGTCGCCGGAGAGGGAGGAGGTCCCCGGAGTGGGAGGAGGTAGCCGGAATTGGATGGTGATGGTGAATTGTGTGTGTGTGTGTGTGTGTGAGAGAGAGAGAGAGAGATGGAGATAATTGAGAATAATGTGGAGAAATTATTACCAAAAATAGATCATTCAAATTAATTATGAAAATTAAATTTAAAATATTTAAAACTTATTCCCAAACTACCCTTTCCTTTTTTAATAAATTTAAATTCCAAAATTTCTCAACCGTTGAATAAAAAATTGGATGACCTAGATGGGTTTACACAGTTTGTAACCTTTAAAAAGTTTGCAAATTATTACTCTCTCTCTCTCTCTCTCTCTCTTTTTATGGTCAGGTTCAAAGGAAAATCTCAAAAAATGGAAAACTGAGAAACACGCTGGTAGTCTTTCATCTGAACAATATATATTTGTGCATACCAGTAATTTCTAATATGTGTATGCATAAAAACGAAAAAAACAACTTAATTTCTTGTATGTATAAATGCATATCGTCAGGGCTACTAGGGTGTTCCTCAGTTTTCCATTTTTTTAGGTTTCCGTGAACCTCTTTCTCCTTCCCTCTATATATATTTGTATATTCTCTCTCTCTCTCTCTCTCTCTCTCTCTCTCTATATATATATATATATATATATATATATATTGTAAAAGTGTTTGAATTCCAAAACTTGATCGTTGGACTTTACACAGAGCGAATGAAGGATCGAGAACCTTACATGGTAACAACGAATACAAGGATTCACAGTCTTACCCGGTAAATGAGGGTGGAGTGGGTGGTGACTCTTACACGGTTAGTGCTTATGGGCCTTTAGCCATTAGGAGATGAATAGGATCAAACCGAAAGACTCGTTAACTATTATGGGGGTTGGAGATAAGCGGACTCGAACCGCTGACATCCAATTTGAGTACCTCTATAGGATAGATCTCAACAGAAAACTGATCGAAACGGCTGCTAATACCCCATAGGGTGAGGAGCAAAAGGAGTTTACCATCAATCAATTTTGATGGTCGGGAATGTTGCCTGATAGTATAAGTGAGAGTTGTTTACATAAAGTGCTAAGTGATGCTCGAGATTTCTTCAAGTCTAGCTTGCTGTTTGGGCATGCTTCCAAATGGTTGGATTCCAGGTTTCCAGTGTGTACAAGTTTATGTTTCCAAATTATTCAAAATCAACAAATCTAAAACTCACAACACTAAATAAGTTTGTTTGTATAATGAAAGGGTTTGTCAAATAATCAAAACAACAGGAATGCAACAAATGCACACATGGTCCAACTCAATGAATCAACAAGTTCCATACTACCATTTTTACATATTCACACAGTAAAATGTGTAAACTTGTGAAATACATATGCTTTCAATTGAGTGTTATCTATGGTCTTCCATTATTTGCTTATTAACTTATTAAGGCTTTTTTAGCTCAACCAGGCATAAATCAATGTTGTTAATTAGGATCATACGGAGTTCGGAAAACATGTTCGGGATAAGTGGTATCATAGTGGGTTGATATATAGTTAGAAGTCGTGAGGATATAGTTGGCAACAAAGTTGTTGCCATGGAGCACCCAGAAACGATGATCCCATGAGAGATTCGGTTATCCTCTCTTTTCCGAGAAAAACACTCACTGTTAGACAAACAGGCAAAACCGGCGGAAATTTCAGGCGAAATCAGTTATCTGGCCATTTTTTAAATAAATAAATAAATGAATAAAATTTCTGGCGGAATTTTCCACCGAAAGAGTTCGCCGGAAATTTTATTTATTTATTTGGAATTTATAAATTAAATAATTAAAATGTTTCCGGCGGAATATTCCGCCAGAAGTTTTCTGGAAGTTTAAACTTAATTACTTACTTAATTAACTAATCCGTTAAAAGGGAAAAAAAATTCAAACGGACTTCCAGCGGAAATAGCTGTCGAAAATAGTCAAACTTCCGAAAAGTCCGCCGAAAAAGTCCTTTTACGGCGACTTTTATTCTGACAGGTAAATCCGCCGAAGTTCCAATTTTCCGGCAGATTTTTCTGACGGAAAAGCCTGATATTGACTTTAACACTACATGAGTAGGTCATGGTTGATTTTAGGACTACTATACCTTCACTAGTCAAACAAAACTTCAAGGAAATTGATGAGACGATAATGAAAAAGGTACGTGGATACATGAGGGGCATCATGGGGAATTTATGTAAAACTGAGAGACTGCAATATACATATCAAAGCTTAAATTTGAGTTTGGTGGTTAATAATGGTGGAACACATAGCCAATGGCGTGTAGCTCAGTTGGTAATGGGTGGGGGCATCTTTGTACAAAAAGCAGAAGGTCTCGGGTTCGAACCCAAAACACCTTCATTGCCACAACCGCTGAGTGAGTCAGGTATGCTCCCCACATTATGGATAGGCAGCCGATTGTGGGCCGGTTAGGGTTGCCGGTATCAACCTTTTGTACAAAAATGGTGGAACACAAAAACTTGAACCATAATTAAGTATTTTTTTTATACCACCACAAATATTTTATACAACCGTTTGTTTTAAGTCTGTTATAATATGTTTGTACAGTTTCCATCCGTTTCAAAATAAATGTGTAAGTGAAAATGTATAATCATTACACTTTTATTTAATCAAATTACAACTTTAACATTGATTAATTCATCTATCTTATCAACCTATAAATATTTATGCAATAACTAAAGGTAATTTTAGAAATTTAGTTATTTATTTTTGAAAATTACACCTCCTTTAACAAATATAAATAGACATATATAAATTTATTCTGGAATAGAGTATTTTTAATATAAAAATAAAAATTTGTTATTTTAAAATGCCTTAGAAAAACATAATAATAATAATAATAATAATAATAATAATAATAATAATAATAATAATAATAAGTACCATGATCAATAATGTTTTGACCGAGAAAAATCAAACTATGAATAGGTTCTTCACATGCACATGTTTGAGGAAATTGATGTCTTCTATCATTTATGTCCTTTCAAAAGTTGAGTGTTTGATTTAATGCATAAAAGTGAAATTGTATTGTGTGTATAAATATTATGTAAACTGAATTTATATATACACAAATAAAGGGAGGTTAAAATATAAAAGAGAACACAAATATATATACACACAAATAAACGGAGGTTAAAATAAACCATATATATATATATATATCTATACTACATATATAAGCATATAGATCTAATGTCTTAAAGACAAATTTTTAAGCACTAAGTACAAGTCTTTAAAGCATAAAAATCAAAAAACTCTTAATTACAAGATTTAATGCATATTGTACAACTTCAAGCACTTTTAGGTTTTACACAGAGAAGTCGGCTCGTACCCTTCTTCCTCAGTTCCTCTACATGTTCACGCCTTCGCCATACACGCAATCGGCCCATACTCTTGTCTACGTCTTCACCATACCCACAGTACTACCTATTCACCTTCTAGACCATAAATTGGAAGATTTCTTCGCATATAAATGAAGCTGGCTCCACCAAACACTCCGCTCGCTCCGCCTCTGTTGTCTGAGAGTTATGTTGGTCGCTGTGCTTTGTTGCTGGTCGCCGTCCCTAGGTACTGTTTAGTTTTTAATCTGTTTAGTTTTTAATATGTTTCTCTGTTTTAATCAATGACCATCAAAACGAAATCAAAACTGGTACTTGTGTGCTGCTTTGTTTGTAATCTGTTTATATGTTTTACCAAAATTTGAAATTGGCAATTAAGGCTGTTAGTATGTTTAGGGTTTTTAGTCTGTTCATCTTCTCTACTGGTTATCATTTGGAAGTCATGGTGTATGTTTCTTTGCAACATTTGGAAGTCATGGTAAAATCACAATGTTTCCATCATTGTTGATTTAAAGATGGTGAAACTTTCTGGTCCCTTATGTATAAAGTTGTCACTCAAGGGCCATCCATAACTACTTGGAGGTGGATGTTCTTTGCAATGAAAACATTCACGATTATTGCTTTTTGAATGTGTAAATCTATCTGGTGTTTACATTTCTTCTCATCTATTCTAAATTGTGTTTTTTGATGGATTATTTATCTGGTTTACTTTCTTGGGAGATGCTGAAGTTATTTCTATACCATTGGTATAATCTTTTTGGCTGATTTGTTCTTGATTTATCAGACATGTGGCTGCTTCGCTTCTTGTATTTGGTTGTATTTGGTGAACGTTAGGAGATCGGCTTATTGGGGAAAACCCAAAGCAAAACCAATTATTAATCGGGAAAAAGAAGCCCTTCCATCTCCCAACTTTCCATCTCGATTACCATCACCAAGCTTCTTGCATTTCTCATTGCATATTTCCATCACCAAGCTTGCATCTCTCGGTTTTTCATTCACGACAACAGGTATGTTTGGATGGCTTCCATATCCTAGCTTTTTATTTACTTCCTTTTTGTAGATGTGTCAGATTACATTTTAATTTTTACCATTGTTGTAGCTCTATTTGATTTCATCTATTGAAGACATTTATACATGGAATCAAACCAGGTATGAGATGATATATCAACAGGTAATCAAATACAAATTTCGTTTTCTTTACTTTGTGAATCGGGTTGGCATGCTCCATGGAATCTCCGAGAGAAAGAATGGACAAAGACCGGAGTTTCCCAATCGATCGCCTGCACCTTCGATTTCTTTACTTAAAGATGTGTTGGGTCAGAAAAAATCAGTATAATTAAACCCCATAGCTTGACAAAGACCAACAGTAGTGGTAGATTTGCATTCTCCAAGAGGAGTTGGTGTAGTGGTAACTTGGAGCATCCTTGGGCCTGGGCTACTGTTTGGTGTTCGGCCCTATGTGGCTTAGTATGATGCTGTTGTAACCATTTCATGTATCAATTTGGTGGTAATAAAATTAACATTGTTGTTCAAAAACAAAAATCAATCACAGGAAACAAAACCTAAAATTTCCACATAAACAGATCATAACATCATTTCAATCCTACTACATTGAAATGCAAAACTAAAATTGACACCATTGACACTATTCCATTTGCTTAGTGCTTACCGTTAAGTATTTGGTAAACTACCCCGTCGTCGCTAAATCCGAAACCTATCTGTAGGCCGGGGATTCCAGGACCCAAACCGCCACCAGAAGTAATATCCATCTTAGATAATTACTAAACAAATTCACGAAACGTTATACTATGTTTTAGGGGTTGTTTATTTACCTCTTAATAGTTCCATTAAGAGGCAACCTCTGAATCGTTAAGAGGTGAATCTTGTTTGGAATTTTATTTTGCCTCTTAATGGTTTTAAAACCCTCTGAATGATTTTGTATTTTGGACCTCCTTTAACCATTCAACTCCCTAATTTCATTCTGAACAATTACAAAACAACCATATTTCATTTTGTACTATATCATAAGAGCTTCTTAATCATTCAGACAACTTAATCATCCTGCACTATACCATTCAGCAATTACCAAACAGCCCCTTAGTATGATGGAAATTCCTTCTGAACTTAGTTAAGACTTAATACAGTAATTTGCCCTCTGAATGATTTTGTATTTTGGACCTCCCTTAACCATTCAACTCCCTAATTTCATTCTGAACAATTACAAAACAACCATATTTCATTTTGTACTATATCATAAGAGCTTCTTAATCATTCAGACAACTTAATCATTCTGCACTATACCATTCGGAACTAGACTCGTAAGTCTTCTGAATTCAGACTTAGGGGCTATTTGGCTGGCTTTCCATTAAATCCCCCTAGAAGCTTACCGAATAAATCACTTTCTATATCATTAAGCCACTACCAATTGCATAAAATGGCCTATGATTCACTAAAATCACCAACAAACAGTGCGTTTAAGTGTTTAACATCAGATCATCTACCTGTTTTCTTGAAGATGGAGCATTTAATTACCCTAAAATTACCGTAAACCTATCGTAACACGTTCTCATCAAACTCAACAAATTTCCGTTTTCTACGTATCCAAGCAGCAACAGCCACACCAAACAGCATCTATAGTGCTTAATCCATACAACCACTGCTAAAAAGAACCTGTACGAAACGACCCCCCGTTTGGACACCTTGGATACAAACTTTGTTGAAATGTCAGCAGCAAAGCTAAAAAGAACCTGTTATAGGCTGTCATATTCTGCTATTTATCACAAGCCTTGATCATTACAAGGTTTGATCATTACAGAAACAGTAATATTATCACAGAAACATAAACCAAAAACTGTAATATAATGACAGAAACCATAAGTTGTGATGAAACGATAATCCATGAACCATCTAAAAAATTCCCAAAAAAGTATCTTGGTTCCAAACTTCATCACCTACACATTACTTCCACTTGCCCCACTTGCCTGTCCTTTACATGTTCTGGCATTATGACCTTGTTTCTGGCACTTCGCGCATGTCACTGTTTTCCCAATCCTTGTGATCTTGCTTCCCTTTTGACTCATCTCTTCCACTATCTTATTTTGTTTCTTTTTTGGCCTGCCTATTTGGGTATGATGCTTTGGTGGAGTGATTGTTATTGTACATCCAGATTTAGGCCACATAATTCTTCCATGTGTTGGCTGAATTTTAAAACTATACATATTCTTCCATGTTGATAGCCGATATGAAGGATCGACATAATCCTCAGGTAAGTCAACATCAATTCCATTTGTATGGATCTTTTGGTAGAATTTTAACTTGATGATTGTGGATGTTAGTGGTTTTTTTGTAGGATGAGTAAGTTGGTTGAATAAGATGATGAATTTTGGAACCAAGATGCTTTGAAAGAGGTAATAATTAACTATTGGCAAAGTACTTAACTACTTAGCTAAATCAGGTTCACATTTTTTGTAGGTATTAGATTTTGTATAAGACAGGTATCAGTATATGAAAGAATATTGGAGTGTTAATTACCTTTTGTTCATCCCCAAAGTTGCAATGATGAATTTAAAATAGTTTAATAGAAAGGTATGGGGCTTGCAAGAATGAGTGTTTCTGGATAAACAATAGAGATGTAAATGCATTAAAAAATGTTGGTTGCAGTTTCTGTCCAATGTATGGTGCTTTGGCAGCTCAAAATTTTGACTTGCATTGTTGTTATCTACTAATCTAATCATGTTTTCAAGCTGGAACAAACAAAGCTCAATGCTAATAGAAATTTGACCGGGTCACCCAACTGTATTAATGACCCTACTACAAACATACAATATAAGTTCAAAGCAATATAAGTGTGATATTATTGTAATTTCAAGTTTTTTGTACATCTAAAAGTGACCCTACTACAAACATACCAGAGGCATGAGAAAAGAGGACTTGGTAAGTGCTTATGGTGTTGGTTTTGTTTTTGAGATCAGAAGTGCAAAGTCTGCAAGACTATTTTTGTTGGTTGGCTTTTGGGTCAATTTGTAGTTTGTAGCTGAATATTTTTAACTTTAGTCCTAGGCATTGCCCAAACTAATCCCATGGTAAGTCGCGATTGTAGGTTTCACCCATAGCCCTACAGTAAATTTCTTAGTCTCTACAAGTTCATACATAGATGGTAGGATTCAAATTTTCAAACTCGGGTTGATTTTATAATCCCTTTGTCTTTATCTCGGGTCATTACAAACCAATCATATTTATAATGAAGTTAACTATTCGATGTTACTTTTGGTCGATGAATTTTTAACGAACTTTTATTGTTGTTAAGTTTGATCAATTTGTGCACCATGTTAACACGACAAAATGACGTATTTGCTATGTAACTAATGAAATACACTTTTTAGAATGTAGAAGGCACAAAAGGAAATACTGTGTATTGAAAAACAAACAGAAAAGAAAATGGATGTGTGCTGCATATACATGTGTAATAACATATCTCTGGAAAACGTACCAATTGTTCATTGGTTATGCATGTAGGTTCACCGCCGGCTATATTGAGTTGCATGTTTGTGGAGTTTTGCATCTTAGGAATAGAAAACCTACGGGAATTCTGTTGGAGTTCCAATTTTTGACACATATAGGTCAAATAAAAACATGTATCTCACCAACTATGATTTTAAATATACACATTTTCACAGTCAATGTAAGATGGAATCGATTGCGTGATTTTATAAAAACGTGACTATACTTGGCTTTTATGCTTACATTTTTTTTGAATATTGCATCCCGCCGCATTGCGCGGGTATACAACTAGTATATATATATATATATATATATATATATATATATATATATATATATCACATGTGATTAAGGAACGATTAAACCTTCAAGATTGTCCGGCCAAGTGTATGTGCATGTTCCTGGGACGTTGACCATTTCTTAATTACATGTGATCTTTAGTATAAAACCACATGCGATCTTTTATTATGACCATATTTTCTTTTGAACCCAACCCTACATACATATAACACATAGAGGGAAGATCATGCGAGAAACAAAATGATTTGTGAGAAGGCGAAAAGAATTATGAGCCACGTATAATTCATTTATTTAAAAATACCATAAATAAAAATAACTTTAGAGATTATGATAATTACAATTTTAAAATGAATAAAGTGATAAACCCTTAAAATTCTCATTATATTTTTTAGATTTTTTTTAATTTCAATTAATTCATAATTTTTTATTAAGTTTTATGTAAAAAAATTCTAGATACTTTAAAATATTTGGATCAAATATCATATGTGATATCCATAACTAATTCATTATTTTTTTCATAATTTTTTCTCTATTTTTTTGGATCCATGTGATTAGCGTCATTTAACAAATGATTTATTATGAACTACATATGATCCACTATATGTGACTTTTTGTACATATCACATAGAATATTATCACATGTGATAATTGTAGATATTTTAGTTAATCATATGTGATTATGTATATTTATATTACTAGATTTTTTATGATGTAAATATTGTCATATGTGATTATGCGTTATTTATATTCAGACACATATTATCATATATGATTATGCGTCATTTATATTCAGTCGTATATTATCATATGTGATATGTTCAAATATTCTTATAATGGATCATATATGATACATAATAGATCATGTGTTAAATAAAGGTAATCACATGTGATTAAAAACACAGAATCTAAAAATTAAAGATAACTTTATAAAAAAAATTGAGTATGGATATCACATGTGATTACATGAAATATATGGTTCTTTTTATCAAATATGTATCTAGAAAAAATTATATAAAACTTGATAAAAAAATTATGAATTCATTAAAATTAAAAATGAATAAATTTAAAAGATATAATAAGATTTTTAAGGATTTATCCATTTTAAAATGGTAATTATCCTAATTTCTAAAAAAAAATTAATGTATATTTTTTAATTAATGAAATATGTGGCTCATATTCTTTCTCGCCTTCTCGCATATTGATTGCCTTCTCCTTTGAACATGACCCTATACACATATAGGGGTGTTAACGAGTCGAGCTTTTAACGAGCTACTTGAGCTCGAGCTCGAGCCTAATAGTTGTCGAGCTCGAGTCGATCTCGAACAAAAAATAAAGCTCGCTTAAGTTAACGAGTCGAGCTCTATAACACCGATGTTCGACTCGACTCGTTCGAAAACTCGATTAAGCTTTACGAGTCGAGTTGAGTTGAGTCGAGTTGAGTTGAGTCGAGCTGAGCCATTCGAGCATACACTTTATCGAGTATGGCATATTTATATGATTACAAGTTATATAATCAAAATATAAAAAATATCGATCTTGACTACATAAACGAGTTAATCGATCTCGAATTCGAGCTCATAAACGAGCATTCGAGCTCATTTGACCATGTATTGGTTGATAGAAATTGGAATGAAATCTCGCAAAATGATATGCATATGTCGGGTTGGGGGTAATGGTTGTGATGACGACAATAGTGGTGTGGTGGTGTTGGGGGTGGGTAGGTGGCGACTATGACGACAAAAAATAGTGGAATGGTGATGATGATAGGGGTAGGAATGGTGGAATGATAATATTAATTGAAGAAGTTGGTGACGGTGGCAATGGTGGTGGTGGTGGCATATATGTTTCCGGCAGGAGTAGTTAGGGTGGGGAGGGGAGGGGGTAGTAGTTAAATTGGATGCAAAAGTTATTTTTGTCTTTCTAAAATAAAATAGTTAGGGTGGGGAGGGGAGGGGGTAGTAGTTAAATTGGATGCAAAAGTTATTTTTGTCTTTCTAAAATAAAATTATAAATTTTGTTACGTTTCCCACGAAATAGAATTCAAATTCTTCACATATGTATAGGAATGAAAAAATCCCTCAACCGTGAAATTCGATGGACTCCAATAGTCCAATTAATTCATTCAACAAACCAAACATCACTAAAAAATTTGGTCAAAAGAATTTGTCATTCCAATTCCATCAAATTCAACCTCTAAGAACATCTCTAAGAAGGAAACAACTATGTTAAATTATATATTGTGGAGATTTATAAGTTTTTGTTTTTTCTCCAACAATTATGCTAGTGGCAAAAGTTACCTCACCCTTTTGCCAACCAAGCTACACGCAAGAGGCAACAATTATGTTAATTAAAGTGTATGTTAAAATAGAGAAAAAAGAGAAAATGCATTAAAACTTATTAATAATTATGGAGAGAATTATATTATCTTAATTAGGGGTGAACATAGTATGATACCATGTTTTTTTCCTTCTATATACCATGTACCAACCAATTGTAATTGGTATACAAAACTTTATACCATGTATCAACCAACTATTCTTGGTATCGACTTTTTTTGGTTGGTACATGTTGGTATGGTATTATACCAACATCACAAAAATAGAAGTTATAAATTTATTTAAATTTGCATCTTTACCAGCTAGATCTAGATGCACTAAAACTATCGAGTCTTCACATACAATGTTGATATGGAGCATCTCCAATAGGTGACACTATATTTTACACCAAATTTCAAAAATAGTATAAATTTTAGTGTTAATAGTAAAATCTTATCCAATGGGTAACACTATTTTTTTCATACCAAATTCTAATATTCTAGACATAAAACTTTTTTATATTAATTTATTAAACTTTCAATAATATCCTTATACTTATTAACTTTACAATTTATACCCTAATTTTTTATTTAGATTATAACTTAATATTTTTTTATTAATTATGAATTAAATTATTTTAATATATAAAAAAATTATTTTTATTAAATAATTAAAGTTATAATAAAACAAACACAAAAAGAGCATACATATGCATTTCATTATTATCATTACTATATTTTTCCCACAATTTATCAGTTAATGCATTCTGAAGTTCGAAGTGTGTCACTTTGTCTTTGATTTGTCTATAACGAGTGAGAAATTGTTGAAATTGATTATTATCATCCATCACTGTTTTAAACTCTGTCGGTGACACTTCTCTTGCAACCTCAATTGATGCATCGATATCATGTTCATCATCATATATCATGTTATTTAAAATAATACATGTAATCATTATGTCTTGTAGCATAACTTTTTTCCAAATGAGTCGATCCTGCTACAATTATGAAACATGATTGGAGAACGCCAAATGCGCGCTTTACGTCTTTACTACATGCTTCTTGTTGCATAGCGAAATATTTATTTTTTCAACCACGTGGTTTATGAATAGTTTGCACTAAGGTGGACCATTTTGGATATATATTATCTGTGAAGTAATAACCCATAACATATTCTTTTCCTTGAATGAAGTAACGAGCGGGAGGAGCAAAACCTTGAGCAAGATTGGATAAAAGGTGAGAAGACTCCAACACATTGATATCGTTGCTCGTGCCTGGCATACCAAAATAAGCAAGCCATATCCAAAGATCACAATCTGCGATAGACTCAACAACCACAACATCAACAGACCCCACCTATATCGACTTTGGTAATTTAAAGTTTAGAATCAGCATATGTTGTATATTAAAAAAACTTTAATTAATAAATAACTAAAAACGACGGTACGACATGGTATTATCATAGTACATGACTTATCACTACTAAACAAAGCAGCATTACCGACGACCGTTTCTGGCGAAATGAACAAAAGTCAACAAAAATCAACAGCCACATAAATTCGTTGTAGATTCGCCGCAAATCCGTCACATAAGTTTTTAATATATATATATATATATATATATATATATATATATATATATATATATATATATATATATATATATATGTTAAAAGATGTTGCACATGATATTATTGATGTATATGGAAATTACCATATTGCCCTTATATTTGGCCTCCAAGTTCAACTTGGTCCCCAAGTATTTCCTTCCCTATAAATACACCCCTCCTCTTGATCTTCTCTAGTTAAAAACACCAAACACTCTCCCTAATATATTGTTTTCGATATATATAGTTTATGTGAGGTAGAGAGCGTTCTTGATATTCGGTGGTGTTCGAGAAGATTTGTTAGTTGATCGTGGATCTTAAGATCCTTAATACGAAGCACTTTGTAATTCTCCTTGGTTGGTAATAAACTCTTGCTCTCTCTCTTTGGTGGACGTACACTATCACAGCGATAGTGGAACCACGTTAAATCCCGGTGTTTTTGGTTGTGATCTTGCCCTATATATATATATATCTCATTAATATATTGATATATATATATATATATATATATATATATATCGTCGATATATATACACTTTTATATACCTTAATCTGAGTTGTGAGATAATTTGAGTGGTATTCCCTTAGAGTTGTGGGAAGAGCGAACTAGGGTTTTATCCCAATCAAATCTGTAAGGGAAACCTTATTGTTAATGTTTGTAGTCGCTAGTATTGGAGACTACATGTTGACCTTAGTATTCGATCGATTTCTGGGTGCGACAGAAACCCCACTTGACCAGGATATGTCTTATCCGGAATCCTAGTGGATCAGAATTGTTTGGGAGTCCGGACTAGTATCCGGAATTTGTTCAGGAATCGGAACCCTTGGGATTTCCGGAAGCGGGGACCGGAATCCGGAAGCGGGACCGGAATCCGGAAGCGTGATCGGAATCCGGAAGCGAGGACCGGGAACCGGAACCCGGAATTGTTGAGTCCGGAAACGGAATTAAATCGGGGAGTGGCGAGTCCGGAAGTACCGAAATCCGATACGGGATCCGGGAAACACCGGAATTGGGGAAAATCTAGGAATCGGATCCGGATTTCCACCTAGTTCGGGACTTTAGGTTGTTAGTGGAATTCGAGAGTGCGTAAAGGGGGTCGAGAGACTTATCTACTCTTTCGTGTGGATGAAAATGTAGGTACGGATAAAGGATAACAACTCCAAGTGAGAATATTTAGCGTGGACCTCAGGTGAGTCTTTCTAAACCCAAATCTTATTCAAGTGTGATTATTTGTACATGTATTTACCTGTGTACATATCAACTGCTTTAAGTTACGAAGCGAAGAGTGTGTGTGTGGCGGAAATGAATAATTTAAATGTGTGTAGACATGTTATGGCTATGGTGTGAAATGGGGGGGGGGGTGTCCCATAATATCTATATATATGAATTTGTTTCATATATGGGCGGTGTGTGCCCTATTACGCTGTCACAGTGTGTGTGACTATAGCGTGTGCCAGTAGCATGTGTCATTGTGTGCATATCATGTTAAGCGTGCTCGTTATGATTTTGTATAAACTCTTTCATAGCTAATTTATAAATTGTGATATTTATGGTGTGGCCAGGTGTTGAGGGAACTCACTAGACCTCATGGTCTAACCCTCGTTTTTCAAAAAACTAAAACCTTTTCAGGTAAGCAGGTAGCCGAGAGCTCGTTTAGAGGTTTGGCAAGACGTGAGTTGGAGCTTGCGTTTAGAAGGATTAGAAGAATTTCCTTTTATTGTCTAGTTAGGTTTCTCAGCTGTATTTAGGGTTATTTCCGCAAACCCAGTGTTGTAAATCTTTGGCAGTGTGACTATATTGAGCCATTTTTGGCGTTTTGATTTAAATAGGTAGCTTTTGGCATGATTGTTTGGTGTGGGATGTTACAGTTGGTATCAGAGCACTAGTTTAAGGGATTTAGGTGACCGGATGGGCCTAAACTTAAACTGTGGAGTAGGAGGACACAGCTGAGATATAGGAAGCCTTTAGGGAAGACCTTAATCACCGAGAGACTTATCTACTCTTTCGTGTGGATTAAAATGGAGGTACAGATAAAGGATAACAGCTCCAAGTGAGAACATTTAGTGTGGACCTCGGGTGAGTCTTTCTAAACCCAAATCTTATTTAAATGTGATTATTTGTACATGTATTTAACTGTGTACATATCAACTGTTTTAAATTACGAAGCGAAGAGTGTGTGTGTGGCGGAAATGAATAATTTAAATGTGTGTAGACATGCTATGGCTATGGTGTGAAATGGGGGGGTGTGTCCCATAATATCTATATATATGAATTTGTTTCATATATGGGCGGTGTGTGCCCTATTACGCTGTCACGGTGTGTGTGACTATAGCGTGTGCCAGTAGCATGTGTCATTGTGTGCATATCATGTTAAGCGTGCTCGTTATGATTTTGTATAAACTCTTTCATAGCTAATTTATAAATTGTGATATTTATGGTGTGGCCTGGTGTTGAGGGAACTCACTAGACCTCATGGTCTAACCCTCGCTTTTCAAAAACTAAAACCTTTTCAGGTAAGCAGGTAGCCGAGAGCTCATCTAGAGGTTTAGCAAGACGTGAGTCGGAGCTTGCGTTTAGAAGGATTAGAAGAATTTCCTTTTATTGTCTAGTTAGGTTTCTCAGCTGTATTTAGGGTTATTTCCGCAAACCCAGTGTTGTAAATCTTTGGCAGTGTGACTATGTTTAGCCATTTTTGGCATTTTGATTTAAAGAGGTAGCTTTTGGCATGATTGTTTGGTGTGGGATCTTACAATATTTATAGATACTAACGCTTTCATCGGTCAAAAGTGTGCACCATCTGATGAGCCATTCTTTGGAAACACGTGTTATGTTTTGAGAAGGAAATGGAAGAAGGAAGTTGAAAGTAGTGATTGGAATGAAGGACAATTGGGTTAGACTTTGTAGTATGTGAGAAACATTCCAATTAAGCTTGTTGTTCGGTGTTAAGCTAATGAAAATGGTCTTGCGTGAGCGTGGACACTCATTTCTGTTGAGTAGGTGAAACTTGAATTATTTTATATGTGGATGGGCGGCTGTTGGATGCAAGGAGAATTTGAGGGCTTGTCGTCAGGATTGGTTCCGTGTGAATTGGTAGGTGCTCCAGAGGAGGAAATGTGGAGTTTCCCTACTTTTGACTAGGTGTATGTGCGGAATGACGACTTGGTGGGAGCGTACAAATTTGGTTAACATTGATGAGTTGTAGTCAATGTGACTCGGGAAGGAAAGAATTAATTATGCTAGACATATGTCGTGTTGGGGAAAATGATTTTTGAATTGCATGATATCTGATCAAGAAGCTTATAACTGTAAGTCATGGTAGCATTCAAGATAGGTATTGTGTTAAGTTGGCAACTGAGTGTCTGTTATTTTATTAAGCAATTCATGTTGTCGTGGCGTTGACTTTGATAAATTTCGTTCTTATAAGGAAGTGAAGTTGTGTGTTAAACCCATAATTAGACGCGTTTTAAAACCGCGAGTCCAAGTGTGTGGACAAAGCGGACAATATTTGGTACAATTGGTACAGTTGGCCTGAGGCGTCATAATTGTGGTACGCGAATTGCCTGGGGTAAGAGTTGTGGTTAGCATAAAGGGCGAGAAATTGTTGGCATACTCCGATTGTTGAAGGGTCATGTAAGTGGAAGCAAGAGAACCTTAGAGAAGCAAAGAGGTTGGCATGTGCTGTTATCTGTGAATCTTCCAAGAGTAAAGAAGTATCGCAGGAGAGAGACGTTAGGTGAGACCGGAGGTCGCGTGGTCGACCACCGATGAGTCAACCAGATTCGTGGGAGGTTAAGGGTGGTTGGACCGCCAAAGGATGTATGCGAGCAAAAGAAGGGAAACCGATTGATCTCATGATGAGGGATAAAGGGATGCTTAAGGTGTCGCCGTGGGAAGGCGTCGTGCGGTATGGGAAGTTAGGGATGCTAAGGCCTAGGCATGTCGGGCCGTTTGCCATTACCGAACGTATGGGCGAGGTGGCGTAGAAGTTGGAATTTGCCTGATGATTTGTGAGGAGTCCATTCGACATTTCATGTGTCGAACTTAAGGAAGTGTTTGGCCAGAGAGAGAGTATGGCAGTGCCGTTGGAAGACATTCGTGTGGATGAGAAGTTAAATTATGTTGAGGAACCATTGGCGATCATAGATCACAAAGTCAGGAAGTTGAGAAATAAAGAAATCCCATTGGTGAAAGTTTAGTGGCGGTTCCGTGAGGGGCAAGAAGCAACTTGGGAAGTGGAATCGGACATGAGGGCCCGTTTTCCCCTTTTGTTCGAAGATGGAATTCCGGGGACGGAATTCTTTTGAGGGGAGGATGTTGTAATAACCCTGTTTAGAGTGTATTAAACAAATTGAAGTTTGGTGGCCAAAGTGTAAAAAAAGCAAGAATTTAGTGCCCTTGAGTGATGAGTATAAATAAGGGCAAAACCCTATTAACCCTATTTCATCAAAGTCAGTGTGTGCGGCTACTGTTTGATTTGGGAGAAACCTCGTCTTGAAGAAATCATTGAAGAATCGCATCAGAGGAGAAGGACCATCAATTTCTTGAGGTAAACTTCTTCATCTTACTCCATTTTTTTTTGGTGAAGGGTTATTGGGATCTTGGTGTAGCTGGAACATTTAAAGTTCTGAGTTGTGAGATCATTTGAGTGGTATTCCCTTAGAGTTTTGGGAAGAGCGAACTAGGGTTTTATCCCAATCAAATCGGTAAGGGAAACCTTATTGTTAATGTTTGTAGTCGCTTGTATTGGAGACTACATGTTGACCTTAGTCTTCGATCGATTTCTGGGTGCGACAGAAACCTCACTTGACCAGGATATGTCTTATCCGGAATCCTAGTGGATTCGGAATTGTTTGGGAGTCCGGACTAGTATCCGGAATTTGTTCAGGAATCGGAACCCTTGGGATTTCCAGAAGCGGGGACCGGAATCTGGAAGCGAGGACCGGGAACCGGAACCCGGAATTGTTGAGTCCGGAACCGGAATTAAATCCGGGAGTGGCGAGTCCGGAAGTACCGGAATCCGATACGGGATCCGGGAAACACCGGAATTGGGGAAAATCCGGGAATCGAATCCGGATTTCCACCTAGTTCGGGACTTTAGGTTGTCAGTGGAATTCGATAGTGCGTAAAGGGGTCGAGAGACGTATCTACTCTTTCGTGTGGATGAAAATGTAGGTACGGATAAAGTATAACAACTCCAAGTGAGAACATTTAGCGTGGACCTCAGGTGAGTCTTTCTAAACTCCAATCTTATTCAAGTGTGATTATTTGTACATGTATTTAACTGTGTACATATCAACTGCTTTAAATTACGAAGCGAAGAGTGTGTGTGTGTGGCAGAAATGAATAATTTAAATGTGTGTAGACATGTTATGGCTATGGTGTGAAATGGGGGGTGTGTCCCATAATATCTATATATATGAATTTGTTTCATATATGGGCGGTGTGTGCCCTATTACGCTGTCACAGTGTGTGTGACTATAGCGTGTGCCAGTAGCATGTGTCATTGTGTGCATATCATGTTAAGCGTGCTCGTTATGATTTTGTATAAACTATTTCATAACTAATTTATAAATTGTGATATTTATGGTGTCGCCTGGTGTTGAGGGAACTCACTAGACCTCATGGTCTAACCCTCAATTTTCAAAAACTAAAACCTTTTCAGGTAAGCAGGTAGCCGATAGCTCGTTTAGAGATTTGGCAAGACGTGAGTCGGAGCTTGCGTTTAGAAGGATTAGAAGAATTTCCTTTTATTGTCTAGTTAGGTTTCTCAGGTGTATTTAGGGTTATTTTCGCAAACCCAGTGTTGTAAATCTTTGGCAGTGTGACTATGTTGAGCCATTTTTGGCGTTTTGATTTAAAGAGGTAGCTTTTGGCATGATTGTTTGGTGTGGGATGTTACAATATTTATAGATACTAACGCTTTCATCGTTTTTATCTATAATTATATATTTCGTGTAGGTTTAATTTTCTACATTAGAGAACTATTGTGTAACATCTAGATTATTGTTATCCGCATTTGTTGTTGGGTTTATCGTGCACTTGGACTTCTACTCGTTTTGGGACCTTAGGAATCATTGGTGAGCTTCTCTTATTTTTGGCACGATAAATTTTTCCTAACGCTTCTCAGTTCTTCATCTTCTCTCCTTTCTGGTAATATAATATTTCTATTGATTTCGTTGTTGATTTTGGGATTTTTGATCTTACTGTTGATTTCGTCCCCTCAAATTTATTTTTTAATTTCGTCGATCTCTTCAAAGTTCTTGTGTTGATTTTGTCCAAGTGGTTCGACCCTGTGATAAGATATTTGATGTTCGACCCTTTCGTTCGTCCCTAGAGTTTATGGATTTTTTTAGGAAGTTCTTAATTTTATGATTTGATTGGATGATAAAAACCTACGGTGATTTTCAATTTCAGTTTTAATATGCCACATTTAAGTTTTGAGGGTTGTGTTGACTGTATTAAGGTTTGTTTCAAATACTGCAATTCAGAAAGATGTTGGCATTGAGTTTGCTAAGACAACTACAAAATGAGTTTGATGTTGGGTCCTCTTAACTCATCCCAAAGAACTATGCTTATTTACTTTCAAGCTTTCAATGATGTTTGAACTTAATCAATCCAAGTGGGTTCTTGAGGATCAAACCAACTATGTTTGTACAATTGTATGTTTGTTTGTATGTATGAGTTTGGGCATGCACAAGAGTTGATGGATAAAATTGAACATCCCATGAAACTATTTTCATAAAATGTTTCCGCATTTGAATCTGTTAAGTATTGAATATACAAATGCTCATGAAACTACTTCTAATGATGAAATCAATGCCAATGATGAACATGGAATGTTTATAGTGTAACAGTTATATAATGAACCTGGAATGTTTATCATAAAACCATCATCATGCTAGAAAACCATTACAATAGTGACATTAGTCATATGATCTGAACGTAAAAAACTACGACCATTGTCTGCAAACATAACATAGTCAAACAAGAAGTAATGTACTTGTTGTTCCATTTGGTTCAAAGCCCATGCTCGATTTCCTCGATCCAGCCGCCTCTTTTATCATTTGGGCTTTATTGTCCGAATCCATGATGTGCAACTTTTCAATGTTTTTTGGAACGTCTTCTTTTTTCTTATTCAAGTTGCTCAACACAAGTTTCGCCGTACACATTTTCTATATATTTGTGAGTTTTCTTTTGATTTGTCCCTTTGTGGTGAACCCAGGTTTCCACACCCATTCATCTCCCATGAAAGTCTCCGTGTGCCTAATCAAGAATTCGCCGTTGTCATCGTTCTTGTTTTTGGTTTGCGAGCTCATTTTTGCTCTTTCATTGGATGTTATACTGGATTCAAGTGCTTAATCATAACCTGATGCTGCAAAAGTGATGTTTGTAAGTGTAATTTCAAGCATGTATCACAGTTTCATCATGACTGAAATTGTTTTACCAGTTTCACTTCAGAATATCTTATGGATTCATCACTGTTTAATTATATTCACAATTTCATCATCACATTTTGTGTTAGGATCCAAGTGCTTACCACTACGCCAAAAGCGTGGAGAAGGTGCAACTTATTTCCATATAGCGTAGCAGGCAGCGCCACGTTTCGATTTAGAAAGATGCTGGCCAATGACCTAACAACCCCCCCCCCCCAGCATCTGCCAGCACTAACAAGATTTTCGCTAGAAGTCAATGGCTGCACAACATGCCTTTGATATTATAATGCACTCCATGGGATTCAAACCCGTGACCTGCTCTGATACCACATGTTAGGATCTAAGCGCTTACCACTACGCCAAAAGCAATTGCTGGTGAAGAAGGTGCAACTTATTTCCATATAGCGTAGCAGCCAGCGCCACGTTTCGATTTAGAAAGATGTTGGCCAATGACCTAACATTTTGATAATGACTAAAACGGATGAACTAGTTTCATTTCAGAGAAGATTATGGGTTCCCTAGATGAACCAGGTGCGCATCACATATTCACTACAAATGTTTCATGGATCAGTTGTTGCTGATGAAACAGATTCACTACAAACTCATCACATTTTCATAACAATTGTTGGATGTAAATTCAAAAGAACATAACAAATACTGATAATGTGCACATCTTAATTAATATTTTTGCCACAACAACAACAACTTTCAATACTGGCATACGATATATATATGATATATATCAGTTATGATAACTGTCAAGTGACAGTTAAACTAACTACCATTAATAGACGTGTATATATATATATGTATATATATATATAACTGCTATAATAAAGGTTTATGTTAACTACTAACAACCCCCTTTAATCTAAACTTCTTTCATTCCCAGTTTCTCCTTTAAATGATTGAAAGTCCCAACCTGAAGTGCTTTAGTGAAGATGTCAGCCACTTGATCTTTCGTACTACAAAAGTTTACTTCAATCTCACCTTCGTTGACAAGTTCCCGTATGAAGTGGTACTTTATTCAAATATGTTTACTCTTCCCATGGAAGACAGGGTTCCTTGTCAGAGCTATTATTGATTTATTATCACAATAAATCGTTGTTGCTATACTTTGAGATTGCTTGAACTCTTTCAATACTCCTCTCAGCCATAAGGCTTGACAACCAGCAAGCGATAGAGACATGTACTCAGCCTCTGCAGAAGACAAGGCTACAACATTTTGTTTCTTAGATTGCCAAGCTCTGATACCACTGTCAGGGTATGGGATCTCAAGCACAGCGGAAAATAAAACCGTAACACTCTAAGGACCCATATGAACCAGAATAAATCGGGTTTTTTGAAATTATACCTCACGGTTAACGAAACTTTGAATCGTGACAACAAACAAAACTTGATGTCTCCACGGTATCCACACGAATAATCTGAATCCTTTGCCTTCTCGTGATGCTAGGCACGGTTTCAAAACTTAGAAAGAAAAGGGAGCATATGGTTGTAGGTGATTCTTAGAGAAAAGTGCAAGACTAAAACTCTTGCATAAAATATCATAATTTATACTTCTTCTCTCTTTTCCCACGTCGCACGCCGCAAAGTGTAAAAATCAGGAATAGGGTTTTGTGCCAATCATTGTGGGTTTTTATACCCTTTTTCTTGAATATCACAAGTCAACCCCCACGGTTAAAGAAACTCTACTTTTCCCACAGAACTTCCTATTATTTTCGCCTTTAAAATCCCGGTTATTACAATACTCCCCCCAAAAGAATACTGTCCCCGGAATTCTGCTGTCGAAAAGTTGAGGGTATTTGGACCTCATGTCCGCTTCTACTTTCCAGGTTGCCTCTCGTCCCTTATGATACCGCCACTGAACCTTCACCAATCTGATCTCTTTATTCCTTAACTTTCGGACCTTACTATCCACAATTTCTACTGGTTCCTCTACATACGTCAACCTCTCATCTACAGTGATATCCTCCAATGGCACTGCCACATCTGTCTCAGCTAAACGTTTCTTCAAGTTCGAAACATGAAATGTTGGATGGACTCCCCTCAACCCCTCAGTAAGTCCAACTTGTAGGATACCTCTCCAACTCGTTCTACAATGACGAAAGGCCCCACATACCTCGTCCTCAGTTTTCCTTTCTTTCCGAAACGAACTACGCCTTTCCAAGGCAAGACTTTCAGCATTATCTTGTCACATACCTGAAACTCAATAGGATTCCTTCTCTTGTTTACATACATTTTCTGTTGGTCTTGCGCCACGCTAATTTTCTCGCGGATTAGATTTATCTTATCGACAGTCAATTGCACGATCTCCGGGCCCGTTAGTTGTTTTTCTCCCACTTTGTTCCAGCATAACGGCGTTTGGCACTTGCGTCCGTATAACGCTTCAAATGGTGCCGCTTGGATACTCGCGTGATAGATGTTGTTATACGATAATTCTATCAGTGGTAGATGCTCTTCCTAAGAGCCTTTGAAATCTATCACACAAGCTCGGAGCATATCTTCCAATGTCTGTATAGTCCTCTCACTCTGGCCATCAGTCTGCAGATGATACGCTGTGCTCATCTTGAGTTGTGACCCCAACTCCCTCTAAAGGCTTCTCTAGAACGACGACGTGAACCAACTATCACGGTCAGACACTATAGATCGTGGCACCCCATGCCTTGACATAATCTCATCTATATATAACCTCGCTAATTTCTCTAGCAGATCTGCTTCCCTAACTGGTAGAAAGTGTGTTGACTTGGTGAGACAATCCACAATCACCCATATCGTATTGTGACCCTTCGGAGTCCTTGGCAATTTCGTAACAAAATCCATGGTAATGTTATCCCACTGCCACACTGGTATATCCAAAGATTGGAGCTCTCCATATGGACGTTGGTGCTCTGCCTTGACCTTCAAACACGTCATACACCGTTCCACAAACTAAGCGATGTCCTTCTTCATTCCCGGCCACCAATAAAATTGCCTCAAGTCCCGATACATTTTATTCGTCCCTGGATGCACGGAATATCGTGACTAATGTGCTTCTTCTAAAATGCTCACTCTCAAATCCCCCAACTTAGGAACCCACACCCAGTTCTTTAAGCATCTCAAGCCGCTAACGTTGACACTTAGTGAGCATTTGATCCCAACCATTCTGTTGGTCCTGAAGGGTTATACAAGTTTGTAGAAGGGGGGGGGGGGGGGGGTTGAATACAAACACACGATTTTTACTTTTCTAAATTGTTTATTGATAAATCAAGACAATTTACAACTTGGTGCGGAACAAGATTAAGGATTAACCTAATCTAAACAAGTTAAGAACACTAAGTTTCTTGCACTAGAATAAGATAGAAAGGAGATAAGGAAATTACGAATAATAACCTAACACACAGATAGAAAGAAGAAGATGGTCCGAGCACACTTCATTTCTGAAGTATGGTTCTTCTTATATACTGCATGCATTTAATGCATGGCAGTATTGCTTTACACGTGGCAGCAGCTGAGTGGTTGCATGTCATTGACCTTTGTAGACAACCTTAGTAGCCGCATGGTGCACAGTGTAGAATCAGAGTTGTTGTACGATTACAGACAAAAGGGATGTCCGTTCTGACAGTTCGTATGGAGACGTGTAAGGGAGGTAAGACAATAGTACTTTGTAAGGAGACTTCATGATCAGCTTTCGTTGAAACTGTTCTTTATCAGTGAATGATAAAGTTCAGCGATTGCTGAAGTCTTCAACTTGATACTTCACGTTGAATGGACAGGTATTGCTTCGCTGATATCCGCATCAGTTCATGAGTAGACTTGTCGCTGGATCTTGGGCTTGATCTTCGACTTCAGCGTAGAACATATGTTGACGTGAAACTTGTCTTCAGGGATCATAAGTAAACAACTAACTTATCAGCGATCATTTCATAGACTGAACAGGCTCAGAGCTACTCGATGAACAGAGTTCGCTGACTATTTAACTTTAAAGAGTGAGAGTTACTATCAGCGGTACTGAAATAGTCTTAGTACTTATCAGCGATAGTGAAACTCTAATACATATTGTTTACTTACAATTTTCACTAAGTGTTTAAGAGAGGATCATTATCAAATCACTGAGGGTTTGGATCAACAATCTCCCCCTATTTGATTATGACATAGAAACAAAGAAAATTGCTAAGTATGAAAACATAAGGATAAAAAGAACTCATAAAATATTTGTCCCTTTTACTGTTTTCTGGGATCTTTTCAGTACTGATGTAGTAAAGTACATTCGCTGAAATTTTTCTTTAAACTTTGTAAAGGTTACAGAGGGAAGTGGAAAAATCACAAGTACAACAAATAAAATTACAAGTACAAAAGATGTAGACAGATAGAGATAGAAAGAATTACAAGGCGATCCTATCCGTCAAAAGGTTCTTCCTTAATGAGAAGTTCATCAAGGGTCTTTGATGTGGGAATCATCCAGTCAGGGACCGTTACACCTTGATCCTTTTTGTTCTTTGCTTCTTTAAAGATCAGGGGCTTGAGGTGACGTGCCTTAATGTCGCGTCTGACTTCACACCAGTATATTAAGTCTCTGAGCTGTTCGATGGGAGTGATTGGAAGCTCAGATATGCGTTGAAAGTGTTGTCGTCCATAGCAGTCTAGAAAGAAGATGCCATAGGGTTCACTTAAGACTTTGCCAGGGATGAAGGTTTCACCAGGAGGCAGGGAGGTGTCAAGTACTGAGAGGTCAGGGTCACGACCAAGTACTTCTTCGCATGAGAAACCTATACCTGTTTCATTCCATATAGGAGGACCTGAGTCTGAGGTTTTCTTTTTCTTTGCAGAGGCCCTTCCTTGTTGAGGTGGAAGAAGAATGGAAGGAGGAATATCCACAGCAGAAGAAACCAAGTCGATCTGAGAATTTAAAATTTTCTCGACATGGCTCTTGAACTTTGAGCGAGATCGCTGAATGGCTAATTTCACTTCCAACCATTCAGAGAAACCAAATTTCTCTAATGTAGCAGCGTAAAAGGTTTGCTTGGTCTTGTCTTCTCTGAATACGTCAACTTCAACAACAGGAACGTCTACGAACAGTTTTCCTCGGATAAGTACCTTGATGATTTTGGATGGTCGAGATCGATAGTTCAACATTTCTTTACACCATTCCAAAGTCGAGTAAGATACCTTAGTCTTTTCTTCAACGATCCTTTGGGCATCATCCCATAGCTGATGTTGGACATCAATGGGAGTTCTTTTCAGCGCGGGGTCTTTCACCGATTGTTGGACAAGCTGGATGGCGAGAGCTTTATCTTTTTCTTCAGCTTCCTTCTTTTCGGCGAGTAATCTTTCAGCTCTTAAATGATCCTCGTATTCTTTCCTTGATATACTGAACTTTGTGGGAACAAGGATTTTTTCACGAGGAAGAATGATTCGCTGATCTTCAAGCTGTTTGATCATTGCTTCTCTCTTTTCTTGATCCTCTTCACTTAGCTTTTGAGGAGCTAAGGAAGGTATGTTTTTGTGAGAGAGAAGTTGTTCTTCAGGTTCATCAGTCTCAGTGGTTAAATCCAGGACTGGGATTATTTCTTCAGCTCTTGTGGCTGAGATTATTTTTGGTGTAGATGTAGGAGCTTCAGCGGGATCCTCAAACAGGGGAGAGGACTAGCTGAAACACATCGATCGTTTAAGTAAGAAAAGTTGGTGAAGATAGAGAAAAGAATAGGGTTAAGTGTATAGAGGTTTAATGGAGAGGATGATTGATATTGAGAAGGGATAGAGGAGTGATGCAGAGTAAGGGAATAAGAGATATTGTACCTGACAAGATGGCTTAATCTGAAGGATTGCCAGATTGCCTTCTACAGCGAGGCCTTTGTTCTTGCCTTGATCAGCTTCAGATGCTGCAGGTTTTGTCTTTGTCGTCTCCCCTGATTGATCTCTGATCACAATCCCTTTCTGAGCAGGGACTTTCACGACAGGTTGGACGAAGAAGAAAAAGTCATCATTATTATCGTCATCATCATCATCTTTAGAGGATGATGATGGTTCTTCATCCTCAAGGTCGAGGTCTTCGTCATCTTCAGCTTCAGATTCAGTTCCCTTATCCTCTTCGAGTTGCTCCCCCTCAGAATCAGAGGGAAGTTTCTCGGTTCCCTCAGGGTTTTCAACTCCCTGAGGTTTTGAAGTAGAAGCAGCAACAACATTTTCATTTATCTCCCCCTCAACATTATGGGGAAGATCTTCAGCTTTCTTCTCCCCCTCTTCCACATGATGAGTTGGGGAGGAAACAGTTCGATCAGCAGCAGCACCAACAGTCACAGGATTACTGTCTTCTAGGCCAGTAAGTCCCATGAAAGTTTCAATCACTACGATTCTGTCTTCTAGGCCAGTAATCGCAGGACTGATCTTTTGGAGATCATCTCTATCAGCCTGAGTAAAATGAGACTTTGGGGCATCCAGGCGATTGAGTATCTGCTGAAGTAGATCTTTGACCGTCGTAACCTCATCCTTAAGAGTACCAACCTCTGTCTTCAATGATGTGACTTCATTGGACAGAGTGGTGAAGTTTGTTGCGAGGGTGGTGTTGGTGAGGTTGAGATTGTTGATGTTGGTGGAAGTTTCAGCGAGGCTGGTAGCAAAAGTTGCAATGCTGCCATCCACCTTCTCCATATCAGCTTTGGAGGCTTTCATGTCAACAACCTCGGTCAGCTTCTTGAGGTTCTCTCCAGCGTCTAACCGCTGAAGAGTTGGTGGAGAGAATGGTGTTGTATGATTCCATCTTTGTTTCCAGGGCCTTCAGTGAGGTGTTGATATCCCCCAAATTAGGACCTGAAAAAGTTAAGAACTTATGAACAAAGGAAAGCTCAGAAGTTTGGGGTTGAGAGAGAGAAGTGTTTGGGATAGTGTGTATACCTGCAGGCGGGTTGGCGAAGTTGTCGAAGCCTCGTAACCCTGAGAAAGTTTCATAGTCGTCTTCAATAGTTCCCTGACGACTGGAAGTACCTGCAGGTCCTGTGTTTTGTTCTATCATCCTCTGAAGATGTTCAGCAGTAGTGTCGCTGAGGAAGATGTTTGTTGAGGAGAATAGGGGAAGAGATTGAGTGACCAAAGGAGAGGTGGGAGGAATGATGGTTGATAAAGTGGGTTGGGTGCGGGGTTCAGCGTTGGATCCGCTGTCAATCACTTCAGTCACTAGAGGGACTGAAGGAGGTGGGTTCTATTCCAAGTTTATAACTTCAGCGTTTAGAGACGCTGAAGCTGGGATGGAAGGGGTGGCTTGTTCAGCTGTGGCAGAGCGTACCACGGAACTATCCATCAGCTCTTCAAGATGAGTTGTGGAGTCTTCAGCATGTGAATGCTGGGGGGGGGGGGGTTGCTCCTTGGTTTTCTTGATCCTTTTGGAACCAAGTTGGGAAGTAGATTGTTTCCTTTTTCGAGAAGGAATGGAGGGTGCAACTTGGGTATCAGCGGTGGGGATTTCCACTGAATGAGCCACAGAAGTAGAAGAAGGAGGATTTAAAATAGATAAAAGAGTAGTAAGACGTACCTCGTTTGCCAGCGGCTTGAAGTCGAGCACCTTAGGGCCAACCTGAGAGAGTCTCAGATTACCCTCTTTTGGGTATTTGTCCCCAAGTCCAAGTTGAAAGATGGCGCTGATGAATCTGGGATAAGGAACCCATGAAGGTCTATCAGCCAAATCTACTCTGAAAGCGAGGTCGTCATAGATGACTGAGGCCCAGTCAACATGGAGACCTTTCAGCAGCGCATAACCCATTGCTTGCTGAGGTTGAGCGGCTTGATCAGAGGAGCCGGACTTCGCTGTCATGCAGCTTATCAAGTGGGCGAAGATGAAGTTCATCTCGCTTGGCATTTTGGACTTCTTGATGAGGGTCAGTTTCTTCTCAATCTCCTTGTCCCTCCCTGTGTCCCATGCGTAACCCATCGCATCAAAGAATGCAGTGATGGCTTCCCTATCAGCATGGTTTTTGTGGTTTGCGAAAGGAACAAAGCGATTATCTTTGTTGCCAGTGGGTAGGCTGAGTGCTTTCCTTATAATGGCAGGGGTGATTTTTATGGTGCCATATTTTGTGTCACAGAGAATGGTGTCAATGAGTTTCTTTGGGTCTTTGGTAGACTCAAGCTGAGCTCTTCTGGCAGTGTACCAGAACTGAGATAGAAAGAATTTATAAGCAGGGGGTACGAAGGTTAAGGCTTTGAATAAGCAGCAGGTTTGGAGAAAATTCACAGCATCATCCAGATGTTTGACTTGCTTCTTCGGAGGAAAATCGAAAAGCGCATAGAGATTGTTGGATTTTGAGAAGTCTACTTTCTCAAGCGTGAACTTGACCTGAGGAGCCTTGGGAAGATTCAGTTTCTCCGTAGCAGGAGATTTCTCAGCGGTATGAGCAGCAGTAGAAGATGCCATTTCTGTTTATCATAACAACCATGAATCATAAAAAAATACAGTCTTAATGTGGAAAGATTTTCCAATAAGATGATTTCGAATTTTGTCCATTTCATTCAGACAGAAAAGTCTTAAATGAAGATTATGGTTTTCTTGTTTTGAAAAAGAAATGCAAACCCAATAAAAGTCTTGTTTTTCAGTTTCATTTAGAGATTAGGATTCTGGAAAAACGAATGAAGAACAAGTTTAAGATTTTGAGTTTTAAACTTGAAGAACAACCATGAAAAGGTTGTGTTCATAAAACCATGAAAGAAATGATTTCATTTTAGAAAGGTTTCTTTTGTTTGATCTGTTAAAAGCAACAAGAAGATCAGAAACAAGTTAAAACAGGTAAATAATGAGAATATTAACCTGGTTGTCGAAGAAAAAGATGAACAGTTTTCTGGAAAAAAACTCGAGTTCAATAAGCAACAGTAAATCTTTTCTTTCTTGGAGGAGAAGTATTGTTCGCGTAAAGAGAAAAATATAAACTCGAAATAGTTTATATGGAGAGATTAGAGAGAGAGAAAAACTAGAGCGGGAAAGTTTTTCATCATGACACGGACACGTGTTTGCATTTGAATGGATGGTAAACGAAACGTGCAAACGTGTGTCAGAAAAAAAACGTGCCAGGGTTTATCCGTTGTGATAATGTCACAAACGTCCTTTCATATTTTAGGATGTCTCTGAGGTTTTGAAAGCTCAGGGACAATTTTGAAAAACATGAAGCACTGAATAGAAATATCAGTGTTAGTTTAAGAAATTTCAAAGTATCGCTGTTAAGGAAGAGATATTCAGCGATGTGATTTGTTTTGAAATCTTGCATTTACATGCGAATGTCAGCGAGTAAAGAGAGAACATACCTTGATATCAGCGAATCAACTTTGTTCAGAGAGAAGATGATAGAATGGGTTATATAAGTTGGTTTTATCCGGTCGCTGATCAAATGTGAACCACTGAAGATCAACATTCCAAGCTCGCTGATGAGAAAGTTGAATCATGTCTCATCAAGAGGTTTGGTGAACAGATCAGCTAACTGAAAGTCAGTTGGGATAAAATGAAGTTCTATATCACCATTCATCACATGATCTCTAATAAAATGATACCTGATTTCGATATGTTTGGTCTTTGAGTGTAGCACTGGATTGTTGGCTATAGCGATGGCACTAGTGCTGTCGCAATAGATTGGAATTTTCGAGAGCTGAAGGTCATAGACCAGTAGTTGATTTCTCATCCACAAGACCTGAGAACAACAGCTTCTAGCGGCTACATACTCAGCTTCAGCAGTTGAGGTGGACACTGAGTTTTGGTTTTTACTTGTCCAACTCACCAACTTTCCACCCAGAAGCTGACAGCCTCTTGTGGTGCTTTTCCTATCCAATTTTCAACCTGCAAAATCACTATCTGAATAGGCGATTAGATCAAACCCTGAATCTTTGGGATACCAAAGACCTAGGTTCATAGTACCCTTAAGGTAACGAAAGATTCGCTTTACAGCGATCATATGAGATTCCTTAGGTTCAGCTTGATATCTTGTACACAAACAAGTTGCATACATAATATCAGGTCGGCATACAAGAGAGAGCCGATCATCCCACGGTACAGCGTGACATTAACAGGTATTCCTTTTGAATCCTTATTTAGTGTCAGCGGTGGTGCCATAGGGGTTTTCATAGCTGAACTCTGAGTTAAATCGAATTTCTTCAGCATATCTTTAACATACTTTCCCTGATTAATGAAAGTTTCTTTTTCATTCTGTTTTATCTGAAGACCAAGGAAATATGTTAGCCCACCCATCATACTCATTTTATACTCTGCTTTCATTCTATCAGCGAAACGAGTACAAAGGTCAGGGTTAGTAGAACCAAGTATAATGTCATCAACATATATCTGAACAAGAATAATATGACCTTTTACTTTCCTGAAGAATAAAGTCTTATCGATTTTACCACGCTCAAATTGTTCAATATGGAGATAAGTAGAAAGAGTGTCATACCATGCACGTGGAGCTTGCTTTAAGCCATAAAGTGCCTTATCCAGTTTATAAACATAACCTGGACACTTAGGATCTGAGAATCCTGGAGGTTGTTCTACATAGACTTCTTCATTCAGCTTTCCATTTAGAAACGCCGACTTAACATCCATTTGATAAACTTTGAAGTCTTTGTGTACACCGTAGGCTAAGAATAGACGAATAGATTCTAGTCTTGCTATTGGAGCAAATGTTTCGTAGTCTATACCTTCCTCTTGTCTGTATCCCTGAGCAACAACACGAGCCTTGTTGCGGGTTACAGTTCCATGTTCGTCCAACTTGTTTCGATAGACCCATTTAGTGCCTATCACTGTCTTGTCAGTTGGTCTTCGAACAAGTTTCCAAACTTTGTTTCTTTCAAATTCTGTCAGCTCTTCTTGCATAGCGCTGACCCGGTTTGGATCTTTGAGGGCATCATCTCTTTTCTTTGGTTCAATCAGAGAAATAAAGTTAACAAATAAACAAATATTACCTGCACTTCGTCGAGTCTGAACACCAGCGTTTGGATCACCAAGAATTTGATCAATAGGGTGATTGACAGTCCATCGCTGAGCCGGAGCATGAATCGCTAACTCATATTGAACTGGAGGAGCTGAAGATGAGGCTTCAGCAACTTCTGGAATATCAGCCAAGAGAGGAGTAGGTGCAGATGTCATCACATTCACTGATTGCTGAGAAGTAAATGGAATGTCTGAGACATTTGGTTCAGAAGCAGGCATAGTGTTTAAAGGAATAGCTGAGACCCATGATGTTTCAGCTTCACTAGTCTGCATGTTTGGGATGATAGTAGGACCATCATCTTCAACGGTATGAGTATGAGGAGTGGGAATATCTTCTGAATCACCAAGATGTGAAAACATCCATTGATTCAGTTCTTCAGTATCAGCAGAAGGTCGAGAATTTACTGAACGGGATTCATCAAAGGTGACGTGAATAGTTTCTTCAACAATTTGTCTTCTTCGATTGAAGACTCTGAAGGCTTTGGAGACTGAGGAGTATCCAAGAAAGATTCCATCATCAGCCTTAGGATCAAATTTTCCAAGGGCATCTCTGTTGTTCAGTATGAAACACTGACATCCAAAGATGTGAAGAAAGCTAATTGAAGACTTTCTCCCATGGAAAAGTTCGTAAGCAGTTTTATTGAATCTTTTGACTATCAGCGACCTGTTTTGCGTAAAACAAGCAGTGTTGACAGCTTCTGCCCAAAACTGAGTAGGCAAGAGAGAATCGATGAGCATTGAACGTGCAGCTTCAATAATAGTTCGATTTCTTCTTTCAGCGACTCCATTTTGTTGCGGTGTTCTCACTGAAGAAAAGTTGTGAGAAATACCCTTACTCTCAAAGAAGGAATCAAGAGAACTGTTTTTGAATTCAGTCCCATGATCACTCCTTATTGAGCGAACGGTCAAGTTGTTCAGGACTTCCATTTTCCTGACAAAGGTGATGAGTTCTTCAGGGGTGTCACTCTTAGAACGGAGAAACATAACCCATGTATAGCGAGAGAATTCATCAACTGACCAGTGTATATTTCTTTCCAGCGATGGATTGTTTGTTAACAGGGCCAAACAAATCCATATGGAGAAGTTGTAGAGGAGATGATACTGAGGAAACTTGCTTTGACTTAAAGCTTGCTTTGGTCTGCTTCCCTTTCTCACACGCTGAACATAAGGACTCTTTGGCGTATGAGTGTTGAGGTAGACCAGTGACTAACTCTTTTGAAGAAAGAGTATTCAGTGTCTTGAAGTTTAGATGAGAGAGCCTCTTATGCCATAACCAGTTGACATCAGATGAGGCTTTTGAGAAGAAACATGAGTTCTCAGTGGTTGTTGAGTCCATGTTTATTACATAAACATTTTCCAAACGATAACCGCTGAGAGCTATCTTCTCCTTTTTGTCAGCGACAAAGCAGGATTCCTTAGTAAAGATTACTTTGTTATCCATGTCATAAAGCTGACTGATGCTTAGAATATTATGCTTCAGCCCTTCAACATATGCGACTCTTCTGAAGGTTGTTGTACCATTAGAGAGTACACCAAACCCTCGGGTATGTCTTTTTCCATTTCCACCGAAAGTTACAGAGGGACCCTTTTCTTCCTTGTATTCAGTGAGCATGTTCTTCTTACCAGTCATGTGTCTAGAGCATCCGCTATCGAGATACCAGATACCCTTCTTAACCTGCATTACAAAGGAAGATTAGTTTGTCTTGGGTACCCACTTAACCATGTGTACACACTTATCAGTGGGGGTAGAAGAGGAGGTGGAAGGTTCAGCAGTCTTCGCAACATTTGAAGATTCAGCTTTGTCAGTCTTCACTTTGGTTAATTTCTTAACCTCAGTGGTCTTCTTTGCCTTGGGGGCAATGATCTTCACCTTAGCTATCTTTTCAGCTTGGGTGGCTGTGGGGCACTTACTAGCAATATGATTGGTAAGTTCACAGTGATAACATTTCCTATAACTAAAAGTTGTTCTAGGACCATTTGCTTGCTGAGCTTTTGATTTTGAATTAGAAGGACCAGTACCAAGTAAACTTTTGGTATTTGAAACAGGAGGAACATTCAGTTCTTCGGATTTCTTACCAATAGTATCCACTTTGATTCTAGGAGTAGATCGCTGAATAGATCCACGCTGAATAAATCTAGGGATCTTATTCTTTGAACCAGATGGATAAGTCACTGAAGCTTTAGAAGCATTCAGCATTGGTACAAAGGTACCCTTCTGAGGATTTTGGTTAAAAGCAATTCCTTTACTTTTATCTTTAGAGACTGAGGTAGGTTTTGGATAAACAATTTTCTCTTTACCTTTAGAAGTTAAGGTAGAGATTTCCTCAGGGATAGGCGGTTTAGAAGAGGAACACTGAGACGAGAAAGTGGCAGGGATAGAGGATACGAACATTCCAAACTTAAGCATGGAACGGTCAGTGGTTGGTTCTAGAGTGTCAGCTTTGTAACCAAGACCACGTTTATCACTCAGAGGAATCTGAGACTTAATTATCTCAGTGATCTTTGTTGAGGAATTATACCATCCATCAACAGTAGTTTTTTCAGCTTTTAAAGCAGCGATAACTTCTTCGCGTTCGATTTTGACTAGCTGATTTAAGTGAACTTGATCTTTAAAATCTTCTTCAGTTTTAGAAATATTTTCTATTTGAAGGTGACAGTTTTTAAGCTATTCAGCGAGATCAAGGTTTTTGATTTTCAACAACAGTTTTGCCATTCATGGCTTCATATAAACTTCTAGTCAAGAGATCGATCTTTCGAAGACTATCAGCTTCATCAATATTTAAAATATTGGTAAAGAAGGAAGGTGATACCTTAGTAGCAGAGGTTGAAGTAGAGGGAATGTCAGAATTTTCTTCCTCATCTTCAAGTTTGGCCATGAGACATAGATTGGCTTCATTATCATCTTCAGAGTCAGATGATTCTTCTTCATCAGAGGCAGCCCAATCATAGTCAGCCATAAGACCTTTGCCTTTCTTCTTAAAGGTTTTCAGCTTTGAATACCTTTCTTTCAGCTTTTTGTATTTTTCATCTCTAGTCCTGGGAGTAAAGTTTTTCTTGGGAAAAGCTGAGGGTCTGGAGACTTTCTTTGACCTGCACTCGCTAGAAAAATGTCCTATCTTTTCACAGTTATAGCAAGTAGCAGTAGCCTTATCAACAGGGGTTGATGATCTTGGCTTGTCAGTAATAGCAAGAGGTTTGTTCTTTCTGAAATTACTCTTTCTAGCAAATCTCCTGAACTTATTAGCCAGGAATGCCATAGTTTCATCATCATCTAAAACATCAGAATCTGATGAACGTTCAGAGTTAGTTTCCAACTCAGTGATAGTGATAGTAGATCGCTGAGTAGAAGGTAACTCTGAGAGTAAATGAACAAGGGTGCTTTTGGAATCTTTTTACAAGATTCTTCTTAAGATGACTCGATTGCTCATGATTCAGCATCGTGCCATATAAGGTAGAAAGAGTCATAGATCTAAGATCTTTTGACAGCTTGAGACACGTTGAATAATTGTCCCAGACTCCCAGCTTTCAGGTAAACATTCTAAGAACTTTGTCAGTACTTCAAAGTTAGAATATTCCTTACCAACAGTTTTCAGATCTATTATTAAGCAGTTAAAACGTTGGTGTACTTCAGAGAGAGATTCATTCTTACCACAAATGAAGCTTTCATACTGTCTTACCATGTTGATCTTACGTGAGTCCTGCACTTCAGAAGTACCTTCATACTGAACACAGATTGTGTCCCACATAGCTTTTGAGGTTTTCAGGTTCATGACGGAATGGTAGACTTTTTCAGGAAGAGCCATGGAGAGTATGGATCTGGCTTTGGTGTCGATAGCCACTTTCTTCTTATCTTCATCAGTCTACATATGAATTTCCTTGGGAATCAGCCTTTCTGGAATAGCAGGTCTATTCTCAGCGGCTGGAACTGCAGGATCAATTCTTATAGGAATATATGGGCCGTTTTCAAGATAGTAAGGCATAGTAGGGTCTACACCTTCTAAGAAGAGAATCATCCTATTTTTCCATAGATTAAAATTATCTCTGGAGAATCTAGGGGGTTTTGCAAGAGAACCATTGTCAATATAATTAGTGTTTGTGTTAGTTGCCATTTTAAGAAATAGCAAGGAAGAGAAATCTTAGTATAGATCAGATCTTGTTTATGAGATGAAACAAATATGCTCTGATACCACTTGTTGGTCCCGAAGGGTTATACAAGTTTGTAGAAGGGGGGGTTGAATACAAACACACGATTTTTACTTTTCTAAATTGTTTATTGATAAATCAAGACAATTTACAACTTGTTGCGGAACAAGATTGAGGATTAACCTAATCTAAACAAGTTAAGAACACTAAGTTTCTTGCACTAGAATAAGATAGAAAGGAGATAAGAAATTACGAAAAATAACCTAACACACAGATAGAAAGAAGAAGATGGTTCGAGCACACTTCATTTCTGAAGTAGGGTTCTTCTTATATATTGCATGCATTTAATGCATGGCAGTATTGCTTTACACGTGGCAGCAGCTGAGTGGTTGCATGTCATTGACCTTTGTAGACAACCTTAGTAGCCGCATGGTGCACAGTGTAGAATCAGAGTTGTTGTACGATTACAGACAAAAGGGATGTCCGTTCTGACAGTTCGTACGGAGACGTGCAAGGGAGGTAAGACAATAGTACTTTGTAAGGAGACTTCATGACCAGCTTTCGTTGAAACAGTTCTTTATCAGTGAATGATAAAGTTCAGCGATTGCTGAAGTCTTCTACTTGATACTTCACGTTGAATGGACAGGTCTTGCTTCGCTGATATCTGCATCAGTTCATGAGTAGACTTGTCGTTGGTTCTTGGGTTTGATCTTCGACTTCAGTGTAGAACATATGTTGACGTGAAACTTGTCTTCAGGGATCATAAGTAAACAACTAACTTATCAGCGATCATCTTTTAGACTGAACAGGCTCAGAGCTACTCGATGAACAGAGTTCGCTGACTATTTAACTTTAAAGAGTGAGAGTTACTATCAGCGGTACTGAAATAGTCTTAGTACTTATCAGCGATAGTGAAACTCTAATACATATTGTTTACTTACAATTTTCACTAAGTGTTTAAGAGAGGGTCATTATCAAATCACTGAGGGTTTGGATCAACACATTCATTCTCCCTTTACATTTTCCTTCAACACCGCTACCTCTTGAACTTCTTAATCTCTTCCAGAAGATTGAAAGTTACCTCTACCCTGAATGCCACCACTTTGGTTGACTCGCCTCTCTCCTTTCGACTTAACGCGTCAGCAACCATATTCGCTTTACCCGAGTCGTAAAGGATTTCACAGTCATAATCGTTCAATAATTCCATCCATCTTCTCTGCCTCATGTTTAACTCCTTCTGATCAAAGAGATGTCTAAGACTCTTGTGATCAGTGTAGATCTGACACTTAACTCCATATAAGTAGTGTCGCCAAATCTTTAAAGCAAACACTACTGCCGCCAGTTCCATGTCATGCGTAGGTAATTCTTCTCGTGATCTTTCACCTTTCCATTTTGCATAAGCACGCATCCTAACCCTAGTTTGGAAGCATCACTGTAGATTACAAATCCCTCGGATCCATCAAGTAATGACAGAATCGGAGCACTGCTCAAACTTTCTTTCAACCTACCGAAAGCAGCCTCCTGAGCCTCGGTCCAAATGAATTTAACGTTCTTCCTCGTTAAAGCATTCAAAGGTGTGGTTATCCATGAAAAATCCTGAATAAACTTCCGGTTGTAGCCCGCCACTCCAAGGAAACTTCTCACCTCCCATGGCGACTTCGACGGTTCCCAATCCTTAATTGCTTCAATCTTAGCCGGGTCTACTTTGATATCGTCTGCCGACACTACATGTCCTAGAAACTTAACTTCCCTCAACCAGAACTCACACATCGAAAACTTAGCAGACAACTTCTCGCGTTTCAACAATTCCAATACCGCCCAAAGGTGTTCTTCGTGATCACTCCGAGATCGGGAGTAAACCAAAATATCATCTATGAAGACAATTACATACTTGTCCAATAATGAGTTGCACACCCTGTTTATTAAGTCTATGAATACTGTTGGTGCGTTAGTCAGGCCGAAAGGCATGACTAGAAACTCGTAGTATCCATGACTAGAAACTCGTCTTAGGCACATCTTCCTCCCTCACCTTCAGTTGGTGATAAACCGACCTCAAATCTATCTTCGAGAAATGGCTCGCACCTTGCAATTGGCCAAAAAGATCATCGATTCTCGGAAGCGGGTACTTATTCTCAATCGTCACCTTGTTTTGTTCTCGATAGTCTATACACATCTGTATAGACATGTCCTTCTTTTTCACAAAGAGTACCGACACTCCCCAAGGCGATGAGCTCAGACGAATGAAACCCTTGTCGAGTAACTCCTGCTGTTGTGTCATCATTTCCTTCATTTCCGTCGGTGCCAAGTGATAGGGCGTACGCGTAATTGGTGCCGCCCCAGGCATCAAATCAATTTTAAACTCAACTTGACGATCTGGGGGCAAACTCGTCAAGTCATCCGGAAACACTTCCAGGTACTCGCTCACTACAGACACATCCTCCACTCCCTTCTTCTCTTTCTTAGTATCAAGCACATATGCTAAATACCCAATGCATCCCTTCCCTAAACATCTTCTAGATTTCATCATGGATATCAAACACGATTTTCTATCCCGACGATCCCCATAAATTACTGCTTCTTTCTTATTAGGCAAAGTGATATGAATTAACTTCTTATTACATACAATGTTAGCGTCGTTATCTGCTAGCCAATCCATTCCTACTATCACATCAAACTCTACCATACCCATCGGGTACAAACGCAATGCAAACAGATGACCATCTATATCGATGCTACACTCCTCATAGACTTTCTTCACCAAGACTCGACTATCATCCGCTATTTTTACCTCAAACTCAAAGTTCAACCTCTTAGGCTTCACTTGCAAATTCCGAATAAAATTCGGCGACACAAAAGAACGGTTTGCGCCCGAATTAAATAATACTTTAGCAAAAGTTGAGTCAATAAGGAAAGTACATGTCACCACATCGGGTGTCTTCACCGCCTCCTCCGCTGACATATGGAATTCCCTCGCCTTCGCACGAGCCGGCTCCACCCTCTTATCTCCGCCCCTTCCTCCGTTGCAACCACCATAACCACTAGTAAATTCTTTCTTCAGTTGTGGGCAGTTCGTCTTAATGTGATCTGGCGAACCACATTGGTAGCACGATCTCGGACTATGGCAATCCCGTGTCATGTTCCCCGTATTCCCACACTAATAACATCCTTCTTTATCTGAAAAACATTCCCCTCTATGCATCATGTTGCATTTACCACAAGGTCTCTCCCCCACTCTTGGTCCCACCCGCAGCTCGGGTCTAGGAGCATTCGGTCTCTTAGCATTGTTTGGGCAAAATTTCACCAGTCTCGACCACGACCAAGGTAAGGAAACACTTATTCCCTTTTCCATAACGAAGGTAAAATCATAGTACTCTAAACTCTTGATTAAAGATAAAATCGAAAGTCTTTTTACCTCACGACACTCGACCTCGACGTCGCCTAGCCCACACGACCGTCGCCTAGAACCATGCGACCTCGACCAACTAACGCATGACATAAACTGTTACGTTTGTTCAGTGTTTAATGCAGGAGTCAACATCATTAATGGAGAAACGGCTATAACTGATGAAGGTCATTAAACAACACTAAAGACGACGTCCGTTACGACAGTTATCGAAGTATTTAATGAGCCAATTAAAGCGTCCGAAGACTATAAATATCAAGGATAATTATCATTTCAAAAAAAAGGAAAAAGAACACAGAGACACAACATCGAACAACAGACACAAGCACTCGAAACGAAGAAATCACTCGTAGAAGATCGCTCTCGACGCACGACATCAGCGCACGACACACAATTTTAACACATGACGCACATTGTTTTTACATTCAAAACACTTGTTACTTTACATTTCGAAGTCTTTCTTTCATTTGTATTGTAATCTCTGTACGATCGACACCAGAAACACAGTGACATCCCATGTTTGGCGACCATAGTGCAGCGACGACTTCCACAGTCGTCCGCGGGTTTTTTCCTTGTTGAGGTTTTTCCCGCGTCACCAAAATCTCTGTCTCATTTACATTTCTGTCTTTGTCGCACGCTTTTGTCGAACGATTCCTTTCTTTAGTTGTTAAAGTCCACATCGACCTTAAGTTGTACTTTGGTGCAATTTTTGGCATTAACAGTTTGGCGCCATCCGTGGGACCCCATCTAGAAAAAATCTTTGACAAACGTGCGTCGTACTAACGGTTTCTTGTAGTCTACTCTATTCCCTGTTTCAGGAAAATGGCAGCTCCTGGAAATCAAGAGCATGTCATTGCCCAGATGTATCAGGAATTGGAGGTTGCGCGGAATCAAATCAATGCCATGGCCGAGCAGAGTCGCAGAGTAGCCGAGGAGATCGCACGGCTAAGAAATCCCTTTGGTCCTCAGTATGGTCCTAGGCCGTTCGTTCAGAATCCAGGCCAAGGATCGTTCGGTCAAAATGGTCCTAGACCATTTGCGCATAATTCAGGTCCAGGATCGGGTCCGTTCGCTCAGAATCAGCATCCAGGTCCGTTCGCTCAGAATCAGCATCCAGATCCGTTCATGCAGAACCAACAGCCAGGGTCGTTCAACCCAAACCCCCAGTTCGGTACAGTTCCTCCTCAGCATGTAAGGCCACCACCCATGCAGAATGGATCGCAACCATTTCAGAACGGGTCGCAGCCGTTTCAGAATGGATCGCAGCCGTTTCAGAACGGGTCGCGGCCGAATTTTGTTCCTTTCAACGGAGATGCCCATGGCTCATCGCATGGCAATGGCACCAGTTCAGAAGCCAACCCGCAAGCAGGGGCAAATCCCGACCCCAATGACCCTGTCGCCCAGCGATTGAAAATGCTAGAGGATCAGAATTAGCGCATCCTATCTTTGCTCGCCAAGCTACCCGGGGCAGCCATGCCCGTCGACGTCGAGCCTCGATCAGGCTATCAGGCGTCGCCCTTCATCGATGAGATCGTGACCGTCGAGGTTCCAAAGAAATACAATGTTCCCGTTTTTACACCCAAGTATTCAGGAGTGACTGATCCAACCGAGCACGTCGCGCAGTATAAGCAACTCATGTGGATGGTCTCAATCCCACACATGTATCAGGAAGTATGTATGTGCAAGAGCTTCGGTGCGACTCTCACTGGTCCTGCCCTCCAATGGTTGATCAATCTCAAACCCAAATCCATCGGGTCGTTCGCTGAGTTGGTCAACCAATTCTCTCAGCAATTCGCCAGCAGTCGCAAGATGGAGAAGCATACCAGTGACCTGTATTATGTCGTGCAGAAGGCTAATGAATCTATTCGAAGCTATTTCATTAGATTCAATGCAAAGATGATCAGTATCCGCAATTGTGACGTCAAGACCGCAATCGAAGCTTATAAGCGTGGTCTGGACGATAGCTCGGGTTTATATATTGATCTAACCAAGTATCCCCCAGAAAATTTCGAAGACGTCCGAGCCCGAACCCTAGCGTATATGAGGGTAGAAGACGACGCTGCCTTTCGTCGCAAGCATACCGACGACAAGAGGTCGTTAGGTGTAAGGAAGCCAGAGTTCAAAACGAAAACGATTTCCAAAATAGAGCCCGCGCGTCACATCTCGAACGTCCGATTCAAGACAAAAGCAGAGGCTAAGACCATGAGCAAGTTTCCTCAGTACCCCAAGATATCCTCTTACGGATTCAAAGGGTCCACTAAGGATTTGTTCGAAGCTCTAAAGACCGTCCAGGCGACTATTCGATGGCCTAAGTATTCCTATCAGGACGACGCTAAGAAAGACAAATCTAAATGGTGCGACTTTCGTGTCGACCATGGTCATGCGACAGACGATTGCATAGCTCTCAAAAAGGATCTAGCATATCACGTCCCGAAAGGAAACCTCAAAGATATCATTGATGACGTCGTTACTTCAGCTAGCGACCATCGACCGTCAACCCCCAAGCATGCAAAGGTCGTCAATTGCATCACCGGTGGTTCGGACGTATGTGGTCTGACGTATTCCGCAGCCAAGCGTCATGCCAGTCAAGCACCTGACGATCGACATATTCCGCGTTTGTCAAGACCCAAAGGAGATTTGGAGTTGGAAGCTATGAAGATCGTATTCGACCAAGACGACCTCGGCGACTCATATCGGAAACATCATGATGGGTTGATCATTCAACTCACGATTGGTAATTGTTTGACCCGACGAGTCTTGATCGATAGGGGCAGTTCAGCAAAAGTAATTTTCCTTGATACCATTAAGGCCATGGGAATCGATCGTTCGGAAATCACCCGACGTTCGACGACTTTGGTCGGTTTCAATGGAGAAGCGACGAGCACCTATGGAGATATTATCTTGCCCGTCTATGCCGGAGGAATCAACAAGCAGACCAAGTTCAGTGTCATCGATTGTGCATCGGCCTATAACATCATTTTAGGTCGACCATGGATCCCTGAAATGAAAGCCGTTCCTTCGACATATCATCAGACCCTGAAGTTCCCTACGCCATGGGGGATCCAAGAAATTAAAAGTGAGCCAAAAGTCGCTCGCGACTGCTATAAGACCACCCTGAAGCCGCGGAAGTAAACTGTCTAATAGTCACAAGGTTTCGACAGGTTCGTCCTTCTATCTTTAACCTTAAAGATAAACTCATGCCTTTCCTGCAGGAATAAAATGACTATCTTGCCCTGTCGCACGAAATCACAGTCGACATAAACACAGTCGTTATTTTTCAAAAGCTCGGTGTCGATCCGTCATTCATAATCTATTTTTCTCTGAAAGAAATAAGATAATAAATGACGGGGGGCAAATAGACATAAAAGAGAAAAGAATATAGAAAGGTACGTATTCTAAGTCCTTTTTCATTTTTTCCTTCACACGATCTCTCATCACGAACGACTACTAACTTAAGCATCGGAGGGTTGTTGGTTAGCCAACGACCAACCTCTAACATTATTTTTTCGCAGAATCGCACGACAATAATCATACGACTCTAGTTTCGCAAGGTCGCACGATATAAACAATCAGGTCTATGACTTGATCATCCTTTCACAGGAACACACGATTCAAGCTCATCGCACGACTTAGTCGTACGATCGCAAAGTCTAAACGACTTTACATTTTAAGTTTCATACTCTAAATGTATGCTTTGATCACACGAGCTTATATTTATATACACGATTTAAAAGTCTTATGGCTTGCGTTCTAGTTATTGTAATGCAATGATGCCTAAGTCGCATGATTTCTTGGTTGTTCTTTACTTAGTGGACCTTACAATTGATATGGTATTTATTCATAGAATCACAAGTTTGAGTTCCATTCACTGAACAAACTGTCATTTACAAAAAACACGATCACCAACGGTCGGGTAGCAAAGAAACAGAAATAAACAAAGATATTTTTCTAAGGTTGGGGAGGAACGTCGATCGCACCCTTTCCCGACACGTCGCCCTGGAGACCCTCCTCCTCCTCGACTTCCTTCTCATCATCCGAGTCGAGGTCTTTCTCGGTCCCGACCTCCTTGAAGAAGATAGCCAACTCGTCCGACTCTGAGGCTAGAGGATTCTTGCCTAGCAAGTGACTTCGCATAATAGCCGCTCATGCAGTGAGTCAAGCAAACGAAAAGAGGGACTTATTCTCATCCCTCAACTCCTCCAGCTCCTTCTCTAAACCCACCGCTTTGGATTTGGAGTCTTCAACCTCTTTCCCCTTCATGATCAGAGACTCCTTCATCCCCTCCAGCTTCTCCCTTTGATTATGCATCAAAGATAGAGACTCCTTTAGACGTGAATTCATGTCATACCTTGCGTGGCCAAGTGATTCCAGCTCGTTCAAAGCATCACCGAGTTTCACCGACACCGCCTCTTCGCGTTCCAAAGCGGACCTTTCCCTTTCTAACGCTGCATCTTCTTTCTCGATAGCAGAGGCCGTTAAGCCTTCTATCTTTTTTGTTTTAGCATGCAACGCCAAAAACGACTGAAACTTCTGAAAATATAAGCACATTAGCATAGTATACGACGTCGACAACAGATAAAAAACAAAAGTCTTGAAAGATAGACTTACCATGAATGCTAATCCAGCAACATGGGACTCAGTATCCTCAAGAGAGACCCCGTCGAAACACTCTCTGAAAGAAGAGAGCTGATACTTTCCCAAATAAGGGAACAGTTTCGTCTCGTCTAGGACGTTATCATCCAAAAAATCCGATGGTAACGTAAAGTTCACCGTCGTTTCAGAACCCGTTTGCGCGCCCTTGCCTTTGTCGGCCGAAGTGGGGCCTGCCGCGGCAAGAGAAGGCATCGTCGCCGGTTGCGCAGTATCAACGGACCTTGTATCAGAAACCTTCTCGACAGACGTGGTCGATACCTTCGCCCTTTCAGACGAGGTGACTCTCGACGAACCACCCGTCCTTGACGATGGTTCCCTCAGAACGGACATCCTCGTCCTCTTTGGGGGACCCGACCCAGATGTCGGGACTTCTTTTCTCTTTAGAACCCCCGACCCAGTTTTCGAGGTATCCTTCTCCCTGTCTTCCCTTGCCTTGCGAGCTAGCTCGACTTGAGCCATCTTCTTGACGGCTGCAGGCGTCATCTTCGCCCGAGATTCTCCTGTATGGTAAAAGAAAGAATTAGATGCTTGAGGATAGAAAAAGATTAGATCGGGTGGAAAGAAGGCCAAGGGATACTTACCAGTTATCTCTACTTCCGGTTCTTCCCCCTTCTCTTCCTCTACAGTCCCCTCAGAATCCTCTCTCTCGTCCTCTTCTTCTTTCTCCTCTCGACCCATCCTCGTTCTATCGCTCAAGAAAACGGTCTCGTCATCCTCGTCTACCAAATGACGCGTGACGTACGACCGGTCCTCAGCACTACACTCCAGGAACTTTTCGACCTTAGCCCGGGAGACATCGTCCGGCTCTACCTTGTCGAAATCAATATCTACACGTAAGGAAGAAGATCAGTCGAAAAGCAACCGAGCAACAGAATAACATAAGACATACGATAAACAACTGAAAGTTCACCTGTCATATTCCAACCAGATCTAATCCAGTCACTATCGGTGTCCAGCGACGCCACCCACACAAATATATACCGAGTCTTCCATTTTTGATCATTGACTAACGTGTTTAAAACCAATGTGCGCTCGCCCTTGTGTCTCTAAAACAAACTATAACGACGGTACTGATCACTTTTGACCTTATATGCCGTCAGTAAGTCCCTCACATTCATTGGTGGATTCCAGTTTGAGGTAAGTCGCTCGATGATCAAGATAACTCGCCAGAACTGGGGCATCAGTTGCCCCGGCGAAAGGTCGAATTCACACATGAACTCCTTGGCCAGGAGCGAATATGGCCAATGGAAGCCTATCTTGAACGGTGTTAATGCCAAAAATCATACCAAAGGGACAACTTAAGGTCGATGTGGACTTTAACAACTAAAGAAAGGAATCTCTCGACAAAAGCGTGCGACAAAGATAAAAATAGAGACGAGACAGAGAATTTCATGATGCGGGAAAAACCTCAACGAGGAAAAAACCTGCGGACGACTGTGGAAGTCGTCGCTGCACTATGGTCGCCAATCAGGGGCGATGTCCTTGGTGTCACTGGTGTCGATCGTACAGAGATTACAATACAAATGAAGGGAAAGACTTCGAAATGTAAAGTACAAGTGTTTGAAATGTAAAAACAGTGTGCGTCGTGTGTGAAAACAATGTGTAAACTGTTGGTCGAGAGTGAAAGTCGTGTATGATTGTCGTGCGTCGGGAGCGATTCTTCGAGTGAGAGCCCTTTGCTTGTAGTGTTCTTCTGCTTATCTTCTATTGTTCGATGTTCGGTCCCTGGAACTGAGGTTTAACTTGATCTTTTATAGCCTTCGGGTGCTTTGATTAGCTCATTGATTGCTTCGATAACAGCCATAACGGTCGCCAGTTGTAACTCTTCATAATTGCTCTTCGTCGGTTATGACCGTTGCCCATTAATGAACTTAACTCCTGCATTAATCATTGAACAAACGTAACAGTCGTATATCGAGTTAGTCAAGGTCGTACGGTCTTGTGTGACGGTCGCGCAAGACGGGCGACGTCGAGGTCGAGTGTCGTGAGGAACTCGCGACTTACCTTTTAGGGGGGACGACGGAGGTTTTTTGGGTCTTTGTCGGGACCTTATCTTAATACAAGATATAGTTCATAACATGTGTCTTACCTTTTCTGGTCGTGGTCGAGACTGGTGAAATTTTGCCCAAACAGTTTGCCCTCAAAATTTGAAAGTAGGATGGCAAATTCGAATTTTAAATTTTGCTTGTCGGGTGTTTAGGGTCTTGTGTCGACAATTACCTTGGTTGTTTTGGAACTGAATCGGTTCAATTCAAACTAGAGAGGGTAATCGAAGAGAGGATAAAGTCGCGACGTCATGCTGACGTACGACGGTGCTTACCAGCTGTTGATGACAGGTGTCGACGATCCGTGTGGTCATACGAGAAGACGGGTATGGGTGGCGATCATCAAAGGGCTTTAACTGACACGATCGAGTGCATAAATAGAGATCATAATGGATCATTTCCTTTTATATCCTCTTGAAAAGTTTCTTAGTGCGGAATTCTTCTTTGATCCCTTGTTGCCCTTTGCTCAATACTTTTCGAAGTTTTCGAGTGTTCACACGAGGTATAGTTTCTCGATTTCTCTCAAGCCTTCAAAGATTGGAGACTCTTTGAGAATGATTATGTCTGAGTCGGTGAAGACTTTGATTGCGAAAGACGCGACGTTCGTGGATCTTGCGCATCTGGCGACGATGTCCTCTGTATCCACGTCGACCCTTTCATCAGCCGTCGGGGGCAAGGGTATAAGGACGGGAGAGGGTGAGAAATAAGTCATGATGATCAACTTTACATTGTCGTCGATCCTCTTGACTGACTGTGTCCTTGACGGGACGAAGTCATTTCCGCATCTGGGGAAATATCAGCTCTTATCTTTCAAGGAGCATTTTCAAAGGATCTCCATCGAAGAGACGGGATCGCGTTTAGCTGGACTAGCGTTCTTTGTGAGTTTTTCTTTCGAAACTCGTGTTCCCAATGTTTCCACCGAATGTTTGTTTAACATACCCCTTTTGTATTTTATAGACGTTTCAATCTTCTTTTGTTAGATACGCGAAGATAGAGGAGATGTTGGACTGGAAGTCGACTGTCGAGAAGATCATATTCCTTCCTCTAACCTTAACATTAATCTTAAGAGCCGCATTCAAAAAATGTCGTGGTGTAGGGCATCAGAAAAACTCCTAACATACTCGTTTGATCCTTGCATTAGCTTCTTAGCGTGTTTTCGGGTATGACGAGGACTCGAAGGTTGAGACTGAGCATACGATCGACGCTCCTCTCCAGATTTAGGAGATGCTATGTTTTTTTCATGTCTCGATCGTTGGTGGTCGAGCCATTTTAACTTTGTATACTCGACCGTCGGTCGCTCCTATGTAATCGTTTGTTTCGTAAATGAATTTCATCTTTTTGTCGAATTTTTGTTTCGATTTACATATGTCGTAGATAGATATAATATCAACCGTATAACTTTGTTAAGTATAGAACGAGCGAAGAATCGTGCGACTTAGGCATTCATAGCAATATAACGATTGAAATATTATACGTTTGACTTGTATTGATAGGCTCAACTATACGTTATTGTCGTGTTAGAACGTACAAAATTTTCTGAATCCAGAAACTCAGATCAAGAGGTCGCTCAAACCTTATGATCGTGTAACCAGATTTCATGATGAAATTTGAATCATGTGCCCCTGTGATAAAACAATTAAGTTGCATGAGAGGAAGGTGTTTTTAGAAAAAATACTTTTTCAAGTGCGTCGCATTCCAACTGCATGGGATTTCTTGATTGTCGAGGGTCTGGAGTCGATAGGCTCCTTTACCAACGACTTCGGAGATGCGGTAAGGACCTTCCCATTTAATAGAAAGCTTGCCGGCATTGAGCTCTTGAGTGTTTTGGAACACTCGACGTAGGACGTAATCGCCTTCTTGAAAGACTTTGACTTTGACGTGTTTATTGAAATGTCGCTCGACTGCTTGCTTCTGAGCTGCCATTCTGATCAAGGCTGATTCTCTAAGCTCCTCGAGGGCGTCGATGTCATAATTTAAATTAATCATGTTGTGGTCGACGGAAGTATGCCTCGAAGTTGGGAGCTGGACTTCGATTGGCAGGACTGCTTCGCAACCGAAGACGAGGGAGAAAGGGGTTTGTCCTGTGGACGTGCGCGGTGTCGTGCGATTTGCCCATAGGACTTAAGGGAGTTCTTCGACCCACTTTCCCTTTGCATCTTTTAGCCTTTTCTTGATCGAAACAATAATAGTCTTATTACTTGATTCAGCAAGTCCGTTAGCCTGAGGGTATCTGGGAGTTGAGGTTGTCAGCTTGATGCTTCTATCTTCGCAGAATTGTTGGGTCCTGTCGCTTATGAATTGGGATCCGTTGTCACAGACGATTTCGGATGGAATCCCAAATCTGCATATGATGTTAGTCTGGATAAAAGATATGACTTCCTTGTCCCTTATTTGGGAAAAGGCAGCCGCTTCAACCCACTTAGAAAAATAATCGATGAGTACAATGAGGAATACCTTTTGCCCCGGGGCCGGGGGTAGCTTGTCGACAATATCCATTCCCCACCTCATGAAGGGCCACGGGATAAGTGTCGAGTGCAAGGGTTCAGAGGGTTTATGAGACATACCTGCATGTTGCTGACAAGGGTCACAGTTCTGGACGTACTTGACGGCGTCTTGTCGCAATGTTGGCCAAAAATACCCTTGTCGAGAGATACGATTAGCCAAACTGCAACCACCGGAATGATTGCCACACTCGCCGTCGTGCATCTCTTGAAGGATTTTTTGGACCTGACTTTTGCCAATGATGCATCTTAGGTTTAATCCTGTCGATGATCGTCGATAGAGCTTATCTCCAATCATGGTATATTTAGATGCTTTGAATCTGATCTTCTGGGCTTCTATCTTGTCTTCTGGGAGTTGGTCGTGCATAAGGAAATTTCGGATGTCGCACGACCAATCATTTTCTTCGTCCTCGATCTGGACGACATCGATGTTTTTGATAGACGATGTCGCCATATGGATCATGGGAATAACGTTGAATATGGGTTCGACTAAAGCGGATCCAAGATTTGCTAAAGCGTCGGCCTGAGTATTCTAGTCTCTCGGGATTTGTTCGATAGAAAAAGATTTAAATTTTTCGGATTTCTCTTTTGCTACCTTCAGGTATGCTGTCATTTTTGAATCTTTGGCCGCGAATTCCCCATTGATCTGGTTCACCACTACGAGAGAGTCGCTTTTGACATGTAATGCAGTTGCCCCTGAGTCGTAGGCCATATTCATTCCTACGATCAGGGCTTCGTATTCAGCTTCGTTGTTGGTGGTCTTGAAATCGCATCGAACTGAGTATACCATCTTGCCCCCCTGTGGCGACTTTAAGACGGCGCCTAGTCCTGAGCCTCTAATGTGGATGACCCATCGACGTGTAAGATCCAGGGCATGTCGTCGTGAGTCGCCACAGTCGATACCTCGAGTTCTGCTTCTTTCTCCAATTCAGGGCTGAAATCAGCAATGAAGTCTGCCAAGGCTTGCGACTTGATCGCGGTCCTGGGCTTGAAGTCAATGTCGTAGCTGCTGAGATATATGCTCCATTTTGCTAAGCGACTTGTCAACTTAGGTTTTCTTAAGACGGACTTAAGAGGGAAGTTAGTTACGACAGTAATGGGATGCGACTCAAAATAATGTCGCAGTTTTTTAGCAGCTGTGACTAACGACAAGAGCAATTTTTCCATAGAGGAATACCTGGTTTCTGCGTCTAGAAGAGATTTACTTACATAATAGATTGGCAGTTGCTGTTTTTCATCTTTTCGTGTTAGGGCAACACTTACCGCATTTGGACTAACAGCCAGATATAGTTGCAAAATTTCATGATCGCGATGTTTTGACAATAAGGGAGGCGACGTCATGTATTCTTTGAGCTTTTGCAATGCATATTCATGATCGTCGGTCCAGTCGAAGCCTCTGTTTTTCCTGAGGACGTTGTAAAATAGATGACATTTATCTGAAGATCGGGAGATGAACCTGTTTAGAGCTGCTACCCGACCAGTGAGCCTTTAGACTTCTTTGAAATTTCGAGGAGATTTGATCTCGACAATGGCTTTGATCTGGTCGGGATTGGCTTCGATGCCTCGGCGAGTGACCATATATCCTAGGAATTTCCCAGCACTGACGCCAAAGGAACATTTCGTCGGGTTGAGCTTCATGCTATACTTTCTAAGGATATCGAACGATTGCCTCAGATGCTCGACATGGTCGATCGCTTGTTTTGACTTGACCATCATGTCGTCGATATACACTTCCATCGTGTCACCGAGATGGTCTTTGAACATTTTATTCACTAGACGCTGGTAGGTGGAACCTGCATTTTTTAATCCGAAAGGCATAACTTTATAACAGTAAATACCTCGGTCCGTCATAAATGCGGTTTTTTTCTTGGTCCTCGACGTGCATTAAGATTTGATTGTATCCGGAATAGGCATCCATGAACGTCAGTAGTTCGTGCCCTGCGGTTGCGTCGATATGTGGCAATGGGAAGGGTTCTTTCGGACAGGCTTTATTGAGATCTGTGAAGTCGATACATACCCTCCATTTTCCATTTTTCTTTGCTACAACCACGACGTTGGCATGCCAATCTGGGTATTTTACCTCTCGAATCTTCCCTGTCTTGAGAAGGTTGTCGACTTCGTCATTTATCACCTTATTCCTTTCAGGAGCAAATTTCCGTCGCTTCTGCTTGATAGGTTTGAACGATGGGTCGACATTGATCTTGTGAGAGATGACGTCAGGATCTATGCCGACCATATCTACATGCGACCAGGCGAAACAGTCAGCATGTTCCTGCAAAAAAGATATTAACTTTTCCCTAAGGCAAGGATTGAGAGACGACCCGATAAAGACTTTTTGATCAGGCTTGCATGAATCTAGAACTACTTCCTCCAGGCGATAATCGCTGACTGTTTCAAGTGCATCTTGTGCATTTTCGAGCCCCTCATGTGCTGGGACAGCGGCTTGTTCGTTATTCGCCATTTTCCTGTAAAAGAGGACAAAAGAAACTCCAAGCAACCGTTAGTAAGACGCACGTTTGTCGAAGATTTTCTCTAGATGGGGTCCCACAGATGGCGCCTGTTAGTGCAATATGTCTTCAAGGTTTAAATATAGAAAGGTCAAAGTCAAAGTCAATGTATTGAGTTGTATTGTGTTGGTTACACCTTGTAATGTGTTTAGTATAAATAGGTTTTGTTGTGTGTTAGTTTGTAATACCCTAGACATACTTAACTGACATTCTTATATTCTAGAGAGAGAAACACTTGTACAGAACTCCCAATCTTGTAATGTGTTCTTGAGTGAAATGGATGACAGATTCATATCTTCTCTATCTTGATTGATCCTTATGGTTTAACAATTGGTATCAGAGCACGTTATTGAAGATCTTGGATTAACAATTGGTATCAGAGCACGTTATTGAAGATCTTGGATTAACAATTGGTATCAGAGCAGATTCAAGATTTAGAGGAGAATTTCTACTGATCTAACACATCAAATTTGCGGAATTCTTAAGGAAATTTGATCGATTTTCTTGATTTTTCAAGAAAATCTCGTTTTCTTGGATTTTCGTCAAATTTGTGTGATTCTTGGTCGAATTTGATCAAGATTTAGTTCGTTGGATTCGTTTTTTATAGAGGAACAGTTTTCGTTCAAGGATCGAAGGCTAATTTCATCGTTTTGAGGATCGATTTGAAGGATTTCAAGAATTTTATTTTGTTCGTCAAAAACAATCTGATCAGTTTATCAGATTTTGATTCAGCGATTTTCAGCGAAATTAGTTCACATCATCGTGTTAGAAACTTGTTTTCTAATATATCTTCAATTTTTGGTTGATTAATTTCAAGTTTTTGAGAGTCAATTTGAAGATTTAGAAAATTTTGTGTTCTTGAGAAAACTTGTCTGTGAATTTTTTTTGAAGAGTGATTTTGCAATTTGTTGGTGTTTTGATTCGTTTTTGTGCAAAATCCTTTCCAAAAACAGTTTTTAGACATGAATTGATCAAAAATTTCAAGGATTAATTCATAAAAATCATTTTTGAAATTTTTGGATTCATCATGTTCTTGAGGTGTTCTTGATAAAATGATTCAGATCTGAGTTTTTGATCCGTTTCTGTTAATGAGATGTTGATAAAAGTTGTTTGTTGCTTAGTTTGATCATTAATTGGTGATATTAATTTTGTTAATTGTGTTTGTGATTTTGCAGAAAATTTCTCGCAAGCAACAAGAAAGGAATTCGCAACCTACATGATTACTTGCTTAAGTCCTTTTTCTCGCAAGATATTTAGCTGTGTGTGTATGTGTGTATGCTTAAGGTGTGTGTATGTGTGCTTGTTGTGTGTTTCTCGCATCTGGACAAATAATTCGCAACAAGAGGTGTGTGAGTGTGTGCATGAGCTGTGTGTGTGCCTTATTACTATTCATATACTTCTAATTGAAGGAATTCGCAAGCCTTAGATACGAAATTCTGACTTAAACCACCTACATGTATGCTTAAGAAATTCGCAACCATCACTTGCGAATTCTGACTTAGTTAAATTCACCTACATGATTGCTTGCTTCAATTAATTTTCACCTACATGTTTGCTTGCTTTGAATTAGTTTCACCTAGTTGCTTGCTTGCTTAATTAGTTTAAGCTACTTGCTTGCTTGTTTAATTAGTTTAAGCTACTTGCTTGTCTGCTTAATTAGTTAGTTGCGAAATTCAGGATTTCTCGCAAGCTTCGGTTACGAACTTTGTACTTGGTGTTTTTCGGCTTACGATTTTTTTGTGATTCTCGCAACTGTTGTTTGCGAACTTTGACACTTAGTCAAAAAAAAAATACTGTTCATCTGACCCGACTTTCTGCCATTTTCTGATTTTTTTTAGATCACGATGGCTTTTCAAGCTTCAGGTAATCGTCCTCCGATGCTTAACAAGGATTCGGATTTTGTGAAATGGACGGTCGAATTCATGGATTTCATTTCGAGAAGAGAAAATGGAGATTTAATGATAAAATCTTTCACCGAAGGCCCGTTGATCCTTTATAAACGGGAAGAAGATTTTACTGAAGAAGAGATATATCGGAAGAGAGCTGATAAAGATGCAACATTATATTTGATCCTTGTTATTTCCAAACTTCCACAATATACTTGTGCTCGATTAAATGCTTTCAAAAATAATCCAATGGAAGGAATTAACGAAGCTAATGCATGGATCGTATGTTGATTTCGGGGTAAAGAAAGTGAAGAATGCTGATAAGGAGGATTCAAATCCGACAACATCAGAAATTCACAAAGAGGAACCGTCAAAAGCGGAAGAAAAGAAAGTTGATTTAGAGAAAAAGGAAGACATGAAGGATGTGATAGAAGATTCTGAGAAGATCACTGAGCTTACAAAGAGACTATCAGATTTAGAAAAATTAATAAAAGATGAAAGAGAAGAACATAAGAAAGAAAGAGAGAGTCTAGCTCTAAGAATTTCGGATCTTGAAAAGGAATTGAAGATGAAGACTAAAGCTTGTGAAGATAACAAAGCTTTTGAACTCCAATTCCAAAGACTTTCCAAGCAGAACTCAGATTTTCAAAAAGTATTATTTTTAGAGAAGAAAAAGGTGGAGAAGGAAAGAGCCGAGTTTGAGGTTAAAAGGAAAGAGTTTGAAGTGAAGAATGGGAAGCTTTCAGAGAAAATTTCTGAACTGCAAGAGGAGTTGGATTTGGAAAGAAGTGAGTTAGAAAAGAGAAAGAAAGCTGAGTTTCAAGCAAGGAGCGTAAAGGATGATTTTTCTGTAGAACGGAAGATATTTCAGCAAGAAATTCAGAAACTCACGAAGAATTTGGCGGGTTTATCTACAGATTTCATGAAGGAAAAGAGGGTGAATTATGATATTCGGAAGAAGCTCGAGTTGATGACAAAGGAACGAAATGCCTTAAAAGACAAAGTGAGGTCGTTCAACAACTCCGAGTGTTTTTCAGAATGTCCGATGCGTCCTTCTAACATTTTCTACGAGCATTCTGTGGATATGTCTTCCAAATATTATGCTGATCTTCCTTCCTACAAAAGAGTCAACATGCAATGGAAGGTAAAAGGTAAATTTCCTGGAAAATATGTACCAAAATCATCATTTCCAAATAAGAATTTTACAACGAAAGTTAATTCTTTTGTTAATTCTTATTGAGGAAATAATGATTCTGTTAATAATAATTATGTTCAATATTGGTATGGTACTTACCATTTTCCTTCTTATAGAGCTCCGCTTAACGTGTCAGGACCCAAGACTCGTTGGGTACCAAAATCTACTTAATCTGTTTTGCAGATTTAGAGACAAGTGTTGAACTCTCGGAAGATGAAGTACTTGTGCATTCAAGAAGATATTGAACATCACATATTTTCAGGGAGTTTATTATTATTTTTATATATATACATGTGATTAATGACAAATCTTTTGGTATTTTGTAGGGGGAGAAAGATAAAAGACATTGGTTTCTGAATACATCAGTTCAGGACCCGTGCCACAACGATTATGGCTTTTGAACACATCAGTTCAAAACCCGCACTTCAACGGTAATGGCTTCTGAATACATCAATTCAGGACCCGTACTTCAAAGGCTATGACTTCTAAACATATCAGTTTAGAACTCGTACTTATCAGGTGATATCCTTTCACTGTCATATCTTTATATTTTTAGGACATGTGCTTAAAGGTAACATTGTGTTATATTTTATGTCTACTAACGTTGAAAGTTTGAACTTTCACAAATTTAATTCAATGAAGTGAAATTCTTCAATTTTTCATTCAATGAATAAAATGTGTGTTAAGGATGATTTTACGAGCATTTTTGTATCGTCGGAGTTATATTTGTTTCTACTTTCGCTTCTAAATTAAGTCGAAAGGTCAGCGAAACATGTTTGAGATTTTGATATAAGCGCAAAATTGTGTAAATCTAGACTTATACAGAATACAATGCTCACAAAGCCTATTAGTCTTAATCATGAATGGAAACGAAAATATGGGGGAAGCACTACGTTTTTGAACCAAGTGATTGAGATGCTATAATAATATTATTAAAATATATATATATATATATATATATATATATATTATATATATATATAATAAAATCATTCAGTTTGATAGTCTGTGCCTGTGGCCTATCTGGTTTGGGAGATTTAGTCCCAAGGGGTACTCGTTACCTAGCCCCTAAGATCAACTGGTCTGGGATTGGCTGACCCAAATCCTTCTATAGAACCAGGTAGAAAGCCATGTTCTACTGGTACAGATGGGATTAAGGTATATCGATGTAGCCTTTCTGGTTCGGGAGAGTAAGTCCCAAGGGGTGCTCGACACCTAGCCCCTAAGGCCAACTGGTCTGGGATCGGCTGACACAAATCCTGCTATAGGACCAGTTAGAAAGTTATGTTTACGGTGTATCTTAGTCTTAATAAACTGTTTGATTATAAAAGATGCCAATGTGCACATAATAAAAGTTGCCAATGTGCACAATATGAAAAGATGCCTAAGAGCACACATCTCTTGAAACTTGGGGAAAATACAAAGTCGCGATAAACCTGTAAATTTGTGAAAATTCTGTTTTTGGACAAATAGTGTGAGTAAGAGCAAAGTATTCTTATAGGTTTTAGAGGTGCATTTGCTTGTTGCTAATCATATTTCACATGCTAGTCCACCAAATAGATTTTATAAAGGGGTTGAAATTGAACTTTTGTAACTCGATATGCGATGATGTCTTGTTTTTAAATCCAAACGCATGCATTTGATTTCACTTGATGGAAATATCTGTTACATTTCATTAGGTTGAATTTCTTTTGTTTGGTGTTCAAATGATTAAATGTTATTAGTTATAAAATGTTGTTCAATGAATTCTATTTACTTTATATAAGTTTGTTAAAATGTGCACTTATATGATTTTTATGCACATTTTCAGGGGGAGAAAATCATCTTGCTCTACAGTTCTTATTTTTAGGGGGAGCAAGATCTTTCGTTTATGGGGAGATTGTTTGTGTTTTTCAAGGGGAAGAAATGTTTTTGAAGAGGGAGATTGTTCGTGACTGAAATTGAAAAGATTTTCGATGCTCGTGATGCTCACTTTCATCGAAAAAGGGGGAGAATGTCTACATCAATTTCATGTCAAAGAAAGTTTAAAATCAAAGATTCGTTTTAATGTCAACGGGGAGATTTGTAGAAAGAAGACGTCGTTTCAAGAAATGATAGGGGGAGTTTTATTCTTCAAGAGTTTTTAAGAAATCGATTGATCATTTCAGTGATCTCTTTCTTTTGAACTCGCGCGTTTATGAAGATCGACACTGAAGAATGAAATTCTCAAGTCAATGGAAATGGGGAGAATTCTTCAAGAGTTTGAGGAAAATCGATTGATCCATTCAGTGATTTCTTTTTCTTGAACTTGTGCTTAATTGTATTAAAAAGCTTTGTGTGAAGATTCTTATTCTCCTGTTCGAAGATAGAAGTTCGTTATTTGTTGTTTGAAGATTGGATGACGTTTTGACTTTGACAAGCTTTGATGAAGTCTGAAGATTCAAGAAAGCTAAAGCTTGCTGATCGCATTTGTTTAAACCTTGAATCCAAGGGGGAGATTGTTAGTGCAATATGTCTTCAAGGTTTAAATATAGAAAGGTCAAACTCAAAGTCAATGTATTGAGTTGTATTGTGTTGGTTACACCTTGTAATGTGTTTAGTATAAATAGGTTTTGTTGTGTGTTAGTTTGTAAGACCCTAGACATACTTAACTGACATTCTTATATTCTAGAGAGAGGAACACTTGTACAGAACTCCCAATCTTGTAATGTGTTCTTGAGTGAAATGGATGACAGATTCATATCTTCTCTATCTTGATTGATCCTTAGGGTTTAACAGCGCCAAACTGTTAATGCCAAAAATCACACCAAAGGGACAACTTAAGGTCGATGTGGACTTTAACTAAAGAAAGGAATCTCTCGACAAAAGCGTGCGACAAAGATAAAAATAGAGACGAGACAGAGAATTTGATGACGCAGGAAAAACCTCAACGAGGAAAAAACATGCAGACGACTGTGGAAGTCGTCGCTGCACTATGGTCGCCAATCAGGGGCGATGTCCTTGGTGTCACTGGTGTCGATCGTACAGAGATTACAATACAAATGAAGGGAAACACTTCGAAATGTAAAGTACAAGTGTTTGAATTGTAAAAACAGTGTGCGTCGTGTGTGAAAACAATGTGTAAATTGTTGGTCGATAGTGAAATTCGTGTATGATTGTCGTGCGTCGGGAGCGATTCTTCGAGTGAGAGCCCTTTGCTTGTAGTGTTTGTTAATGCCAAAAATCGCACCAAAGGAACAACTTAAGGTCGATGTGGACTTAAACAACTAAAGAAAGAATCTTTCGACGAGACGTGCGATGAGGATAAAAATAAATGAGACAAGGGATTTGATGACGCAGGAAAAACCTCAATCGAGGAAAAAACCTGCGGACGACAGGGGATGTCGTCGCTGCACTATGGTCGCCAATCAGGGGCGATGTCCTTGGATACTGGTGTCGATCGTACAGAGATTACAATACAAATGAAGGAAATGCTTCGAAATTTAAAGTACAAGTGTTTTGAATGTGAGAACAAGTGTTTGTCGTGTGTGAATATAAAGTGTGAACTGTTGGTCGAAGGCTGTTGTCGTGCGTCGAGAGCTGTTCTTCATGAGAAATCTCTTTGCTTCTGCTGTTCTAGAGTTCGCTATGTGCTTCTGGTCCTCAGTACTTGATTTCCAGAGTTTGAATGCTCTTCTTTGTGAATTCATATGCTTTTTCTCTGCTGTTCGATGGTATTCGCCGGTGTGTTCCCAGATGATCTGGAAGGATGATTTAGCTTGGTCTTTATAGTCTTCGGGAGCTTTAATTAGCTCATTGATTGCTTCATTTAACAGCTATAATGTCTGCAACGGTCTGTAACGGTTGTCGGAGTGAATATCCATGATGATCTTCGTCGGTTACGGCTATCGATCGTTGATGGTTGCGTCGGTTATATCCGTTGCTCCTTAATGAATTTGACTCCTGCATTAAATACTTAACAAAACGTAACAGTCATGGTTAACGTTAGTTTTGGTCGAGGTCGCATGGTTCTATGCGATGGTTGTGCGGGACGGGCGACGCTATGGTCGAGCGTCGTAAGGAACTCTCGACTTACCTTTTATGAGGGACGACGATGGTGTTCTGGGTCTTTGTCGAGACCTTATCTTAATACAAGATATATCCCATGACGTGCGTCTTACCTTTTTTGGTCGTGGTCGAGCGACGTGATTTTTTGCCCAAACAGTTTGCCCCCAAAATTTGAAAATTGAATGTCAAATTTAAGGGACTTACCTGGTTGTCGTGGAACTGGACCGGTTCGCCTTTAACTGAACGAGAAGTTGAAAAGTTGTGACGTCATACTGATGCATGATGATGCTTACCAGCTGTCGATGATCCGTGCGAGTGCGCGAGAGATCGGGGACGCGTGGCGTATATCCATGGGATCGACCTGATACGATCGTTTGCATAAATAAAGATCACGACGGATCTTTTCTTTCTTCGCATTTGAAGTGTTTATTTGGGAAGAGATTTCTCCTTGATTCCTTGCTAATCTTCGTACGAACTTACTCGAATCTTTGCAAATCTTCGACTTAACAGAGATTACTTGAGGTTTTAAAGCGTTTATATAAGACCTTGTTCTTTTTTCTGATACACAATGTCGACGGAACCTGTTAGCCTTATCACGAATCACGTAGACTTAGATGCTTTTAGGAGTTTGGCAAAAATCCCGGCAAATATAGAGTTGCGGTGTCCGGGGATTGTTCGTTCTATGGACTGCCCCGAGGGATATATTGCTTTGTATGAGTATCCTTTTAAGATAGGGTTTCAGTGGCCGTTTTTGGGTTTATCAAAGTCATTCATGCAGGATTTCGATGTGTCGCCAGGGCAGTTGATGCCTCAACTTTGGAGAGTTCTTTTGATTGTCGAGCGAATGTCCGCGAAGTGGGAGTCGCCTATGACCATGAATGATTTCTTGGTGGCTTACCAAGTAAAAAGAGATAAGAATTGGCGTTATAGTCCTTACTCTAAATTTAGGGGTGATCGTACCTTGGTTTTGGGAACTAGTGTCAATGATCGCGGGTGGAAGTCAAGGTATGTATTTGTTCTTACCGATTCACTGGATTCCAACAGCGACTAGATGCGGTCAGACTGGAATAAGACGGGTATGCTTCGTCGTTTCTGACTTTTTGTTTATCTTTATGTCTTTTATTTATTCTTCTTCTTTTGTTGTCTTCAGAAATTCGGTTCGACGCTGTGATGCCGAATGAATATTTTCAAGCTAAGATTGACAGGTTCTTGAGTCTTAGCGTGGATGAACGATCTTTCTCCATAGAGCAACCAGCGGCCGCGGACGAGGACGTGGTGGTGGACGATGTAGAAGAAGAAGATAAAAAAGAATAGCAGGGAGATGAAGACGTGCAGGAAGAGGCGACTGGTAAGTGGACCGTAGTCTTTATTTTGTTTATTCTGCCTGTCTGACGCTTCATGTATTTCCTGATCAGTGCCGACCGAGAGGAAATCGGTCTCTAGGGCGAGAGGGAAGCAGGTTATGTGTGCCCTTCGGGGTGAAAATGTTTCGACAGCTGGGTCGAGCCAGAAGAGAACCAAGAGGACAGTCCTGAGGGAACCGTCGTCAAGGGTTGATAACTCACCGGGAGTTATTCTGCCTAAGAAGGCGAGGGCGTCATCTAGCCATCCTGGCGTGATGGACGCAACACCAGCAAGTTCTGCACTTCCGGCGACGGTGACGAAACCGGTGTCTCAGGTGTCGACCCCCACGTCTGCCGACAGGGGCGAGGGGTCATCGGCCGAAGTTATGACGATCAATTTTACATTGCCGTCTGACTTTATGGCGGATGGTGTCCTAGACGGGACGACGTTGTTTCCTCATCTGGGGAAGAATTTGCTCCCGTCTTTCAAGGAGTGTTTTCGTGGAGTTTCGGCCGAAGAGATAGGATCTCAAGTTGCCAGTCTGGCGTTTATGGTGAGTGTCAGTCTTTCATGACTTGTTTCGTCGTTTAGTCGTTGTTCGTCGTTCGTTGTCTAACACTTTCTCGTGTATTTTCAGACGTTCCAGTCGTCTTTGGCATTATACGCCGAGATGTCGAAAGTTGAGGAGTTGGTGGCGTCAGCTTTGAAGAGAGAGAAAGCGGCGCTAAAAAGGGAGAGGCTGTCTTTGGCGCGCGCCGATGAGTTAGCTATTCAGCTTTTCGATGCTCAGTATGAACTGCAGGAGATTCGTGCGGGAGGAGTGGCAGATGAAGGCCTTCAGGTCGGGACTTCGAGCAGGGATGCGACCGATGTTCCCCCTGTAGTCTAGAATTTTCACTCTCTTTGTTTTTGCCGCTCGACCTATCGATGGTCGAGTATGTATCTAATGTTTTACACAATGAATATATCTTTTGTTTTGAATCTTATGCTTTATTCAAATAGCATTGATTATGAAGTCGAACATAAAATACATATGAAATCATGCGACTAAGGCGTTCATTGTAATATGATGACATAAAACAACTATAAGAACATGCGATTACAGCATCCATTCAGGGTACAAAAGTTAAGAAACTTAGGGGAAAAGTCGTTTAAATTCCGCGATCGTACGACTAGATCGTAGAATGAGTTTGTATCATGTGCCCCTGTGGAGGGATGATCAAGTCAAAGACCTGATCGTCGTGCGACCTTGCGAATTTAGAGTCATATCATAGACTTAAATGATTACTGTCGTGCGATCCTGCGATAAAACAATGTCGAGGATTGGTCGTTGGCTAGCCAACGACCCTCCGATGCTCAAGTCAGTAGCTGTTCGTGAGAAAAATCATATGAAAAAGAGTTAGGGAACATACCTATTAATGCCAAAAATCGCACCAAAGGAACAACTTAAGGTCGATGTGGACTTAAACAACTAAAGAAAGGATCTTTCGACGAGACGTGCGACGAGGGAAAAATAAATAAGACAAAGGATTTGATGACGCAGGAAAAACCTCAATCGAGGAAAAAACCTGCGGACGACAGGGGATGTCGTCGCTGCACTATGGTCGCCAATCAGGGGCGATGTCCTTGGTATTGGCGCCGGTCGTACGATGATTACAATACAAATGAAGGAAATGCTTCGAAATGTAAAATACAAGTGTTTGAAATCTAAAACAAGTGTTTGTCGTGTGTGAATACAAAGTGTGAACTACTGGTCGAAGGCTGTTGTCGTGCGTTGAGAGCGATACTTGAGCTATTCTTCGAGTGTTCTTGAGTTTACTATAGTATCCTGGAATTCAGTCTAAGATGTGTACGCTTTCTTGAGCTCGGTATCAGATGATGTCTTCGATGTCCAGTGTCCTCTTGAAATGATGATTGAACTCGGTCTTTATAGTCTTCGGGAGCTTTAATTAACTCATTGATTGCCTCGTTTAACAGTTACCACACCTGCAACGGTCTGTAACGGTTGTCGGAGTAAATATCCATGATGATCTTCGTCCGTTACGGCTATCGATCGTTGATGGTTGTGTCGGTTATATCCGTTGCTCCTTGATGACTTTTATTCCTGCATTAAACACTTAACAAACGGTCATGGTGAACGTTAGTTTTGGTCGAGGTTATATAATCTTACTCGATGGTCGTGCGGAATGGGCGACGCTATGGTCGAGCGTCGTGAGGGATGTACGACTTACCTTTTACGGGAGACGACGGATGTTTTCTGGGTTCTTGTCGAGACCTTATCTTAATACAAGATTTGGATTATAACGTGCGTCTTACCTGTTTTGGTCGTGGTCGTACGACGTGATTTTTTGCCCAAACAATACCTTCTCAGACTCTCTCTATTTGCCCCCTGTCATTTATCATCCTATTCTTTTCGGGAAAAATAGGTTTTAAATGACGGAACGACACGGCGATCTGGTGAAATACTGTCTGCGGTCGACTATGTTGTCGGGCGATAGGGCACCATAGTAGACTTGTCTCTGTGAAAAAGATATAAATTTAGGGATAGAAGAACGAACCTGTCAAGGGCTTGATCTTGCGACTTTAGTTTATTTTCGCGGCTTCAAGGTAGACTTGTAGCACTCACGAGCAACTTTTGACTCACTCTTGATCTCCTGGATTCCCCATGGCATCGGGAATTTCAACATTTGATGATATGTCGAAGGAACAACTTTCATATCATGGATCCATGGTCGACCTAAGATGATGTTATAGGCCGACGTACAGTCGATGACGCTGAACTTGGTTTGCTTGTTGACTCCTCCGGCGTAGACGGGCAAGATTATATCTCCGAAGGTGCTTGTCGCTTCTCCATTGAAGCCGACTAAGGTCGTCGAACGTCGGATGATTTTCGAGCGATCGATTCCCATGGCTTTGATGGTGTTGAGAAAAATGACATTTGCTGAGCTGCCCCCGTCGACCAAGACTCGACGAGTTAAACAATTACCAATCGTGAGTTGAATGATCAACCCGTCGTGATGCTTTTGGTACGAGTCGCCGAGGTCGACTTGGTCGAACACGATATTCATGGCTTCTAGTTCCAAATCTCCTTTGGGTTTGGATGAACGAGGAATAGGCCGGTCGTCGGGTGCTTGACTGGCATGACGCTTAGCTGCGGAGTACGTCAGACCACACACGTCCGAACCACCAGTGATGCAATTGATGATCTTTGCACGCTTGGGCGCTGACGATCGGCGGCTGTCAGCTGGAAGAACGACATCATCAATAATACCTTTGAGATTACCTTGCGGAACATGATATGCCAATTCCTTCTTGAGTGCGATACAATCATCCGTCGCATGACCATGGTCGACGTGGAAGTCGCACCACTTTGATTTATCCTTCTTAGCATCGTCCGAGTCAGACTTTTTCGGCCACCGGATGGTTGCTTGGGTGGTCTTCAGAGCTTCGACTAAGTCTTTAGCTGACCCTTTGAACCCATAAGAGGAGATCTTGGGGTACACGGGGAATTTAGTCGCGGTTTTAGCTTCTGCCTTTGTCTTGAATTGAACGTTTGAAATCTGACGTGCTGGCTCTATTCTGGATATGGCTTTCGGCTTGAATTCTGGCTTTTTGACACCTAACGGCTTCTTGTCGCCAGTGTGTTTGCGACAAAAGGCAGCGTCGTCTTCGACCCTATTATATGCTAAGGTTCGAGCTCAGACGTCTTCGAAAGTCTCTGGGGGATATTTGGTCAGATCGATATATAAACCTGAACTATCGTCTAGACCACGCTTATAAGCTTCGATCGCAGTTTTGATGTCACAATTGCGGATACTGATCATTTCGGCATTGAATCTATTGAAATAACTTCGAATAGACTCCTTGGTCTTCTGCACGACATAGTACAGATCACTAGTCTGCTTTTCCATCTTACGACTGCTGGCGAATTGACGGGAGAATTGGTTGACCAATTCGGCGAACGACCCGATAGATTTGGGTTTGAGATTGATCAACCACTGGAGAGCTGGACCAGTGAGAGTCGCCCCGAAACTCTTGCACATGCATACTTCCTGGTACATGTGTGGAATCGAGATTGTCCACATGAGCTGCTTATACTGCGCGACATGCTCGGTTGGATCTGTCACACCCGAATACTTGGGAGTGAAGGCAGGAATGTTATACTTCTTTGGGACCTCGACGGTGGTGATCTCGTCGATGAAGGGCGACGCCTGGTACCCCGATCGAGGCTCGACGTCGACAGGCACGGCTGCCCCAGGCAACTTGGCGAGCAAGGACAGGACGCGTTCGTTTTGGTCTTCTAACATCTTCAAACGCTGGGCAACGGGATCGTTAAGAACAGGATTCTCCCTTGTCGAGGGATTGGTCCCTGGACTAGTGCCATTACCATGCGACGAACCATTGGTGTCCCCATTGAATGGAACAAAATATGGTTGCGACCCATAGTGGAATTGCTGCGGTCCATCCTGAAACGACTGTGGTCCATGCTGAAATGGCTGTGATCTCTGCTGGAAAGATTAGGATCCTTGCTGGAAAGGTTGCGGACCACTTTGGAACGGCTGGGAAAACGGCTGGGATCCATTCTGAATCGGCTGGGCGCCACCTTGCGATGGTTGGGATCCGTTGTTCAAGGGTGGTGGTCGGATGTGCTGAGGGGGAATCTGCCCAGACTGGGGATTCGGAATGAACGGATCCGACTGCTGATTCTGCATGAATGGACCTGGATGTTGATTTTGCGCGGACGGGCCTGGTACCGGACCTAGATTCTGGATGAATGGTCTAGGACTATTCTGGGGTCCAAAAGGATTCCTTAGCCGCGCGATCTCTTCAGCTGCTCTGCGATTCTGCTCTGCCATTGCATTGAGTTGATTCCTGGCAACCTCGAGCTCCTGATACATCTGAGCAACGGCTTGCTGCGGATTTCCAGGGGCTTCCATTTTCCTGCAACAGAAAATAGAAGAAACTCCAAGAAACTATTAGTAGAATGCACGTTCGTCGAGGATTTTCTCTAGATGTAGTCCCACGGATGGCGCCAAACTGTTAATGCCAAAAATCGCACCAAAGGAACAACTTAAGGTCGATGTGGACTTAAACAACTAAAGAAAGAATCTTTCGACAAGGGATTTGATGACGCAGAAAAAACCTCAATCGAGGAAAAAACCTGCGGACGATAGGGGATGTCGTCGATGCACTATGATCGCCAATCAGTGGCGATGTCCTTGGATACTGGTGTCGATCGTACAGAGATTACAATACAAATGAAGGAAATGCTTTGAAATGTAAAGTACAAGTGTTTTGAATGTGAGAACAAGTGTTTGTCGTGTGTGAATACAAAGTGTGAACTGTTGGTCGAAGGCTGTTGTCGTGCGTCGAGAGCTGTTATTCATGAGGAATCTCTTAGCTTCTGCTGTTCTAGAGTTCGTTATGTACTTCTGGTCCTCAGTACTTGATTTCCAGAGTTTAAATGCTCTTCTTTGTGAATTCAGATGCTTTTTCTCTGCTGTTCGTTGGTATTCGCCGGTGTGTTCCCAGATGATCTGGAAGGATGATTTAGCTTGGTCTTTATAGTCTTCGGGAGCTTTAATTAGCTCATTGATTGCTTCATTTAACAGCTATAACGTCTGCAACGGTTGTCGGAGTGAATATCCATGATGATCTTCGTCGGTTACGGCTATCGATCGTTGATGGTTGCGTCGGTTATATCCGTTGCTCCTTAATGAATTTGACTCCTGCATTAAATACTTAACAAAACGTAACAGTCATGGTTAATGTTAGTTTTGGTCGAGGTCGCATGGTTCTATGCGATGGTTGTGCGGGACGGGCGACGCTATGGTCGAGCGTCGTAAGGAACTATCGACTTACCTTTTATAAGGGACGACGATGGTGTTCTGGGTCTTTGTCGAGACCTTATCTTAATACAAGATATATCCCATGACGTGCGTCTTACCTTTTCTGGTCGTGGTCGAGCGACGTGATTTTTTGCCCAAACAGTGTTCTTCTGCTTATCTTCTATTATTCGATGTTCGGTCCCTGGAACTGAGGTTTAACTTGATCTTTTATAGCCTTCGGGTGCTTTGATTAGCTCATTGATTGCTTCGATAACAGCCATAACGGTCTCCAGTTGTAACTCTTCATAATTGCTCTTCGTCGGTTATGACTGTTGCCCATTAATGACTTTAACTCCTGCATTAATCATTGAACAAACGTAACAGTCGTATATCGAGTTAGTCAAGGTCGTACGGTCTTGTGCGACGGTCGCGCGGAACGGGCGACGTCGAGGTCGAGTGTCGTGAGGAACTCGCGACTTACCTTTTAGGGGGACGACGGAGGTTTTTTGGGTCTTTGTCGGGACCTTATCTTAATACAAGATATAGTTCATAACATGTGTCTTACCTTTTCTGGTCGTGGTCGAGACTGGTGAATTGCCCAAACAAACGGGTACTCATATATAACGACATACCCCTCGGGGCAAACCTCCGGCTGAACCTTGCCAGACCTGCTTACGGTGATCCCCATGGGAATCCTCGCTAGACTTCTAAAGTCGTCGAGATCTTCTTCGTTTTTTATGGCGCTTCTAGGCTCCGTCGACATTGCTAACCCTGTTAAATTGATTTGCACTTCTGAAAGACCCCAAATATCCCAATTCCTCCTAGGTTTCCTAGCAATGGATTTGCGACGCATACGCAAACTGAAGGGTCACGCTTTATATGGTCGTCCTAGACCTTGGAAAAACCCTAACTAAATCGAAGATTCTCGCAGGTTTGGAAAAGATCAGATGAAAATCGACAAGAAAATCAAGAAGAAATCTGAAACCGAAATCGTAAAACAGGGAAAGATCCATCGTGATCTTTATATATGCAGTCAATCGCATCGGGTCGAGTCTTTTGATGATCGCCATGCGCCCCTGTCTTTTCGTATGACCACACAGATCGTCGACACCTGTCAAAGGCAGCTGGTAAGCATGATCGTGCGTCAGTATGATGTCACGATCCCGTTTCTTTGTCGACTCCTCTTTCAGTTAAAATCGGATCGATCCAGTTCCAAGACAACTGTTTGGGTAAAAAATCACACCCTTGACCGACGTGGGAAATTCCCTCGACATGACCCATGGACATTGATTACCCTAATCTACGACAGTCATACCCCCGACCGACAAGAATAATACCCATTATTGTCATATCCCCGACATACGTTAATAACCACGATAATTAGTTATTAAAAGACATATTGGGTCAATAGTCATCTTACATCTAATGATCGCACGTCACGTGTCGCATATTATGTGTCGCACGTCGCACGTCACTAGCCTTATGTCATTAGTCTTATGTCGCCAGTTACGTGTCGCCAGTTACGACTCGTCGGTCTTACGTCGACAGTCTCCTGTCATCGGTGTTATATCGCTCTGGTCCTACGAAAGCGTCATCCTGACATCCTGGTCCTGCGACCTGGTCTTACGACCTAGTCCTACTACATCATCATCCTGGTCTAACGACTTAGTGGTCTTACGACCTAGTCTCACGACATTGTCATAAGACTATTCTTATACTAAGATAAGGTCTTACAAGACATTTCCACTCATATACATGGTCTTATATTTCGGCGACGGTCGTATGCTCCATAAGACCGACGTCAAGAACTTAAGACGGTCTTACGATTACACTAACCATTCATGGTCAACAGCCATTTCTTTTGTTCATTAATGCAGGTCTACGGGCATTTATGACACAACGACCAGTAACGGACGAATCATCAATGCCATTCAGAGCCCGACATTGGTTACAAAGACAATCATCAAAATGCATTTAAAGTCGACAGCGGTTACAAGACCAACAATTAAAGCACATTTAGTACCGACCGAAGCTATATAAAGAGCTACCTATACTCACTTCTATATTTTTCTCTCAATACAACAAGGCATTCGAACACGCAAGTATCGCACGACGACAGTTCGAACCACCTGACGACGACAGTTCAGACGACACGACGACAAGTTATTTCGCACGATTTACGCACGACCCACGTCGTTTGCACACGACTAAGTTTATATTTACATTTATTTGTAATCTGTTGTACATAAATCACCTGTAACACAAGGATTATCACCCCTGATTGGCGACTATAGTGCACTGTCGACTCTCACAGAGTCGACCGCGGTTTTTTCCCTCGTTTTGGGGTTTTCCGCATCACCAAATTTCTTGTCTCTTTTACTTTTTCCTCGCGATCGTGTTATTTGGCTCGAGATGCATTTCTTTAGTTGTTAAATGTCCACATCGACCTTAAGTTGTACTTTTGTGCGATTTTTGGCATTAACAGTTTGGCGCCATCTGTGGGACCCCATCTAGAGAAAATCTCAAGCCAACACACACCGCTCTATCGATCTTGTAAAGTTCTTTCAGGTACATGGCAAACTATCAAGATCCCCTGATTCAACTTCAATCGGAATCGAATACGGCTCGAAGCCAGATTCAAGCCCTGATAAAAAAGTGTTTCGTCAAAAGTATCGCATGTATCGCATCGTCCAAGGGACTCGGGGGCTCGAAACACACTTCACAAACTGAAAAATACCGCATTTAATTTCAAAAGTCCTCGGAAAAAGGCACTTATCGACTACATGTTATGGTAACTGTGACGTCCCACTTAGAACAACTCTATATATATACTCTAAGTATATTCTCCTCGTTTAATTATTTTGATCTATTATATGATCGTTGATTTAAGCATCAAAAGATCATTGGTCAAACCAACGACCACCCCCGATTTTTTATTGCAGGCTCGCAAGATCGTATAAATATAGGTTTTACGATTTACATCGTGAGAAACCAAAGTCTCTACGACTTAAAACACAGGTCCTACGATTTATAATCGTCAATTAAAGACGATTTACATTTTAAACCTTATGATCGCCAGTCATGGCAAAGGCAGGTTTCAATTTATAGTCGTCAGTAAAAGACGACTTACGTTTTTTCTTATGATCGCCAGTCATGGCAAACGCAGGTTGCAACTTATAGTCGTTTTACATTTTTTGTGATCGCCAGTCACGACAAACACAGGTTGAAAATTCTTGGTCGCTAAAAAAAGCGACTCGCGTGATCGCTAGTCATGACCTATGCATTGTCGTCAATAAAGACGACTCGTATCTCACAATCACCAGTCATGGTAAGACGCATGTCAAAGCGTAAAAGTCGCCAATAAGTGCAACTCACATATTTTAATCTCATGATTGCCAATAAAGGCAAGTCGCAAGATTAACCGTATACTCACAAGCAAAAGTCTTTCAAGAAGGCGACTACGTCCTCCGACGAGTGTTCCAAAGCACTCAAGAGCTTAATGCAGGTAAACTTTCCACCAAGTAGGAAGGTCCTTATCGTATCTCAGAAATCATGGGTAAAGGTGTCTATCGGCTCCAAACCCTCGACGGTCAAGATATCCCACGCAGCTGGAATGCAACGCATCTGAAAATGTATTCTTCTAAATCCTTTTCCTTCTTTCATACAATTTTTTATTCATCACGAAGATTGCTGACTTAAGCATCGGAGGGTCGTTGGCTAGCCAACGACCAACCTCTGACATTGCTTTATCGCAGGATCGCACGGCATAAGTTACTAAGTCTATCATACGACTTCAGTAAAATCACACGATATAAACAATCAGTTTTATTAGACGACTCGATTGTATAACTACAGGAACACATGATTCAAGTTCATCGTATGATCAAATCACACGATTGAAAGGTCTAGCGACCCCATAATCTAAGTTCTTTAACTTAGAAAAAATTCATGTTCTGAATGAATGCTTTGATCGCATGCGCTTATGTTTGCTTATACGATTAAAAAATACAAAAGTCTTATGACTTACGTTCTAATCGTTGTATTACAATGGATGCCCAAGTCGCACGACTTCTTGTTCATTTTTGTACTTAATGAATTTCTACAGTTGATATTACATATGTCCATGACATGTATGAGTCGAAGTAATACGCAAGTTCAATAGAAAGGTAATTTTTTTACCGATTATTGCTAAAGCAAAACTTACACAACGTAACATTGGTCTCTAACGACCGTATCGGCTCGGAACGCCAGATCATTAGTCTCTAACGACCGTATCGGCTCGAACGCCAGATCATTGGTCTCTAACGACCGTATCGGCTCGAACGCCAGATCATAGGTCTCTAACGACCGTATCGGCTCGAACGCCAGATCATTGGTCTCTAACGACCGTATCGGCTCGAACGCCAGATCATAGGTCTCTAACGACCGTATCGGCTCGAACGCCAGATCATAGGTCTATAACAACCATATCGGCTCTAAACGCCAGATCAAAAGTCTATAAACGGCCGTATCGGCTCGGAACGCCAGAACATAAGTCTTTAACGACTGTATCGCAAGATCCTTAAATTTTATCTTGGTTCGATCATCTTGTGATCACCGCCAAGCTTTATTTTGGACCAATCGTCTTACGATTGACTCCCGACCCATACGTCTCATTTTGAAAAAGATCGTCTTACGATCACCATCGGTTCCTTATGTTTTAAGGTCATCTTACGACCGTCAGATGAATACCACAAGTATCTTGCGCATTAAAGTTCATCATTCGATCGTCGCAAACTTACTTAAACACCATCGACTGGACTCACGATTTTAGCTAACCAAGTCGAGTTTCTTAGCAAAAGTGACACATCTCCGTATGAACACATTTTACTATGGTACGAGATCTGAAATTCAAATGGCTTTGAAATTCAAATCTCGGGGGACTAAGTGTTTGGGTAAAAAATCACACCCTCGACCGACGTGGGAAATTCCCTCGACATGACCCATGGACATTGATTACCCTAATCTACGATAGTCATACCCCCGACCGACAAGAATAATACCCATTATTGTCATATCCCCGACATACGTTAATAACCACGATAATTAGTTATTAAAAGACATATTGGGTCAATAGTCATCTTACATCTAATGATCGCACGTCACGTGTCGCATATTATGTGTCGCACGTCGCACGTCACTAGCCTTATGTCATTAGTCTTATGTCGCCAGTTACGTGTCGCCAGTTACGACTCGTCGGTCTTACGTCGACTATCTCCTGTCATCGATGTTATATCTCTCTGGTCCTACGAAAGTATCATCCTGACATCCTGGTACTGCGACCGGGTCTTACGACCTAGTCCTGTGACATCGTCATCCTGGTCTAACAACTTAGTGGTTTTACGACCTAGTCTCACGACATTGTCATAAGACTATTCTTATACTAAGATAAGGTCTTACAAGACATTTCCATTCATATACATGGTCTTATATTTCGGCGATGGTCGTATGCTCCATAAGACCGACGTCCAGAACTTAAGACGGTCTTACGATTACACTAACCATTCATGGTCAACAGGCATTTCTTTTGTTAATTAATGCAGGTCTACGGGCATTTATGACTCAACGACCAGTAACGGACGAATCATCAATGCCATTCAGAGCCCGACATCGGTTACAAAGACAATCATCAAAGCGCATTTAATGTCGACAGCGGTTACAAGACCAACAATTAAAGCACATTTAGTACCGACCGAAGCTATATAAAGGTTGCTCCACCTTCGAGCAAAGGTAGAACAGACAGAGCTACCTATACTCACTTCTATATTTTTCTCTCAATACAACGAGGCATTCGAACACGCAAGTATCGCACGACGACAGTTCAAACCACCTGACAACGACAGTTTGAACCACCTGACGACGACAGTTCAGACCACACGACGATAAGTTATTTTGCACGATTTATGCACGACCCACGTCGTTTGCACACGACTAAGTTTATATTTACATTTATTTGTAATCTGTTGTACACAAATCACCTCTAACAGAAGGATTATCGCCCCTGATTGGCGACTATAGTGCACTGTCGACTCTCACAGAGTCGACCGCGGTTTTTTCCCTCGTTTTTGGGTTTTCCGCGTCACCAAATTCGTTGTCTCTTTTACTTTTTCCTCGCGATCGTGTTATTTGGCTCGAGATGCATTTCTTTAGTTGTTAAATGTCCACATCGACCTTAAGTTGTACTTTTGTGCGATTTTGGGCATTAACAACAACCAAGGTAACTTTCGACACGTGTCATAATTCTATGCGTCCGACTGACAAAATTTAAAATTCGAATTTGCCATCCTACTTTCAAATTTTGGGGGCAAACTGTTTGGGCAAAATTTTACCAGTCTCGACCACGACCAAGGTAAGGAAACACTTATTCCCTTTTCCATAACGAAGGTAAACTCATAGTACTTTAAACTCTTGATTAAAGATAAAATCGAAAGTCTTTTTACCTCACGACACTCGACCTCGACATCGCCTAGCCCACATGACCGTCGCCTAGAACCATGCGACCTCGAACAACTAACGCATGACATAAACTGTTACGTTTGTTCAGTGTTTAATGCAGGAGTCAACATCATTAATGGATAAACGGCTATAACTGATGAAGGTCATTAAACAGTACTAAAGATGACGTCCGTTACGACAGTTATCGAAGTATTTAATGAGCCAATTAAAGTGTCCGAAGACTATAAATATCAAGGATAATCATCATTTCAAAAAAAGGAAAAAGAACACAGAGACATAATATCGAACAACAGACACAAGCACTCGAAACGAAGAAATCACTCGTAGAAGATCGCTCTCGACGCACGACATCAGCGCACGACACACAGTTTTAACACACGACGCACATTGTTTTTACATTCAAAACACTTGTTACTTTACATTTCGAAGTCTTTCTTTCATTTGTATTGTAATCTCTGTACGATCGACACCAGAAACACAAGGACATCGCCCCTGTTTGGCGACCATAGTGCAGCGACGACTTCCACAGTCGTCCGCGGGTTTTTTCCTTGTTGAGGTTTTTCCCGCGTCACCAAAATCTCTGTCTCATTTACATTTCTGTCTTGGTCGCACGCTTTTGTCGAACGATTCCTTTCTTTAGTTGTTAAAGTCCACATCGACCTTAAGTTGTACTTTGGTGCGATTTTTGGCATTAACAAGCATCACGATTAAGCCATTCCTACTTCCGTTTATCACCAACCTTTTATGACATCTTCCTGTTCTTTTCCTTCTCCTTGAGTTCTGCTGTATCCACTGCCGCTTGAAAAGTAGCGGGGTCCTTTATCTAAACAAATTCCCTAACACTGTTTTTCAAACTCCAAACATATCTTTCTATACGCCTCTCCTCATTAGGTACATATAACTCTGCAAATCGAGCCTTCTCTATAAACTTCGATGTATACTCCTGAACTGACATCGTCCCCTGTTCCATCCCCAGAAATTCTTCTTCAAGCTTCTTAACTGCCGCCATTTGACAAAATTGCACTTTAAACCTCCTAGTGAACGTCTCCCACGAAGTTGACTTGGCCACCTCTGACCCCTTTCCACCGGTTTCTACATCCCACTAAAAGATAGCATCAGATTTCAGCATCGACATTGCGTACAACCCTTTGTCTCCCTCAGCACATTTGCTAGTATCAAAAGCTAGCTCTATCTCTTGAATCCATCTCAAATCCATCACTGAGTTACGTTTTCTACTAAATGAAGGAGGTTTGCACGATGCAAAAGTCTTGAACATGCATCCCTTAATTGGTTTACCACCACTCGGTTCAATTGGGTTAGTTGAGAATGACACCACACTTCAGTCGTGGGTAGGCTTGACACCTCAACTCCCGTCTCATTGCCACTCTTGGTACGACCCTCAGACGAAGACCTCGTTTGGAGATCCAGCAACGCTTGCAAAGTCTCTTGTGGTTTACCCATTTCAGTAGTAAATTTCTCCTCAATCACGAAAGCTTGAGTATAGCCTCGACCACGACCCCTAGACTGGCTCCTTCCCCTCACAGATGTCGTACTCTCCTGTTGAGACAGCTCACGGTCCTCAGGAGCCTTAGCACTCCTTGCTCGATGGGTAACTGGTGCTTTCTTCTTCCCTCGAGTTACTACTGCGGTTCCGTCCGCCTGGGTGGCCGCTCTTCATAGAGCCTTTGCTTTCCCTCTCCCTCTACCGCGTCCATCGCCTCTCCCACGAGTGGCCGTCTGCCTCGAAGGATTTACCGGTCCATCCTCCAGAATCTCTTCCACATGCATAACCACTACTGCAGGCACCGCCTCCTCCGTCGGGACCACTCCCTCAACCGACACTGACCGACTTCTTAAAGTTCTTCCTGACATAGCTGCCTACTGAAATATACCAAATAAAACAACTTATGACAACAGTTCTAAAATAATAAGGCAAAATAAGCACATACATGTACTCGTAAGTTCTCAATTACACTGGCCAGATGTAATCCCGAATCTACCTTACATGACTGTCCTCGCTACCCTATCAGTCCTATCCCTGTCAAAGTATCTCTTAACGCCCTCCTAATTCTCAGGTGTGACTCCTACGCCCACAATTTAAGTCTAGGCATGCACGGTCACCTAAATCTCTTAAACTACGGCTCTTATACCAACTATAGTGACCCAGAACCAAAATAGAGCATAAACATTCAAATATAAATCATCTAGCCAAAACGGCCCCAAAATTTGACTGAAACCATCCATTACAAAATTAGGTTCGCGGAAACAACCTATAATTCTAAACAAAGACTTGAATTAAAAGTAAGGTAAAGAAACTAGCATCTATCCCTCGCCTCTAGCTTAGGCCTTCTCCTTTCCTTTTCCTGAGCCTCCTACTAACAGCTTTCCTGAAAATGGGTTTAGTTTTGAAAGCGAGGGTTAGACCATAAGGTCTAGTGAGTTCCCTAAAGAACCATTTTCACACAATAAAACAATTTAAAACAGTTATAAACACCCGTAAACAATTTAGTGCTTTAAAACAATAAACTTCCAACAATAAGACAACAACACATGAAATGGCACACTGAAGTCCAGTACACCGGTGACAACGTGTCAGTCTCACACTGCCTTAACTGGAACACACCCTCCATGGCATAAACGGGACCCCCCCCCCCCGGTATGAGCATTAGCGGGACACAAACCCCGGCTTGGCCGTATCATGTCCACTTTCAGATGTATGCATACATAATAGCTTAACTGTCTCAAACATAGCAAACATGTAGTTTCATATACGAAAGATAAAACATGCAGTTTCATAATATCTCATGCATTTAAAATAACATATTAGTCAACTCATTTTCAGTTAGGAAGACTCACCTGTTGTCCTTGCTTAAATCTCTTTACTTTAGCTTCAGATTCTTACACCGGACACCTATGATTTCATGGAAACGGGAGTGATCAGTCACTCAGTTAATCCTCACGGTTAACTTTAATCGACTCCCTAAACTGTATCTCTTCTTAACCCGAAATAACAAGGTCCGACACACTGATTTCCGGATGATTACACCTGGACTGTCCATTTCCGGATACCCATATCCGGACACCACTGCCCGGAACTCTCTATCGGAAAACTCATGACCGGAATACTTCCCCCCATTCAGACAAATCCCTTATCGGAAAACTCTCCCATCCGGACCAGTCCCTTATCGGAAAACTCTCCCATCCGGACAAGTCCTTTACCGGAAAACTCCCCTATCCGTACAAATCCCTTATCGGAAAACTCTCCCATCCGGACAAGTCCCTTATCGGAAAACTCTCCCGTCCGGACAAGGCCTTTACCGGAAAACTCCCCTGTCCGTACAAATCGCTTATCGGAAAACCTCACCCGACCTGGACGAACTTCCGGATAACAAGGTTTTGTCGAGCAGGTTCATTATGGATTCATTCAAAAATATAACTATTTCCCGATAGGTTAAACATACGAAAAACACTGATTAAACGATTAATCAATCAAAAAATATAACTATTTCCCTTTCTCATGGCCAATAAACCATTCGGTTCGGAACCCAAATCTCTAGAGATGTCGATAACCAGAAAACTATTTCAAACCCAACAACAGACTCTAATATTCAACACACAACAAGGAATAGAGTTGGATGTTACCTTTAGATGAAGCATCTCTCTTCCAATCTGCTATATTCTTCCCAAAATCGCCAATGTTGATCCTTGCCTTCTTCTCTCTTTTCCCAAGTCGCACGCCGCAAAGTGTAAAAATCAGGAATAGGGTTTTGTGTCAATCATTGTGGGTTTTTATACCCACTTTCTTGAATATTTCAAGTCAACCCCCAAGGTTAAAGAAACTCGACTTTTCCCACAGAACTTCCTATTCTTTTCGCTTTTAAAATCCCGGATATTACATTATACGTTTGTACTTTATAAACTAAATCACAGTCAATTGATAATATATTCAAATACAAGATAAACATGGAGTTATATTAATACGACAGTTGAAAAAAAGAACTCTATAAAACCGATATATAACCAACATAAGACTCTCGCTTTATGAAAACTATACAAATTCATAAAATAAAATCGAAAAACACGAAAAAGGATATGTTATGCTACATAACAGACTTTCTAATTTATGAAAGTACAACAAGACTTTCCAATTTCGATTCAATTATTATCTTTCTTAGTTAATTTTTGATGGGGATAAATGCACAAAGTAACAACATGCTTTTAAATTTTTCTAGTACAACAACATATTTCAAATTGTTTTTCTTAAAACATTGTATTTTGAAAATTTTACCGATTATATCAATAAGTAAATTTTTTATTTGAATTAAGATGACATGGAATAAATTACAAAGTTTCTTTATCATTCATCGTCCACAAGTAACATAATGCTTGTTAGATAGTATAGGGCCTTTTTGTAATGATGGGTCGGGCCTTGCCCTTTTATAGCTTTTAGGGTTTTATCTCTTTATATATAGTTGTTGTACCACACTTTGTATTATTCACCTTTTCTAAAGAAAACCCTAGCCGTTTCTGGCAATTCTTTTCATTTCTCAAAGTTATCATGGTATCAGAGCAAGGTTAATCACTTCTCTTCTCTCAAGTCCTGTTAATCTCAAGCAGCGCCCTGGAGAATATTTTTGACGTTTTCTTCTCTGTTCGAGAATCGTGTTCTTCTGTTCGAGAATCGCCTTGGTATACGGTATCTTTATACTCTCTGTTTTCTTTTCGTTCTTTGCTTGTTATTTCTCGTTTCCAATGGCTGGAAAGGACGATTCTCTCCAAACGATTAGGGTTCGTTTGGATGGGAAAAATTACTCCTATTGGAGTTATGTCTTTAAAAACTTTCTGAAGGGCAAGAAGATGTGGGGTTATGTTTCTGGCACGATCGTGAAACCAAAAGAAGCAAAAGATCTGGAACCTTGGGAAGTGGATAATTCAAAAATTATCACTTGGATAAACAATTCTGTTGAACCTTCGATTGGTGTTCAATTGGCAAAATATGAAACAGGAAAGGAAGTATGGGACCATCTTGTGAGACTGTATACACAGTCTAGTTTTGCAAAAGAATATCAATTAGAAGCTAATATCCGAGCACTCGAACAGAGAGACATGAGTATTCAAGATTTCTACTCAACAATGATTGATTTGTGGGATCAGTTAGCTCTTACTGAACCCGCTGAATTGCGTACTTTTGGACCCTACATTGCTCGTAGGGAAGAACAGAGATTGGTACAGTTTCTTATGGCTCTAAGAAGCAACTTTGAAGGACTTCATAGTAACATCTTGCATCGCACCCCACTTCCTTCCATTGATTCAGTAGTAAGTGAATTGTTGGCTGATGAAACTCGTCTAAAGACACAAGCAGGAAAGGGTATTCTTCCAACTCCAAGTCCTTCTGTTTTGGCTGTTTCTCATTAGCCTTTTTCTTCAAATCAGAATAAGAGTCGTTCAAGAGTTGGATTTGATGAATGCAGCTTTTGTAAGAAAAAGGGCCATTGGAAGTCTCAATGTCCAGAGCTTATGGGTCGAAACTCTTCTATGCAGTCCGGTAATCCACGACAATCACATCATTTTTTCTCCTCACGTTAGCATTGTTGTCGCCGTTCCTCCATCTGGGTCAACTACTAATCCTACTCTTTCATCCCTAACTGAAAAACTCCATAAGTTTCTTGATGTTCAGTCTCATGCCATGTCCGTCTCTTCTCCCATAGGTCAGTCGGTTAACAACGAATCAGGTACTTCTTTTCATATGTCTCCGAATTCTAAATTATTTGCTTCTTTAAATCCTATGACATATGTGCCTGTCATGACTGCTGATGGTACTCCTATGCCATTAACAGGCATTGGTTCTATTATGAGTTCGAATTCTCTCTTCCTAACGTCTATCATATTCCTAAACTGCTATTGAATCTTGTGTTTGTTGGTCAATTATTTGATTCTGGTTATAAAGTATCATTTTCTCCTGATTCTTGTTATGTGCAGGACCCACATACTCAGAAGCTGATTGGGGCCGGCCGTAGGCATGGGGGCTTATATGTGTTGGAGGAGTTGTGGTTGCCAGTAGTAGTTGCTCATAGCGCAGATCTATCTTCTTTTTGTTTGTCGTCTAAGTCATCTAACTTTTATTTATGGCATTCACGCCTTGGACATGTTTTTGCTTCTCGTTTAAAATACTTAGCATCTTCTGGAAATTTGGGAAATTTGCATGTTCATGATATTTCTATTTTCAATGGTTGTAAACTTGCAAAATTTTCAGCTTTACCTTTTAAATTAAGCAAATCTCTTTCTGTTGCACCATTTGATTTAATTCATTCTGATGTGTGGGGACCATCTCCTGTTCCTACAAAAGGAGGGTCTCGATATTATGTTTCTTTCATTGATGATTGTACTCGTTTTTGTTGGATTTTTCTCATGAAACATCGTTTAAAATTCTTTGATATTTATTGTCGTTTTCGAGCATATGTTAAAACCCAACATAATTCTGTGATTAAATGTTTCCTATGTGATTTGGGAGGAGAATATACTTCCAATAAATTCTGCGACAACATAATTCTGTGATTAAATGTCGCTTTAGATGGAACTATTTATCAGACATATTGTACAGACACTCCCGAGCAAAATGGTGTTGCTGAAAGAAAACATAGACGCATCCTTTAAACTGATCGTTGCTCCCTCTTGTTGTCTTCTTCAGTTCCTAATCAATTCTGGGGTGAAGCCGTTCTTACCGTTGTCAAGCTTATCAACAAAATTCCATCCGCAATCACTTCAGGTTTATCTCTCTTTCAGAAACTTTACGGTTGTTGCTCTGATTATTCCTCTTTACGTGTCTTTGGCTGCACTTGCTTTGTACTTCGTCCCCATGTAGAACGTGATAAATTATCTGAAACACCCCGAAATTCACGATAAATTTAAACCTTAATTATCAGAATTCACCACTATAATTTCAAACTTTTATTTACACCGAAAGATTCACAATGAGTTTCAAACCTATACAAGTTATCATAATTACCAGCTAATCTAATCCCTGATCGACACACAAATCCAAAAGCATCTCTCTGGCATTCCTTGACGCTCATCCCTTTGAATCCCTTCCTGAGCTAATACCAGGTAAGAAATTTTAATTTGAAACAATTAGGCTTTCGCCTAGTGAGAACATCCAGTTTTCCCAAATCAACTCTTTATAAGCTTTAAAACCAATGTCAAGCAAAGCATGTAACCAAACCTGATTTTCTACCATTCTTACCGTACACATAACATCCGGGAATCTTACCCGATTAAATGAGAATGACAAACACAAAGTAGGTCATAGTCTCATATTCCAGAGCACCACTACGAATCCCACAGATTCTAGATCATTGCTCAGGTCAAGAAATTACAATTAGCGCCATGCCTATTTCTTGAAGTGGAAGTAGGAATTACCATTTAGCGCCTGACCTATCCCTCACCTTCCAACAGAAATCAGGAATTACGATTAGCGCCCTGCCTATTCCATGATTTCACATCATAATACGAAATGGGAATTACCATTAAGCGCCCGGCCTATTCCTCATTTCAATCAACGGGAATTACAATTAGCGCCCCGCCTATTCCACGTTTATCAAATCACAACACTAAATGTAATAACCAGGTATTTTATTTAATTGTTTAAATTGTATTATTATAGTTTAAAATGGATCTAGGATAGTTTATGAATTTATAAGTCTTTATTTTAGTATTTTGTGGAGTTAGAAGTTAAGGGGCAAGTTTTAATTTCTATTTGGAAGTTTGGGGGTAAGTTTTGCCAAATAAGAAGAGTTTGGGGTTTGTTTGGTATTTATGAAAATATCTCATCACCACCACCGCCTTATTCACTTCCAGTTGAGGAGGTGTCCTCTTCTGAGTCTTAATTAGCAATTTAGAAGTGAAAAGTGTGTGTATGTGTGTGTTATTTTAAGCAGAAAGAGAGAAGAGAGACTAGAGAGTGATTTTGGAAAAGGGTCAAGAAGAAGAAGGATTTCTGCAGCTGAGTCTTAGAATTCAATTCAAGAAATACAAGGTAAACAATCTTGCAAATCCTCTTGTTCTATGTTTCTTAGTTTGCTATGAGTTTGAAGTAAGTTTTGATCAAATCAGTAAGAAACTCCATCCTCTTTGCTTGGCAATCTCTATTTTTCTATGATTTAAGTTTTGAGCTTTTGGGTTTTGAAATCATGAATCATTTGGATGAGTTTTAGATGGATTTTGTTATATTAAATGGTGTTTTGTGGTAGGGTATTTGTGGGGAAAGGTTTAGAACCTCCATGATTTCATTTTGAGGCTTAAAAATTGTTTTGGGATGAATTGGGTTTGAGAAAGGGCCATTTTCGGCTGAAATTGTAACATCCCACATATCCAAACGTACATATATCATAAAATTCATAACATGTTTCCAACAAAAATAATTCATATTACACATTTGGTCCCTAAAGTCTGACAAAACAACTTTAAGAAATACAGTACAAACTTGATTCTATTTAAATATCATAATAACTAACAACAAGTTTATAAGTACAAAAGCATCCATATTTTTCTTAACGATCATCTCCTCAAAATCTATCCAACAAGTGTTCTAGTCACTTGGTCTTACTGGATCCACCACCTGGAATACATATTTTAAAACAGAAAATGAGGGTTAGACCTAATGGTCTAGTGAGAAAATCCCTGATATTTAAAAATCATTACAAATTCATTTATACAAAATCCTCTTTATACAAAAGCACATATATTACACGTAAATTAATACCAACCACGATTTATACATCATACCTGTCCCATCCCACTTTATCCCTCCACCAATGGCCAATATCAATTGGTTGCGAGCCAATTTAACACACCGGTCCAAAGCCCGGCCACGTATTATATTCCCATATAATACTCACGTAATTATAATATCTCAATATATTATAATCACCCACGTATGACATATTCATATCACATATCAAATATTTGTTATCCACATAATGTATTCCAGTAAAAATACATTTAAAGTAAAACTCACCTGAATGCTTTTCCAAGTTTTCCAAAAATCTCTTCAACAAATCCCACTTTTATCTTTGAATTTTACTATCTGAAATAGTTAATTAACAAGAATACACCTCATTAATAAATCTGAATTTTAACACTTTTCGCAACCCACAGCATGTGAAATCCTCACTTTTCGCAACCCACTGTTGCGAAAACCAAAGAACTCGCAACCCACTGTTGCGAAAACCTCACTTCTCGCAACCTACTGTTGCGAAAACCCCACTTCTCGCAACCTACTGTTGCGAAAACCCTACTTCTCGCAACCTACTGTTGCGAAAACCTGCAAAAATTACTGTTCATCGTCTTTTTAATTAAGCTCAGCCAAAAACGACTTTCATTCCAATATTTACCCAGAAATCGTACTTTCAAGCTTAGACTTCCCAAAACATCCATTTTTAACAAAACCCATTTACATAGTTTTCTTAATACCTAAAACACCTAAAAGAGAGTTTGAATAAGATAAATACCTCTTTGCTTTACTGCACCAAATAAACTCCCAGCTGAAATATCTTTAATCTTCTTCTTCTTCTTCTACGGTTTCTCTTTTCTTTCTTTCTCTCTTTTTTCTCTTTTTTCTCTTAACCGAATGAATACACACACACACACACTTTTCTTCTTTTAGTTTTAAGTCTAAAACTACACTGATATCATAATAAGATGACTAGAGACTTTTGGTGATGACATGTGTTACCAAATTTCACCAATCAACCATAATCTTATCCTTATTGACAAAACACATCCCTTAATTTCCAACTAATCATTATAACTTACCCCAAACATCTAATCCCAAATATAATACTTAAAATAAAGACTTATAATAATAAATAATTAAAAATAAAATACCTGGTTATTACAACATCTCCCTCTTAAAAGAATTCCGTCTCGGAATTCGATTAAGCGAACAGATGAGGGTATTTGGCTCTCATTTCCGACTCTGATTCCCACGTCGCATCCTGACCTCTATGATGTTTCCATTGAACCTTTACCTGTCTGATCTCTTTGTTCCTCAATACTTTGGTTTTGTGATCAACTATAGCTTCCGGTTCCTCCACATAGTTCAACTTTTCGTCAACTTGAATATCTGGTAAAGAGACTGCCTGGTCTGGTGTAACTAAACACTTCCGAAAATTCGATACATGAAACGCGTTGTGAATCCTGCTTAATTCCAGCGGAAGATCCAATCTGTAAGCTACCTCACCAATTCTTTCTGTAATTTCAAATGGCCCAATATATCGCGGACTAAGTTTACCTTGCTTCCCGAAACGTATGACTCCTTTCCAGGGCGAAACTTTCAACATCACAAATTCCCCAACCTGAAATTCTAACGGTTTCCGGCGTCGATCCGCATAGCTTTTCTATCTATCTTGAGCCACTTTTAATCTATCTCGAATCTGAGTGATCTTATCCGCTGTTAACTGTACTATTTCTGGCCCTGCTAATTGTTTTTCCCCCACTTCATTCCAACACAGAGGCGTTCGGCATTTTCTACCATACAATACTTCAAACGGTGCCGCCTGAATGCTAGAATGATAACTGTTGTTGTAGGCGAATTCTATCAAAGGCAAATGTTTATCCCATGATCCCCCAAAATCAACTATACAAGCCCGGAGCATATCTTCTAAAGTCTGGATTGTTCTTTCACTCTGCCCATCAGTCTGTGGATGATATGTTGTGCTCAACTTTATCTGCGTTCCCATCTCTTTTTGAAAGCTTCTCCAGAATCTAGAAGTAAAACGAATATCTCGATCGGAAATAATCGAGATTGGAACTCCGTGTCGAGTTACTATTTCATTAATGTACAATTTAGCTAAACGTTCCAATGAATCAGTTTCTTTTATTGGCAAGAAATGAGCAGACTTCGTCAATCTATCCACAATCACCCAAATAGAATCGAATCCCTTTGAAGTTCTAGGCAACTTGGTAATAAAATCAGTAGTGATCTGATCCCATTTCCACATTGGTATATCTAGTCGTTGTAACTGACCAAACGGCTTCTGATGCTCAATCTTTACTTTCTTGCAGGTAGTACAATCTTCCACATACTTAGCAACACTTCTTTTCATTCCCGGCCACCAATAGAATTGTTTCAAATCTCTATACATTTTATTTGTACCTGGATGAATAGAAAATCGAGATTGATGCGCTTCTTGTAGTACACGGTCTCGTAATCCACCCAAACGAGGCACCCAAATTATGTTCCCCATACACAACAACCCACGGTCATCTTTCCCAAGCAATGCTGATATCCCAACCAACCGTTCTGACTTCAAACTTTCTTCCTGATAAGCATTTATTTGGCACTTCAGTATTTCATCAAAGATATTAGGAAGGAGTTCAGCTCGTAGCGATATCACTTTTATCGTTCCACTTCTTTCCTGACGACTTAATGCATCTGCTACCACGTTCGCCTTCCCGGGGTGATAAAGGATTTCACAATCGTAATCATTCACTAATTCTAACCACCTTCTTTGCCTCATATTCAGTTCCTTCTTATCAAAAAGATGTTGGAGACTCTTATGGTCCGTGAAAATTTGACATTTGGAACCATAAAGATAATGTCTCCAAATCTTTAATGCGAAGACAACTGCTGCAACCTCCATATCATGGGTAGGATATTGCCTTTCGTGATCCTTTAACTGACGAGAAGCATAGGCAATCACCTTTCCACGTTGCATAAGTACACATCCCAATCCCAGCTTAGAAGCATCACTATAGACTACAAAATCATCGGAACCTTCTGGCAATGCTAATATCGGCGCGCTGCAGAGTTTCTCCTTCAATATTCTGAATGCCTCATCCTGTTCTGCTTTCCATTCAAACTTCAGATTCTTCCGAGTCAGCTTAGTCAATGGCGTCGCGATTCGAGAAAAGTCTTTTATAAATTTCCGATAATATCCAGCTAGACCTAGAAAACTACGTACTTCGGTTGCCGTTTTCGGCGGTTCCCATCTTTCAATTGCTTCCACTTTCGCTGGATCAACTTGTATACCCTTCTCTGAAACTACATGACCCAAAAACTGAACTTCTCGTAGCCAGAATTCACATTTAGAGAACTTAGCGTACAACTTTTCTTTCTTCAGCAACTCTAGAATCAAACGAAGATGTTGTGCGTGATCCTCTTTGGATCGAGAATAAATAAGTATATCATCGATAAACACAATGACAAATTTATCGAGATAAGGCTTACATACCCGATTCATTAGATCCATAAAAGCAGCTGGAGCGTTCGTCAATCCGAAAGGCATTACCAAAAATTCGTAGTGCCCGTATCTTGTGCGAAAAGCAGTCTTTAGAACATCCTCTTCCTTAACCTTCAACTGATGGTATCCAGATCTGAGATCAATCTTGGAAAAGTAACAAGCTCCAACTAATTGATCAAAAAGGTCATCAATTCTTGGAAGTGGATACTTGTTCTTAATCGTACGCTTATTCAGCTCCCGGTAGTCAATACACATTCTCATTGAACCGTCTTTCTTCTTTACAAACAAAACTGGTGCACCCCACGGCGAAGAGCTGGGTATGATGAAGCCCTTATTAGATAAATCTTGAAGCTGTGCCATCATTTCTTTCATTTCTGGAGGTGCTAGTCTGTACGGCGCACGAGCAATTGGAGTGGCTCCAGGTACCAGGTCTATACCGAATTCTACTTGCCTAACAGGAGGAAGACTATTCAAGTCTTCAGGAAAAACTTCTGGGTATTCACTAACAATGGAAATATCTTCCAGCTTAATCTTTTCAGGTCTACTATCTATCACATATGCTAAGTAACTCTGGCAACCCTTATTCACACACTTACGGGCTTTTATCATAGATATTAAGCTAGACTGCTGATTCTTACGATCACCATAAATCACCACCGATCTTTTATCAGGTAAACCGACATTGATTATTTTCTTATCACAAACTATGTTAGCCTGATTCTCAGCTAACCAATCCATCCCTACTACCACATCAAACTCAATCAAGGCTATAGGAAATAGTTGTATCGGTACTCCACACCCCTCTATATCTATCATGCAACAATCAAAAACTTCCTTAACTGCCACTTGGTTATCATTTGCAGTTACTAATAAAGCATGTTTTAACATTTTAGGTTCTAAATGCATGTGAGCAGCAAAGGAGGGAGACACAAAAGATCGGTTTGCACCAGAATCAAATAACACTTTAGCACGCGTGGAGTTTATGAAAAATGTACCTGTGACCACATCCGGAGTTTCCTCCGCCTCTTTAGCTGTCATTTGAAATGTACGACCCCTCGTTCTCGGCGGTTCTATCCTTGGGACTACAGGTCTAGTTATGGCTGGTTTTCCTGATGTACCCCCTTGTTGTATTCTACTTCGCGGACAATCTGATTGGAGGTGATCCGGAGAATTGCACAAAAAGCAAAACCGTGTTATTCGACAATCTTTAACAACATGACCGGTTTTTCCATATTTAAAACAAACCCGTGATTCCACTTGACAGTTTCCCTGATGGTAGCGATTACATCTTGGACATGGTCTTTCCGTTGGTCGAAACGGCGGACGGTTATCAAACCTCTGGAATCTAGACTTCTTTGGATCCTGTGGTGGTCCTTCCCATTTCCTTTTCCCGAAGCTCTTATCACCGGCATCCCTTTTATTGTCTCGTTCGACATTTTCTGCAGCATCCACTGCAGCTGTAAACGTATCTGGCCTTGTTGCAGTCACCAATCTTCGAACTTCTGAATTTAACCCAAAGATAAATCTCTCCATTTTCATCTTTTCCGTAGCAACATAATATCCTGCAAAACGAGATTTTTCTAAAAATCGAGCAGTATAATCTCTGACTGACAAATTCCCTTGCTGTAGATTCATAAATTCTTCTTCCAATTGTCTGACAGCAGCTTGTGGACAGAAGTGTGTTGTGAAAGCTAACACGAATTCCTCCCATGAAAAAGTAGCTTATACATCCGCTCCTCTCGATTCTGTATGAGCCTCCCACCAATACAGAGCATCACCTTTTAGGATTGCAGTTCCATAAAGTACTTTATCTTGTTCAGCACATTTACACGTTTTGAAGATGGCCTCGATTTCTTTCAGCCATCTCATAGCTTTTACCGGATCCCTATCTCCTGAGTATGTAGGGGGCTTACAACTAAGAAACATTTTATAGTCACATCTTTTCATTACCAGTAAAACAGTAGAGGTAAGTGGCATCTCCACTTCATGTTCCGGATCTGGTCTTTCAATTTCATTATGACGATTACGTTCGAACATGGCTTGAATGCTATCCTGTAATCTCCCCATTTCAGCGGTCAGATCATCCCGTGTAACAAACTCTGTACCATGCGGTTGTGTTCTACCTCCAGTTCGGCCCCCAGTTCCCCTTCCGGTTCTGCCTCTACCACGATCTCCTCCTTTTCCCCCTGTTCCTATTGGTGGATTTTCTCCACCTGAATTTCTTCCTCCTCTTTGGTTCCTTTGTCTAGTGCCACTTGCCATTCTGTTGATTCAAACAAAGTTAATATACACATAAGCACATACCCCATATAACAAGGTATTCCAGTTCAAGCATGCACCTGTAAGATCATAATTACACTGGCCTGGTGTAATTTGAAATTACCTTACATGATGTTCCTTCTACCGTTTATACTTAGCATCCCCAGGTTATAAAATACTAGGGACATCCTACTTCACATGTAGTTTAAGTCTAGGTACAGATACTAATACCTAAATCCCTTAAACTAGGGCTCTGATACCATCTGTAACATCCCACATATCCAAACGTACATATATCATAAAATTCATAACATGTTTCCAACAAAAATAATTCATATTACACATTTGGTCCCTAAAGTCTGACAAAACAACTTTAAGAAATACAGTACAAACTTGATTCTATTTAAATAACATAATAACTAACAACAAGTTTATAAGTACAAAAGCATCCATATTTTTCTTAACGATCATCTCCTCAAAAGCTATCCAACAAGTGTTCTAGTCACTTGGTCTTACTGGATCCACCACCTAGAATACATATTTTAAAACAGAAAATGAGGGTTAGACCTAATGGTCTAGTGAGAAAACCCCTGATATTTAAAAATCATTACAAATTCATTTATACAAAATCCTCTTTATACAAAAGCACATATATTACACGTAAATTAATACCAACCACGATTTATACATCATACCTGTCCCATCCCACCTTATCCCTCCACCAATGGCCAATATCAATTGGTTGCGAGCCAATTTAACACACCGGTCCAAAGCCCGGCCACGTATTATATTCCCATATAATACTCACGTAATTATAATATCTCAATATATTATAATCACCCACGTATGACATATTCATACCACATATCAAATATTTGTTATCCACATAATGTATTCCAGTAAAAATACATTTAAAGTAAAACTCACCTTAATGCTTTTCCAAGTTTTCCAAAAATCTCTTCAACAAGTCCCACTTTTATCTTTGAATTTTACTATCTGAAATAGTTAATTAACAAGAATACACCTCATTAATAAATCTGAATTTTAACACTTTTCGCAACCCACAGCTTGCGAAATCCTCACTTTTCGCAACCCACTGTTGCGAAAACCAAAGAACTCGCAACCCACTGTTGCGAAAACCTCACTTCTCGCAACCTACTGTTGCGAAAACCCCACTTCTCGCAACCTACTGTTGCGAAAACCCTACTTCTCGCAACCTACTGTTGCGAAAACCTGCAAAAATTACTGTTCATCGTCTTTTTAATTAAGCTCAGCCAAAAACGACTTTCATTCCAATATTTACCCAGAAATCGTACTTTCAAGCTTAGACTTCCCAAAACATCCATTTTTAACAAAACCCATTTACATAGTTTTCTTAATACCTAAAACACCTAAAAGAGAGTTTGAATAAGATAAATACCTTTTTGCTTTACTGCACCAAATAAACTCCCAGCTGAAATATCTTTAATCTTCTTCTTCTTCTTCTTCTACGGTTTCTCTTTTCTTTCTTTCTCTCTTTTTTCTCTTTTTTCTCTTAACCGAATGAATACACACACACACACTTTTCTTCTTTTAGTTTTAAGTCTAAAACTACACGGATATCATAATAAGATGACTAGAGACTTTTGGTGATGACATGTGTTACCAAATTTCACCAATCAACCATAATCTTATCCTTATTGACAAAACACATCCCTTAATTTCCAACTAATCATTATAACTTACCCCAAACTTCTAATCCCAAATATAATACTTAAAATAAAGACTTATAATAATAAATAATTAAAAATAAAATACCTGGTTATTACAGAAATGGAAGTGCAGGTTCCCAGCGCTAGTTTGGTGCTAGTTAAGTAGCGCGGGAAGTAGCGCTGTCCTCTGGTCCAGTGCTCCGCGCCCCTTTTGGCGCCAGTTAAGTAGCGCGGGAAGTGGCGTCGGGCACTGTTTTGCATTTTCGGGTTTCATTTCGCGTACGGTTTGAGGATATGTTTGTGGTATCACCTAAGGGTTGTTTTTGGGGCTTATTAGGAATGGATTTGGGACATAATTAGATGGTTTAACATCATTCTTATGGCGCCAAATTCAGGTGTTCGGGTTGAGCTAAAGTGTGTCCCGGAGCGTGTATCGTTGTGCTGAGGTTAAGGTGAGTTTTACTTTTAAAAACGTTTTCCACTGGGATACATATATATGTGATATATATATATATATATATATATATGAGATGGATAGGTATGGATTGGATACGTGATATATGGTGTGATTACGTGTTTATGATTGAGATGGATATGTGATTGAAATGTAATGAAAGGTTTATAAATAACAATGTGATATATTGGTACATATATATATTGTATTTATTGGTGCATTACACTACACAAGTGCACATTAGTCGGGTTCCGGTGTGCGGACCGATGGGTGGCCGGGTTCCGGTGTGCGGATCGGTAGTGTTGATTAATTATTAGTTGGCTTGCTACCAACTAATATGGCCAGTTGTGGAGGAATAAGGTGGAATGAGATGTACGAGTCTTGAATGGTATTTTTATATGTGTAGTATATGGATGTATATGAAAAGTTTTGTATAAATGGTTTTGATACAAATGTTTACTAACTTGTCAGGGATTTTCTCACTAGACCATTTGGTCTAACCCTCATTTCTGTTTTAAAAATATGTATTCCAGGTGGTGGATCCGGTAAGAGAAAGTAAATAGGACTCTTGATGGATAGCTTTTATGAAGATATTGGTTATGAAGTTATGGATGAATTTTGTACTTATGACTTTGTTATTAGTCAACATGTAATTTAATTTGCAAAAATTTTGTACTAATTTACTTATTATGTTTTGCAAGACTATGGGACCGAATGTGAAATATAATGTATATATGGAAACCGGGTTGTTACAGATGGTATCAGAGCCCTGGTTTAAGGGATTTAGGTATTAGTATCTGTACCTAGACTTAAATTGCATGTGAAGTAGGATGTCCTTATTATTGTAGAACCTGGGGATGTTAAATATAAAAAGGTAGAAGGAACATCATGTAAGGTAATTTCAGATTTACACCTGGCCAGTGTAATTGTGATCTTACAGGTACATGTTGAACTGGAATGTCTTGTTATATGGGGTATGTGCTTATGTGTATATTAACCTTGTCTGAATCAACAGAATGGCAAGTGGTACGAGACAAACAAATCGGGAAGGAGTAGGAAACCCGAATAGAACCAATCCAACAGCTGGAGGAAGGGGAAGAGGGGGAGAAAGAGGCAGGGGCAGGACAGGAGGCAGAGTACAGGGGCGAGGCACAAAGTTTGTTACAAGAGACGACTTGACTGCCGAGATGGGAAGATTACAAGCCAATATTCAAGCCATGTTCAACCAGGCGCATAATACGGAAACGGAAAGACCAGATCCTAACTTTGAAGACGAAATGCCTATCACCCCTACTGTCACTTCAGTACCAAAAAGGTGTGACTATAAAATATTTTTAAGCTGTAAACCATCAACTTATGGGGGGGTAGAGATCCAGTGAAGGCGATGCGGTGGCTGAAGGAAATTGAAGCGGTATTTAAAACCAGCAAATGTGCGGAAGAGGATAAGGTGTTATACGGAACTGCAATGTTGAAGGCAGATGCTTTATATTGGTGGGAGGCCCTTATTGACTCTAAGGGGTCTGATGTATACTCAACCTTTACTTGGGGCGAATTCCCAATGGCATTTAAAGAACAGTTTTGTCTTCAAGCAGCAGTTAGACAATTGGAGGAGGAGTTCCTGAGTCTACAACAAGGGAATTTATCAGTCAGAGACTATACCGCCCGTTTCCTAGAGAAGTCACGTTTTGCCGAGTATTATGTTGCCACGGAGAAAATGAAGATGGAAAGGTTTATATTTGGATTAAATTCGGAAATTCGAAAGTTAGCGACTGCAGCAAGACCTGATACCTTCTCAGCAGCAGTAAATGTCGCGGAAAATGTGGAGCGGGATAATAAGAGGGATGCCGGTGATAAGAGTATGGGAAAGAGAAAATGGGAAGGGCCACCACATTATCCGAAGAAGTCCAGATTTCATAGATTCGATAATCGTCCACCTTTCCGACCAACGGAAAGACCTTGTCCGAAGTGCCACCGTATCCATCAAGGAAACTGTCAGATTGAATCGCGGGTTTGTTATAGGTGTGGGAAGACCGGGCATGTTATTAAAGATTGTCGATTAACACGGTTTTGTTTCTTGTGTAATTCTCCGGATCACCTTCAATCAGATTGTCCGCGAGGAAGATTACAGCAGGGTGGATCATCAGGGAAACCAGCAATTGCTAGACCAGTAGTTCCAAGAATAGAACCGCCGAGAACAAGGGGTCGTACTTTTCAAATGACATCTAAAGAGGCGGAGGAAACTCCGGATGTGGTTACAGGTACATTTTTCATAAACTCTACACGTGCTAAGGTGTTATTTGACTCCGGTGCAAACCGATCCTTTGTGTCTCCTTCATTTGCTGCTCACATGCAATTAGAGCCAAAAATGTTAGAACATGCTTTACTGGTAGATACTACAAATGATAACCAAGTGTCAGTTAAAGAAAAATTTGATAGCTGTGTGATAAATATAGAGGGTTGTGGAGTACCGATACAATTATTTTCTATAGCTTTGATTGAATTTGATGTAGTAGTGGGGATGGATTGGTTAGCCGAGAATCAGGCTAACATAGTTTGTGATAAGAAGATAATCAATGTCGTTTTACCTGATAAGAGATCAGTAGTGATTTATGATGATCGTAAGAATCATCAGTCTAGCCTTATATCTATGATAAAAGCCCGTAAGTGTGTCAGCAAGGGTTGCCCGAGTTACTTAGCCTATGTGATAGATTGTAGGCCTGAGGAGAATAGGTTGGAAGATATTCCTATTGTCAATGAATTTCCAAAAGTTTTCCCTGAAGACTTGAATAGTCTTCCTCCCGTTAGACAAGTAGAGTTTGGTATAGATCTGATTCCTAGAGCCACTCCTATTGCTCGTGCACCATACCGACTAGCACCTCCAGAGATGAAAGAGATGATGGCACAACTACAAGACCTATCTGATAAGGGATTCATTAGACCCAGCTCTTCACCGTGGGGTGCACCAGTGTTATTTGTGAAAAAGAAGGACGGTTCAATGAGAATGTGTATTGACTACCGGGAGCTGAATAAGCGTACGATCAAGAACAAATATCCGCTTCCAAGAATTGATGATCTCTTCGACCAATTAGTTGGAGCTTGCTATTTCTCCAAGATTGATCTGCGATCTGGGTATCATCAGCTGAAGGTTAAAGAAGAAGACGTTCTGAAGACTGCTTTCGTACAAGGTATGGCCATTATGAATTCTTAGTAATGCCGTTTGGTTTGACGAATGCTCCAGCTGCCTTTATGGATTTAATGAATCGAGTATGTAAGTCGTATCTCGATAAATTTGTTATTGTATTTATCGATGATATACTTATCTATTCTCGGTCCAAAGAAGAGCACGCGCAACATTTTCGTTTGATTCTGGAGTTATTGAAGAAAGAAAAGTTGTATGCTAAATTTTCGAAATGTGAATTCTGTCTACGAAAAGTTCAGTTTCTGGGGCATGTAGTTTCCGAAGAAGGTATACAAGTTGATCCGATGAAAGTGGAAGCAGTTGAAAAGTGGGAACCGCCGAAGACAGCAACGGAAGTAAGAAGTTTTCTGGGTTTAGCCGGCTACTATCGAAAGTTTATAAAAGACTTCTCTCGTATTGCCACGCCTCTTACTAAGCTGACTTGGAAGAATCTAAAGTTTGAATGGAAAGCAGAACAGGATGAAGCATTCCGGATATTGAAAGAGAAACTGTGCAGCGCGCCGATTTTGTCATTACCTGAAGGTTCTGAAGACTTTGTTGTTTACAGTGATGCTTCTAAACTGGGATTGGGATGTGTACTTATGCAGCGTGGGAAAGTTATTGCTTATGCTTCTCGTCAGTTGAAAGATCATGAAAGACAGTATCCTACGCACGACATGGAACTAGCAGCAGTTGTTTTCGCATTGAAGATTTGGAGACATTATCTTTACGGTTCCAAATGTCAAATTTATACCGATCATAAGAGTCTCCAACATCTTTTCGATCAGAAGGAACTAAATATGAGGCAAAGAAGATGGCTAGAACTGGTGAATGATTACGACTGTGAAATTCTTTATCATCCCGGGAAGGCGAATGTGGTAGCTGAGGCACTGGGTCGTCAAGAAAGAAGTGGAACAATAAAAGCTATTACCCTACAAGCTGAACTCTTGCCTAACATCTTTGACGAACTGCTGAAGTGTCAAATAGAAGCATATCAAGAAGAATATTTGAAGTCCGAACGGTTAGTGGGGATATCTGCATTGCTTATGAAAAATGACCGTGGATTGTTGTGTTTGGGAAACAGAATTTGGGTGCCTCGTTTGGGTGGATTACGTGATCGTGTATTACAAGAAGCTCATCAATCTCGTTTCTCTATTCATCCAGGTACGAATAAGATGTATAGAGATCTGAAACAATTCTATTGGTGGCTGGGAATAAAGAGAAGCATTGCTCAGTATGTGGAAGAGTGTACTACTTGTAAGAAGGTGAAGATTGAACATCAAAAGCCGTTTGGTCAGTTACAACGATTAGAGATACCGATGTGGAAATGGGATCAGATTACAACGGATTTCATCACAAAGCTGCCAAGGACTGCGAAGGGATTTGATTCTATTTGGGTGATTGTTGATAGATTGACGAAGTCTGCACACTTCCTACCGATAAAGGAAACTGATTCATTGGAACGTTTAGCTAAATTGTACATCAACGAAATAGTAACTCGACATGGAGTTCCGATCTCGATTATTTCAGATCGGGGTAGTCGTTTTACTTCAAGGTTCTGGAGAAGTTTTCAAAAGGAGATGGGGACGCAGATAAAGTTAAGTACAGCTTATCATCCTGAAACTGATGGTCAGAGTGAACGAACGATTCAGACATTAGAAGATATGCTCCAGGCTTGCATTGTTGACTTTGGGGGATCGTGGGATAAGCATTTATCGTTGATCGAATTTGCCTACAACAACAGTTATCATTCCAGCATTCAAGCGGCACCGTTTGAAGTATTGTATGGTAGAAAATGTCGAACGCCTCTGTGTTGGAATGAAGTGGGAGAGAAACAGTTAGGAGGGCCAGATATAGTACAGTTAACAGCGGATAAGGTTACTCAGATTCGGGAAAGATTGAAAGTGGCTCAAGATAGACAGAAAAGCTATGCCGACCAACGCCGGAAACCGTTAGAGTTCCAAGTTGGAGATTTTGTAATGTTAAAAGTCTCGCCTTGGAAGGGAGTTATTCGATTTGGAAAGCAAGGTAAACTTAGCCCGAGATATATTGGACCGTTTGCAATTACAGAAAGAATCGGGGAAGTAGCCTACATGTTGGATCTTCCGTCAGAGTTAAGCCGTATACACAACGCGTTTCACGTATCGAATTTGCGAAAGTGTTTGGTTACACCAGATCAGGCAGTGTCTCTACCAGATATACAAGTGGATGAAAAGTTGAACTATGTGGAGGAACTGGAAGCCATTGTTGATCATAAAATCAAAGTTTTGCGGAATAAGGAGATCAGACAAGTAAAAGTTCAGTGGCGACATCATAAAGGTCAGGATGCTACGTGGGAATCAGAATCAGAAATGAGAACCAAATACCCTCATCTTTTCGCTTAACTGAATTCCGGGACGGAATTCTTTTAAGGAGGAGATGTTGTAATAACCAGGTATTTTATTTAGTTGTTTAAATTATATTATTATAGTTTAAAATGGATCTAGGATAGTTTATGAATTTATAAGTCTTTATTTTAGTATTTTGTGGAGTTAGAAGTTAAGGGGCAAGTTTTAATTTCTATTTGGAAGTTTGGGGGTAAGTTTTGCCAAATAAGAAGATTTTAGGGTTTGTTTGGTATTTATGAAAATATCTCATCACCACCACCGCCTTATTCACTTCCAGTTGAGGAGGTGTCCTCTTTTGAGTCTTAATTAGCAATTTAGAAGTGAAAAGTGTGTGCATGTGTGTGTTATTTTCGGCGGAAAGAGAGAAGAGAGACTAGAGAGTGATTTTGGAAAAGGGTCAAGAAGAAGAAGGATTTCTGCAGATGAGTCTTAGAATTCAATCCAAGAAATACAAGGTAAACAATCTTGCAAATCCTCTTGTTCTATGTTTCTTAGTTTGCTATGAGTTTGAAGTAAGTTTTGATCAAATCAGTAAGAAACTCCATCCTCTTTGCTTGGCAATCTCTATTTTTCTATGATTTGAGTTTTGAGCTTTTGGGTTTTGAAATCATGAATCATTTGGATGGGTTTTAGATGGATTTTGTTAGATTAAATGGTGTTTTGTGGTTGGGTATTTGTGGGGAAAGGTTTAGAACCTCCATGATTTCATTTTGAGGCTTAAAAATCGTTTTGGGATGAATTGGGTTTGAGAAATGGCCATTTTCGGCTGAAATGAAAGTGCAGGTTCTCCGCGCTAGTTTGGTGCTAGTTAAGTAGCGCGGGAAGTAGCGCCGTCCTCTGGTCCAGTGCTCCGCGCCCCTTTTGGCGCCAGTTAAGTAGCGCGGGAAGTGGCGCCGGGCACTGTTTTGCGTTTTCGGGTTTCATTTCGCGTACGGTTTGAGGATATGTTTGTGGTATCACCTAAGGGTTGTTTTTGGGGCTTATTAGGAATGGATTTGGGACATAATTGGATGGTTTAACATCATTCTTATGGCGCCAAATTCAGGTGTTCGGGTTGAGCTAAAGTGTGTCCCGGAGCGTGTATCGTTGTGCTGAGGTTAAGGTGAGTTTTACTTTTAAAAACGTTTTCCACTGGGATACATATATATGTGATACATATATATGATATGGATAGGTATGGATTGGATACGTAATATATGGTGTGATTACGTGTTTATGATTGAGATGGATATGTGATTGAAATGTAATGAAAGGTTTATAAATAACAATGTGATATATAGGTACATATATATATTGTATTTATTGGTGCATTACACTACACAAGTGCACATTAGTCGGGTTCCGGTGTGCGGACCGATGGGTAGCCGGGTTCCGGTGTGCGAACCGGTGAGTAGCCGGGTTCCGTTGTGCGGACCGGTAGTGTTGATTAATTATTAGTTGGCTTGCTACCAACTAATATGGCCAGTTGTGGAGGAATAAGGTGGAATGAGATGTACGAGTTTTGAATGGTATTTTTATATGTGTAGTATATGGATGTATATGAAAAGTTTTGTATAAATGGTTTTGATACAAATGTTTACTAACTTGTCAGGGATTTTCTCACTAGACCATTTGGTCTAACCCTCATTTCTGTTTTAAAAATATGTATTCCAGGTGGTGGATCGGGTAAGAGCAAGTAAATAGGACTCTTGATGGATAGCTTTTATGAAGATGTTGGTTATGAAGTTATGGATGAATTTTGTACTTATGACTTTGTTATTAGTCAACATGTAATTTAATTTGAAAAAAATTTGTACTAATTTACTTATTATGTTTTGCAAGACTATGGGACCGAATGTGAAATATAATGTATCTTTTGATGACATTTTATGATATAAAATGTATGTTATTTGTATATATGGAAACCGGGTTGTTACACTAAATGGGAATTACCATTAGAGCCCGACCTATTCCTCGTTTATCAACTCCACGGGAATTACGATTAGCGCCCCGCCTATTCCACGTTTATCAAATCACAACACTAAATGGGAATTACCATTAGAGCCCGGCCTATTCCTCATTTATCAACTCCAAGGGAATTACGATTAGCGCCCCGCCTATTCCACGTGTTTACATAATACTAGTGCCTATGGATCCATTATACTTACTAACATAGTGCGTATCAAAACCAAATCATACCTCCGGAATATCCCCCTCCGGGAATACAACTTCCAGAATATACCCCTCCGGGAATACAACTTCCGGAATATCCCACTCCGGGAATATTACTTCCGGAATATACCCCTCCAGGAATACAACTTCCGGAATATCCCACTCCGGGAATATAACTTCCGGAATATACCACTCCGGGAATATTACTTCCAAAATATACCCCTTCGGGAATACAACTTCCGGTATATCCCACTCCGGGAATATAACTTTCGGTATATACCCGTCTGGGAATACAACTTCCGGGACATCCCACTCCGGGAATATAACTTTCGGAATATACCACTCCGGGAATATAACTTTCGGTATATACCCGTCTGGGAATACAGCTTCCGGGACACCCCACTCCGGGAATATAACTTCCGGAATATACCACTCCGGGAATATAACTTCCGGAATATACCCCTCCGAGAATACAACTTCCGGTATATACCCGTCCGGGAATACAACTTCATCCGGTAAACTCAATTCCGAGAAACCCAATCCGGGAAACCCAATTCGGAACTTACCGTAATCCGGTACCAATCCGGAACATCCCCGGATCCGGTATCGATCCGGAACATCCCCGGATCCAGTATCAATCTGAAACATCCCTGGATCCGGTATCAATCCGGAACCATTCCTCATCTTCCGGATTTCACCAATCTTTACCCAGTTCCACTATTTTCCATCCAGAATTATAAAAATTGTTTTGCATCCATTCATTTATACAAATATCAATAGGATTGTTTAACTATTTCAACACACATAAAGATCTTATTTGATAAAATAAGCAGATGAACTCACCTTAGGATAGCAATCGAACAGAAACTGAAATTTTAATTAACCCAGTGCTTCAAAATCAAATCTGCTCCTCGATGATTCCAAAACCTGATGAAATTCAAACCTTATTCATACTATCAATCTTAATCAAATAAGATTGGTAAGGATCATAAATTATTACTTGATGAAACTTTTCACAATACTTTCTCTCGCTACTTTGCTAAACCGACTTCCAGGGAATCAAAATTGAGATATCTTCTCAATTTTTGGCCGACTCAATACTTAAGTATAAATCAACTTTCAGCAAATGACCAAACCAACCTCGAAGTTTCAAATTCCTCAAATAGCTTAAACTTTGGTTAATTACCCTTCGAATCCTTCCAAATCAAAATATAACATACTTTTGATCATGGAAATTCGGGGTGTTACATTATCTTCTAGATCTGTTGTCTATGTTTTTCTTGGTTATGGTGAAGGACAAAAAGGTTATCGTTGCTTTAACCCTACCTCTCAGAAGTTATATGTATCTCGTCATGTTGTGTTTCTTGAGCATATTCCTTTCTATTCCATTCCAAAAAAATGCACACAACTTGACAAAGTCAGATGTCATTAATATTGATCCATTCTTTGAGCAAGTAAACTCTACTCAGACTTCGGATATTCTTCCACATGACGAACATGTTACTGGTACTTCAATGCCTTACATTGCTGCCCTTCCTCCTACTGTCACTTAAGATGCACCTGAGACTGTGGATCCACCTCGACAATATCAACGTCCTCGTAAGTCTACTCGTCTACCAGAATTTGTTTACTCTACCTATTCTCCCTCTTTTACTTCATTTTTAGCTTCTATACACTCCCTTTCTGAACCTTCATCTTATAAAGAAGCAGTTACTGACCCTCTTTAGCAACATGCTATGAGTGAGGAACTTGAGGCTTTGCAAAAGACACATACTTGGGATTTGGTTCCGCTTCCCGACGGTAAGCGCGCTATTGGTTCCCGATGGGTCTATAAAATCAAGACCAAATCTGATGGATCTGTTGAACGTTACAAAGCCCGACTTGTAGCTAAGGGCTTTACTCATGAATATGGCCTGGACTTTGAGGAAACCTTTGCTCCTGTAGCTAAAATGACTACAATTTGCACCCTTATTGTTGTTGCTGCTATTTGCAAGTGGAATATTTCACAAATAGATGTTAAGAATGCCTTTTACATACACACCTCATTTTTTTTTTCGGGTTCGGTTCAGGTTTTCGGGCCATTCGGGTTTTGCACACCCCTAGGTATACCAAACGCACCTAAATATTTTTACAAAGGGAAAAGAAACTTGGCCTCACCCAACTGAAACCGGCCCATATTAAAATCTTTTCCTTTATAGTCTCCGATTCATATAGCAACAAAAATCACATCTCATATAGTAACCAACGCCATTTCTTGTATGAAATCAGCAACAACATTATTATTATCATTATATAATCAATTTGCGATTGCTTTTCGCCGGCCAAACCCACACAACCAATGAACGAACACACCTGGACAATTAAAGCAAACCCACGTATATATATATATATATATATATATATATATATATATAATCAATTCGATCCTCATTGATTGACCCCTGTTTTCTTCACGCAAAACCCCCAAATTTCTTTCACTCTCTGGCTTGCTAATTCGATCGAGATGAATGATTTGCTCAGTGTAAGTTCGATTCTACGTCTTAATTCTTATGCTATATGTTCTTAATTTTAGATTTTTGTGGTTTAATTGAATCGATTCTTGGTTTCGGTTACTTGTTCTTGTTCTTGTTCTTGTTCTTGTTGGGAGGGTTTTCGAATACTTGTTTGATCGCAAATTTGTAATTTGGGAGTTTTAAATGGTTCTTTTGATCGATATTTAATTGGGGTTTCTTTGTTCTAATTTAAGTGTGGATTGTAAGACCCTTTTGTGGTTTCTTTTTCATTTTTAAATTTCAGTTGATTGAAGTTTTGCTACATTGTTCTCTATAATAGTGACAACTTGAATTTTTTTTAAAATTAGAGAATTCTCGACTTGATGGTGGAATAGAAAAATGATTATTTTATTCGAGTCCATCAATATTGATTAAATTTTTAATCATTTTATGTTATTATTTTTTTCTAAAATGTATTGAGATGATAAATTAGAAAAAATATTATATTAATATAATTTGTGTAAAAATTTTCTAAAATAACAAATCTGCTGGATTTGAATGTAATTCGTGTTAGAGATTTTAACTTTTAGTTCTCTATTTTTTTTTAAATTATAGAGAACCTGTTGGTGATGCTCTTAGAAATTAGTGTTGAAAGATACCGATGATTTATCTTGGATTATTAAAATGGATGTTATTTTGGTACAATTTTTGTTATTTCACAGGGTTTTTATTTGAAAATTTGTATTTTTTTTCAAAGGTGGTTGTAACCATCTTTTTAACAATATTTGTTGCATCCATGGGCGGACCTAGGTTATGGCATACGGTGGCACGTGCCACCGTATTGTTTCTCTGTCGTAAGGTAAAAAAATTAGGTTCGTGAAAGGTGCAATCGTATCAATTTGTTTTGTGCCAATATATATATTTTGAAACTGCAGTAAGGACACAAGTTTCTCTTGCTAGAGTTGGTTTAGAAAGGCTTTTATTCTACTTAATACTCAGGTTTGAGTCTTGTTAGACCCATTTTTGTAGTTTTTAGCTTTTAATTTCATATTTATTATTTCTAAAAAAATTACAATACTAGGACTCGAACTTGAGACATCCAGTTTGATAAGCAAGGGACTAACCATCAAACCAATATTAATTTTATGAAAAATATCTCTGTATTTGTTTTTTATAGTCAAATGATGTCATCGTTTGAAAAAAAATCTGGGTCTGCCCCTGGTTGCATCATCTTAATAGAACGGTTTAGATGGATTTTTATGTTTTTTTTTGTTTTCAGAGTTCTTTCCAATCTCGTCCTTATGTAAATATTCTTATATATATTTTGTTTGTTAGTTATAGCTCAACTTTTACGCATGTATTTATACAACTTTATCAAGTAGAAGAATCAAGGAACAAATTTCTTTAGGCTCATTTTGGTATAACATAAATTCTGGAATTGAAATATCTGGATTTCAATAAAATCCCACAAACATGGTGTTTAGAAATCCTATAGGGTAGGCGGGATTTAGCGGGATTTAATATGATTTGTTTATGAAATTTTCTTTAAAATATATAATAAAAACATTTTTTTTGTAATAATCATCAATCAATAAAAAGTAATTTAATTATTTTTATAATTTGTTTTTATAAAGAAAAAAATTTAATTCCATTTCACGTCCTGCTAACGAAATGCACCAAAAATTTCATATCTTTCAGTTCCAACCCTCTCACAAAATCCGAATCCCATAAATTTCATCAAAATTTGCAACCGTTGTATAAAAAACACGAACACGACACTTTATTTCAAAGTGTACTAAAAATTTTGTTAGGATGTTAAAAAACGTCATATTAACATATTTTAACACATTTACATAGTACACAATTATTTGGTCCTATAAACTGAAGCCCTATAAAACAGTTTATTAAGACATTTAGACATCTAGACATCTTTGGCGTCCTATGAAGCCCAATTTGTTGTATTACGACTACCCCTAGGAGCCGAGCGGTTGTCCATTCTTCACTTTGTGCTCCATTTATCAAAACTTCATTTCTTTTCGTATTATATAAACCCAGCCCATGAATCAGAAACGGTTAAAACGGTTGAATGGGACATGGATTTTGCTAAAAATTGTAGTCTTGAAACATACCCAGAAGTTATAGTTATCTTTATTCACATTCTGATTGATTATATTTCACAATCTGGACACGACTAAGCTCGAAAAGTTGGACATAATCAAATTCTGACTTCATTTTTTGTGTGTATTATCTATCTTTTTTGTACTTTTGCTGCCATTTCTTGTGAAATTGTAATCTTAATTGATCTTATCTTATACTTGTGATTGTTGTGGATTCTTGAAGCTTTTGTAAATACAAAGTTATGTATTGGATTTTGTATTTCAGGAATCGTTTGTGAGCGATGCCAGTGAGCATCCTCCAATAGATATGGATGTTCAGATGAGCACTCGACTGCCAAGAAGTAATTCAAACATGGGAATGGAATCGTTTAACAAGCAGGTATACCATTGTTAAATTCGTTACAGTGAATTACACTGATAGTCCCTGTGGTTTGCTCAAATTTTGAATCTGGTCCCTAAACAAGCTATCTACAATGGTGGTCTCTAACATTTCATTTTCATAATACCCATGGTCCCATCACTTAACAACGTTAGTTAGCAATCGTTAGGAAGGACTGATTGGCCTTTGAACAAACTATAGGGACCAAAAGTGTTCTTCTCTAAAATTTTATGTGAATCATGTTTTTTTTTAATTTTTTATTAAAAATTATTTTATATATTCAACAACAAATAAAATTTATCAATATAAAATACATATTAAACAAAAATATTTATATTTATTTAAAAACTATTAAATTCACAAAAAAAAAACTTACTTAAAAAATCCCAAGTTTAGAAAAACAAAAGAAATCAAGATAAATTCACATATCTTTTAAGTTGGGAATTGAAATATGCAAGAAAAAAATATATTGAAAATTAAGCACGGTTAACGTGAAATTGTTAAGATATATTCAAACTACAAATAATTAAAATAACAACATAAAAATCATAATTTAAGATTAAAAACACTGATTATTCAAACAATCATGTAAAATTATTACTACGAAAAAATTAGGTTTATATGACGCCAACAACCACAATATAAGACTTAATTTATAGAATCAGAAAATAAATTGTCATATCTAAAGGCGTTGCAATAAGTTTATTTGACGTTTTTTGGACGTTTTAACAACCTTTTAAAACACTTATAGTACAAAGCGTCGCATTTACACTTTTATATACATGACACTATTTAAAAAAGTTTTAAATAAAAAGCCTAATATCTCAATAGCACATTTGTTTAAAGCTTCGAATTAAACTTCATATCCGAAAGTCCAATGATGAATTAAAGTAAGACCTGATATTTGTGTTTTTTGAAGAGCAGAGAAAGCGAACAAGCATCCTATAAAAGATAGGTTTTTAGGATGCTTAAACTTTTTTGGCTTAATATAATAGTTTTGTTGTAGTGATAGTTTTTTGTAATTGTTTGTATAATCAATGTTTTTTCAGTCTTAATTTATAATTTTTATTTTGTTGTTATTTTTGATTATTTGTAGTTTGAGCATATATTAATATCTCACGTTAACCGAACTTAATTTTCAATATATTGCTCGCATATTCCTTTGGTTTTTTAACTTGAGATTTTCTAACGCTAATTTTTTTATGAATTTAATAGTTTTTAAATAAATATAAAGATTTTTATTTAATATGTAGTTTATTTGAATAAATTTTGATTTGTGACTATATGTATAAAACATTAAAAAAAACCACGAATCACATTAAATTTTAGAGCAGAACACTTTTGGTCCCTACAGTTTGTTTAAAGACCAATTAGTTATTCCTATAAGTTATTAACTAACGTTGTTAAGTGGAGGGACCATGAGTGTTATAAAAATAAAAGTTAGGGACCACCAATATAGATAGTTTGTTTTAGGAACCAAATCCAAAATTTGAGCAAACCATAGGAACTACCAATGTAATTCACTCAATTCGTTAATATCCACCCTTTGGTAAAAGAAACGAGACAGAAAAAGGATACCCAAGAGTAAAAATTCGATATGATAACTAACGAAAAATAGCTGCTCTTTGTGCTAAAGGGTCAATGGCCCGGTGGCACCCGAATTACCAGTAGATCCGAACCCTCTTGGAGGTCAAACCCTCGCCAAAAGTGAGGAGTGTGTGTCTGTTTTGGTAGATAAAAATACTATATACTTAAAAAACATTAACATTCAGCGAATAATATAAGAACATGTCCAACAACTACGCTAAAATAGAGAAAATTGAGATTTTAACAAGTTTTTTTCTCCAACAATTAGTTATCTTGTATGCTAAAATAGAAAAAAAAAACCACAAGGGTTGTGGCTAACTGGTTAAGGCCCTGGGGGATGTGGTGAAATATCCCATCTGCCCAGGGTTCTAATCCAGGCGTACACAACAATTGTGGCCACTGAGGTTTAATCAGGGTTGATGTATTATAGTCATAATTTGCCAATGATTAGTTTAGACATAGTCTAAGACACTCTTTCTAAAAAAAATAGAAAAAAGATGTGAGAGAAGATAAAAATCTCCAAATTTGGAGAAATCTTTAAAACCCACTTTTTAAGAATGAGAAATAATATTTTAATTTTTCCTCTAAGGCATTGAAGTAAATTGTTTATGAGAGACAAATAATATTTTATTAATGTATTGATTATTTTAATAATATAATCAATGCTACAATCTCTAAAATCGAATAGTTGTTAGAGTTGGACGTAATTTTTATACAGATTTAGACTTTTAATACTCTATTTTAGAAAAAATATAATCAACTCTATTTTGTTGGATAGAAAAGTAGATTTATGAGTTCCTTATAAGCTCATAGTTATGGGCTACCCACGACTTCCACAGTTTTAAGTTGAATTTGAAGTTATTAGGGCAGTGTGCTTGGGGCGTTATTTATTTTCCTATGTAGTTTCCTTAAATTGGTTATGCTTTTCTTGTATGTTCTTCTTTTGTGTGTTATTGCGTTCTCGTAACCAACTTTCAAACTTTATCATATTTGTCTTTCTCTCTTTGTTACACTTTTCACAAGCCGAGGGTCTTTACTTAAACAACCTCTATACTATTTGGACAGATGTCTGGTCTCCGGACATCTTACCCTCCCGATACCGTACCTCAGATGGGATATACTGAGTTCGTTTGGTTTGATTTACTTATCTCTATGTTTATGATAACTTGTCTTTTGTTCTTCAAATGTAGATCCAAGAAATCAAGAAACAAGTCGATAAGCTTTCAGGGTTATTGGAAAAACTCAAGGTATGCATGCCCGTACCCTATTTATGGCATTTTGTTTCACTTGTGATTTTCGCAAACCCGGGGTTTTCACATAAACAACCTCCTTACCCCAAAGGGTAGATAAAAGGTCTGCATACGTTATTCATACAGTGTTATTTCATATATGAAACTTTAGGGACTATTTTGTCTTCATATATGAAAAAACATTAACATAAGTTTCACATGGAAACACGCACACATAACCATACACAAATAACATAACATGTGAAACAGTATGAATCATAACATAAAATCAAACTTAAGATTTGGATTAATTTCGGGCTTGTAACAAATATTGTGTTTGTATTTGAAATCCGCTCATAACGGATTAACCTTAAACTCTAAACCCCGAATCATTTATACATAAGACTTTTCTTGGCAATTGGTTTCTCAGGATTCAAATGAGGAGTCAAAAGCCGTCACAAAAGCATCTTCCATGAAAGGTCGGTTTTCGACAATTGTGTAGCGGTTTTGATATTTAAGTCATTTGATGATGAACGATTACTCGGTTTCATAGCTATTAGGAAACGGATGGAAAAAGACGTTGATGAAGTGGGAAAGATCGCACTTAATGTAAAAACGAAGATAGAAACAATCAATAAAGAGGTATCGTTCTTTTTGTATCGTTTATTCTACCCTATGGAATAAGTTACTATGCGTTTTAATCGTCTAACTTGGCGATATCCATAGAACTTAGCCAACCGACAAAAACCCGGTTGTGGGCCCGGGACGGGCGTCGATCGATCTCGGACAAATATGACGGCGTAAGTTTTTAACTATCTTTCGGTGATTTTCTTATATTAAAGCATATGTAATGGAGTTTTTCCGAGAGCTTTTTGGCCACGTAAGATTGGTGAAAAAGCTTCCGACAGCTGCAAAAGCGTTCGGTAAGCCTGTTTTGCTTCGCCACGTAAGCTTGTGGGCCCCACTTCTTTGAGTCGACTCAGTTCTTACCGTTGTGTCATTTTTTTGGCGGGTAGTTGAATCTCCTTCTTTTAAAAAATCGTTTGAAACTTTTATTTTAACGGTTTTCATCTAAATTTCCAGTGCTTTGACTAAGAAGTTCCGAGACATAATGACGGAATTTCAGGTATTGTGAAATCTTTATACGTACTCCGTTTTTTGGGTTAATTATTCGCCAAAAATAACTGTTCTACTCTTTGTGGTATATTTATTTGCCGGTTTTTATAAAAAATGTACGCTTCATCCACTTTCAGACTTTGAGGCAAAAGATCGACGATGAATACCGTGAGGTCGTGGAAAGAAGAGTCATTACAGGTTCGGGTTTTTCATAAGAGTCAAACATTTGACTTTTAAGTGTTCGAACGAGTTGCTATGGGCCTATGGTTGAATCTTTACTCGATTATATTGACTTACCAAATGGTTTTGCTGTGAATTTTTGGTCGTTTGAATTCGACAATCGAGCAGTTACAGGAACCCGACCAGATGAAGAGGTGAGCCCGAATTCTGTGTTTTTTTACGTAATACGTGTTTTCTGGTGGTGGATTCATGGATCGGTTTTTGTGCTACAGACGATCAACAACCTCATAGAAACCGGAAATAGCGAACATATTTTCCAGAACGCGATGAAAGAAATGGGGCGAGGACAGGTACACTCCCGTTGTCCGTTGCTAGGTAGAGCGGTACATCGAGTTTGAATCGAAACCGAACCAAAAAATCTAAAATAACGAAACCGAAAAATGGACGACCTAAACTGGTTCGGGATATGAACCTAAAACAAATCGGGTTTTCATTAGTTTGAAAAATATAAACCTAAAAAAGGTTGTTTCAAGTTTGGGAAAAAATAGGGTTCGGTTCGGTTAAAAAGAGATCTAGAACGAAGGACCGACTTTTAGAAAGATCTAGAACAGAAAATGGAATTGTATTTAGTTGGCTCCGGTTCGGTTTGGTTTGGTTTGGGCCCGCTTTTATAAGTTCGTTATTATTTGATAAGCTAACTGATTATTGATAAGGTAACCCATAAACATGTGGTGTTTGATAAAAACTAGCTGATAAGCTAAAAAAATATAGTCGATGCAACGTTCTGAGTTCCCACCGCATCGGTTTCACAGTCATCGTAGTAAATCAACGAATGCATCCCATCGGCAGAGGAGCGTTGCCCAGGCTCGCACCCAAGACCTCACTCGTATAGACTACACCCACATCTCTACTACCGGACAAATCAACAGGGACACTCGCTGATGAGTTAGATGACAGTGTAAAATGTCATTTGGAAAATTAATTGAAAATATATAGGGGATGTAAAGTGAAAAAAAGTTTGTGGAGCTTGTTGAAACAATAGTTGAAAAGGCTAACCTAATAAGTTATTTCAATAAATTCAAAAAGTTAGGTCTTGTTTGTTAGTGACTTAATGATATAAAAATGGCTTATCAGAATACCAGTTTTTTTCTATACCTACATCTCACAATTAAAAAACATATTTCGTCCATCTATATTAAAACTCTCCAAAACAAAAACCTTCACAATCTATACGGATTGAGTAATCCATACAGGCGGCTTTATCTATACAAGATTTAATGGAAAACCAACGTGTCCTGAATTGTTGTCGGTGTTGTAAATAGATTGTACACATGCATGAGATGTGACTTCTAAAAGTCAGATCTGATGCAGATTTAAATTAAAATCTGTATTTAGCTATATCCGGGATTTTTTGTTATTAAACCTGTTTCCTTACGAAGGTACTAAATACGTTGCAAGAAATTCAAGAAAGACACGATGCCGTGAAAGAAATCGAAAAAAAACTTCTTGACCTACATCAGGTAAATATTTGACTCATTCGATAGCGGAATTTGAATTTCCGATGTGTCGGCCACATGAAATGTGGTTATTTCCGTTCAATAAAAGATTCGTTGACGTTATCAGATATATCTCGATATGGCGGTTCTTGTAGAGGTTCAAGGAGACCTATTGGATAATATTGAAAGCCAGGTATGCTTTCTATTTATGGAAATTTTTTCTCGAACCATGGATCCACAAATCCGAATCATTCATGCATTATATATTTGTACATTGTGCAGCGAAAATTGCACATCGATTCGGATTTGTGGATTTAAGCTCCATGAAAAGGCCCAACATATTTTTTTATTGGCAATAACTCATTAGCAACTTGTACATCATGCTTTAAAACTTATACTTTGCTTTTGTTTGTCGATTTCTTTTTTTAAGGCGTAAACATCATTTTTATTAGCAATAATTGAAAATTCCGAAAAAGTTATTGCTATTGTCACTTGTACATGGTGCATCAGAAGTTGTACCTTGCTTTGGACTTGTCAATTTAAGCATTGGAAAGAGCCTAAACATTTTCTTCATAATGACTTGTACCTTGTGCATAAAAATTGTTCTTATTAGAGGATGTGTTTGGTACGCAAGCAGGTAAAAAACATAATATTTTTCGTCCCATCAAAATAGGTGAAACAAAAACCAAGGAGATGAAAAAAGATTGGTAAATTACTAAACCATCCATATTAAATTAAAATCTCAAAAGCTTCTACAACTCTTCCACTTACCTACCTTACTCTTGCTTATCCAGACTTGTCCTGACTGTATACCAAATTAGCACCGGTGGCATGGTGCTATGGTGACTTGTACATTATGCATTAAAAGTTGTACATTGTTTGGGATTTGTCAATTTAAGATCTAGAAAAGGGGGGGGGGGGGGGGTTGGAACGTTTATGTGGGTTTGCGGATTCGATTGTGTTGACGGAAGCCGTTGATACAGGTAACGAATGCAGTCGATCATGTCCAATCAGGAACGACTGCACTCCATACCGCAAAGAAACTACAGAGGAAGAGTCGAAAATGTATGTGTATCGCGATTATTTTGCTATTAGTTATAATAGCCATTGTTGTAGTTTCTGTTATTCAGCCATGGAAAAGTGGCAAGGGAGCTTAGGGGTTGTTTGGTTGTTTTTCTATTAAGTGTGTGTGTGTAAGTTTATAGTTTTTTCTTTCTAAGTTATAGTTTTTATTATTTTTTACTTTATATACTTAGTAAGATGTTTTTTTTTTAAACTAATACTTAGTAAGATGTTATCTTCATTAGTTGTTTTAATTAGGAGGATTTTAAAATTAGGATTGAAGGTATTGGTGCATATATATTTGTTTTAGAGTAAATTACATTTTTCGTCCCTATAGTTTTTTAAAAATTATGATTTTCATCCATATAGTTTAAAAATTACGGTTTTGTTTCAATGATTTGTAATTCATTGCTATTTTCGTTCTTAGATTTACAATTTATTGTTGTTTCGTCCATATGGTTTACAATTCTTTATTGTTTTAATCCCTTATACTTAAATGTTGGAATTAGCTCAGGAATATAAATAGGAATAAATTGCATATTATATGGACAAAAATTGAAATATGTAAACCACATAGACGAAAATCGAAATTATTAACAAATTATAACGACGAAAATCAAAATCTACTATTTGTTTTTTGATGGGTTAGTTTAAATGAATCTGTTTTATAACTGTGAAAAATATTAAGGTGTACTTTTTTAGTTTAAAAAAAATAGTTATATGTGTTTTTCTTTACTAGAAGGGTACTCGCGCAATGCAGTGCGATATATCTTGATTTTAATGTTTTGTTTTACTTTTTATCATTGTCGATTTTATAAACGGTTTTCTGTAGTTTTGAGAAAATTATAAAAAAAAATTATAAATGTGTACAAAGAATGACGCTTTTTGAGAGGTTCATGATTTGAGGATTTGAAAGGGGTTAAGAGATAAAGATTAATTAGCTAACTAATAAGGATTAAAGAATGATGCTTTTTTTAGAGGTTTACCATTTGAGAATTTGTAGGGAGTTAGAGATAAGGACTAAAAGAGAATAGTTAGAGATAAGGACTAATTAAATAATTAGCATAACAGTGGTACATAAGGATTCGTTAGTTGTTTTTAAGATTTTTTAAGTAATCAACATTAAATAGCAGTACATAAGGCTTTATGAATTGTTTTTAAGAGTTTTTCATAAATGCTTTATAATATAGTATAGATAATATAAATATAAATATATATTAAACAATAATTTAAACCATGTTAAAAAAATTTAGCACATGTATAAATTATGTAAAAAATTATTTATAGATTGATTTTCAACTTTTCCTGGTTTTCTTTTATTTGTTTCCCTATTATATTGTCTTTTATCTAATGTTGCTGCGACAGCTGCCATGGCGCGCCGTGACTCAAGACTTGTGTCTCACGCCACGCTAGGTTTGTGGCACGTCATGGCCTAATGCGTGGTCTTTTATAACGCGATATTTGATTTTTCTTGACATTTTTAATGTCTTATTTGCTAGTTTTTAATACATAACCTAATTTAACTTGTTTATTGTTATTGACTCATCAATTAATAGTACAAAACATGTTTTTATATATAATATTATATATGATATAGAAATTTGTCGTCGCAAGTCACGTCTTGATGAACGCATGGCCTCGCCGTGGCTCCTAAGGCTTGAGGCTTGGCCTCGCCGCCACGCCACGACTCACGTCATTTAGAACCTTGCTTTTACTATGAAGAAAAGTTTATTTTTTATTATGATATTTGAGAATTGATTATGATTTAATTTTTCTCGATTAAGTTTTTTAGGTATTTAAGTATTAATTTAAAAAACTATCAAAATTATTTTTTAAATGTTAACTGGCCATTTGATAGGGTACGCATAAATATTCACTTGTGCACAGTTATTTAGATTCCTAATTTTAAATTGAGTTTCATTTTATTTTGTAAGAATAATAAAAAAATATATATAATTGAGAATTTTTAATTAATTATTTTTAAAAAATTAAAATTTTTAAACTTTATTTATTAAATTATACATTTAAATAAAAAATTATACAGATTAAGGTTCTTTATTTACTTACGGCTTAATAAACTTTATGGTTTGGGCAACTTATTTGCTCAGACATACAAGAGTCTTTCTTTAGAGCATATCCAATGGGTCACACTATATTTTACACCAAATGTCAAAAGTAGTGTAAAATTTAGTGTTAATAGTACATCTTTTTCAATGGGTAACATTATTTTTTACACTAAATCCTAATTTTCTAGACATAGTTCTTTTTATATTAATTGAGGAACTAAAAATGTAATTGAAAAAGTGGTGTAAATGAATAGTGTTACACGAAATATAGCATAGTACTATTCATTACACTAAGTTTAGTGTAGAAAATAGAGACCTCATTAAAGATGTGAATAGTATCATTTACACCAAATTCATTTTCTTACTTCGAAAACATTATTTGGGTATTCGTATGGTCGTATTGTCACTCATTGCTTAAAAGCCTGGCCCGTTTGAACATGGCCCATTTAATAGCGTTTTGAAACATAAATTCATTATGATTATTTAAAACATAATTGGTAGTGTGAGTCTCAAAAGAGGATTGTAAATATTTTGAAATTTTAAGAATTATAATTAAAGAGGTTAATTTCGTTCAGAACCCAAAATCCATCCTTTATATATATATATATATAGAGAGAGAGAGAGAGAGAGAGAGAAAGAGAGAGAGGAAGATTCAAACGAGAACGTTAACTATTTAAGAAAACACGAAAACGGTCATTCAAGTGCAAAATCACATGTGATTTTACACTAATTGCAAAAAAATTGGACGCGGACGATTTTGGCCACGATTTAAAGTGGTGGGGCAAGTCGCGTAAATCATATATGATTTTGTACTTGAATCATGTAGTATATTGTACATTAGCGGTCATTCTCGTGTTTTCTTAAATAGTTAGTGTTCTCGTTTGAACCCACCTCTCTCTCTCTCTCTCTCTCTCTCTATATATATATATATATATATATATATATATATGATTGTTGGTGTTTAGCTGATATGGGACCGCTAAACACCAATTTGATTGTGTTTTGAGCTTTCTTGTTTCTTGCAGGTAACAAATGCAGTGGATCACGTAAACATGGGCACAGATGCTCTTACGACGGCCAAGAGCTTACAAAAGAGATCAAGAAAATGCATGACCATCGCCATCATTTTGCTTCTCGTTATCGCCATCATCATCATTCTCTCCATCCTTAAACCTTGGAAGAAAAAGTATGTGAAAAATGCCTAAAAGAAACCGATAACCATATGTCTTTTATACCAAAGGGCATTTAGCCTAGCGGTACTGGAACCCTTGGCCTTGTAGGAGGTCATGGGTTCAAACCTCACTAAAGATGAGGAGGATGTGTGGGTTTATTTGTTTCATTTGCCGTATATAAATATTATATACTTCAATACCATATGTCTTTTACGTTGAATTACTTATTCGTTTTAATAAATCATTCAACTCAAATTCATTAGTTATGCGAGTCGTTCCCTTGCATTTCTTTGGTTATGTTTGGCAAAGTAGTTGATAAGCTACTTTTGAAAACTAGTCATATTTGATTAAAAAAACTAATAATTTAATGATAATATAGATTAATTTATAATTGTCAATTAATTTATAGTTGTCAAATGCATTTTAATCGTCGAATAGTTTATAGTTGTCAATAGTGGCGAATCCAGGATTTTTACATAATGGGGGCACCTTTAAGGTAAAGTATGCCCGTAAAGTCATCCGATGTGTTTCGAGCCTATTCTCACCGTTTCGATGGATTTTTAAAGTTTTTTGATTGATTTCGATGGATTTTCAAGTTTTTTTTGTCTATTTCGAGAGACTTTTTCGGGTTTTTCTTGTTAATTCCGAGAGTTTTTTGGTGTTTTAGTTGATTTCAATGTATTTTTTTTGGTTCGTGGGGCACGGTTGAAATATTACTGGGAGAAACTGATAAAAAGTTAAAAAAATGTTTTTAATTTTGAAAAATAAAATTTCACTGGGGAATGAGACGGATTTTGACCGGGTCTTGACCGAAAGTTGACCGGGGACAGGGTTGGTATCCCCGTACCCGCCCGGGGCCGGGGGAGGGCATCACAAACCGGGGCCGGGGCCGGGGATGGAGAACCCCGCTCCATACCCGCCCCGTTGCCATGCCTAATGAGACCATCCCCCGCCTTTTACAAGGTGGATCCGCCCCTGGTTGTCAAACATAAGGGCATACACAATGGTGAAGCTATTGTGAAAGACTTGAAAGAAATAAAAATATATAAAAAATGTGTTGGTCCCACTATCATATACTTTCTATCTCTTTTGCCTCTCACATTTATTTTTTCAAAGACTTGAGGAACATCAAGTGTTTGATGAGTAAAGTCATTTTCAAGTCTTTGTCTTCAATGGTCAAATCTTATTCAAGTCTTCTTCAATCAACCATTGAAGATACTCTGACAAAACAAAAAGAAAACAGAACAAAACAAGTTGCTCAGAATGAAAACAAAAACAGTAAACACTTTAATATTGATATATGAGACTGAAACATAAAAACAGAAACACAAGACATCTGTTTTCAACACCATAGCAATGTCCATACTGAAAAATGATCCGTAATGCATATGGACTACAACATTATTTCTGCTTCAACAACCCAAAATAAAATTAAATATAAATATAGCGCTTCCCGATACTCCGATCGCCGATTTTCGATCCTCCGGTAATCATCAATGGTGGGTTCACATTCTTGATTTCGCGATCACAACGTTGCCGTCTCCCATATCTGTCGCCCCAGACCTTGTCCACGTCTCCTTGAATTGTTCCTCGGTCACTCCTGTGAATAACGTCAAAATAGTCGGTGAGAAGGATTTCACAAGTGATTTATGATCGTGTCCGTTTATCACACGAAGGATAGAAATTGCATGCGAAACATACAAAACGGTGATCGATTTAGGATTTAGGGCAATGGCCGACAAATGGTTGTCAAGCAATTGTGACGGTCGGTCTTCCGTCAAGAAAGATAAGAACACCAATTTTTGTAATTTGTCAAACTAGCAACATTCAAGTTGATATACTGTATGATAATTTTAATAAAAGGTTATTTGACAATGTAAAATAACCTAAAAATAAGTTAAATTTTATTAAATATAAAAGGATAATTAAATAAACAAATAAAAACATCTACAACCTATTAGAGCATCTCCAACAGCTTCCCTAAAATGGAGAAAATAGAGAAAAATGGTGATTTTGGGCTAAAATTGTGCTCCAACAGCTTCCCCAAAATTATCCCCAATAGGAAACTTTGAAAATAAATATGTAGAGAGAGAAATAATATTTTAATAGATAAATGAAATATTTTAATATTTGAATTAATGTTTGATTTTCCAAAATGAGGAAGCTGTTGGAGATGAATGTATATTTTTTGGAGGATTTTGGCTTTTGATTCTCCATTTTGGAGAAATTATGGGGAAGCTGTTGGAGATGCTGTTAAAACGTTAGAAAAAATTAATTAAAAATAATAAATGAGATAGATTTTGTAAAAATAAACCCTTATCGAAAAGCTTTTTCTGGCAGATTTCCGACAAAATATCTTTTAACTGACTATACGAGATTTTTCTTTCGGTAAGTTAAAAAAATAAAGTTGCTAATGTGTTTTGTTAGAAATGGCGTTTGGATTATTAGCGATGGTTATATCGTTGCTAAAGAACGTTTTCTTGTAGGGCTAAAAACGGGTTTACCTTTTCCCATAGCAGCGGTCGATGTGATGCCACCTTGAACCGTTCTAAGCACCCGATCGTAATAATTAGCACCGGACCATTTTTGGTGAGCCAATGTGTCCACCCCATGTTTCCTTTCCTCCCTCTGAATCTTCTCCACATATGCCAACATCCCTCGCGTCGCAAAATCTTTCGCAAACGTATCAACGATTAACGCGTCGGCGTGAAATCCAGCAAGCGTTATGAACTGCCAAACATACCCAAGCTTCGCGATTCTCGGAATAAAATCCATCATTTGTACATCAGTCATTCCCGACGCATCCCAATTAAACGATGGCGACAGATTGTAAGCCAACATGGTCTCGGGTTGCATGGTCTTAACCCCTTGCGCGAATTTGGTGCACTCGACCATGTCTGGGCTCGCGGTCTCCATCCAGATCACGTCTGCGTGGTTCGCGAAAGCCCAGCCACGGACTATGGCGGCTTCCACCGAGCCTTTGAACCGGTAGAACCCTTCACGGGTTCGCGGTAAGTCCCAATCCCAAAAAAAGTTGGTTAACCCTAATCTTGCAACGATCTCTCTTCCGTCCTCGTTCGATAAACACTTTTCGTAGCTCGATGCATTCATCCATTCGTTTAGTTTTCTTCGCTTTTCGGTTTCTGAAATGCTCATTGCTCCGATTGCATCCACCACCGCGTCGGAAAATGTCTTCAGCGGAGCCATCGAAAGCCAGTTGTCCTCAAGAGCTTGAAGCTCCGGCCCGGCTTTTCCGGCAGCCATGGCTTCCGATAAAAGCGTGGCTAACCCTTTGCCTCTGAGATTCGGGTTCGTAGTTCCAAGAATGAACTGATGGTCTCTGGTATCGATATTGGATTGGATCAAGGTAGCGCCGACGGCGTCGGTACGAGCGACCAACACCGTTTCGGTTCCCATAATATCGAACTGAAGCCGAGCCGCGACGAGGCGGTTGATATGTTCGCTGACGGCCACCAGAACTTTTCCGGCCATGTGACCGCATTTCTTGGTCACCGACGACTGGTCTTCGATATGAACTCCGGCAGCACCACGTTCGACAAAAAGCTTACAAAGCTTTACGGTGGCGGTGGCGCCACCGAAGCCGGTGTCACCGTCGGCGATGATGGGTTTGAGGTAATCGATGAAAGGAGTTTTGGCTCGCTCCTCTTGGCTCATGCTCATTCGCGCCTCCCTTTGTTTCCGATCATGGTATTGTTGAGCAAAGAACAAATGTTCGACTTTATTCGGAACGGTGTCGTATGGGTAGTCGGCTAGGTCGGGACCCGGCTCGTTGGTCGACGTGTGGGTGGAGGAGCATTGCCAGCCGGAGACGTAGATGGTGTCGAGATGTTTAGCCATCATGGTGACCTGCAAAGGGTTCAAACCTCACCAAAGATGAGGAGATATGTGAGTTTATTTGAGAAAAGTTTAAAGATTTATTTATTAAATTTTTTTAGAAAAAAGTGTAAAAATTTATTTTTTAAAAATTCCAGGGACTTAATCATCCAAAATAAGGCAGTTTATTGGGTTTTTTAGACTTTTTTTTAATTTGTATCACATTAACTTGTTTTTACGTGTTACAATGATGTATTTAACCGGTTAATGAAATTTAAAGGGTTTTATCATTCAAAAATTAGTTTAAGAACTTGACCATTTAAAATCAGATAGTTCGTTGGATTTTTTTAGACTTTTCCCGTATAAATATCATATACTTAAAATCATCGTGACCTGAACGGGGTCGAGTGCACCAAAAGTTCGAGACGACGTGCCGTTGGCTTGATGGGCTTTGAGTGTTCGCCACAGTTTCTTGGCTAGCTCGTTCGAGCCATAGGATTGGCGGAGGTTGCCGCGTAGAGACACCACGTCACGGGCGGAGTATGGGCGGCGCGTGTGTCTGAACCTCTCGGAGTTCCACCATGCTTGCACCTCTGCTACTTCTGCTTGAAATCTTCCTTCTTCTTCCAAAATCTGTTCATTTAATTCAGAAATTTGTTAGTAATTGAATTACAAACTAACTACCCTTTAATGAAATCAAGAAATCTTGAAATATATATATACCATTGAAGGAACTGAGAAAGATGCAGCAGCCATGGATAGAACTGTATGTATATATATGTATGTATGTATATAATATATGAATGCTATACAACTACAAGAAGCTCAATGAAATGGAGTCTCCCAAAGTGGTTCAATTTATAGCCAATTTCAGGGGTGGGGATGAGGCAAGTGGGGTGGGGAGTTGGGGGATGGGGTTGAGATAATTTTTGGATGAGAGTGAAAATAAATTATGTTGTAATAAAAATTGAAGAAATCCTATGAACTTATTTATATAAGTTATTGAACTTTATCTATTTATAGAAATTGATTATGTAGTTATTTATATATATATATATATATATATATATATATACTAGCAGTGTGCCCGTGCAATGCACCGGGTGAGCACGGTGAGAAGTTCTACTGTAATGAAAATGAAAATTTAATGAAATTCCTTGTTAAAAAAGATATATATGGAGCATTAGTAATGATGAAGACATAATAGTAGAGATAAACATGCATAGTAAGGATCAACAGGTATTAAACTTGATTATCAGTTATCACTTGTTATCAGTTAGTTTTTTCAAACATGAAGCTTTAAGAAATTATACCAAAGTAGTTATAACATGTACCTTTGAACTTTAAAAAATGTGCATTAATCAACGATACCTAGCTATATCACAAAGCGACGGGTTGTGAGATTTCATTAGTTCATCTCCTAATGTAGCAAGGTGTTTTAATCTTCCATCGCAAGAATTGGTGTTTTGTGCTTGGAAAGATAGTGAGAATTAGCAGGGTAATATTAACAAAAAGAAGCTTTTAGGTCATATATGATATGGTAGTTAGTAGGGGTGAGCATAACCGGTTACCCGACTAAATTTCATGGAACCGGAACCGGCGGTTCCTAGAATGAAGAAACCGGAACCGCTTACATCTCGGTTCCGGGTATCCGCTATCAATTTTTTATTTAAATTTGTAACCTTTCATGCAATAGAAATGTAATTATAAGTCTATAGCAAACTACAAAGTACCAACTTAAAGTAATAAATACAACAAATGGTGAAAAATAATTACATAAAAACTAATTATTACATAAATTAATTAAAAACTCTCGAGTATTGAGTCTTGACATCAACAAAACGACTTGCATAACACATAAAGTCTTTACGTCAAGACCTAACAAATAAAACATTTGGATCAAAACGAATAAAACACCTAACAAAACCAATAACACTACATTAAATATTTAAATAATAAATATACAAGTAATTTTTATTAAAAAATAGCGGGTACCCGTCGGTTCCGGTTCTGGGTTCCAGCGGGTAACGGTTCCAATAAAATAAGAACCAGAACCGGAACCACTCTTAATCGGTTCTGTATTTTAGGAACCGGAACCAATCACATCGGTTCCGGTTCCGGAACTGGCAGTTCGGAAGCGGTTCCGGTTCTAAAGACGGGTACTCAGTTCCGATGCTCACCCCTAGTAGTTAGGCATTTGGAAGAATCGAAAGTTGCAAGAAGATGAATTATTGTATACTAGTGTTGAACCAATATTATGTTATCTAGTTTTGAAGTTAAAGGACAATAATGTGACAAAGTTACTGCATCAACTCAAATGTTGGTGCTTCCTATGCCTAGTACAGTTAGCAATAACCATTTTACTTAAACAAATAGAGTGTTGATGAGATTAAGGGGCCGTTTACAAAATGTTTATCCGGGTAAGTGTTTACCAAGTCACATTAGCTTACCAGATAAATATGGTAAGGACCAAGAATCTTACCCGTGTGAATCGGCAAACAACTCCAATAACCAAACATAACTAATAAGTTCAATAATTAAAAGATCGATAACGTTTTTCCTAAATAAATACAAAAGTCGGTAATAAGTTCGAAAACATAAAAATAAAATTAACCTAAATCATTGTTCGTCGGGGTTGTTGAGTTGGAGTTTGCATCACTAACAACACCGCACATACACATTAAAGATTCTATCATCTCTCTTTGTTTGGCGGCTTCTTTTTTTGTTTAGCGGCTTCTTTTTTGCCTCTTCTTGTCCCTCTTTTAGTAAGTGAATCTCCTCGTCGCGCTCGGCAAGTTGTCGCTTCAAATAATCCTCGTTAACCGTAGACACCGACATAAAGGTTCCTTTCGCCGGACCTCTCATCCTCGGAGCTCGAACCGCTAAGCTACCCATACCTCGAACAACCGTCCCTACCGACGGACCAACTATTTGCTCAATTATTGATATTTCTTTTTCAATTGGGCAACGCATTGGAGGAACAACGGAATCTGAAGTGTCATCCGGATCATTATTTATTTTCTCAATAGCTTCCTCAACAAGTTTCTGTAAATATAATTCAAACAATTATTAACATGTTTAAAACTATAAACGACATTGTTTTTAATTACAATTATTGCAAGTGTTTAAATTATATATGGATAAAAAGTGCATTAATCATTTTCTTTACAAATCATCATACTATAAGTACTTACTTTACGATCTTCGCTTTTAGTGGTCTCGACAATTATACCGAGATAAGGAGTCACATGTCCATTAGCTTGAAGTCTATTAGCCCTAAACCGGAACAAAGTCGGTCCCGATTTATGCTCGATCCTATTTTTAGACAATCTTGTTTCCGACATCCTTTTTGATTTATTCTACAACATGAGAAACACTTATTTTACAATTTAAACTCAACAATAATTTGTATATTTAATTATTTACTCGTTAAATACCTTCCATGTTTCTTGTTTAAAAAGTGTGCACAAAAAGTTCCACTGATCTGGCCGATGTACAAAGTTTTTCGGAATGGGGAGACGGCCTTGATGTTTGTACAACGTGTGGCAATCAGCTCTCCACATATTGTATGCGTGACGGGCATTTGCATGGATCCACTCAAATAGGGCTTCACCCGGAGGTCCATCAAAATCAATCTAAAAAAAACCTGAAAAGCAAATACAAATCAAAATGAAATAAAAAGTTAATCATTATTAATAAGATGTACAAATCATAAAAAAAAGAACTAACGATAAAAATGTACATACGCTAAGTTGATCAACTACAATCTTAAAATCATCTTTCTCGAGATCAAAATAACTTTCGGTCAACATCGGAATATGTTCACGAACAATGCTCCCAATTTGCTTTGCGATCCTAGTGACACTGTTTGTGTCAGGCAAACCTTTATCCATGCTCCACTTGAGAGGGAGACGTTTATTTTCATTGTTTGTGATGTCTCTCTTGATCGCCTTTCCCGTGATAATCCCCCGTCTTGCCTTTTTTGTCATCGGCTCTTCCGTCGGTTCAACATGGATGCGGGTGCGGCGACAATTAATACGTATATCTAAAGTCGGTGGCCCACTAGTAGACGTGCTAGTCTAGGTGTCCGGAAGTGTCACATCCGTAGTTGGTGACACCGGTGTAGTTGGTGACCCCGAAGTCGGAGGGTACAATCGGCGTTGGAAGGAAACAAAAGGTGTCACCTCTAACGAGACATCCACCGAATCACCCGCTGAACATGTGGTAGTCCTCTCCAAGACCGATGCCTTTGCTAAATTGAACGCTTTACTTCTTTTTGGAGGCATATCGATCTTTTGTTACTTCAATCTACAAATTTAGAATGACTGATAACATTCTTAGTTGCAACAACTCAAGTTTGCCAGCAGCAAACTAAACTCAAACAGGAACCAATAATAATTTGGCAAACCCATGGCTTGGTCCACTTAATCTTGTACTCAGGATATTTCTTGTCTAGACCCATGAAATTGAATTCATAAAGAGTAGGGACCTTAGACAAGATTTTCTTTAGGTAACAAGGATTATCATATCCGAGTCCCCATTGTGAGTTGTAATATTTGAACTCCTTTGGCTTGTTTAAGTGGATGGTTTGTTCCGATTGACCCAATTTGTAAAGTTTGGATTCAAGATCCTTAAGCTTAGAGGTCAACAACTCATTCTCTTTTCTAACATTTTCTTGAATTACCACGCTTTTAGAATACTCCTCCTGAGACTTTTCTAACTTTTGAGTATATTAAGATATTTGAGTATCGAGGATTTCAGCTCGTTTTGAAATGGCCGAGCACTCAGTTTGATAGTTTTCTATCACACATCTGTCCTCAGCCTTTTCAATTGCTAGCTTGCCTATGGTATCGTATTTAACCTTAGCCTCGGCTTCTAGCTTTGAGATTTGGGCGTCTTTGGTCTTAACCTTAAGTTTGAAGGAATCTAAGGTACGCACCATTTCTTTCATCTGATTGATTAAGTTAGCATTTGAAGAACTACACACCTGACACTCGTGCTTGTCTTTCTTCTTTTCGAAAGAGTCATCTTCGGAATCAGATTCTTCCGGGTTGAGGCCAGTATAACACATATGAGCTTCCTCGTCTTCATTCTCTTCATCAGTCTGTAGGAGCCAATGATCATCTTCCACTAGTAACGCTTTGCCCGCTTCTTTCTGCCTTGAGAGGATCATCTTGTTCTTGTAGTACTCGGCATTACGTACTACAGGTTTCCGGCAGTTTTTTGCGAAGTGGTCGCGCTTTCCGCAGTTGTAGCATTTAACTGGTTCATCATCAGCTCTATCATCGGATTTACCTTCAGATCGCTTCCCTTCATCATTCCGCTTTCTTCCATCCTCAGTCTTTCGCTTGCCTTCATACTTGTCTTTATAATCCCGACGCTTGGTGTTTGTAGAGTATCACTGATTGTTGTTAGTCGGCTTCTTGAAGAACTTCTTCCGAGCATACTCTCGGGACAACAATGCAACAGCAATCACAATGAAATCAACACAATAGCATTATACGTCATAAATCTCACTTGTATTTTGATGAACAGAAAGAACTCTTGGCAGAGCCATACAAAGTAATTGAAACTATAATAATGATCATTAAACCCTAAAACAAAGATTAGCAAACTATGTATACCCAAAGGCATTTACACAAAATGTCATAAACAGTCCTTGTACTTCTATTCCACTGACATGACCTAACACATTGGATCCATAGGCACGTAAGTCAGTCTTTATTTGATGGTCTACTGGGTGTTGTGGGATTTGACCGAACCCCATGTTTGATGACATTTACCTTCAAGGGTACACTAGGAGGGCTGAGTCCGGTTGAGCTGTCAGGTTGATTGACGGGCGTTTTATTGACCTTCGCCATGTTGGGGCAATGCCATGGTTGTATCCCCGCGTGTGACGAGCCTTTGGTGGTATTCGTATTGATACTTCACTAAGGTCAGTTGTCTATTTGGGTGTGACTTAAAGGCATCGTATGGGACACTTGGGCTTTTATGCAGGGAAATGTCGTATGATTAACATTGTATGAGTGGAGTACTTTTGTGTTCATCCACTCTCAATGGATACGGGTCTCCCCCGTCGTTGGCCAACCTACTTGGGATTTTATATTGTCCCTGTTTTATTATTATTGTTGGTCTTATGCATTTGACTACGATTGGATGACTTTAATATTGGATTCCCCTCCATGTATATTAAGGTCTAAATGAGGCAGGTCATTTCCATATTTATGGTATTTGGATTTCATTACATTTTACGTTCGCGTGAGTATTGCTTCGTATTATGTTTTCAATGAAGTGTTATAATTAAATGGATGGTTTTCCATGATTTATGGGTTGAGAATTTTGTTGTCAACCGTATTTGAAGGTTTTGCCTAATATAGAATTATTCACGTATTTGAGTGAGTTGGGATTGGAATTCATTTTGGGAAAAACGCTTTATACCTTTTGGGAACTTTTCTCATAGATTTTGGGTGCGTTGAAAAATGAGTCGTTTATATCCTTTTGTAAACTCTTTTGGCAAATCATAATCTATGTTGCAAACTTTCATTTAAAGAATTATTTAAATCATGCTATAAACTCTTGAACTCACTAGACGTTAGTCTAACCCTTTTTATTTGTCGGCATGTGCAACAGGTCTCAGGTTGGGAGTAGTTCTAGTGACACGTATGAAAGGTCGTGTGCTAGTAAAGTGCTCGAGAGGCGAATTGATTAAGTGATGACTTCCGCATTTACCCTTGGGGATAGCACTTCGTATTCGGGTTAAGTAATACCCGAAGTGATTTTAGTATTTGTAATAAGATTTGAATTATATCATGTTGAGATTAATTATAGATTCTAATTTGAGGTGTCTCACCTATTGAATCATAGGAAGAAATCCTATTATTTCGGATGTATTATCAAAAAATTTAATTAGTTGCTCTTTCCCAATTCGAGGGTGTTACAGGTCGTTCCCTTTCTCTTATCTTGGACTATCGGTAGGCACAAAGATGTCCAAGATTGAGAGTTGGCTTCCACTCATTGAAAAATTTCAATATAAACTTTCTAGTTGGAAAGCCAAAAATCTTTTGTTTAGATGCAGGTTAATTCCTTGCAAGGCGATATTAGGAAGTCTCGGGTTGTATTTGTTCTCAATTTATAAAGCTTCTAAAAGGGTGATCAAATTTCTTAAAAGCATTCGGATAAATCTAAAATCTCTTGGGTTGCTTGGAATTCAATGGTTAATGGTAAAAAGCACGATGGGCTTGGTATTGGAAGTCTTCTAAGACTTAACTTAGCTCTTCTTGGAAAGTGGTGGTGGAGATTTTGAACCGACACTGAGGGGTTATGGAGAGAGGTCATTTCTTCCCTATTTGGTCCTAAAGGGGGTCTCAATTCGAGAGGGAGGAGGGGCTATTTGGGTGAAACTTGGAGCACCATCAGGAAACTCGATAAAGAGGCATTTGCTTATAATATTGTGTTACATGATCTCTTTTCTTTTAAGGTGCAAAACAGGTCTTGGGGCTGAAAACTGGAAAAAGACGACAAATTCTCTGTCTCTTCGCTTAGGAATGTGATCGACGACTCATCCCTGACCACTCTCTGGCATAGTACGAGTTGGAACCGCTTGGCTCCCGGAAAAGTTAACTTATTGCTGTGGAGGACAAGATTGGGCAGATTTCCAACCAAAGTAAATCTGATCAAAAGAGGTATCGGACTCAACTCCGACCTATGTCCCCCGAATCGGAAGAACATCTTTTTATCCACTGCTCAACTAGCAAATAAATCAGGGCGCTAATCACTTCCTCAGCAAACTCCCCTTTTCGGTTGGTTCTATACATGACCTCCTAGATGCGGCAGGTGTTAGCAACGCAAAAACACTCAAGATCTCGACTTTGGGAGCAGTTCTCGCAACTTACGTTTGGTCCAGTTGGCAACTGCGGAATTCATTAACTTTCAACAACAAAAGGTCCCCATCCAGCATTATCGCGTCCGAGGTGATTTTGACTTCATTTCTATGGGTTAAAAATAGAAGTAGAAAGGGGGAACGTATTACTTGGGAAAAGTGGCGGTGTAATCCTATTTTGATTTAATGTTCCCTTGTACTCTGATTGATCTCTAGCTTCTCGCTAATTTGTTGGGTTGGAATAAAATGCTTGCGGTTCAAAAAAAAATTAACTAGTTATTAATTTATAAATTATTTGTGTTGAATAAAATACACCTAATTAATAAAAAAAAGTTTGAGGTTTATTGAAATGATATATAGAAGAACTTTTCATAATCAAATGATCTTATAAGTTAGAGGAGAGGACTTATTTTTATTCCCATGTAAGTTTCAGTGGCCATATGTAGAAAAGTTCAAGGCTGGTGGCAACACTCGTTCTCTACATACTCATTGTTAGATGCGGCTCTGGAAGGTTTAGGTGTGGTCCAGGGATTTTTATTGAAGCGAAGTTGTCTTGAAGCAATTTTGTTTACGGTATGTTACTCGATATATATGGTGTTTCCATAACAGGACTATGTGTCTATGTTTGAGGAAACGACTTAGAGGGTGATTTGTTTGATGGCATTATTGACAATTCGTTTAGGTGGTTGATGTTGAGAAATAAGAACGTTAAAAATGTAACTATTTGAAGAGTCTCTCTCTTCTGTTGTTGACTTGTTTCGGAACCTTGTAATTCATTCGCTAGTCTCTCACTAGCTTTTTAATGCATTGCAGTTCCAAACAAAGAGGAAAGGACTTATTCATGCACGAATAGGGTCATGTGCAGTTGTTTAACGGATTTTTGCAAGTAATTTTTCTTTATATTAGATGCGCACAGTCTAAACTTTGAGCGGTGTTGTAAGATATAAGAAAATACAAAGAATATCAACCAAAAAACCTAAAAACCTTTTCGCAATAACTTAAAACTCCTCGAAATGGTGAACTTTTACGGGTCTTTGATTAAGGTCAGTCACGGCGTCGCTAATAACTAGTTAATGCAAAACTTTTTCAACACGGCAAAAATCCTCGGTCAACCACTAACCAACTTATCAGTTATCAGTTAACTTATCGACTAGTTTGCCAAACATAGCTTTACTGAATAAGTTATTTTCAGTTTCATTAAACCACTATTAAACAATCATGTATAATTGACTTATAAACAAACTGTAAGTCTAATTAAACTTATTAAGCTACGAGAGACAGAACTTTAGACATTTTTACCAACTTATAAACTCGATTTACACTACCAGCTTAGGGCTCGTTTACGTAATCACTTACCCGGGTAAGTGATTACCAATAAAATTTAACACTATCATTTACTTCCCGGGTAAGATTTTAGTCCACCAAAATGGCATCGTATTCAACAATTTAACCGGTAAGCGCTAACCATGGTAAGAGCCGTCCCACTCACTTATCGGGTAAGACTCCCAGTCCTTGCTTTCGACTCTCGGTCTTTGCTTCCGTTCTTACCGGGTAAAATTCTTAGTTTTTGTCATATTCATCCGGTAAACTAATGTGACCTGTTAAGCACTTACCCAGATAAGTGTTTTGTAAACGACCCCTTAATATTAACGGTATCTGTATGACTGTATATGTTATGAACAAAACACATACATGAATCCAACGGCTTAGTTTGTCACAAAGTAAGCAAAATGGTTTGGCTTGGTGTAATCAGACAATGGATTTCTTGTGCCACGTGTGATAACATATTTTTGACACCTGTAAAACATATTTGTCTTGGAGTTAACACGTGTCAACTTCTTAACCTAGTTGAATCGTCATGCATGCAGAATAGTTGCTAACAATGAGAACAATTTATAATTTACACCCGTTTATTTATCACCATTAACATTTCATGTCCCCTAGAAATAAAATTATTATCATTTAGACCCCTTTACTTATCACCAAAAATGGTGTTTATGTAAAACGATTCTTGTACAGAAATGGATGGCTTTTTCTGTTTTGGAAAAGAGTTATTTATCATTGAAAAAAACTTATAATCATATGAGATCGAATTGTTTTCTTGAGGTCACCTAAATAGTATTAAATTTTCACAGTTTTTTTTACTGTGAAGGTTCGACGTTTTTATGTATTTTCACAATATTTTGCTATGAAGTTTTAATATTATTTTATGTTTTCACGTATTTCACCAAAACAGGTTGGTCTTACGTGGGCCCAACTTGGGATTTTTAGCCACATTTCAGTGCTTTAAGAGATTTTTAACGTTTTTTTGCTTGATTTCGGGGTATTTTTAAGTTTTTTTTTTTATCAATTTCGAGAGATTTTTTCGGCATTTTTTGTTGATTTCAAGAGACTTTTTCGTTTTTTTTTGTTGAATGGCTATAAGATTTGGGCCTTTTTTCCAGTTTAGGTGCACCACTTGTAGTTTTCAAATGAATACGATAGCACCTTCGAAATCGATACGGTGGCACTTTCACAAAAACAAATTTTTTTACCCTTCGTCGGAAAATTCTTACGATGGCACGTGCCACCACGTGCCCCTCATGGGGTCCGTCCCTAGGCCCAACCCTAAAAAGAATTGTCACAAATAAGATATTGTGGTGCAAAATGCATCAAAATATACATCCCAACTGAATTACATGATCAAAATACATTAACCGTTAACAACCGTTTTTATAAAATCTTTTAAATACATTAATATTTTCAGTTTTTTCAGTTAAAATTACAAAAAATAATCAAATTCAGAAATATAATGATTAAATTTAGGTTTCAATAACGAAATGCAATAATAATAAAAGTCGTCTATTAAATACTTTTTTAAAGGCTATGCCTAGAATAATTCCGGCAAATTATGGCTGTAAGACATCAACTCTGATTAAACCTCAGGTGCTACAAGTTATGTAAGCCTGAATTCGAACCCTGGACAAATGAGATATTCCGCCACATCCTTCAAGACTTTAACCAGTACGACACAATCCTTGTGGTTTCATTTATTAAATATATACTTACCTCATCAATGTTTATGAGCTCATTTACCATGTTAGGCCATCCGTATCCCAACCCTCAAGCCCTCAAGCGCCACATCAGCTTTTCTTCTAACCATCTCCTCAAACCCTCAAGCCCTAAAGTGGCGTAGCGGAACCCTCAAGCCCTCTTGCCACCTTGTTTTTTTTAATTCTTTTATTTATACATTTAATTATTTAACAAAATAAAAATATTTATATATTTTTTAATAAATAAAAATAAGATAAATAATAAAAATAAAAATTCATATCATTCATTAAAAATAAAAATTACAAAATACAAAACACTAAAAAAATAAAAATTACAAAATACAAAATTACCCAAAATTATGTAATTTTCTAATTCTCTCTTTCTTGGTGTGAAAAAATAAGATGTCTAGATTAATATATATAGTGTGATTAAATTGGAAAAAAAATAAAAAAAAAATAAATATAAATATAACCGTTGCTAGCCGTTGGAGTTTACTTATTTTCAAAATTTAAAAACAAAAAATTAAAAAACAAACAAAGCCCTCGAGTTTCTCGGGTTTTCAAATCCGCATGCCAAGCCCGAGCCGGATGCCCGCCCACCCCGTACCGGAGCCCGCCCTACCCGCTCCCTAGCCCGAGCCCGAGCCCGAGCCCGAATGAATTACGGATGGCCTTAAACTAATGAAAAATAACTGTCAAAAGAGGATAAGGAATGATACCTGCATATAACTTGCATATTTTATATTCATGTATATCAAAATTACTTGTTTATATTTTTAATAAAATATAAATAAATATTATTTTGAATTATAAAATAAATAAGAATAAATTAAATGAACCCTTCTTTATTTCTTGGAGATTGTGTATAAATTGAATGAGGATGATGATGGAGGATAATGTTGATGATGATGGATATATATGGACCATGATAACAGTCAAAAGCAACAACATGCCAAATAATTGTGATTTTATCTCTTTGATGAATAAATATATTCATCTTATTGTCACCAATTTCTTAATTTAAAAATAAAATATATCCCCACTATTTATATTTTAAATCTTTAAGTATTCATTTTCTTTCTTCTTTGAGAGAAAATGTAATTTTTATTTTTGAGTAAATTACAGATTTGAACCATATGGTTTAACAAAAATTATGACTAACATCCTTAAATTCGAAAAGTTGTGGATTTAGCCTCTATGGTGTCCCTCTCCTAACTTTGTTAATTGTTAACTGTAACTCTATTAACTCAGGGATATTTGAGTCTTTTTTACCCTTTTATTTTATTTTGTATTATAATCTGAAAAAATATATTATAATAATTTCACACAAACAAAAACTTTGACACCTCACAATGTTGGACCCTTCTCATTTGCTAATTTATAGGATCAAAAAATAAAGTATTCTATTTAAAGACATTAAATAAGTTAATACAAAGTTTTTTGGGAGTCCTAACAATTTTTTTTTATGAAAAACATCTTATTAGTTATTTTTATGACACGACTTGAAAAGTTGTCTTATAAAAACAAGTGTCATATTAAAAGATTGGTTTATAGGACACATTCTCAAAAGCGTTCTATAAAATAGCAAATGCAACGTTTTGGATTCAATTAAAACTGTTAAAATGCTTTATTTTTTGGTCCTATAAATTAAGTTTTATGAATAAGGATGTAAACAAGCCGCACGTTCAGCAAGAAGTTCGTTTATCTTTATTTATTTAATAAATGAACAAACGTTAACACTTTTTTATGTTCGTTTAATTAAATTAATGAACACGAACAATCTCCTTGTTCATTCATTTATTTTCGTTTATATATGTGTAGATATTTTTATGTATTATGACATTAATATGTAAAATCATTAACTAAATTAAATTTTTAGAATTCTTTTTCTTATCAATTATTTCTCACAAGTTTACCTGGTTTTTTCATTTTGTTATCTTGTTTTTAGGAACGAAATGATGAGTAGCGGTGGTTGCTTTTTGTTCATTTGTGTTTGTTCGTTCGTTTAACCACTTAACAAATGAACATAAACGAAAATGAACAAACACATTTTTTACAAACAAACGTGAACGTAAAAAAATATCGTTCTTTCATTCAGTTAAATTAAACGAATGAATAAAAAGAAGCCTTTGTTTATATTTGTTTATAACCCTTATAAAATAGTTGCAAGGATCATAAAGAGACAAACGATAGGATGAGGAGGTTTCTTGGGATTTGCAAATTGCAATTTCGATCATTTTTAGTTTAGTACATCGAGGACGAAACTTCCTCCTTGTTTCCTATATTTTATTCTCTATTCTTTTTCTTTTTTTAAATTTAATGTTGTTATTTGTATTATGTTGCAATAAATATAGAGAAATTAATTAAGATGCACCAATTTTGACTCTTGACTTATTAAAATGTTTAAATTCCCTTCAGTTTAATCAAAATATCCAAAAATTCGTGAAATACCCTGTGATCACGGACTCCTTTATAAAACTCTTCCCAATCCGTGAACCAAATGCATTTGGTCCACGATCCTCCCCAAATGAATCCGTGAGCCTCCCCAAATGAATCTGTGATCCTCCCAATTCAGTGTGCATCACGGACAACCATGTCCTTTGCGGACAAAAACATGTGGTTCAGGATCAATTTCACGGGTGGGAATCTAATTTTTTAAAGGAGTCCGTGATTACAGGGTATTTTCACGGATTTTTTTGGGTATTTTGGTTAAATTGAGGAGAGTTTGAACATTTTAGTAAGTCAAGAGTCAAAGTTGAGGCATTTTAATGAAATACTCGTAAATATATAAGAATGATTTACATTTTATTTCTTTATAGTTTACATAATATTATAAAGATGGAGGATTGTGTGAAACAATAGTAAACGTGAAAAGCAAAAGTATAGATCTGGACCTTTAA